>JAYKKO010000005.1:12703750-14051875 GCA_037074685.1 Glyphodes pyloalis | reverse complement strand
GGAGCAGTCCGACTGGTGAAATACCTCCACCTTACAGAAGACCGCCGTCAAATAACAATCAATTCTGTGTTGTTGTGTTCCTGCGTGTGAATAAGGTTTTCAGAGCTCCTGGGGGGTGCTACATTAGTAGCAGGGTCAAGCCTTCAAGGTAAGAGCGAAAAGTCCAGTAACAGATTTATTATGCTGTACTTGTCACCCTTAAGCTAGGACCTCATTACCACTTAACATCAGGTGGGATGAGGACAATCTTGAAGTGCAGTATAAAAAAAATATGTGCAAGAAAGACTATCAATGTATCTCAATATGTTTGATGAAGCCTGTAGAGCAGTAGTAAAGAGTAAAAGGCCCCGGGTTCGATTTTCGGTTAAGTCAATTCAGGTACCGATTTTTTTTAAAAAGTTTGCTTCGGGGTCTCTGGACTGGCACTGGAATTAGGGTTTGTAGAAAAACAACATACATAGCCAAAGAAAGCCTTAGTTTGAGAGCAATTGACCGATTTTATGGGTGTTTATTTATTTTATTAGTATTTGTATTTTTTTTTATTCTGATCTTTAACATTGCTACCTACATAATTATACTACCACTCCTACATAAAAAGAATATTGTCATAATATATACGACAATTTTAGTATATTTTTTTTCCCATCGAGCTAACATTTAGGTGGTGATGGGGGGGGGGGGGGTTGGGTGGTTTTAGGGGTCCCGCACGTCGTTGCTCTACCAAAGCTTCTCTTACCTTAACAATATGATATATCGTTATTTTCAATTACAAAAGGATATTCAGCTCGTGTTAGTTTAAATATATTCTTAACTAACGGCTTGCCGCGGCCAAAACAAAAAAATAATCAATATAAGTCAGTAATTCTGAAGTAAGATACATAGATAGATATACTTTATTGCACGAAAACTTTACAGAAATAGGTTTTACAGATTGATTATAGTGCAATTTAGGCGCGTACGTACATATATTTCGGCGATTCATTTTTATTAATAAAGATTATCCTGAATAGGTACTATATTTTAAATTATACTTCATTTGTATCCATTCAATTGTATGCAAAACAAAAACAATTTATTTGAACGAGTCTTTGGTCGAAATCGTGTTTAACGTCGTTGTCGTACAGTCGTTTACACTTTTCAATACTACGAAACAATTACATCCTGTGTTTGACAACGCATTCGCCGTATTGAGTAAAAATATGTTCATTTCATTTTACGGTTTTGCCAAATAGTTCCAATGTTATGTTTCGAAAGATAGTTCCGAATGTTTTACAAATTCAATGGAAATTCGGATGAATAAAATAATTTATAAAAGCATTGTTGATTGCACTGTGTTTGTGGATTACGAATTCAATAGTCGCATTGAAATTTTATATAAACCAACGTGTGTTTATAAGAATATTTAAATATGCGAAATTTATCCAATAGCGGTAGAAATGAGTGGATTAATTTTAATATTTTACTAATGTTTGTACAAAAAGTTGTTTGCGATTTCGATTGAGTAACTACGGGATAAAAAGTATCATACATGCCAAAATAATCTAACAATTTGAAAATGCTGGCTGTTACCTCGGCCAACACTTTAGTCTGGTTTTTAAAGAGTAACGTTGGTAAATTTGATGAAAATTATTCCATACATATTCTATTTATCCTTTTAAAGTTGTATGTCATTCAAAAAAAAAACATATTCGTTTTGTAAATATTATGTGAATTAAATAAAGATAGCTTACAGATCTTTTTGAATCTTTAAATTTCATCCAATGGAGGCTACCGTGCGTGAAAAATCTGCTAGGTGGCGGATACGTGAGCGTGAGGTTCAACTGCTACGTGTTTGGTTGTTTAAATGTCATGGTGACATGTCTGTCAATGTCATGCCAAAAATAACCATTGACGTAATAGTTCGACTTAAGCCTACGTACCTATTGCCACATAGCGGTTTTTTCATTCGTGGCAGCCCCCATTGTATTGTAGGTAGGTTAGGTTGGTAGTTTTTTCGTGAAAAAATCACAAGTATGTCAACCAAATCAAATAATAATAAAAAAACAACTCCCTTTATACAACCCATATTATCTCATGGCAAGTGACAAAACATTGTACATTTTGCTTTTTTATTTCATTTTTGAGCTGCCTGCGTGCAGTAGTGCTCACTCTCTAGGTATATACGAAAGACCAGCGTCGGGGAGTCCTCGGCCCCCCAACACATGCTGAGTGTGTTCTTTTTCAGTGTTTTGTACCTATTGTTATTTTATTTTGTATTCTCAGGTAACGAATTTTATCTTTACACTGGATATATATTTTTCTATTTCTATTTCACTACTACTACTAACACTACTATACACTGCAATGATCCTTAGAATATTTTAAGAAGACAATCACGCGTTTGCAAAAAGCCGCCATGTTTATTTTCAACATCCCTAACCCAATGCATTATTGAATTCCATTCAGAACTTCCAACTATTTTCGTATTTGCCTTAAAATAATTAATCAAATCTAAAGCTCATTGTTTAGCGTAGAGCCTTGGCTGGCTTTCCTTTATTTACTCTCCGCCCCCCACTTTTTGCGGGCATTGATGTCAAGAACAGGAGTTAGCGACAAACATGTCCACAAAAACAAGTCTAAACGGGTGTTTTAGAAAAGAAATAGGTGGCCAGGAAAAGTTTTAATGGAAACAAATGCTGTTCCGATAGACACAAAAATCTACTACGTTTGAAGACATCCAGCTGATGCTCGTTGACAGGTCCAGACACTGGATTAACATATCGGACTTTTTATTCCTAAATATCGGGAAAGAAGTTAAAAACTTAATAGGTATATTAAATTTTATCCGATTCCATTTAATATGAACTTTCTGCGTAAATAGGAACAAGCATCTATTTATGCAAATTTGCGTGTTTGTAACATTAAAGCTTAATATATTTTTTACTTCAATTTGAAACACGCATCTACGAGTTTATTAAGCCTATATCTACTGATTAAAAAATTTAATGATTTTACTCTGATTTATCTTAATGAAACGGTATGAAAACTCGCACTCACCGGGTTTCTTACAAAGTTGTAAGTAAATCGTCGTCTTCAAACATCGCGAGAGACGTTGTCCTTTACAACAAGTAGTACTTTATATCGATGAAGTTATTTACATTTAAGAATTAAAAACAAACCATATGACACTTCTGAGTGTGGCAACGATGAACAATCATAGCAAGCCTTGACCGGGAACCGGAAATAGCGTAAGTGGCTCGCGACCCGCGCCACTCAGTGAAGTCTTAACCTGAATATCGCGATGCGAGAGTATTTGCGGTAAAGACCGCGGGCTGTTGAGAGGTTAATATCTTGAAATGGATTTGCCGCCGTATAATTATAAACGCCATTTATGAAATGTATTTCTTAGTTAAATGCAACTAAACCTTACATTGACGACCTCCGTAGCGAGTGGGCCGGACTTTGACGTCGCGCCATCTCTGAGGTCCCGAGTTCGATATCCGGTCGGGTCACTATGCAAAACGACCTCTCTGTATTATTTCGGGTCTAGGTATTATGGTACCGTCGTTTATCTAATTTTTAAGATAAGTGCTTTAGCTGCTAACTATTATGATGTCTCCTTTGAATTACACGGGAAGTTTTGGTCCCTGAGTTTAATAATTATTGTAACTTCTAAAGCAATTTACACCCTTGTAGCCTATTCAAGTAATTATCACAACACAATTGTCATGCTTGTAGCTTGTACTATCAGACTTTCCAATCGAAATTTTTAACATAAATCTCCAACTAATTATACCCTGTATAATTGTTACTTAGTTTTGAAAGTATGAAGTCCATAATTACCTACTAAAATGGTACTATAAAATGTTTCGGCAAACCGTTTATGAACCATCCAACGTAATTGCTAATAAACTTGGCGGTAACATCCAACAGCGTAATAGCAATAATAGTCTTGTACCAATATTGTTCCAGTTCTATTTATATTTTGTCAATTTGTTCCGATAATAAGGCCCTCCCACAAATTGTCCTGGCAAAACCGGTAACCGGATTTTGGTCCCGAATGAAAACCTTTTTGAAACAGTTTAGTCGAATTGAAATATTTGGAGCGTGAATATTCAGTTTGGTAGAGAAAATTCGGAATGTGCAAAACTATTGGACAATCCAATAGTTTTCTTGAAGGTTCAACATGAGGGATGAGAACACACACATGGGATATTTTGAAATAGATTTTGGTATATTTTTATTGAAAGACTTCGCAATACGTAAATATCAATGAAAGGATTACTACGTAACCGTGAAAATTTTCAAGGATATTCTTGTAACTACATGTTTAGCACACCCCAGGAGCTCTGTAAACCTTACTCACACGCAGGAACACAACAACACAGAAGTGATTGTTATTTGGCTGCGGTCTTCTGTAAGGTGGAGGTATTTCACCAGTCGGGCTGCTCCAGTTCGAGCGATAAATCGCTATGCCCTACCTCTCTTTATCGAATTATTATTCCTATATTATAAAAAAACACTAAAGTTCAATGACTTTTTGGCATGGAATGAATATAATGGATTCACTTTTAATTTGGGCTAAGCATATAAATATTAATAATGATTGATGAGACCACTTACTGAGTGCAAATAAAATCCAGTTTAATATTTGATTTCGTCGCAACAGAATATTCCACTTAGTGCTAATGAACTGAAAATTTCGCTACATAACTTATGGAGTAGGGATGGGTTCTAGAACCGATTAAAATATTCGAATATATTTTTGGGGCAATGAACAAATTTGATGCAAGACAAATAGCTAAATATTTAAAATATTTTTATTTAGACCAGATCATTTAATTATCATGTACCTAAATTTTAAAAAAGGACCTACTAAATATTTTTTTTTATTTAAGCTTTTTTTTAATATTGTTGAGACAATGGTGGATTCAATAATAGAAAAAAAGTTAAAAGGATAGGTTTTCCTAGAATGTGACTTGTTAATCCTATATTGCAAAAGCAATGTCTGTTTCCGAATGAGACATTTTTTGTTTGAGATGTAACGTATGTACAGATAATTTCAAGACTTATAAAATCAACTAATAATTTAAACATTTAAAATAATTTAACGGGTCAAAACGCGACACCATTTTTATTTAATAGTTAATACGAACTACTTACTGCCCGACGTTTCGGTTAGGTTGAACCAACCGTGGTCACGAGCTGACCACTAGTTCGTATTAACTACTAAATAAAATGGTGTCGCGTTTTGACCCGTTAAATTATTTTAAATGTTTAAAATGGAACGCGAAAGTCTTAAAATTTATACAACTAATAATTTTGTTAATAGTTAGTTCATTTAATTTAACAATACGAAGATTTATAACTTGAAAGGAGCTGATTAGGTTTTAGCAATCTAAGCACACAGTTTGAGTATACATATATACTGGTTTGAGCGTTGGTATTTTTTGTGGTCTGTGTAATAAAAAAAAAATGCGCCAGACAATCACACCAATCACCTGGTCTCAAACTAAGGTTTTCCCTTGTACTATGAGTACCAGACAACGTACTAACTGGGGGCGTCATCCCAGCACACCCAGACTCAAGTCAATTAAGAAAAGTTTTTTTTTTTTTGGTGTGGCCACACTAAGTGACGTACGTCTAATGGCCAGCTGATTTTAAAATTTCATTAATTAATTAGTTCTAAAGTGTTTTAGCTATTAAAACAGTGTTTATTTTACTGCATCCTATACAAATATGCAGTGGTATCGTTTGCAAGAAGTTAACTGGTGAAATACTTGGATTTCGAGCAAGTTATGTTCAGCCGACCGGCTGTCAAAGTGAACAACAACAAATTCGAAAGAACAACGGATTTTACCGGGGGAGTATTGTTTCCTTAATTATTTCTCGCACTCAACCACTAATGCATTAAAACTGTAAAGAACTTTATTAAATTGTACCCAAATCAATGTTGATTGGAGATTATAGTTCGTTAGTAACATTATTTGACGTTAACTTGCTAGTCACAACTTGTACCTGTTTCTGATTAAACCTACTAAACTCCACAAATCATAACAATAAAAACAACTTGCTTGCAGTTCTGTTGCAATTAATTGGAGAATCTGAATTGTTGCATAAAGGTACACAAATTTGAAAACACATAATCGTTTTGTGAACACCTACCTACCTTCTTTTTCTAATAACTGCCCTGTTATTTTCACTCTCAAGGAGTACAGTAAATAATGATCTTTATTTTTGGGTTGTTCATTTGTTTTGGAAATTCGAAGTAATTTCCTTTTACAAAAGTAAATTACAAAAATAAATCTCAAAAAGTTGTATTGATTAAATCTATTAATTACTCACAAGTTTTACTGAAATTATCTTATCATTATTCAAACACAATTCTTGTAAATCATTTCAGATATGAGTACTACCTCATACTCAAAAATCATGACTAGAAAAGCAACTGCACGTGACTTGGAACTTAAGCTAAGACGGGCTCTAGAGGAAATACAAGAATTGAAGAAGGATAACGACCAGCTCCTCTACGAACGTGAAGAAAATGAAAAAGAATCTCTGGCAATTATAACCCATAACACTCAACTCAAAAGTGAACTAGTGGAGCTTCATGCCCATTTGGGAAACACACTAAATCAACGAGACCAACTTCTTGAAACAGTCAGAAACTTCGATCAGTGCTCAGAAACCTACGAGCGGACTCTGGAGCGTATCCATGAGCTTGAGGTGGCTTTGCGTGAGGCCAACAGGACCATCCAAGATTTTGAAGATAGCAAAAAGTGCGAAGAATTCTTACAAACTCAAAGCCTCTACGAAGAGTTGGTTCGGTCACCTGCTGGGCATATCATCACTGCTAGTCAAAATTCAAATTGTGAGAATAGTGTAATTAATACAAATAGTAGAAAGAAAATCCGTAAATATATAAAAATTAATAAGTATATTAAGAAAACTCAAAAATTAATTAAGCGTCAAAAATGTCAATATCTAAATATTAAATTGAGAAAGCAACGTCTTGATTTATTTGATAGCATTGAATTGTATAGTAAAAAACTTGATCAAAGTAGGCTGAAGTACGAAACAGACATAAAAGCATTGCAGGCTGACATTTTGCAACTGCATAAGTCACTTGATAGTATGACAGGCAAATATAAGGCTGCCCAGGTACAAATCAGTGAACATATTGTAGCTACCAGCTGTCTTGTTCACCAATGCAGCAGTAACTCAGTTGCTGGTTCTTCAGATCAGTCTTTGGTTTCCACCATCCCAGAAATGATAAAACCATGCACATTATTACCTAACTGTAATAATAATGTGCTGCTGTACTCAGATAAAATAGGAGTTGGTTACGGGCCACTTTTAAACAAAAAATTAAATTGTAAATTATTAAATCACTGCATGCCAGATTGTTCTCTTGATCAAATATGTCAAAAAGTTGTTAATAGTGACCATAATGAGAATTCAGTTGTTATCCTAATGTTAGGAAATGGGCTGAATATTTGTAAAAAAGACATTCTTAAAAACTTTTCCATACTGATAGGATTAGATGTGAAAAAAATTATTTTATGTGCATTACCATATTCTGAATACTATACAACTGACCAAAATAATAGTATTCATTTATTGAATACTTTAATTTATAATTTAACATATAGTCATAGCGACAAGTGTGTCTTTTTTGACACAAATAAATTTATTAATAATAAGTTAATTTTGACTGGCAAAACTTTTTCTTTGCCTTATAAAATAAAAAGGGAACTAGCTACATTGTTAGCATATAATGTTAATATTTTTTTTACAAAGACTTTGGAACTTATTCCAAATAATTTAAATTCCAATCTCAGACAATAGAGGACAACTCTTGCAATAAATTAACAAAGGATAAGCCCTATTATCTTAACATTGTACATCAAAATATTCAGGGTCTTTCCGGCAAAGAACTAGAATTAGAGTTATTTTTAAATGAAAAAAATATCCATGTGCTATGTATCACTGAACATTGGTTGAGACACCATGAAATGATTTTGAATATTGAAAATTTTAAAGTTAGTAGTTCCTTTTCAAGAAAGCTTGCTATTAGAGGTGGCTCACTGATCTTAATAAATAAATCAATTAAATTCAAAGAACGCAAAGACATTGTGTCACTCTCATTGGAACGTACTATTGAACTTGCATGTGCAGAGCTGGAACAGTACATAATATTAAGTGTTTATAGGCCTCCATCTAGTAATTACGTTTTATTTGAGTCTATAATGGAAGAAGCCTTGAGAAAAATTTGCGATTCGAATAAAAAAGTTGTTGTATGTGGAGATTTTAACATTAATATATTAGACACCTCCCAAAACTCTAGTAGGTTTCAGAATCTTTTTCAATCATTTAATTTATATAATCTTTTTAATGAACCTACACGAGTTACCCCCACTTCGGCCTCATGCATTGACAATATTTTTAGTAACTGTAGAGCAATGGAAAAATCCATCATACATTTTATTAACTCGGATCATAGTGGTCAGATAGCTGCATTCGAACACCATAATGTATCAAAACCTTCACTTGTTGTTTGTAGACCTATTACCACGAGACGTGTCGAAAAGTTTAAAATTAACATTTCCAATAAAGTACCTCTAATTAAATTTGATTCTGCAAGTAGTGTTGATTGTTTATATGAAAAGTTGTTTTATGTAGTTAATAATGAATTCAACGATGTTTTTACTAAAAAAAACATAAAAATCAACACATCCAAAACTAAATTCAGTGATTGGGCCACACTAGGCATACTGAAAAGTAGACGCAGACTTTTCGAACTGTACGAAATAAAAGCGCATTCTAATGACCCATTAATTATAGAATATGTTAGAAATTATTCAAAGTTATTCAAAAAGATATGCGCTATTGCAAAGTCCAACTTTTTGAAGACAAAAATACTGAGAGCCACAAATAAAAGCAAAGCTACATGGCAAATAATTAATAAAGAGACTTGTAATAATAAAACACAAGATCACAAGTTTTCTCTTAAAGTCAATGACGTCACTCTTAATTCTGATACGGAAGTGGCAATGGCATTTGAAACATTCTTTTCGAATGTACCGATTGCGACAACATGTGGATTACCCTCAAACCCATATCTTGCAAATACCCTCCTTAAAACTCATGTGGATGAGTGTAAAATTCCATTTCGCTTTGAGTATATTAACTTTCAGGATGTTATCAAGGCTTTTAAGGAGTTAAATATGAAAAAGACTGAAGATTTGTGGGGACTCTCGACAGATATACTAAAACATATAATAAACTGTACTGCCCCACACTTAGTCTTAATATTTAATAAATGCATTGATGATGGTATTTTTCCAAACTTAATGAAATTTAGCAAAATTATACCATTATTCAAATCGGGCGATAAAAGTAATCCATCAAATTTTAGACCAATATCAATTTTACCTGCATTCAGTAAAATTTTTGAAAAAATTATGTTCCAGCAGCTGTTGTCCCATTTTTCAATTAACAACTTAATGCATAAAAATCAATATGGATTTTCAAAAGGCAAATCCACAACTGATGCAGGAGTAGCACTCATTAAGCATGTGTTTGATGCGTGGGAGAGCAGACGAGATGCGGTTGGGGTTTTCTGCGATTTATCAAAGGCGTTTGATTGCGTTGATCATCAAACGCTGATAATGAAGCTACAGCATTATGGTGTTTCGAAAAATTCATTAAGTTTGATTCTGTCATATCTATCGGACAGAACACAGAAAGTCAATGTAAATGGAGTCAATTCATCCGGTACCCCCTTAAGCATGGGAGTTCCCCAAGGCTCCATATTAGGACCTTTGCTTTTTTTGATATACGTAAATGATCTCCCTTTTTTTACGAAAAACTTGTGTGATACAGTTTTATTTGCGGATGATACATCGTTAATTTTTAAAATTAATCGACAGCAACAAAATTTTGATGATGTTAATAATGCCCTCTCTAAAGTTACACAATGGTTTGGAACAAACAATCTATCACTTAATGCCAAGAAAACCAAATGTGTAAAGTTCTCAATGCCCAATGTGAGACAAGTTAATGCTGTGATTAAAATGAGTGATGAGCCTATAGAGGTTATCAACTCGACAGTATTCCTTGGCGTCACTTTGGACTCTAAGCTTCAATGGTATCCTCACATAGTTACTCTGGCGGCAAGACTTAGCTCAGCCGCGTATGCAGTGAGGAAAATAAGGGATTTGACTGATGTGGAAACAGCTAGATTGGTTTATTTTAGCTATTTTCACAGCGTAATGTCTTATGGTCTGCTCCTATGGGGGTCTGCAGCCGATATTGAGACTATTTTTGTCCTACAGAAGAGGGCTATAAGATCTATCTACAGGCTTGGACCACGTGACTCGCTGCGAATGCGATTTAAGGAGATAAACATCTTAACAGTCGCATCACAATATATTCTCGACTGTGTAATGCATGTTCACAAAAATTTGAACATCCTTCCTAAAAAATCTGATGTACATAGCTTTAATACCAGGAATAAACATAAGCTTGCTGTTCCAAATCGTAGACTCCACAAAACTGGTAATTCATTTATTGGATTAAGCATAAAATTGTTTAATAAATTGCCGCAAATTCTTGTTGACTTACCTATACACAAGTTTAAGTTACAGATAAAAAAATTACTTATAAAGAAGGGCTATTATAAAGTAGATGATTTCCTTAACGATAAAGATATATGGCCTAACACTATTTAACTTGCCTGCACATGTTATTAAATATGTATTTATTTTTCTTTTCTTAAAATTTAATTTCGTTGACATCATGATAATGCAATCTTTTATTCTACATAATGACATTGATATTGTTAAAAATATCTATTATGGACATAAAATGTATATTTGTGAATTATGTATAATTATGAACTAGGTATAATAGATTTATTTCTTTTTTTTTAAATCTAAATCAAAATGTAGGTTACTACTTCGTGCACCAGGTCCTATAGTTGTTTGATGAATTTAATTTAGATAATAAATACTTAAAAATTATGGGGAGATGGAATAGTCATGCTCACTAAAATGTCACTGGGGTGGTGGCGCTATGTGGCGGGTCGTTACATTCCCTACAATATGGTTGAGTGAAGCGATGGCTGGCACATACGTCATGCTTGTGAACAGGTGCCACCTTTGGGGACTGGTCTGCTCCAGCTTACCTCTCGAAAGTAAAAACTTACTTGAGTACTTATTTGTTTCATCACTCATCAAAACCAAAACTATATGACTTGGTCCAAAGTAAGCTACACATAGCAATAAGTTAGATACTGATACTGTAAATGATCTGCTGAGTTTCTTACCGGTGTCTTCTCGGTAGATATAGGTTCCGAACCGGAAGTAGAATCACTTTGCATTGTATTCAATGACGATTCAAAAGTGTTATATGTAACCTACTTGAATAAAGAAATATTTGAGTTTGAGTTTGAGTTTGTTTTCCAAATTAACCCGACCGGGAATCGAACCCGGGACCTTTCGCGCTTTGGCCGCCTACCTTAGCCACTGCACCACCGAGGTCGTCAAAATAGGTAAGTTATATTTTCAATGCAGATATGATGGAAACCTTTGCTTTGCAATGGGAAATGGCTGATATTATGCTTTTAACATTTTTCTGCCACCCCTATTGGGTATGTGTTTTAACGCTCCTACTTAGCAAAGATTTGACTAGAAACGAAAAACCACTTTCGCCGCGGTTGTTCGTGAAATGTACTAATTGTAACCTTTTTACTGAAAAATGTTTGTTACGTGATGTTATTTATTCAGTAGAACATACTTTGTTTCCTTTCGCTGGCGCGGTTTCATCTCCTGATTTCGCGTAAAATACTTTTCTGTATCTAAGTACTTAGTAATGAGAGAATTTTGTGCTTGGATTGTCGCAATTTACAAGTTTTTGCTATCCAGTAGCATTGGCCGAAAAGCCTACACTGAAATTCGAAAAGGGGAAACTCGGACACAGATGAGTTTTATTGTGGCCGAGTAGCCTCCCAAGCCCGGCTTTGCGCCTCTTGCATCGCCTCCCAACCCTACGACAAGGTCATCTATCCATCTGTTGAAGGGCACTCCTTCGTTTTTTTGGCGGAGGGAAATGCTTGGCGCACCGTGCCGACACCCGAGGGAGGTGACGGCGTGTGTGGGACTCTCCTGCCACTAAAACACCCCGGTGACCTCATCGCTTTAATGGTAATGCTGTGGAAAAATTTTAGAACCACAATAACAAGTGAAGGGCCCGCCCTCCTACGCTCAGTTTTTCGTTACGTGGGCGCTATGCTAGAACTGTCTGCCCCATCAGCCCTCGGTTCTACTAGGTATGTGGACAGCCAATTACCATTTTATTTATTCATTCTTCGAGCTATTGCCACCACCTAACACTGCTCTCTTCATCACACGTTGAGTGACTTGGAGCTTTCGAATAAGTTTTTCTTAGACAGTATATTTCTGTTCCATATGTTAATAAACTCAAACTCAAATATTTCTTTAATAAAAATAAAAATAAAAATCTTTTATTTCAGACCAATTTTGTCCATATGTTAATAATTATTCAAGTAGGTTACATATAACACTTTTGAATCGTCATTGAATACAATGCAAAGTGATTCTACTTCCGGTTCGGAACCTATATCTAGCGAGAAGACACCGGTAAGAAACTCAGCAGATCATTTACAGTATCAGTATCTAACTTATTGCTATGTGTAGCTCACTTTGGACCAAGTCATATAGTTTTGGTTTTGATGAGTGATGAAACAAATAAGTAGACTGCAACATACACTGGTTTAAGACTAACCGCCCTTATACCCTTGAAATAAGAACGAATATCGAGCTGTAAGTGTTTACCTTTATATTCTTAATTTAGATCATGGTCAGAGTAAAATAGTGGTAAAGCAAAAGAGGTATTATAAAAACAATTAAACATGGGAGTTGAGAATACATTCTGTCTTTAATGATATGTCGCATATTTAATTTACTATTATATAAATACCTAATATAATCGCAGTGTTGACTAAAGCCCCTTTGGCTTTTATCATTCAGCTTTATAACTAGTTATAAGTTCAGCTATATTTGTAATATGAACGACAGTTTCTTGCCGGTATCTTCTCTGTAAGTTATAGGTTCCGAAACGGAGGTAGCGTCATTTGCATTATATAGACGTTTCATAAATAATACTGGTGTAATTTGCATGAATAAAAGAATATTGAATTTGAATTTGAGTGGTTGCATTATAATTCAAACCTTATTGACTTACTGGTACAAGGGCTAAGGATATTTTTTAAATAGTTTAGCTTAGCAAAACGCTGGTGGAATTCCGTGGAATCGAATATGTATGTTGTACAAAAACAAAAGTGAAACTGTCTATTCGGTAATGTCGAATTGATATTAGACTTATTTATATGATAACTATAGGTAACATAGCAACACCTATTGCAATGTACATATTTCGTCTCAATTTTTAAAACTTAAGACTTGGTTTAACCTTTTTTTTAATATAAGCCGACCATTTGAAAAGTTCTTTACTATAATTTTTCGGATTTTTCGTTTGTTTGGTTATTTTTTGCATCAGCCCTCTTTTTTACAAAACGTTAGAAACTGGTTTGGTTTTGAAACTTACCCTTTTCTATTTGTAAATCTAAACGATTGGACAGTGACAAAGCAAAGACATTCTGAATTGGAAACGATTCTTATGTGTCTGAATAACCGGGCAGGTTTACCAAAGCTATTTCTATTGTAACAAGTAGTAAGTCTAGATGTGTAATCTTTACGGTCCAATAAGTTAAATATCGCATTACGAAAGCAACATTGAAGTCACAATTTTTTAAATGCGCTAGCGTTTCCTTCCTGCAATTGTACCATAAGTACCTCATTTTCTTAAATCGAGTCAAGATTACTTTATCTCTTCTTTCGTTTTACTTAAAGATGCCGCACATTATAATAACCGAAGGGAATTTCTGTCCCTGGCCATAAATAATGCATCAACATAAACATTGTTTTATGTTTACTAGTGGCCCGAGATTTCGCACGCGATCGATCCCGGTAAATTTGAATGTTTTTTTCTAAAAACCTTTGCCTTAAAAAACAAGTTTTTTTTTTCAATTAGTTTGCTATTTCTGATGTTATGCACGTACATGTATTTCGTGTTTATTTTTATTGTAATGTTGGCTGCATTTTCGTACGCGTATATACACATATATATTGCAAATCATACTTTTAGAATATCGTAATTTAGGTTATGTTAATTATGTTTTTTATGGCTGGCATCCCATTTTTTTTAAAGTGTCTATTGTTCAAAAAAGGTATTTTTTCCTGACTTTCAAGATTGTACACTTAATACTCGTAAATATATCCAAAACAGCTTACCCTTGCCATAAATTCTCCAACAAAAACATTGACCCATTCGAGGCCCATAAACAACATGGACATCCATCAAGTTTGCAATCTGCGCCCCTAATACTTACAAGTCGAAGACAATATGTAGCCAAGTTGGGCTGGGAAAATTGAGTCTTATAGAGATTCTGACTCAAATTTATATTGTTTTCTTTCATTTCTCATCACTTACAACTTGCGTCTATTTGAAATTAAATTATTGCATATTTGAATTTGCGTTTTTTTTCTGAACAAATTGAGCTCTTCTACTGGGTGTTAGTAGTTATCCACAAGTGTTTCTTGCTTATAAATAAACGTAATTAACTTGTGGGACTTCGGAATCCTTGTATACGTGTACGGTAAAGTTAAAGTTCGATTTAAGTTCTTATTCCAACCATAAGAACGGTATAAAATCCTGAGTGTACCCTACACCCTTTTTACTGTACAAGTAATTAAGGCCTAGTAAAGTTTTAAATACATGTTTACTTATCAATATTTCCTCCGTTTTTATCATTCTTCAGGCCAAAACATATTGTTAGCTCCTCTAACCATTTACTATGAATTCTTTGTTTAAAGTAGAGATTATCAGCACCAACAATTTACATCTTAGAAACGTAACTCAATCGTTACGATCATTACGCCAAAGCCTTTTTATTTAAACCTTTCCTTAACATGGTCAACAATTTCACCTTCAATTTTTTGTCTGCAAACGTGTCGTCCTCTAATAGCCAAAGGAGACCTTCCGACCCTCGCTATAAATATGCCAGCAAAAACATAAAACATTGACCGAGCGAGTCAACGCCATAAAATAGGTACGTACGCATCGATCATGTTTGCAATCTGTTCCTCTGATACACGGTTTCTCAAACTTATAGTTTCATGTACATATGTCAATGAATCGCCGTCAATGAATTTCAGATGTAAATCAAGCTTTTCCGGCCGCCTCATAAAATTAAAAATTTGGTAATTATTAAACAGTAACATGTCTTCGCCTTAAAAAGAAACAATAGTGTGCTCATGTAATCAAACAATTCAATACTGGAATAAAATATTTGTGGATTTTTTTGTGTGCTGAGTATAGATTGAATGTCCTTGTTTCTTGTTACAATATTAAACGTAGTTCAGTCATTTGTTATTTATATTGCTCGATGATTTTAACTAGACATGCAAATGAAATACAGTCCAGATGCAGCATCGATTCGACTTCAATTTTTTCACACACGTGTTTCTCAGTCTAGTAATATAATTGTGTTACATAAATTAATGATTCTGTACTTATGTTAGTGCTATTAAGCAAAAATTGTACGTGTCTATTTATACAAAAGTGGTTAGCGCTCCTGGCTGTAGAACCAAAGGTTTTTGGGTTCGATCCCCTCGTTCAAACGTTCTTGTTTCGAATATTTCTGACCATTCTGTGTCTAGGTGTTTCCCCTACATTTTTAAGTATATTTTGTGGCACAACTGTGGATTCTGGTTTCCATAAAACAATTGTATGAGCTATACTTTTTTTGGGATCAGGTCGATGTATGTATGTATGATGTTGTGTGAAATAAATATTGGACAACATTACATTCATTGCTTTGATTCTATGGTAATTGTTTAATAAAACTAGCGGCACATCGAGGTTTTGCAGGCATATAATCCCGGTATGTTTTTTACAAACATGTCCTGACATTTCCCTAGTTAAGCGTATACATACATTTTGTGAATTTATTTCTATTTATACAGAAGTTATTTTGCTGTCAAACGCAGTGCTCTAGTGGCCTTACGGAAATCGTAACCATCAAATGACGTGCCCCTAGGGGTAAGCGTACCCCGGTTTGAGAAGCCCTGTTCTAATACTTGCAAGGCGCCGGAATAAATCAAACCGGAACGCTCGTTTCCGTCATAAATCCATCCCTTATTATTTATCGTCGTGCCAAGATTGATGTCGTTTGAATCTGTTGGTTCGGCAATTAGTGTTTCGACGTGGACTGGGGATGTTGACAAGGGTTACGGTTAATGCTACAAGGTACTTCGTTAGGGGGTATCTACCTGACAAACAATCCGATGGGGCTGTTCCAGAATTAAACGTAAATCAAAAACGCGCGAAATGTGCAGTTGGGGCGTAAATCACAACGTTTTGGAAGCAAAACTGGGATTCAGGTTTTAAATACAATTAAGAGGGTCTTGTTGCTAGACAGCCATTTCTTCCAGAAAACCTTTAAGAAGAGGAAAGAGTAAATTCGAGAAAAAGGTAGATTTGGAATAAATAGAAAACCTATAATTTAATATACCTACTTGGGTACAAAAAAAGACCAACAAATATAAAATATTTAATACATTAATATAGTTCAATTAAATACTTTACCTAACCATTGTCAACTTAGCGTAAGAGTAGTCGCAAGAAGCGCGGACGATCTCAAGTTCGATTCTCCATCAGGGCGGATTGGCAAACGATTATTTCTAAATTGGTTTGCGACAAGGTGTCATGAAGGTAAAATTGAGATCAGCAGCATGCCACGGCTTCGGTCGCGTACGATTCCGGTAAAATTTATTTTTCTACAAACCTTTTCCTGACAATACTTAAATAAAACATGGACATCATCACATACATTGCTCTGATTGTGTGGTATACCTTAAGCACTTGTGTGAAATAAAAAAAAAACAATGGTACCACAACACCAAGATCCGAGGTAATGGAAAAGTACGTTTTCCCTATAGAAACGAACGGGAACGAATCCGGGACTTTAGAGATGGCGCGAAGCTAAAGTCCGGCGCGCTTAGCTCTCGTCTACGGAGGTTTTCAATATAGCACATTACTAATGCCTGGTTTCGATATTTTATGATGCGCAATGTGTCAACATTACTATCCGTTTTTCTCCAACCGAATACGAGTTGTTAATACTATACTATAGTTTGTAATCCATATCAGCTGTCATCAGTCGTCGGTCAGCCGTTTTTAGCTTACGCCTCGTATCATTTATTACTGTGCGTTACGGATCATGTTTCAAATATTGGAATCAGGTATAAATATTTTGTAATAGATTTGGTGTTGTAAGATCCACGATTGAATAATGTTCTTGATCTTTCAAACAACGCGTTGCAAAAACGTAAAAGGTGAAATTTTTACAAATTGTTCCCTCTCGTTCAGGTTATAATAGAGCTTGATTGATGAACGTACGCCCACAAAACAATCTTCACTTACAAACATCCATCACTCGATGTCTGATCGCATACAAATTTCATCTCGTTTTTTTGTGACGAAGTGAATCAAATTTAGATGTAATGCGTCTGTGCATTAGTTACTCTGCGTTTACCTGAATGTTTAATTTCGTATGGTGTTCTGGGAAATATCAACTTATAGTTAAGATAAAATAAGATAATCATTAACTGTCATAACTGTGTCAGTAGGTATTATAATTAATCACATGTTTTGGAGCCAACAGCTTGTCCATTTTGGATTAAATAAATAGGTAATGGGGCTTTTGAATTAAATTTGATGTCAGTTAAGATAACATAATTAAAAAAAAAGTAAGGTTCTTAGAGTCCACTATAATGAGGCATCTTACGATTATGGTGTATGCGGGATTTTAATACTGACGTCTTTCATAGCTGAGAGGCAAGCGGACCTTGGTCGTTTCATATCTGACATCCCGGATTCGATTCGCCCAATATTAATAACTAACTTTTCTAAATCGTCTTGAGTTTGGGTGTTACATCGTCGGTGTTTCTGATTTCAACATGAGTGTTTTAGTTATGTACTAACCGCAGAATCAAAGCAACGTACGCGGTACTGTCAAATATGGTTAATCGAGTTATTCCAACCCTATTTTCTCTATTAGAGATCTTTGACTTTTCATCCTTAATAAATATTTACGTTTTATTTTGTACTAGCTGTGCCCGCGACTTCGTTCGCCTGGACTACATCATTTTATGGTCGGTTTTACCCCTTTCTCCCCTAATATTCGAAACAAAAAGTAGTCTTTATTTTAATCCAAGTTTTGAGCTATATTTGTGCCAAATTTCATATCTCTAACTTCAAAAATAAACGTTTTTTCAAAGGTGGTATTATCCCCATCCTCCCCTTTTTTCTAAAAAAAAGCCTATATCCGTTCTTGAGATTCAACGTATACCTGTACCAAATTTCATCAAAATCGGTTGAGAGGTTTAAGCAGGAAAGCGTAACAGACAGACAGACAGAGTTACTGTCGCATTTATAATATTAATAGGGATTGTATAACCACAACCACACAAGAAGAAAACTAAGGCCTAGGTCGATCAAACTTTACCAAGGAGGTAATCAAGGTCTTTATTACACCTCTGATTTATCATAATGGTCTTATTAGTGAACAAAATGTTTTACATATTTGAGATGTTAATTCATGAACACTAAAAGGTACGCTTAAGCTCTTATGACGTTGCAACAAGGTCAACTTTAGAACGAGGTTCTATTACGTGTTAGCACAAATGACTGTACCAACTGCCTTTCACGTCTCAGCCCTAAACCTGCCCTATCTCCGTATTGTGTGGCGGTAATTGAAGACACCATTAAAGCTTTAACCCTCGCGTTCACGCCCGAGACGTGCATTAGTGCCTTGTAATTTGTTTGCCTACCTGCTAATTATAAGGATTATGGCATACCGGATTACTGGGACAGGGGGAGTGTGTTACACACGGGTAGAGACTCGCACATGATAATTAATAAATAAATATTGGACAACATCACATACCTACATTGCTCTGATTCTGCGGTAAGTAGCTAAAGCACTTGTGTTACAGAAATCAGAAACAACGACGGTACCACAACACCTAGACCCGAGACAATACAGAAAAGTTCGTTTCTCATATTGACCCGACCGGGGATTGAACCCGGAACCTCAGAGATGACGCGACGCCAAAGTCCGTCACGCTCGCCTGTCGGCTACGGAGGTCGTCATGATGGAGGATGATGACAAATGAAATAAGAATTAAGGATTGAGACCGATTTTTCACCGAAGATTGAAGCTGTGTCCAGGGTAGCACTACGAGGCATGAATATTATTTCAAATATTGGTATGACTGTCCTGGGATTTCAGGGTCAAGATATTAACCCCTTACAAGGCTCTGTCAATTATATGATCACCAGAATTTCAACCTTACTTCCTAGAATTAGGATCCAAACCTATGAAACATTGAAACATGCTCTGATGATCAATAATAGGTTTTCAAGTAAGCTATATGTACATAATACTTTTATATTTTTACCGACCGTGATTTGCCTACCGAACATATCTTCGAAACCTTCTACCGAAAAAGCAACAAGTTTTGAGATAAATTATCTAAAGAAAGTACTTCTGCAATCAAGTGCATTACCTAAATATAATACTTGAATAATCAATGCGCGCATTCACGCATTTCACATACGTGAAATGACTATTACTGGTTAATGTTTAAGGAGAAGATACCGACAAGAAACTCAGTGGATATGTGACAGTAGCTGTATCTAATTTATTTATAGTGCTTAATTTTTATAAACCAAGTCATAAAGTTTTGATATAATGAGTAAGGAGACAATTAAAAAGCTATCTAGTTACTTAGGTAAGTACTAGTATAGTTTTGAAAGGTATACGTTAGTAAACTAACTAACTTAGTTAAGAGAGGTAGGGCATAGCTATTTATCGCTCGAACTGGAGCAGCCCGACTGGTGAAATACCTCCACCTTACAGAAGACCGCAGCCAAATAACAATCACTTGGAATGACATAAGGTGGCGATGTTGAAGATATCCAGCAATTTCAGTCATTTATTTACCGAGACTAGCTAATACAAGCTTAGGATGTTTCTCTCTCACTCAGTCACTCACACTGGTCACAAACTAAGGTTTTTCTTTATATTATGAGTACCAGATTTAATTAACTGTGGGTTTATCACCCAGCCATATTAAGAAATGTTTGTCTCCTAAATTAACATGACCAAGAATAGAACTCGGAACCTCTTGCGCTGCCTTTAAAGTATCGATATGTTGCACTATGAAAGCTGCTATAATATGATTTACCATCAGATGATCTTCATCCTCATCTGACCGTTTTTTTGATATTAGTAAGATTATTGTGTCTTTTCCCTTTTAACTAAATGTGCAAGTCTCCATTCAAATGTCATTCTCCTGTCTCGGTAATACGGTATGCTGTAATCTCCTTAATTAGCAGGTAGACAAGCAAATTACTAAGCGCTAATGGGTGAGTCGGGTGGTTGACGGTCACTTTGATAGCCGACTTCAATTACCACCTGACTGAAGTTGGAGATAGCACTGTTGAGAGGTGTGAAATTTTCTGTTTTACGTACTGGCCGAATATATCTCTTTTCTTTGATAATGCACTCAATTAGCAAAAATTAGTTAGTAAAAATTAGAATTTCAAATCTTGTCTTGTCTGATCCGTGATAGAAGTCTCATACACTGCTTGAGCTCAAAAAGTGTTCAAAGGAGTACACTAATTTCCTAACAGACACTCGCAGGTCATTTCAATATATTTGTATCTCCTATGAATTTGAAAAAAATATGGTAAGGAATGACGTATTTTTTTTTATATCAGAGAAGGATTAGTGCCACGTTAAATCAAGGGCTTTAAAAGCTTGCCCAGCAGCTGTCATGTTGAAAAAAGCGGTAAGTTTTTGTGAGTACGCTCACAAAAATTGTTTGCTCTATATTTTATTTGCGATTGTCAGGCAAGAGGAAAAAACGTTGAAAAAATAGTCGCATAAAGTACAACACGACCAAAATTTTTGGATGTTATCATAAGATTCCGTAAGAAAATTACTTAATGACGTTCTTAGTACATATAGTTAAAATATTATCAGCGTGTTCATTCTATCTGATGATTGATAAATCAGCCCATTATCAAGTAATTTCTAATAAAAGCACCATAGCAATAAGATGACAATATATATGTCGCAGTCATCTGGTTTAATCAGCTATTTGATTGGATCACTAGCGCGTTCATTGAATGACGACGTTTAATTGAATGACTAAAGGACAACTCGTCAAATTGTTTAATATAACGTTCAACTTCTTGACTGAACGTCATTTAGCATAGTCGTTGAATGGGATATAGCTGACAGACATGACATAACACACCTTAATAAGATTTTTTAATATGTTTTAACAATTTTAAGTCTTAAGACAATTAGGCTAAAAAAATATTTTTTTACGAATAAGTCACTTTATATCTCAATTTCACTCTAAAAATTATCAACACAGTGCTATTCGATTATATCTGTACCAGCTGTTTGACGCCATCTTTGTTTTGATGAGCACTAACGCCGCGGTGGAAAAAAAATGAATTAAATTACAATCACCTGACTGATTACGTCCGCTATGTTCAAAGGGCTATGTTACAATCCGCTAACTTGTTGGACGTTCAGTGAGTCTTATTCATTCAACGTTCGGCCTAGTCATTCAATTAAACGTCGTCATTTAATAAACACGCTAGTGATTCAATCAAATAGCTGTTTCAACCAGATGACTGCGACATATACATGAACAAGCATCTGTATGCACGAGTATGTCTGTTAATTGCGGTGTATTTTACTTTTTAAAAAGTCTATTGTCTTTGTTAAACAATATTTTTCTATGGAGCCCCATCTAAGGTACAAGACCTACTTAGTTTGCGACGACACAGCAGTGATTCTGGGGATATTTATATAAAAAAATTCAAGATATAAAACGTCACCAGAACATCTGTCAACATCCCAAAGTGCACCCATTGTTGCCGCGATTATTTTTCAAGTGATGAAATTTGTTTTTCCATTCCCCACACCTGTCACTATCCACAAAGTGATGGATGCTGAGGCAACAACAGACGTCGTGAGCTGACGTGCGGTGATCAATCTACCTGTATTTAATCTTAATTGAGCTGTGACAGAACTTGAAAAGAATTGTGTTACTCGCAAGATTGTAAGGCATTTTACGACCGGCCTTGATCCGTTGTAATGTACAAAATACCTACACATTTGTAAGCAATAGGCCTTGAATATGGGCTCATAAAAATCGATAGTAGCAGGTCGTTTGCGCTTGTTTCGATAAAAAGTTTCATCGTCCTTTTCTTTGACTGAATATTGGAATATGGACTGTACGGGACAAAGAATATATGGGGTTTTGATTTTACTAGAATTAAGGGGAAGGTTATCTTGTAGTAGGATAATGTAACCTAACTATATGACTCCTGTACTAATCAAACAATACCTATAATAAACCAATTCATCTGTAATAAAATCAGGCTTAAATCAACATTGAAGTGTGTCATTTATCTCCCTACGCGCTCCGTACAATCTGAACTTTTATTGTGTTAAATGTTATTCTAAACTAAACAGAAAAATCGGGTTCAAACTACCAAAATGTTGAAAATGCATTTTTAACAAACTGAACCTAAATTGCATATGTTCAAAATAGTTCTGCTATCCCAATTAAGAGTTGCGGAGATCAGATATCAACTGCTACAGCCGTAGTGGAATCTGATCTCCGTCCAGGATACAAGCTAAAAGAAATTTCTTTCTTTGGTGACATTTATTGGTGACAGGCCAGAATTTGACCCCATATTTTCTGATGATAAGTGATGACGAAGCTGAGAATTAAGTGCGCTGGACCAGTAGTCGCATACTTACCCTTTTTGTGAAGGTAGTATGAATTTAAATCTGAATTTTACTTTTAAGAAGTACATAGTTATGATAAATCTGAACTATTTTTTGGTCAAACCTGATGTGTGCAATATTAGCAATGTCTTCCCCTTATCTCTATTAACAACTTTCTGACTTGCCTACTCCAATCTCAAACTTTAGTATCTCGTAAACTGAACTGTTCACAAGCACTAGAAACTGTTAGGGACTCCTAGACAAAGTCTTGAAACGATTTTGAAAGCTTGATCTCCTGAGTTAAGATAAGAGCTTTGGAAAAATTAACTTACTCTTCGTCTAAGCTTCTTCGTGAATACAGTAAACCGTCCAAAGCAAAAGAATATTCTAATAAAATAAACAGGTATTTTTGTTTAACTAATTGACTAGAATGTGGAATAAGTACCTAATCTGAAACACTGTTGATTGGTATTAGTAATAATCAAAATACCTTTCCGGTTGGAAGCACATCAAACTATACACATTGGATTTTATACCACCCTTATGTCACGGGCGAAATAACTAAAATAGAATTGCAAGTGATGTTACCTTGATGTACCTACTGTTCACTGTACTTATTATTAAGGGTAATTAGTGTGTTGGAATTACTAATCTGTTACAAGGACTCATTAAAAAGCGTTGAGAAACAGCTTTTGTGTCTTAACACATTTTTTTGGTAATTGACCTTAGCTTTGAACTTAAGTACAAAGTTCTTTCTTATAATTGGGGGTAGGTAATTATCTGTAAATTTTTCTTCCAACTGTTTGTGTGTTAGCTAAATTTTGTATAAGTCATAGGTAAGTGAAGATATCAAGAATTTTACGAAATCCCTGTAAATGTCGAAGATTTTGTTTACGTCCCAATGATTCTTTGTTAAGTTATGTTATAACAGATTGTCTGGGGAACTCTGGCTAATAAATCATAGAGTAAAAAACTAAAAAATTTAGTAATTAAAAAAAAATAGAACAAAATCTTTGAATGGGGATTACATTAAGATGGTTAAAGTTCATAGATATTTGTTATTCTAGCCCTCACCAGTTAGAAGATTGCCTAAACCACGAACAAAAACGAGAATAAAATAGTTGTCACATTGTGGCAGTATTATATGGCATGGAAATTCCAGTTTGTAGTTTTGCTAATCACCGCCGTAATATTTTGATTTTCATGCCAACGGAACTAATTTTGGTCTAAAATCTTACCAAGCAAGATCATTATCATCAAAAGATAGTTTTGGCTTAACCTGGTCTCTAAAATATCAAAACAATAAAAAAAAATTGGCTTTGTAAAGTAATGTCATCGTAAAACACTTTTCAAATTGGTAGGCTAAAATTCTGACCAGGCCATAGTCTGTGAACTTATATAATAAACTCAAAACTCAAACTCAAATATTTCTTTATTCAAGTAGGTTACATATAACACTTTTGAATCGTCATTGAATACAATGCAAAGTGATTCTACTGTGTTTATAAGGTGTTACTATTACGAATTTCCCAGATCCCTTTAACAGAGTTCAGGTCTGATATCAACATTTATCAGAATTTGCCTTAGCTTTAGCGTGGGAACAAATTGTCCGCCTAAGTCACTCGTATGGATGGAATTTTGATCCTGTTATATATCTTACCATAATCTGACGTGTTGCAAAATGGAGTTGCAATTATTTACAGTGTCTATTACGTATCACCTGTGGGATCATATTAAACATTAATTTGCGTCGAAGTAATTCGGAAACAAGGTGAAATTGTAAAACACGCAATTGCTGTACGGAATAATGTTGAGTCCACAATAGTTGTTTGAATGCCCAACTAATTAAGAAGACTGGATGTTGGCATTACTCTAAAAGCTTCTACTTTTAGGAGTTTGAGGTCTCCAAATAGGGGATTTTAATGAAAGGAGGTTTATGTTCACATTTGCAGGCTCTGGTAGATACGTAAAATATTTGTATGACAGCAAAAGGCCCAGCGCTGAACAAGGAGAGGTCAAGTGTGTGAAGACCTCATCAAATATGTGGCACGCTGTACTATAGTTGAAAACTCTCACTCATCCAATTATGGAGCTGCATGGCGTCGCACCAAACTTAATGACCATTCTAGCAAGATGTACGAGAAAGAAGCATTCGCTTATCTATTACAATGCAATCAATACGGGAAACAATGTAAAAATCGACCAAAAACAATAATAATACTCCTAACATATTCTTTGAAGTCTGTGAACTTCTGGTTAATTCAAATTGTTTTTTTTTAAATAAACCGGTCAAGACGGTTTAAATGACTTACGAAAATATATCTGCCGGAGTAGGTAATTTATTCTAAGGAGCGGTGTCAGCGAGACTTTATATTGCGAGATATCATATATATAGGAGGAGGATATATATATATATTTCTCATTCGAAATGTGAGGATCATTTCTATAGAGTGCTTTTTAATAACATTATAGCTTTAATAACAGGATCTTTCATGAACCTTTTGTACTATTGAATGCAATATCAAAAGGCTACTTTCGTCCCTTTAGTAGGTATAAATGTATACCGTAGCTACGCGGAAACAGGCACTCAAGTTAATTGCGATTAGTAGATATGTCAAATGGAGAAGGCAACTGCATCACTAGATTAGAATTTCTAAGGGAGGTCCCATGTCTTAACTAACTACATATAATTAGTAAATGCGACTTCAGTATTACCTAAGGAATTATCAACATTTTTCTTAAACTATTTCTATTATATTTATTTGACGACCTCCGCAGCTGAAAGGCGAGCGGGCCGGACCTGGGCGTCGCTCCATCTCAGAGGTCTCGGGTTCGATCATCGGTCAGGACAATATGTGAAACGAACTTTTCCATATTAACTCGAGTCTGGGTATTGTGGTACCGTCGTTGTTTCTGGTTTCTGTAACACAAGTACGTGAGCTACTTAACACGGAATCAGAGCAATGATGTAACGTCGTCCAATATTTATTACTTTTATTTATTTCATTTGAAGTTGACTCATTATTTGAACCACATTTATGTATGTTGATGCAAACAATACGTTAACTCACAAATTAGCACACACACAATTTCGCTTTGACGCGCACCTATACCTGTTTATTATCATTTTATGTATTTGCTCTTACTTAACTTTGCTGAGCAATTGTATAAATTAATGAAGAAACAGTGTAATTAATTGTCAAAGTGGTGTAAATTAGGGAAAGTAACGAAAACTACAAACCAGTCACCACAGTTTTGTTCTAATACAGAAGTTTAGAAATAGGGACTTCACGCTTGTATTTTGTCTAGCAATTTCCTTGAAATATTTTATAAAAAAAGGCCAACCTGGGTAACTTGCTTCTCGTAACACCTCTTAACTTGAAATAAAAATATGCGAATAAAGCGATTTATCGCTTGAACTGGAGCAGCCCGACTGGTGAAACACCTCCACCTTACAGAATACCGCAGCCAAATAACAATCACTGCGATGTTGTTCTGTTCCTGCATCTGAGTAAGGTTTCCAGCGCTTGGGGGGTGCTATATTAGTAGCAAGGGTCAAGTCAAGCCTTCAAGGTAAGGGCGACAAGTCTAGTAACAGTTTTACTATGCTATACTTTTCGCCCTTAAGCTTCCTAGCTTACATTACCACTTAACATCAGGTGGGATAAGGTCAATCTTGGAGTGCATTATAAAAAAAAAGTCCACTGTCCTACGCTTTTACTTTATTTAATAAAGTATTTTTGTTCCAAACGCATTATAAATGCTTTTTTATAAGTTTTCATTTGTAGCTTTACAAGTTACGTATTATATTCTAAGCTATTTCTATACATTGGTATTGAAAATAGATTACACAGTTTCCGAATCAAACACATGCATTAATCTTCGAACCATGTGCTCTAGTTTGCCATTAATTACAATGACGTCATAATTATTACTACGTGTAGGCAGGTATTAGAGCATTTCATGTAAATTGCAATCATGACTCAAATAGCATGTAGGTATAACTCCAAATTGGTGGGTAAGCCAATCCGTTAGAAGTGAACTCTATAGACTTGAGGATCGAATTTCGGAGTTGAAATTAATTGATTTTTAATTTTAGAAGATCCGTCCAAGTATGAATATCTGTTCAAGTATTTCATTGTATTAAGACCTTATTGTATCTTGAAACGAACATATACTGTATGGTAAGTCTCTAAAGAGTCCTTGGAAAGCTAGGAATTTTGTAAAATATCTTGCGACTGAGAGAAATGTACGCTGGAGGAATGTACACACATAGTTTCCGTTTCAGACATAGTCATCACCAATTACCTACATAAAAACTGGCCCTGACGCTGACATACTAATATGTATAAGTTAAAAATATATCTGAGGTTCCGGGTTCAATATGGGAAACGAACTTTTCTATGTTGTCTCGGGTCTAGGTGTTGTGGTACCGTCGTTGTTTCTGACTTCTGTAACACAAGTGATTAAGCTACTTACCACAGAATCAGAGCAATGTATGGGATGTTGTCCAATATTTATATTTATTTATTTATTTTATTTATTATATTATGTATAATATGATACTAAAATCCTTATTTTTACATAGCACGAGGTCTCATCACGCCCTTTTTGCAAGTCATTCGCCAAAAACTCCCAAAAGCTAAGGACAGCTTTTTCCAAGCATTTAGTATTTCATTAACTTGGATAAAGCACATTTAGTACTATGTCATCTGCCAAGTTCAAATTGTAATACTATTTTTAAAAGTGATTTATGTTCACACTTTATCTATTGCCTAAAATTTTGGTTTGAAATATGATGAATGATATTAATTTTGTTTTCATCTATACAAATTAGAAGCCAGATTTAAAATTAAACACAGCAAATTGAAAGTATCAAAATTGATATGTTTCGTCCGGTGCGGGCGATTTAATATTATTAAATCGAATTGAGTTAGATGTTCCACATCTATTTGGGGAGAAATTCTGTCGGAAATTTGTCAGTTTTTCATATTGTTGAGTAGAATCATATAGACCTCATTGTACTTTTATGATTCTACTTCAGATCACCTTCAAGACTCGTGGGTGCAACACGCGTCGTGCGAATCACTTATTACTCGTAACAAACATCAATCGATTTTAATCCGGAAAATATATGTTTTGTAAAATTTTGTGTACGCAACAGTATAAAAAGTGGACTTAACGCTACGTGCATTCTCTACCACTACTTTGGTTACGCAGTTAGTCAAATACTTATTGTTGTAAATGAATAACAAAATAATAATATTAAAAAAATCATACAAATACTTATGTACAAGATAAAAGGTATAAACATTAAAATATAATTATTTAAATATTAATATGTGTATAAAATAATGGGGATAAACGGAAGGGAAGAAAAAAATAATACACGAAATCTTATTTTTTAAATTCCTTGTCTGGCGATAGCAGAGATTATTTTCCTTCCGAAATTTTGGAGTACTTTAATAGGGTGGCTCTTAGCCGTGTGCCCAAAGACTCAGTCGATTTCCACCCCAATTAGTAGTGACGGACTTAATGTAGGAGAAAGAATAGGGAACTTTTTAATCACGTGTTCTTCATTTGAAAGTCCCAAAAGACCTCTACATAAGACCAATTTTCCCCATCACAAGAGAAGAGCAAACTGCGTATTTTTCTAGTCTATACAAGTACACTACTCTTTAGGGGGGTGATTTATAAGAATCAAAAACGATCCCAATTCGGTAAATCTCTGTTTTGTTTTTGTTCAATTGTTTGTGAACAAAGAAACAAAACATAGCAAATAAACAAAATCCCGATTTCGTATCCGATTCCAATGTTTGGTGAATAGGTAGGTACATCTATATTTGTGTACCCGTTCAAACCTATGACGCGAGCGACAATTTACGTCACATTTTTATAAAGTAAGTCACAAAAAAGGTAGGTACTACATAGTTCGCCCTATAATATTATAGTCGAATCACTGAGATATCCTGATGTTTTCACCTCCTAATTGGAATCGCACCAAAAGCCGATATGTGTATATGTTACGAACTGATCTTACGAGCTTTTGCACGCGCAGCGACTATAGATATGTTTGACACGTATCGATCAAACGTTTAGCTTCCTTTTTTTTCATAAACGAATAAAATAAGGTTGCCAATGTAAAAAGCTCAATCAACTGTTTTGCGATCACACCTCTTAACGGTCAACGCTTAATAATTCAAGAGCTTGCTAACTTTGCTTAGTTTTATCGCTTTTCTCCTCAAAGAACCCGTAAATGGCTTTTTAATTACGTTCGCAAGTTTATAATAGTGTAAGATAATTTTAATTCTGGTGTAAATAGAGTTAACAACACTGTTTTCTTTTAAGATCAATGCCCTAAAGGAGTAAATTGCGTTGCTAGAACGAAAATTGAAACTTATTAATACTGAATTATAACGCTTTTAAGCTTTGAAATGTTATTAAGTTTTTATTTCTTTTTTCAGAGTTTTTATCCTGCGTTTTTTAATCTAGTCTGATAATTATTTTATAGCTACGAGTAGGTACTTTTACGCATATAATATTTAGAGTAACTATATGTATACGCCGCAGGCCTAGCTTTTAGCAGACACGTGCGAAGCGCATGCTGCATAAGCTAGTTATATGTATATATAGGTAGATTAAAATATTATCCTAGTTCAATAAATGCCTTTTGACTAGGCCCCCTGATCCCAAATTAAGGAGCTCAAGCACTTGTCGGCGCCAAATTTACGGTGGTAACACATTATATACTAAAATATGCACAGTAAACACAATTCATAAACAAAAATGTGACTGCATTCGTTACACAACGTCAATTTCGCCACTTGCATTTTCCTAAAAACCTCGCCTTGTATTTGAGACGTAACTTTTTCCGTCAGAATTAGTCCAAGAGCCATTAGCGGCCGGTAACGCGTCACCTCCGCGCTGGAGGGTGCTCGAGCTGTCTCTTCCGACCTTGGCACGATTGTGCGACCTTTGTAGGACTTTCAGCTTGTAGTTGATGGCCCCGAGATAGAATCCGTCTTAAATAAACATAGTTATAGTGATTTAGCTAACAACAAAATCTTAAAATAATGCGCAAAAAATTAAAATACAACCGTGCCATATTTATGTTGAAAAACTTAAATTTGCCCAGAGACCCAACTTTACTTCAATTTATTGTATATTCGCAGTTTTCTATCAAATATATAATCTCTATCCATTTTTATGCCTATTCACCTGATGAAAATTACCATTAACAGGTTCTGCCATCTGCAATGATTTACTTCGCACAAAACGCCTTAAAAATATAATTTTCGTGGAAATGTGTGTGAGGCAGTCAATATAGCCATTGAAAATTATCAAAATGAAAACAATCACTTGTTAATAAAATCAATCAACAAATAAAAATTGACTCTACTGGTTACTACTCTCTGGTTTGGAACGTATAACTGCCAAGGAAAAAAGATAAGGAAAATTGCTCTAAATATTATATACACTGCGTATACTTTCCTTTTTTCCACACAACCTTGTAGTCTTAGTTTTCAGATTGTATGTAACTCTCACCAAGGTCGAGGTTCAATAGTTTTACTTTGTTTCGAACTCGAAATAATTGGAAGGAACTTATAATTGCCAGTAATAATACCACATTTCTGACAATCAATCGTACGTCGAATTCAATTTGTACGTTGAAACAGTTATTAATGATGTAAGTACTTAGATACTTTACTAGTTTAGTAGTTCTGAAAGTTGTTGGTTGGAGCTTTACTTATTGTACCAATTTAAGGTAGTTAAGTTTTAATGGGCGGTACCTACTTAGTTTCTACCAGTAATTACTATTATTAATTTATTCGAATATCAATAAAATACTAACCAAACCTAAATAATACCTAAATTGGCCCCAAATCTAATAAGTGAGCCACTTGGGCTTAGGCGACTTTTGGTTCTATCATTATTTCTGTCTCCCAAATTAATAAAAAGGTGGCTATGAAATTATTTCTTATTATTTTAAACAAGGTGTATACCTGAAATTTATTACAGAACATCGGTAACCATTAAGAACTGGGTTTTTAAAAAAGAATTGATTTCTGTGAATACTATGGATATAAAGTCATTTCGGTCAAGAGTCGTTCGTATTCATTGCCAACAAAGATCGAAAATTCTTTGTGCAAAGGTACACAAAGATATTATATCATCTATAATAAAAGTAGTCTTAAATTATATCGAATCCACAGTGCGAGACTCTCGCGTAACTAATGAAAAAACGTATTTGTTCAGAAGAAGTACTTAAAACTTGACATGTCAAAAATATGATATTTAAAGATTAAAATGTAGAGCATTTACTACAAACGCAACCTATTTATTTTATATTTGAATAGTAAATGATCACATAAAACTGTAAAGACGATAGATAGTTATAAAATATGTTAATCATTATTACAATTTTTGCATAAGCGACCGGGACCGTAGTACGATACAGTTTTACGAAAAAAAATAAATAAGAAATAAAAGGGAATTGCATAGTTTTTATTTCATATAAAATATATTATATTTCTTATGGAAACTGAATTCAATGGCTAAAATGTTTAATGCATATTCCTTTTATTCTTATCTATATTAATAATTTCGTCAAGGGGTACGGTAGACTCGATCGAAACCTTGGATGAATAACAAATCATAAAAAAATGTTGATTTCGAGTCGACAACATACATCAGTAAAATTCGGATTAGGGAGTATTTCGTTAAATTCTAATAGCACTGACAAACGAACCGCAGCCGCCATCTTAGGTATGAACGCTTTGCTGAAATTGACGTTTCGCGAAAATATTGTTTTTGACGCTTTTTTATGATAAATTCTTTATGTGATTTTTCGTTAAACCTGAGATTGGCCGATTGCAATAAAAACGAAATAAAATAAACATAGAAGTTTTAGTTCAAATGTCATTTAGTTTCGCGAAGTGATTTACTTTGTTTGATGACCATTTTGTTAACCGCTAAATCTTTATAAAATGTTTGTACATTTCAATATTGAATGTATGTTTTCAGGGTACCGTATCCAAAAGGTAAAAACGGGACCCTATTACTAAGATTTCGCTGTCGGTTCGTCCGTCCGTACGTGCGTCTGTCTGTCACCAGGCGGCATCTCAAGAATCATGATAGCTAGATAGTTTAAATTTTCAGATTATGTAGGTATTTCTGTTGCCACTATAACAACAAATACTAAAATAAAAATACAATTATTATTTAAGGGGGGCTCTCCTACTACAAACGTAATTTTTTCGCTCGATATTAATAAAAACTGTTGTTAGACGCTTAAAATATTCACTAAATATTTAGTTATATTTTTGCTTCAATAATAAATAATTGTGTCTAATGTTGAATAGATCTTCTTCTCTTCATCCGCGAATTCGACTCGTACTATGCCGGTTTTTCACCGGATTTCACCCGAGCGAAGCTGGGTTTTCATCTAGTTTAATTATATTTTGCAACTCGAGTGTAGACAGCTCTTATACTAATGCAACCGTGGTCACAAGTTGATTTTGTTTTTCAGCGAAGAGTTCATATAGTTATTTAGCTTTGCTTTCGTGATTTTGTTTTTATCGTTTTAGCTAGTTATACCATCTGAGTAGGAATAAATTACTCGACCCAGCTAGTTACCATCATTTATTTTAGTACAGATACTGTCATCTAAGGTGACTCAGCTTACAGATATTGGAGGACAAATTCTATAAATATACAAAAGTGTGTTGGTTCATAATTTACTCCTGATGTTTGAACATAATCAGATAAAAATAAGATTTTGAATTGCCTATTCTTCAATAAAATAAGCAAATTACCATTCATTTTGACTTAACCGTGGTTAACCATACTATGGCATAATGGTAATTTCATGAAATAGGGATGATGGCTTGGTATTGATGATTTATTTATTTAAAAACTTTTTTCCAAAGGTGGACTTAATGCTAGGAGCATTCTTTGCCAGTCGACCGTTAGCAGATAGTTCGTTTATGGGTGCGGTAATAGTCAAAATATGAGTATGGATTACAACAAAAATAATAATAATAAATAGTAGAAAATTAAACACGAGAATAGAATATTCATACATAGTTCATGATAGGATGATGATACAATGCAACAAAGTTCAGTGTGTTTTTTACTTCACTACATTTGTAAAATCTGTGCAAAGTACTGACGTCGCACTTAATTTTAACGCAATTTATCTAAGTTTTTTTTTTACATGACAAAAGAATTCTTATGTTATTTGGTAATCTAACTGTCCAAAAAAAAAACAAAACGAAAAAGACCAAAGAGGTTTTTTTTGTCTAATCTTTTATTTCAGGGTTAGACGTCATAATTTAGTAGTTGCAACTACTCGTATGTACCTACTAATAATACTTTTTTGAAGTGACATTTTGATGTAGATACAGAAATGGTTTAATAAAACAAAATGCAACTGCCAACAAAAGTTAGCGTGCACATAAAAACTGTTTGGCTGAATATTAAGTATAATCTGTGGCAAACTTAAATTTAGAACGCCCATTCGATATTTGAAAAAGCCTACAAGCTCAGTTTCGATGGAGGCCTCTGGCGGTGGGCCAAGTTTCCAAGCTCATAGGCATAATGTTAGGTACCTACGTTCCGTATCTGACATTCACATTTGGGTCATAATAATATTTTATCTGTGGAGCGCTGTTGAAACGTTCCGTTCTACGAATGGTGCTAAGCGTTGGGAGGTTAGGAATTGTAAATTTTTGGCGCTAGCGCTCACCTGCACAATTTAGCTAGTCACCCCAGGAATTTATCTCATATTGAATGGAAGTATTGAATGTTGGGGCACACGTTGGAATGTTTGATGCGGGAAAAAGCATTCAAAGTTGTAATTCTATCGCGGCGCATCAGTCTGAAATTTCTTGGTTTGAGTTCTATGTTAAGAATCTTGGTTTGTTGTATTTAAAGCTAGTGGCGACGATAAGTCTGATATCGCGATGTAGGATCGATGTATTGATTGGCTAATCGTCGTTTGGAGCGTTGTTTACTATGCCAATTCTGTTGACGCTGTAATTACTATTGTATACAATTTGTACTATACTATGGCCAGATTCTGAGTTAACGCTGAATCACAAAATTGATCTAAGGTACATACCTCCCAAAACCCTTTTTAATGCTCCTACTATGACATTTATATAAATCGTTGTTTATTAATGGGATAGATACAATGATAAGCAAAATGGTTTGTTTGCCCTTCAGTAAACCTTACCTATCGTGATGATAGATGCGGTACTTCGTGTAATCATCAATTAGACAGCCCTGTAAATACCTTTCTATTGTATGAGTATTAAATAGAACGTTTCGTTGAACGGGTATGAGATGATAACTATTTGTAAATGTAGAAGATTCATTCGCGCGTTAAATTATTCTTTAGACGTTAAGCATTTAAACTACTTACAAAGTTAACTTTTGACAACCTCTGTAACTGAGAGACGAGTGGGCTGGATTTTGACGTCTCGGGTTCGATCACCGGTTGGGACTTAAGAACTTTTGTATATAGTCTCGGGTCTTTTTTTTTCTTTGCGGGGGGAAATGCGTGCACGTCACCCGAGGGAGGTGACGGCGTGTATGGGACTCTCCTGCCCTAAGAAAGGCAGGACCACCCACTAAAACCACCCGGGGGCCCATATCGCCTTAATGATAATGCTGTGGGATTTTTTTTAAAACCACTACAATATCACCGGTGATAGTCTCGGGTCTGGTCGTTATGTTACTGTAACACTAATGCTTTAGCTACTTACTACAGAACCGAAGTTATGTATGTGATGTTGTCCAACTATGTTTAATTCATCTTTACCACGATGAACACAAAACTACCGTTTAGGGTCAGCTCACAGACAAACCTGACAAATTTAAATAGTAAGTCACCCAATTCCATGAAAAATAATCAGCCAAAATGTGATCTAACTCACGGTCTTAAGGTTTTAAACTGTTAAGGTTGAATTTCCATTGTAATCCTTTTAAATTTTATAAAGCCTGCCGTTATTTTGGATACACAGGCAGTTTTGCTAAGTCTGGTAGATCACATTTTAGTGAAATATTACACCAATAAGCCTATCCAGAATTTTCCAGTAAGGTTACGAATTGTCAGCTCCGACTTCAACAGCTCTTGTTCTAAGTACAAATTTGAGATGAATAATTCGCTAGCAAACAATGCGTTAAGAAAATGTATGCAAATAGGCTTTGTTATCCTTCAGAAACCTTTCAAAGCCTTATACCAACTATATACTGTGAGCATCCCTGGTTTAGAGTTTCTCTGGATATCATCTTTCAACTAAAAGTATCTTCCTTGTGCTCCATCATTCATTTGACAGCTGGGGTTCATGTTGCGGCTATCAAGAGGTTAAGTGGTAAATGCATTAAAATTAGAAGTTTTGTATTTTTTTTAAATCCTTAACTCTGATTGGCTTGATTTTCCTTGCTTGACTACTTTTAATATGATTGTTTTTTTACTTTTGTGGTAAAGTTGGAAACCTATATAGTACGGTCAATAGCACATAAAGGTAAAGGTAGGTTTTTATCCGCGATTGATTTTGAAACCGCGTTTTGTTTCAGAATTTTTAGCGGAAAAAACCGCGCTAAAATTCGTAGTTCATATAACTTTATATTGGCGTCGCGGTTTTTAACCGTTGTGCGCACGTTTTGGGCGGCTTCGCGGTTTGCCGATTTACCGCTTGCGGGAAAAAACCGTAGTGTGGTCTTAGCCTTATACTTGCAGTTCGATATTAGTTTTAATGCAAAAGACATAAGGGCGATGCAAAATCCAAAATGTATAGTCTTACTTGTTTTTGACTGTACATTAAAAAAATTGATTATTATTATAAAACACAACCAAAGCAATTTGCGTGAATTACCCTTAAAGCGTTAAGGCGATTCTCGTATTTGCAAGGCCTATATTCAGTATAATTGAAAAATTTCATCACCATTATCTTACTATTACTATCCGGGTGTTTGCAATGTACAGTCAGTAGCTTTAGTTCATGAACAACTCTGTACCTTGTCACATTAAGTGACTGTCTATCTGACTTGCTTAGTTATGCGGAGATTTGGTATGACAAGGTACTGAGGTATATACGAACTAATACTATTGATGCTGGCTGTACCTACCTTAGATTGTCGCAAAAAATCACGTACACATACATAAAGACTAATAATTTTTATTTTGTTTCAGGTAAACTTGAATGTATTCTGCAACGAAGGATTTTCTTGATGGTTGGTGTTATTCATAAAACATTTTTTTTCTATTCTACGACGAGTCGACGTGAATCTCAAAAGCGGCTCCAAGGTCCAAAAAAATAAATTTATCTAGACTTTATTTATAGAAACGTTGGTTAACAAATGGTAATTTATTTTTATCTTATCTGTTGTTATCTGTAAAAGGGAATGTAAGAGAGGAAGGGAAAATAGTAATTAAGTTTCACATTTAATTTTAGGAATAAAATTAAAAAAACTATTTGGGAATAGGAATGATGCTTCGGAAATTATCAGTGTTCCTATTAAATAGATGAATAATATAGATTTTTAATTAATAATTAAAATACGTTTTTACTTCATCAAGCATATAAAATGGATTGTGAATTAGTATAGTAGGTACACGTTAAAGAGCCTGTGAAGGGGTGTTTAGGGGGGAGTAGACGGAGCCGCGTAAGCGGCTATTCCGCCGGCGGTGTTGTGGAAGTTAAGGCTGAGCCAGATTCCCACAACACCGCCACTAGGGCGATAGAGGTCCAACCGGGGGTTTTAGTGGGTAGTCCTGCCCTTTTAAGGGCAGGGAGTCCCACACACGCCGTCACCTCCCTCGGGTGACAGTACGGTGCATCAAGGCATGTCCCCCCGTCAACAAAAAAAAGGGGTGTTTTAACGTCACTATTTAGTAAAAACTGTATGAAGAAGTAACATCGTGATACATTTTAATGCTATAGATCATAATAAATTATTTAATTATGCCTTATGTATTTTTACCCGTAGATTAAATCTAAAGGTACTTTTTTATACTATTGAAATAAATACTGATTATGTCTTAGAATTTATAACTAAATATTAAATTGTTCAGCTAATGTAGGTAAAATGTAACGTTATTTATGAAACACGCGATAAAGTACCTTCGTTATTTTAATATATGGTAGCATGCGAAATAATATATTAGGTCATAATTCATAGTGCAGATTAAGTGCTTAAAAACTAATTTATAATAAATTATACTTAGTTGCTAACACTATGCAATGCAAATGTAACAAAGAACTCTTACTGAAGAACGAAGAACGCAAACGTATATTACTTTAAACTGAAATAGTTTGAGTTCGTTTAACGATTCGACATCATTTAGTGAGATTAACGTAACTAGCGAGTGGTGATTCTTCTCAGCCTAGATATGAGGACTCTTTTGTCCACATTTGGCAAGCCCAGTGATTAAGCTAGTATTATTATAACAATGAATACATTTCATTGATCAAAGCATTTTACTGCAGTAAGACATTAATAGGACATACTTACTGATAATAGGGACATGACGTACGGTATCGGAAATATAATTTATTGTTAATCAATTATAATCACGATTTGAGTACAGTCGTTGTTTCATTTTGTTAATTGATATATTAATCTTTTTTTTAAAGTAATAAATCAAGAATCATGGTGCTAGAAATCTCACAATTTAAAAAAATCCAAACATTTTGGTAGGTACTGAATGACGATGCAACGATTTATCAAACGTTTCCGGAAATACTGAAAATACGTAGATTGATTAGTAACTTCAAATTTTGCTAAGAAATGATATGATATTAATGGTTTAATATTCGATTTTTTGTTCAATTTAGAAGATATTCTAAAAATACTGATACAATCACAATTTGTATTATTTTAAAACAAATATTTATATAACCCCGGATGTTTGACTTTAGACTTTGTTTAGTCAAAGTTTTAGGTATCTTTTCTCTAGCTCATATTTTTTACATTCTGTTAGTAAATATTGGACATCATCTACGGTGCCACAATCTTCACATTAAAGGGAGGAAACCTTTTTCATAAGTCAAGCAAATTTGTTGGACGGGTAAGACTTTTCTTAAATCTCGTGTTTGGTCAATTACTCAAAACATCGCAACGAGAACTTCGACTCAAATCTCCTGTTTGGTAAATTACTCATAACATCGGAACGAGAGATGAATGTGCCAAATTAGTTGCTACCGCATCACAGGTCTAACGGTATACAGGGCTGCAAATTTCAATATTGGAACTAATCAATCAAGCCGTGAAATGAGCGGGCGCGCGGCCATTTATCAAAGAGCCTGTAGTCGAAGCTCGAGACACGCCTGAGGTTGAGGCGGATATATAAAGTCACATATATATACTGTTTTTACGGATTGTTAGTTTAAGAGCTCTGCCTCATTAAGACGCCATGGCGACGTCGCCAGCTACGTATCTAAGCAGTTAATATTGAAATGTATGCTACCTAAATCACTTGGCGACGGTTTGGTATCGTCGCCAAATTGAAAGCGTGGCCACGAGCTACAGCTCTCTGCGTGGCATCTGGATACTCTGGCGGCTTGGCGACGTTGCCACTATAGTATGCAGTCAGCGTCTGTAGTTTGTATACAACTCAGTACCTCCAGTTTCCAATATTAATTTAATTATTGGTCTTTGTTACTTAACAAGTAGTTTTACAAAATATTTACATTTACGTACTTTTAGTTGTTGTATTTTATGTCGAACTATCAGTAGAACCTATTATGTGTCGTTTGCTTTTATATTTTGTCAAAATATTATGTAACTTATCATTGTAACAATAAAAGTAACATCCTTAAGGTAAAAAAAAAACATTTTTTTTTAATACTAAATTTGGGCTTAATTTAATACCTACTTCAAAAGCAATCTTACTGCGCAAGAAATAAGTAGTCACCCTGGAGGTAACTGACTTCGACTCTTTTCAGGACTTTTTTTTATTTAATTATTATTTTGCTAATGCTCGCGGCAAGTTTCGATCTACCAAACTTTACAAATAAAAACTTACTTTGTAACTTTTATAATAACGTCCTTTTTAATTTTACGATTATGATCACCTTTTTATATTAGCTCAAATACAAGAGAGCCAGCACAAGAGGTAGTCGGCTCATTTACCGTGTCAAAATAAAACAGAAATACTTAACCTAATGGAGACTAAGTAGAAAGTTGTTTCAGAACATACGGCGACAAGGTTTTAAAAGGAAACTTTGCGTCTTGCTTCGTATCTGGGAGCATGCCAACGGAAAGTGTGCGGATAAGACTGAATTGAGAAAATTATTGAGTGTATACATATTTTAAAGGAACAGAATCACATCAAAAACAAGATCACGAGTGTCTGTCCTGGGTGGAAATCGAATGCACGACTCTTGGCTCTAACCACTGTTCCCACTAGTAATAAGTTCCACTGTCGGAATAAAAATTAAATATCTCTGTTTACGTAAAACATGGCGTATCATTAAATTAAAAATAAAGAATGCCGGCAAGTGAAAACTTCTAAAAGCAATATTTTTTTATGGGAATTCATACAACTTACCTACTAAATGCACAAGATGCAGTAAGCTTTAACTTTAAGCCCAGGATAAAAACTTTTCAAAAACGACCTCCGTAGCCGAGAGCCAAGCGGGCCGGACTTAAGCGCCGCGCCATCTCTGAGGTCCCGGGTTCGATCCCCGGTCGGGTCAATATGGGAAACAAACTTTTCTATATTGTCTCGGGTCTAGGTGTTGTGGTACCGTCGTTGTTTCTAATTTCTGTAACACAAGTGCTGTAGCTACTTACCACAGAATCAGAGCAATGTATGTGATGTTGTCTTATAAAAAAAAAGATTAACAGCAAATTTACAAAAGTTAAGACAAACAAAGTGTAATCCATTAATGAGTGAATTACATCTGTAATAAGTATTAATGAATTGCTTTTAAAAACCTTATGAAGCTACCTCCGGTTGTTAGCCTATACGTATACAAAAGATAGATAGAGACAGGCAAGAAACTCTGCAGTGTTCATAACAATAAAAGCTGTTTTTTTTTTGCATCAAGACATTCTGAGTAGTTTGTCAGTTGTAAAAATATGGTCGATCCAAAGGAATGATGAATATTAAGAGCAAATATAGGAAAACATATACTAGATTACAAGCTCAGTACTCTAGATTGGTGCTGTTAAGTATCTTCCTTGTGTGTTAAGAACAACACTACAAGTAGCGTCATATATACTAGATGACATCATCGTCTTGTATTTTTATTGTGTGAAAATAATAATAATAAATAATAATAACTCTATGTATTATTTTATAGACTATAAACAATGTGCTTTTATTTTCGTACTCTCATTCCATCTTTTCGATAGTTTCTCAACAGTGACGCAAAAAAGTTAAACAGACATTTTACCCTCACTACCGTAATATCCCCATCCATTTTCAACCGCCTGAATATGAAAAACGGTCACCTAATCGACCTCACGAAGAAACTAAAATAAATAACGCGCCCGCCGCACGCGAACTGCAAACAGAACAATGACCCATCAGACCGTCAAACTTTGTTCTACCAGAATTTTGTAAACATTCTCTCGAACGAAGAGAAGGGTGCAAAATGTTGCTGAATTTGCCTCACCTCATAACCGTTCCTGTCAAATTGGAGGAATCAGAGCGTTGTGTTTATCGACGCGATTGAAGCCTTATAACAATACCTAGAAGATTGCGAGTTATTACCCCATCAGCAGCTTTTTATAAAAAGCAAAGTTTAAAAAGTATGTACTTTGTTATAAAGAAAACAAAATATTTCGACGCTACCAACAGGTTGACTGCAACATTTTTATTATGAAACAGAAAAAAATAATCTCCCCTTTTTTTGGCTTCCAACTTCCATCGCGTATCGCGCATGCTATTCTTCCAAAATATATCCAGTTTACCTATGCAACGTGAGGCATTATCAAAAATTATGCAAAAAAACTATCGCCTGATTGGCACCACGAAGAATCTAATCTTCAGATTAAAAAAAAAGTATGTCACAAAATAAAAAGACCCGTTTATCGCACCAGCAAAGTATGCCCTCAATTTTTTACTGTCTAACTACTAAAAACCAAACAATGACCCATCCGCCCGTCAAACTTTGTTCCACCAGAATTTCGTAAACATCCCACCGTCCGAGCGATTAGGTTGAAAAATGTTTCGGAAGTTGCTTAATCGAAGGGGCTGGTCCACTTGTCCGGAAATTGTTTGTTGTATCGAGTGAGTAATTTGGCCGGTAATGAGGAACTAGCTCCAAGAGGCTAAAGTATTTTCGGTACGTTCTTTTGGAAGGTCACGTTATTTACAGTCAAAGGGATTCAGTAGAAAATTTGATGGTGTTGTGTCAATAATTAGAGTAGTGGGTTTTTTACTGTGTGTATATACAGGTTATCCTAAAAAGAGCGTACCAAACTTAAGGAGATGATGGACTAGTAGGTGACCGTTTATACAAAAAAAATACTTAAGTAAAAGTATCACCATTTCAGAGATATGTTTTTTTCATGTTTATTCTAAAATCCCAAATTTTAATCCTAGCTCTTGTTGCTGTATGTAGTTATGTAAGTTTACCTTAAATAAGTAAAAAAAATAACTTTCCTGAGATAGATCATATCTTCGAAAATATATGATAAGAAGAATAAGAAAAATACCTATTCATTTGTAGCCAAAATAAAGTGCTAGACATGAGTATCCTCATGTACGTTTGACAGCACGTCAATTTAAAACCTTGCAGTTCAATATAAGATGGTATGTGTACAATATAAGAAGGTGTAAAGTCCAAAGTATGGTTGTTCGTACTGATTAATAAAATGACACCTTCCCCAGTAAACTCATGACCAAAATTAATATGGGCCAAGTTCGGGCGCAGATGTTGTCATGACATCACAGATTGATTTACACGCGCCTGTCGTAACGGCGGCATTCATCAAAGCTGTCGATGTTAGACGATAGACGCCAAGTAATGCATATTATTCTGTATATACTCAAAACATCTGTAATTCATAGTAGAGGAAAGCTCTACCTTGTACAATTATGTAGAGCTGAGAGTGTTTAGCCACTTTTTAAACATTTTGCGGGTAGAGTTACTAAAGAGCACCAACTTACAATTTCTGTTAAAATAATTCATTCAAGATGTAAAATGAATATTAATAAAATATCTAGCTTTAGATACTCTTTTTTAAATCAGCCAATTAAAGTTCTGCTTAAGCGGCCTAGCTGTTTCAGAGATTAGTTACAAAAACCCGATAAATAAAAATTGTTAAAAAATATTTTGGTATGTGTACATACCATACATTTATATGCATTATGGCAAAAACGGTCATTTAAATAGAGACTCCAATTTTTAATAACCTCTATTGATGTTTCAAAGTGGACGTCTAAGTGACGCAAAAGCACTTGCGATAAATATGTCGCAAATGGAGTGAGCTTACAAAATTACCTAACAACTCTATACATAATTATAAAGCTAGGGCTACCGATGGGTAAAATGGTTGCGGAAAACCAATTAGTTGCGTAATCAAGCTGACAAATTAAGTGAAATACCCTTTATAAAAAAGAAATAACGCAGTGATTCCGCTAATGTCAAGGGTTTGAAAAAATATATATTTTATTAGTGGTGCATTGGTGTTACCATTTATGCATGCATGGCATGTCTTAATAAAAAATATCCCTTAAGGAAATTGCTAATAAATTGATTGATAATTGCATGAACTATACAAAAATAACTACTTTCAAAATGCAAACACTTTATCTTAACCGTAAAGTAGTCTGAAATATCAAAATATTTATTTAAATTACTAGTATTCCTTTTGCTACGAGTTTTGGGATTTCTTGCCTTGCTTTATGAAATATTTTCAAACGAAAACAAAAACGAGTAACTGCTATTTATTTCATAAAACTAAGGTCGATTTTCTAATTGTTATACCTATACGAGATAACAGTCCAAAGAATTACAATACGACTTGTTTTAAATGATATCATTACGTTTTGTAACAAACATTACAAACGACGTTCTTAATTTAAACAGTTTATACTTTATCGGACGATTGAAAAATCTACCTTTAATATTTTCATTGAGCAACGGAAGCACAGGAAACTGACCTTAATTTGTTATCAAAATTCAAAGGAGAATTTTTAAATGTAATGAAATACCTTTTGATATTCTAATTTATCATCTTCGGGACCGAAATATCAATGTTCGTTCCCAACGCACGTTAATAATAAATGAAGGTAGGCTATCTTTAAAGAAACCAATCGTTATTAAGTTTTTCTAATCTCAGATAGCAAGTCATTCATTTATTTTAACTAGGCGTTTTGTATAATATTCAATGTATATAATCTAAGCTGCATATGCAGAGTAAATTCATTCACAAAACCGTGAATATTTGACTATTCAGAAAATAAATTAGAAAGATATTAGCTAGCAAAACTTAGTTTATTCAAGTTAAGGGAAATTCCGGTACTGGGCGTAATTGTAAACTATTGTTTCCCCAAGTAGCGTAAATTTCAATACAGAGGGTAAAACAAATACAGTTCGCTAGGGTAATAAGTTTATAATTTAAATTAATTTTTAAAGACTAAAATGGGTGATATTTTACTATTAAGTTCGTTTAAGCTTCTAACACACAAAAATATATATTGACCATAACTATGAGATATCATATTTCCCGCGATTTTATCGGAATAAAATTGTATCCTTTATATTCTAGTATCTTATCTATCTAGCTACCAAATTTTGTAGAAATCTAGGTCTAAATAACATAGGTTTTCCGTGAAAGAACATAAAACATACAATACATCAATCAATTCAGAATGTCACCTTTATATTAGGAAACTATAAATATGAAAAAAAAGCAAATAAAATTGGCTATTCTACTCATTGAAGAATAATTTAAAGAACGCTGTTGTAAAGTTGAACTACTGTAAATTATAACCGTGCTCAAGATTTCACAAAGCCGCGGTCATGACAACGAAAGGTCGACGAATTGCTTTAATTCTATTAGGGTCTTAATCATTTACAATCTAGAACGGTATAAATCATATTGTTTTAAATTAGATCAATATTTCATCACGAAAGTTTATGTTAAAGGTCGCGTTTGAATTTTAAATGAAGTCTACTTAGACAGTAATTGAAGTAACAAAATTATTATTATAATCTGGTGAAATTATTTCAGTGAATAATATGCTTTATCTAAAGTATAATGTCGCCAACTTTTTACTGATATTATAAACGCGAAAGCTTACAATATCAGTAGCTATTACTTCACGTAAAAACAATTCTAACTAAATGGTATACAATGAAATTTTGATATATACCTACCTGCAAGTTTAACATATATAATAGTTTTATCCCAAAATATAGTTAACTAGCTGTGCCTGCGACTTCAATTGCGTGGATTACAGGATTTAGAATTCCTTTATTTTAAATTAAAAGTGGTCTAAGATTTTCCTTAAAACATCAGCTATCTGTCAATAAAAATTCTGATCATTTCAAATAAGTTAACAGGCCAAAACGCAACACCATTTTTATTTTGTAGTAAATACGAACTACTAACTACTACTTACTGCCCGAATACTAAATGAAAATGGTGTCGGGTTTTGACCCGTTAACTTATTTTAAATATTTAAAATAGAACGCGAAAGTTTTAAAATTTATAATAAAAACTAGCTGTCCCGGCGAACTTCATTACGCCTATTTTTTTAATGTGTAACCTTTTTAACCTTCTTTGGACCTCCACAATTATTTCAAGACCAAGATTAGCAAAATCGGTCTAGCCGTTTTCGAGTTTTAGCGAGACTAACAAACCGCTATTCTTTTATATATATAAGATTGGTATGTAGTAAAAAGCGGTTATTTCAATATTTCAATCAGACACTCCAATTTTATATGTATAGATAGAGAAAATTATATGTAATCGTTCAAATAGTCGGTAATACTTTTGTAGGTATTTAAGTATATTACCTTACTAAACCTCGCTAAAAATCGAACCCGAGATAAGGTGGATCAAAGAAAATTACAGTCAATACTACCGTATATATTTATAAACATATAGTACAAGCTTAGTACACAAGATAGGAAAGTTGTAACGCTACGGAACTTATGGCATCGAATATTCATGTGAAAATCGATGACAGGCTGTCAATTGATTGATTTATTGAGAGGGTAGTGAGCCGTGGTAGGGAGTGATAAAAAAGTAACATTGGTGCTTTGCCAACGCAAGTAACAGATTGCGTAACTATTGTGATATTTTTTTAACTAACATAACGTTTTAGATGTAACAGTGTGATTTAAGAGGGCCTTCAATTTTTTTAATTACTCTTTAATTTGGAAAAAGGCCTCGTTTATCAACTGTTGTGATTAGGCTACATTAGCGAGTGTAGATTCGTGTCGCGTTTGTGCGGTAAAACATATTACGGGCATTGCGATATTCGATTAAATTACGTGTCGCGATATATCGTGTTGGGTTGAATAGAATCGAATAGAAATTATCTTTATTCATATAAGCTTTACAAAAGCACTTATGAATTGTACAAGTTCAGTATTCTACCGCCGTGTTCGGAATGTTGATAATATCTAGAAGAACCGGCAAGAAACTCGACACTTTACTCTTTTCAGAATAACAATATTTCACTTCAGTAATATTAATAATGGAGTTAATATACAATGCTATATTTTTATGAAATTAGATATTTTGCGTCCATACATTTTTTGTCATTAAAATATTTCTTGTAGAAGCCCTTTAATAAACCATTTTATAACCCCTTATAAACAAGTTTTAAATTTTCAGGCAACTCATTAAATAATTTGAGACTAAGACCCACAAAGGAATTACTTATCTTATGCAATCTTAGATAATGAAATAGCAAGCTTGTGTTTATTTATTTCTAGTATTAAAATAGCGTTAATATGAAATCTAGTCTTAAAATTCTGACCGTGTGAATTGTGGTACCCTAGTCTGGTTGACACTGAAGTGACGTAGTTGTAGCAACCAAAGCGAATTTCGGTCAGCAAATCCCTTTGATGCGCGTCAGTATACGCCTGCATGCTACACGTTGCAACGAGCGGCAAATGCAGCCACATTCATAGTATTAACATGCATTATCGCCACTAATGTAACGATCTCCGTAGCTGAGAAGCGAAGTGACCGGAATTTAGCGTCGCACCATCTCCTGCCGAGGTCCCAGGTTAGGTTCCCAGTCGGGTCAATATGGAAAACAATAAGTTCCATATTGTATCGGGTTAGAGTGTTGAGGTGCCGTTGTAATTTTTTATACTCTTTGTAATCTTTATGTTATTTCTTGTAAAAAAGTATGAAAAGTGGGCTTTACGCTAGGAGACGTCTCCAACAGTCAACCTTTGGGTTCTGCAGAGAACTTGATTATAGTTTGTTTACGTTTGTGTATATTTTGAGATAATACTAGCCAAAATAATTAGTTCAACAATTTTTTCTAGTGAAAAAATATATACGGTCGAATTGAGAACCTCCTCCTTTTTTTTAAATGGGTTAAAAAATAGTCATAAACGACACTGCGACTTCTAACTGACGTAATATTTCATGTCTAGAAATCGAGAAAAAAAGACATAAACTAAATGTATATAAGCGAATATTGGCTAAATGATTGACTGACTAACTGACTGATATATCTAAACTATAAGGGTTGAAACAAACCATTTTTTTCGTTATAATCACCTCTTAGCCTTCGTTAAGTGCCTTATGCCGTATGACTTTAAAGGCATGCTAATCGTTTACACGCTGACGGTTTATAGTGCCTAGTTTGATGTTAATTACACCACAAGCAGCTTTCAAATGTAGGGGGAGAAAAGTACCTAAAACATTTCAAAGTGGGGAACGGGGTCGCGAGAGCTCACAAGCTCTCAGCCGCTTTGCACCAGTTAGCAATTGCCGTTTGTACTTAAGCTCTTACTGAATACCGCTAAATAGAAGAGAACTTATTTTTTTTATGTCTACAGTACACGATTTTGAAAATATTGTAACAGATAAAATATATTGGCAACCAAAAAGATGCCTAGTCATTATTTCCAGAATTAAGTTTGACCTAAAGTAGAATGGTTCGGACTAAATAAAAAAAATATCACGTTTAATTACACACATTAAAAGACCATCACACAATTACCAAACATACACAATACAAGACAATCAGCATAAAACATAGGGCACCTTGTGAGGCTAATTTGGTTTCCACCTCAGCAAATGCTGCTACAGCCTTATACCCCAGAGCGCTGGTATTCTGTCAGAAACCGACTGCTTGAAAAAACTGCTAAAAACCGATGGAAAACAGTGCGATAACTAATTAATGGCAAGAAACAGTGACGAAAATATAAAAAATAAAAATATTATGAAGATAAATAAGGTTACTATTAAAGAGGTACGTGTGTCCTAGACAATCGTTGAAATAAAAAGGCGTTTTGCCAACTCTAAATCAATTCTAATTGGTCCCAGTTGTAGGAAGAAAACAAATTAAATTAAATCTATTCCGCTACTGGGCTGGTTCCAGTTAATAGTGGTCCCACTCGCCGGATACCTCCATAATGCTATTCCCACAAATCAGAAAGCAAAGGTAAACAATAAACAATGAAGATATATTTCTGTTATTTCCGACATTACTAACTCAAGCCAACACAGCACGTATCCCCAGCCATAATCCCTAGTATGATAAATGGAGTGCTAAGCTTCATAGTTAAGTTGATAGAGGCAGAAATATACTGAGGTGCGTAATATGAAACACTTTTGTCTGTGAGCGGAATCAGTATGTACCTTATTTCAATTTTTTTATATTACACTTCAAGATTGACCGTATCCCACCTGATGTTAAGTGGTAATGAGGTCCTACCTTAAGGGCGACAAGTACAGCATCTCTGAGGTTCCGGGTTCGATCCCCGGTCGGGTCAATATGGGAAACGAACTTTTCTGTATTGTCTCGGGCCTGGGTGTTGTGGTACCGTCGTTTTCTGATTTATGTAACACAAGTGCTTTACCTACTTACCACAAAATCAAAGCAACGTATGTGATGTTGTCCAATATTTATTAATTCATTTATGTATTATTTATATTACTTTTGGATGTGCAGTTTAGATGTTACGAAGAAGCAAGTCATCTTACATGCATAGAACCATACAGTCAAAATTAAAGCCCCTTTTTTGTGGCATAAAAATACATCCTAACATTAGTTTCAAATTAGAAAGCGCTGATTATAACACACTTGCTAATATACGTATTTGAACATGACGGCTCTATGCTTTTAATTCTAACTTTGAAATTCTAGCAAGCGGTTTAATGCAGCGCACATTTTCACAAAACGGTTCCTGCTTGTTCGAGTGTGGAATTTTAAATAATGCTAATCGCAGTTGAAACCAGCCTGCGATGGTTGATTCAGATCAGGTAACATTACCATCTAAAGGAGTATATAGTTTTTTGTTTCAAAACTAGTGGTATTACAGCGAACAAAATTTAGTCATAAAAGTACTATGGTGATTGCCCGCGAATAGCTCTCTCTCTCTAAGGCTCGCTAAGTAACTTTAAATAGATGGACCAGCTTTACTGCAAGTGTTAACCTACTATCGTTATCGTTTAGCATTTGCGATGAACATATCCGACAAAAAACCTGTGATCGACATAGCTCAAGGATTAACCGAGCTTAAATGGCAGTGGGTTAGCATATCTCACCAAGAACCTAAAATCACTGGTGTAAAAGGGCTTTTGAGTGAGAGCGTAACTCAACAAACGTAGTGTAACGACCTCCGGCTACGTAAAATATAATGATGGAAGACTTGACGAAAGAACTCTTTCAGTAGTGTCAAAGGATTATCAAGCTGAAATGGCAGGCTGAAGGGCATATTTTCTAAAGAACCTTCAACAACTGGTTTAAATAAGGGTTCTTGAGTCAATAACCTAACTTGATCAGCGTAGGACGACCTTCGGCTACGTAGGGAGGATGAAAAAATCTGACACAGTTCAAAGAATTAGTAAGCAGAAATGGCGGTGGGCCGACCATACCCTACCAAAAATCTACAACTGTTGGTGTAAAGAGGTTTTTCATTGCAGATCGTAACTCGATAAACAACCTCCACCACTGACGGGTAGGGTAGGATGAATTGACGGAAGAATTCTTCGAGCTGTGTCGAAGATTATCAAGCTAAAATCGCAGTGGCCAGCCATATAATATCAAGAACTAAGAACCGGTGGGGTATTACCCCTACCACTGGTCCTTGGTGTATTTGAGTAGAGAACACGCAACTTGATAAACGCTCCAGCTAGTTCTTTAAGTATACCCTACCATAATATCAGGATATTACGATGATGCAGTATTCCATCATCATACAGGGTTTACTCTACTGCATCTAGATGCTGGATACGTCTTAAAGACAGGGATGACGCTTTTTAGGGAAGATTCAAGCCTAGAAGTGGACAATTATAAGTTTATATGATAAGAATACAGACAGCAAAGCAGAAAAATGACAGACGCTAGAAATTTCAATGTCGAGACGATAATCGAGCATAAATATAATGAAATCATAAAATACTAACTACGAAAAAAAAACCGGCCAAGTGCGAGTCGGACTCGCGCACCGAGGGTTCCGTACAAACCTGCAAGGTTTACAAAGTTCGTTCATTACGACAATCGAGTCATAACTATGGTATTTTTATTGCAAAATGAAATTCATAACATTACAATAGGGAAAGATGGAGGAGCATAAATATTTTGTAATTTAACTAAAAATTTAAGGTTTTCGGAATTTTACCTTTATGTGTGCTATAAACCGTTGCTTCATGCCAAATTTCAAGATTCTAGGTCGACTGGAAGTACCCTTTAGGTTTTGATTCCCTTGCGAGTACTTGCGAGTTTCAAAATATGCAGCTTAAATTGCTGTTTCTTTTGATTGCGTTGACATAGAAGTTTGATTTTGTTACAGCTTAAAGGTATTATAAACCTAAGTTTTTGGTATGAATTTCAATTTAATACCTCTACGCGTTTATAAGGAAATGGGTAGTAAGTTAAAAATTATTAAAAAAATATATATTATGTGATGTAACTAAAAATTTATGGTTTTCGTAATTTTTCCTTAATCTATGCTATAAGACGTTGCTTCGTACCAAATTTCAAGATTCTGAGTTCACGGAAAGCACCCTGTAGGTTTTGATTCCCTTGCAAGTGTCGAAAATTTGCGGCATAAACGGCTGTATCTTTTGATTGCGTTGGCTTAGAAGTTTGATTTTTTCACAGCTTCAAGGGTCAGTAGACCTGAGTAATTGATATAAATTTAAGCTTAATACCTCCACGCGTTCCTGAGAAAAAGGGTCTTGACAGACGGACGGACGGACAGACGGACAACAAAGTGATCCTATAAGGGTTCCGTTTTTGAGGTACGGAACCCTAAAAATACGACTTTCTTCTCAAGTGCTCATATTATGGCAATCTTTTGTTTAAATAAAACGCCTGTTCCTTCTGAATTAGAAATCTAATCTGAAACTCGAAACGACATAAGAGAATTTTAGTGGCTAAGCCACCCACCGCAGCCGCGCCACTGAAATTTCCATTTTAATTTGTGGCTTTCAGTTTCAACGTTGTGGGGGCATCCACTAAGCGTGGTCTATGCTCAATTTTTAATGTATTAGCTATTTGTGGTATTGAAACATACGTTTTCATTTAACATTTCAACGGTATTGTGAAGCCAATTGGCCTTCTTTTAAGGTGAATGATGAAATCTTATATTGTAATAAATCATTTAATACATCATTTCTTCGTGTGTTCAACTTTGATTGAAACTAATTTCTAAGATTGTAACCTGACGACCTCTCTTGCCGAAAAGCGAGCAAAACAGATTTGAGCACTATTTGAGGTCCTGGGCTGGATTGTCGGTCGGGTCAATTTAGAACTTTTCGATATTTCTCGGCTCTTGGTGAAGGAGCGTCATCGGTAATTCTGATTTCTGTAACAGAAATACTTTAGTTACTTACTTTAGAATCATTGCAATGAAATTTAATTTATGATTATAGTTCACTTTCACATTCGCGCAATTAAATTTGTATCATGAAAATAGTCAGAATATAGAAATGCCCTTCTTAAAATGGGTATACGAGCATCAAAATGTGAACCGGAGTAGTAAGGGTCCTATTCAGCACGGGAGCTTTCAGATTCTAAATGAAAATGTTAATTACCAAACCCCGGAATACAGCTACACAGTACCTACAGCTTCGTTTTATTTAAAACCAGAATTCGTCAAGACTCCAGTTAAGTAATCCAACTACCAAACACGAAATATGTCGGAAATGTTTAATTATGTTTATTATTATTATTATTTATTTATTATTATTAAACAAAAAACACTTTTTAAATGATAAATAAGGCCTCGCAAGCCACTTTTAAGCGGTTGTCTGCGAATGCAAATCTCGCGCGTTGTACAAAACAAGAACATTATAATGTATTTCGGAAATATTTACAATTTAAAAAAATTAACAAGTAGTACATCTAATGAATGAAAAAAAAAACTTATTTATGTTATTAAATGAATTTTGTTTATTTTTGCATATCTAAGTCGATACCAACTCACTTCGAATGCGAATAAAGCGTATTCAAAAAACAAAAGATTATTGTTGCAAATAAAAAACCACGGTTTAATTCCCGAACTTTCGTTAAATCTTCAAAAACAAAACGTTTCGTTTGTTCGTTTCGTTTTGTTATTAAATTAATTTTGTTTATTTTTGCATATCTAAATCGATACCAACTCACTACAATTCGAAAAAGGCGTATTCAAAAAACAAAAGATTATTGTTGCAAATAAAAAAACCACGGTTTAATTCCCGAACTTTCGTTAAATCTTCAAAAACAAAACGTTTCGTTTGTTCGTTTCGTTGTTGGGCCTACAGAACTCGTCAAGACCCCGGTTGTGCACCGAGGCAGTTTGCGGATCCGAAACATAATTTGAATAATTGCCTAAATTTTCATGCCGAGACTCATCTGCGCCTAAATTTATGGTCTCAACGTTTAAAATAACAACGCTGACTCTCCGCGTAAACTTGTTGAATTACGAGCTATTTACTTCGGCTCAGACATCAACTTTGTAGTAATGAAATAAGGATTATTCCATCCAGTCCTCAGAATGAAATTATTAATCCGGTTTATTTACGGAGATTCGGGAAATATTTACCAAATTGTTATGGTCACGATCAATTAATTTGTTGTGAAAACATCACGATGTTTTCACAACAAATTAAGGTAAAGAAAATACGGAAGCCCAGAGGGCAGAATTTTGTGAGTATGTAAATGTTTATTGAAATTTTACTTGACTGATAACTGTGCTATGTTTGAAATTAAGAAAAATGCTGGTAAGGTAGTAATATTTATGAAGTTATTTTTAAAAATAAATTTCGAGATTTATTTCATACTAGCCGTGCCAGCGACTTCGTTCGCGTGGGCTACATACTTTCGTGGTCGGTTTTATCCCTATTTCCAAGCTCGCTCTCGGACCTCCCGCCTTTTTATACCCTACCGCCGCCGCGACCCGTGTCGAGCGCGGCAACCGTTACACAAAAATAATCCTTATAGCATGATTCAGTATTCACGTGCGACGGCGCGATGGCTTATTTCATGTATAAGTTTGGTGTTTCTATACCGATTACTATGATTCTTTTTTTATTGAATAGGTAATAATGATAACTTTTTTAAATTAGGGATGAATGAGAGTATTATAAACGTAAGAGTAAACAAATATAATCAGAATGCTCCGAACTGCTAAGCTATCAGGAGTTACACGTGTTATTGTGAGTCAACCATAAAAGATAGACATATGCTGTTGCGGGATATTTTTTAGTCAATTTTATGTAAAATATTTCTGTCATACATAATTTCTATGTAACTTTAACCATTAAGGCTGCACACGCGACGGAAGCTTAAAAAATGGAGTAACTTCTCCCGTTTTCCCAACATTTCCCTTCACTACTCTGCTCCTATTGATCGTAGCGTAATGAAAAGTATACTATAACCTGCCCAGAAGTATGAAAAATAATTGTACCAAGTTTCGTTAAAATCCGTCGAGTAGTTTTTGTTTCTATAAGGAACATACAGACAGACAGACAGACAGACAGACAGACAGACAAAAATTTTACTGATTGCATTTTTGGCATCAGTATCGATCACTAATCACCCCCTGATAGTTATTTTGAAAATATATTTCATGTACAGAATTGACCTCTCTACAGATTTATTATAAGTATAGAAGAATGAGCATGCAATGTGTTAAAAATAATGTAACCCCACGAAAAAGAAACCCAACTGTATCCCTACAGCATAATTATATGAAAAACATTTCTCCAAGAAAATTCGAGGAAAAATAAAGCGAAATGCATTACGTTACCCAAGAAACGTCGTAAAAATTAGCTGCAAAAGTACATCACGCTAACCGAATTCCGCAGAAAAGTAAAAACAGTAGTAAATACGATTGCCATCGAAGCTACTTAAAGGATAATCCACGATAATCCAATAACACGTAATAGGAATGTTACAGAGCAAGGTGGAAGGTCGAATTCCACGTAACTCGAAATCAAATTTATTAAGGGCCTACTGGGATCGTGGAGTACGCCATGCGGAATACAGGACATGTAATATCCAAAACCCTTGGACGTGCAGGACAAATGTTAAGCGTTCGTTCAAGCCTGAAATTCTTCAACCCTCTTCCCGTTATTTCCGTCAATGTTGAAGGGTGAACCGTTTCGTGGAAACCTTTTGACGCCGCTTGTCATTCGTTCAAAGATTTTATAGATCCACATTTTCATGCAAAGCACAAATAAATTAATGTCTTTTTTAAAAAAACAGAAAAATGTCATCTCCCCTTGCGGTCTGACATTCGAATACACGATATTGTGTTAGGGATTTTCGGAGTGATCATGTAGTCCAACTGATATTTGGTGCCCTGGTCAGATCCAAACTCGAGACTAGTGCCTGTGTATGGAGCCCACGCGAAGTTACATATGCTCTTATGCTGGAAAAAGTCCAAAAAGCCTTCTTGAGGGATCTTTACAAGCGGCGCTTTGGATACTACCCATACATGTATCCGACAAAATTCTTGCTGGGTCGCCTCGGTTACAACTCCCTTGAGGTTCGGCGAGCATTTGTCCAGTTGATGATGGCGTGTAAGGTATTTCGAGGCTTAATAGATGTTCAAAGCTTGAGTAATCTGCTTTGCCGTTTCTTTGTACCGGACAATTATCGACGTGTACGCAAGCACAACCTGTTCGTCGTGCCGCGGTGCCGCACCGTGGCGCGCGCGCAATCCACAATTCCTCGGGTAATCGCTGCACTCAACGCACTCTTGAATGCCAACCCTCAGTGTGATCTGTTCGCGGACGCATGGACGAGATTGTCAGCTGAATGTCTGAGATTTTGTGAGCGAGACGTATGAGAGTGCCTGTCCTTTGTAAAGTAACTAATTGTAATTTTGTATTTTTATGTGTCTAATTCAATTAATGTTTTTTTTTTTTTTTTTTTTTATATTGCACTTCAAGATTGACCTCATCCCACCTGATGTTAAGTGGTAATGAGGTCCTAGCTTAAGGGTGACAAGTACAGCATCATAAATCTGTTACTGGACTTGTCGCCATTACCTTGAAGGCTTGACCCCTGCTACTGATGTAACTGGCATTTGCCGTTTTATTTGAACTCAAATAAATAAATAAATAAATGAAATTATATTATTTTTTTGCAGGGCGCGGATGTACCCGTTTCGATATCTGCTATTTCACCACCTTGAAGGATGTCGGGAAGAGATTTCTTTCTAGCGATAAAATTAACAGCAAAAAAAACATTTTTTTTTATAATCTGTAATAATTTCTCATCACTTTCAAATATAAATTTTCTTAGGTTCGTAGTCAACAGAGAGACTGTCGTAAACTTAATTACAAAAAGGTGCCCCTATAGATTTATATTTTTTTTATTTCAATTATGGATATCTTTATTTTATCTTAGCAGTATTTTCCGTACATTAATGTTGCTTCCATCATTAAAGAAGTGTTACTGTATGAACCGCTATAGATCACTTTTTTACCACGTCAAAAATAATTATTTTTTTGTTCTTTTTGTTTATGAGCTTTCTTTCGGTACATACTTTAGAACTTTTCAGCCACTTACTCAACTCATCATCTTGAAAACTTTTCCGCCAAAACTTTTTCAAAGTTTTAGAAAAAAATGTGGAATATTTTAAACCTTCAGAATAAACAACTCTGGAACTTTTATATGAGAAATCCAATCGTTTGAGAATGTCCAAAGGTCGCAAAATAAAGCTTGTTCACGATAAAGAGCTTTGTTTGTATTGTACAAATATTACAGAAACCCAGACCAGTAAATATTTTTCTCTTTAGAAATTCATTTCCGAAAATTGCCTAGAACAAGAATACAGTTAGTTTTAAATCCATATTACTTTGACGTGTTGAACAATTAAAAATGCACACACAGTATTTTTATATAAGCTTGCCTTTACTTTAATTGCACTAAAGATGTTTGTTTTAAATGGAGTTATGTATAATATAGGTAGGTTCAGTGAAATAAAAACACGTGTTTACTCGTCAACGCTCTGTATTAAAGTAAATATGTTCAACGATATTGAACGAACGGTTGATTTAGTGAATGAATAAACGTTGAGTGAAAAACATGGAACGAATCTTTGTCGACTTACCTACATAAAAATAGAAGATGAAACAAATAGGATTCGGTCAGTTAGATTTTTAAAATACGATAAAAACGTACTTGTTGTTTCAAGAAATGTATTTATTTAAAAACTTTATTGCACAAAAAAGTACAACAGGTGGACTTAATGCTATGGGCATTCTCTACCAGTCAACCTTTGGGTCATGCGGAGAGTTAGTAATAATGTCTTTCAACTTTATTTATGCTGTTTTCTCATCTTAGACCAACAGCTGAACTTATAATTACTAGACCAGAGGCAGCTTAATTAATTCCAAACACATTGGATTCTCACTACTATTTAGACACTCCTATTTAGTCATACAATCCCTCCTAATTCATCACGTATCTCAAAACAGGCCGTGCCTAAACGGGGGAAGCCATCTTGTTTCAACACACAGGATCCTGTTTGGGTTGACCACCTTAATCTTTTCATTTGCGGATGTCCAATGCCCATATCCATACGGCTAAGGTGACCAAGGGAAGATAACGTGACCGCCGAGGATTAGTTTGGGACAAGGACTTACGAAGTTGGATGAGCCATTATATATTTAATTACTTTAGACAGATGTAGGCTTAGAATTTTCAGACCATAAGATATTTCTGGATTTGTTGATTTCTGATTCTGTGCTTAACTTGTATATTAACTGAGAGGTTAAGAAGTTTGACTATCAGGTTGGACCTAGATAGTCGGCTTATAATTGAACATCGTTACTTACTTATGGAGTAGAATGAATAATATGAATATGAAATCAAGCAAGACGATGTTTATGAATTAAAAGCATACGCATCGCCTGCATTTTATCAACAGATTAGTAATTGGGAACGCCTCTTATGTCGTACTGGCATGAACAATAAGTCGAATTTCTCGCATGAGACGACAAAAGTTTCGATAATTTTGATTGGCTGATAGCACACCGCACTTGTATTTTCAGCCAATCAGATGCTGACGCTACGATTTTGACATTTGTCAAGAGAACGATAAAATTCACTCGCGTGGCGCATCGGGCATGTTCAGATTGGCATTTTTTAAACAAAGGTATAGAATGGGAATAGGCTCGCAACGACTGTATTTTCTTATATATATGACTTAATTTCTTTCATCATAAGATTGAAGTCAATAGTTGATATTCTTAGTCATTATAAATAAGATATTAAATTTTGATCACGAAATAAGTTTGTAGCTTGTATGTTTTCTGATTCAGATAATAGCCGATTGTCAGTCGTTCTAATTTCTGTTCATTGTCCTAGGGGCCTAGATAAGAGTCTACGATCGACCATTTTTAGCGTCTTGATAACCGTCAAAAACATAGAATTGATTTCAAGATCACGTGACTTTTCTAAGTATAATATCAATCGTGTACATTTGAAACTTGTCGAAACGATATCAAAGTTCGACAACTGTCAGTTAACTAGACCCCTTGTTTTAATGGTCGTAATTTTCACACGATAATTATTTCAAAATTTTGCTTTGTGAGGTTTTAAAATCGTTACCACCACTGAATGAATCCCACAATTTTTTAAAATCAATTTAAAATTCCTAATACCCACACTATTAATGTGCATAGCTTTACTGCTGGGTCTTAATAAGTCGTCCATTGTTCCCACTTGTCCCTACCGAGAAATGCGCACAGACCCACTGGCTCAGAAACGAATTATACGCATCTGACTAAGGACTCATCTGAGCATTTATATCCATGTCCCGGATTTGGGACAGATTAGGGGGGACCGTGAAAACGGGCCTGCGGATGTTTAGTCAGGGCAAATGGACGTTTTGTATCGATTCCAAATGAGCTCACATAGATACGTTTAACAAATAGTGGCGTGGATTTCTGTGCCAGCCGTAGGAAATTGAGGTACGTATTTACTCAGATAACTACCATTTTTAACCCCCAATTCAAAATGTTGTTTTACGTGTCATTATCGCAGCTTTCATACTATAGGGGCACATCTCAAAATTTAGTTATTAGCGTTTTCATAATACATGGGCACATAATCATCACGTCCACACGATGCTCTTGACAGAAAGAGACAGTGAAGCCGAGAAAACTATTTGTGTCTCTTTCACATTTAACAAATGTTATTTTATCAACATTAAAATTGCTGGGATAAATTTAATATGCGATACATAATATTTCATAGTTAATGGACATACTCTTATGATGTTTTATGATTTTGCTATTTATTAGTTTAATTTATTTATGACAGATTTTGTAAAAATACATGGGGTCAAAAATTTTTAAATGCGTTTTCCCAACAATCATGTTTTTCGGATTGAGCCCCTATAGAAAGCTGCGATATGTCTGTCTGTGGCATTTTGTGCATCTGTCTATGGCATCGCAGCTCCATCATATTTTAATTTCTATAAAAGTAGTAATTTTAGGTATTTTTGATGGCCGCCGCACACAACAGTCGGATAACATATTTTGATACTACTTCCTTAACAAAAGTATGAAATAAAAGGGCTTATGATAAATTAATATATAGTGACAAATTTTAAATTTAAGATGCGCCGATACCAAACTGTCGGGGCTTTTTAAACATATGATAATACATTTTTAACGCATATATAAAAGACGTTTACGTCACATATTCGTAAAAACTATGCGAATTGTTTATGTCTCGCTAAATTTTAACGCATTGGTTACATGATAAAGGGTTCTATTTAATCGAGCGTTTAAAAAATACTAACCTTATCTAACCTTTGGGTTAGGTTAGGTTAAAATTTATATTAGGTTTGCCACATATTTAAAAAGTAAGCTACTTGGTTTGGGTAACTTGTGGCTCAGTCAGTATTTTTGTCACCCAAATTAATGAAAAGGTACCTGTGAAATTATTTCTCCATGATAAAAGAAACAATATGTGTTTCCTTTTTTTTGGTTATGTTGCTTTTGCTCATTAACATTAACAGTCATATTACCCTAATTCTTGTGACAGCTTAAGACTGCACTCACGTTTTGTAAACATGTAAGCAGTATATTTGTTATTCCATTTCCATTATATATTGAAGGAAACCATGCGAAATAAAACTCATAAAATAACGTACCTACTTCTCAAGTCATAACTTTATCATTAAACAAATAATCCCAAAGAGTCTTACAGTCATGAATTCCAATTAACATTTAAACTTTCAAGGTTATGAAGTCAAACAAATAAGCAAAAAGTTTACCTCGTTAAAAATACATTCTATTAGCCAACTCTTCCCCCGAGAAAGCAATATAGAAGTTGGAGTACCATAAGTAGGTAATTAAAGTTGGTAATAGCCCATTTGAGTAAATATTTGATTTCAAAGAGGCTAACGCATGAGTAGAACGAAGTGCACTTAGGAAAATACTCATATCAGTAATTAGGGCTGGGCTGGATTGGAAGAAACGGAGAGTGTTTAATATGATTGTTAACGGTTTTCGTTGACCTTATAATGAGGCTAAATAAAAAAATCTCCTACTAGTAGATTAAAGTAAGAGATTCCACGTTGTCATGTAGAGATATTTGTTTCTCTTTTTACGCAAAAAACTTTTTAATCTTTAGTGATACAATAAAGCTGAAGACTTTGTTTATTTAGTGGTTGGAACGCGCTAATGACTAATAGTTTCGAATTGTAAAAATATGTTTGTGTTATATAGTCCGTTTACCAAGAAATGCTTAAGACTATAAAATATAACGATGCGACCTAACAGGAGAGCAAAATCAGTGGTAAATTTTAAAAAAAACGGGTATAGTACGCATGGAAAGTTGATTATTCCATAGTCGAGAGTCGAGTGCGTCCGACTTTGCCACCGCACCCTCTCTGAGGTCCTGGGTTCAATTCTCGGTTGGGTCAGGAAGACGAACTCTGTTACATTGTCTCGGATCTACATAGGTGTTTACAGTACAATACAATGACGGTTCATTGTTTCTGATTTCTGTAAAAGAGCTTAATGTTGTTCCTTACCACAGAATCGGAGCATTGTATGTGATGTTGATCAAAATAAAAAAAAGACATTCTAGAATAGGTATCCATATTTGTGTCCCTTATTACATAGTACAATGCTCGCTTTGACTCCTTAAACTCGATTCGCTTTTTCTATGTAACGGCCTCCGGGGTCCGATATTCGGACCTTTCCTCAAATGAAAAGATCTAATCTCACTTTTTATCCAATTCTTAACAATTCAGTTAGGATTGGCCCGGTTAAAGGGCAATTGCCACGAAGAGGTACAATGTCTGGGCAGGTCCTGTTTCGATTTAGTTTTCCAATATACGGAATGGTTGCGTCTCTAAGGTGTAGGGTGACTTTTCTGTTAGTTTACGTTCTAAGTTAAGAATCTCGGCCGGTCACGATTTTGTTTTCTTCACAGCGTACTTTGCAAAGGTAGTTTTCTTTCGTTTGTGCTATATTCCTTTACAATGCACTTTGAACCAATGAGATCTTTAGGTAACGAAAGAATTGAACGAAATTCGTTCACCTCAATTAAAAACAGAACTACAATGCCATGTGTATGGTACGCTATTAAAAACACATTTATAGCGATATTATGGACGACCTGCGTAGCCGAGAGGCAAGCGGGCCGGACTTTGGCATCGCGCAGTCTTTGAGGTCCCGGGTTCGAACACCTGTCGGGTCAATATTGAAAACGAACTGTTCTTTTGTCGTCGTCATTCGTTGTTGTTTCTGATTTCTGTAACACAAGTGCTTAAGCTACTTACCACATAATCAGAGCAATGTATGTGATGTTGTCTATATTTAGATAGATAGATAGATACACTTTATTGCACAGAAAAATTTACAGAAATTGGCTTTACAGACATAATTAAGTACAATTTAGGCGGTCTTATTGCTAGAAAGCAATCTCTTCCAGACAACCTTTAGGTAGAGGAAAAAGTAGATATCGAGAAACGGGTGCGCCCGTGCAAAATATTTATTTATTTATTATTGGCTGAGCATGAATCAGGGTACGATCAACAGCACGTCCGGCTAAATGCCTTGGACTTTGTATGGCCCTTATGTCGCGCCCATTAGAACTAATATGCAATTTTTCTAGATTTAAGAGAGTTGTTACTGATATATTTAAAAGTGTTTAAGCGTCCTTTTATTGTTAAGCGTTGTGTTACCCATAGTTAAGGAATAAAATATGAACTAGTGTGGAATGCTAATTGTAAGTAAATACAGTTAACTCATGTTGTGTACGCTAATTATGGATCTCTGTCTAGATTAATAGTGATAAGTTTTTTTTTTTTTGTGATGTTTATGGCAGTGATCTGTTCGTGTACCAATTTTAAATAAATAAAATAAATGTAATAATTTACCTTGACGTGTTGTTAACCATACATACATACATAGATACTCGATGACAGGTACAAGTTTACAAAAAGTCGGTGACCTAATTTTTTTTAAGATCCCTTGCTCGTTTTTAAAAAACGAATTAGTTGCATGTTACTAAATACGTTTTAGGCACATGTGACTGTACTTTTCTAAAAGATACCGGGGCAGCTAACGACGAAAGCATTTCGTCAAACATTCCGAAGATTCGATTTCAGCTGAGCGCATTAACCTGAGACCCTGACTCCATTTACTTGAAATTACTTTTTCAGCAAACTACCGTCACAGAGGGATTTTTAATGGAAGTAGATGTGATTTTTTTTTCTTTTCGACGACATAAATTCTTCTGTTAGGGTCGTAAAAGTGGGTAGTTACACTTAAGGCCCATTTGAGACAACACGCTTTTAAACTGGCGTTTTAAACGGAGAGATGCTTAGGGCTCGGGAGCGGATAAAATTGAGAAACGACACCGAAGTTCAGGTACGCAAGTCGTGGCCGGTATGGGATGGGTGGCCAATCTAACTGGTATTAATGGCACCTACTATGTATACTTACTTGAGTACTTATTTGTTTCATCACTCATCAAAACCAAAACTATATGACTTGGTCCAAAGTGAGCTACACATAGCAATAAGTTAGATACTGATACTGTAAATGATCTGCTGAGTTTCTTACCGGTGTCTTCTCGGTAGATATAGGTTCCGAACCGGAAGTAGAATCACTTTGCATTGTATTCAATGACGATTCAAAAGTGTTATATGTAACCTACTTGAATAAAGAAATATTTGAGTTTGAGTTTGAGTTTATCTCAATGCTCGAATTGCATGTTCGTCTAAATGTTTCGGTTCATGAAACATGTGTCAGGATTGTCGTTCAGAGTTTAAAATATTAGATACATTATATCGGGGCCCTATAAACAAAATAAAAACCGCTTTAGCTGTATATTTTATATAGCCAAGAAAAATGAAACCTTTTTTTTTTGAGGTGGGGAAATACTTTCCGTACCACACCGCCTGCCGTGGGGACGACAGCGACGTGTGTGGGACTCCCCCGCTCGTAGGAGCGAGGACTACCCTGACTAAAAACCCCACCCACCTTCTAATCGCCCAGTGACAGCGCTATGGAAAACTGAAGACCCATAACGGCCATAGACCGTAGGTGTGACCTACGTGTGTTTTTTTTTTTTTCATATTGCACTTCAAGATTGACCTCATCCCGCCTGATGTTAAGTGGTAAAGAGGTCCTAGCTTAAGAGCGAAAAGTACAGCATAATAAATCTGTTACTGGACTTGTCGCCCTTACCTTGAAGGCTTGACCCCTGCTACTAATGTAGCACCCTCCAGGAGCTCTGGAAACCTTACTCACACGCAGGAACACAACAACACAGAAGTGATTGTTATTTGGCTGCGGTGTTCTGTAAGGTGGAGGTATTTCACCAGTCGGGCTGCTCCAGTTCAAGCGATAAATCGCTATGCCCTACCTCTCTTAAATTTTTAATCTTCCAGTGTCTCTTATGCGGGTTTTATTTCGATAAGATTTTCGTTTTTTTCCCCGCGTGTTCGGCGCGCAATCTTTCTCGGCATCTATCAATTTTCCGGGCGCGGGCCGTCGTAAATTTTTCATTTCTTGCCCAAATCTATTCGGAGGTCGGCGCGACGCAGCGTGTGAAGAAATTCAAAGCCGAACTAATGACGCCACGTCACTCGGGCATCGCTCACCGCTGGACGTAGTTGGGTCAGATACGACCGACAAAAGGAAATGACGCAGCGAAAGCTAAATTGATTTATACTTTTGAATATGACGACCTCCGTAGCCGAGAGGCGAGCGGGCCGGACTTTGGCGTCGCGTCATCTCTGAGGTCCCGGGCTCGATCCCAGGCCGGGTCAATATGGGAAACGAACTTTTCTATATCGTCTCCGGTCTAGGTGTTGGGTTACCATCGTTGTTTCTGATTTTACCACAAGTGCTATAGCTACTTACCTACCACAGAATCATGGCAATGTATGTGATGTTGTCCAGTATTTATTTATTCATATTATTATGTATTTATTTTTCATACTTATAAAAAAGGTATATGGTATATTTTTTATTCTTAGAAATGTATCTTGTCTAAATAATCTTTGCAAAAATTTGAGAAGAATTTGTTAAAAAAGTTATTGATATGATTTTATTTCTGTTGGTTTAAGAGTTCTCCATTCGGAAATTTTGATGTCCAAACCGATAAAATGAATGCTTTTTTCAAAGTGCGGCAAGATCGGTATACCGGTTACCGGTATAGTTACAACTTATCTGAAGAACTGGGAATTGATCACAAAATAGGTTTGGTGCATTAGAAAAAAATCAGTACGTTCACAAATTAAAAATAACTAAAAACACGCTCTTATGGCAAATTGAACTAAAAAGACGAAAATAAGTTTTAATTACACACAGAATAAATCAATTCAGAGTAAAAATCTGTGAGGTGTCAATCAGCATTGATGAAAAGTAGATGGTGGTGGTGAACTTACGGCAAGAACGTGCAGATAATTCTGCTTTCTTTTTGCCTATTCTACTTAGGTTTCCCCTATTCTATTTAGGTAGAAATGAGATAATAATATTTCTGATTCTCTATACGGGCTCGCATAGATCCACCTGAAAAAACGATACCGGAAGGATTGGGATAAAAAAACTTACTCTGCTCGCAATTATACAAGATATTATTAAAAAAAAAAAAACATATTGTGAGATTTAGGCATATCAAAGTGCAACTGTACCTTTGCCAACAACCTATTCCTTAAAGAAAATAACCATAATTCTGTTTCACATAACTTTCACTCACACATAGGAACTTATTTCGCGTGAGAAAAGAACAAGTCAACTCTTTAAGATTTACAATATTGAGTCAGGATAAAGCGAAAATGGGAACAGACGAAGCGTCAGTATATTGAATGAATATTTAGTGAGGGTAGTTTGTACTCAGTAGTTGTCTACTACATTTATTAGCTTCGGAAAGGAATTTAGGTTTTGGGCGGGAGGTAGTCGAAGGGAGTAGGGAATTTCATTAGTTTTATTAATAACTAGTGCCCGCCCGCGACTTCATACGCGTGGATTAAATCTTTTCTAGCAATAAATATAGCATATATTACTGAGGGCGAATGTAGCTTTGTATTTTAAAATTTTTGTATTTATAGTAGCGCCTATATAATTTTTGAAATCGTCACGGTAGGTTTTGAGTTTATTCATTACAAATATATAAAAATACAAATCTTCTTTTCTTTATAATATGATGTTGGTACAGATTTAGTAGAGTATAGTTCATAAGTTGAGTCTAATAAGAAACTAAAATAAAAATGTGTTCATTAATTTAACTGTGCCTGCCAATTCGTCTGCACTGAAACAGTTTACTTTAATTGCACCTTTTAATAAAAATAAAGGTATTTTTTTAAATAAAATAATCTTTCGTTACTCTTTGGATAATTTATGAAAGTTCAGACAAACGCGTTCCAGCTATTTCAGACATTAACCGGAATAACACACAGAGAAAAAAAGTAAAAAATATATATTATGGTACAATGTGTACCGTGTATGCATCTTAATGCATTTAATATCCAACCATTACTCTAGAGAATAAGATTTACCAGAAGTGTAATATAAATTAAGGAGAGAAAAAAAAGAGGGAGCAAACATAAAAAGAATAATGAATAAATACAGAAAAAGACCCCTGACATTGAAATTAGTCGGGGAATTTAGCAGCGGGGGGCATAAGAACCCCAAAAAAAAAACCAACCATTGCTTTAACATTTCATACAGATACTCTAATTTTATTTTTTAGAATATTAGTATCAAGTCTTCAGTTTCTAGTGATATTTACTTGGTTCTTTCCGTTAAAAGTTGTTAATAGTCACGTTAAGCCCAGCCTGACATTCATTGCCCTTAATCTTTTAATCAAGTCGATTACTTAATCGTTTTTTCCATTTAACAAATTACTCGATAGCTTTTAATGACCCGTTCCTTTTAATTTCGTTCTTGAAAAATGAAAATCTCACTAAACCCCGTACAACTCTATGAGCATGAATTATGAATGCAATTTATACGAAATTGGATGCAATCAGTATTTCAAAAGTGCTCGCAAATTCGTTACAATTCATTTGGTTTCACGGAAACACAACTTGTAAAACAGCCCTCTAATTACGATCGAACATTTTCGAACTGCTATATTTCTCTTCAAAAACACTTAACGCTAGTAAATTCGGACCATTAAACCAAGGACTCGACCTCTTTCGTCGGCCATCCCCTATTTGTATTAACAGCTTTTTTATAGCTCCTTTTCATTGTTTACTTCGGAATCGCAAGATAAATGGAGGTCCTAAATTAATGAACGCCTGCCCACAACAGAGGCGACTTGACAAATGTTTAGAATTTGTCCAGCTCTCTCACCTACATTTTAATACCGTCTTAGATGTCTGACAGAATTATTGTCAGCAATAAACTTTTTGGTACCTTACAAGCTGCAGATATTAATAAGAAAGGTTCTTAGGCGAGATTTATTGTAGGAAAAAGTCAGTCTGCCCTTTGTAACAGAGATGACAAATACGCAACGGTAAAATATATTTTTTTATTTTTCATATTCCTTTTCAACAGCAGAATAAAAAATCTTTTACTTAGCTGAAAAAAGGAATACGTAAGGCAGTAAGTATTGATTTTTAAATTAAAAAACAACAAAACTTTTAAGTAGAGTGAAAATAAAAAATACTAACTACACCATCTGTTACGCCATCTTGTTTTTAGTATTGCTTCGTGAATTACAATATTTTTGTTTAATAGAGTGAACTTGTTCTTAAATATGTCTTATGTTGAATAAGGTATCGACATTGTACCTATGTCTGTCAGATATAAAAAACATAAAAGTTTTGACCGTCGTTAAACTGACTTTTACTAAAATAAGCTAGTTACGAGTTTCGAGAAATGACACGAGACGTTTTTGACTTGTATACAAAAGTAAAAAACGTACGATCTTTTTGATGTCAAAACTCTTATAAATAAAACTATCCTGCATACCTATTCACAAAACATCAGATTCAAATTCAGCTTTTGTTTTTGTTCTCTTCCATAATAAAACGATTGAACAGAGACAACATAGACATTCCGAATTGAAATCGTTTCTGACGTTTGTGAATCGACCTCCACATTGGAGTTTCGCGCAAAAATTAAACAAAACACGGTACGCTAATTCGAATTCAATTCCGTTGTTTTGTGAATAGGTACTCTGGATCTGAAAGTAAACCATCACATTCAATTTCGAGGAAATAAAACAAACGGCCAGTCACACAGCCAGTAACTTAAACGGAAAGATTTAATCTCATTTTATTAGCGTCGTACAAAAACATGACGCCCGGTATTTCAGACCCTGGCTAAAGTGTATGGGTCTTAAATGACCCGTATAAAAGAACTAGCTCCTGGAGGGTTTACTGCAGATTGCCTCGGATAAAGTTTGGGAGTTTTCTCCAAACTTTTTTTACGGGTAAGTAAAAGTTGTGGATGAGTTTTTAAAAGCTGTTTTAATTTTACTTTTTAGAAGGTTAGCGCCGTAATTTTAGCTTAGCTATACATGAATGGAATACTTTTATTTAATACGGTAAGTTTGTATTTTAGGTTTGTGTATGCGGTGCCGAAATTTCGACTTTATATGCCTACGATGATGATATATTTTTTGTTTTTTACGTAACTTCTATCTGCCATATATGTAGAGAAGGAGCGTTATTAAGCGTAATCTTTTTTAATACTAACAGTAAGTATGCCATGCTTAGTGTCACATATATAAACACCACTAAAGGTAAAAATATTATTAGCAACTCTTGTTTTGTTAGTATTACTAGAACTAACAAAATTATAAAAACTTCAGACCAAAACGTAAATTGTATACCCTCTACCAGTCAAGTATCAGTTCCAGTTAAACAAAACTAACATAGAATTGTGAATATTGATACGAAAACAAGCTACCAATTTCTGGCGTAGGTTAGACACAGCCTGCGAGACTGCTCAAAAATAGACAAAAGTTTTACGTCAGCTATGCAGACAAGAGATACATGGAGCTATCTATTTAATATTCGAATTTTCAAATTCGATGTAAAACCAGATAGATGAATGGAAAGTATCATCGTTATTATTTTTTTTTTTTTTATATTGCACTTCAAGATTGATCTCATCCCACCTGATGTTAAGTGGTAATAAGGTCCTAACTTAAGGGTGACAAGTACAGAATAATAAATCTGTTACTGGACTTGTCGCCCTTACCTTGAACCCTTACCCCTGCTACTAACGTAGCACCCCCCAGAAGCTCTTATCCCAGGTTATGCCCATTCTAGGCATTTGTATTCAAAATGTATAGTCAAAGAATCTCTTTTTATATGCAAGTAGACTTTTAGCAAAGTTTTTAATCTGGCAATGTTGCATAAGAACTGATATAATTTCACGATAGACCACGGATGTTCGGTGCTTTCCAAGGACTCTATCTCCATAGTGTCTATCGCTAATAATCCAGTATGTGTTCGTTTTAACACGTTCCCTGTCCCAGAACAAAAAGTTTAAAATGACTCTGACGTCCAATTAATATTTCATGGTAAATTGATTAAAAAGATCTTAAAGTAAACGGATAGGGTAATAAGAGGTGAAAATCGTTCCTTCCTTTTAAAATAACTTTAAAAAAAAATATGACTCCTAAGGTGTCAAAGACGTGTGGACAAAAAATTGTATGACTCGCTTGGAGTCACCGACGCGTTTGAAGATTATTGTTATACTTTGTGGTGTTAAAAGACAGATTTTACAATATTATATCTGTGTTAAAGTATGAATTTGAGCAAAGAAAGCATGCTTTGGAAAAAATGGCAAAAGAACAAGATCGTAGGACAAACAAAAAACGCTGCAAAAGTTGCTCTAATAAACTCGTGTCAGAGGGGAAATCTTCAAAAATTGCAGCTGCAAAGGCTTTCAAAGTAATAACTTGTTGCCCTGAGTGTAAAATAGTGTATTGTCGTTCTTGTTGCAATAACTTTCATTGATTTTATATAAAGAAATCATTATTTCCAAAAGCAGTCTTATGACTCCTTTGGAGTCGTTAGACTGTTAACGTGTTAAGGCATAGTCGGGTCTAAATTAAGTTGTCCACGTTCAAAAGTGACTTGAAACTTGATGCGTACTAAATATTCTGTGAATAGTTCAAGCGTCTACCTCTAAGTATCGAGCAAGAAACGGTACAAAAATCACTTTTATTGTATGAGAGCTCACCTGTAATATTTATAATTTTATTTATAGTATTTGTTATAGTGTCAATACGTCATTTGTGAATATTTCAACTGTTTACCTACCACCGTTTTTGAGATACAGCCTGATGACAGATGGACAGACAGACGGACAGCGAAGTCTCAGTAATAGGGTCCCATTTTTACCATTTGAAACCGTTAAAAGTAGACCTATGTAACACCCGTTTACAAGAGAAAAGAAAAAATATTTTTCAAACACATGCAATCGCCGGAATAACAAGTCCTTTTCAAAACGTCGGCATCCTTGAGCGTTCTCAAAGAGTCAAAAGACATTTGCTTAATTTAATTTTATCTCTTCGAGTAGAAGTATTTTCGTTACCAGCAGATAAAAGGTTTGAACGATACGGCGGCTGTTCCCGGAAAACAATACACGTGTTACATTTGTAATGCAACCTACATTTTGAAGTATTTGTTTTGTCCTTTATATACATAGGTGTCGTACCTCACGGTCCAGATACTCGTTCTATTTTTACTCTTTGTTTTTTATGCTAGTATCAAACAGCCGTAGCCGAGAGGCAAGCGGGCCGGACTTTAGCGTCGCGCCATCTCTGAGGTCTCGGGTTCGATCCCCGGTCGGGTCAATATGGGAAACGAACTTTTCTATATTGACTCGGGTCTGGGTGTTGTGGTTGTTGTTTCTGATTTCTGTAATACAAGTGCTTAAGCTACTTATCACGGAATCAGAGCAATTTGTCTAATATTTATTTATTAAGGGCACAATACCGATTTTAGTGACGTTAACCATATAAAGAAACTTTCAGTAGTCTTTCTTTATAGTTTGTAAAGTTAGACACCCCGTTTTTGTACCGCCCCTATTTGTATTAAGGAACAGTAAAGGTGGACACTAGTCATTCAAAGTCAAAGTCAAAGGATTTATTCATGGAAATAAGGTTAACAGCAATATCGATGTTAACAGCTAGATGCAGTAGGTACAAGCTTATCTCACCAGCGCAGCTGGTATATGAATATTTAAAATCCGTGCAAACAAAACCTATTTGTTCATTGATCTGTATTGTGTTTATTCATTAAATAGGGCATGTTTCATTTCTTACTCGAGATGAGGTACCAAATAAATCATCTTGCTAAAAATCTTACCAATTAAATGAATATAAATAAATAGCCTGAATCGTTAGATGGTACGGCCGTACTGCTTTTTTTTTGACTTAGAGAGGCACTGTCGTGCCCCAAAAATGGTCAACAACGCTTAGATTTCCTTAATTCTGTTGAAAGTATTTAAAACATTTGGTGTACTGAAATGAACCGGGACAATAAGAGCTGGTTTTCTTTATTGACCCGACTGAGAATCGAACACGGGACCTCTGAGGTCCTCAGAATGTCTGGACACTAGCTTTTCAGCTACGGAGCTCGTTAATGGTACTGTCAATGGTGGTAATAGTTTACGTATTGATAAATTTGTTGAAAATCCCTCTCTATCAATTATTTTATGTATCAAACACTCTTTCCTGATAACGGCCCGCACGTTTCAATCTGGAATATTGCGGGCTTTATCTCACTAGAGTACCATTGACCCATGTTTACAAAATACTTAGAAATAAAAATTTAAAAATGGGGAATCTAAATGAAATACTAGTGAAATATTTTTATGTCTACCTATACATCTATTTTTAATTTTATTGTTAGTATATTGAGGATGCGTATATATTTGCTAGGTTTGCAAAAGTAAAATTTTTAGTATGCATTTTTCTTAAATTGGTGGTTGGTCAAAACCTGATGAACCCACGTCGGGTAGATTTTAACGCAATTTGGATTTGCATTTGTCATAATGTTTGGTGCTACTCAAGTCGTTCTATTTGATACCTACATTAAGGGAGTTTTGTCAAAATATGTACCCGATACTTAATGATTTCCATCTGATAAGGCTGTTCATGGGTTCAGGAAATAGAAAAATGGTTTAAACTAAGACAAATGTTGAAAATTAACAAATAAACAATACACATAGAAATAGGAAAAAAATTTATTCATATTTTTAAGAGAGGTAGGGCATAGCGATTTATCGCTCGAACTGGAGCAGCCCGACTGGTGAAATACCTCCACCTTACAGAAGACCGCAGCCAAATAACAATCACTTCTGTGTTGTAAGTAAGGTTTCCAGAGCTCCTGGGGGGTACTACATTAGTACCAGGGGTCAAGCCTTCAAGGTAAGGGCGACAAGTCCAGTAACAGATTTATTATGCTGTACTTGTCACCCTTAAGCTAGGACCTCATTACCACTTAACATCAGGTGGGATGAGGTCTATCCTGAAGTGCAATATAAAAAAAAGGTAAGCTACAAAATATTCTACCTCCGCGTTCGGAATGTTTATGATGTCGAGAAGAACCGGCAAGAAACTCGACACTTACTCTTTTCAATGTAACAATGTTGCCTTATACTAAATACTTGAAAGTTTGTGATAATGGCTCAAGGAAGAATAAAAGACAGAAAAGTAAACAAAAGGAATATCAAAAAAATACGGCTTTTAAACATAATAAAAATAGAAAAATAAATCAAAATGTCATGTGGGTTCGTTTGACTACACATCAAACAAAGCTTACATGACTTCCGACTAATTCACCTTTTAAACAAAATCGGTTTTTCCGTTTAGGCGATACGATGCCACAGACAGACACACACAAAGATAAACATATGCCAGTCTATATATTTGTCTTTGATTCGTTAACTGTCGAATTTTTCGCGCCAGTCGTTTATAAAGGAAGAATAAAATTCTTCAAGCTTAGACACCTACCTAACATACATTGAACCACATGTCTACTATCCCGTAGAGTTACATACATAGTACATAATATAATAATATAAATCAGAAAATTTTGTTTGTTTGTTTGAACGCACTAATGTCAGAAACTATTTATTTGAATTAAAAAAAAATTGTGTTGGATGAAACATTTATCGAGGATGGTTTTAGGCCAAATGATATCACCTTGCAACCGAAAGCGAAGAATCTGCGAAACATGTAGAAAAAGGGGCCACTAGTATAGTATATAATACACATTTTGTAAGTGTCCTAGTGCGATACAGACCATAGAGCTTCATGTCACAAATAGTATTTCGTCGATATGGTAGTGACATTCATTTAAATTTCGCTTGTGGATGAATTCGGCAACGGCCCCGTGAAATATTTAATTCATTTTGAACTGTAAAATCCGATGATACATTTTTATCTACATGTTTTAAAAGCCGCTGCTTTTGTGAGCATATCCTTTGAAAAAAGACTTATTGATAAATTGCATTCATGATTTTAATTTCGTGGAAAATTTAAGTCCTTACAAGTATAAAAACAAGAGGATAATATATTTTACAGATTTCTCAAAAGTCTAATCTACTTCAAATGACCAAATATTTTATTTTTAAATTTCTAAACCTTTTCTATTCCCATCGGCACAAAATGCTGGCAGGCACTTAATGATAAATTGTTATGCGTAATAGGGCTTGCAGAGATTTAAGTAAATATGAACAAACTGCAAGTAGTACATTATTATCATAAAAATATTAGACCAACACACAGCCTCTGTGGTCTTGTGTTAAAAAGCTTAGACTTACGATCCAGGTGTCGTAGGTTCGATTCCCGCGGGGGAACTTCTTTGTGTGTGGTATCCAGTTTGGAGAGGATATTTTTAGATCACTAAAAAGTCTAAAAGGAAAATGACCCATGATGTCAGAATGGAACGCAATAATAATTCCTGCGTGTGCACTCTCTTTCTGGTTGGATCCGTCTGCCGTTCGCTTGGACAATGAGAGTGTTAGAACACACAATAATTGAATACTTACGGTCGAAAAATCTTTCTTTTCAAGTTGGTTAACAAAGAGACACCAAAGTTACATAATTAACATCATTGGATATCAATGAGAAATTTCACAAGCAGCTTTTTATTACTTTAGGTGACAGAAGGACTGACTGAGCCTCAAGTCCCCCGAACCCAGGTGGCTCACTTATTAAATGTATGGACCTATTAAACCTATTATTTAGGTTAGGTTAGGAATTTTTGATGTTCGGTTACCTACCAATGCCAATTATATCACGCTCAACTTGCACAATATATTAAATTAAATTTAATTTTCAATTTGGATTTTTTTTCAAGTTCTTCAAAGATCAGTTCAAGTTCAAGTTCTTCAGTGAGTGAGTGAATGAACATATCCACACATAAGGTCAAACAATATCATTTTTTTTGTTTAATTTGTCATAGACAACTTTATTTTCCTGTTTGTCATATTGTTTCTGTTTTGTTTTCTTTTTTTTCCTTTTTTTGCTTACAGCAGAATACTAGCGCTGTATGCCGTTACACCATTTGCTGAGTTGGAACCCAATTGACCATAAATTATGTGTGCATGTTAACTAGTTTGTACTTTTTTTGGATCGGTCAATAAATTTTTTCTTTCTTTCTTTCACTCAATTTAAGGGCTGTCATTCAAAAATCTGTGAATTGGCAACCGTTAGTAACAGTAAAAGTTAAAATTAAGCAAAAGTCCAAACCCCATATTTGAAGGCAAGATCTTCAATACAAGCGAATGAGAGAGTGAGCCGGCGACGCCCGTACAAAACTTGAAGAAAATTAGGCCCGCCTATGAAGAGATCTGCGAATGTCGGTCGTTACGTCTAAACGAGCGATTTACTCCCAGGAGTGGGCAATAAAATCACAAGAGAATCTCGTCAGTCTTATTAAATCGGCCCGCTCACTCATTACTCTGTTTCGGCGGAAAATTAAATGAGTACGCCGTGTTTTACGCGTCGATGAGGAGTTTGAGCGATGATGTCTTCGGATTTGCAGTTCGGTCACAAGTAAATTGGAGCGCGTTTGGAAATTTGTCGGTTTGTAAATGGTTTATTGCAACAGTAAATAAATACAATTTCGAGTATTTAATTCAACCTGGTAATCTGTTAGTGCGAAAATATGTAGGAGATTTATAATTTGTCGAAGAAGAAGAGAAAGTAAGAAACAGATTAAGTGACCTTTAAACAATACAATTTAAAAAAATAACTGTAAATTAATTTGGCTAATTGTGTTTCACCTCGGCATATGTTTCTGCGAATTTGTAATCATCAACCCGCATTTCACATGGCAGGTAATAAACCAACATCCATTGTTGTAACAATGGTATGATTTCAATCAAGTCTTAGCCCTACAGTGGGACATTAAAGAAGCATATACTTTACTAGCTACATTTTATTATTGTTACTTAGACATTCTTGCCGATACGGAGACTTTTATCTACTGGGTTTACCCCCTGGCCCAATTTAACCCTTTTTAATGAACCTGCATCCCCCAGACTCCATCCATATTAATACCAAGCTTTGTGCGGACGTCCAACTGGCCCACTCAGCCCCCACTATCCTCCAATTCCGACCTTCAAGAAGCCGAATTACAGGAGACACCACTCTCCCATTCACGGAATCCTTGACAAGTCATGTTCCTTATATGCTACTAGCATATCTGTTTCTAACTCATAGTTCCCCCAACACTGTCAATTTTAACCAGTCGATTTACAATGCCGGGAAACGATTTAACCACTTCTTTATTGTTCAACGACTTTTATATTTGCTCGCGTTATTTTTTGCAACGAATTCAGAAATGCTCCGATATGAATATATTTCTTTGAAACTCCATTACGCGGTTGTCCAGCGAGTTTTGTTTTTCAATTCGAACTGGGCACCTAGTCGGATGCTAATTTAATTTTGCATCGCTGCAGTGTTCAGCGTACCGGCAAATAGTTATGCTGACTGACACTAAATGTAGCAGAGTTTTTATACCAGCTACAGATTTTAGATTCGATTCGTCTTTCATTTCAAAAGGCAAAACAGATTAGATGGGTAAATCAATAACAAATAGGTAATATAGGAAAAACATCGCAAACATTGCTATGATTCTGTGAGCAGTAGCTAAAGCACTTGTGTTCCAGGAAACAAAAACAACGACGGTACCACAACACTGAGATGCGAGACAATGTACGAAAATCGTTTCCCATACTGACCGAACCGGGAACCGAGCCCAGGACATTGAAGATGGCGCACAAAGCTTGTACAATCATTGGTTTTACCGACAAATTATAATACAATTTAGGCGGTTTTACTGCCGGAAATCCATCTCTTCTAGACAAACTTTAAAAATATACCTATAAAAATATAGCAAAGACTTTACAATTGATTAAAGCAGATACTCGCGACCTGTACGCTTTCTTTTGGGATAAAAATATTAGAATTAAAATGCTGCTTACTAACAAAACCTCGACTCAACCTTGATGTTCCATATGATAATTAATTTTTATTTAATTACCAAAGTAAAAATACGTTTAGATTGTATTTGAAAATTGTACTGACATTATAAATTGAATTATTGTTTTTTACACTGTGGTCATCTCCATTCCAACGGAAAACAAACTAGAAACAAAAAGAAACTCCAGCAAACAGTATTCCATAGTCTTGTTTCTCCCAACATCAAATGCCTTTTGTGTCCTGAATTCTTTATGCAAATCAGTCTGGTGTCTCATTTAGTTTTTCTCTTTAACATTTCATAAAACCGTGATTTCATCTTGGAGACGTGGGGCATTCGGCGGAGACAATGCAAAGTTTATTTTATTAAAATAAGTGGAGTGGGGAGGGGGATTAACAGTCGTCATTTACACCTTCTAGACGAATGGAGCGCTCGTAACCAGATCTGAGAAGAATAATGGTATTTTTTGCCCTTAACGATTTCTATGTTGTGAGTGACTAGTTTTTTTATATTATAAAGTTTTGCAACAAAATATTATACACCTTATTAATATAACATTTCGTAAAAAAGTAAACTTTTTAACACGTTGTAGATTAAAATCTACTTAAAGATTTTTAAGGATTTACAAGTCCATAAAAATCTCGTTACTTGATATAGGTAAAAATCATCACATAAACTTTGCTATTAGAATAATAAACATTTTACTGTATGTATGTCGTAATCAGACTAAAATGTATGAGCAAAAAATCATTCTGCCAATTTTTGCAACGTCTTTCATCATAATTGTCGTCGTTGACATAACCAAACTCCTATCTATGTGCACCTGTACTTCCAAAAAGGGCACAAAAGCTGTACATGGGTATATGACGGAAGTCCGTGCTAGACATTAATAAATCGATATATTGCTTAGAATAAGGAAACCAATGGATCTATGACGTAAACCCACATACCAAGACTGCACATTGCACATATCAGACGAAAACGTTCCGAAATTCAAAGTTTTGTCACTGTCCAATCGTTATATTAAGAAAAAGATATAACATAGTTTCCGAATTACGTTTTGATAATAGATAGGTAGGCACGTACATTTGATGCATATCCACTTCCTGACACTTCATTATATTAAAAAAAGCTCTCCCATAAAAATGCAAAGATTCCTAGACACACAAAGCATCACTCAAATCCGCGTTCACGTTACTTCAAAAACATTCCCTTCCCGAAAAATCTCCGCGATTCTTCCCGCTACCCACCCCGTGCAAGAATCTTGTACATAAGAAGATGCGAACCTCGATCATAAAGGAATACCTCACATAATACACCTTTGAAAGAAATAAAATCCATTCGTAACGTTAGATCGGATAAGAAGGGTCTGATTTTACTGGTGAGAAAAGTTCATGTGGACCCTCCGGATTCGCCGGGTCATTTGACACGGTATTTTACGAGAAAGTTTCAATAAAAACGAATTCATGGGCGCTGTATTGTTGAATAAAACGGCTAGGGTCGCATCTGATTGGATGCATGATGTATTTGTTTATTTGGGAATTGTTTCGCTTCGGCCTAGGTTGTTACGTGTTCAATTTCCAACTTTAATTTTACGTTCTGCCTGCCTGTGTTTGTTTTTTTTAATTTTTTTTTATAAACACTAGTAAAAACGTCAGACAATGTTAAAGATTCCACCAAACATGCGGACACCAAAGTCTTTCGGTTCTATTTGATTTTAATATTTTGGTACCTCGGCTTACTGAAAAATATTTTAAGCAGAAATTCGTTTCATCGAAAAATCTGTTATAGGATGCACGTATAATTGTAGGGACGTTGAAACTTTCATGCGTTTCAAGAAATACAAAGGCGTTACAAAGCGCAGGGAGATTTTTAGTTGGTAGTATCAGCTGTTTTAAGATAACACACGCCACTGTTATAGCTATGCAGCGATACGGTATGCGTAAAAGCATGTCCCCTTGAAAAATAATTAATGAGAAACACCTAAAATAAGATTGTGAGTAGATATTCTGTCTTCCAATGGACTCCAAACTGAAAATGACCATCACAATGAACCACAAAACGCTGAAAGTTGTAGACTTATGTCAATATTTTAGCACTCAGGCAAATTGAATCGCTACTAGCTCGTACACTAGAAACTGCAATAACCGTATTTCGCCTTTATTGCGTTATAGATTAGGTTCAAAATGATCCGCCTGGTTAACCGTACAAATGTAGATCGGCTTAGAACAAATGTAATGTGCGACCGCAGAACGCGTTAGTGTCTCACCATTGACTCGTGTTGTGATTTAGTGTCTGCCACCTTATACAGTTCTAATAAAAGTCATATTTAAACGGAAGGTAACTATTTGGTCTGAAAGACGAGGTTGGCGTTGGCATATTCATCTCATTTGATGCAAATAATTGACGGAATTAATGTAGCAGGCTTCGTTCTAGGTGAAAGCTTTTCAATTGCTTTGATATGACAGATTAAATTTCCACACTAATACCTTCAATCAATCAGGTTTTGTACCTACCTACCAGAACGTGATTGAATAAACCTTCACAATTAAAATTAGACGCTATGCGATTGACGACTTTTTGATATGTTTTCTACTGCTCTATTATGATTATTTCCTTAATATACTACCTGACGTATATTATGCTTGGCTTTTGATGGTGCGAGGGTTAAAGCAAGTGTAAATATGCCTTTAAGCCGCCACATATTATCTGACTAAGCTAAATGACTACATTTAGGTAAAAGCCGAGATTAGTTTGACCTGGAATCCGATTTATATCGAGATTCGTGTAATAAAATTCACTACATTAATTTGACAAAATGATCACCCATCCAATTTGAAAATACCGTTAAAAAGATTTACTTTGGTGTCATTTCTGAACTGTTGCTGATCTCACGGAAACATTTTACTTATGTTCATTTATTGTAAGTTCGGTCTGATTATAAGATCGGTGAAAGGATACAACCTTGTGAAAGCCCTTTTACGAAATTAATGAAATTAAATACGTAAGCACGTAAGTATGTGTATAATAAGCACAAAGTCCTATTTATTTAAATCATACTATGGAATAGTAGACACAGTTTGGTGATTATTGCTATCTCTTAGTGTTTATAAGCCCATAATATTGTATATGCAATTGGACCGATGCAGATTCCGCTACAGCTGCCGTGACAGATACGGCATATGTAATGGATATCGTGCAGCTAATTACGGCATTGCTGCACAGTGTTCTAGCTACGGGGATAGATGATAGTAGGAATGATGGATAATCAAAGAAAATACACATTCTTATATTTTGAATTGAATAATCAGAAGTACCTATCTGAAAAGATCATAAAATGTAAATGGTTACTACCACGCTACTTTCAATTTTATGTTTGGCGGTGTCAACCATAACATTCACTCATTATGAAAAAATACAATGCTAAAATCCACGACTCACTTTTGTCATAAATACGGTTTGATGGAATTTACGAGTAATTTAGAATTAATTTCAAATTGATGGATAAACTAATAGCAAACTTGCACATTTTAGTTAATTGTTTTATTAAAACCTTATCCAGCACAAGCTACGAATGTAAACGATTTCTTAAATATCTTAATTCTTCATAAAGTTAAAACTTCTCAAAGTTATACAAAGTATGGTCTTTTTGCAGCTGAACCGATTTACTTTTTGGTATGCGACGCGAGTTGACACAAAATAATATTAATGCTGTTTAGTAAGACATATTAATTCGTTTATTATTTTTCTCGTTAAAAAAATACTTTTCATACCAAACTACCTACAGCTTAAACATTTCATGTTTGAAAAAAATATGTAGGAATATTATAAAGTTGCTTTGGCCTTTTGTCAAAAGATACTGTATAAATAGCAGATACTGATTTTCATAACTTTAAATAAGCAAAATGTTATTCCACAACCAACAAGACATACATCTTTACGCATCTTTATTTAATAGGATTGTTAGCTGCAATGTAGTTGTGGCCGGGGGACTGACGTGGTAATCGTATTGTCAAGACAGAATGACAGTGTTTGTCTATGCAGTGGATCTATTATTGTGATCGCTGGGTTACAAGCATTGAAACGTAGGGTTAACCTTTTCGAAACAGATGAGATGGGAATGATTAACAAATTAAAATAATACAAATGCGCCAGAAAATTACCTTTACGAATCAATTTAACGCCAATAACATAGACTGTGTTTTGTTTTTGTTCAATCGGTTGAGTTAAGAAAGAGAGTTATTCGATCTATATACGGCCTTAGATCGCGTGATTCACTTAAAGAATTCTTTAAAGAAATTAATATTTTAACTGTAGCCTCCCAATTCATCTTTGATTGCTTTATGTATGTACGTGAAAATCTTCATTTGTTCTATAAGAAATCCGACATACATAATTTTAACAAGAGAAATAAACATAAGCGAAGAAGAAATAGCGAGTTTCAAACCATAGGCTTCGTACAACCAGTAGAACATTCGTGGGATTAAGTATAAAAATATTCAACAAGTTACCGCAATGTATTATTGACTTACCTATGCATAGATTTAAGATCCATATTAAATCATGTTTAATGCGAAAACAGGTACAAAGTAAAAGGCTGCAAAGTGCATTTCTTTATTTTTTGCAATAACTAATTTGAGGTGACGGCGTATGTGGAACTCCCTGATGTGATAAGTGCAGGAATAGGTACAACAAGAATCCCCGGTAGACCTCATCGCCTTAAGGGTAATGTCGTGGCAACAGAAGACCTTTTCGCCTTTCACTTTGGACTTATTTGGGAGTGGGGCAAGGATCGCCTACCCACTGGACCATCCCACCTTGCAGTGGAGACCGTGAATGCAATCCGGCTGAGGTGGCCTTACACCATCCATTAATGAATAACATTAGATTCGAATGTTTTGAATGTCATGGTGTGATTCGCTCCATTAGTAGTTTCATAACCTCAAAGTTGGCGCCTCTCAGCGTAACATGAAATATGCAAACGGCGTGCCATTGATGTGGCTTCAGACGAGGTTAATTATATACCTTCAAAGATAGCATGCTCATGAAGACTTGACTTAATTGCCCCTGGAGTTCCGTACATGTATTTGATAGGCTGTTATTAAGACTGTCCTCATTTTAAACTTCATCTGTCTATTTACTCGGACCATCGGAATCGGATTAGAGATGTGTGTTATCTCTTTTTTAACATAAACGGTTGGATTGGACCTTCCGAATTGGAATCGTTGCTGACGTTTGTAAATAAGTTTGTTTGTTTTTTTTAATATTTCTGCAAGGTATATACTATGGACCGAGTAGTTTTTAGTGTTAACTTCATCTGGTGGAGGGTAACAATCGAAGGCTTGAAGATTATAAAATTAAAACGTCGTAGCCTTCAACACTTGCAGTGCCGCTCAGTTGGAAGAGCTTCACTCATATGTGAAGATTGTGGATACAAATGCTAAACAGCGATAAGATAATAAAAAAAATCAGTTTCTTTTTAAATGTTTAGAGTCGTTGTTTACATTGATACAATAAGCAGAAATAACTAAATTAACAAGAGCTTTTATGACAAAAGCAGGAATAAAAATAAACTTAAAGCCGATAAGGCAAACATTCCTTATTGGATTTTGTTTACGGTTTGCGACGTACTAAATATTATACAAACAAAATCATGGTTATGTAGTAATATTAAATGGGAGTATGAATATGGAAATGGTGAAATGAATATTTATTAGAAAATTATTAACACAGCGACAGACGAGTGCCTCATTTTGAAATTTATGAATATCTTCAGACCCCCGACAAACATAAATTTCAGCATAGCAATATTGATTTAATTTTTTCAATCGGTTTTTCCAAAAATAATTCCTTTATTTGTTAACACTTTAAAAAATGCACTACAAGTATTTATTAAATTAACTACGGATTTGTCCATCCAAAAGGCGTGCTACGTACGTATAATAAATCTACTTTTATATGTCCTGCAGGCCGCTTCGAGTTAATCTGGGGTTTTGTAACTTTTTATTCAGATTTAAAAAATAAGGTTTTATATTAAGATGTCTGTAAGTGCCTTAGGGTGAAACTTCATCATTTCTTTTCTTCTATCTGCGATCAGCCTATTATCTATTATCAGTTGTGTTAATGCATTCGTTAGTGGTTAATAATAAAATATTGGTTTTAAGCAGAATGCTAACAGAAACTATTTCAAATATGAACCAAATGGAAAACAGTTCTGATTTTTAATTTTTCAGAGCTCCTGGGGCGTGCTACATTAGTAGCATCCAAGGTAAGGGCAATAAGTCCAGTAACAGATTTATTAAAGGACTATTACGACATTCATAGCTTTAAATGTTGACCTGTCGATTCGATTACATAATACATTACATGAACACTTGTTGTGCCATTTTTGTGTATAACCCAAAAACTTTAATTGTGATAGTCTTACGGGCGAATGTCCTTTAAAAAATCAAACATTATTTATTTTCTATAGTGTCTGATTTTCTTGGTCCTATTTATCTGATCTTAGTGTTTCCCGCCACATCATTGGGCCTTTTTTTTATATCACCCTTCAAGATTGACCTCATCCCACCTAATGTACTTAACATTAGGTGTGATGAGGTCAATCTTGAAGTGCAATATAAAAAAAACATTAGTTTTATTTTTACATAAGGGATCATATATCATGTCAGGTGGCTCATTTGCTGTCATTATATCTAACTTATTAATGATCCGTTTCATGTTGCAACTTTTGTTTTTTAAGGTCTTTTATTGAGCAAACTTTGCTACAATAATCAGTTTATTTTTAAGACTTTTTTTACTTTTTTTATAGAAATTAAAGAAACATTTTTTTAACAGTAATACTACGAATAAATTTTCATGCTAATGGAAATGAAGCGTTTTAAATTAAAATAAACAAGTATGGAATTTTATATAAGATATTTTCGCTTGCAGTTTATGAACGTCTATGTCAAGAAAACAAAATTTTGTTCTCTCTAATACTAAAAAAACGAAAACGAAACTTTCTAATACTATAGCCATGTTGAGATAGACTATATTATATCCTTATCAGTAGTTTTATACTTTATCCACATAGTTGATACACACCCAAACCGTAAGCTTTTCCCTTAAGCTATAAACTTTTATATTATCACGCAATTCATCCATCTTTTTTCGTACCTTTTGGTAGAAATATTCAGTATTGGAAAGAGCTGTGAAGATACAAGTAGATGAGTTAGGTAATTTCTGTTCGGTTAGAATGTAGATCTGATGTTTTATTTCGATACTAGCGGCCTGCCGCGGCTTTGCACGTGTTCTATCTTCGTTTTTTCTTCGTTTTTACTACTACTTACTAGCTTAAACGACGGATGTTACTCGTATATTAAATTAATACTATCCTAACCGGATTTCAATGTAGAGATGTCCGTTTAGCCCATCCACAAAATACAAGTGTCACCAGAGTCGGTCTAGTAATTTAAGAGGAGTTGCGTTACAAACACACGTATAGTTAATGATTATTTGAGAAGATTACGATCTGCACTTGGTATTAGCAAATATATTAAAATCTAAAAAACCAACTATTATCGCACTTATAAACAAACTTCCTGCATTACCCAATGGTTGATTAGTAAAGAATGCTTATAGCATTAAGTCCATCTTTAGTTCGTGAACAAATCTGTACCTTGTCACATTAAGTCACTGTCTTAATTGCTTAGTTACGCGGAGATTTGGAGGTACTGAGGTGTATACTAATACGAACGAATGATGCTGGCTGTACTTTTACGTGTAATAATGTTAATTATTGAATAAAATTTGAATAATTGTGTAAAGAACGAGGAGTTAGTGGAACTAGAAGTACATTTTCGCATTTGAAGCTCATGACTGCGGGAATGTTGAACTCAAAAAGGCGAACCGCAATATTTGAGCTTTGGGGCACGTTACGATGACAATCGGGTGCTCCCGTGAATTAAAACGCCTACCGCCTACCACTGTTATATGAATCAACGTGGAGTTAGATTTTACTGGAAGTGATTTAAAATTTTGTTGTTTTTTTTTTATTAAAGTTTTCATAATCAATAATAAAATTTCGTTTCGTAGACGGTATCTAGGAAACGTAATTTTGAATTTTATTTTATCAGACCTTAAAATTAAGTCATAGGGAATTTTTGGCTTGGTGCAAACTTATTATTTAGTCATCTATGTCTGTAAAAGCAATGTATTGTTTTATATTTTTCGTGTGATTTCAATATGTAATTACTTATTTTCTTCATCATATTACTAATATTTAGGTAGTAAAAAGATGGTTCAGCAAAACAGATACAGTAGCACTGAGAAATTCTTTTTTTTTTTTAATTTGTATGTAACATTATTTTGAAACAAAATTTTAGTGACGCCAAACAATATTTGATCTATCCAACAATACACGAGATAAAATTAATGTCCATATACCAATATAGAACTTATACCATTATTAAATAACAATTGTATCTTCTTATATTTATGCCATAGTTCGTAAGATACACCTCCTCTAACTGATTAAATAATTACCAAAATATTTTAGATTCTATTTAATTTTTGCAAGTACAGCCAGCATCATTAGTTCGTGCACACCTCAGTACCTTGTCATACCAAATCTCCGCGTAAATTAAACAGCGACTTAATGTGACGAGGTACAGAGTTGTTCATGAACTAAAGCTACTGACTGTACCTCTTCTAGTTTAGTACTAAGTCGCGGAACAGAGACATTCAAACTCAGGGAAGGAAACGATTTACGTACAGCTACGTGTCTGCACGCTATCCGCAGATTCGTTTATTTTTAGCAGAAACGCGAGATTTTTGCACGACCGACGTAAAATACAATTATTTCATATATATGTAAGGGAATTTAGGCTTTATCATCATTTAAGCCGAGAGACGACCTTTGCTGAACATGGATCTCCACCGAAATTCAGTCATATGGCACATAATTGCATTGAATCTAATTATAAATTAATATTGAACACTTGTCCAAAGTGATATACATATGGCAATAAGTTAGATACTAGTGCTAATATAAGTCTTTAGTGTTATTTTACTGGTATCTTGGTAGATTTATGTTCCGACGTGCTATACCTAAAGGTCGTAGGTTCGAGTCCCGCACCGCAAGGAGAGATTAAATTTTTCTGTTTCTTTAAAATAGATATAGGTTCCGAACCGGAAGTAGAATCACTTTGCATTATATTCAATTACGATTTGAAAATGTTAAATGTATCCTACTTGTGTATTTGACTTCGACTTTGTCTTTGACGGAAACTTAATGATTAACCTAGAACTAAGGTTACACTAATGAGTTCTAGGTTAATAATGAAGTTGAAAAAACATCATAGGGGATTCGTTAGTATTCAGTCTAAACTGAAACTTCATATCTCTAAACTGAAAATTATTAAAATTTTTGTTGAGTACAAAAGCTCTAGGTGTTCTAAAACCAGTTTTCCCAATCTCTTTTACATTTCCATATTAAGTCGTGGCATGTAAATCGGCCGTCACAGCTCGAGAGTCTCGTAACCCGTCCGGAAACGTTTACCCGACCACACGCTTTGCTCTGAAGCACGAGGAACGCCGTTGAGAATGCCATATTTCTTGCTGTTTGCATTTAAATATTTTGTTCTAAAATGATTTTGGTTTTGCAAAGAAGCAAAGGAGAAGTTAAGAACAGTTGTGGCGCTTTCTTTCGGAGAAGTGACAAACTTTTCCTACTTTTATTGAACTTAAAAAGGCTTTTTATATTTCATAGTGCTTCTCACCGCACTAGCGAACTTAAAATATTTTCAAGAAAGAAAGAAATAAATATTGGACAACATCACACACATTGCTCTGATTCTGTGGTAAGTAGCTAAAGCACTTGTGTTACAGAAATCAGAAACAACGACGGTACCACAACACCCATTAACAAATAGAACATTTTTATTTCTCCTTGCGGTATGGGGCGGGAACCCACGACCTTCACGTATCACGCGTGCTGCTTTTCCAACTGAGAACCGCAAGGGAAGATGAAAATTTTCTGGTTCTTTAAAATATTATATGTACTTTATTGATAGAAAAAAAAACCTTTGACACCATTAATTTGATACCAGAGTTTTTTACTCCAATGATGAAAATTTATATAAAATCTCTACGGCCCTGTGGGTTCTGCATTTGATTTCCGGGTCGATCAAAGTACGTTTTGGAGCTCGTGTTTGTCATCACTAACCAGCATATGGAGAGAGATTAAGCCAATACCTAATATAGTTACATGACTGATTTCAATAATGAAGGCCTAAATCCTTAAATGTGACTTTGAAATACACTTCTATAATTAAAAAAAAACACAATATTTTAACGCATCAAATTTTTTTTTATTAAACTAAGTATTTTTTTTGTGTTAAAATTAAACCTTTTCGTAACGGATTTAAAATAGTCCAATGTGAAGCGAGCCGAGCAAAAAGTAGCTCAGGTTATCCCGGAAACGTTTATCAGACGTCTAACCACACGCTTTGTGCGAGCGCCCGGTGAACCTCACAATGGCTTTTTGTGAAGCTTAGATAGTGCCAGAATTAATCTACGTGCTTTAAATGAAAATTATTTTATGTCTAAAAGCTGTACCCGTGGTACGTCGACTTTGGGTCGCATTTATATTGTGCTAGTTAATTATATTAACAAATAAGCAATATTTTAATAAGTACCTATATATAAGAGCTACTTTGATTGGTCGTTCTACATTATTTGCACAGTTTTATATTTGGACTTGTTATAAAAAAACCATATTGACCTTAAATATTATTTATTATTATATTTTACTTCATAGAAGAAAATCGTTGTTTTAAATGGGATCTGTTAATTTTTTTATTGAACGAGCAGCAATTGTCAGCTCCGCGTACGATCTAGGTGAATGTCAGAAATTTTTTTCTTACAAATTTTGACTTGACAATTACAAACATAACAATAAGATACAACAATTTCAAAGTTATAATGTAAAGACTTAGTCAAAAGGTCATATTTTGAGTATGTTCAATCTGAAGTTATTTTCAATTTAAACAAAATGACATATTTTGTTTAAAAAAAGTTGTGCAATCGATTTCTTAGATGTTTCACTAGAAATGATATGAAAATTTAAACAAAAAGAAAACATTCCTATTTTAAATTTCCTAAAAATCGTCGCGTCTAAATGTTAGTTTAGGTTAGTCCGGAAGCGTTTATCAGACGGCTGACCACAGCTTTGTGGGGCCTGCGACTTACACAATGACTTTTTTCCCTCCATCGAAGCATCAGAGTGTGGGCCCTGATAAGACTTTACATGACTGTTTACGCTGAGGGAGTGACGGATTTTATGTTGAAACCTACTGAGCTTGAAAGATTTGCGATGTATTTTTTTATCGTTGATTGTTTTAAACAATATCGATTGCTTAATTTTGTATGAAAACGTAAATAAGTTAATTGTGATAGTCTTACACTTGTAAGTACGAATTACCTTTTAAAAAAGTTATTTTCTATAGTGCATGGTTTTTTGGATCCTATTTATCTGATCTTAGTGGTTTCTGCCACATCATTGCAGATTTTCTTTTTATATTACCTACACTTTAAGATTGACCTCATCCCACCTGATGTTAAGTGGTAATGAGATCCTAGCGGTAAATAATAAATATGTTACTGGACTTTTCGCCCTTACCTTGAAGGCTTGGCCCCTGCTACTAATGTAGCACCCCCCAGGAGCTCTGGAAACCTTACACGCAGGAATACAAAAACACCGAAGTGATTGTTATTTAGCTGCAGTCTTCTGTAAGGTAGAGGTATTTCACCAGTCGGGGTGATCCAATTTGATACATCGCTATGCCCTACCTCTTTTAGCTTTAGTAAAAATCCTTATTTTGTTTGAAAAAATATATTTTTATTAACGCTCTAATCGTTTTTTCAGATTTCTGGAACACAATTGCTTTAGCTACCTACTCCAAAATCAGAGCAATAATTTTATTAATAATAAAGTTTAGAATATTGTATGTTTTTGAACTTGGCAATAAAAGTAAATAATGTTTTTTAAGACAAGCATATTGAGGAAATGCCTATAGGAATACACTTAGAACCTACTTTATTGATTACCCTAGTTAGGAGTACCTCCTTGAGCTTATTTTAGTTTGATAAATGATGCACTGAAGTTTAAGTAGATAGTGTGTTTCACCTAACTATCGTTAGTTAAGACTTCATTATTACTGAAACTTGATGCGATTTTACTACATTATTGAAACGTTAGCGCTAACGGAAAACAAGTAACGTTAGTGAAATGAAGCTTTTATAATCAGGTCAGGTCAATTTGGAAAACGAACTTTTCTTAAATGACTTGGGTCTGGGTGTGCTGGGATGACGCCCCCAGTTAGTATCCGTCGTCTCATACTCATAGTACAAGGGAAAACCTTAGTTTGAGACCAGGTGATTGGTGATATTGCCTGGCGCATTTATTTATTTATTTATAAGGAACGCTTTAGAGGGACCCCACACTAGCGTCTTTCGAGCGTCAGCGTCTTGCCGCGCCGACGTTGTTTGGGCGTTGCGTCGACGCGGCGCCCGCTCGGCGTTTGAGCGGCGCTTGCGCTGGGCGTCCTCTGCACATCGCGTTCGAGCGTCGCGCCTCGCTGACGTCATGTACAGTTATTTCGAAAATGGAAATGTAAGATTTGAATAACGCACAATATAATGTTTTATATTGCAGTAATAAATTAATGTTTTCAACTTGTAAAGGAAAAAATATATTTTACCTATTTGACACATGGCACGAAAAGGCAACTTTAGCATTTATTTTCTCGAAAACTAAAAGGACTTAATTGAAAATGGGTTTCTTCGGCAATATGAGCTAGTATTTTAAGCTACATCTATATTTGCTATCAGCTAAAAAGTCTTCTACCTACTGATTCTAAAACACGGGCGGGCCGAAACAATTGAGTTGATCATTGTACTGTTGTCAAAATAAACGCTGCGGCAGGCGTCGGGCCGGCGCGGCGCCTGTGGAGCGCGGTCCTGGCGTTCGTCATTTCGACCGCGCCGCTGCGCAAGCGTTGCGTCGGCGCCGCGTCGACGTTGCGTCGACGTCGCGTCGGCGTTGCGTCGACGTCGCGTCGGCGTTGCGTCGACGTCGCGTCGGCGTTGCGTGGGCGTCGACGCTCAAAGAACGCTAGTGTGGGGTTACGCTTACTTTACCGATTGCGTTAAAATATGTTGCTTTTGATTGACTAACTTGGAATACTGTGCTGATTGGAAGGTTTCTCTACTACGCACTCTAAAAATAGGTAATATAAAGACATAACAAGGGAATGTTTTTAAAATATATGAATTTTTTTATACTGCATCACGCCACACTAGCGAAATTCAAGTACTTTTAGGACACAGAAAAAAAAACATCTCCCCTTGCTGTGTGGTATTAGAACCCACAACCTTTACAATATGCGGCGCGAAATACTCTTTTGGTTTCTTTGAAATTTGCATAGATGTGTATTTGTTATGTTATCACGCAAAACAAATGTATCGATTTGCTAGATATACAGACAAAATACTACATTTACAAGTAGGTACTTGTATATACGTATGATACATTTTAACTTGCAAAAATGAGATCAAAATCCCCGAAATGACTTAGTAAGAAAATAATAAAATTAACTGCAAGTAACTAAGAAACGCACCACACAATCACACCATTTAACTAGTCTCAAACAAATTGCTTATCTTGAATTATGTGTACCAGATAAAAAAACTAACTGGGGGCTTGCACCTACCCCACACAGACCCGAGTCATTTTAGAAAAGTTGGTTTTCGAAATTGACTTAGCCGAGAATCGAACTTGGTACATCTCTCACTTTAGCACCTGCCTGAGTCACTGCGCCATCGAGCTTAGTATCCATAGTGTGGGACTACTACAAGGAAAAATCTTAGCTTGAGTCAGTTGCTTGATGATAGTGACACGCAAGTCTACGCTGACTATGTTTAAATGAATATTTTATAGTTAAATGATTGAATGCAATGATTTTTATCTGTCTTTATTTTAGACAATAGGTTTAACAGATTTCTATAAGTAAATAAATAAATATTGGACTTGTGTTACAGAAATCAGAAACAACGACGGTACCACAACACCCAGACCCGAGACAATGTAGAAAAGTTAGTTTCCCATATTGACCCGACCGGGGATCGAACCCGGAACCTCAGAGATGGCGCGACGCCGCAGTCATATAAGTGATTCCATAAATTTAATATTTTAAGGTAGTATGTCCTTTCCAAAACCAGAGACAATTGATTTTCAATCGACCTAAATATTAATTACCTATTCTAAACGTTGTTTCATTAACAGAAACGTTTTCTTTTCCAGGTACATACCTATCAAGAAATGGCGATTCAGCACGAGTCATTCAAGTATAAATAGCATTAGTAAAATCTATATAAATATCATTCGAAGCAAAAGAACGCCATCTGGTTAAATTAGTCACGCTACATTATTCTTACCCAGTTGTTGGAAAGTTTACTAAACTAATGTAGATATCATTATTTGGATGAGTTTGGGTATTTAGGTAATATCCACCCGGTTAGTCGTTTAGAGACTGAGCTGCGAGAATGTTTATTTATGATAAAACTAGTGGCCACTATTTCGTACGCAGAGAGTTAGTCTTATTCGAAAAAGTTAAATACTTAATGAAAAATAAAACTAAAGAATGGTTAAAACACTTCCAAAGTGAAACCACCCATTTATAGAGCATATATTTTAAATTGCATAACATAGGACTTTTGTACAAACTGCAAAAGCCCGTTTTCCCGTTTAGGGGTCGATTTCGAAAAATCCGTAGTGGATATCTACACACTACTTTAATCAAATTTATTCTTATTTTGGACAACCACAGAAACTTTAAAACAGAGATAAAGGTGTGTACAGTTGAATGTATGAAACTTATCTACTATTTAACATTGATGACCGTTCTTTTAAATAAGCAACAAGTAAAATATTGCAATAAAAATAGCTACTACACTTTACGGAATTCTCCAGAAGTACAGAAACAGGCAAAGTAACAAACTGAACAAGTGACAGGTTGCACTCAACACTCCAGTGGATAAAACAACGAAAACCTAGATCGATACAACCACAGTTGTGGATAAAGGTACCGACATTACTCTCACAGCGCAAGAATGGTGTACTGTGACACCTTTGCTTGCTCGTATATTTCGTTTTACGGACAAATAGCTTGCTCCGGATCCTTTCTTCTCGCAGTGCACACAATTTTTAGCAATACTGGAGGTAGGAAAATTTACACAGCTATATTTTATGTTCAAATACTTTCAAGCATTGATGAGCGGTTTGAACCCGTTAAGCCATATCATAAATGTAGCTAATCGAAAGCCCATGAATGCTAACGTTTATATATAAAAAAAAACTATATGATATAATATTAGAAGAATGAAGGGTAATTTTATAAACATTGTCTTTGCAATTTACGTACTGCCTTCCGTTGACAATTTGTTTCTGCATTCGGTGGTATCGTCAAAAACATGGATGCATAAAGAAACATCCCGTTCCCAGATGCGGCATTGATTAGTTTGGTTTATTCAAAGGTATACTGGATGATAAGTGGATTTTATGTTTTATTATTTATATGTATTATTTAATTTAGTTTTGTGTAATATTATTTCCTTTCTCTAAGCTCCACATATTTTTAGTTAGCCTTCTTTCAAAACGATAAATCCAAAGGAAACAGAACTACAATAATACTTTGTTTTCAATCTGAACAAACGTAACAATCGAGTTCAATAACAGCATCCGTACAGTCAACAGCACGTTCGTTTACACATTGTTCTTTGTACCACCCTATGTCATAAGGCATAAGAACTAATGTCGAGCAACGAGCGCATCACCAGCGTACATAACAACAATTGTTGTACTCTTTGTTTTGTCAACACTCGCCAGTCGTAAGAGGATCGTATTGTCTTTTTGTTACTTTACTAGTGTAGTAGACTAGCTGTTGCACGATACTTTATATACATTATGTATTTTAAAAAGTAAAGATTTGATTGTTTGTATGCATTAAATGTCTTAATAAAAAAATGCAAATCTTTACTAAAAATTCAAAAATGTAAGTAATTCAAAGTGTTAAAAAGTACCTAATCTACGAAAACAGGGGCAAACCGCTAGTTTTGGGATAAATTGTCTTCTGAGTGGATCCCAGACTACGTGCTGAATAGTAGGAAAAGAAAAAAAAACTCCAACGCTGGTTCTGTGATAGGTAAACGTAAGGGTTTAAATAAGTTAATCATAATATGAATTTCTCATTTTAAAAAATCTAAGACGTCAAATGACTTAAAAAATACGCGTACTTTTTCAAACATCGCGATGTCGCATCGACACGTTTGGAACATTCTAGCTACGCTGACGCTCCGTTCGCATTTACTACGAACTCGAATGCTACGATTAATTGCAGCTACAACTAGTCTACGTGCTACGAAAAACTACGAGTGTCGTGGATGTGTTAGCAGTTTTGAATTTTGATGGACTAGGCAGTGAGTTACAAAACTTTGGAGCAGCGATAAACATTCAATCAATATACCTACTTATGATCGCTATGTAAGAATATGTAAATTAATTGATATTGTAAAATAAAACTGTAAACAACAAAGGAGGAATAATGCTTAACATAAGAACTGTTACAACACCACAGCTGGCGGAGTGACCGCTAGCTAAGCGACTGCTTAGTAGTTAGTAGTCCCATAATCTTCCCTTGGTTTGGAGGAGGAGGAAGAATGGTCCACTTTAAATCCGCGCCTCAGAGTACAGACAGAGAATATAATTGCAGCTGTAGTGCGTCACAGCACATGATACCCTAATATTGGAAGCGTTTATAGGCTAAGATAATGGCTTGTTATTAGGCGAACCGTAGCCTAGGTGGTATAAAAAAAGAAATCCATACATACTTAAATACCACCAACAAACATTGGACAACAAGCATTGGTAGGATTGATTATACAAATTTAATTAGTAAATAAGTAGATTTTTAACACTTTTTTCAATTAATAGCCTCCTCCTAAGTCCTTGAACCAAAAATGGAAATACTTATTTTTAATCGCACAGTCCATTATTTTAAGTATCAAAGGACCCTGTTTACAAAAACGTTACAACAGTTCGTTGTTTTCGATAAACCACATTTCCTTACTCACAATAAACCTTTTTATTACTTGAAATGTAAATCCGATAGCTTTTATTTCGGCCAAACATCAAAGAAATAAACTTTTGTGCGTTCATTGTTTCAAACCTCAATATCGTTATCCGAGGCTGGATTTTATATAGAATCTACCTGTACTACCAGACAGACAAATGGATTGAATTCGCCGGGGATGAGATTTTGTTAAGGTAAGAAAATTACTTTTTATTCTGTACCTATAAAAGTCAAGTATATTAAAAATATGATAGATAGATAGATACACTTTATTGCACAGAAAATTTACAGAAATTGGTTTAACAGACATATTTAAGTACAATATAGGCGGTCTTATTGCTAGAGAGCAATCTCTATATAATAATAATAATATGTGCCTCTATATAATAATAATATCTGCCTCGTTTTAAGGTCATTAAAATTTGTCAATCGGAATTCATTGGAGGTTTACCTGTTAAAAAAAATAATTATGTCATATCTTTCATACAGCTCAAATTCAATGTATTTTTATTTACTTATACATTAATAGTAATTTGTAAAAATACCGTATCAGATTTGCACTGAATTTTGCATGCTGGGCTCTGGTGACACGTGAGCCCATTTTTGTTTATACCATCACCACTTTTACGCAAATAAACTATTTTAAATTCTATTCTTTACATAATGATATCTTAGCATGCATAAATGAACTCGGGGTCCTGGGTCATATTCCCGGGTCGAGCAACGTTTCAGCTTATTCGAATGCAGCTTAAGTTTGTGACCACCAACCCGCATTTGGTTGTGATTTTACCACTAATTTATATAACGATGAATTTAGTTAGACACTGTTCAATTAGGCTGACTATATTATATCTAATAGTTTATGAAAATGCTTGTACAATTGTTAGTTTAATAGGTAAAAGTGTTGAAAAAGTTTTTGTACCATAATTATTAGATTGATTTTAAATCGTGTTAATTGGGCAACGCCTACAAATCTTAAATTGTAGAATACGTAAATGATGAAAAATATTAACATCTTATTAAAATTTCTGCCGTATCTTTAGCCTTATATAAAATAATAAGGAGGTTAACTATTGGTGGAAAGATTTTTGCCGGATTCTGCTCTGTAAAATAATGTTTTAAATATTAATGACGATACATAAGAATTACATAAGAGCTACATGCATAAATAGATTGCGTTTGAGTTTGAACCGTGGTTTTAACTAATCAGTACATGTAATACGTATTTATGCATACAAAATGCATATATTTATGTCGACCTCCGTAGCCGAGAGGCGAGCGGACCGGACTTTGGCGTCGCACCATCTCTGAGCTCCCGGGTTCAATCCCCGGTCGGTTCAATATACGTAACGAACTTTTCTATATTGTCTCAGATCTGGGTGTTGTGTGTGTAAGTGCTTAAGCTACTTACCACAGAATAAGACCCATGTGGGTGATGTTATATAATATTCAAAATAAAAAGGTTGTATACTAAATTCCTTTCTACGTTACAAAAATAATATGTTTGCGATACTTTGTGTTTAACTCAACCTGTGACGTTTATAAATAGCTCGCATTATTGTTTCTTACGTCCTGTGAACTCGAGACCGTTTCCACATGTTGAATGTGGGCTGCCTAATATAAAAGGTGTTTCAAAACATACTGTTTGAACGTACTTCCTTTTGTGAATAAATAAAGTTGAGAATTATTGAGAACGCGGAGAGATTATTTTTGAATATCACAATTTTTGTATTTTTTTTATATAGCACTTCAAGATTGACCCGTGTGTTAAGTGGTAATGAGGTCCTAGCTTAAGTGACAAGTACAGCATAATAAATCTGTTACTGGACTTGTCGCCCTTACCTAGAAGGTTTGACCCCTGCTACTAATGTAGCACCCCCCAGGAGCTCTGGAAACCTTACTCACATGCAGGAACACAACAACACAGAAGTGATTGTTATTTGGCTGCGGTCTTCTGTAATGTTACTTTAAAATAACAATAGGCATTGTATAGACCAAAGCCGGTCTGTTTACACACTTTGGACTTTTGGCATAAGAGCGACTTCAAACTACAAGTGTTTACCTACCATGAGGTCTACCGTACACGATTTAAAAATGTTTATTAATACAATTACATACATAACACAATTGAATTGAAATTAAAAATGTGTGTTTTAAGACCATTTACGCCAGTTTAAAAACCAGATCATTTTTAAAGGTTTTGTCTGACTATTTATTGTTTTACTTCCCAAATAACGGTCGACAGTACGTCAAGCACTTGCTGTTCGATATAAGTCCTTAAGCACACGGCATAAAGGCGGTGCCAAGGCCATTACGTAGGTATAGTGTGACGTGGGTTGATTGTACCAGCTGTAAGAGGCTTAGATTTTTACTTATACTTCCCTAAGTAAGAGTATCTCTAAGACTACTCTCTTTCTGTCCGTCATAGAGCGCTATTATTTAGCCGAATTAATTAAATAGTCTTAAATTCATACAATATTTTGCTAAACTACTTCTATACTTGAAATTGAATCACTGTTAATTGGTCTGGTTAATGTTTGCTTTGGAATAATGGTGGAGGTCCAGGGAAGGTTTGAAAAATAGGAGTTAAGTCGTTGGCTCGGATAAATAATTATTTACGTAACTACGTACCTACCGTAGGTTCTAAATAAATTTACATTCAAAACTTGTTGTATTGAATATATCAATTTAAGCATAGTTTTGTCACAAAAGACATTCTGTACAGATTTATTAAAGTTATGTTTTAAGCAGTATCAGTACGTGATATTTTCTATGCTTCTTTTGATTTTCTGGAAATTTATTTAGCATCCTGTATAAAACATTTGCGTAACACCTTATCCAAAGCACTTGTCATTTATAGTCGTCATGTATTGCGGTCCCTAAATAAAAATATGTTGCAAGGAAACATAAAAATACGAAGGCATATTTTTCCATTTGCTTAGGTACTTTTTCTCAGACTACTGAATGTATATCTTCAGACGATTGTCTGCGTAAAATTAATAAAATAAAATAAAACCATTACTGCATTATAATTAGTTTTAATCAGTAACTTAATATGTGTGACCTTAGTGAAATACTACTTTGAATAAAAAAAAGTAATATTACCAATATACATAAGTATCTACCGTATTATGTCTCTTCTAGAAATATGTATGAATTATAATAACAAGAATAGCGATAAAGCAAATAAATACACGGGTTTCCTTTATCAACAACCAATCTCACACAAAACATTAATAGCGATATAGAATTTTATTTTATTTTAAATGATTGATTGATAGCGATTCTGTTGGCACAAACTTAACTAACTACGTGTCGGTACACGTTTTATAACAATACTACGTTTTCTAGACTATACGGAAGTAAAATGACATGATTTAAATGTATTCATAAACTAATTTAACCGTTTAAGGTTACATTTTGTTACAAGATTTATCATCAAATAGGAAATGCAACATGACAGCATACAATTTTAGTATAGGTTCAGAATTGTACAATCATATTAGTAACTAGCGGAAGAAGAAAATAATTTTTCCCGCTTTTCTGTTGAAAATTTTTCTAATTTTACCAAAGATCCCTAACTTTGTAGCCTATGACAAATTGGAAGAATGTAGCATTCTATTGGTGAAAGAATTTTTAAATCGGCCCAGTACTTTTTGAGCCTATTCATTATAAACATACAAAAATAGGTACAAATCTTTCCTCTTTATAATATTAGTGTAGATTTAAGCACTTGCGTAACAGAAATAAGGAAACAATGACCACAACACCTAGATCCGAGCCAATTAAGAAAAGTTCGTTTCCCATATTGACCCGACCGGGGATCAAACCCCGGACCTCAGAGATGGCGCGTCGCCAAAGTCCGACCCACTCACTTCTCGGCTTCGGAGGTCGAGAAGGTGTATTACTTGACAAAATGCCAATAAACGACACTAAGCACCCTTAGAAGCGTTCTCTAACGATTTTATTGCCTTACGTAATATTTTCACCGACAAGGCATCACTTAAAAATGTCTTATATGACTATATTACTATATTATTGATAGAAAACTTACTATTTACATCATTTCAGTACTAAACTCAACAGAAATCGGAATTTCAGACATTGGGATTCATTGGGATAAGAAATGTAGAAACAACTTTAGAAATGCCATACAATGTCCTACGCCGATACACAAAAACGAAATCTGTAAATGCATTAGGCTATCATAGTCTTTCTAGTAGCAATTGCATCAATAAACGATCAACAAGCTATCCTAAACGCAACAACTCTACATGTCTCTACAATAAAGCTAACCATAAAGACCATAAAGAAGTGGAACTGGTTGCCGGCTCATGTGCTTTCTCCTTCCTTTTTCATGGATTGCTTCAAAAGGAGCGTGAAGAAACATCTTGCGGGCCAGTATACCGATGTTCACGGATACGATATTTCTGTATCAAATCCGTTGTCATCGCGATGTGGGTTACCATCATGCTGGGAGGAACCAATATACTGCGCTACTATAAAAATAAAATCTTTTTGCCCTACGCCGCTCGACTCACGCTTGGCCGCTTTTGTTCAGCCGAAGTTTCCTTTTGAGGTTTGGGATTTGCGTGTTTTTATTAATGACTTGCTTTGTAGCCCGTGCGATGTGGGTAACGCTCCATGCATTATTTAGTGGCCCTTGTTTGTATAGGTAAGAAAAAATCAGGCCAGTTACAACGTTATTTCCAAAGATATAAGAGCTTAGTACTTAGATTAGTACTGTTACGGCAAATTGAACTTTTGTTATAAGAACAAAATTAAGCTTAAAAGTGTTTATTTATTTATTAGTCTGCAAAGATTAGTTAGTCTGTACCTTCGTAACATTGAAACGTAATCTAGTATCGTAAAAAGGTCAGGTGAAGTTTTATTAAAGTGGAAGGAGCTAAAATTAGTTTTTAGTGTCTTTTCCTCAAAAAGAAATACAGAAGCTTTATAAAACCACTTAATTTATTATACATCCAGAAAAATGTGAAAATGTAAGTAATTATTAAAAAATAAACAAAACTAGGATAAATTAAAGAACTGTGTGTTCTAATGCGCAATCAACTGAAGAAACATTTTAATCATTTCCTTACATGTATTAATATATAGGTCCGTACTTAGTACATGACATCAAAAACCTCTGAAACAGTTTTAAAAAATAGTACATTTTTAATAAATGCTTAGCAATCATACCAATCAATTTCTCAATTAAAGGTAGGTATTCCCGTGTACTATGAGTAGGTAGCAGACGACAGTTATGGCTGAGCCGAGTTTCCCGAAGCATCACTATTAACAGCGATGAGGTCCAATCGGGGGGTTTTAGTGGGTAGTCCTGCCCTTCTCAGGGCGGGGAGTCCCACATACGCCGTCACTACCTTCGGGTGACGGTACGGTACATCAATGTATTTCCCCTCGTTATAAAAAAAAAGGTAGCAGACGACGGATTCGTTTCCCAAATTCACCTGACTGAGAATCAAATCCAGTACCTTCCGCTTCAGGCGTCTAACATAATAAAGTTACACTTACTGACTTAATTAAACTAACTTAAATAAAAACTTAATTAAATAAATAATAATCACAATCATTCACCAAACAAAACATTAAATACTTCTCGTTCTGTAGGAAAATAAATGTAAGGGTTAGATCCATAATTTTCATTATCATCATTGTTTCAACTCATAGACCAACAGTCGTGAATATTAAGGGTACTCATACTAACAACGTCAGTAAGAAATAGCGACCTCGGTCTGACCCCCCACCCTAAGGGTCCGATGTATCCATAATAGAACACCATACAAAAGGTCCTGAACCAAATCAACCGGTTATTATTACGACTGCCCACTAAAATTAACAATAATATTCAATACGGTCCTTTATTGTGTAATAAAGAGGTCTCTCTGAGATGATGACTTAATAATAATGTTAATTAAGCGACACCCTCCCATCTCAATCAACGTTGTTTAATTAAATGATGTCCGACCGAAAACAGTATCTATATAATTCGTGAACATAGTGTATGGTCACCATAGAATCCTGACTCAAGAAAAGAAAAAAGAAACATATTTATTGGCCGAATACATTACAAATTCAAGACAGGTAGGGTATAGATTTGTTGCTCGAACTGGAGCAGCCCGACTGGTGAAATACCTCCACCTTACAGAAGACTGCAGTCAAATAACAGTCACTTCTGTGTTGTTGTGTTTCTGCGTGTGAGTAAGGTTTCCAGAGCTCTTGGGGGGTGCTACATTAGTAGCAGGGGTCAAGCCTTCAAGGTAAGGACGACACGTCCACTAACAGATTTATTACGCTGTACTTATCACCCTTAAGCTAGGACCTCATTACAACTTAACATCAGGTGGGATGAGGTCAATCTTGAAGTGCAATATAAAAAAAAAGAAAACATAAAAAAAATGTGAGTTTACGCAAAATATAAGATATTAAAATTGTTTTAATTGATGAGGTCAATCTTGAAGTGTATTATAAAAAAAACAACTCTGCACTGCTCTATTCCTGCTCGGATATTAAGCCGCGTAAACTAGAGCGACCAAAAATCTGAAAATCGAATGATAAATTAATCAATTTTTTTTCCTACTAATACTACGCCTTATATCCTTTGGTCGGTAGCATTTTTTCTTCGGACCACATGCAGGCGGTCGCAGTTGGACGACCGATGCTATAAAGTTAATGATAAAATTATGTTTAGTTTGTGAAGAGGCATCCATTACGCACGAAGCGGTTTGTTTCTTTTTTATTAAGCGAACGGCGAGGAGTAGCATTCTCTGCCGTGGTCAGCTTTTCTAGTACGTTATAATATGGATATCTTTAACGGCAAAGTAAAAAGTCATCTTCTAGGCAAACGTGTACCATCTTGGGCTCATCTACGCCTTACAATAATGATTGGGTTAAAATATGAGCCTATTTCATATTTTCTGCTTAGGTGAACAGATGCCAGATTACAAGGATATTCAAATTAAAAAGCAAAACAGCTTAGACTTTAAAAATTGAAATTCACCATCAACACACAATTTTCTTCCCGTTACCCGGCAGAATTCGATTATGCATACTCGACTCAAAAAGATCTCTAGCCATTATTCAAACATGGTAGGACGGAGCTATCTCAATAATTAAATCAACGATTCATAGCATCCGATACTCTTGGGCTCATGAAAAATGCAACGCCGCAATTTGCGGGATGGTCCCAGTGGTGGATAATTTGAGACTTTTTACGTCGTGCCCTGAGCCCACACGGTGGAGGACCCTGTTTAGTTCACGTAAGTAATGGATTAAGGATGTTTGAACATGAATTGTAAGCAACTGGTCTAATGAGTATTGCCCTAATGTTTATTTTAATGGAACAGCCTGGAATGAATGTTGTCACTCAATACAATTTTCATGAAATGTATTTTGAATTTGAAAACTGGAGGCTTACTACCATAAACGAAGTATATGGGATCTACATTAAGTTCGCTTTTACATTTCTCTAGCAGGCCTAGCACACGCAACGCGACTAAATTTTATCGCGCTCTTAACAAACGTCAAAATCGATTGAAGTCAGTGCGTCAGCTGTTGATTGGCTGAAAATACGAGTGCAGTGTGCTATTAGCCAATCAAAAGTATTGAAAGTTTTGTCGTCTCATGCGATAAATTTAACGTATTGCGCATGCTAGGCCTCTATATCTCGTATCGTCGTGTCTGTCTATGTCTCCCCTACTATAAAAGTGACGTCACTCAAATTTCTTTACGATCTTATTATAATGTTACTAGCCAAAGAAAGCGCCTTTCAAACTCCTACGGAAAAAAGATCAAGCTTAGCTATTAATGTTTGCTCATATTCCGTCACCGTTACTATCACTTTAATTCAGCCGTTTTTCCGAATTAGTGGTGTTATACAACGTGCATTTGATGCCTAAACCCCGTAATGAAGGGCCACTTGATCAGTATTCAAGGTTTTTCTCGTCCTACCCTCGGGCGGTCGGTTAGTTACACACAAACTTGTATTCTAAGGTCGTCCCCACATAATTAAATTAGCCCTGTATAAACGCTTTTGGTAGTAATTTCTTTGGTGTGAATGTTTAGTTAATGTATTTATTTAGTGAAACGGAAAGTTCTAGCAGTATTTTGAGGTTTGGACATTACAATGTCAATTTCAATTCAATGGTAAGTCAAAATGACAGTTTATTGGCTTGTAATGCCCGGTTCTATTATTTGATAACAATTCGTTTTAGTTACGGATAGTACCTAATAAATTCAAAAATCAAAAATCAAAAAAATCAAAAAGTTCTTTATTTGTTTACAAGTTGATCATTACAAGTGTTGGGTATCTCCTTTTAAGTTTAAAGAAACCTGTATTAGGAGAAAGCCGCTCTTTCTGGAGACATTAAATGTAAACAAAAAGGTAAGTATTAATCTTAAAAATAGTTTATTGTTCATACATGATAGTGTGTGTAAATATGGGTGTGGTTTGTAAATTGGTGTATGTGTGGGTGTAGAAGGTGTAAGCGTGTGTGTGTAGATGTGAGTGTAACTGTGTGTGTTTATAAGTCTGTGATACGTATGTTTTTGTGTGTGCCTATGTTTGTAATGTATGGTGTCTTTTCTATCTAGGATTTAACTTTGTTTAAATACCTACATAGTATATATCTCTATATATATTTAGAAAATGAATGGATATAAATATATATATATATATTCAAATAAGTATACATACATGTATTATCGCAATAAAAGTTGTTCGGTTTGGTCATAATTAAGACCTTTTAGCCAATTTGTGATAATTATTTTGCAAATTATACGAGGCGTAAGCTAAAACCGTTCCAGACTCGTAGTCAGTTGGAGAAAAACTGATTGACATTTTTGACACATTACGAATCGTAATATATTGGAACTGGGCATTCGTTTTTAACGTAATTTTGTTTCGTATAGGTTTAAATAATCATATATTTAAAATTATTAAATAACGTTATTTTCGCTGAAAGATTGGAACTGTTCATCGATTTGAAAAATGCTTTCAAGCTTTTGGACTGGAGGGGACTTTGTATCAATGTCAATTATTTAACATCTTCGATTTGGCGACAACAAAGTTGTGGCAGATTTCCTGGAAGATCCTTCATCTGAAATGATGATGAATGACGAGTTGCGTGTCACTAAATAAACATTTCTTTCTTTATTTCTTTCAAACCAGATATTGTAACAAAAGGACCACAAATCATTCGTTACATCTGCAGTCTCGTTTAAACCGTCAGTATTTCACACCAGCTCACTTCAAGCACCAGTTCCTTAGCCGGGATCAGATTTGTTATGCATTTCCTTAGACTCCGTTGAATTTCAAATACGCAACTCTTACCCGTCCGATAAGAAAACGGATTTTTATTTTTTCTCTTTTTACGGTCCATTTCACGTCTTTGTGTTAAATTCGACGACAAGTCATGGTTGGGAGGAAAGGAACGGTTCATTTTCCCCGACTGCTATTGTCTGGCCGAAAATTGTCTACATATAGTTTCTAGTTATTTCTTCGTAATGGTCCTAATTAAGCAATCAAAGCTAATAGTTGTTTCAAGTCGTGAATAACTCGTGACAGACAAAATGTAAACACGTGAGCTCTTATGATGGTAGTTTTAATTCACATTTTAATGAGGTTGTATAATACATATGTGAACGTGACAGTACCAGACGCGTAAACCATTTGTCTTTTTGAACTGTGAGAAGTTTTTTACTAATCGTAATTTAGGCAACGCTAATTTGAAAAAATACTGATAACATGATGATTTATTACCAATTAATTTGAAAAATTAACCTTTAACTTTATTAATAAACTAAAATATTATATTCGTGACGATATCACAATGATCACTTATGGATCAATATTATAGCATAGTTGTTTTGTTGTTTTATATCAAATATTTCAGATATCCACTGTTCCGTGCAGGATGCAAATAAATTATTGGCCATTAGATAAGCGTTTAACTAATTAAAAATTATGAACATTAAAAACACACAATAATATAATGTGAGAACAATTATGTAAATGTTTAAGCCAGCGCCATTTTTTGGCCGCCACTGTAATCTATTAACTTTTTTATCGCAGTCATAACCGTGCCTTATAATTTTTAAACTACATATCCTACTAATAATATAAAAATGTCTCATTGTATGGATGTCTAGGTATATGTCTTTACTTTTATATAAAAAACCACATGGATTTGGCTAAAATTTTGTATGAAGATAGATGAGATATCAAATTTCAGGCCAACAAAATCGCGTGAAACAAGTAGCGAGTAATATTTCCTCCACGTCAGCGGTTAACGCAAATAATTACCTATCGCATAGACCATTTGTAAGGAGTGAATTACAGTAATTATATACCGCGAACTTAATTCCCACAAATGCCTTAATCGAAGGTAACCGCCATTTACATAATAACACACTATAATCCTTTTTGAGCAATACATTACAAGGAGTTATGGTTAAGCTCAGCACTTATTTAAAAACTCGAGCTGCATAGTAAAGTGCTGACTTCCTTAAATGTTTAACCCGGGCGCAGTTAACTTTTTTGTTTCAGAAACATTATTTAAATAATGTTGGATTCATGTTAAGCGATTGCCGTTAGCTTTCCGGTTATTAAGAAATTACTTTACTTACTGCTAATAAACGAACATAAGGGTGTAATTTAAATACTAAATGGTAAAAATTCTTAATAATACCGTCCCAGCCCATTTAGGGCATGCCGATTGATGGCATTGTGATTGACCCATTAATTTTAAATAACGTTTAAATTTTATTTTTCTAATGTCCCGTTCCAATATTTGAAAAACGATCCGTTCTTGTTTCGGACGACTGATGACAGCTGATATGGAAAGTAAATTATAGAACGGTATTAACGACTCGTAGTCAGTTGGAGATAAACGGAAAGTCAATGTTGACACATCACACATGTTTGACGACCTCCGTAGCCGAGAGGCGAGCGGGCCTGACTTAGGCGAGCGCCATCTCTGAGGTTCCGGGTTCGATCCCCGGTCGGGTCAATATGGGAAACGAACTTTTCCATATTGTCTCGGGTCTGGGTGTTGTGGTACCGTCGTTGTTTCTGTAACACAAGTGCTTAAGCTACTTACCACAGAATCAGAGCAATGTATGTGATGTTGTCCAATATTTATTTATTTATTCATTTACACATTATGAATCGTAAAATAGTGGAACCGGGCATTAATATATAAGTTATTAGATTATTTTACATATTCCATTGTTTGCATTATGTTTTAAAAACCGTACTAACATTAGTACTAACATTTATACATATGTAGGCAACTATCCTACTCTTATTACTTATATTTAAATTATATGTATATAGAAAACTTATAATTAACTTACATCTATATATTTACATCATATACAATATAACACTTTTACATTTATTCACACAACACTGTTTACAATAATTAGTATCAGCATTTACATTTCACAGCGTATCAGTTTGTCGATATAGTTATCGATTATCGACTTTCGGAAGCACTGCGCCGGCGCAGGTGACCTTCAACGCACGGGCCGTTTCACTTTACCTGAGCCGGGCGCTCCAGTCGAGATCCTATCACGACGCGAAGCGCACGCTGCTTAACCTCCCGATTCGTATACGTAACGGTCGCGCACGGCACTTAGCTAGTTGCTTTTATTGTTTTACTGTGCTTGCCTTCTAAACTTTCCTGTGACTTTCTTTCTCTGTGCTTGTAAACTCTGCTGTACTTTCTCCTTCTGTACTTTTTGTGTATTTGTGCGTGTGAACAATATACTTCGAGTGAACTGTGAGTTGTACTTTTTATTCGAATACCTTCCGACACTCACACACATCGACCACATCCACGCACCCCCACATTTCTGGTGACCCCTTGGAACACTAAAATGGCAAGAGAATACCGAGATGCACACGGGTCGGACTTTGAACAGGACGCCCAACCGCCGTTGGCGCGCGAACGGACCGAGGTATATGGAGTCGGTGCACGAGTACCCCCATTTTGGCCAGAAGAGCCGGAAATTTGGTTCGCCCAAGTAGAGGGTCAATTTGCCATAGCCGGGATAACTAGTGATACAACGAAGTTTAACCACGTCATTAGCCAGCTTGACAATAAGTTTTCTCGCGAAGTCAAAGACATCATTATTAGTCCCCCAAAGACGGACAAATATGGGAAATTGAAGACGGAGCTGATCAAACGGCTGACTGCTTCTAATGAAAAGAAGCTGAAACAGTTACTCATGCATGAGGAGTTAGGCGATCGCAAACCATCCCAATTTCTTCGGCATTTGAAGAGCCTTGCGGGAATCGACGTGCCGGATGATTTTTTGCGGACCATCTGGATTAGCAGACTGCCACATGGAATCCAGACGGTGCTAGCCGGACAACCATCATCGGCCATCACCGACGATTTGGCTGACCTTGCAGATCGGGTTAATGACCTTGCAGCTTCGACGCCCAGAGTTGCCGCCGTGAGTGACGCAGTACCCAGTTCCATGCTTCTGGACTTGAAAAATGAAGTCGCGGAATTAAGACGGCAGTTGCAGAACATGGCTACCAGTGGAAGAAATGGCAGATCCAACCACCGATCATCGCGACGCCCTAGTAGCAGATCTTCGTCTCGCCAGCGCTCAAATTCAAGCTACCGCAAATTTCCATTGTGCTGGTTTCATAGCAAGTTTGGAGACCGAGCGAAGAAATGTGTTCGCCCCTGTGACTACGCGGGAAACGCCGGGGGCAGTCGATAATGGCGGCTGAGGACTGCCCATCTCCTTCTGGCCGCTTGTTCGTCACCGACCGATCCACGAAGACGCAATTCCTGGTCGACACAGGCAGCGACCTCTGCGTTTTCCCCCGGTCGGCTCTTCGAGATCGTCGTGGCAAGTCTAACTTCAACTTGTGTGCTGCGAATGGTTCGGACATCGCAACGTATGGTTTTATTAATTTTAATTTAGATTTTGGCTTACGTAGAGCTTTTAATTGGCGTTTTGTAGTGGCTGATGTCTCTAAACCCATTATAGGAGTTGATTTTTTAAATTACTATCACCTTATTGTAGATTGTCGCAATAAGCGCTTGATTGACAACGTAACTTCTATCTCAGCTGTTGCCGCTTTTGCAAATTGTAAAAATGTGCATTCAGTGAAGGTCTCATCTGGAGAGTCTCGATTTCATAAAATATTAAACGAATTTCCTGAAATCACACGACCAGCTGGTACGCATCACACTACACGACACAATACACTCCACCATATTCGCACGACACCAGGTCCTCCAGTTTCTTTCGCACCTCGCCGCCTAGCGCCAGACAAATTAAAAATTGCCCGCCAGGAATTTCAGGACATGTTGACCAACGGTACTGCCCGACCTTCGGAGAGCCCTTGGTCTTCGCCCCTTCACCTGGCACCAAAAAAAGATAGTGGTTGGCGTCCCTGCGGCGATTACAGAATGCTGAACGCCCGTACAGTTCCTGATAGTTACCCAATCAGGCACATACAGGATTTCTCCCACAGCATAGCAGGTTGTACGATCTTCAGCACCCTAGACCTCGTCAAGGCTTACAACCAGATCCCCGTTAGCCCAGATGACATACCCAAGACCGCAATCACCACACCCTTTGGACTGTTTGAATTTCCATTCATGACCTTCGGGTTGAGGAACGCTGGTCAAACATTCCAAAGGTTTGTGGACGAGATGACACGCGGACTCGATTTCGTGTACTGCTATCTAGATGATTTTTTAGTATTTTCTAGATCAGAAACAGAGCACGAAAGTCATCTCCGCACGATCTTTTCCAGGCTACGGGATTATGGCATGCTGTTGAACACGTCTAAATGTGTTTTTGGAGTCGAAAAAGTAACTTTTTTAGGTTACCAGATCTCCAAAGACGGCACCAGACCACTAGACTCAAAGGTACAGGCTATTAGAGAGTTTCCTGCCCCGACCAACGTACGTCAACTCAGACGATTTCTTGGTATGCTCAATTTTTACAGGCGATTTCTCCCACAAGCAGCCCAAGTCCAAGCCCCCTTGCATGCCCTTTTGACAGGCTCGGTCAAAGGATCACACCCCGTCACCCTGGTAGGAGACACTCTTGCTGCGTTCAAGGCCTGCAAAGACAGCCTATCAACCGCAGCTCTGTTAGCCCATCCCAGCTGCTCGGCTAAGCTTGCGGTCGTAACCGACGCATCAGACAGTGCACTGGGAGCTGTACTTCAGCAGCAGAACGAAGGTGTATGGGAGCCCTTGGCATTCTTCTCTCGTAAGCTCAGTCCAGCCCAGACTAAGTACTCTCCTTACGACCGGGAACTGTTGGCCATCTACGAGGCAATCAAATATTTCAGGCACATGCTTGAGGCTAGACATTTTATTGTCTATACTGACCACAAGCCGATCAGTTTCGCATTTCACGAACGGAAAGCAAACTGTTCGCCAAGGCAGTATAGACATTTAGACTTCATCGCTCAGTTCACGACAGACATACGTCACATTTCCGGTAAGGATAATGTCGTGGCGGATGCACTGTCACGAATTGAAGAACTGAGCGAACCAGTCAGTCTTGAGTCACTAGCCCAATCACAAGCCTCAGATCCTGAACTTCGCAGACTCATCGATGGAAGCACATCGCTCCGTCTGGAAAAGCGACAGTTACCTGGAAGTCGTATTGAACTGTACTGCGACGTAAGTACACCGACTCCCAGGCCCTTTGTCACGTCGTTTTTCAGAAAACAACTATTTGACAGCCTCCACTCCCTTAGTCATCCTGGTGCCAACGGTTCTGCCAAACTGGTCGCTGACCGTTTTGTTTGGCCTGGCATCAGAAAAGACTGTCGAGATTGGGCACGTGCTTGTTTGTCCTGCCAACGGGCAAAAGTCACCCGTCACGTCAATGCACCCCTGGGCACGTACCATTTACCACGTGCAAGATTCAAACAGATCCACATCGATCTGGTTGGACCACTTCCTATCTCACAAGGTTATCGGTATTGCCTTACTGCCATTGATCGTTTTACACGATGGCCAGAAGCAATACCGATAGTCGATATAACTGCGGAGACCGTTGCAAAAACCCTGCTGTCGTCCTGGATTTCCAGATTCGGCTGTCCGACAGATATCACAACAGATAGAGGCCGACAGTTCGAGTCAGCCTTATTTAACTGTCTGTCACGAATGGCTGGATTTGAGCACAAACGTACGACAGCACACCATCCCGCTTGCAACGGTCTTGTAGAACGATTCCACAGACAGCTAAAAGCGGCCATAGTCTGTCACGCTGACAGTAGCTGGACTGAATCGTTGCCGTGGGTTTTACTTGGCGTGAGATCGGCGTTTAAGGAAGACTTACAGTCCTCCTCAGCAGAACTCGTCTACGGGGAGCCTTTAAGACTACCTGGCGAATTTTTTGAGCCTTCAATACCCGTTACTACTGACTTATCAGAGTTCACCGCTCGGATACGTCATTTTGCTGACAGGCTGCGTCCCGTACCTGCTACACGCCACGGCACGCAAAAAGTATTTGTGTATAAGGAGCTTGCTACCAGCGATCACATCTTTCTTCGCGAAGATAAATCGCGTGGTTCCCTTACTCCTGCATACTCTGGTCCACACAAGGTCCTAACAAGAGGGGACAAGGTTTTTAAAATCCTTCTCAATGGTAAGGAAGTAACTGTTTCGGTCAATAGGATAAAACCGACTTTTATTTTAACCAACAAAGAAACAGAACCACCACAACCAGCACAACAACTTGTAACCCGTTCCGGGCGCCGGGTAAGGTTTCCAGATTATTATCGACCTTGACGGCCTCTGGAAGGGGGTGATGTAGGCAACTATCCTACTCTTATTACTTATATTTAAATTATATGTATATAGAAAACTTATAATTAACTTACATCTATATATTTACATCATATACAATATAACACTTTTACATTTATTCACACAACACTGTTTACAATAATTAGTATCAGCATTTACATTTCACAGCGTATCAGTTTGTCGATATAGTTATCGATTATCGACTTTCGGAAGCACTGCGCCGGCGCAGGTGACCTTCAACGCACGGGCCGTTTCACTTTACCTGAGCCGGGCGCTCCAGTCGAGATCCTATCACGACGCGAAGCGCACGCTGCTTAACCTCCCGATTCGTATACGTAACGGTCGCGCACGGCACTTAGCTAGTTGCTTTTATTGTTTTACTGTGCTTGCCTTCTAAACTTTCCTGTGACTTTCTTTCTCTGTGCTTGTAAACTCTGCTGTACTTTCTCCTTCTGTACTTTTTGTGTATTTGTGCGTGTGAACAATATACTTCGAGTGAACTGTGAGTTGTACTTTTTATTCGAATACCTTCCGACACTCACACACATCGACCACATCCACGCACCCCCACACATATAAACTTAACGTTGTAATTAAATTTCAGGAGCTCCGGAACAAGTAAAATACTGATATTTAAATAATAAATTGAAAATGAATAATGTAGATCTGGGTATGTAGTTCCAGTTGTACTGTTGTAGTTTGCTAATGTAAAGGTTATAATAAGGGAGAGAGAGAAAGGGATTCTCTCTCTCCTCATTCACATCTCATTAGACTACATATGGCAGTTTTATGTATCTAAATATTATACTATCCTAAGTTTGATGTCATTATTTTTTACTTTAATAATTTAAGGGGCCTTGCTAGGGATAGGGTGGTTTAATTGCGGCAATGATAGTTCCTGCAAACGGTTCGGCTTACAAAATATCACTTATGCCCCGTTCACTTAATATTTAAAATGACATAAGTTGAATATGAAAAACAGCTGTCTAAAAAAGCCTTTAAAATCTTTTACTGGGAAACCTAACACTTGCCATTATTGTAACTGGATCACTGCGCGAGTTCGCAACTAATAATTGCGCTGCGCTAGGGATGCCCGAAGTGGTTTAATTGCGTCTGCGGCAATGATAGCTGCTGCAAGTGGTTCGGCTTACATAACATCACTTAGGCGTTTAGTTTGCACGCCGCAGCTCATCCTTGCACTACTCTTGGAAATAACATATAATCTTATTCAGTTGACGTGTCTGCCGTATTTCACGTTATGTTAATAAAATACGATATATTTTTAATGAAATTTTATACTAACATCAGTAGTACAAAGGATTTAAAAAGCAGAAATAGGCAGAATATAAATAAATAATAGCCCAAAGTTTTTATTAACCTCAACTAGGAAACTTACAATTGCCGATATTGTAACTGGATCACTGTACGAGTTCACAACTAATAATTGCGCCGCGCTAGGGTTGCCCGAAGTGGTTTAATCGCGTCTGCGGCAATGATAGCTGCTGCAAGTGGTTCGGCTTACATAACATCACTTAGGCGTTTAGTTTAGATTACCTTGGTGGCTCAGTGGCTATGGTAGGCGGCCAAAGCGCTAAAATTGACCCGACCGTGAATCGAACCCGTGACGGTTCGATTCACGGTCGGGTCAATTTGGAAAAACAAACTTTTCTAAATTGACTTGAGTCTGGGTTAGCTGAAATGACGCCCGCCGTTAGTATTCGTCGTCTGGTATTCATAGTACAAGGGAAATCCTTAGTTTGAGACCAGGTGATCGATGTGATTGTCTGGTGCATTTATTTACCTATTATTTAACTAGGAAACTTACAGTTGCCGATATTGTAACTGGATCACTGCGCGAGTTTGCAACTTATAATTGCGCCGCGCTAGGGTTGCCTGAAGTGGTTTAATTGCGTCTGCGGCAATGATAGCTGCTGCAAGTGGTTCGGCTTACATAACATCACTTAGGCGTTTAGTTTGCACGCCGTAGTTCCTTGCGTTACTCTTGGAAGTAAAATATCAAATAATTACGGTGTTTTTAACATCAATAAACTAAACTTCTTTAGCGAATTACCGGTTGGGTCAATATGAAAAACGAACTTTAAAATATAAATAGTCTCGGATCTGGGTGTTGTGTTGCCATCGTTGTTTGTGATTTTTGTAACACAAGTGCTTTATCTACTTACCACTCTCGGCATGCGGAGGTCGTCAATATATTGAGTCATAATATTAAAATCTTATACGGTCAGCAGGCCGTAAATACTACCAGCTCGATAATAGACATAAGGGCCGAAATCCAAAGAGTATAGTCTGACGTGCTTTTAACTTTATATGAATGAAAATGTTTTCCCAGCACAGGCTTGTAAAAATTAAAAAACCTGTGCACAAAAGTATTTCAAAATTATTTTTAACTACCTACAACTACGAGATATTATTATAAAGGTTTGATGACGCAATTTTTAGCCAAAAATACTTCAAGTATGTAGTCATTTTATGTTACATCTTATATCAAGATAGTACGTAAATAAATAAGGCTTCGAAGTGTGTCAGCAAAATTAGATCTAGATGTCACTTATATCATGTCAGTTCAAAGGAGAGTTCAGTGTAGCTACCTACTTCCATTTGTATTACGGTCACGTTCCTTTGAATTCTCTGTACCCAACTTGGCTTGAGTAAGTTGGTATTTTCATATCTACTCACCAAACAATCATTTTCCAAATATATGGTTATGTAATATGCTTTTATTCTGAGCAAGATATATTGTTAGCAGGTAATCTAACTTTAAATTTGTACACGTAGTTAAGAGTTTTTATACGGAATTGCTAAACGATGATTAACTTTAGGTAAATATCTAGTTTTCATTTTGAAAAGCTTTTAAACCAAGTTTATTATACATGTTGAGTATTAAAGAAGACTAATAAAGTAAATAAGAAATACTATTTAAAGTTCTTAATACATAGTGCTTTAGGATTAAGTTGTTCGATAACGTGCGAGTTATTTTTGTTTAATTGTGAATATGTTTTAGTAGGTTTCTCAGATTTCTGTATTATTTGCAATGCTCAATGGATTATAATAAATATACAAAAATAAGCATGAAACACAGGAATAGCCTTATATATATTTACTAAAAGATTATTTAAAATACAAACGCATTTTTTATGAAACACATGCAAAATTAGAAATGAGATCCTTCTATAAATACTTACTATTTGTATCATACCCATTAACTAGGCATTTTGGGAAATAAATAGGTTGATTTTTAACAGTGGTACGTCATACCTTACGTTTTTACCGATGTTTGATGATGTTAATCAGCAACGTAAAAAAATATTAAACTTTAGATGACAAGCGACAGGTTACAGCAATCGACACATGTCTTTATGTAATTTGGCAAAATACTTAATTTTGGGGCTATTTCAAAAATTCCCAAAGGCAATTCATAGCGAAAACAATAATTACAAAATAATTCCCACTTCATTATTTCACCATTGAATTTTCCATTAAAGCGAATATCCGCCCTGTTTGGAGTTTCATTCTTTCAGTGGAGTCAATTAACTTGCATTATGGTAGGGCGCCCTAATAGCATTCCTTGGAAATATTCAGAAAACTGAGAGGCATCTGCGATATTAAAATGTGAGGCTGATGCTTTTGAAATATGCTATTAAGTTCGGCAGTATTCTTCTAAACATTTATTTAAGTTACTTAACTATATTCATAGTAATATTATAAAGAAAGTTACTTAAGTATTAGTTAGATTTAGTGTAGAATGAACTGTAAAAATATTTTTATCTTTGTGATTAATGATGCCTTCAAACTAATGTTGAATGAATTCCCTATTATTAATTTAATTGTAACCTAATTTCATGACAAAGTAAGTGTTAAATTGCTTGTAAACAAATGATTTTTTGATCATTTTTTAACTAGTTACTATAATACGTTTAGGATGTGGAGGTTAAAATAAACGAATTTCTATATATACTCTTTTATCGCTGACTATGGTTGTTAACTCTCTGTACATTTGACATTGGCGGAATCACTGCGTTGTTTCTAAATGAGGGAGAGTCCATATATATATATATATATATATAAATGTACTTTATCAAGTGAAAAAAAAATTTTCAATCATATGCTTGACTTTGATGTTAGGCATAGCATTTTTGGACATACCAGATCTGGCTTAAGTTTAGACTTAATTTCTGAATTCGTTTGAAAATCAATTTTTTTTAACAATAAAAGATTCGCTAAATATTAAAATAAAAGTCAACTACATTTACCAATAAGAAGCATTAACCGTTTTCTTACGAGTCCAACTAATGGATCAAACCTACACTGGCAAAGATATAAAATTTCCAATTCAAAATATCACAAGCATAAACAAAGTAAAGATGATTAAGAAAACATCGCATTTAGCCATTAAGGCGATGACTCAAACATTTAATCCCAAAAGTCCTGTTAAGGCCAAAAATAATTAATTGGCCTGCGTTTTAATAAAATAAGGCCGGTTAGCTAGGTTAATTAAACCTTTCCCGGGAATATCTTTCTGGTCCCTTCCCGCCTTTTGGGAAATTAATGATATTTTTCAGGATTTTAGCAAGGTAAGTGCAAATAAACTTTCAAAAGATGAGGAAATTGGGATGCTGGATTGATGAGTTAGCGCTTTTAACGGCTTTTTCAAGGAATACCTCTAATACAGTGCGAAATTTTCGAGTTTTGAAGTGCTTTAAAGTTGATAGTGGATATATGTATAGTCAGTTAGTTTGCCATACTAGTGCATTGTCCTAATTAATAATTTACGTGTCAATAAATAAGACAGGTGGACAATAACTCGATAGAATGAAATACTAATAACTGATGTGCTTACAATATAAACAAGCTGAATATTTGCAGAGATTTGGTCCTTTCTCATAGTCCTAAACCAAATTTTACATTTGCAACAATGAAAAGGTTAACAAAATAAATGATTGCATTTTCAACACGATAATAGTCAAATGTTCAGAAACATGCATGGAACCCCGGTGCTTTAAAAATAAATTAATGCACAACACCAATGAGTGGTGCAATAAATTATTATCTATCTATATATATAAAAGAAAGTCGTGTTAGTTACACTATTTATACCTCAAGAACGGCAGAACAGATTTGGCTGAAAATTGGTGGAAAGGTAGTTTAGAACCAGGAGAAGGACATAGGATACTTTTTTATTCATTTCTTTTTGCTTTTTTTAAAAGTCATTTATTACCTCTAAGGCGAAACAAAGTTCGCCGGGTCACCTAGTTTTTCTATGTTTGTTCTCATTCTTTAATTATGTTTTTTAAATATTAAAAGTTTTTTTTTAAAACACTTAAATTCTACAAGAAGACCAGTACCGCTGGAAAATCTATCATGTTAGTAATAATGTTATAGTATTTGTTGAGGTGGAAACCGCTTGGCCTCAGGAGGAACTTTAAGTAAATTGTTTTGTATTGTGTATGAAAGAAAGGGAGCAAGTAATTAATTGAGCATCACATCAATTACACAATTAATTTCTCCCTTTATTTCTTCTTTATATGAATGGACTATGCAGGTAACTACAAGCTGCCCGCGCGAAATTGACACCATTAAGAAAATTACGCGCTATTTGAATATTCTATTCAAACTTGTCCAATGGCATGGGACGAAAACCTCAACACACATATTAGAGTGAACTCTTCTAAAAATATGTTTTTTAGCCACTTAGCAGCTTAGTAGCAATTTAATATCGATATCGTTTCAACAAGTAAAAAAATAAGGCATTGACATTTCAAGATCACGTGACTTTTTCTAATAAATGCCCTGTTCTCAAAAAGGGTACTTTATTAATTTCACCATCAGCAGGTAACGCTAATCTCTGATCTACAAAACCAAAACTTTGTCTTACGAGACTTATTTAAAGGTTCTGAAAATATTTTATTGACATATCTTCACATAGGTACTATTAAAAGCTAAAACTTATCAAGGACCATTTCCTGAAAGTCGTTTTATGTCTCTAGATTAATAGACGTTAAAAATAAAAGGTAAGTAACCTTTACATATTCTGCTTTTAGTCCAGTAATTGCGCTGTTTATTTATTGGTTCCATTTATTTGATCAGAGGAGCAGGTGTTTTTCATCCATGTTGCTTATTTTATGGTAGAATCAATAAATATTTATTGCTGCATAAACATTCTTTCAATAAATAAACTATCACTGGGTATGTGTTTGCTTGGAACCAATATAAATAAAAACTTTATGACTGTATCTTATTTTGTATATAGGTTCCGAACCCGAAGTAAAATCACTTTGCATTGTATTCAATGACGATTCAAAAGTGTTACATGTAACCTACTTGAATAAAGAAACATTTGAGTTGAGTTGTTCTGGGTTAATAAATGAGTATCATGTTAATATGTGACCGTCGTAAACTTTTTAGGCTAAATTTGATTTTGGTTTCATATCTGTTTTAGTTTTAAACCTTTTTGACTATTTGAAGGTTGTTATTAAGCCAATATCAACCTTGGAGTGGTTAAATAGGGTAAAAGCTCAATTTAATATTTGACCAATTTCGGAAATTTAAGTTGTCATGATAAGTATAGTGTTATAACATATGAAGATATAAATCCTATTTTAAACAGGTTAAGTGTGATTCAGTAGCATAGTTTCATGGCAATTTTTTAAAGACAATGATTCGTCAATAGTACTTTAAAAAGGTGTTGTTAGCTAATTAGTTTTAAAATAAAGATCTATTCTATTATATTCTAAAGAAAGTGGTTGAATTACTGTAACTGTTATACGTGTATAATAGGTACTTGAATATAAATCAAAAATCTTTAGTTTCAAATTAGTCAAGTATCTAATTTTATGTTTTAGATTATGTTTTTTTGTTAGTTTTGAATCTACTAAATAAAACAATTTATTTATTTATTATTTATTTACTAACGTCACTTACTTGCGTGGGGATCTAGCAAGGTTATTTTTCAAAGCAGTGGGTTTTACCAAAATACCAGCGCTGCTGCGGTGTTAAAAAGGCCGTAGCGACATTTGCTGAGGTGGAACTCAAACTGGCCTCACAAGGTACTTTAATCTCTGTAATTATTATCTTGCGTTGATTGTTTGATAATCTTGTGACGGTCGATAAATATATTTTCTTTCTTTTTTAATGATTTTAAAGCTTACTATGGCAGATTTGGTAAATAGATTAAATTTTTGATAATAGAACCCTTAAATATAGCCTACGTACAAAAACGTCTGCAACTATCAAACAACAATATTTTAATCTCAAACGAGTGAATCACCATATGAAATCATTTTAAAAATGTTTTAGCATTCAATGACAAATGTAATATTAGGTATGCTATGAAAAATCGAAGCTTAGCAAACGCAAACAATTCGAAGTCAACAAAATGTAATATCAGAAGAAGCGAGGACCGAAATAAAAGTAATCATTGAGACGATTGTTCTGATCTAAAGTCATTGAATTCATTTTTAACTCCGTATTTATTTTAACTTTTGACAGACGTTCAAAATCACTTTCGCGAAACTGACAAAAAGGAAAAACGTTTTCGTCGTTTCAAAAAGGGTTTTGAACTTTTGCAGCGAAAGATGCTAAAGATGTTTGTGAGATTGACCTTATCTTAAATTTAGCCGCACTGTAAGCTCTTATTACTAGTAGCTTATTGTATTCTAAATCGTCATTTAGATACTTTTAGTAACATGTGTAAAATGAGCAGAATGTACCCTTAAACACAATTAAAAAAAAACACACTCAATTAAATTAAATTAAACCATTTTTTTTCAATAAAACACTTTTATCAATCTTTTAGGTCCCGGGTTTGATTCCCGGTCGAGCGATAACCGGTGTGTGTCACAATCTTCAATACTCGTAGTTACACCCCTTTACTCTTTACCCCTTCTTTTCCAACCAAAGTTGACGACCTCGGTGGCGCAGTGGCTAAGGTAGGCGGCCAAAGCGCGAAAGGTCCCGGGTACGATTCCCGGTCGGGTCAATTTGGAAAACAAACTTTTCTAAATTGACTTGGGTCTGGGTGTGCTGGGATGACGCCCCCAGTTAGTGTCCGTCGTCTGGTACTCATAGTACAAGGGAAAACCTTAGTTTGAGACCAGGTGATTAGTGTGATTGTCTGGCGCATTTATTTATTCAAAGGTATATGGTACTACGAGTTCTCCATACTAGAATCTGTCTAGCTCAGTGGGTTTCTGCAAAAGATGCGGTCACCACCATTTCAGCTCGCTAATTCTTTGGGCCTTCAAGGTAAGGGCGACAAATTTTGTAACAGCTTTTTTATGCTGTACTTGTCGCCCTTAAGCTACGACCTCATTACCACCTAACATCAGGTGGGATAATGTCATTCTTTGAAGTGCATTATAAAAAAAATGTGCCAACCTTAAATAGGGGTTTTACGAATTCATCGGGATATTGATTGGCCGGTCAACTAAAATGCTTTTAACAAAGACCTTTTGACAGGAATCGATTTCGATACTCATGCGTTGTGCTACTTATATAATACATTCATGCTAGTGATTCATCTTCGTTAATGCTCTCATAATGTATACCATGGTTTTTTGGGAAATATAATCCCTACTATATATATAATATAATAAATGCGAAAGTAACTCTGTCTGTCTGTCTGTTACGCTTTCCTGCTTAAACCTCTCAACCGATTTTGATGAAATTTGGTATAGGTATACGTTAAATCTCAAGAACGGACATAGGCTACTTTTTTTTTTTAGAAAATAAGAGGGGGATAGGGGTAATACCACCTTTGAAAGTTAATATGGAAAAATGTTTATTTTTGAAGTTAGAAATATGAAATTTAGCACAAATATAGCTCAAAAATTGGATTAAAATATAGACTACTTTTTGTTTCAAATATTAGGGGAGAAAGGGGTAAAACCGACCATGAAAGGATGTAGTCCACGCGAACGAAGTCGCGGGCACAGCTAGTATTTTATAAAGCATTTACTCTCCTCAGATTACGCTTCATGATGGGCCAGAGCTCTGTTAACCAAATTGTAAAGCATAAATCGCCAGCACATTTAAAAACGCTTTCCACATTTTCTCTCGCACTTTTTCGAGTTAAGCATTTCGCAAACCGCCGACAATCTAACTACAATAAACGCCCCAGTTTCGCATTCATTTGCGCCAGGAAAGTGTTGACGTGGCAGAAACAATGGAAGGACTCGGTGGCGTCTGCGTTGCGTTCCCACAATACATTGCTGGCTATTCAGGTGCGAACAGAATACAGGCGGTGTGCAGCGAACAATGAATGTTGCGGAGTTCCGATCACTCGCGGAATTGTACCCGACGATCGACTCGCCTGGCATAATTTAATAGTGTTTGTTAGAATGAAGTGACAGCTCCGATAAGCAAGTTTTGCTGTAATGTTGGTTATGCGATGGAATTGACACGTTTGCAACCTTCGATAAACATTGAGTTGTTGTGTTAAAAATACTATTAATAGGTAGGACTGTTATAAAAAAATACATAACTACACAGGAACTACAGGAACACAGAAATATTAAATTGAAAACCCATTTTTAATAATATGAAATGGAATACTAGCTGTGCATGCGATTTTGTCCGCGTTAGATACTAACTTGGAAAAGCATTTTCATTTTTCAATTATTGCGAAATAGGTGTTTTGAAAAAGATATACATAGTTAAAAAAAAAATTATTAAGAAGCTAGTCAAGCATAAAGAGAACCACGCTATACTCTCCCCCCCCCCCCCCCCTCGCACCTTGCCATGACCCCCCAATATAGCTACAGCACGCTTGAAAAAAAAATAAGCTATGGGCTTGCTCTTTATTTTAGAGCTAAATAGTACTATCATACCTATTTTTCTTTATTTACGTGAGGTCAATGGCCGGAACAGACAATATATGTAGTTTGGTCTTCAGTTTATGGCAACATTATTACAGTTTCACTCTAAACTTTAGCTTTAGAGTTGTAAATTCCATGGAACTTGAATTCAGTGACAACTATGAAGTTGGAAACTCCGGTCCAGCCAAATAGAGTTACCCAAATATTATTAATACTTGAATTTTATCTGTTCTGTTACAGGCGATTTCCAAAACTGTCCACCTAACTTTGATTACATGAATTACTCTTAAGCTGTGGGGTTTGTACCAACGGTATTAGCATACAATCACAATGAATTGCGCTTTATATAAAAATCACATGTAAAGAAGAAAGGAAACCAACCCATTGAAAAAAATACCACCTATTTCAGGAAATAAAATGCATCAAATAAATGGTCGTACCGAAATTCATCTCAAACGAAATTACTTATTTTCAGCAAAATAGGAGTGATAGATGTGAGGCCCTTTGGGATTGAATTTACAAAAGTAACTCCAAATACTGACCTTTGAGCAAAGTTTCAAGGTCTCAGACCCGGTAGTTTGGGCTGTATTTCTCATTCAGTCAAAATACTAGTTTGTGTAATTAGAAAGCACTAATTTGTACTGACAATAGCCATTATTCATTGTTGCGCTATACCGTGATACAATAAACCTTTGAGTAGCTAAGTCAAATATACAGTTTAAATTTAATACGGCAAAGTACTAAAATGGTTGTGTAAACACCTCGATGGTGGTTGAAAAATCCGGATATGATCCCAAAGTCCTGGGTGCGACACCTGGGACCAAAGTATGTTTTGAATTTTTAGTACATAGATTTAGTTTATGATGACTAATCTACATTACGCAAGCGTGTTGATTAGGCCAATAGCGATTCGCGTAACTATCGTTTAATTTAGTTAGTATCCGTCGTCTGGTACTCATAGTATAAGGGAAAACCTTAGTTTGAGACCAGGTGATTGGTGTGATTGACTGGCGCATTTTTTAAAATGATTTAATAAAAAATACAGCTCGTTGATAATTTACTTTTTGTGCTGCTTTGCAGATTCAGACAGCACTCATGCACCTCAATACCATGTCGTATTTAACATACCCGTAACCAAATATGTTGGAGCCGGTTAATTTAATACGACAAGGTTGTGCAGCAATTAATGATGGCGACCTTACCTACAATCAAGATGGCTGAAAGCGCTGCTGGTGACATTCAGTCCGAGTTAAATCAGTATCAATTCATTTTATATTAATTAATATACCGTCGCATCAGCCATTCATTCTTCACTTTATCAATTGGAGCTGCAAAATGAATATAGTTATTGTTTAACTCTTTCTCCGAGGACTCTGCCACGAATTTAATCTATATTTTAAGTACTATAATTAATGTCGTCTGCAAGCAAATCATGAGTAAATCCCTTTCCAGCAACCTTACTATTATAAACTTGAAATTTAGATGACCGTATGTAAACATTTGAAATAATTTAACGGGTCAAAACGCGACACGATTTTTATTTAGTAGTTAATACGAACTACTTACTGCCCGAAGTTTCGGTTAGGTTGCACTAACCGTGGTCACGAGCTGACTAGATTTGCTATTATAGCTTGCTTGCTTGTTAAATTATTTTAAATGTTTAAAATGGAACGCGAAAGTCTTAAAACGTATGTAAACATGTTTATCACTCTATCACGCATATCTAAGAACGACTGAACACAGTCATATTTGATTCTAGAATAACATTCAACTTTTTATTCAAAAATAACGTAAACAAAGAGCAGACAAACACCAGTAGAACAATAATTGGTTTTAGTATCAGAATCACAAAGTATACGTTCGTGAGGTATGACGTATGTACCTCAAACAATTTATTTACCACTTATTTATCTTATTTAGCCATTCCCTACCACTTACTGAAATAGACAGTAGTGAGTTTACAAAATAAATATGTAGAAGAGTCTTTATAATGAAAACTCTATCATATTTCAAGGAACCCAGCCTCCAACCAACATGTATCACGTAATATAAAGCAACGCATTCACAGCAGCGGGCGCAAAATCTCAACAGCGCGAGCGTTTTAAAACGAGCACAGTTAACGCACAAGTTTGCACAAGTTGGCGAGTTTCAACTTCCGCGCGCTCAAGTGTGAACGCGAGATAATGCCGCAGTTAGTCGGACCAACGATTACATTGTTGCTTTTAAAAGTGGTGCTATTGTACTATGAAGATATGGCGTTTAAACGTTATAATGGATGTATAAAACTGTGTATAAATGCATTGATTACTCATACTCTGGTAATCTGTCTTGAAAAATGCAGCTTTTTTACATATGCATGATATGATTGCTGCTGATAAAATTAACGTTTCCCATTCCTTTTGCAATTTGTAAATATGCTTGTTTTAATAAATGATTGGACAAAAGAGAGAGATAGATCTTTATTAAAGTATATTTATTAGATAAACAAGTAATGAAATATGGTCACGTCAACGGAGTTAAGAAGTAACTTTAAAAATATCAAAACATCACAATTTTGAAATCTGTCATCAGTTTCAATTAAATTCAGTATAACCTAGAATATTTATCATCATTCAGTAGTGTTTAATTCAGTAGCATTAAAAAAACTTGTCAAGTTTCCAGCAAATAGATCACGGAGGCAATTTTTTTAGACCCAGTCGTGCCTTAAAACAAGTTCAAACTGGCTCATTAAACTTCATGGTAGCTATGTTAAGCTAATTAAGTCTAGTTGAAAAAAATGCATTTAACGAACGAATAGAATATTAACAATGTCAATCCAGGTAATGCAATTGTCAAAAAAAAATTAAAACATGCACAGTTTACGCACAAGTTTGCACAACAAGCGAGTTTCATCTTCCGCTCGCTCAAGTGTGAACGCGAGATAATGCCGCTGTAGCCGGAACAACGATTACATTGTCGTTGTTAAAAGTATTGAGGACAGCTCGACTTCGCTGAAATATCATTTACTGTAGTATTGTGGAACTGACGCAAAATAGATATTGGTCTGAATGAAGATGAAGTTATATTAATTGCGGACCGCAAGGCTTCGTTGAGATATTGTTTTCTGTGGATTTCATAATGCGATTGAGATATCTGACTGAATATCGTTTTGTTGTTATACCTTGGGATTTTGCAATGCAAACAACTAAATGTTATTCAAATTATTTATATGGTAATTTTTATATGTTGAAAACTATGATACTTACTTTACTCATTATTTAAACTAAATCTACTCACGAGCAATAAAAACCTGACCCTCATTTGTTTAAAATATTAGCTCTTGCCATATGGATGTAAATACAATGAAATTGATATATTGAAAATTATTCCTTGAAATAGCTATAATGAACCAGCAATAATTATTGACATCTGAATATTCTCGCTGGCGCTTAGAATTATATGTTAGGGGAGATACGGGTAAAACCGACCATGACAGTACCACGTGAACAAAGTCACGGACACAGCTAGTTATTTAATACAATGAATATTGAATCACCTTATCTCAAAGAGAAATTCCTAAGAAATCTCATTAGCACGTTATCACCTCTGGGTGTGGCTGCGCTCCATTTAACAATTACGGATCCCAAGAGCAATCCTCTCACCTCTCACTCCCAAGCCGAGAGATTAAGAGAATCACCTCGCAAGTTTTAATTCGAGGGTTGATAGTGTTCTGGAGTGAGATTGTTACCGAGTTACCGTTTATTGTTTGAATGTTGGCTTAAACGTCTTGAAAGTAATGAGAGAATGCTTTTAGCGCTTTTGAACCAAACAGGTAAACGCACGATTATACGTGAGTCGTGCGTTTACCGAAGCGAAATGTTATATGAACTGTAATCAGTTAGATTTCGTACGTTAAGATGTACCATACGATTTGATGTCGTAAAATCGATTAGTGATGGACATCGATTTAAATGTACCGGTAAGTATAGATTCTTTAAAAAACAACGTTTTAAGCCAGTTTTGGGCTTTATTACTTAAAAAATTCAACTTGCATTATTTCTAATGATTGAATTAGTAATGCTTATTGTAATGAAGGTATGTTATTTACTTAAAGTGGAAGTACTTCCGCCGAGCTAGCTAGCTGCTCGGAGACCAAGGCCCAACTACCAATCTTGGTTAGTTGTATACAGGCAGTGGCGTCAAAAATTCTGACATCGCGATGTAGGATCGATGTTATTGATTGGCCAATTGTGCATTTCGTATGGACCGTTGTGTACTACACTAATTCTGCTGACGCTGTATTTGTTTCGACTTATAGGTAATGGCGTAGGTCGGCATACTTATAATCGATATCATAAAAAAAGATTACCAGAGGTTGGAAATCTATAACTGCCATAAAAACTCCAGATATTTTTATCTATTAAAAACTGTACATACAAGTACATATTTTTACTTAAAACAATCTATTATTAGTAATTTTTTATATTATAGAATTTTAAAATGTATAATTTATTACTTTTATCATTCAATCCTTAAATCAACAAAATTAAACACAGCTCATCGACTAAAAAGAAAGTGACGCCAACAGATTCCTGAAATCGTTTTAAAAGCGGCAGATCCAATGATATAAATTGCATTCTTACCAAACGAGAATTTGAATCAGATTCTAAACAACTGCGCGCATCAAACTGAAAATGCAAATAACGTAATAGTAGGGAAGTACTCGATGTTGATTGGGGATTTACTGCAGCGTCGTTGAGACCTATGAAATTGTAAGGATTAAAAAAAATAAACAAAGAAACTTAATGAATTGTAAGGTTTAAACTTGTAAAAATACCTCAATAACTGACTCGACCGCGGCCAGTTTTGATAGCAAGTAAGTTCCGAAACAGAAGAATAAACACTTCGTCAGAAGCACTGTTTTCACCTTTTTCGTAGTAAATAGGTAAGTTAACTTTTTATGAGTTACTTTATGCAAAGCTAGCCACATTACAACACAATACTTTTTTATATTTGTGCATGGTAATGGAGTCTAGAGATGAAATAAACAGAAATGTGTGTCTACAAATTTCTGAGATGTACAAGGTCTATCTACCTTTTTTAACTGCCCATATGTTAATCAGACACGCTCGACTAAATCCAAAAATCTCTTTGCCTCCCCTAGTTGCAGATAAACAAATATTTTTCATTGCTATCCTGCATTTGAAACTGGATAACGTGACAGGCGCCCTGTCTGAGACACGAGTCGTGAACGGCATTCGTAATCGACAAATTCTAAGAGTATTGTGCATCCACATACAAGTTAAACTGACGGTTTTCGATTAAGAAATTGAGAAAACTTTAAACGCATTGTAACAATACTCGTAAAGGACGGCACAGATTTAAAATAAATCTCTGTGGTCATTCCTTTGACTTTTTTTAAGAAGAATTTATTCAGAAAAGAATGGTTTTATTATGTGAAATGAAATGATTTATTTCTGCAAGTGGATTTACAATAAATTCTTTTGCACGTCAATTATTCTTTCCTACCAGCGCCTCGACGTTGGTTCTGTTGAGAAGAAGCGCGCAACAAACTCAACAGATATCTTCTTCTAAAAACAAATTATAAACATAACAATATAGCATTATAATTGTTGAATTAACAATGAAGATTATCTAGGTGCAACTGGACATTTTAACCATTCCACATATTTTTATCATTAAAAAAGTATTGTACAGTGTAATAAGCCTTTTTCATGAGCCATGTTTTAATTTGAGTCTTAAATCTATGTCATAGGCCAGTTCACTAAGGCCTTGACTGTTTAATTTTTTTTCTCTTTTGAAAGTGTATTATTAGCTCTTTTCTTCTTTATTTTTCGGCACAAATGATATATATTTGACAATAAATGTGGTCATTAATCCGGCACCTATTATTGTTTTGATTTTAAATAGAAACTGTAGGTTGGCCTTTAAAGATTGATATTACCTCCTACTATCAAAGCTATCCTCATCCTCTGAATTCTTTACATTGATAAGTTATTAATAAAGAACTACGTTTAGTGATGAGCCACATAAACTGATATTACCCTTAAGATATGATGATAATTAAAACACTTGAAAGTCTTTTTAGTCTGATTTTTTCAAATGTACGCAACCTGTGCACAACACTTTAGAATCGGGTTCACATTCAAAAACTATGTTTTACCTCTTTTTTTATTCTTTCTTAATATAAACGATTAGACAGAGAATAATTATTATAAATCGGGTGCGTTTCTATCGTTTGCCAATCAGCCCCCAGATAAAAATTTTAGTATAAGCTGTATCAATTAAGGCATTTATTAAGTAATTTTGTTTAAAATATGATAACATTTGAAAAAATAAATAACAGTTTAATAAAGTATAACGCGACTTGCGTTATACTTTATTAAACTGTTATTTCTTATCTGACAAGTAAACATCGAGTTCTAAAGTATCGAGAGGCTGATTTTTATCAATACATTTACAGTTCGAATGGTTTGGCATCATGAATTCGTAAACGTCTTACATTGAAAGGAGAAACAAGTCTAGAATTCATTAATGTTTGAAACGCAATCCACTGCGCTTGAAGCTGTTCGCTCGAAGAATTCCGGTTTGTTCCAATGAAGTGTAATAAAGTCTTACAACTTGATGCCTGGGAACTCAGGTGTATAGAGCCCAAGACGTCTAGTATTTTCAAGGAAAAGTGGTAGGTTACTGCATAAATAATTTTGGAACAGCATCAGAAAGTCTATTGTATACCAATTAAGTAGCAGACCGCCGCGGCTTCGCACTCCGTTATAACAAAATTTCCAGTGATTTTTTGCTTATATTGGCCGCAGTGTGATGTTATATCTATAGCCTTAGGGTTTGTTCAGACATCCGGGAATCGTGCGTTTACGAATCGCGCGGTTTGAAACCGCAAAATTGTGATGCTATTCAGACACCGCGGTTAGTATGCGATTTTCATGCGGGTATAGCATCAGTTTCAAAATGGAGGTCGACGAAGAAGTTTGTGTGTTACTGTGGTTGTTCCTTAAAAAAAAGAAAAGAAAAAGGCGGTATTGGGTGCATCCAATATTAAGTTGGTCCATGTCGAACTCACGTAGATGTGGACGTGCTAACCGCGCGGTACCCGCTATGCAACTGAACGCGAAGTAAAGACTCCATAATAGAAACGCGCGGGAGTAGCGCAATTCTATTTTCTGGCGGTTGGGTTGCGGGAACCGCGCGGCTTGATTTACCGCGCGGGTATGTCTGAACGATTACTTAATAACTCATACAAATAAGACCCGCGCGATTTCCATGCGTATCTAAAAATGCGCGGTTCCCGTCGTGTCTGAACGCGCGCTTAAGCCTTCCCCATTGAATAAACTATCGAAAAAAAATAATTAACAATTTGAACCTGTAGTTCCGTTCAAACAAATTCCTCAGCTTTATAATATCACTATAGATTCGAAAAGTTAAGAAAATTTCCTATCTTCTCTGTAAATCAAAATGCATCTCTGTTATAATGGTTTAATTACGAGTACGGCTGGTCTGATTTGGCTGGTTTTGAAATAATTGTAAAGTTTCCAAAAATTTTTTCGGCAGTATGTCCACCGGGAGAGCTACGTCATGGTTTTTAAAGAGTATTTTGAGATTGAAAACAATTTATTTGTCTTTTTCCTTAAACTGAGTATTACGAATGAGAATGTATGTGCACTGAACAGTTCATTTGTTAATGATTATTAATTTAGTATTTTAGCTAGATAGTCCATAAGTATTTAACTAACGTTTTAATAATGACTTCAAAATTTCATAGACTTTGGAGATATTTCGTAGATAAATGTTATTTTACGTTAGTGAAAACGTTGAACCAATAAAACCTTTGAAGATCAAATTGGCTTCAAGGCATACCCTCGGGTCGGAAGTGTCCCTAAGTATGTTTAGATCTCATTTAGATACAGTCACATTTATAATTATTGTTTGTTTTATCCTTGCGAATTGACATTAAATAAATGACAGTTTAAGTTGAATTGTGATCCCATTCGGCAACAAAGAAGGATTTTTAAACAAAATACAAAGTAGATTATTTTTTAATATTTAAACGTGTCCACATTTCTTAGTAGTTAATATGAAAAAAACGGACTTCTTACTGCCCGACGTTTCGGTAAAGTTGCACCAACCGTGGTCACCAGCTAACTCAAACTTATTTTGAATAAACCTATTTTAAGTGTTTAAAATAGAATACGAAAGTCTGAAATTCCGTATGTCATTTTTGTTCGCAAAATCGAATACCATAGATATAAGAATTATCTCAAGCTCCTAAATACTAGTTGAACTGATATTTTCATGATATGGCAAATCTTTTTGCATTTTGCTTTACAAAAATAATAGGCTTTCAAATCATTTTAGGCTTTTTATTTTTTCTTTCTGATTCTACTGTGATATTTGTTTAACAAAATTCCATGAACTACAAACAAGGGGATTTTTGTTCGCAACGTAGGTATAAGTATTATCTCAATTTCTTGAACAGTTACACTGATGTATTCAAGCAACGGCAGATTTTTTTTTGCGTTTTGCTTTACAAAAATAATAAGCTTACAAATCATTTTAGGCTTTTCGCCTTTTCATCCTGATTCTATTGTGACTGTCACAATTCATTCAAAGAGACTTCAGTCGACATTATAGAAAGCCATGAAATGTTACCCCGACTCGGATATTTTGTTAAGCTCCTTTCCACTTCATTTTGCTCAAAGTTAATTTCCTGTGAAATAAATTCTTCGATGCTCAGTTTATCAGTTCTCGGCGAAAAGTGAAACTGGTTGTAAATTGTTTTTTACTGAGTTTTCGGGAAAAAATGTTAGCTGTTTTAATCGAGATTTCTGTATAGATTTAAATTCACAATTTGCTCATATCAGCGGCTTCGCGTGCATTACTTTATATTATCGTAGTAAACTTGCGAAGCTAGCTTTCTTCTAAGACTAAACAAAATCAACTCTTCCCGAATGAGTATTTTTGTGATAAGTATAAGTTTAAAAAAAAACATATGCGTTGTTTGAAAGTGGCAATAGAAATATACCATCTGTGAGAATTTCAACTGTCCAGCTATCACCGTTCTTGCAACAGCTTTTTCTTTAAATATGTGAGTATAAAACTATGATAATTCTTTAATACTAAAATAAAAAAATCAAAATAAAATTATTTCCTTGAACGTGACCGAGACTAACCACGTGACTTTTGATGAGGATATGGAAACATTATTTAAAATTTTGCCGTAACATAAAAGAATCGAGGCGTTATAAGTTTGACATGTGTATATCTGTGTCTCTCTGTGTGTTTTTGTAATTTTATTTAGTTATTTATAAAACAAAACAAATAAGTTTACAAAATAGGCAGGTAGGCCACAAACCACACACAGTTTGTCTGCGTGATCAGGGTTGGTTACCGCTGCAATGCTGATATACTTTCCTCAATATTTTCTCACTACTTTTTACTTTTTGATTACCCTTTTTCCTTCGTGCTAACCTTAACCTCTAAACCCATGATAAAAATATGTGGAATAGTTAAAATGTCCATTTGCACCTAGATACCTAATCTTTATTGTTAATTCAAAAATTTTAATGCTTTTATATTGTAATATTCATAATTTATTTTAAAAGAGATATCTGTTGAGTTTGTTGCGGCGCTTCTTCTGAACAGAACCAACGTCGAGGCGCTGATAGAAAAAAATATTAACGTGCAAAAGAATTCATTGTATCTCCACTTGCAGAAATAAATCATTTCATTTCATAGCACTTAGTTATTTAGCCACGAAATCTGCCCCCAAGCCAAGACTCTAGGAAAACTAGAACTGACGCCTTAAGCAAACATAATACCCTCAAAGTAGATATGACGCGTTAAGGGGTACTTACAATAACTCTCTGGGCCGTTGTGGATATGACAAATATTGTTTTACCGAAGTAAGTTTGTTACCCTAGATACTTCCTAATGAGGTTTTCCCCTTAATGACACGAGGTAAACTTTTGACGCGTGGCAACGTACCAGTAATGAATTGGCTTTCAATGTTTCGTGGTTAACATTGAACAAACACGTATTAAAACGAACGAACACAAATTTAAAAAAGAAGGTTTCTCAATTCTTCTGTATGTTTGACGTAGTTTTATAGATATAAGTAAGTCCTCTATGAATCGAAAATTCATAGGTCAATCATCAAGGTATTCACCAATTTCTATTCTTGCTAAATTTGGGGGATTTTTTTTTTGATAATGATTAAAATGTAATTTTAAAACAATTGAGCTGTCATGTTTATGTCATTAATGATTACTCTTTCACGAAAAAAACCTACTGACTGATTTAAAATAAAATTTGGTTATTGAACAATATATTTATATCTATATTTTTTAAAGTAACACTTTTTATCACAAAATATGCATATTCAGCCGAAACTCAATATTTTGTTCACTGTTAAAATACAATTTCGAAAATCTATAAAGATCTTATCTGCCTTGGTTCTCTTCTCAAATGCGATTTAGTAAATCGGTAACTAACAACCCCAACATTTAATTTTTCCAATAGATGACATTTGAAGCGTCCACGGCAATAATGATGAATGTCCAAAATATTAAAATCTACGTGATCAACGTCATCCGGTCACTTCATACATGCAGCTAGTTTTTAGACGATATCGCTCCCAGTACTGAGATAAAACCGTTTCTGATATTTGACTACACGTCTTAAACGCTTAGAGTCCCATGTATTCACGGCAATAAGGCCGAATTAAGTACTATGATTAAAAACTTAAAACCCAAATATCTCAACACAAACAAGAAAGGACGTTAATCATTATTGCAGTGAATCCTTCATTTTATAGTAATAGTATAACACTAGCGCCTCGTCACTTCACCCGTCTCACCCCGCCATATCACAAATGGCCCGCGTAATCTTCGCGAAATGACATCCCAAATCTGAGTTTATTGTTTCAAACGCTATTATTTAAGAGATTAGACGGGACTGTGAGTGGATCCTGGGGAAATTTCAATTTGCAGACTGTATACCCCACATTTTAGAGGCACATTTCGGCACTGTCTCGCCAAATAGGGTCTTATTGTGAGCTATAATCGAATTAAGACGTTTTTCGGTGGCTTTTGCGTTTATAGCGGACTTGTGGTTTAAACATAATGACTTTTAACGTTGCATTTGTGCATTATTTACATATCCAATTTAGGTATACCGGAAACCACTTTACTGGCAGAATATTTTAAATAATTTATATAGAAATCAGGAAGTTGTTTCAATTGAAGGTTGTAGAAATACTTACGAAGATAAACCATTTCTAGTTTCAGCCGTCATATTAACTTACGGCGAGTTTACTCTACATTAAAAAGTTTACTAACCTCTTTTCCGAAGTCCTAAGGAAATATTGACTGCATGCATTTCGGAATCTTAAACTAAGTTTGCAAATGTACTTGAAAACAAATTTTAACGTTTACCGAGAGGGTAAATATCGGGTCGAATGTGTCGTCCAGGTCACAGTGTAAAAATGTGTGAATGACATTACGAATAACTTTATAGCTTATTCAAGGATAAAACAGTAAATAAATTCAAGTATTGATGTATTGACGACCTCCGTAGCCGAGAGATTGAGCGGGCCGGACTTTGACGTTGCGCTATCTCTGAGGTTCCGGGTTCGAACCCTGCTCGGGCCAATATGGCAAATTTTCGAGAACGAACGAAAGAACTTTTCTACATTGTCTCGGGTCTGGGTGTTGTGGTACCGTCGTTGTTTCTAATTTCTGGAACACCACTGCTTTAGCTACTTACCACAGAATTAGAGCAGTGTATGTGATCTTGTCTAATATTTATTGATTTATTTATACACCCTTACCAAATATTATTATTTGGATCAATTGTCTATCTGTCTTCTCTATTCTCGTCAAACTTACATATTTTAGCTTTTGCACTGTCTTTTGATCATGGGCATAAGAATAAATATCAAAGTGTAGGTACCGTTGACCGTAAAGTCATTTTATTCTGAAGTTTACTAAGGTTTGAACCTTACAATAGAGTTACCTTACTGGTATTTATCAGAATTTGCTTGGGTGGCAAGTTCGATGCAAAATAGATTGCGTTGTGTTTACCATCGGTGTTCAGGCGATGCGTGTTTGGCGCGGGACGAATGTCTGGCGTCTGTTAATACGGTGAACTGATTTGCTTTGTCTGAAATTTGATCGGTAATGGCAATTTCACTCCACGAATGAGTAATTAGTTAAAGACAGGATTATATTTGAACTCTGATTATTTTAATAAACGTGCTTATTTATTGCCGTTTCACGTGTTCCCGGGTTGTAAATAGTGTCAATTGATGTTAATGTTAAGACGTAGTGTTGGAGAATTAAAAACAAGCCGTTATATGGTATTTTGACACTAAAATAAAATGTCACATTATTAAAAGTGCAGGTAAAAGCTTATTTATTAAATGCAGCTAGTAGTTTTGTCCTTAGTTCTAAAAAATAGACTCTCAAAATATAAAATCACGATAGGTTGAAGTTGTGGTACTCTTGATCCGCTGGCTACTTTTTGAATAGATTTTAAAGGGGCAGTCATAATAACCAAACTGAAAAAAAATTACTCATTTCATAGTTCGTACTGTTTAATTTGAAGTGGTGTCACTGGCGTACATTGGACTGTGCATGGTGGGCTGGTTCCGGTAGCTAGGTCTATGCAAAATAGATATTGTATTTACCATCAGTTGGTATTGAAACAGTACAGTATATCCATACAACAAGATCAATGTATGTTTGTTAGTATAAATGTCAGATACTTACTAAGATTATGACGAGGCTATTTACTTCAATAATTTAATTTGCTTCGGATCCTTCTCATAATAAGTATGAAAAATAATATATTACTACTAGATTATCGGTGGAAATTTGAATTACTGGGGTAATAACCCCGTCATATCAAACATGGGTGTTTAATTAAATTGTTGATGACTTGATAGTGTAATTAAGTGCAATTAAACAAATTAATCTAAATTAAACAAAACAAATACACAATCACTTTGAAAAGTTTGTTAAGAAACGAATAGAAATAAAATAAGCACAATACCTGTCCCTCTACATAAAATAATGAAGTCAGTTTTCATAAAGCCTCAAATATTATTCCTGTAATTAATATACCTATGTTATAAATATTCACACCTACGCTTTATTAAGAGAGCAAGTTTATTATTTACGTGCTAAAACGGTATATCGTCAAAGTAGATGACAGGCTACGAGCAAGTTTAGTAACAACTCGCCTGCTTTTGAAGTGAGCCGCGCGACCGTGGGATGGACTCAGTGTTGAGACAAAAATTAAGTTTAATGGAAAAGTTTTTTACTAATTAGTATGATTTATTTCAGGCAACATCACATATGCTTCTTATACCTTAAACGTGAATTTTGTAAGAATAAATGGATGCCTGGTACTCTTTTACGCAAAAACAACTGAAGGAATTTGTATAAAATTGTTTACGAAGAGGGATGACATCCTGGAATAACCTATAAAATATTTTTTAACCCCGAAATAACGCAGGCGTAGCCGCGACAAACAGCTAGTATACACGCACAAGATACACGGAAGTAAGATTAAATGGTCATTAAAACCATTGTGCATTAGGACCTCAAGTTTGTTTTGGAATACTCATTTTTGATTGTTGATATGATTTATTTATCCGTTTTGATTAAGTAAATAAAAAAAGAATTATGTTTTTCAATTTAACATTTTAGTACAAAATTAGTTATTAATTCAGTGCTTCCATAATACAATAAATTTATAGCCTATACAATAAAATTACATTTCATTATTAAATTTTAGCACATATTTTGTTTGTTTTTTCTTTCTATTATTTTTCTTAATTATGTATGTTGTCATAACCTATACTTGCCTTGGAAATTAAATTGGGTCTTAATAATCTCGATGTATGACGCAGGAAAGTTTGCGTAAACGGTTTTTCTTCTTATAGGCCAAGTTTGCCGCACGTAGAAAAGAAATAAGTGTCATTAGTGCAACGGGCGGAAAACAGTCCAATTCGAAAAAGTTAATAGGTTTAATACATTGTATTTCTTGAAAAAATATGTGTTTTTTTTTCTTCTCAAAGTTAAGCAGTGCCTAGTACTATTCCCTTTTGACAGAAAAGCAGATATTGTAAACTTTTACATGCACGCACATATTAATCTTAGCAAATGACGATAACAATAGATAACTGATAAACATTATGTACGAAACCTCAAACTACGTTTGTAAATAGGCAATTAAATAGAAAAGCACTTTAATTTATTTGTTAAATCAAGAACCCATTTCATGGTCTATAACATTTTTAACCAACACCCAACCAAGATTTAATTTGCTGAAGTTGTCAGTTGTCTATTTAAACGTTTTTAAAAGTGATAGAAAATCGTGTTTAATTGATAAAATTGTATTTTAATGAAGCGAATTTCTTATGTGATACAGACGAATATGATTAGAGTGTCTCCCTGTAATTTAAAAAAAATTGCTTTTTACTGGATTCAAATGGCCGTGTACACCGTACATATTTCATAATAACGCTAAAAAAGGTATTTTTATAGTGCATCACGCCTTTACGGAGCACTAGCAAACTTTCGCTGAGCGACAAAAAAATATCGGAACCTGACTCCGACCCTGTAGTTGTAATAAATTCTTTGGGGGCGTAAACATCACGCGCCAAGCAATTTATACGCCGTTAAATAATTGATATCGCGTTTTCGTCAATACTTTGAACCGGGAAAAAGAAAATATCAGCTGAATTCGATATTTTTATCAGAAAAGTTTTTTTAAGTTGCCTAGTTAGTTATTTTTTCTGTACGTATGAGAAAATTAACTTTTCTTATTTATAAGTTTATAACTAAAAGCCCCCGCGTCCGCGTCGAATCAATATTAACAATTATTAAAAATAAATTTTAATGAATATTCTTATATTTAAAAACTTTATTGCAAAATAAAGTACTACTGGTGGACTTAATACTGGGGGCATTTTTTACCAGTCAACCATAGGGTCATGCAGATTTCCAAAATCCTTACGACAAAAGTAGCCTAATTTACTTCTAGCTATTACATCATCTATCTTCCGGTGAAAGTCACATAGAAATCAATTTCAAAGATTCAATCAGACTTCAGAGAAAAAACAGAAGTCTTGGGATTATAGTTTAGTTTTAACCCGATAGGCCTGTTTTGCTCATGGTTAAGAAAGTCGTCATTTATCCATTGAATTTTTTTTATCGTCTATCAATGAATTTATTGTATATGGTATCATTAAAATGTTTTATGGCCGCTGGCAATTGGCTTAGTGACGTCATTCAAAAATTAAATATGACACTCTTTGTAAGCCCTCAAAGAATTAAATAAAAATTAACTTTTCTTACTCATACTCTGTTTTGTTTCGTTAGTTTATAATATAAAGATTCAATACGTTAAAAAAAGTGTAATTCACGGCAATACTTATGAAATTACTTGCGTTTTTAAATCGTGTATTTTAGTTTTTTAACTAACCTTTTAGTATGACTAAGCTTATTTAGGCTCTTTAATCTTCATTAGCAATTGGAATTAAAACTTTTTATAACCATCAGTCCGGATGTAGAAATTCAAATGCATACATTTTATGTCATACCAACTTAAAATGTACGACTCAACACAGTATTAAAAAGATAGGATTATTACAACTCAGTGTAATTTAGTGGATCTGCTCTCATATCGTTTGAAGTACTGACCGGAAATACGGTTCCCGAACCAAAAGTCCAGCGGCCGATCCTTTCTGCGAAATATGGCCTCTGCCCAATTGTGCGTAATATACTAGGGCCGACGGTATGGCGTCTATGGTTTTGGGAAATGTATGATATTTTGAAATTGCGCTTCAATTGTGCCGCAGTAGTGTGGATAGCAGTGGGCGATCAATCGATGACCATTCAAAACATGAAAGTGTGCCGACCTACGACATGACCTACAAGTCGACACAAATACGGCGTCAGCAAAATTGGCATAGTAAACAACGCCATACGTAATGCACGATTAGCCAATTAATACATCGATCCTACATCGCGATCTTAGAGTTTTCGTCGCCACTAACTATATATACAACAAACCAAGATTGGTAGTTGGGCCTTGGTTCCCGAGCAGATAATACCTAGCCCGGCGGAAGTACTTCCACTTTTAGTAAAGAACATATTACGTTCCTTACATAGTAATGGCTATTTGATCTTTGCAACCATACAATAAAGGGGACCAGACATAATCCTACTAATATTAAAAATGGGAAAATGTGTATGGATCCACATCTTCTTTACTTTTTCACGGAAAAACGCCTGGATGGATTTGAAAGATGAGATACTAGATTAACTAATAGGAAAAACGTATCCTGAGATAGCGCAGGCGATGTCGCGGGTACAGCTAGTTGGATCATTACTGGGACCTTATTTTGGGATTATTATTGTTGGGGAGTCAGATTTTTCATGTTTGTAATAAATTGGATATTGCAGGAAATACTATCAACTTGTCCTGCCAAAGTAGCAATAATTCGAATAAAATCGATTTTTCGTTGGTTTTGGACCTCATCTAAGGTGAATAAGAATCAAATTATAATGACAATATATGAGCCACCGCCGGCTAAAATGATCTCTTACCTTTTTTTTTTAAATTTAAAAAAAAATACCTGAGTACGGTAATCATTTGCAATTCGATATTCGACAAAGCTAAAGTGACACGGCAGTTTGAGAAACGATGCAAATCTTATAATAAACTAAAATATAAGGCACAAATATTTTGGTACATCTTTACATTTAAAAAAAAATTTAACTACCTCGGCCATTGTCTCAGTCTGGCCATTCAAAGAAGCATTGTAGCTAGCATTCAGTACTACACTAAACGCTGGAGTCGACTATTTTATGTAATTTATATACGGCCAGCAGCGTACGACAAAAGAAAGAAAGAAAATTCATTTATTGACGATCACACAATTACTGAACATATACAATACTAGACAGTCTACATAAAAATATAAGGTAGCGTGTGAGGCCAACCCAAGTTGGCATATACACCTCAGCAAAGGGCGGTATGAAGTCCAAAGTGTCTTTTGTTTGCACATATTATCTTTTATATAACTTATTTTTATTCTTAATTTTGTTAATATATATGGCATTAATTAAATTATTGGTCAAAGATTGAAGTAGAATTTTGTTTTGAAATTAAATAAAAATAAAACGTTAATTTACGCCTTTACGTAAATTAACGTAAATTAATATTAACGTAAATTATTTTCCTTCATTGATCAGAATTAGTTTTATTTAAAGCCACATTTTCCAAGTAGGTTTGAATGGCGTGCCAACGAAAACTTACACAACGCGTAATTTTAACCCCTCAAGACGTATCCATCTTGCCCTCATAGATCTGGGATCTAAAACTTACCTCCCCCTCTCCAAGGGGTCCCAGCCAATTTCACTTTTCCAAACTTTCCAAGATGCCACCTGATTGTGATAAGATTTGGCAGTCCCTTATTGATTTAGAGGTGGGAAACTTAAGTCTTGTGAGTTTTTTTTTTCATTTACTTAGCTTAAAAAAAATTAACAAAAAATGTAGGATGCTTTGACTAGCATGCCTTATAGGATACAATAATATGATCAAAATGTTTGCATGCTTCGTTTAGCATGTCTTAAACCATATAGATAGTAAGTAGTATCACCAATTTAAAAGACGTTGATTACGTGATTAAATATATTTATTTACGCCAAAAACTAAGTATGACTGCGTTCTATTCGTAATTACCTACAGAGCATACATGCAGACACTGACGGTAATGAGATTATCAGATCATGATGTCAGATATCTGATCGACCAGTTGAAAATCGCTTAGCAAACTATCGACAGTTTTACTTGGAAATTAACTGAAGGAAAGGTTAGTTAATGTTCTTAGCATGACTCAAAGCACATTATATAATTATATTATAGAAGACGACCTATATAGCCGAAAGGCGGTTGGACCGGACTATGGCGTCGCGCCATCTCTAACGCGGGACCTCAGTGTTTGATGCTCGGTCGAGTCAGGGAAAACAAACTTTTCTATATTTTCTCGAGCCTGGAAGACACCGTCGTTTTTTGAAAAAAAAAACCGACCATTAGCTTCACAAAATTAAAGCAATGTATGTGATGTCGTCCAATTAGTAGGTTGAAGTGGCGATGGGCTGACCGTTTATGAGGAAGAACTAACAACCTCTGGGGTGAATAGATTCTTGAGTGAAGACTGATACTCAGAGATTAATACTCGGTTACTGTAGTATTAGGACGACCTCTAGCTAGGTGGAATTTTGATCTACGAAAGATTGCAGGCAGAAGCTGGATGCGTGAAGCTGAAAACAAGAGCGATGGCACTTATAAGGAAAATAATTTGTCCAGCAGTGTACTGCTATAGGCAGATGATGTTGATGACTGTGAGTTTAATCACCTAAGCTTTAATTGCATATATATAACCAGAATCATATACGGAATCAAATTCAACGAAAAATAAAATATTGAACAAAATAAACTAACGTTGTATTGACATTCCTGGAGCAGCCAGAAATAAAATGGTGGTCTTGCCAATGTCAATAAGGATTTTATCGTGATTGATCCCCAATAAATCCGAACTACCGAGTGTTTCATATTTTTTTTCGATACGGGAAGCCGTCTGTGATGGGAACGTGTGTCCAATCGTCATAATTGGATAACTGTCTTATTTTTTTATTTACTCTAAACGAAGGACTAATATGTTGTCACTTCTTACTAGACCAAGAATTTCGTCTAAAGATTAAGTGAGACTGAGTGGTGAGTAACATTAACCTTTTAAGTTTTTGTGTTTAAAAAATAAGAATTACGAAGAATATAAGAGCCTTTTGTATATTAATAGTTAATCTTAGTATTTTAAAAACGGGTGTTGGTAAAAGGAAAAAACGTAGAACACTGGTATCACATGGTTAAGATGTAAAACATCTACTTCGTTTTTTACTGCCAACGCACCTGCTACACAGACTCAACTGAATCTCTTCAGCATTTTATTATTAGTGACTACATAATGCGAGAGAACGTATATTTGATATAATAATATATGTGATTTCGTGTTTTATTTCTTTAATGACTTCAGGGTATAACTGGTTTCTTCATCCATAAATTTAAGTTAAAGTCAACAGATCGAAAACTAGATGTAAATTGTGATACTTGATTTTTTATGGACAATTTTTGTAGGTTTACAAGGAAGATAGATATGAACCTCCTTAACCAAATGTATATACCTTCTTTTAAAAATGGTGAACTAGGAATGCCATAAACACCTCAAATGCTTTATTGTCTTTGCCTGTTTTTTATCAATGTTTGTTTTTGTCGTTTTTTCTTTTTTCTTTTTTGTGTGTAGTTTTTTTTTTTAGGAACAAGCAAGAGCCAGGGCACTTGCTAATTCTCCAAGCAAGGGGTTCCACCAGAATACCAGCGCTGCTGGGACGTTAAAATGTCGCAGCGGCATTCACTGAGGTGGAACCCAAATTGGCCTCACAAAGTATTTATACCACATCTTCATTTCATTTGTCTTGCGTTGTTTGTAAATTTTGTGATGTCAATAAATGTTTTTTCTTTCCTTCTTTCTTTCAAATACTTCATATAAACGTTTTAAGTAAAAATAAAATATAATCACAAATCGAAAAGTTGAAATGAACCCCGTAAGTTTTATCTCATTAATTTCCCTCGCCGAAGCACTTCGCAGTAATACAAAAGTGGACAAAGCAAATAAAACAATGTGAGCTCTCTGAAAAACTAACTTCTTAGTCAACTGACTGCATAATAAACAACTCTGCATAAAAAAACCAGTTGCATATCCGACAATGCTCCTTCCTTCAAATATTAACATTGAGACAGTTCACTGTGCGGAGACCAGGGTTGCCAAGATTTGTTTCAAATAAAAACATTATAAGAAATACACAGGAATATATATAATTACTTGTAAAACAACCAACTTGATTTTTCTAATTATTTCTCGGTTCATTACGCGACACGGCCGACTGAAATTGCATCGTATACATATTTAGTTTTTACTGTTTGACATCTAATAGAAAACGGCTGTTTATTCTCAAAAAGTTAATTTGACCTAATATTCTTACCACAAAAATATAATATTTGAACTATCATAATCCATTTTATGATTTTTTTTAATAACTTCAGACTTAGATTATACTAGCTGTGCCCGCGACTTCGTTCGCGTGGACTACATCCTTTCATGGTCGGTTTTACCCCTATCTCCCCTAATATTCGACAAAAAGTAGTCTATATTTTAATAGAGCTATATTTGTGCCAACTTTCATATCTCTAACTTAAAAAATAAACATTTTCCCATATAAACTTTCAAAGGTGGCATTACCCCCCCCCCCTTATTTTCTAACAAAAAGTAGCCTATGTCCGTTCTTGAGGTTCAACGTATACCTATGCCAACTTTCATCAAAATCGGTTGAGAGGTTTAAGCGGTAGAGCGTAACAGACAGACAGAGTTACTTTCGCATTTATAATATTAGTAGGGATAGTTTGTTAGGAATAAAGTTACCTCACTATAGAGAAATACATTTTTTGCGTGCAACTACTGACCGTTCGCATGGGAATTTTCGAAAAATAAAAAATAGACATCGACCGTCTCATATTTCCTACTGCAACTAAAATAGTTATAATATTTCGAACATTTATACTTTTGTAAGCTGTTAAATTATTGACTTACTTAATATAAATGTTACGTTTTGTTATAATATCAAGTTATGTTATTACCTATAAATATTTAATTTTTAGGTAACAAGTAAATGTAAGGTTAAGTAATAAATGGGTACCTGAATTGCTATGCCCTTGCAATACCCACATCACATGTATGCCTGGATGAATGTACCATATAGTATACCTATAACCTGTAATGGGACACGGAATAATCAATTTTGAATTTAGAAATCTACACAGTAGAGAGCGTTTTATTTTTCAGCATCTCAACCTAGATTCCGAACTAATGCGCCAACAAATTGTGCGGTTGCTATTTTCGCCATACCAAAAACGGTTCTAAAATACCCAACTGCTCCGTAAAATACAGTAAACCTGGCAATCCTAGCGGCGAGCGAGACACTCGCCGCGTGCTTTGAATAATACATCGGCCGACCGAAATGGAGTGATTTGGTTTTACAGGCCAAATGCACTCAATGTGCACTCTCGTGTCTAATCGGGACCAAGAAGCTCCTGCTAACTTAATGTATCGTGCAAGTCTTGAATCCGTTGGTTGGACCATTTCTCCCTCCTGAACAACCCTACTGTAGTATTTAAGGAAAAGAAACAAAAAAAAAGACAACATCACATCACATACATTGCTCTGATTCTGTGGTAAGTAGCTTGAGCAATTGTGTTATAGAAATCAGAAACAACGACGGTACCACAATACCCAGACCCTAGACAATATTGGAACATTATCGAACCCGGGACCTCATCCTCATGCTCTATCCATATTTTCATCAAAATTTCATCTCCCCTTGCCGTGTGGGGCTCACGATCTTCACGAACCGCGCGAGCTGCTCTTCCAACTGGGACAACCGCAAGTTATCGTAGGCAATAATTTCAGTTATAATTAGGTACGTCTTAACCTTTGGTTATAAGGTTAAGGGAGATACAATTTTGTTTCCTCTAAAATGTTTAAAGTTTGCTTGTAAAAAAAGAAAAAACTATAACATTTTCAAAATCGAATTTTGTTCAGTATCAGTCGACAACTACTAAATGGCAACGTCAAACAATTTCCCATAACGTAGATATATACTACTTTTGCCTCGATGATAACATATTATTGCGTCATTGTAATTTTATGCTAATAAAATCTATGTATTAATTTTGAAATTGTAGTTCGTTAATTGTTTGTTTTATATTATTTTAATTATTCTTGTAAGCGTTTTGGATAAAATCTGTTAGCTTCTAAGAAATTTTATGAATAAATGAAATGAAATTACCTACCGACCAAAATTAACAACAGAAAATCTAATGTAGGAACTCCGTGCATGATAAAAAGCAAATCTTAGAATAGAAACATACATATTATGTGAAGTCATTTAAATCTAAGAACGCCTCACTTCATAAAACATTACAAACGGTTTCTTCCCAAAAAAACACATCAATCACAAACAACATCCGTGACACAGATTTATATTATTGGCAAATCCGACATTTCACCTCTAACCCTGAGTCTACCAATTCTGTAAGCAATAAAAATCGCGACAGTTCGCTTCATTCCTCATATTTTTACGTCACCGCATAGAAGTTTTGTTCCAGTGAAGCCGCCATTATTTTCGGTACCAATAAAAATGTCATCGTGCAAAAGGAGTTATTTTTTATTAGCGAGCCAACGACCTTTATTTGTAACGTTTGTGTCTATTTAACATTTTACTGGTTATGAATCGAGCAACGACAATAACTTTTAATATGTAATGGTTATTGCATCATTTGGTATTGATGTATTATGAGATCTATATACGTACCTTAAATGGCTTTGGCATTATATATTGGGGACTAACTATCGTGTATTTTCGACCATATAGGGACCCGTCGGTACCTTTAGCTTTGATTTAAAAAGGAAGGTATAATATTTTCTTGTTTACGCTGTAAACATAACACAATTATACAGTTTCGTACGCTAAAACAAAACTCTCGTGAGATCACTTTTTTAGATTTCAAGGTAACAAGTTGAAATTAATATTAGATAAACAAAAAAAATCCAAGCTTCTGAATACAAGACTAATGAATATATTGTGACTACCAAATTGAACCAAATCCTTTAAAGAATAAAGCATCAAGTGATTTCACCATAAGTTTATCCGTAAAATTTTAAATCTGTAATCCTTATAAATTTAACTTCACAAACTTTTCCTCATCTCAACGATACCATAATAAGACAAAACATGTAATTCTCTTCGTTCTTCGAGTTAAAACAAACAGTTCCTTCAAAAGGTCACGACATACTGCCAAATTAATTCGAATGATTTCCCAAAAGAAACTCGATAAAACACTAAATTCAAAAGGGACTTCAAGTTGAACAAACTCGGTGAATAGGCTTCGAGTTAATTATGTAAGTAATGACATTTCAAAGAGTTCCATGTTCAGGTTTGAATGAAATAAAGTTTGCTGCGACTTGGGTGTGTAGGCACAATCGAGTTTCAATCGAGTTTGGGGAATGATTGCATAAATCGTTTGAATCTTTACTGCAAAGGTAATAAAGTGGGTGGATGACTTTCAACTTTGACTTAACCTGCGGTATTTGATTAAGAAGGAAGTTATGATTGTAGACATAGGTACTTGTAGGTATCTCGTGATAATTTAACTCTTAACATTCTGAGTATGTAGATATTGTGCAGTTTCAAATCAACGGCGTTACCTTATTCGAATTTTTTTGCAGCGCAGAACCCATTGTGTAACTCAGAAGGGTCATAGGTATATGCTTACCTATGAATGGGGCGGGGGCAGCGACCTCAAAATTTGACCAGTGCGCTTAGTATCCTAAGATACGCGATAGAACGCGAAGAACGCGATAGAATTTACTCGCGTGACGTATTCGTCACGCGAGTATATTCTATCGCGTTCTTAACAATTGTCAAAATCGATGCGACTAGTACCCTCCCTTCTTATCGAGTGGCATTTTGTCGGCCTTAGTGTATCTAACGTTAACACCACATTCACTTCAAAACCGATTGAAGATACATTGAAATACAATTGTCAATAAAGGAGGGGAGGGGGGATTAATTATTATGACGTGTTTTTGTATTCAACAGCAAAATACAGATTTAACCTATTATGTAGAAGATTACTATATTTTGAACTGCTTAATCACCGGAAGATAAGGGTCCTAGGTTCGACTAGCAGACGCCTCGATGTTTAAGTGATTAAATACCGGGAAATGGTTTTTGTGTCCTGTATTCGATTTCCGGGAATGTCGCTCGGGTTCCTAATGACCAGTCCACATGAGGCAAGTGTGGTGATTAAACCAAAGACTAATACTAACTTGATCCCAAATGAAGTAGCCTAACCTCTTTTACTATGAAAACCAGAACCAAAAATAACAAAAATACAAGCCTACTTATAGAGAACAAGCACAAATTTTCATCACGCAAATTATTGTCCTGGGTCGAACCTACATTCCTTGTTTCAACTAGGAGCCTTAACCTTTGTCCTGACAAGCAAGTCCACAGAATATAAGAAAAAACCGTACCAAAAAGACCGCTTAGCCTCAAATTAAAAACGGTCCCTCGGCCAGCACATGTTAACCCTTTGCCGTTTCAATAGGTTTATCTCTGGGGTAACGATGTTGAGGGGCGGCGATATGAAATCTTGTTATGCGCGCACTATTTAACCCTGTCCTCGCCCTTTCAGACCGGTGACCTGGCCACAATCAGGTCTTTAAGGCCCTTGGGCCGCTCCTCCAGATATAACGATGAACGTGAAAAAAAATATAAATGAAAATTGTCGTCTTTTATTTTCAACTGGTTTCAACAACGACAATCCTTTGTATATTTATATACGTAGAAAGAGAGAAAGAAAGGTTTATTTAGTGACATCATAGCATTTATAGAACAGCAACTTATAATGAAAATTATGTCACTAAAAAGGCAAATATTCAGCATTTGTCGAGTAATCGTAGTGACCCCAACACTGGTCATCTGTATATGCCTTTCGAATGGCACAAACACATAATATACAAATTAGGTAAACCAACAACTATTGATGGAAGAAATACCCAGTGGATATTTCTTCCATCCAAGTTTATACGATGAAGGATGTGTGTCCACTTCATTTCCAAATGGCGAATACACTTTTCAAATAGTATCCAGGTCAAGAGGCGACCCTTTATACCGGCTGATGGGACCGGAGACGTCAGGCGTGGGGTAAGCCTGTAAGTTACCTCGGTCCTGAAAGGTTGGGTTGTATCAGTTGACCTGAAACGCTCCAGCTGCGTTATGCGCGGCGAGGAGGGCTGCTCAGCAGTAGGCGCTGTAACGGATCCTCCTCATTGGCCTCTTGAGGGGGTTTTAGTCGGTGTAAGCCCGACATACCACCCTCTGGTCCCCGCTGAGAGTGACGGTGTGAAATGCCTACCCCTCCAGAAAAAAAGTTAATACATATTTAAAATAAAGTCGCATTTTATTTTACTATGTGAAATATAAAGTTACCTAAAGGGGTCGTTTTAGCCTTTGGGTGTCCTTAAAGTGCCTGTTACAGTAAGAAAGAGTCATGTGACATCAAAAGTATGTTAGACTAACTTTGGACTTTGCACCGCCCTTATGCCGAGTGCATGAGAACTAATTTATTTATTTATTTATTTAATAAGGTTCACCTACAACTAGTACATTGACACATACAAGACAAACGATTAACACAAAATAAATTATGCTAAATGTACAGTCTCTTACAGGCGAACACAGCATGCACAAAAGAAATGTCATTTAAACACTAAATAACAAAGTCAGCAACAAAAAATAAGTGCTAAAATTCTAAAAAACAATATATAATTAAAAAAATTAAAAAATCATAAAATAAGTACTAAAGCTATAACACTTCAAAAAGAGACCTGCGGAATCTGACTAGCGACATGGAACATAGGTCGACATCTGAGGATTGGCTCAAAGAGTTATATTGCCTACATATTCTGGGGATAGGAGAGTTTGCACCCTTAACTGTTCTTCTAAAGGGAACACTAAACAGGCCCATAGGACAACGAGGAAGACGTAGAGGGACTCTGAGTTGAAGTCGACGAAGTAAATCGGTACAGTTTGTATGACTGTTAAAGGCTTTGTAAAGGAAAACCAAGTCAAGAAAGTCTCTACGCTTTTGAAGACTTGACATTTTAAAGAGAGCTAATCTATCCTCGTAACTAATATCGAACTACAAGTGTTTATCTCGATGTGCTGTTGACTGTACGTTATATTGTAAGTTTTACTGTAAACGAAGGATGCAGGGGAAGAACTAGCAATGTCACATAAAACTCGAAAATCAGATTATACCAAAAGTTACATTAACTCATGTATTTTCACCCGGCATCAACGAAATATTATGAAACTAGTGACCGTTATTTGTTTTATTAAACTTTTTAAAATCATGCTCTGTCACGATACAAGAGAATGCCTTGGTGTAACAGATCGGGTTGTATTTTCAAATGAGTTTTTCTCAATTTTTTTAGTTTGTGACGTCGCTTGTTTTTCCTCTGTACCCTTCAAATAATCTTAACTCGCTATAGACTAAAAAAATGATCAAACACAATGGTCCTTGTTTGGTACTCGTAAAAAATCACTTATTTAGTACCCTAATCACGGTTTATAAATTGAAATGATAATATCAGCTAACAGATCATATGTCGAATGAAACTAAAAAATATCTCAATGATTAAGCGATTCCTTTGATAGATTTTATCTGTTCATTTCCAAAGAAAGATAGAAACTAGCAGTCGTAAAAGATACTTAGTAGCTAAATCGAGAACGCAAAGACGACGCTTGAAATGCGGTTCGATTGTATATGTCCTTAGGGTTACCACCCTCGGGAAAATCTCCCAGACAGCCGGATTTGAATTTCTACCTTTAGGATTTTAACTTTATTAACTATGTAAACCCCTTATTCCGTGAGGCAGTGTAAGTAAAAAGTACGTATCACATTTTATCTTTCTCCTCATATATTTCAATACAGTCAGTATTTCACGGGCTCTTTTGTGTTACTACTACAAAGGAAAAATGTATCATGTTAATTTATTTAAATAGTATGTCCTGTAAAGCATTCAGTAGTTTTTGCGTAATTGTATAGTGACCAACGTTCAGCGAATCATACGTTTGTAAGAAGAGTTCATCTAATATTTGTTAAATATTTATTGCTTAGCTAGTTTTTTTATTTTACTTATTTATTTTGAAAATACATTTCGAATGTTTTATCGATCTGATACCAAACTACGGTTTTATTTTTAAAGGCAAAATATCATTTTTAGCACCCAAAGCTGCCTACTACTGTTAAGCCACAGCACGTGTTACCACAAAATAACATACTGTATCAGAAGGTTCACTTGATAAACCTGGCAATATTGTATCAATCTTCGCAACGGCAACAATAAGGTTCAAAATTACTTTTCTGGAGCCGACTTTTGCATACCTATCCTACGCAGCTGTGGACTGGTCCTTGGCTGAAGTTGTTCATCGTTTATGGATCGTTTCCACAAATACCTACAAAATAGCGTTAAAGGCTTAAGAGAGTGTTTCCATTTATATGGACGATGAGAATGTACATTGTGAAGGGCGATTGGCGCGATGCATAAACGTCATAGCATAGAGCAATAAACGTATGAGCAATTCTGGCAGGAACGTCCGTTGCTCGCTCCAATAATCCCTTATAGGGCTGGTGCTTGAGAGCTAGTTGCATTTTAATGGGCATTAAAATACTATTTTGGATGTATTGGCTTTTGTTAAAGAAATAATTCTATTTTTGCTTTTCTTTAGTTATAATTTGTCTTATATTTAAAATGTCACGTAAACGTTAAACTGAAAAATAATTAAAAAGTAACGTCGCTTATCGTCTTTCAGTTGGCTACAGCCAATATCTAAATTTGATTAATAAGTATCTATTAAATTCCACCAGCATGCTTGTCAAACGCGAATTGATGATTAAAACTCCAGATTTATTAAAAAAATCCATAACATAGGTTCTATCCCTACTTCTTTACTATAATATTATAAATGCGAAAGTAACTCTGTCTGTCTGTTACGCTTTCCCGCTTAAACCTCTCAACCGATTTTGATGAAATTTGGCATAGGTATACGTTGAACCTTAAGAACGGACATAGGCTACTTTTTGTTAGAAAGTAGGGGGGGGGGAGTAATGCCATCTTTGAAAGTTTATATGGGCAAATGTTTATTTTTTAAGTTAGAGATATGAAAGTTGGCACAAATATAGCTTTATTTTAAAATATAGACTACTTTTTATTTCGAATGTTAGGGGAGATAGGGGTAAAACCGACCATGAAAGGAAGTAGTCCACGCGAACGAAGTCGCGGGCACAGCTAGTATCTAATAATCAGATATAATGAAAGGCGCAGTGTTTTTAGTTTTCGCTTCTGTACTGCACGAAGTTCTAGTTTTTGTTCAGAAAGAAAAGTTTAAAAAAATCCCGGACTGGTGAAAGTCCAGCTCTAGCAAAAGTCTCCAACAAGCCTAGAGTGTACGAGCTACTTTGATTGTAAATATCCGTGAATCAGTAGTTATTTAAAAAACTATGATCTCAAGCAAGCACTTTCCATTTTGTGTCCAAATCATGAAGGGTAATGATTTTATTCATAATAAGTAACTTCAATTTATACCAACATAGGCGCCACTGTTGTTATAGCATATAACAGTAAGCTCCCATCCTACACAGAGTAAGGTCGTATAATGCATACGTTAGCAAGCACAAGCACCAAAGCCTATTGAGGCTTACTGTTTATCACAATACTCAGTAGTATTAATACACATACTTAGTACACAGCGACTAAAATTAGAATTGAGGACATTCAAAATACGACAAAATTCTTTTTGACAGCCCTAAGCACGTGTCTGGCAGGATCTTAATTAAGCCGGGTTCAAAACAAGCCGGAATGTAGCAAACCGAACGCGCCTAAGGAAACGATGTAAGCAGCCTCGTTTGATGCGAAACCAATTGTCAGCTTACATTGATCAAAAGGCGAAGCCAATTTGCTCCTTTTTTCAATCAACATTCTCCAGTAATGTCGGTACAATGAATTCTGTTGTTGGGAAACAAAGAATGTGATCATAAGTTTTAGAGAACAATAAAAAATATTCAGATCTTCGCATACGTTTTATCTTGTTGCAGACTTCTAGACCGAGTCAAAAATTTGCGAAACTATGTGTACATTACAATAAATTCTTTTGCACGTCCATTTTTTTTCCTACCAGCGCATCGACGTTGGTTTTGTTGAGAAGAAGCGCCACAACAAACTCAACAGATATTCTCTTTTAAAATAAATTACAAACATCACAATATGGCATTTAAATATTTGAATTTTAGAGAGGTAGGGCATAGCGATTTATCGCTCGAACTGGAGCAGCCCGACTGGTGAAATACCTCCACCTTGCAGAAGACCGCAGCCAAATAACAATCACTTCTGTGTTGTTGTGTTCCTGCGTGTGAGTAAGGTTTCCAGAGCTCCTGGGCGGTGCTACATTAGTAGCAGGGGTCAAGCCTTCAAGGTAAAGGCAACCAGTCCAGTAACATATTTATTATGCTGTACTTGTCACCCTTAAGCTAGGACCTCATTACCACTTAACATCAGGTGGGATGAGGACAATCTTGAAGCGCAATATAAAAAAAAAAAGATTTTTCCACATGTTTTTATCATTAAATAAATCTTGTACAGTGTAATAAGCCACGTTTTGATTTGTCTTAAATCTATGCATGGGCAAGTCAACATGTTTTGCGGTAACTTATTAAATATTTTGAAACATATCCTTATGAAGGAATACTACTTTTAAGAAGTCTGAGTTTTGAGACGGCAAGCTTTTGTTTATTTCTTGTGTTAAATCTATGGGTATCTATATTTAAGGAAGGAGCGTAGTTTTTTTGTGACTCCTGATATGATGGTGGTCAACACAATTTAAACAGCTATTAAACCGTCAGGTCCAATGATCCTTCATGACGGTACCGAAGTATTTGACCCTCAAATGTACATAATCACTTTTTTTTTAAATGCGTATTTTTGTGTTCTACCTTTAAAATATCCTGATCAGATCTATAATTGAACTGCACTTAATGGAACACAATAATTATGTTTGGACATAACATTGTAATTTTTCGTATCCAAATATAATATTTGATCCTCTTTTATAACTTAACTTGTTTATTCGATGATATTTAGTATACTAAAAATATAAAACATTATCAATGCAAATCAAAAACTAAGTTTTAACTCCCGAGCTTTTGGTAAATCTGCAAAAACCCTCGTTGCTTCTTTTCGTTTTTGGGAGAACACCCACAGCTTTTGATTTTCAATATTATTGGGTCGTCCTGTGCTGTTCGGTAGCACATTCGTAAAAGTGCGCAAAGGTAATATAAATCAATGCTCGCATTACAAAATAGGTTAAATCGTCCGTTCGTCCGTGTCATCGGCAATGGTTACAAAAGGGACATTGGAATGAAAGGTCCCTGTGTTGAAGAGTACATTTACAGAGGAATGACTGAATGGACAATGTGTCAACGTTGAATGGTGATTAATAGTCGCGTTTGATAAAGTGCCGTTTTCGCTTTTACTTGTGAAACAGAATTGTGTAGGCATGAATCGTGATAGGTACGTAACTAAATGGTTATATTTTTTCAAGTTTAACTTTTTGTTGTCACAATGAAATCTCGATATTTTAAAGAAGAGGCTACGACCTTTAGTACCTATCTACTATATAAAAATAAGTCGAGTTTTCCTTCCTGACGCTATACTCCAGAACGCACGAACCGATTTCCGCGGTTTTGCATTCGTTGGAAAGATCTCAGGCTCCGTGAGGTTTAAAATAAGAAAATTCAGGGAAAATTCAACAGAAAAGCGGGAAAATCCTCTAAGACGAAACGAAGTTCACCGGGACCGCTAGTATTGTATATATTATAAGGTGGGAAATACGTTGACGTTTTGTTACGTCATCCGAGAGAGACAATACAAATCAATATGGAAAACGAACTTTTCTATATTGTTTCAGGTCTGGGTGTTGTGTTACCGTCGTTGTTTCTGATTTCTGTAACACAAGTGATTAATCGGAGCAATGTATGTGATTTTGTCCAATATTTATTTATTTATTTCATTTATTATAACCTCCAAACCCCTTCCCACAGGCGAAGCTCGGAAAGTTTCGAATTGCGAGTCATGAGAGATCCCACACTCCCGGTTCGAGCAAGTACGCCAGGATAAGCCTGTGTACGCGAGTCAAGTTTCTTGTAGCGCAAAATGTAGCGTGCCTGAGTGTCCGTATAGCCGTATGTAAAATTAAGCTTCTCTAAAAGCTGTATAACATATTGTAGCTCCTGGAACCGTTTTTCTAAGCTATCCTAAGTACAAGCCATGCCTACAACGATAATTATAGAGCAAGGAGTTTTTTTAATTAACAATACGAGATGCAAGTTCATGCTAAAATAAGGTACTCATCGAGCCTTGTAGCATGTAACGTATCTGATACTGTATGAAAAAAGGTGCTGCGTACTGTTATATATGTTGATAGCATAAAAAAGGGCAACGTCGACTATTATTTAGCTTAACGGTAGTAAGCCCATAATTTCACTAATACAGTTAGTTAGTTCAATTCCAACCGCGCTAGGTGCCACTGTCTAAAGCATTCCTTGTATTTATCGCAGTAAAGAAATATATGTTTATTTAAAAACAGTTTTCAATAAATCCTATAACATCACAAACTTACTTGATACAGCAGTACTTGCTACAATCCCAGGTGAGTACCCTGCTTAATATATTTGCCATGCTAACCTTGACTTCAATACACATAACACGCCTATTTGAACTAATGGAAATATGTATTCACATGCGATTAGAGACTGCAACGGTGCATACTTGCACGATAATTGCATACAAGCACGCTCAACAGTGCACATAACGTGCTTATATAGTAGGTACTTGCTCTTTTACTGCTTTGTCGCCACTTGACCTAACGCATAGGCATTGAAGATATGTATTCACTGGAAGTGCCAATAGGGATAAATAAATATTGGACAACAGCACAAACATTGCTCTGATTCTGTGATAAGCTTAAGCATATGTGTCGAAATTATATTAATGATTATTAACACGTTAAAAAACTGTGCAACTTGTCGCGGAGTTCTAAGAAAACATTTTCCATTGTTTGTCCTTGGGCAATGAATGTGTTCATACATTTATACTTTGCAATTGTATATATGTGTCTTCTTAATATAATATACCTTATATTGCCTACTTCTAAGAAAATCAAACATTATTTCAATATAAACGGTACTGTCATGTAGATTAGTTTGTATACAGCTTCATTATAAAGCTAACCTTTAAATTACGTTATATTTCTATGCTTGTGACTATACATATTAGAAAAAAAACAATAGATATATTTGTCTAATACGAGCACGTTTACTAGCGTCTTTTTAATTTGCATCAAAAACCAAAATCCGCTCTAAAACTTACGCCAAGTCACATCTAGTTTTATAATCCAGTTATTTGTTCGCAATCAGAGTGTTCACGATACATGGAACAAGTTCTAGTGGGGAGTGAAGTTAAATAACGCAACTTTGATGCATTTGCCTATTGCTGGAAAAAACTCATTGTTGTGATATTGCCAGTCATTTCTGATATGACTCTCTAGTGTTTTGCAGAAACTAATTTTCTATGGTAGGGATAGTTTCTCTAGCTAAATATCTTATGCTATGTAGGTGTTACAGGGGCACGGGCCTTATTAGGAAAGTTACCTTATTAAAAATGTAATTATAATTTTTAGTTCATTGATTATATTTTTTTTACAATTCACAAACTAACTGTATGTCTTGGTGCAAAATATATACATATCACATTGTGGTGTATGTTTTTAATATTAACATAACCGCATTTCACGACATTTGTATGAATATTTATGCGGTACATACACCAAACTATTTATTTTTAAATTTGTGGCTGTCTGACCGATTGTTCCGGTTAATCAATGTTTTACGGGACTTTTAGTCAGATAGCTGATGTATGAGGGGGTAACTTAGGTTACATATATTTTAGAAAAAATATTTTAAGAAAAAAATAATTTAAAATTATTTAGTCCACGCGAATGAAGTCACGGGCACAGACTTATCAGCACAAAGAAAAGCTTTAAAAAAAACTATTAAGGTTCTTTCCGGATATCTTTTCAGTTGTTATAGGTTCCGAACCGAAGGTAGCATCATTTGATTTAAAGAGACGATTCATAAGTGTTACTGATAAAATCAATATAAAAAAAACGATTTTGACTTGTTTTAAACCTGGGCGAATCCGTGTTGGACCGCTAATAGCTTAACACGTATAAATATCATAGTAACAGGATTGGATTATCGTGTATTTGCCTTTAGTTTCACACCTGTTTGGGTTGACCCGTTCACAGTATAATTAAATCCCAAAATCGAATTCCCTCCAACTTCGTAGATTTGCTCGGGTTTGTTAAACATACTATATTTGTACATGTGGTATTCAATAATTCGAATTAGGCGTGTGGGACAGACTGAACTGTAGGATATGTTGTCTTCAATCCTAAAAGTCAGGCTCGAATCCCACTAAGGGTAAATGTTTTTTGTGATAAACATGTGGTCATGAATGATTATACATACATGTAAAGTTTAAATAAATAGCTAAAAGAAGCATGCGATCAGTGATCGAAAAAACAGGGAAGAATAATAATAATAATAATAATCTTTATTCAGTGCCATATTTACATAAACTTATATATGATTGGAATCTCCTTTTAAGTGCATAGGCACTTGTGTTAGGAGAACCCGCTCTTCCGTAGCTGTAACAATGCATGATATGTGTTGCAATGTATGACTGAATAGAAGCTGTGTTAACATAAATTAATATATTTAAAAAAACTAAGTATATTTGACAAATAAAAAAAATATTAATTGATTGATTGATAACATTGATTTAAACAAATCAAAAGCAGAGATTTTATAGACAATAATAGAATATGTTTGTTCCTATTTGTAAGTGTATGAGCATGGTTTGCGTGAGTGTGTATGTGTATGAGTGTGTGTGAGCGCGTGTGTGTGTGTGTGTATGTGTGTGGATGAGTGTGTGTATCTATTTGATACATTAGTTACATTATGGCTTCAGTTTCAGCATAGCTCCATGTTTTAAGAGTGTTCGAGAGTATCCTTTTACATTCATATTTCGTCTTAGTGTAAAGATTTAGTTTCTTGTTTATTGTATTATAAAGTTTAGCAGATTGGCTTAGAAACTGTCTTCTTGCAAAATATGATTTAAAGGGCTCTACAGGGGCCACTGTATGTTTGCGTCTCCTAGCTAGTTTGCTGCTATCATATTTAAGAGTTTTGTGTATTTTTAAAACCGAGCAAAGGATGTACAGCTGCCTAACCGAGAGGAGACTACAGGAAGCGTATAGGTCAATTGTTGGAAATCTATAAGGTTTAAACCACATTACTTTTAGTAATGATCTTTGAACCCTCTCCAGTTCAAGGAACTTTCCTTTAGTTGCACCTCCCCATACAGGGATACAGTATTTCAAAATTGATTCTACAAGTGATACGTAAAGCTGTTTCAGTAAATGTTTGTCGGCGACGTGTCTTAGAGATTTAAAAGTCCAAATCAGCTTACGAATCCTAGACATAACTAATTCCAAGTGATCATGCCAAGATAATCGCTGGTCAACTACCACCCCCAAGTATTTAGTATGATGAACTTTGTTTATGACAGCGCAAGAGCAATTCCCTCTGTAGTTACAACTATGTATTTTAATTTCTAGATCGGTAGTGGGTTGAGTGCTATTATATTTCGTGAAATAGATATAATTAGTTTTGCTTATGTTAAGTGTTAATAAGTTGTTCCTTAACCAGTAAGCTATTTTAACAAGCCCAGCTTCCGTAAATTCTCGCACTGATTCACGAGTTTTTCCGGTGAATACTACAGCTGTGTCATCTGCATAGGAGTATACTTTTCCGTGGTCAATTTTCATGCTGCATAGGCTGTTTATGTATATTAAAAATAGGGTAGGCCCCAGGACACTGCCCTGGGGGACCCCATGTGTCACCTCAGATTGAACACTGCTGTATGATCCTATTTTGACCGCTTGTTTTCGTCCCTTAAGGTAATCAGCGAACAGTGCAAGTGGTAGTCCTCTAATACCGATGTTTTCTAACCTGCGTAAGAGAATGGGGACAGAGACCGTGTCAAATGCTTTTTTCAGGTCAAGAAACACTGTTATACATCATACATCATATCATCATACATCATCAGTTTTTCGATAATCTTTGAGATAGCATTGAGAACCGAGATGGGTCGGTAATTTGACACGTCTTCTCTGTCACCACCCTTGTACACAGCAGTTATTATTGCTTGCTTTAACGCAGGTGGAAATATCCCTGAGCGGAAGCATAGGTTAGCCAGGTGAGTGATTAGGGGCACAATTACCTCATTTGCATGTTTTAAAAATTTAATATTTATATTGTCCCACCCACCTATCGCGCTATCGGATTTGAGACTCATTAACTTCAATAGAAAATCGGCACTCAACACACACAAGTTATGTAAAGCACACAAGCTATCGGTACGCAATATAGAAATAAAAGATAGACACTTGAATAAAAACTTTAAGGCGACAAATAGACAGGGTTCGTTAGATACGACATTTCATAAAAATGGCATTGGTCCAATTTTGTGACTCGCTGCGTCTTTGGAAACGTTTTATGTAACGTCTCTAGCTCACCTTTTTAAGCCACGCCCACCCTGCCTTACTTTTCGTGGTGCCATTTTCAAGCGTTAGATATGCCTCTGTGTTTTTCTTCACTGCATGCGTTTAACTGGAGACTTAAAATCTCTTCCCTTCTTTCGGCTGATCAAAAATATTATAATGGATAATTTAATAATCTTAAAAACATGGAAAATATACCATAATAACTAATCCTACATAATAATATAAACGCAAATGGTGGTAATCATTGTAAGGTTTTATGTTTCTTTACGCAATTACTTCTAAATGGTTTTTATTAAAATACATTTCAAAAAGACTAGTCAACTCTACAGTGGACCTATGGCATAATGGCAACTCATTCGCTCAGCGACTTCCAATCGTCATTCTGCGAAATAATACAGCCCACATTTTGGGTAAATTATCACAGGGACCATCTTTGTATTTGATAAAAGGTAGTTTAAGAAGATACTAAATTAACATATAGGATGATTTATATCCTAAAACAACGCAAACTAAGTCACGAGCTATTGGAAGAAGTGTCCAATACCTTTAATATACAGTACATAGGTACATCAGTGCGTATATTTCCATTGTTTCATGCATAGTACCGCAACCCCAATACCCTTGGCCGCAGTCGTAACTCCTAGTTCCTGTTTAAAATGGAAATGTTACCTTTGGCTTCCTTGTCTGATAGAACAGTAGCTATAGAATCTGGGGCATGTGCTTGGCTTCATAAAAAACCCTGTAGACGAGAGAACACATTCATAACAGTCGTAAACGGACTGACAGTGGCAGGCAACAATTTGATGCTAGAAAAATGGTTTTGATCATTATGCTTCGGATCAAATTTCTTATCTATAGTTATTTTGTACATTGTAAGACACCACTGGTGAGAGAGAATCTAAATGATGCCTTGTTTGCAAAAACAAGAAAAAAAATATTTGCAAATCGATGACCTCCGTAGTCCGGCGAGTGAGTCGGACCTTAGCGCCGCGCTGTCTCTGAGGTCACGGGTTCAATTCCCGGTCGGGTCAATATGGAAAACGAACTTTTCTATATTATTTCGAGTTGCCGTCATTGTATCTGATTTCTGTAACACAAGTGCTATTTACTATCTAGCAATATGTGGCCAACCGAACCCACTATGCAATTTTTATTTATTTTTCTATTTTTGTTATGGTTTCAAATTGACGTATAATTTGATATTATTTTGTTACTGTTCGGTTTCCTGGCAATCCCTATCACGTACATATACTATATATATATATACTTCTTAAATCACCGTACCTAAATCTTAAATCCTTATAAGTCTTACACATTGACGCAAAATAGAAGAATGTCCACTTACATTGAAACTTGAAACATAGCAAGACATATTGCTTCAACATATATCTTCAGTAACTCTAAATCTATGAGCTGCAGCGCCAATCACAACTCCAGCTGCTACATGCGCGAAGTGATTTAAACTCAGTCGCGGCTTTCATTCTGTAAAGGCACGTGAAACGAACTACAGCACACCACGGTTCAATATCAATTGTTATGACTAGGAAATAAGAGCGGTACAAAGTTTTTTAGTGTATAGTCTAAACGTGCTTTTGACTGTATAATTCGAATTGTAGCTTCATTCAACTAGCCTCATCAGTCGCTTAGTAAACCGCCTAGCTTATTCATTATGCAGCGCATCCAGGCCTGAGGATCTACTCCCAAAAACGAAACAAACAGACGAAAGGTTTCGTTTTTGAAGATCAATCAAAAGTTTGGGAATTAAAACGTGATTTTTGATTTGTATAAATAATATTTTGTGTTTTGAAAACGCTTAATTTGCATTCGAAGTGAATTGGTTACGATTATTAGAATGAAACATCAAAAAATTGACCTGATTCCAAAATAAGTAGCTTGAACAATCGTGATACGAAAACCAAAACTAACGTGGGAGCACAATACATACTTAAATTCATACCACAACACCCAGACATACTCGAAGAAAAAATACAAATGCGCTGCGCACTAATGTATATCTTACCCAAAACCCTTAGATTAACAGTCAGGAACCCTACCATTATTTCATCGGATTAGTTGAAATTTTTTTTTGATAAACTGGCTGTTGCCTGCTCTTCCTCGCAGTATACCGGGATTAAAAGTATTCTATATATTCATATACCTATATATAGTTTAATATATACAGTTTACTCATGATACATCCATTCATTCTTACAAACTTCCTCATTTATAATATTAGTAACATGAAAGACCGAAATGAAGATTAACTAAAGCTTTTAATAACATATTAGAAACAGACAAATTTATCTCCCCTTGCGGTGCGGGAAATTAAATTGAAGGGGGGAGATAAAATTTGTCTGTTTCTAATATTTAAAGTTCGCTAGTACGGCGTATAGTACTATAAAAATATAAAATCGATTTTACTAACATTTCTTAAAGAAAAATCCAGGACGTAATATATGAAACGCGAAACAGTCGGAGACGAACTCAACATTATATTTCAACTATTTTGGATGTACTAAGTACATATAGTACCCATCCGTACTTTCATCCCGAGGGTGTCAAGGGGTTAATCCCACCTGTCATCGCTAGATAACGGTCGGCCTAGAAAATCTAGTTCGCAACTAGATAACAATGAGAAATACGAGTTCACACGTGTCGGCATTTGTCAAAGGCTTTGCGTATTAGGTGCTGGGGAATTGTCGCACTATATTTTTATCTGTACTAATGACGTTAGCAGGTGGTGTTTTCACTTCTATTATTGAGATGATGGTAAAAGTGATGTTTGATAAATAAATATAATATAAATATAGATATTGGACAACATCACATACATTGCTCTGATTCTGCGGTAAGTAGCCAAAGCACTTGTGTTACAGAAATCAGAAACAACGACGGTACCACAACACCCAGACCCGAGACAATATAGCAAAGTTCGTTTCCCATATTGACCCGACCGGGGATCGAACCCGGAACCTCAGAGATGGCGCGACGCCAAAGTCTGGCCCGCTCGCCTCTCGGCTACGGAGGTCGTCAATTATCATAATTGATAATTCCCAATGATCATAATTAATATAATTGATGATAGAGCATCGTAAATATAATCAGAAAAGTCCAGTCTCATAAAAGTTAGAACTTATAGTTTTTAACTTTTTTGACGACTTTCGTAGATAGCCGAGAGGCGAGTGGGCTAGATCGCGTTAGATACGCGCCATCTTGTAGTCACGCGTTCGGTTTCCGGTCGGGTCAACATGGAAAACGAACTTTGGTATATTGCCTCGGGTCTGGGTGTTGTGTTGTTTCTGATTTCTGTAAAATAAGTGCTTTAGCTACTTAACCTTGTAACGTTGTAAAGAAGAATATCCATAAAAAAGTCAGACACAATTGATTATGTACGGTACTCTGGATCTACAACCTTAATACTAGATCAGCAATGTAGTTATCTAGTATTTATTATTTTATAGGTGTATTGGGCAGTAATGTTAAATAGCGAGTGATGAAATTATCTGGAAAGTGGTCCACTTAGAAAAGCGCATTGAGTAAAATAACAATAATTTCTCCAATAGTAAGATCCTTCGCTAAGAAGTTATATAAACACTATTACTAAAATAGCCCAATAAATGAGAATAGCCTGTTTTCCCCTCTTAGGTAGAGTAAAAATATCACGATTGCCGATAATGCGCCCGTTTGGTCAGGGATAATGTCGCGGCTCCCGTTACGAGGGCGGACCTAATTGTTCAAGTACACAATACATATTATAACAGTCTGGAAGCTAAAAAGAAAGGCTTCAATTTAGCACTGGCCATCTCACAGCCACGCGTGCTACATTTGCTCTTATACAGCATCACCATTAAAAAGATAAGGTCAACTAAGTTTACTGGGATGTCTTGCCCTTTTTAAGGGGCAGGGAGTTCCCCACATACGTCACCTCTCTCACGTGACGGTAAGTTCCATCAATGCATTTCCCTTCACGAAAATAAGGACACGCGATATATATGATTGTATTATATTACAAACCTCATATCGTATTGTGAGTTGGGACAACGTACCACCTCAAAAATATAGGAATATTACTTGAACATGACCATCAGTTGATGTACAGTGTGGCATTCCTTCGATAAAATTGTACATGTTAGAACTGTTCTGTGGCATTACTACAAACAATCGAACAACACGTTTAGTTTAGAATTTAAGAAAACTAACACATTGTTATCGTACACGTTACGTCATTTCTCTCTTACATGCTTTTGAAACTCGGTTAGATCGTTTTGGCCATTACTTAAATGTTTCCATACTGAGTTACTATTTAAGTTGTGGTTCAAACGCTTATGTCCTGTGGGTCGTTCACGATCTCGGATTATGAACAGAGAGGTTTATTAATACTAGACACAATTTGTTACATGCAAACGTAACTTTTTACGGTTCCAATTGTCACTGACATTGGAATGTCAAGCCAAAATGAAACCATTAAGGATAACTCATTCCAATTATCTACTAAAATACTGTCGCGATTTAACCCGATAACTTAAAAATTTTAATGTAACTGGGAAATTTTAAATTCTATTGATCCCACGCTGTTCAATTGAACCTAATATTCTTCTATAGTAGGGATCGGAAGATTTTTTTTTTTGGGAACTCAATTATTGTATGACGTCTCACAATAAATATAGGGTTGAAAACAAGTCAGACAACACACTATGGACTTTGTATTGCTCTTATCTCGCAGGTTTGAGAGCAGAAATCTAATTGCAAGTGTTTACTTGATGTGCTGTACGCCAGATTTGCCCACAATCAAGCAAAGTGTTTTTTTAATACTTTTCTCTTGGTACTATTTGTGTGCTTTGGAGTCAAATGATGTGTCAAGTGGCCAAAAAACATTCGGTCAATGTTACGCAGTGGAATTCCTAATGTGAATCGGATGAGCATTGAGTGGAAAGTCTATCAATTTAAACATTTCATGCAATGCCATTATTTTCTGCATAATCTGTGAGGTTGACAATACTGCATTGTGCTTAACACTCGTGCAAAAAATTGAAATAAGCATTCTCTCAGTGTAACGTAGCGGAATCCCTAAAGTAGCTCGGTTATAGTACGCGTCGACTGTCAAGTCTATCAATTCATACATTTTATGCACTGTCACGAATTTCTAAATTAAATAAATAAATATTGGACAACATCTCATACATTGCTCTGATTCTGTGGAAAGTAGCCAAAGCACTTGTGTTACAGAAATCAGAAACAACGACGGTACCACAACACCCAGGCCCGAGACAATACAGAAAAATTCGTTTCCCATATTAACCCGACCGGGGATCGAACCCGGAACCTCAGAGATGATGCGACGCCAAAGTCCGGCACGCTTGCCTCTCGGCTACGGAGGTTGTCATTAAAACTATGTAATTGAAACTGCATTGTGTTGAAATACTTGTATAAAAAAGTTTCAATAAACATCCGCTTAGTGTGGCGTAGTGGAAATCCTAAAATAAATATTGCTCTGTTAAAGTGCGCATTGAGTCTGATGTCAATCAATTCGTATTATATTTCACGCAATGCCACTATTTTGGTTAAATATAAGTGATTAGATTTAGAATACCGAAATGTGTTTTGTTACTTGTTAAAATAAACAAATAAGTGCCTTGTAACAAACAGCTTTGAACACAATTTTGCCTTGAAACGAGCACACTGATTGGCCTCTTCGTAATTGGCTTTTCCAGGATTATTGGCAGACTGCTTGTTTAGTGCTCGAATGGTTTTCATTTCTCAATACTACCTTTTCACAACGACCGTGTATGTTCAATCGTTAAATTATTTTAATTTCACAGGGCAGGCTGCCTTGCCTGCCAGGACAGAAACGGACTTCACTGAAGAAGTCTCGTTTTCAATTAACTGAAACCTATTGAATAAAACCAAATACGGCACATTTAATTACGATTACGTTAAGAAAACAGTTTTAAAAAACATTTATAAGTATTTAAACCTATTTCAGGGATATAAATGTATCTTCATGTTTTTAACTTCTAAACTAAATATATGTCTTTAATTGTCTTGTGCTGGTTGTATCACTACATAGTATAAAGCAAAGTCGCTTTTTCTGTCCCTATATCCCTATGTACGCTTAAATCTTTAAAACTACGCAACGGATTTTGATGCAGTTTTTTTAATAGTTAGAGTGATTCAAGAGGAAGGTTTTTATTTGCAATAAATAAGAGAAAAGCCATATTTTAAAGGTTTTACATTACATCCGCGCGAAGCCGAGGCGGATCGCTAGTTATATATAAAAATGAAACCCGTTTCCCGTTGTCACGCCATTACATGAAAACGGCTTGACCGTTAAGGCTGTTTTTTTTGTAGTTTTCTAATACTCTGTGCAAGGTTCTTACGGAAAAAATATTAAGAAAATCTCTCAGAAAGATTGAAAAATATACATTTAATTTTGAAAATTTAAAAAAACGCGCGTATCGAACGTCAACGTCATTCACAGCCACAGACTATATTGAAAGAGCATCGTTTGTTCGGAAACGTGGTTACTTAATTCAATTCGATCGCACTCATTTATTAATTTTTGAAGATAACTCGCAGCGGTATGGTTATTTATAGATAATATACAAAATAAAGTATTGCATCAAAGCAACGCTAAGGCGGTACGAAGTTCGCCGGGTCAGTTAGTATCAAATAAATGCATTTCAAAATAATTCATTAAAAAGAGGTAGGGCATAGCGATTTATCGCTCAAACTGGAGCAGCCCGACTGGTGAAATACCTCCACCTTACAGAAGACAGCAGCCAAATAACAATCACTTCTGTGTTGTTGTATTCCTGCGTGTGAGTAAGGTTTCCAGAGCTCCTGGGGGGTGCTACATTAGTAGCAGGGGTCAAGCCTTCAAGGTAAGAGCGACAAGTCCAGTAACAGATTTATTATGCTGTACTTGTCACCCTTAAGCTAGTACCTCATTACCATTTAACATCAGGTGGAATGAGGTCAATCTTGAAGTGCAATATAAAAAAAACGAATAAGTATTATTAATATGAACATGTGTCAAAATGTGTGGATGGATTGTCGCGTAGGTGGATCTGAATGTGTCTTTGATACTCTTTCACGCAAAAAAGACTGACTAGATTTTCATGAAATTTAGTAGAAAGATGAATGAATGACTAGATTATAATTTAGAATTTTTTTAAAATCTAAATTACGTGAATAACGTCGCGGGCTATAACATGTCTTGACTTGTTGACTTGTGGCTTTACTTTAATAATCTTGACGACTTCGGTGGCAGTGGCTAAGGTAGGCGACCAAAGCGCGAAAGGTCCCGGGTTCGATTCCCGGTCGGCTCGATTTGGAAAACGAACTCTTCTAAATTGACTTGGGTCTGGGTGTGCTGGGATGACGGCCCCAGTTAGTATCCGTCGTCTGGTGCTCATAATACAAGAGAAAACCTTAGTTTGAGACCAGGTGAGTGGTGTGATTGTCTGGCGTATTTATTACTAGCTGTGCCCGCGCCTTCGTTCGCGTGGACTACATTATTTCATGGTCGGTTTTACCCCTTTCTCCCCTAATATTCGAAACAAAAAGTAATCTATATTTTAATCCAAGTTTCGAGCTGTATTTGTGCCAAATTTCATATCTCTTACTTCAGAAATAAACATTTTTCCATATAAACTTTCTTCTTATAATATTAAGTAGGGATATATTATTATTATCTAATTGCCAATGTTTTAGTTGCCGTCTTTTAGTTTTGAATTTATTTAGTTACTTTTAGTACCTTAACTGCGTAAATACACTTTTTTAGTAAACAGGAGGTAAAACAAGTAATAAAACTAATGGCAAGTTAAATGGCAAAGTTAATCGGAGTCCAACAAACGCGAGCAGATGTAATTTACTTCCCTAATGTAATAACCTAATTGAGTTGAAATTTCCTTGAAAATAATGTTTTCGTTGACGTTTTGTATCGCGAGGTAATTGTGTAAATGTTTATAATGGCGGGTTCCGTTTTAGTAAAATATGTCGTTTAAATTGAAGGACGAGTGTAGAGGTTAAAGGTTATATTAACAATGGTTCAGACCAAATTTAATAAGTTGAACATGTTTAATTAGTTCACTGGGTAAAAAATGCGAAAAATTAGGTTTTATATTTCGTGACGTACAATATGATGAATTTTAAACTATTATTCGAATGAAATGTCTGAATTAAATAATACAAACAGAATACATTGAAGCAGTCTTGAATATAACGTCATTTAGTCAGGATTAATACCAAGATACAAATGAGATGAACATTTTCTAGCGGCGATATCTGAGGAGGTTCTCAATTATCATCTCAATCGACCGTATATATATGTCGCAGTCATCTGGTTGAAACAGCTATTTGATTGAATCACTAGCGTGTTTATTAAATGACGACGTTTAATTGAATTACTTGGCCAAACGTTGAATGAATAAGACTCACTGAACGTCCAACAAGTTAGCGGATTGTAACATAGCCCTTTGAACATAGCGGACGTAATCAGTCAGGTGATTGTAATTTAGTTCATTTTTTTTCCACTGCGGCGTTAGTGCTCATTAAAACAAAGATGGCGTCAAACAGCTGGTACAGATATAATCGAATAGCACTGCGTTGAAAATTTTTAAAGTGAAATTGAGATATAAAGTGACTTATTCGTAAAAAAATATTTTTTTAGCCTAATCGTCTTAAGACTTAAAATTGTTAAAACATATTAAAAAATCTTATTAAGGTGTGTTATGTCATGTCTGTCAGCTATATCCCATTCAACGACTATGCTAAATGACGTTCAGTCAAGAAGTTGAACGTTATATTAAACAATTTCACGAGTTGTCCTTTAGTCATTCAATTAAACGTCGTCATTCAATGAACGCGCTAGTGATCCAATCAAATAGCTGATTAAACCAGATGACTGCGACATATATATACGGTCGAATTCAGAACCTCCTCCTTTTTTTTGAAGTCGGTTTATAAAATAACACCACTTATTGTGGCCTAACTATAATAATAAACTGATGTTGCGATGTTGTTTGTAAATAATGATGAATTCTACAAGTCGAAGTCATATAATTATAAGTCATAATATTCTATTCCATCCTCAATAGTTTTCACAGCGAATGCTATGCAAAATATATGAAGTTATTTTTATATCTTGGGTTACTTTATTTATTTATTTACTTTATTAGATTTAGTTGTTATCAATATTTTGTTACTTAGTAATAATGAAGCTTTCTAATAGTTATTTATTTAAATTAATTTAGTCCAATAGTTTCAATGCTTATTTACAAGTTACAAGTGAAATACAAAGATAGAACTATTTTGTTAGACTTTTGCGTTCCATTTTAATAATTTAATACGAACCATTCACTGCCCAACGTTTCGGTTAAGTAGCACCAACCGTTGTCACAAGCTGACTCAGAAAGTCGAGAGAAACGTCGGGCAGTAAGTAGTTCGTATTAACTACTAAAAAATGTTATCGCGTTTTGACCCGTTAACTTATTTGAAATTGTTAAAAATGCAAATGTTTCCTCTTTGTAATGTACATATTAAACACCCAGACACAGAACACACGGGTCTAGTTCATATTGGCGAAAGGCCGTGACATGTCAATAAAAGCGGTGACACACAGGATCAAAAGTGTGCGTAGTAGGTATCGTGTGTAGCTTGTACTGCTGTTAAAAAGCGACTTGACAGTTTAGTACGATTGGGAAATAATATTTTATGTATAAATGAGTACGCTTTTTCATATAGCATTAGCTTTTTTTGTTTGTTGAGAGGGAAATGCCTACCGCACCGTCACTCTCAGCGGGGAACAGAGTGGTGTGTCGGGCTCGCACCGACTAAAACCCCCTTGGTGGCCAACGCTGCGCAGTTGTGGGGGAGTCGGGATCCCTTGCGGATTCTACACAGACTCCCCCACAGAGCCTACCGAGTATCGTCCGTAGCTTGTACTGCTGTCGAACAGAGACTTTACATTTGAGTACGATTGGGAAATAATATTTTATATAAAAATGAGCTACGATTTTTATACAGCATTAGCTGCCTCAACTTCTGCTCTAACTTTTTAATCACATCGGAGTGTCATTTGGCTTTTATTAGCGAAACGTGTACAAAGTTTAATCAAAGACGAAGTTTTTATATTTTAACACGATGAGAATTCGCGTCTTAACGATAACTCGGAATTTTTGCTGAAATTCTCGGAATATTTTGGCGACGACAGAAGTAATAAAAAGTTAGCAGAGAACCAACAAGGCTAATTAAAGTGAAATGACAAATTCATTATCCGTTTGGCCTGTTAAAAAGTTTTCTTTTTTGTTAAAGAATTCAGTTATTGTTTTTGGTTTTTGCCTTGCAAGTCTTTATTTTAGGTTGTGTTGACAAAGCAAAATGGTTAAAGGATTAATTATTAATCAAATGCTTGGTTTAGAACTGCAAAATCACTACTTAATATAAAAAATAGTAGCGTCCCGCTGTCTGTCCCTATGAATGCGTAGATCTTTATCACGCAAGGGACTTTGATGCGTGATTAATAACAAAAGTATGTAAGTATGCTACTTGCACTATATACATGTGTATAGTACGCTGTGGTGGCGCTATGTGGCGGGTCGTTACATTCCCTTCAATATGGTTGAGTGAAGCGATGGCTGGCACATACGTCATGCTTGTGAACAGGTGCCACCTTTGGGGACTGGTCTGCTCCAGCTTACCTCTTAAAATAAAATAATACTTCATGCTTTTTTCACTCATCAAAATAAAACTATATGACTTGGTCCAAAGTGTTCTACACATAGCTATAAGTTAGATACTGCTACTGTAACTTATCTGCTGAGTTTCTTACCGGTGTCTTCTCGGTAGATATAGGTTTCGAACCGGAAGTAGAATCACTTTGCATTGTATTCAATGACGATTCAAAAGTGTTGCATGTAACCTACTTGAATAAAGAAATATTTGAGTTTGAGAATTTGAGTTTGAGTACAAGAATCCCGAATAATTAGTTTTTTTTTTCGAGGGGGAATGCGTATCTGCACATTACCGGTATATCGGGATTTAGAGGGTGTAAACAGGCAGGACTCCTCAGCTCCGAGAAAAGCGGATACTACCCAATTACCGCCCCCAACTAACTCCCTCCCCCACGGTTCTCATTGCCTATAGTTAGCACCGTGGTAAACAATACAACTGCTACATAACCATTTTGTATAAATTATACAAAAAAAAATGTACAAATGACGATATCATTATCATTTTATGTTCTATTTATTTAAAGACCTATCTTTAAATCTACAACTACTTGTATAATTTGTTCCCTGGTAGGTCAAAGCTTATGCTTAATATTAAAACTGTAAATGCTTTTCATTGCTACGAACGCAAAACGCCTATTATAGCAATCCCGCTACTCTGTCCACCGATATACGTAGAACTGAATGTGGCATAGGTTTGGTGTACGGACTAAGCATACGTGAACTTATTTTTTACCCTACTATGGTGGTCAATAACTTTTTAGCGGACTAGACGACAAGCTAGAACAGCTTGTTGAACCATTGATTCCTGGAGCAAAAGAAACAAATAATTTATCACATTTGTTTGAAAAAGTACGCGATACCGATGCTAATATCAGTCTTGATAGAAAATATATTAATTTTCTGTGGAAGTGGTACGAGTAGTATGGCGTTTATTACAACTGACGCTACATTTGCGAGATGGTTTCTCTATCCAACGTTTGTACGTACATGTTTGATCCATTATAACCTCATCCATAACTAAGAAATTTAATAAATTATTCACATTCTTTCACACACATACATTCTACCTGTGCTTATAAAGTTTTGAATCGTGCATATCCTTATTAGTTATGCTTGTCTTATGTATTTCTTACCTTCTGTCTAGAGTCATCTAGTAACCACAATTCCTTGACTTCGATGTCACCACACAGTGCACAAACTCCCATTTACATGACTAATTACTTGGCTAGCTGCCAAGAGGCGGAGGTGCTACAAGCTACATGTGATGTTTCCTGTGTCTGGCTGGGAATCAAACCTACAAACTGCTACTTACGTACTCGTATAGGCTTCAACTTGAAACAAAAAGCTGATTTGGAATGAAAATGTTTCTGTATGTTAGGTTAAACCAAATTTTAGGCATTCGCAAATTCAAAAATATCGAACGATTTTAAAGAAAAAAGTAAGTTTAAATTTGTTGTATAGGTACCTACCTAAACAAATTTTAGGAACTCGAAAATTCAAACGTCGAGCGATTTAAAAGAAAAAAGTAAGTTTTAATTTGTAGTTTACACAATTTTAGGAATTCGCAAATTCAAAAATATCGAACGATGTTAAAGAAAAAAGCAAGTTTAAATTTGTTGTTTAACCAAATTTTAGGAATTTACAAATTCAAACTTCGAACGATTTATAAGAAAAAGTACAGTCGCCGTCAGATATATAGGAATTTACAAATTCAAACTTCGAACGATTTATAAGAAAAAGTACAGTCACCGTCAGATATATAGGAATTTACAAATTCAAACTTCGAACGATTTATAAGAAAAAGTACAGTCGCCGTCAGATATATCGGAGCAGACAAAGTGACCACATACTTCTGAACAGTTAAAATGTCAAAAAGTTCCAAACACCACAAGTTACCATTAATATCTGAACATTCATTACTTTAATAATATCTGAACACACAACTTACCAATAATATCTGAACACTCATCTATACAAATGAGACAGATGACGTGCGTGTCACATATTGACGTTATGAGTGTTCAGATGTTATTGGCATCTGCTCAGATATTATTGAAGTAATTAATGTTCAGATATTAATGGTAACTTATGGTGTATGGAACTTTTTGACATTTTACCTGTTCAGAAGTATTTGGTCACTTTGTCTGCTCCGATAAATCTGACGGCGAATGTACATTTATTTAAATTGTATTTCAAACAAATTTTGGCATTCGCGTTCAAACTTATTTTTCTTTTTTCAAAACTACCTACTTTTTACACGGGACTTCGTTCTCGTGGCCAGTAAAGTAAACATTGATCAGTTACAATTCAGTTCGTTTCTTATTTTAAGTCTCACAGTGTGTGTCACCACGCACTGACGCGCGCCGTTCCGTCTCGGAAGACCGGTGACTCACTCGCTCGCGAGCAATTAGAAAAAATGAATTCTAATACTGTGAAATGTGTAAGCTGCAACATAGTGATAAACGAGGTGATAGCATTTGTGAACAATGTGATGGACTTTATGGATGAGGAGAGTATACATCAATTGTGTACCTCCTCGTTCACTGTGGAAGACATTGCGGAGGCCAAGGCTCTTCTCTTCGAGTCGATGCCTTCTGGAAAAAGGATGCCAATTCGAAAGAAGAGTGGAAAGAAGAGGATGTCAAAGGATCTGGACGATATGATCGCCTTATTGAAGAGCGCTGACCCTGGAATTTTTCCGATTTTCGTAGCCAAAGATCTTCATAAGCTCCCGCCGGTCACCTTTGATCACGTTGATGTAACTCGACTCCTAAGGGATATATTAAGCCTGAAAAATCAATTGTGTGTCCTGGAAGAGAATATGGTAACAACGGAAAATTTTGAAATACTGAGGCAGGAAGTAGACCATATGAAGCATGCGTCTTTAGTGAATGATCTCCCGTCTGATTCTAGGATAAACAAAGGAAGAGGTGCGTGTTTGCAAAATAGTTTTCAACTGCTAGACAGCGGTCCCATCGGTCTTCAGTATGAACCGGAATATAGATCTCCGTTTCAAACAGCTGTTCAAAATGTAAACAATCCACCGTCAGTAACGGTACACTCGTCATTTAAATCGAGCGCTCAGAACGTTTCTGTCCCTGTCGATCGCACGATATTAGGTGAAAAGGAAGCGTCGTCATCATACATCGAGATCTCAAGCGAAAAGAAAGAGAGGAGTTGTCGCGCGCTTGACGAATACGCCGGCCTCACGGGAGCGAGTGGAATGGAGCTGTGTTCGGAGATCGACCAGGCGTCGTCATCGGACTCGACGAAACCGGCTTTCTCGCAGGCTGGCGCGTGTGACGTGGGCCTGTCTCCTACCATCGAGGCTCGAGCGTCGTGTGAACGTGAATCGAGTTCTACGAAACGAAGTGTACGTCCGATGTCGCGAGTTGTTGTGTCTAATCAAAAAGTGAACTGTGAGTCAATAGTAGGGGTGACTAACTCGGAATGGCAAGTAGTGAGAAACAAGTCGTCTAAGCGCTATAAACTGATCGGTCAAAAAGGCTGTGCAGAACCTAAGCCAGACAGTAAATTTAAGGCAGCAGATGTTCAAGTGCCACTTTTAATTTCAAACGTCAGTAAGGATACAAGTGTGGATGACATTGTAACGTACATTAGGGATAAAACAAGTGAAAATGTGACCTTAAAAATCATAAATATGAAAAAAGTAAAAAAGTATAATGCATATAAGCTTTATGTATCTAGGAGTAAACTAGATTTATTTCTCGATGATAATTTTTGGCCCAATGGAATTACTTTTAGGCGTTTCGTTCGATTTGTGTACAAAACTAAACCAGAGAACTTAGTAAAAGTTACTAAACAATAGTTGTGATGTCCTTAACCCCGTTGTGCGATTTTAAATTAGCAAGTTTTAATTGTAAGTCTTTCAAACGATCGATTGATGATATTCGTGAGATTTGTGATTTTTGTGATTTAGTATCCCTTCAGGAAACGTGGCTGCTCCCTCATGATATTCCGTTATTAGGAACTATTTCTCAAAATTTTGAATACACCGGTAAATCTGCTGTAGACGCGTCGGCAGGCTTGCTGGTTGGAAGGCCGTATGGGGGAGTAGCAATAATTTGGAGGAAGGGTGTTTTTGATAAGGTTACGGTCATAGAATGTAATAGCACCCGGCTGGCTGCAATCCGAGCCACAATAGGAAATCGGTCTATAATTGTATTCTCTGTATATATGCCAACCAATTCTATAGAAAACTTGCCGACTTTTGCTGAGGTATTGGGTGAAATTAACGCAGTTGTTGCGACCACAGATGTGGAAAGTATATTTGTATTGGGAGATTTCAATGCTCATCCAAACGAGTTATTTTTTAATGAACTCAATAATTTTTGTCTTGATCAGTCTTGGGTTTGTGCTGACATAGTTAAACTCGGGTTGCAATCTAACACTTACACATTTGTGAGTGAAGCCCACGGGTGCAAACGATGGCTAGACCACTGTATTGTGTCAATGTCGGCCGCTCAATCGATTGTTAATGTAAGTGTGTTAGAGGATTTTTTTATATCGGACCATTTACCACTATTAATTAAATGCAACCTAAATGTAATAAGGTCAAAAGTAGTGTCACGAAGCACACCCTGTAACTCCGTTGTATGGGGTGAAAGGAGTGATTCCCAAATAGAAAGATATCATGATATATGTAACAATAAGTTTCGAGACATAGATTTTCCTTCGGAATTCAGAGAATGTAGTCATGGTTCGTGTAATTTAATTGAACATAGGCATTTACTGGACAAATTGTATGATCGCATTGTACAAATATTGTGTAGCGCGGCTGTGGAAACAAGCGGGGAGCGACGTTTCTGTGACGGTCGGAGGAAACATCTGTGTGGCTGGAATAAGCACGTTCGTAAAGCCCACGTGGAGGCCCGGCTTAAGTTTAAACTTTGGGTATTGTATAATCGACCAGACTCTGGCATCCATTATGAAAACATGTATGAAGCACGTAAAATTTTTAGAAGTCGTCTGAAATGGTGCCAAAACAACCAAGACCAATTAAAAATGGATATCCTAGCGAAACACAGGTCATCAAAAAACTTTAGTAAGTTCTGGAAAGCTACTGGGAGACTAGACGGTGGCATTGGTCTCCCGGTGAGCGTGGACGGAGTTGGAAATACTACTGATATAGCGAACATGTTTAGAGATCATTTCAGAGTGAGCTCGCCGCTTGGAGCCTCAGCTGCCCCTTGTGATAGTATACGTAGTTGTTCGGCAGATGGACCGCTTCTACATTTCACTGCAAAACAAGTTAGGCATATTTTAAAGAGAATGACCGGTGGAAAATCTCCTGGACACGATGGTATCAGTGTTGAACACCTGAGACATGCTGGGGTGCACCTACCTAGGGTGCTTTCATTGTTTTTTACATTGTGTTTAAGTCATTCTCATCTACCACACGAATTGATGAAGACTATAGTGGTGCCCATTGTAAAGAACCGCACGGGTGATGTCTCCGACAAACGCAATTATCGTCCCATCTCGCTAGCAACAACAATTGCTAGGATACTGGATGGACTGCTTGACTCTTGTTTAGGAAATTATCTGAATTTACATGACGCACAGTTCGGGTTTCGCCCCGGGCTATCCACTGAAAGCGCTGTTGTGAGTGTTAAGCATGCTGTTCAGTACTATAGGGAACGCAGAACGCCGGTTCACGCTTGTTTCCTTGACTTGTCTAAGGCATTTGATCTTGTATCATATAATGTGCTTTGGAGAAAGTTAGAGGGCAGGGGTGTGCCGGTGGAATTGCTTAATATATTTAAATATTGGTATGCAAATCAAACCAATTGTGTGAGATGGGCAAATTCTCTTTCAGAAGCGTATGTGCTGGACTGCGGGGTGAGACAGGGGGGATTGACATCTCCCAAACTTTTTAACATTTATGTAAATGATCTCATCGTGGAGCTGAGCGGCATGCGTGTCGGATGTCGAGTGGATGGCATTAGTATCAATAATGTTAGCTATGCAGACGACATGGTGCTGCTCAGTCCCACGGTGAGGGGTCTAGTGGACATGTTAAGAGTGTGTGAAAAGTATGCTGCTAGTCACGGGCTTTCGTATAATGTTAAAAAAACGGAGTACATGGTCTTTGAAGCCGCTGGTAAACGTCCTGAAACTTATGGTAAGACTATCACCCTTAATGGATCACCCATTAAATATGTCACTCAATTTAAATACCTTGGACATATTCTTACTAGCGACCTCAAAGATGATGCAGATATCGAGAGAGAACGCAGGGCTTTGGCAATAAGAGGGAACATGTTGGTCCGCAGATTTTCCCGATGTACAGGTCAAGTTAAGGTTACACTTTTTAAAGCATACTGTCAGAATATGTACACGGGAAACCTGTGGGTGAAACACACTAAACGGTCGCTCGAAGCCCTGCGGATTCAGTACAATAATGTATTCAGGATGTTGTTGGGACTGCCTCGATATTGCAGCGCATCGGGAATGTTTGCGGAAAACCAAACTGATAGTTTTAATGCTATCATCCGCAAGAAAACAGTCTCCCTGATTAGCAGGATTCGAGGCAGTCACAATAGCATCCTGATGACATTAGCGGACAGGTGTACATCGCCACTTTGGAGGTGTTTGGTGATGAGAGTGATCCCGGAACCTCGCATGTCTCGGTGATTACTGTAGGTATTAGAACCCAATCTCGTTAAAATAATAATTTCATGAATTCTAAAAATTATGTTACTAACAATACCCCTTAAGTTAACTGTTACTAACACCTATGGATGTTACTTATCTGAAATAAATGTTATTTAATTTAATTTAATTTAAACACCATGATTCAAAAGGATAATTCTAAAACAGTTTTAACGTTCAATTGTATTTCAACACTGGATTGGAACGGGGTAGGGTTTTTGTATGGGGACATCCAAACCCGTTGAACGGACAAGTCTCCTCCATAGTCGAGAGGCGAGCAGGCTAGACTTTGGCGTTGCGCCATATCTGAAGTCCTGGGTTGGATTACCGGTCGAGCCAATAATTGCAAACGACGTTTTCTATAACGACGGTACCACAACACCCAAACCCGAGATAATATAGAAAAGTTCGTTTCCCATATTGACCATATTAGTGTATGTGTGTTGTGGTGCCGTCGTTATTCCTAATACGAGTAGGTACATACTTTAACGTTTATAATATGAAAAAGATTTTGCTATTAATATTTTAATCAAATGTAACTTATCAACTTATCGTAGAAGCAAAGTAATTATTATTATAATTAAGCAGAAGAAGTAGTAATGTTGTCTAATATTTTTTATTTGTGTTTTTATAAAATGGGAACAAAAACATGGCAAGTTTCTTTACTTTTAGTCATATTTAATAAAAGTGTTAATTAGTTAGTATGTAACCTACTTGTAAAAAGGAATATATGAGCTTGAGTTTGACTACATCAAATTCTATTTAACCCTTTTTCTAAAACTAAAACGACTATTAATATCAAAAATAGGCAATGTCATCGACCTTGTGTACAAAACATTTACTTAATCTGATCGAATAGAACATGGTGCTTGAAATGATAACATCTTTTAATACGACCACTATAAACTGGTTCATAAAATGAGTTTTCGTTGTAACGTAAAATCTATAAAAAGGTACAAAGCGTCATTGTTGTTTTAACTTGTAACGTTTAGATATCAAGCGATAGGACACGTAAAGAATCTTTTAAAAGGTGAAAAAAACGGATAAACGGAATGCTTAACACAATTTGTTCATAAATAAATCAGGTTTTATGATATGGACGAGAAAATGCAATCCGTTTAACGAAACTACGAGTAATATCATTAAAATATTCTTTTTTAGAAGATTTACCTACACACAGAACCTACACTTCAAAAAATAAATAAAACGGATTTAAATAAATCGTCAATATTGTCATCATCTACCATCATCAAAGTCGACCTAAAAGTAATGCAATTATATCTATACTAATATTATAAAGAGGAAAGATTTGTACCTATTTTTGTATGTTTGTAATGAATAGGCTCAAAAAGTCAGTACTTTTTGAGCCTATTCATTACAAATCAGCCCAGTGGCTGATTTAAAAAATTATTTCATCAATAGAATGCTACATTCTTCCAATTTGACATAGGTTACAAAATTAGGGATCCTTGGTAAAATTTGAAAAATTCCAACAGAAAAGCGGGAAAAATTCTCTAAGGCAAAACGAAGTTCGCCGGGACCGCTAGTAACATATATGTTAGAAAAGGATTTGAAGATCTGCTTCCATTACGACATTTCAGTATGTATAGGTAGGTATACCTATGTATAAGTGCAGTACTAAAAATAACTGTTAAAACCATGGATATGAATAATTAAACACGTTTAACTAGTAAATTTTGACCACAAACAGACGCCTTTTGTTTTTCGTGATTTTGTATGTTACATGGTATTTGCATTCATATAATTTCACATATCATTTACATGTCTTTAAATATTTTAAAGAAACAGAAAAACTTTATCTCCCCTTGCGGTGCGGTTTAACCCACGACCTTCACGAAAAACAATTTTTCTGTGTCTTTAAAATATTTAAAGTTCGTTATGCGTAAAGCGCTATAAAAATAAAAAGTCGATTATTTACATGTCGTCGGTTCTTTAGTGAATAAATAAATCATGGGCAATTGTAATATTGGTACCTACTCGTAATTAACCTTTCTCCCCACTGTCCAGTTTTAACGTTAATTTAACGTGCAAACTTAATACTCTCGACTTACAAATGCAAAGCCCATTACAATGCGAACAGTACAATATTGCATCAATAATTTAGGCAACTGCACACGGTTTTCAATACAATTTCGTACACACATACGTATCATAAATTTAGGTTAACAATTTAACATAAATAACACACTAAATCTTCACTATATGAAATTGTTTTCTCTCACATACAATCATATTTTGAAGAGAGGAAGGGCATAGCAATTTATCGCTTGAACTAGAGCAGCCCGACTGGTGAAACACCTCCACCTTACAGAAGACCGCAGCCAAATAACAATCACTTCGGTGTTGTTGTGTTTCTGCCTGTGAGTAAGGTTTCCAAAGTTCCTGGGGGGTGCTACATTAGTAGCAGGGGTCAAGACTTCAAGGTAAGGGCGATAAGTCCAGTAACGGCTTTATTCTCATGTAGGTATGTGCGATCTAAAGAAAACTGATAGCTGCAGAACATATTTCAGAGATTTGAAAATTCTTACAATGCCTTGTATGTACATATATGAATTGGTGCTCTTTGTTAGACAAAATTCGAAGTTATTTAAAACTGTCCGTAGAAAGCGTAATCGTAAGTTGCTGTGCTCTGTTAACCAAATCCAACATAAAACCGCACTATATGCTAACAGTGTTTTTGTTATGGCACCTAAAATTTATAATAAACTGCCTAATTACATCAAAGAGTGTGATAACTATGAATCCTTTAAAAAAAATTTGCTTAAACATCTGACTAACAATGCTTTCTATTCTGTAAAAGAATTTTTAGAGTTTAAATAGATCTTGTATTGTATTAATTAAGAAAATTGTACTTTATTACTTATGATGTTGACATAATTTGTAATTTCATTTAATTTTCTGACATTATTATTATTATTTTTTTAAATCGAAATTGACTACTTGATATCTGAAACTTTATTTTTCATTTTGACATTTATTTTTTATTTTATTTATGCATGTTTTTAATCTACTGACTGTGATATTTTAATATAATGAACTAACTTTATTTTATTTTGTAAAGTAGTTACTTCATTCAATCTGGAAGAGCTATCATTCATGGTATGTTTCAATAATAAGTTAATTTGATATAATCAGGATTTCATAATTATATCCATATTCGTACGCGATATGGCTGATTACAGTGATACAATATGCTTATTATTAACACTCAGTGGCGACACTACCTGTGAATCACGAATAAATGATTTTGTATTTGTATTTGTATTTGGTACTGGTCGCCCTCATTACCACTTTATATCAGGTCGGATGAGGTCTTGAAGTGCAATATAAAAAAAAAATTCGCTATGATGCATGATAACTATACCGCAAAAAAATAAATTGGAATAAATTGTAGGTAAGCTTTTTAACAAAAGTATCGTACTATATTCTCATATGAAATTATTCCTCTCACATACCACAATTAATGTTATAATGATGCATGGACAACTATTGAACAAATAAATTAATTGAAATGTTTATGAGGCGAATAAGTCCTGGTCGATTTTTAATCGTAATTTATTCTATGAATGAATAACTGACGCTTACTTCAAAGAGGTGAAACAAATTTTACTGAATATGCTAAGCTTGTTAATGTCAGAGCAGAACCACAACAGACTTTAAAAATGTTTCGGTAATGAAATGCCCATGGTTATTGGAGCTGTCATCTAATTAAGAAATGAAAATTGGCGCACCACGAGACCACAATAAAAAAACCAGTGATATTTTGAACATCAAATGAGTTATCAATCGAACCATAGATTTAAAGCTTCCTTATTCTAAGGATAAAACGGCTTTCATCATCATCATTTCAGCCTGTTCCTGTCCACTGCTGGACATAGGCCTCTCCAAGCGATTTCCAGCGCGACCGGTCCATTGCCACCTGCATCCAACGAGACCATGCTATTGCCTGCCTGACGGTTAAAAATGTAAATTTTTACTACTTATCGAATAATGCTTTTTGTATGTTTATCTGATGCTGAAAATATCGGCTAAGGCACATAACGATAAGGCTAATCCCAATTTGGAATAACTCGACCCTAATATTAAGCGCATTATTATTCAAGCTGAAAAACAAACAACAAAACAGTTCACCGACAAAAGCTTTTAAAATGGATCCTGACAACAAAAGAAGTTACCATTTGTTCTAGTCCCAGTTTTCCGTCGTCCCTCGCATGCAACCCAGCCGTTAAGGCTCAGCTATTTATTCAAAGCAAGCCCTGAAATTCGGCAAATACCTAAGGCCGAGTTATTATGCAGACAGCTGCACTGGTACGCGACTAGAAATAACTCGGTAAAATTCTCAGCGAGACTATTGTAAAAATGCTTTTAGTTAATTTTAGGTTTGCATGCGCCACTTATTTCTAGAACGAAATGTAAATCGACTTGGGATTTATTTTGATGGCGATTTGTTATGAGCACTTAAGCGCGCGTTTGTGCGTTGAATGCAATGCGATCGTTTCACGTCAATTTGGGATAACAATGAAGAAACAATTTTTTTGCAGGACGGATGCTTTACTGATACAACCTAGAATCTAAGTACGTTTGCTGCCCGTGTCTTCCCTTCAACGAACGAACAATACTTAATACACTGTACCTACTACCTACACTTTCTTTTTTACTTAGATATTAGGATTAAGTCAAAGTTAACAGCTACTTTCAACCATCTCAATTTGGATAGATATCCGTCTAACCGATAATCCCAATTGTTTGTCACTCGTTCACAGAAAAGCTTTTGATTAAGACAAAATTAGGTAGGACACAGATTTTTTATTAGGTGTACTAAAATGATATTAGAAATGATATCACTATAAGGAAAACAAGAGACAGTGTTGTTCACGTAACGGTACAACACTGTCTTTTAATATAACAATGGTAATATGGAAGTCGCCGTCAGATTACAATTAAAAATGTCAATAAGTTCCATACACCACAAGTTACCATTAATATCTGAACATTAATTACTTCAGTAATATCTGAGCAGATGCCAATAATATCTGAACACTCATAACGTCAATATGTGTCACGCACGTCATGTGTCTCATTTAGCTACCTGTGTAGATGAGTGTTCAGATATTATTGGTTAGTTGTATGCATAGATGTTGTCGACTAGCATCTGTACAGATATTACTGATGTAGTGAATGTTCAGATATTAATGGTAACTTGTAGTGTGACGAACTTATTGACATTTTTTACTGTTCAAAAGTATTTAGTCACTTTGTCTGTTCCGAATTATGTGACGGCGACTGTACACATAGTTATAGAATCTTTTTAATCGGAAAAAATGGAATGTTATTTTGTTAATTGCATTAACATAGAGTTCACTTTCAGTTGGATCATACGGAATTTGTGATACGGCTACCGAGCTATGAAGAGCTATTAATTGTCAGTTGCTTCATCAATACCGAAGCACAAGGAAATAATTTAATTGCTGATTACACTGCTAGTTCACGAAATCAATGTTTAACCCGAGTCCGTAATATTACACATCGGATGATTTAACTTCTTAGAAAATATAACTCAAAGTCCTTTGACGTTTTAATCCATGGTGGTATAAAGCTACAGCTTTAAACAGGTACAAAAAAACAAGTAGGTAGCTGCAAGACAGTGGTCTTGCGGCTATACAAATTGGAACGACTAATTAATTGCGGATTACACAGATAATACCGACATTGGTGTTTGAACAGTCTGTGGAGGCTTTGTGGTTTTGACGTCTCAAGTTTTTAGAAAATATTTTACAAATTTCTACTATTTTTGTCTTTGGTGGTCAATGTTTGAAGGATTTAATGTCCGCCAATCACCAACCAATGTCCGCAGGATACGAACGCTACCAATTACTATATAATGCCGTTATTGCCCTAAAAGTGACCAATATAATAAAATAGAAACATAGTTCTCTTTAATTCTCATGTTTAACAATGTCACGTCATTCCAATATTAACAATTTTAATATTATTAATATCGATTATGTATTAGATTATAATAAACGAAACTACCAAAACATCTAATTATAGATTTGTATCATTGAAACGCCTAACATGTTGAATTAATAAGTAGTCACTACAATTTATGCTTAATAAACAGACTTCGATTGAAATGAAAACCGTTCACCAATTTAGTAGGCAAAGAAAATCATCATAAACTTGTAAAACACGACTGGTAAACTAAGTTAGTGTTTATACTTAATTAAGTGTTTACGTTTGATAAGACTTCAGAAAACTAACTAAAAAATAACAAACGCCTACCGCTTAAGGTAATTCGTTTTGTAACTAATTGTTGACATGCTGAATTTACAGATAGCTACAGCTCTGGGAGGGAGGTATTCCGCGAAGGGCTACCATTTTGAAGCGCACAAGGGTCATCTAGTGTCTGGGTGTTGTGTTACAGTTAAATGCGCTTAGACTACTTTGGACTTTGTACCGTCCCTATGTCATGGGCTTTAGAGCCAGTATTGAACTGCAAGTGTTTACCATATATGTGTTGGTGTGTTTTTGCGTGTGAGTAAGGTTTCCAGAGCTCCTAGGGGGTGCTATATGAGTAGCAGGGGTCAAGCCTTCAAGGTAAGGGCAATAAGTCCAGTAACAGATTTAGTATGCTGTACTTGTCGCCCTCAAGCTAGGGATCTCATTACCATTTAAAATTAGGTGGGATTAGGTCAATCTTGAAGTAAAATATAAAAAAAAAACATCAAGTTTATGTTGTTGACCGTACCGTTGGTTTTTTCGGTTTCCGTAGCACAAATGCTCTTCCTAGTTACCAAAGAATCAGAGCAACATTAGTGATGTTGTCCAATAAAAAAATCTCAGTTGACACTGGCAAAGGTAGACTTCGTAACATGGAAAGAAAAAGAAGAAAATCTGCCAGTGGGCTTAAGTATTTTACATAGTTAAGTATATCGCAAGTATTTGCGTAATTATTTTTTAAATTGTTGATAAATAAGAGGGTGAAACATGGAATAATATTTCGTACATATACAGACGTCACACAGCCCCAAACTTCTGTTCTAACTTGGGCGGCCATGAACAGTGTTATAATCAATTTTTTTTTTAAATGACTACATCACATACGTTGCTCTGATTCTGTGGTAAGTAGCTTAAGCACTTGTGTTACAGAAATCAGAAACAATGACGGTACCACAACATCCAGACCCGAGACAATATGGAAAAGTTCGTTTCCCATATTGACCCGACCGGGGATCGAACCCGGAACCTCGGAGATGGCGCTCGCCAAAGTCAGGCCCGCTCGCCTCTCGGCTACGGAGGTCGTCGATATTTATTATATTTAATACACTTAAAGCACTCGCGCACTGTTTTATATACATACATTGAAAAAAAAATAAGAACATATTTACAAAATAATATTTTAATACGTATAATTGGAAGTTTTCGGTAATAAATGAGAAATATTTGTGGATGGTCGGCTTGTGTACGAATTTTAAACTACGGCTACAAAACGCAAAATAAATTCAGAGTAATATATGTATATCCGAAATACAGTACATATCAATTTAGAACTACCCCGATTCCAAAAATAAGCGTTTCAGATAACAGACGTTACAAAACCGGAACGGAACGGAAAAATCTAATCCAGATTTTCGACTGTTGAAAAAGGTAAAAGACGCACATTGGGCCAGACAAAACGGCTGCGCACAAAACTGATTAAAATTTCAGCACACATCAAACGCAGCGCTTTTTCCGCGCGCCAATTAAAACTTTGACATATCGCAGATAGTTCCCGTGTGGGTCAAGAGCTGTAGACATTTGGGGCGTGACTACCGCTCCCTGACTCAAAAATAATGTTTTACAAAACAAAACACCAACAGCTAAAGAGAATGATGACACAGTAAAGACAATGATTGTATTTAGTCCGTCAGTTACATTATCAAAATACAATGAAAACGTATTTTTTAAATAAATAATTGATGATGATAAAGCGCATCCTAGGTTAAGCAGAGGGATGTGATCATTTACGTCACTAATTCGTAAAAAACTGTGCGAATTGGTGAAAATTAAGCGAAATAATTTTAACGCCATGTCTGATATGTTAAATACATTAAGTTCAGTACTGTTTATATGATAAAATAAAAAATCGTTCGTAAAATGGCACAATTTATCACCCAGGTGACGAAAATGTAAATTCACCTTGAGTGTGAAAAAAGTAAACGTTTTCATTCCATTGTTTATGTGATTTGAATGTTTTCCTGAATAAAATGTCAGCTTTGAAATCCGAGGTTAAATATTATTTTTATCAGTATCATCCCAAGTTTCATAATAACCATAACAACACAAATATCGCTAGCTCTCGTTCTATGTTGTTCCCGCCTCACATTGAACTGTTCATTGATTAGGAAACAATTCATAACTCTCCGGTTGCATGTTTTTGAATGAATGCTGAGCAAGAATGCTGAACTTTGGCGATTTTGGAGTTGAATACGGTGTGGTTCAAAGTTGATAATTATTACATTAACCAGCATGCAGACATTGTATTGAGTACAATACGGCTAGAGTTTCCCATTTAATTAGCATTAGCAAGACAACAAACATGTTAGTAAGTACGCTATCTTTGGTGTCACAATTTATCTTGTAACTAAGTGTTGTCACGTTACTAAGAAAGTTGAATAGACAGGTAATTAGATATCCTTGTCATGTTGAGGTGTGCAAACGAAATAAATGTAACATGTACCTTCTAATATTTGTTAAACAACATACATTTATACTGAACTGATTATGTGGTTAGTTGTAGCACATGTGCTACAGAAATGAAACACAATTATTATCACACATCTTATTATATTAACATAGAAATAAAAAAAAAATCCTGCCTAAAATTTGATTAACAGCGGGGATCTACAGCAGAGCAAGAATTACGAATCCTATGTTATAATTTTGACATTATTGCGATACAAGTAGCTTCCTTAGATGAACGCCACTTGTTGTGAAACCGCGTCTTAAGATTCTTAATTCGTATTTCATAAATGGTAGGGGATTGCGGAAGCAAAAAAGGAAAAAAAAAAGCAAAGGAAAAAGGATTGTAGGAACAAAAACATTATATTTTTGAAACTGTACTATTTTTTTTATTAACTTAGTACGTTATTCGTTAGTTAAGTTGAAAAATACGAGTGAAATATGCGAGCACAAAAATTAATTAGTTAACTCTTTGTTCATTCCCATTTTTGTAAAAGATGTAAATGACTCAAGTGAGACAAGTGAAGTATATTTTTGACACACTAATTAAGAACAAATGTAAAGATAAAATCTGTATAAAAAGGTATTACAACAAAGAGTTTTAGCTGGTCGCCAAGAATTTTATTTCAGCTATCTTCCTCGTCTTGGTGGCAATGCCACTTATCTAGAGTGATATCGTCAACGCTCAAATATATATACCTACATATACCTATAATAAACTAAATAACATTTTGTGCTCATTGAAATTTAAATAATTAGTAAGAATCGTGCCCTTTTTCATTCTAATAATGGTTCTAAATTAGCATTATCTTAAAAATGCCAACAATCTCCAAACTGCCAAATTCCTATATTCCCCTATAGTACAAAATAAAGCTGTTGGCATTCCAGCGCTCTTAATAGACCGTTGATGACCAATTACAAAGGCCGTGAGTGCTCATATCCTGGGCTAATGAGCTCGGAGGCAGGGGAATATTAGCAGATCACTATTAGTGGTATCTACATAAGTGGAAAAGTTTGTTAACTGGACCAATAATACATCAACTAAGCAAGGTTTATTTAAAACTAGCTGTGCCCGCGACTTCGTTCGCGTGGACTACATCCTTTCATGGTCGGTTTTACCCCTTTCTCCCCGAGCTATATTTGTGCCAAATTTCATATCTCTAACTTCAAAAATAAACATTTTTCCATATAAACTTTCAAAGGTGGTATTACCCCCAACCCCCAAGTCATACTATGTAATTGGCAATCAGTCATTGCCAATTACATAGTATGACCGCATCTCAATTTCATAATAGACGGGCCATTTAGCCAAGTGGATAAATTTGTTTCCACAAATCTCACTGTCTGATGTTTTCAAGTGGCCAAACGTATTTAAATTGAAGTAGATACAAGGATACATATAAGGCAAGTGGAGGATTTTGTATAAACAAACTTATTATCAGAGATATGGTGCCAGCCGACAAACGGCCTCTGACTAAGTTTTATGACTTTCTGAAGCAAAATATCAATGTTACCAACAGGTATATTTGTTCTTAATTAATTCAGTCAGAAGAAACATCCATTCATTACCAAACTCTCTGTGTGAAAGATTACGGTTGTTTTAAATTTCATCATAATTTAATTTAATAGTCAATGGTAAAGTTTCTAACCTAGATGAGAGAATGCGTTTAAAAATAAAATATATAGCGCATTAAGTATGGAAGGTTTCGGGAATAGGCCCATTACGGGGATAAAAGAAGTGGAATTGACGCCAATAAACCACGCAATGCGTCTGATTAGGAACAAATAGACCTGTTGAAAAAGGTAGCGTTTCTAGTTGTGGGATGGGACCAAGGGATGTGGGTTCGATCCCTAAGTGCTACAAACATATGTGTGACGAGCATTTGTGTTGAATCTGTATCTGGGTGTTTATAAATGTATTTAACCATGTATTGTGGTACCACCGTTGGTGTTGGTGTCTACAGCGGTGCTTAAGCTACTTACTTTGGCATCAGGACAATGTATGTGATGTTTTGTGATATTGATTTCTTAAAAATGCAAACACAATTATTATTAATTCATAAAATGATATTTAAAATAATTATTTTTCGACATAGTTTTTTTGGCATTGTCTTATTTTAGTTTTTTTATATAATTGTGTATGGTTTATCATGGTATTTATTAAAATAGAAAAATAACAACTTCATTTAATAGTTAAATATTAAACAACCTAAGACATTACTCAAATGCGATCAATAAACTTAGCACATATATCGTGACATTTGATTACACTGTATTCACGTAAGGTTTACATATCATCGATAAGTAGGTAAAGAATTTAAATATTAGAAAGATATATTGCATGAAAATGTGTTTGAAAGATAATAGTGTATATTTTTTTTTCGTCAAAAAATAAAGTGCAAGTGGCGTGCAGCAAGGGTACCAAACTATTTTTTTGAGACAGATTACACATAAACTAATAATTAAATACCCAACTAATTCAACAAATCGTCGGTCACGCGAAACGGCGCTCGATCACGTCTGTTGTCGTTGAAAACTTTCTGTTTTTGCTAAATTAAGCTAATAATTTTCTTGGCGGAGTTGTCCGTGTAAACACAGGCTCTGTTTATCCTGTTGTTCCAATTTTCTTCGCCGAGTCTCCAAGCTGTTTATCGTCAAATTCGACTGAGTTTATGGGATGAAATCGTACCGCTTAACTTGATTAAATAGGTATGCGTATAGTAGTGCATAGCTATGTCGTGATTACAATTTTTTATCACTGTTCTGTGAATTGCACGGAGTTATAATGTGCACTTGCACTACATTAAAAAGCCGTCCATCGTTAATTTGTTTGGTCTAGGTACAGAGTTATCATTTTGGGGTTCTGGATTCTATTCCCGGGTAAGCAGTATGTTCCTCAAAGATGGCGTTTTAGAATCAGCAATCCGCATGGCAATCGTGGTGAATAAGCGAGTACGTATTATTGTATTGACGAATTTATTTCAAAAATGCAGGCCTTTGCCCTTCCAGAGCATGAAGTCCTACACACGCCGTCGCCGTCCCTCGGGGTCACGGTACGGTGCATCAACGCATTTCCCCCGTAACAAAAAAAAGGCCTTTACGCTGCAATTTACTATTAAAAGGCTAATTTGTGCACGTCGTGAAATTAAAACTAAACATTAGACACTTAAAGTACCTAAAACTAAGAAATTTACTTTTTGTAAAGCTAGAATTCAAAACACAAATTTCGTGAGTAAAAATCTGACCAATCGATTAAATCAAAGATCATGAATTCTGTATGAGTTACTTAATAAACTCATACAGAACCCGACCAAACCATAAAGTGCGATTGTCAACAACAATATTTCTACAAAACACGGAATTGCGTTCAAAACGTTTCGTTCCAGGTACAAACATTTTGTGCAAGTGACACGAAATTCCTCCGGATTCCGATTTATTCGAAGTGCCGTACAGATTTTCATTTTCAATTTGCTCAACCGAGATCCAAGGATAGGCTGGAGCTTTTTTTTTCATCAAATCCATCGGCTGGTTAGAAAATCCTGTTTCAATCATCAATTAATTTAATGTGTTCCGATATTTTTTTCGAGCTGCGGTTTGGTTCATTTTATTTAAACATATTACTTTTATTAAAATGTATTTCCGGCCTGCGGATGATACCTGATTTATGATTCAAGGCTGAAGATATTTTTATTTTTATTTTTGTAACTAACTACTTTGGATACATACGTATTTTTCAACCGACAAAAAGGGTTTATGGATATGTGGACGAACTGTACATATGTGTACGACTAAAATGTATTTTTGCCGTTCGATTGCATATATTTCTAAATAGGTACTTTTTTTCCTTTTCTCTGTCATTTCACATAGCTGAAGGGATCTAAGTAGCTTATAGTTTCATCGATATAAAATGTATCTGTTTTGTTTTAAATGTTTAAATTTAAATGTTTTTAAAACAAATTTTATAGAAGGTTTGCGTAAAACCTCAATTTTTCTACTTTTCTATTCATGTCGTAGTATGGTTTCAATACAAAAGCATTGAAATGCATACGGCACGTAACTGCAGCTTGGCGTGCGCCAGGGACTATTATTATTACCTTACAAGTTTTCCGTTGGGGAAGTATTCAAAATAAGTTGATTAACTGAACAAAAAGCTTAGGATAGGTACTTTTTAAGGATCTATTTTTAACAAGGAATCTTAGTTTTTCATACGATTTTCGATACAGTTTTACATAGATAACTGTGTTAACCGGTATGCTGAAATCACGGTTATAATATGAAGTATAATATCAGGCAATTTAATTCCACTACATCGCAAATTTCTTTGAACATTGACTTCCGAGAACACTACTTTGTATGACTACAATGTTAATTGATACGGGGCAGTGTGGGGCGATTTTAATTTATCGGCTTTTTGTACTATCATCATTTGTGTTTTTTACAAATATAATCCTTTTGGTTAAGCCTTTAAGTAGTTTAAAAAATGTCAGCAAACAGACAGCAGAAATAACTGCGTTCTATACTTTGTGAAGAGGCCCAGTTATCGTTTTAATAATAGATACTGGTTTAAGGTAGAATGCGGATTTGAGATCACAAACAGAACTATGTTTTAATAAATCCGTAACATACCAACTTTGCTTGTTCCGGAAATCAGTCCCAAGACCACCAGGCCGTTGAGGCCTTGAGTTGGTTGGTTTTCATTTGGGGTTGGGGTAATTTGTATTTTTTGTGAACCAACTGATCTCTTTATGGAAATATAAATTTTGGAAAACCTCACACAACATGCTCTGATTCTGTAGTAAGTAGCTAAGTCTTACAGAAATCGGAAACAGCAACGATATAAAAACAGCCAAATATTATTAAAGTGCCATCTCTGAGGTTCCGGGTTCGATCCCCGGTCGGGTCAATATGGGAAACGAACTTTTCCACATTGTCTCGGGTCTGGGTGTTGTGGTACCTTCGTTGTTTCTGATTTCTGTAACACAAGTGCTTAAGCTACTTACCACAGAATCAGAGCAATGTATGTGATGTTGTCCAATATTTATTTTATTTTATTTTTATTAGCCATATTATGCCTATCATTTACCAAACGCATAGGTAAGTTTTATGAGGAATATTTCATGAAAACCTTGCAAGCCGCTCACTAAATTTAACATTAGGTACGCTACATTTGTTTATTGTTTTATGGGACAAATTTTGAATAGGCACTTATACCTGTTCCAAAATGTTCCAAGACACATAAAAATCAGTTTATAGGCCATTCGTATCATTCTATTTTTCACCGAAGTGTTTCCATTTTTATGCCTGATCTCGTAAAACGCAAGATGTACAGACAGATTAAATTTAACGTCCCGGTTTTGCGTATAAAATTAATATTTTTTTGGGTCAACATTGCGGATGGAACAGATGCTTGCTTTAACGGAATTATATTTGAGACCAATAGTGATAGAGGTGACCTTTTAAGTTCTTCTTAATTAATTATGAGGTAATTTTATTGCTATGCCGTCACAATTCAAGACCAAAGGCCACTACTGGCTTGTATGATGAGCATAGGTACAAAGAATATAATTAGAAAGTATATGTTCACACATAAGTGTTAAAACTGATTTCGCTGACTTGAACAAACCCCTAACTAATATAGCTCAAATCAGATAACAATGCAGGGATGGCTATAAAGTAATCGACTTAGAAGACTTTTTGTATCAGAATGACAATAAGTAAATAAATATATAAATAAAATAAATGCGCTAGACAACCACACCAATCACCTCGACTTAAGGTTTTCTCTTGTACTTTGAGCACTAGACGACGTATACCAACTGGAGGCGTCATCCCAGCCCAACCAGACCAAACCCAAGTCAATGAATAAAATTTCATATTTCTAAATTGACCTGACCGGGAATCGAACCCGGAACCTTTGGCGCCTACCTTAGCCACCGAGGTCGTCAAAAGAGCGCATCCTATGACACCGTGGGTCAACTTTTTATTCTATCTTCACGAGCTTACGATAAGAGCATAAGCCTACTAATTTGATTTCCCCACGTCTTTTTGGATTGTGGTATGGGTATCAAAGATAAGCAATTTTGCAAATATTCATAGCTTCTTAGCTGTGCCAATATTTAGACCATACTATCTATCTCGCATCATAACCGTTCAAAGTCACGTGTCTCGTGGGCTGATGCGTGATCACGAACCCAATCGGTTCGCCCGGCCGCGGCCGTGTTCAGATCAAGATAGCTCAAGCGCTCCGTGACGCGGGAGTTTTACAGAAACACACAATTTCGCGATCGAATCTCTAGCATAATTGGATGGAGCTGGCGTCGGTAGCGAGTGTATGAAAGTATTTTTAGCGTTTATTAAATTTAAACTGATTTGGATTTTTAGTGGTGCTGGCTGCGCAGATGTTTAAGAAACGAAATGACAAGCGAGTCTTGAGTCCTGTACTGGACAAGTATATTTTTTATTGTTATTTCAATCCGCCTTTTCCCCCTTCAAATCCAAATAACTCTCATTGGTGAACTAAGAAACAAGTGATTTATTATTGTATCTGCAATTCCGGTTTCAGAAGAGATGCGATTTTAATGGGAAAACTCAGCCATTTTTAGGTTCTGAGAGTACCCCACAGACTTCATGTAAATATTTTACTTAGATACATATATTGCGTGAAAATTTAGCGCGAAGTCACTAATTCGCACAGTTTTTATGAATCAGTGACGTAAACACACCCCATTCAACTCTGGGGGCCTACTCCCAAAAACGACATATACAACGTGTAACGGAAAGGGTATAACAATATCAAAAATACCAAAGCAGTTAACGGTTACAAACTGTATGGGACCATTTGTAGCTGTGTACACGCATTTATTGATTCAATATTTTTTTTTGAAATATCAGTCAAATACAAGTCAAAATTTTGACTAAGTCACGCTTGCACAACACTATCACAGTATTGTTGGAATCGTCGAAAGACTTGGATGTACCTACCTATTATGCTATTAATTTAAATATCACAATGGTGGTTCATCTTTTAGTGTTTACTGAATCACATCTGAAATTTGTTGGTTTAGCGTTTCTCATTCTGACAATTCAGTTAAGTCATTGAGTTGTCGTCGCCATGACAACATCTTGTGTTTTTGCCTTTCTGGATTACCTACTTACTACGGATAGCCTAGTGATATTTCGTGATGTCTTTGAGCAATCAAGAATATTCGAGATGATTCTCTGTGTCGGAGCAACCGACGGCAGCGTGATGGCCGACCGCGAGCTAGAGAAAGAGATTTACGAAACCATCAAAACGCTCGTTTCCATCTGTGGATTGGGCGAGGAGGTCGTATCACATGGCCAGCTCGGTCACCAGACCTCGCTCCGTTGGACTTCTTCTTGTGGGACTAATTTAAAAGGAAGGTGTACGCTGTAGCATGCTCGTCAAGGGAAGAGATGATAGAAAGCATCAAGGCCGCGTTCTGTACAGTGACACCACAAATGTTGCATAATGTTCGCGCATCTTCTAAGAAAGTACTAGGCGCGCATGTCGAGGAAGGAGGTGGAGAAATTCAGGATCGCAGTGATTGTAATGAAGTGATAACGTGATTTGGGGTCGCTGACCTCAATAGTGTTGTGATGCGTTTGTTTACGTTTTAGTCAGTCATTATAGTTAATCATTTTTTATTTCATAAATACAATAAAGTGTTTATTTTAACTCGGGATTTCGTATATAGAATCTATACAAGGTATAGTATCCACCTACTTTACATTGTTACCCCCTTTCCGTTACAGGTTGTATATGATCCGACGACGGATAGCAATTTTTGATTCTCATAATCGTAACCAATTCACTTCGAATCCAAATAAAGTGTTTTTAATAAACATAATATTATTTATGCAAATCAATAACTACATTTAAATTTATCATAAACGTAATTATCGTAAACGAAACCTTTCGCTTGTTCGTGTCGTTTTCGGGAGTAGACCCGCTGATGCATTATTAAAATAACAAAGTTTTTAAAGCCAAAAAAAAATAAGTATCCGTCATATTTTAAAATCTAACTAACGGAATAAATAGATTTTTTGTAACAACTCTTCATTCTCATTTGTACATATTTTTCGCAATTCGTTGCAGTATCTAGGCTTACTACCAAAAACGAAAGAATCAAACGAAAGGTTCCGTTTTTGAAGAATAATCGAAGATTCTGAAGTTCAAAACCTTGGTTTTTAAATCGCACAAATCCCTACTAATATTATAAATGCAAAAGTAACTCTGTCTGTCTGTCTGTCTGTCTGTTACGCTTTCCTGCTTAAACCTCTCACCCGATTTTGATGAAATTTGGTATAGGTATACGTTGAATCTCAAGAACGGACATAGGCTACTTTTTATTAGAAAATAAGGAGGGGAGGGGGGTAATACCACCTTTGAAAGTTTATATGGAAAAATGTTTATTTTTGAAGTTAGAGTTATGAAATTTGGCACAAATATAGCTCGAAACTTGGATTAAAATGTAGACTACTTTTTGTTTCGAATATTAGGGGAGAAAGGGGTAAACCGTCCATGAAAGGATGTAGTCCACGCGAACGAAGTCGCGGGCACAGCTAGTAAATTATATTTCTTTAAAACGCTTTCGCATTCGCAGATAGTTGGTTACGGTTGAGTAATAAAAATTGCAATCCGTCATCGGACATATTTCGTTATTGGTGCCAGGCCTCTTGCGTTATATTGGACATCGCCGTAGCGATTAATTAATCCTCCCAAATAAGCAAATTCATTGGCCAAAATTTATCAGAAGAAGCCTCAATTACAAATCCAAATTCCTACCTACCGAAATCGCATCCAAGCGAATTATTTAATTAGTCCGTTTTAGCGTCTCAAAATCTTTTCTACGTGCTCAGTCTTTTAAGCGCTTAATAAGAAATTCCTCCAGATTATTCTGTAAGCAAACCTCAAGATGGTTCATTGGTTTCCGCGTTAATTGGTTTTCGCATCCTGTGTCTCATTTAATTGTTGCTCGCTTTTTGTTTTGTGTCGGCAAGGCTTAACAATAGGCATTTAATATAATGTATAGGTACCTCTATTTTAGAAGGTAAATCATGGCGTTTAATTTTAAACGATTGAACGACATATATATTCTATTGCATACATATACATTGAAGTGTTTTTTGATAAGTTTGCGTAGTTTTGTTTAACAGACTTTGTCTACATTTATATTAATGTTAAAGTTCTGGCAAGGAATTAGAACTTGAATTATTTCTAGAAAAAAATTATGTTCATGTGTTATGTATTACTGAACACTGGTTAAAACAGTATGAATCAATTATCAGTATTCCCAATTATACACTCAGTAGCTCATTTTACAGAGGTTCTGCCATTAGAGGTGGATCCCTCATCTTATTACATAATACCCTCAAGTTTAAAGAACGTACAGATGTTGTCTCACTCTCAGTAGAAAGAACAATTGAATTAGCATGTGTAGAATTAGAACAACATATCATTATATCTGTGTACAGACCCCCTTCATCGAATTACCTAAACTTTGAATCTGTCATGGAAGATGTGTTAAGAAAAGTTTTTTCATCCAATAAAAAAGTAATTGTATGTGGCGATTTTAATGTAAATATATTAGAAACAGCACCACAAACTATTAGATTTCTGAATCTTTTTAAATCCTTCAATTTACAACAGCTTTTTAATGAACCAACAAGAGTTACTGCCACAACAGCTACATGCTTGGATAATGTTTTTTGTAATTGTGTTGCTTTAGAAAATTAAATTATAAATTTTATAAATTCAGACCATAGCGGACAGATGGCTATATTTGAGCACCGATTTGCCCCGGCTTTGTCAAGCATTGTTTTTAGACCAATCACTGCGTCACAAATAAATAAATTTAAGAATAACGTTGGTACTAAATTACCTCATCTTAGTTTTATTGGTAAGGGAGTTGATCAACTTTATGGAGATTTATTCAATTTAGTTGAAAAAGAATTTAACAGTACATTTATGAAAAAAACTGTGAAAATTAATCACAACAAGAAATCCAAATTTAGTAACTGGGCTACCCCAGGCATTTTTAAAAGTAGAAGAAGACTATTTGAATTATACGAAATTAAGGCTAATTCAAATGATCCTTCCGTTATAGAATATGTTAGAAAATATTCTAAGCTATTTAAGCAGGTATGTGCATCTGCAAAGTCGAAATATTTAAAGGGAAAGATTTTATCTGCTTCTAACAAAAGTAAAGCCACGTGGAATATTATTAACATAGAGACTTGCAAAAATAAATTACACGATAACAAGATCTCTCTCAAGATAGACAATACCAAGATTGATAACGACTCTGACGTGGCAAATGCATTTGAGTCCTTCTTCTCTAAAATCCCAGTCTCAACAACATGTAGTTTAAACTCCAACCCCCATCTTGCTGAGTCGATCCTGAAATCGCGAGTGGATGCTTGTCAAAACGTCTTTTGTTTTACATATATCTGTCCTGCTGAAATTTTAAAGAACTTTAAGAATCTTTGCATGAAAAAAACTGAAGATTTATGGGGAATTTCTGTAGATATTCTTAAAAATATAATCCACGAAATAGCACCCCATTTAGCATATATATTTAACAAATGTATTGATGCTGGTCAGTTTCCTAATTTGATGAAATTGAGTAAAATAATCCCATTATTTAAATCAGGCGATAATAATGATCCCTCGAATTTTAGGCCGATTTCTAATTCTACAGTATTTCTGGGCATTACTATTGATTCAAAATTACAGTGGGGTTCTCATATTGCTACCCTGGCAAGGAGACTTAGTTCGGCTGCATATGCGGTCAGGAAAATACGTAGTTTGACTGATGTTGAAACGGCAAGATTGGTTTATTTTAGTTACTTTCATAGCGTCATGTCGTATGGTATTTCACTATGGGGGTCTGCAGCCGATGTGCAGACTATATTCGTTTTGCAAAAGAGAGCCATACGCGCTATATACGGTCTTAAAACAAGGGACTCTCTCAAAGAATTATTTAAAAAAATTAACATTTTAACAGTAGCTTCACAATACATTTTTGATTGTATTGTATATGTACGCAAAAACTTACATTCCTTCATTAAGAAGTCAGAATGTCATAAATTTAACACGAGAAATAAACACAAACTTGCTGTTCCACATCTAAGACTTCATAAAATTAGCAATTCTTTTGTGGGGTTAAGTCTGAAGATCTTTAATAAGCTGCCAGAAAAGATCACTGCATTACCTATGCATAGATTTAAGTCTCTGATCAAAAATTGTCTAATGAAGAAAGGATATTATAAAATAAAAGATTATATTAACGACAAAAATGTTTGGAATTGATAGTCATACGCTATGTTGTTTATATGTATTTTTATTTTTTTTGCATGTTACCATTTTTGTAAGTTTTTGAAAAGAGTAACTATCGAGTTTCTTGCCGGTTCTTCTCGATAGAAGCAACATTCCGAACACGGTGGTAGTATAATCTGACGATTCATAAATGCTTTTGTAAAAGTTTACATGAATAAAGACATTTTCTATTTCTATTTCTATTTCAAAAAAGATCCGTTTACCTTTTTTCAGTATGTAATTGATATTCTAACACTGATTGTAACTTGGAATTCGCTTTGTAGGATTGCATTGGCCATACAAAATGGTGTATTGACAATCGAATGACATTCCATTAGCAACAGATGCCGAGATATATATTTGACGTAGGTATATTTTGTATGTATTGTGTTAGTCAAAATTATCAATCGCATCAGTTGCAATTGTTATGTTATCTTTTGTCTTGTAGATACGTCCAACATGCAATTAGCTTATTAGATTCACGTTCACTAAGTTTAATTGTGAGATTTGTGCAATAATTTTATTATAGCAAAATTTATAAGTAGAAGTGAAGCACCTAAGTGTTAGGGCATATCAATCCATCACTACATACTATTAAACAAAGTCGCTTCCCAATGTCTCCATTTTTGCTTAGATCTTAAAAACTACGCAGTAGATTTTGATGCGATTTTAATTAAAAAGAGTGATTCAAGAAAAAGGGTATATGTATAAAACATGATATGATAGTGCCTGTAAAAAAGCCGCCAAAATGTAATAATAAATATTGAACAGCATCAGATACATTGCTCTGATTTGTTAGTAAGTAGCTAAAGCATTGTGTGTCCAGAAGTCAGAAAAAACGACAGCAACACAACACCTGCACTCGAGACAATATATGTTCGTTTTTTCATTTTGACCGGACCGCCAAAGCCCGGCCTGCTCGCCTTTCGGGTACGGAGGTCATCATTTAAATCTGCATTGTACCCGTGCAAAACCAGGGCGAAATGCTAGTTAAAATAACTGAACATTAAATGACAACGCCTTAAATAACTCACAGAACTGAGATCCAGACCAAGCGTTAACTTTTAAAGCGCCAATCATCAACGTGAAAATCCAAAAAGTGTATCAACAATCACTCAAAAACAACATCTCACAAAACGCTACGCACGTCTAAATCGGCCTTGGCATGAATCAAGAAGCGGAGGCCGAGCCTCTTAAAAGTTAAATGGCTCTTTTCACTTTGATTAAACTAAACAGAGCTTCTGATTGTGGCGCTCATTAATTTGAGTGTCAGCCCATCGGAATTATAATAGACTCTTTTGAGGGAATCTTGTTGCAGGCTCCGATAGACACGACGTAAATGATATGACGTAATTTGTTCGCTGATGAAAATGTTTTGTTGCGTATTTGCAATCTCATTTAGGAGTTCAGGACAAAAGATCATGTTTAGTTTTTAATTTGAACATTATGCCGCGAATTGCTATTACTTGCCGGGTTGAACTCTTCAATTTATTGAAATAGGATTACGAGGTACTGATGTCAATTCTTAATATTGAAATTTATTTATTTGATTCTAATTTGTAGTCATAATGAAATTAAAGATTTATATTTTTAATGTTTCAAAAAAATAAACTCACTTTTTTTTTAAATCACTATACCTATAGAAAGCTACATTATTTGTAACACTGACTGTTTCTCACTTTCATCATTATTTTTATATTTTCCTTGATGTTCGCAATATTTCTACACCAATTCGTGGCAATAGTGCGGCTTGCCATACGTAAACCAAAAGCGGAAGAGGTATCATTGATAGGTCCCGAACCGGTGGTAGCTTCATTTGGTTTATTTAGACGATGCATAAGTTTTACTGGCATAACCAATTGCATTAATAAGAATTTAAGAGAGGTAGGGCGTAGCGATTCGTCGCTCGAACTGGAGCAGCCCGACTGGTGAAATACCTCCACCTTAAAGAAGACTGCAGCTAAATAACAATCACTTCTGTGTTGTTGTGTTCCTGCGTGTGAGTAAGGTTTCCAGAACTCCTGGGAGGTGCTACATTAGTAGCAGGGGTCAAGCCTTCAAGGTAAGGGCGACAAGTCCAGTAACAGATTAATTATGCTGTACTTGTCACCCTTAAGCTACTTAACATCAGGTGGGATGAGGTCAATCTTGGAGTGCAATATAAAAAAAAGGATTAAATCTGAAAATTATTTTTATTTGTTGATTTCTACTAATGGTTGAAACTTGAAATTTTATTTAGTCGACATTTAATTTGGGTCTTTGAAGAAAACGCCTTATATTTGCTATTACTTTAATTCGAGTCTAGGTGTGGTGGCACCGTCTATGTTTCTGATTTCTGTAACAACACAAAATTACCATCTGTACAGAATCAGAGCAATATGAGATGTCCAATATTTTTTTCAAAACTTTTAAAACATATCTTTTGTTTGTTTCAGAACGCCTCAATGTTCTCTACGAGAGGAACTGGACACGTCTGGTCCATGAACAGCTCCGTAAGTTCGAGTCGTCCATCGTGGCTGCCGCGAGGCAGTCGCCGGAGACTCAGCCCCCGGAGCTTACCATGGACTCCAAGTGGACCTTCTCGGGAGCCCTCATTTACTGCATCACTTTGATAACTACTATAGGTGAGACACTGACATATCGCTAAAAATAAAGAAATCTAAATGTTATGGACAGGCTTCATAGCTCGCCGTCGCAGCTATAGTTTTTCTATACTCCCGCTTAAAAATGCATCATAAAGCAAAATAATTGTCGTCATTAAGCAATGAGAGGTGGAAGGTGTATAAGTGGGTAATCCCCGCTTTTTTTAGAGCAGGCATTTCACACGCCGCTGCCTTCGGTGAGTGTGGTGCGCCAATACATATCCTCTCATAAAAAAGATGAGCACCTAATATGTCAATCAGGTGACGGGAAACGTAGGATCTATTATTATCTTAAGTTCGGTTCGGGTCGGGTAGGGTCGGGAAAAACGAACGTATCAAGGTAGTAGTGAAGCATAAGATGTATGTAATAAATAAATAAATGCGCCAGACAACCACACTAATCACCTGGCCTCAAAGTAAGGTTTTCCCTTGTACTATGAGTACCAGACGACGGATACTAAGGGGGTGTTATCCCAGCACACCCAGACCCAAGTCAATTTATAAAAGTTCGTTTTCCAAATTGACCTGACCGGGCACCGAACCCGGGGCATGTCGAGCTCTGTCCGCCTACCTTAGTCGCTTTGCCACCGAGGTCGTCAAGGTGTGAAATGAAGTCAAAAGTTGTAAAAGTAATTGTAGTTAAACAATGGAAATTGTAAAAATAATGATGTGAGATGAATTATCCACATATGTCAGTCCATTTCTAGACATAGGGCTCCGCCAGAGCAGGCCACTGTCTTCGATCTATTGATATTTCCATCAGTATAGAGATATAGATACTGATAGACCAGCTGCACTACTAATATCATCATTACTCTAAGGTCTTTCACTCGAGATACTGCTATACACTTTCGTAGTTCAGGCACCTATATTTTTTACCTACGGCATCCTCCTCTAGCTCTGTGCTAGTAATTTTCACTATCATCAGGTAATTTTTTTCATACTTCAATTGTTAAATTTTTCCCAGGTTATGGTAACGTATCACCACGGACTGCAGCAGGCCGAGCTGCGACGGTAGCATATGCGGCTGCTGGTGTGCCATTGACCTTGGCTTGCTTGGCAGGCCTGGGAGCATCCTTAGCGCGGTTGGCTAGACTGGCTTGGCTGAGAGCAACTAAGGGAAAAGTGCCTAACACTTGGCGGAAGGATGGTGAGGTAAGAAACTGATTGGGTTGGAAATTATTCTCAAGATATTTTATGTAATTACTTATCTGCCGGCATCTACAGGGTTTGAAGTCAATCATAATATATAGATGTTCTTAGTATATTTCGTTTTGTTCATTAATAAGCAATTGTCAAGCTTTAATAAGAAACTTTAGAATATTTTATTTATAAATCAAATACAAGATATATTTAAAAAAAGATCTGTACTGATGTAAAATGGATAAAAAATGCAACGAGCCGTAATCCTTAATAATGTTAGTAATATATAATATGTACCATTTTCCTGAACTTAGATGTAGGTATTGAGAAAATATGAGGTGTTCTTAAAATCATGAAAAGTAGATCTAAAGTATAGGTTAACGAATACATATTACAAGTTTAAGAACTTTCCTTTAGCTACACATTATATTGTAGCGCTTAGGTTACCTGTCTTCAAGGAGCATTAAGAAAAAATCGTCTATATAAAGAAAATTTAAACTATTTTTTTGTAATTTGACTTGATTTTTCACCAACCTTTTTCTTACTGCAGCTCGAAAACCTTCAACTGCACGAGCAACAACGCCTCCTCCCGCAGCCCACAGAGAATAATCAGTACACCTCATTTCCACCTCGCAGTCATCGGTCGCCTGGCACTGTGAGAGCCAGGGCAGGCGACAGAGGTCAATATTTGCAAGTATTTGAGAGGGCCTCGCCAGGCCCCCGAGCGGCCACGCTAGGTCGTATCAAGCGCAGTGCCTTGGCTGATGGTGAGCTTCTGTTTTGTGGCTTTATCTTGGATGGATGGTTGTGAACGGTCCAGGTTTGCTAAAGGTTAATCCGAAGCATGTATTGAACACAAATCTACGGTTGACGCAATTTGATTGGTCCAACATTAAATCAATTAGTTGGCATTTGTGTTTAAGACTTCAGCGCTTACTTCATATTTAGTTCTAGCAACTTTTAAATTCAGCATTTTACATTTGATGTAAGGCTGTAAATACTAAAGTGATTACGAACTATGTTGGCCAATTAATGAATAGTTTAGTTCTAGAGTAATAGTATACCTAAATTACAATTCCAATACGACGTTTAATTGAAACACAATTTCTAAAGAACATTGAATTCAGTCGTTCGTAGAATGTTAGTAATTAATTCGATGTTAACGACGTCTAAAGCTTATTGAGATCGGTTGGATTATAATAAATTAAATTGTAAATATTGCGGTCGCTTTTCGCTACGCTTTCATTGTTCCACGCCTCGCAGAGTTATCGATATTATAACGCTTGGTAACCACATTTGTTTTGATAACAGAACCGCAAACGTCATCAGCCCTTCAGACTCAAACGTTGGATCGTAAGAAGACGGTAGGGAGTTCGAAGTGCCTGGCGACGGTTCACGGACCTGGTCGGGGGAGAACCAGGGGGACAATACAGAGGCCTAGGGGAGCGGTGATCGAGCAGCTGATAGCTGAAGAGTGCGGAGAGATGCCGCTCAACAGAAGTCAAGAGGACCTGGATGATTCCGAGGATCCCGATGATTTGTAAGTTTAAATATTTTTAATCATTCATAATCTTTAAGATGTATTATTATTACCTCTACAATTGGTACAAGAAGAAAATCTTAAAACAATTCCGATTCTCGGCAATGTGCCTACTGTCTAAATCGTGAGTCCCTAATTGCTCTGATTCTTAGACGTTCAACCCTAATTATTGAAGATTGGGATCAATAGTCTACCTTTTCATATAAAGGTAAAGGTCACTCATTGAATACATGAATTCTAGAAAATTACTTACGGATTTTATTTGAATCATACATTTGGGAATTTAAATTTGAGAAGATACTTTTTTATATGAATCTCAACATCCCTCAGTGGCTACGCGAATTATTATATTAATTATAAAAATAACTTACGATTTTTATTTTAATTGAGTGATGCATTTGGAAATTTAAATTTAAGATGATAAACATATGGTGTAGAGCTTTGATACTCTACACTGTGTTTTTAGGATCCTGGATTTGATTCCCAAATAGAGAAAATAACGTGTTGAATTTTTTGACCGTTGATCGTGTTAAAAATCACCCATTCACATTGGGGAAGCGTAATTATTAAAATATTTTTAATTATTTCTCCATTGTTTTACCGTCGACTTGATACTAGATTTAAGGGATTGACTGATATTTTATTTCAAGAAAGTGCAGTTTTTATATAAAAAATGTTGCACTTAGAAGAATGGTGATTTATGATTACTAGTTTCGGTAACTCGTATGTACTGTAAAGAAAATCTACACGGATGCACCTTTAAAGATTTCAAAATGGCACAGGTTTCACGATGCTTGGCTAAGTTTATAACGGATTGTTTCAGGATATGCCCCCACGACACGCCCTCAAGAGTGCCTTTGATCTGGAATGAGGGTTCCAAGAAGAACTGCGCCGCTCCCAGCAGCAGTGCCTCCACCTCGGTGCAGCATCAAGCCCACGTCGAGCACTGCCACGTCCCCGTCAGCATCGTGCTCTTCCTCCTCCTGGCCTACATCTGCGCGGGCGCCGCCATCTTCTCCGCCTGGGAGAACTGGAGCTTCCTCGACGCCGCCTACTTCTGCTTCATAGCGCTCGCCACCATTGGCTTTGGAGACTTTGTTCCCACGAGCTTCCTCACTTCGAAACAAAGCACCGAAAACTCTAAGAGCGAGTACATTCAAATGGTCGCCTGCTGTGCGTACCTCGTCTTCGGACTCATCCTCATTGCAATGTCCTTCAGTCTTCTCCAAGATGAAGTCGTCTCCAGGTGCTCACAGCTAGCCAACAACTTGGGGCTGTCGCGTCAATGACAGTACGAGAAGAGCGATTGTAGCTCCACAGATAACCATCTAAGGATGTTATGATCGTTGTTATAAGGAAATGAGAATCCATGTTTTCGGATCTGTACTTCTTAATATTGGAATTGTATTTCATGTTACCCTGTATGATAAATAAATTATTTTCTCATATCAGCATGATTGATTAATTGTGAAAAATTGAAACTTTTTACGGAATTTGTACTCGAAATTGAATGACGTTTGTGGTGTAAATAATGTATGATATATTTATAAAAGCAAGGCTGAAATTGTAATGAAACAATAAAATTGTGTTGAAACGTATATATTCTTTATTTTTAATAATAAATACGGTAAATAGTCGAACTAACATAAACTTGACTGAACTTAACTGGACTTGACTTAACTTAACCAAAAATCGAACCCGGGGCTTTACTACTGTGCTACAGGCTTCATCAAACATATTGACATATTAAGATACATTGATAGTCTTTCTTGCACATAATTTTTTTTTGATATTGCACTTCAAGATTGACCTCATCCCACCTGATGTTAAGTGGTAATGAGGTCCTAGCTTAAGGGTGACAAGTACATACATATTATTCAGAAACAGACGAATTTGAAAGCAAATGTTTGCTTTATTAGTAGCCTATCGATCTAGAAGGAAAACGCTCTCAAATTGAGTAGCAGAAAAGAAATAATTTCGTCATTATGGCACCAAAATCACACGACAGTTTCAATGATACATAGTGACATAAGTATTTCTTTCGAATAAATAAAAACAATGCAGTCAAAGGAAAATAAAATAATAAATAAATACTAAAGTAAAATTCGTTTCGTAGTTCACAAAAACTAGAAGGAGAGTTTCACACAGTAATCCATTTAAACGAATATACGGACGGAATAAAAAATAAATTGTACGCACTGCAGTATGGGACAATAACAGAAAATTACAACCTGACCCCACTTAAAAGTGCAGTTGCATACTTCGTACTGCAGTTGGTACAGATAATAAAAACAATAGCCAATTTAACACCCGCGTGCGGACCAAACCGCGAAATTTACATTAAAAACAGCAAAAGTATTAAAGCGGAATACAGGAAAGCTCGCCCTGCCAATATCGAGAGATCAAATCATTCCACGTTACATGGGTTAAATGGATTTATACGGTTCGAATTTAATCACACCAAACCAGATTGCTATTTTGTCATGTAATCGTGTAATAATCATTATTAATTCATGCGCAACGTCGTATATTTTGTCACATACAAGTTATTTACAAGTGATAGCCGTTACTTAGTTTTTTCTAGTTTGATTTGACTACAGTAAAAACAATAGTATTTATCAACACACCTGCCTAATTTCAGTTTTTGTAGTGCTGAAGTAACTCACTTTGGGATCTTCTTGTTTTATATTATTTAATGTGTTTAGAAACTTGTTGAATTAGCGTTATATTTGAGTAAATGAATTAATAGAGTAAATATTAGATAATATTGGACGGTATAACGGCTCTGATCCTGGGGTTAGTAGCTAAAGCACTTGTATTACAGAAACCAAAAACAACGACGGTACCACAATATCCAGAGCCGAAGCAGAATAGAGAAGGTCGTTTTCTATATTGACCCAACGGGGTTGGGGTTTGGTTCCCTCTCGTATATGGATGGAGGAGTACGTGTGTATAATCATATTTGTCCCATCCTATCCTATACCCCATATTACCGTGTACTATCCCATGACATTGAATAAAAAACTACAGGCACGTTTTGCTTCACCGACACTTTTAACACTTTATTCTTACGTACATCTCAAGAGAGGTAGGGCACAGTGATTTATCGCTCGAACTGGAGCAGCGCGACTGGTGAAATACCTCCACTTTACAGAAGACCGCAGCCAAATAACAATCACTTCTGTGTTGTTGTGTTCCTCTGTGTGAGTAAGGTTTCCAGAGCTCTTGACCCCTGCTTCATTAGTAGCAGGGGTCAAGCCTTCTAGGTAAGGGCGACAAGTCCAGTAACAGCTTTATTATACTGTACTTGTCACCCTTAAACTAGGACATCATTACCACTTAACATCAGGTGGGATGAGGTTAATCTCGAGGTGTAACATAAAAAAAATCTCATCATAATGAACACGGCGCAGTGGAATCTTTGCTTCTATACTTAGATTTCCTATTGAATGCGTCGATCCGTGTAAAACCCGTTTCCCGTTCAAATCCCAGACGGCTGGATTACTCACGGTCCGCAAACGCCCTTGAATTACTTCGCCCTACCGCGAGTCGTTACACGAATACATCTAGATTTCGTTCATTTGGGAAATGGTGTGTTTTTAAATATAATCAAGCTGTTCATGATTACGGACACTGTGGACAAAAAACACTGTCTGTTCCATTGATGTAGTAGGTACTACATATTCATAAGACTGAAATCCAAAGATGTGGGTAGTGTGAAATTAATCCTTATAACATTAGTGGAATAAAATAATCTTAAACATAATGATACATAACATTTAAAATAATTTAACGGGTCAAAACGCGACACCATTTTTATTTAGTAGTTAATACGAACTACTTACTGCCCGACGTTTCGGTTAGGTTGCACCAACCGTGGTCACGAGCTGACTGGTCTTGCTGGCCTTCGTCTGTTCGGGGGAGCTTGCAAATCTTCATCCACTGATGATAACTTAAATCCGTCTTCTCTATTGAAATTTTTACTTCAATAGAGAAGACGGATTTAAGTTATCATCAGCATGGAATCCAGTGATTAATAAATGTTTACCGCGGTTAGAACGATCAAAAACAATTCCGGATACTGTCAATGTAGTGTGTCGAAGTGACTTCAATAATATTTTGTTATGTGACAATGTGCGGGTGGATGAAGATTTGCAAGCTCCCCCGAACAGACGAAGGCGAGCAAGACCAGTCAGCTCGTGACCACGGTTGGTGCAACCTAACCGAAACGTCGGGCAGTAAGTAGTTCGTATTAACTACTAAATAAAAATGGTGTCGCGTTTTGACCCGTTAAATTATTTTAAATGTATAAAATGGAACGCGAAAGTCTTAAAATTTATATAATGATACATAGACATATCATACATAACAATTTATTGTCAGTAGATCGAGTTCGGGTTCAAGTTGAAATCGTCATGTAGTATTGACCGATATTTCATGTAGTAAGTGAAGTCACATTGTAGCATACTATTAAGCATGAGGTTTGATATTTTCATTGAATCTAGATTACGATAATGATGTTAAGCAAATGGTGTCATGAAATATTAATTTTTGTTTCTTAGAATTACTTAATTAAAATTAATAATGAATATTAATTTACTTAAAGATTAAAACGAAATGTTTTCAAATCCATCTAGCAAGTTTCACGGCTTTTCTGAAATCTTAGTATTACAACAAGCTTGACATTTCGCAGTGATTTGACTAATGAATTCAACGTTAATATTACCACGCAAAAACCTGTCTCCCCATTAGGCAAATGGTAGCCATCAACGTACACTCATTCAAGTAGAACGCGTCATAGCGGCTTCTTTGACTTGTTCTGTCATATTCATTATTAACGAACCAGAAGAACCCCAATAAGAAAAATTCGCATAATAATTCGTTCATTTCTTTTTACGCGTCTAGCGGACTAATGCCTGGTTCCAATATTTTACGATTTGTAATGTATTAAAAATGACTACCTATCCGTTTTTCTCCAACCAACTACAAGTCGTTAATACCGATCCTTAATTTACTTTCCATACCAGCTGTCATCAGTCGTCTGTCGGTCTTTATTAGCTTACGCCTCGTATAACTTATAACTATCATTAATTAGAACGGATCGTTTCTCAAATATTGGAACGGAGCATTAGTGGCCTATTTTGTTACAACTGCAAATATTTGGACGTGCTGTTTGGACAAGGTCGCAGGCTGAAAGCAAACAGGTAGTCGCTCACTGTTCGCCTAATAGAGGCACAGCCTAATATCGCTGAATAATTAGAAGACGGCAGAATCTTCAAGGAATATCATTAGCTTGGTGGATAGCTGTATATGCAAATAAGTCGATGTCAACCGAAGCATCGATTACTGTTGACGAAGAAGGCTGTTGGAAATGTTGGCTCAAAATAGAACTTACCTATCTAAACGTTTTGTGTTAGAAGAGTCGGAAAACGGGGAAGAGTGAACCTTATTACAGATTTATTTAAAGTATTGTCAATTGTGTTGTCATTTGTTTGGTCCGTATTACCTAAGTAAAACCTGCTGCGGTCTTGCGCACCCAGAGTTCCTATATTTACACCTTCTATTTTTTATTTCTCTCTAGTGAATAACTTGCAAGAAAATTGAAAATAAAAGCATTTTTACCTTTGACTTAATTTTAGGCTACAAGGATTTATTATTTTTTGGGGTCTTCATCTTCGTTATAAAATGTACAAATAATTTAACAATATAGGGTCAATCAAATATCTTGATTGTTTACAGCTTTAACGGACTGTATACGATTTGATTTTGGTTTAATTTCAACTATATTCAAATTAAGTACGCGTTCGTAGAAAAAGGGTCTTGATGGACAGATCTTTTTATCTGAAAATACTCCTTCGAAACTTTTGTTAAAAACTTTTTAAACTTCATTAACTCTTTCCAACCACAGTAAAACTACGACGTTTATTAATTTGGAAGTTAATGTGTAAAAATGGAAGTATCTGTACTTCAAAATAACAGACATTGTCCAGAAATAGAATTTGATACGGTTTGATTATACAAGTACACACAATATTGTTTCTGATGTTTACCTACTTTTGTCGCCAAAACACTCCCAACAAATACCTCGAGTGTTTTCAAATCTCAACTCAATTTCTAAAGCACAATATGAGTTCAAACCACGACAATCTTTCTCCGTGCCTGAACTTCACGCCAAAGGTTGCATTCAGAAGTTTTATTAAGTTTCCGTAGTCACAGACGTAGTGAAACAGGTGGGGGCCGCTCCGTCGTAATATTTCGGGATTCGCTAACTAGTTTGAATAAGCAAGTCGGTTCTGCGCTGGTTAACGATTGGAGCGACGCTGAGCAATGTGCCTGTTAGAAATTTGAATCTGCAAAGCTTGTTGCGAGCCCTTTGGCCTCAAAGCCACGTCTGGTTCAATGCGAATTTGTAGTTCGCCTTAGTGTTCTTAGTTATAGTGGCTATTTTCTTTTTAAAATACTTTTTAGTAGTAAAAATGGTAGTATAATGCTTGTGCACGTTTTTTCACGTCTTACAGGGAGACCAAAGACCGTAATGATGTTAACCTGGCGGTTCTAAAGTTAACAACTTTTATATGTTTTTTTAAGTAAAAATGTAAATTTGCTACAGTTAGAGGAAGATAAAATCAGTCATCAATCAGTTTATAGGGTTTAGTATACCTTAATGTGACACCGCAAAGTGCAAACGCATTAAGAAAAATCCCTGGACGAGACCTAGTTTAAAACATGAAGTTAATGTAAACATTGCGTTTCGACGCACATGTTTGTTTATAGCTTTATTTCTTCTAGCCTTAAGTCGTATATTTGATATCGTGGGTTTGAGCAACACACCGCAAGGGGATATGAAATGTTTCTCTTTCTTTAAAATATTTAAAGTAAGTCAATGCGGCGTGAAGCAGTTTAAAAAAAATTAAAAATCAATTAAGATGCCAACGTATCTTGGATTTCGTGGTTTTCAAACATTTCTGCAACTAATGTACCACAGACCAATAAGTATGTAGTTCTAAACATATTCGGAAGAGGGCCCTTATCGGAGGCTAAGAGGTCCATACTACAGAAAATAATTCATCGGCTATGGTAAATTGCGGTTAGCTCAGTCGGAAGAGTAGCACGCGCTATACGTGAAGGTTGAGCCCCACGAGTTTCTTTAAAATATCAGATAATTTGTTTAAGGCATTAAAGTTATCGACTGTTATTGCCTACCTACTTTTCGCATATTTACAATTCAGTATTTAACCTCTTTAAACATACACAGAATAGAGGCGGAGTTTCAGATGGATTGTGCCGCGGTTCCTCATTTGTCTTCCTCAGACGCCGTGCAAAAAGGTTGATCGATGCCTTATAAACACCTGTTTTGCGGTTTTTCCTGGATAATTAATGGAATACTGTCTAAACCTTCAATCGGTGGCCGTTGAGCAAACAACTTAATTGTTTTGTGAAAAGGAAAATTCTTTTGTATCTGTGCAAACAAGTAAGTAGAAAAATAAGTTTAATACAATAATTACTTGTAGAGGTGCCATATTAAATTTATGGTGACGCCCTAGAATACTAGACTCATACCAGCACACAATTAAGACTATAGAAGTTATGAGAACACAGATGAACATACAAGTATACATAGCTATCAAAACCGTAACCTTCCATTTTCACTTCTTCGTAGTAGTGTAAATATATATACGAAACCAACTTTCAATTCCCACAAAATGTCAACACCAGAACTTACACTAAAATACGTAAATGCTCAAAAATTTATACAATGGGAAAAATATGGGGAAACCTCACAATCCCCCAGATTTATGTACGGAGGGTTCACAATAGACCAATATCCCGGTTATAATCGGCTCGGATAGATTGATTCGAATATGTTACCCGTACGCCGGGGAATTGGAGATATTGTGTTGGGCGTATAGTTATCATAACCATTGTTGCGTAATGGGCCTTGTATATTAGACTGGGAGTAATCAAACGATTGGTAAATGTATTTCGCAAACATTTTCCATTCACGAATTACTTTATACGACACTTGGATTATTGTCAAATACCTTAATACCAATATGAAGTTATCGTCTATTACCTTCGACATCATTAAGGTCAATGTACACTACTGAGTCGAACCAATCGTGACGTACAATAAAGTTAATTATTAAATAACCAGTTAATAAAAAGACCCGACTGTAAAGTTATATAATATGTAACTGCTCCATACTAATATTATAAAAGCGTAAGTAACCTTGTCTGTCTGTTTGTTTCTCAGGTTTTTACGCCTAAACTACTGAACCGATCTTTATGAAATTTGGTTTAACTATAGTTTAAAACTTGGATTAAAATATGGACTACTTTTTGTTTTGAATATTAGAGAAGGTTGGGATAAAACGGACCATGAAATTATACCTATATGGAAAAATTCTGTAGTCCACAGAACGATGTCGCAGGCACAGCTAGTAATTAATAAAAATAAATGCTTGTAATAAGTTCTACATGTATCGTAATGTATTGAAATGTAGTATTTCTAATTTGCATAACTTTTTATGTAAATTAATATTACTAGAATGTAAAAAAAAGCATTGTTGGCGGAACAAGCTGTATTAAGCAAGTGGTGGTAAATGTTCCTCCAGATTGTCAATCTATTTGGCGCGGATAGGGGCGCAAGGTTTCATAGTATTGTATTTGAAAAATTCGGTTTGTTCAGCTCTTTCCACGCGTTCACCTACTATGTACACCGACGTGACTTTTGTAGTATTTATTATTTATTTATTATTATTAAATTAACAACACTTCTTAAAATTAAATAAAAGGCCTCGAGTATCATACACAATTATGGACACGCGCCTTTAGTGTTTATAATGCTAAGCTACTTTATATCATTATAGTATGCTGTTATTAAAACTCAACTCAACTCAAATATTTCTTAATTCAAGTAGGTTACATATAACACTTTGGAATCGTCATTGAATACAATGCAAAAAGATTCTACTTCCGGTTCGGAACCTATATCTACCGAGAAGACACCGGTAAGAAACTCAGCAGATAAGTTACAGTAGCAGTATCTAACTTATAGCTATGTGTAGAACACTTTGGACCAAGTCATATAGTTTTATTTTGATGAGTGAAAAAAGCATGAAGTATTATTTTATTTTAAGAGGTAAGCTGGAGCAGACCAGTCCCCAATGGTGGCACCTGTTCACAAGCATGACGTATGACCAAACAAGACACTAACTTAATATATCATCATGATTCGTAACATGACTTGATCTTATATCCCATTATGTTTATTGGTTTGATAACATTAAAAGATTGAAAATTCACATTAACTACGCCGGAGTAAAAATTCATTTCTATTTTAAAATAAGGAACACGTATTTTTGCATTTTTTTTAATATATTGCACTTCAAGATTGACCTCACCCCACCTGATGTTAAGTGGTAATGAGGTCCTAGCTTAAGGGCGACGAGTGCAGCATAATAAAGCTGTTACTGGACTTGTCGCCCTTATCTTGGAGGTTTGACCCCTGCTACTAATGTAGCACCCACCAAGAACCCTGAAAACCTTATTCACCCACAGGAACACCATAACACATAAGTGATTGTTATTTGGCTGCGTTTGTCTTCTGTAAAGTATTTCACCTGTCGGGCTGCTTCAGTTCGAGCGACAAATCACTATGCCCTACCTCTCTTAATCCAAATTAAACTAATTTCACCAAATAAAAAAATAACGGCGATACATTGAATTGAATTGTCGCGTGACGTCATGAGTGAGTACGTTTACCCACCAGGGACGTAACAAGGTCCAACCCCGCAACTTTAGGCAAATAAAAAAACACAGAACAAATATTTTTTCAATTACTATTTACCGGACAAAAACAATCTGGCATTTTTGACTCAGTCAAGTATAATAGGTATATATAGAGCATTACTTCACACATTCCAAGGAAAAATGTTATGAAAAAACCAAAAGAAGTGCACCAAAACTCAATCAAAAGTTTGTTGGTTTTCCCGTTTTTAGAGTAAGTTTTGCAACCCTTTTCCACCGACTTTCCTGATTATCCTGCAGCAGTAACAGCGAGCCCTATTCCACCTGCTAATGATTCCTCGGTTTTAAACTGTAAAGCCCTTGACTGTCCTCGGCACACTTTCAGACGAGCAAAAAGTACCGGAGTCATTGTCGCATTCCCTAGGGCGTGCTAATGAATTCCATTGTCAAAGAACAAACGTCGGCTCATTTCCTATTCGGATAGGGCTGCTGCGAGGGCTGACATTCAGAGCTCGATTACTAAGGCTTGGAATACCGTTAAAATATGGAAGCCACTTTTTCCTGACTCAAAGTATCGGTAACCAAAAAGTATTCTTTCTCAATTTAATGACATTTTTGAAACTTTATCTTAATAGGGTAGATGACTAAAAATGTATGTCTGGTCATGTTAAAAATATACGTCTTTTTGTTTCATTTCTAATTAAAGAGTAGGTATGTCGCTTTTTTGTTATTATTTAACAAAATAATGATATACCCAAATGTCAATTATACCACTACATCTCTTTGATTAACGGGTTACGTGTACATAATTCTTAGGGTAAATATTTAAACGAGTATACATAATGTGCTATAATTTTTCACTCGATAAGAATATAAGAAATATTTTCTAGTGTCAAAATTTAATGAACGAAATACCAATTTACAGGAAGTCTTTATCAATACCAAGCCATTCAGTGGTTTTTGCGTGAAAGAGTAAGCAACATCCATATATGTATATTATGCGAGTATATAAAAATTCCCTTCAAAATATTAGTGGGCTCCTGTCAACCCTACCTCAGCGCAACAGACCGCCACAGGCTAGCAACAACCCCCACGGCCACTCCGCGCACCGTCGCCACTGTTAATTTTCCAAGCGATATATTTTAATCTGTGTTTGTTTATACAGGGTCGAAACTTTTCCAAGGCTTGTTAAAGCGTGTCTTTTGTAATTTCGCTAAAAGGGGCCCGGGTCCAAACATCTATATGTTAATTGTTGCCGAGCCTGCTCGCGTCACATATGTACGGAATTAACCATGAGGGGTCGAGATGGATAGACAGATACTCATTTGGTATAATTGAATAAATGACGGCTTTGAAAGTTTATGACTTAAACACGTGGTCTTGAGTTTGAACTTAGAAGTAAAAAGTTGTAATGGTCTCATAATAAAAAATACAACTTATTTGTACCTGCGTACTGTACCTGCTTTTTTCACATATTTCACTAATTCATTGCTCCTATTGGTGGTAGCGTAATGTTATATCGCTTTCCTCGATAAAGATTAGCCCGTTCAAACAAACAAACCCTTCAGCTTTATGATATTAGTATAGATTAACCGCTAGAAACCAGCTCCGGCTTCGCACGTGTGCAATATATGTTTTTATAGATACTAATGATTTTTTCGTTTTTTCTGCCATATAATATGTATATACTCGTATTACACATCTACACCTTCCACTTAAATCACTCAACTTGTTAAAAACTCTCATTAAATCCGATGCATATGTTGCGAGATTTAAGCATAAATATGCACAGGCAATAAGCGGGAAGCGAGCTTATTTTATACTAGTGTAGCGTCAGCATAGACTTTGATTACTAGGCCATAGCTGATGCACATTCTCATTAGTATATAAGCAATAATATCCATACTAATATTATAAATGCGAAAGTAACTCTGTCTGTCTGTCTGTCTGTCTGTCCGTCTGTTACTCTTTCACGCCTAAACGGCTAAACGTATTTTGATGAAATTTGGTATAGGTATACGTTGAATCTCAAGAACGGACATAGGCTACTTTTTATTAGAAAATAAGGGGGGGATGGGGGTAATACCACCTTTGAAGGTTAAAATGGAAAAATGTTTATTTTTGAAGTTAGAGATATGAAATTTGGCACAAATACAGCTCAAAACTTGGATTAAAATATAGATTACTTTTTGTTTCGAATATTAGCGGAGAAAGGTGTAAAACCGACCATGAAATTATGTAGTCCACGCGAACGAAGTCGCGGGCACAGCTAGTAATTAATAAACACTCTTCTATCGCCTCCCTGCTCAGGACCCAAACTAGTAATGAAAAAAACAGGATAAAAAAGAGTAGCTACAATTTAGCTCAGTTATTTCTGTTAACCTGATGGTATACATATAAGTAATAAACAATATCATGTTTGCTTCTGTAGTTATTAATTTAAATATTATGGAACGTATTAAAAATAACGAAGGGCGGTTACAATGCCTACCAGTTAACGCCCCAATTTGAGCCGAATATTTGTGTGTGTGTGTATAAGCGTGTGTGTAGAACGCATATTTGGCCACTGAGATTGGATCACCAATGTTTTGTGTAGATGTTTTCAGCTCCTTACAAAGTTTAGGATCTAACGCAGTCATTATCTAGGATCAAAATTCCGTAGCACAGAGGCGCTCGCAAAATAATATACGCACTTAGATTAAAAACGATTAACGATAATTGTCCGGCGACAGCAAAAAGTTCATTAGCGAACTCCCAGTAAAAGGGTGACTTAATCTATTTAAAAATCAAAGAACTCATTTGAGTGATATAAAGTACTTAGGGGTGGCCGCTTAATGAGAGCTAACGTACTCTATTAATACTAATGGGCTTTGCTCTACGCTCTCTAGATAGGCGGCTCTACGGGAACTCTACCGGGCCTTGGTATTTCAGCTCCGTTTAAGAAATAAGTGGGAAAGAGGTAGCAACTAATTGTTGTATTCAAAGCGTTGAGATTGTTACAAAAATACTTTATCTAAATATTTTTGTAAATTATAAAACCGAAAAGAAAATAGTTTGGTAGGTATTTATTAGCTACTGTTTAACTTGTTATTTTTCTTTTTAGTTTAAAAACGTAACAGTAGGTAATTGAAAAAACGTTAAACCCGATTTTTTTATTTTTGTTTAAAACGGAGTTGGTGTTCATCTGCCTTTTGTTTTTACTAAATGGAGGTCATGTTTTTTGTTGCATTAAAATTTATTTGTTATTTGAGTTTGAACATCACGGTAAACACTTGTAGTTTGATTAATTAGTTTGGCCTGTACATAATTTTGTGTAGTGCTAAATTTATAAAGTTTTTGACAGAAAATAATTATCGTACAAAAAAAGAAAACTTCATTTTTCAAAGTGAATTGGTTTCTATGCCTAGTCAATGAGAGGTAAATCTTTTTGACGCTCAATATTGCAATTTTTTTTTCAGTTTTAATTGTATCTACAAAAGTTACAATTCTTGTTATGACCTAAATTTCTGCCTAGATATTTCGATGTCAGGTGTACATGTACCAACATGTAGGTATACCTGACATTTCTAATCTTTATATTAGATTAGATACATCATACAGACATTAAAAAAAAAGTCAGTTGTTACTTTTGAACATATCAATTGGATAAATAAGGTACTTAATACTTTATGAATCAATAGTAACGTGGGAAAGGGATTATTTATCGTTTACAAATCGTTTTACCGAAATTGAAACTTTTCGCATAGTGAATTCTAGGTAAACAAGCGTCTAGACTTTCTCAACATGAATGTCTAATAGAACAGAAGACTGCTCTTTAGCACTAACTTCAAGCTACATCTCTTCTTGTTAATATGTATAGTAAAAGCCATTATCCCACTAAACAGGTCACGTGTAACCTCATAATCGCGTCCAGGGGACAGTCGCCCCGGCCGAGCGCCTGACAGGACATGGTGGATGACTAATGGCGTTAGTTTTTATACGCAAACATTTTACCGTATTGTATTCCTTTACACCTTTTCTCATGTACGAAAAGGTGCACTTTTTTTTATTAATCAATATCAGGCAACATTACGCAACATCAACACAAATGGCGAACACATCTCTCACTACATCGTCATAATGGCAGAGACGCTGCAAGGCCTACAACAGATGCTGAATGACCTGGCTGTTTTGACATACGGAGCCAAGACGTGGACACTGACGGCACGACTGGTTCACAGGCTTAAAGTCACTCAGCGGGCTATGGAAAGAGCTATGCTCGGTGTTTCTCTACGGGATCAAATCCATAATGAGGTGATCCGGCAGAGAACTAAAGTCATCGACATAGCTCAAAGGATTAGCAAGCTGAAGTGGCAGTGGGCTATATCAGCTGCAGAGCCGACAACCGTTGGAGTAAATGAGTTCTGAAGTGGAGACCTCGCCTCGGTAAACGTAGTGTAGGACGCCCTCAGGCCAGGTGGAGTGACGATTTGCGCAAGACGGCTGGCAGGAGCCGGATGAGAGTAGCCGCAAATCGATCGAAGTGGCGAACATTTAGAGAGGCCTATGTCCAGCAGTGGACTGCAACAGGCTGATGATTACACAACGGTAGACTTACAACCAAAAAAGAAAAGAAGACGTTTTTAAATATGTGGGGATGACAATGTGGTTTTTGATTAGCACAAATAATAATCTGCTTTTACAATACTTTATTTACATTCGTAGTAACTGAGTTACGATAGTTAGGTCGCTACCACACACTATCTGGCCAAGAAATACAAAGGTACTAAACGCTTTCTCGTTGCAATTCATAAATAACTCGATTTCAATGATAAAGGCTTTCGCCCTACCATTGGGTATAATAAGTTCACATTTTTCCACTTCATATGTATTCATTAACTTATAAATGTTTTATGGACCAAAATATTTCCATAGCCCTGAACATTTGAAGATTTATTAGGTAATCGTAAACTGCCGTTTAAAACCTCCACGACCTACCTGTACTACCTGGACTATTATTCCTTATTACCTCATTCCTCAAACGTAACCTACTCAACAAATAGTAAGCTCCCATGTTCCCACCTTCGCAACCAAGGAACCATCAATCACCTATTCATTCGAACTAAATAGACACGTCACACTTCAAAGGCCGACTCCCTGAATAAACAACACTATCTTGCTCGAAATAGCCACGTGAATTTGAACCTTAAGCCCCACAAAATACATTAGTTTCGTCATAATCTACGTTTGTTCGACGGAGTAACTTTTTCGAAACTGATTTACTAGGCCCCCGTTGACATGTTTTTTGACATTACCGACGACGGAGAGTGATGTTTTGCTATTAATCTTTAACAACTTCCAGGCTTCAGTCAGAAAATAAGATATTTCCGTGGTTTTGCTTTTCGAATGAAGTTTCAAATCGAGAATCATGGCTTCCTGGTACTTACGCATTAATTAAAGTATTTTTTTATCAAATGTTACTTATTTAATTGAGAATGGTTTGTAAACTAGTAAATTATTAATAGTGAATGTTGGTAAAACAAATTCATACTAATATTATAAATGCGAAAGTAACTCTGTCTGTCTGTCTGTCCAGCTTTCACGTCTAACCCACAGAACCAATTTTGATGAAATTTAGTATAGATATACGTTGAACCTTTAGAACACACATAGGCTACTTTTGCCCTCTGCTTTTGTGCTGTGCCCGCGACCTCGCGTGGACTACATCCTTTCATAGACGGTTTCACCCCTATCTCCCCTAATATTCGAAACAAAAAGTAGTCTATATTTCAATCCAAGTTTCGAGCTCTATTTGTGCCAAATTTCATACCTCTAACTTAAAAAATATACATTCCTACCTACGGACGTAGGTACCTTTTTTTATAAAATAAGGGGGGGGGGGCTGACTTTATTTTCTAACAAAAAGGTACCTACGTCCGTTCTTAAGGTTCAACGTATACCTATACCAAATTTAATCAAAATCGTTTTTTTTTTATAATGCACTCTAAGATTGACCTCATTCCATCTGATGTTAAGTGGTAATGAGTTCCTAGCTTATGGGCGAAAAGTATAGCATGGTAAAACTAGACTTGTCGCCCTTACCTTGAAGGCTTGATCCCTGCTACTAACGTAGCACCCCCCAAGAGGTCTGGAAACCTTACTCACATGCAGGAACACAACAACACCGGAGTAATTGTTATTTGGTTGCGGTCTTCTGTAAGGTGGAGGTATTTCACTAGTCGGGCTGCTCCAGTTCGAGCGATAATTCGCTTTGCCCTGCCTCTCTTAAAGAGATTTAAAGAGGAAAAGCGTAACAGACAGAGTTACTTTCGCATTTATAATATTAGGAGGGATCAGTGTTTGTTTATTTGAACGCGCTAATCTATGCGACTACTAGTTTGAATTAAAAAAATATGTTTGTTATTGATAGACCATTTATCAAGGAAGGCTTAAGGCTCTATAAAACCACGCTGCAAACAATAGGAGCGAAAAATCTGTGGAAATTGTATAAAAAATAATTATTACCTTAATTTCTATCAATAGACAGACCGCATGAGAAAACGCAGCGAGCCGCTAGTAATCTATATATATATAAAAGAAAGTCGTGTTAGTTACACTATTTATAACTCAAGAATGGCGGAACCGATTTGGCTGAAAATTAGTGGGGAATTAGTTTAGAACCAGGAGAAGAACATAGGATACTTATTTATCATTTTTTTCTTTTTTTTTTGAAGTCATTTATTGCCTCTAAGGCGAAACGAAGTTCGCTGGGACCGCTAGTAATAATATAAAATTATATTATCTATTTCAAAAACTCTGGATCTACAAAACCATTGATTGAATATCAACCTCTTTTGATGTCAACAAGTCACACCAGTCATCAAAAGGATGTTTCGCACACGGTCCATTTGGCGATCGCGTTCCGCGAGACGGAACACCGGCCTCCGAACACGTAGGGTCCACGACTGAATGTAGGCACGGTGATGTGCTTTTATATCACGGTACATACTTACAGTTCGATATTAGTTCTTGTGCTCTGGAAATAAGGACAGTAAAAGCCCGAAGTGTGTCTGACATGCTTTTGACTGTACCTTTTATTACCGAAAGGATCGAGGCTCCCCGGTATTCTACTCACGTCTGCGGATACAAATTACAGATCTATATTTTGATAGATGCAGGATGAAATGGAGGTCGGTTTCTTACTTATTTAATTTCAAACACTTTTGCCACTGTTTCTTCACTCCCACCGGTCGCACAATGATGTGATACCTATAGTCTATAGCCTTCCTTGAGAAAAGGACTACTTAACACAGCTATTTTTCAATTCAAAGTAGTTTCTGAGATTAGCACATTCAACCAACAAATGAACTCTTCATACTTATAACTCGAACTATTAGCAACTACCTAACATTCATAAGTCATTCTACATTATTTCGTTTAGGTGAAACTAACCTTGTTAGTGTTTCTTCAAAAATTCGAGAATTTACTTCAAACCGAGCTAGCAGAAGTAAAAAGTGGTTACGGACAGAAGCAATAGATTTCCACAAACACGTTTTGCATCAAAATCGCGAGGAATAATAATAGCGGTCGCATTCGTTCGCGTATTCAGCCGGCGTTCCGCTGGTGTTCCGTCACGCGGAACGCGCCCGTCAAATGGAGCGTGCCGTATGACGATAGTGCCTCTTAGCTTTTATAAACTCCTGGTACTATTTACGCTGTGACACACTTATCGGTTGAAGCGAATTCATCTTATATAGTTGTGTTTTTAAATCCGGACGCAAAAATAACAATTACGTGTCTCCCAAACGCATGCATCGATTTTGGATTTTGAAACTTTTTTCGTTTAAAGGTGAATAATTAGAGAGTATTCTTAGCTATGCTAGGTTAAAATTGGTTGTGGCTGTCACAAAATATCAGATAAAATATTTTGACACAATTTAAAGTAGGGCATACTACAAGCATACTATATAGGTATACTCTAACAATATCCGATGGACGCCATCACAGAACGGCCAAAATCGCACGTGTTACATCCACGTTCTTCCTAAATTTTCCACTCATTCGTCGCTCCAATAGGTTAGCAGCGTAATGTTATATAGCTTTAAGCTTTTCACGATTAATAGACTATCCACCAGAATTTTTTCAATTCGAATCTGCGGATCCTGATATTAGCGCGTTCAAATCAACCAGTTTGGACTATGACCTGTCTTATAACTTAAATGCAAGCGCTAAAATAAACGACAAAAATTTCATTAATTTTTCAGCCATAAAATGAATTTAGTTTTTTAATTGTAAAATATAGCTACGAATATGTAGCTCGTTTTTTTTTGGCTACGTTTGTTAAATATTTTGACACCTCTAAAAAAATTTTAGTAAATTCTAGAGTTTTACAAATTGTTCAGATACAAATTGAAACTTTAATTTTTGTCTCTATATAAGTATCGAAACTTGTATAAATATTTATATACAATTAAAACGTTTAGTGTGCAAATCTTTAATCCCGTTAAAAATTACGTCCAGCGATAAACAACTCAAACTTTTCCCTTTTTGGGCAAAAAATCGTGATTTTTACGTCGACGACCCTTCTTAGAAGTTTCACTCATAATTTTATTAGGTATTCTTTGTCAAAGTTAGCCGAGAATAAAGTTTAATATTAATATTTTATGAGATCCGAAACCACAGCTTGCCGTTTGTTTAATTGTAAAATGTTGAACTTTCTTTTATATAGGTAACCAATAGTAAATAAATAAATAAATAAATAAATAAATAAATAAATATTGGACAACATCACATACATTGCTCTGATTCTGTGGTAAGTAGCTAAAGCACTTGTGTTACAGAAATCAGAAACAACGACGGTACCACAACACCCAGACCCGAGACAATACAGAAAAGTTCGTTTCCCATATTGACCCGACCGGGGATCGAACCCGGGACCTCTGAGATGGCGCGACGCCAAAGTCCGGCACGCTCGCCTCTCGGCCACGGAGGTCGTCAAATATAATATAAATAGTTAATAGATAGACTTGATGGCATGTTTTAAAGAATCCGTTTCTGCGCCAGAAGTTGTGAGTTCAAACACAAACAAAGATAAACATTCCTGTGATAAACATTATTACTTGTGATGTGTCTGGGTGTTTGTGTAAGCATTGAAGCATATTTTGTGATACCACAATACCCTTTGTGAAGGTCCAGGTTCGATTCCCGGTCGGATCAATCCGGAAATCAAACTTTTATAAACTGTCTCGGGTCTGAGTGTTACCGTGCATCCGTGTTTTCTGATTTCTGTAACACAAGTTCTTTAGCAACCACATAATCAAAGCAATGATGTGATATGGTTTGACTTTTGGATTCGTTAAACTTCTTTTGATAACAACTTCAAGGTTTTCAAAAGGCCAGCTCATAGAAGAAAACAAAGATTTCAAAAAAGCGTATAGGCGTATTCTTTTTATATTAGCTAGAACAACACATTATGGGCTACATAATTATTACCGAAATAACGCCAACGAATGGCTAGCAACGAATAGTAACGTATCAGAGAGTATTTCCAAAACAAAACGAAGAGGAAGGATGTGGACGGATAATGGGGTATTTGGCCAGAATCGTTTCTCTTTGGGTCGATTAAAGGATTATTGTATCATTGGCAGCGGGCTCTGCGAGGCATCCGGTCGGAATTAATGCTGCTACTCCACCTTTGAGCATCGACAAGAAATAACTAGGGATTTGTTGCTGAGTATTGCAGAAGCAAGCGAGTGTTTGTTGCAAAAAGGTATTATTAGGGTTTTGTAAGAAAAAGGTAACAACGAAACCCTGCTACTAAGAGTTCGCTGTCTATCTGTCCGTCCGTCCGTCTTTAACCAGGCTGCATCATAAGAACCGTGGTAGTTTTTTGAAATTTTAACAGAAGTATTGCTATTGCCGCTATAATAACCAATAATAAAAACAAAGGAAAATAATTATTTAAGGGGGCTCCCATCCAACAAACGTGATTTTTTTCTATGTATTTTGAAATTCTAAATGAAGAACTCATTTTTTTTAGTGAATCATCATCGATCTTAACTGTCTACTTACTGTTTGTTATATTTAATTTACTTATATTTAAGCTATCATCTTCCAGCACTCATACTATCAATTCAAAAGTATATTTTTGGGCATAGACTCCTAACGTTGCTTCAGACTTCCTGCAGAAGATATCGGCTACATTTTCTACCTCGATTATGGCGAAAAGCGTCTTCGCACCCTCGTCACGAACAGACAAAAAGGGAGGTGAAAAGATTTATTGTTGTAAAGAATATGACTGTTAAACAACAATAAATCTTTCAAAAAGTTTGTGAAAGCAAATTTATAAATCAACATGGATTAATATTGAAAATGATTATCAGATTTGCATGCGTCAACTTTGCATTCAATTTTCATTTCACTTGACGTGTTTCTAAAAAGACAAATGAATATTTCTATCTGCGATCTTTGATGTCAAATACTTTTAACTCTAAAATTGTCTAACAATAAAAAAGGGGCGATTTGTTTGTGTCCCTTTTAGAGAGCAATTCAATTGAGTTGATATTTATTTTGTACGAATAAGAAGTAATTTATTTAATTGTTTGTTTTGTAATAATTTATTAGATATGTGTTTTATACGTTTGACGAAACGGAATATTAATCTGACAGGTACATTTTTTTTGTTATATATTCTGATTTTTTTTCATTTTAATAAGCTTAAAGAACACAAATCACAAGTTTCACGATTACCTACTCGATATGCGTGACACAATTCAACGACTAAGACTTCAGAGATCACTTCAGAGATTAGCCGGAACAGACCAGAACAACAGACAGACGGACAGACAAACAATTGTAAAAAATTGTTTGGTGTATGCATCGTATAGACCAAAACATTTTTTATATTAATATATATATATATATATATATATATATTTACTACATAGTGAAAAATGGCTATTTTAATATTACAGATATTCCAATTATATTAATACACATGCCATACCAAAAAGTGAACAAAGTGTTATATATAATTATGTAAGAATGTATATCTTATCGAATAGGCATTCACACGGCTCGGTACACTTAGCGAATTCGTCAATCCTACATTCGAACCATTGAACCAGAATAGGGCTATCAACCACTTTTATTTTCGAAAAAATCAGACCCTAGCTCTTAATATGAGATGTGTACCATTGCAAAAAAGGTTACGTGTGTCAAAACTCGATTAAATATGCATTTAAAGTAATAAATTATTAAAATGCTCATTATTTAAAATATCGGACTTATTAAGTATTATTTTGACAAACTATGACGTGCTACACTACATGCATTAAGTTACATTGTGTTACATAGTGTATCTTAGAGTAATGTCAAGCAAAAAAGATAGATGAGACCTAGTCTGGAAATAGCTGTTACTCGCATTATTTTGGGATAAAAGTATCCTACTTATGTTAATCGAGTTCAGTAATTTTTGCGTGAAATAGTAATAAACAACTAGACTAGACATACGTCTAGACACCCACTCATTCTTACAAGCTTTCATGTGTATTATATAAGAAATAAATAAATATACAAAATACGCCAGACAATCACACCAATCACCTGGTCTCAAACTAAGGTTTTCGCTTGTACTATGAGCACCAGACGACGGATACTAACTGGCGGCGTCATCCCAGCACACCCAGATCTAAGTCAATTTACAAAAGTTCGAAAATTGACCTGACCGGGAATCGAACCCGGGACCTTTCGCACTTACACCGAGGTCGTCAAGAAGAAGAATGCCGGGATTAGATGTTGTAATTGCCGTTTGTTTTTTTTTTACTTGATTTAATGCACCGTGCTGCTACTTGGGTAGTGTGCGGCTAATCACTAAAACCGAAACCACCATCGACTAAATAGTAGCGTCAATGGAACGCAGATAATATTAAAGTCACGGTTTGTGACACCCCTAACATTCATCCACGACTTAAAATAAGGATGGGATTCGCATCTCGTGATTTACATTTAACGCAGGGCCCGGCTAAACCACGAATATTTCAGGCCAAAGGTAAGTGAACCTAAATAATTCAGCCATTCATTTAGGGTAATACTGCTCTTTTAGAGTCAATCCGGACGCATAATTTCCACGTAAGGCCGGGTAAAAATAAATGTCCGGGAGAGGTAACAGGAGTAATTACCAGTCACCTTTATATTTAATTGCGTTGAGTTTGATTAATGCCAAAAGCAAAATGTGACTTGCACGAGTAAGTTCTAAGTGGATTAAGACTTTCGCGTTCCATTTTTAACCCCCGCCGCAAAAACAACGGGGTATTATAAGTTGGGGGTGTCTTTGTGTGTATGTGTATCTGTCTATCGCTTTGGATTTTGATTTTTTGGATTGAAAGATAAATAAGTCTGGAGTGTTCTTAGCTATGTTTGATAAAATCGTTCCAAGATGGCCGCCGTCAAAAAATTATAAACATTTAAAATAAGTTCACGGGTCAAAACGCGAAAACATTTTACTACTTTCTGTCCGATGTTTAGGTAAGTAGTAGGTAGTTCGTATTAATTAAATACAAAAAAGATAATGGACCTTATTCAGCTTTAGTGTGACCCAGACAATTTTGCTTGCATGCAAATACCTAGATATCTCTCCAAGATACATTTTGTCTTTTGATCGTACCTCATCCCATCACAACAATGGAATAATTAATTTCACTTAGAGCTTATAAAATAAGTTAACTGGTAAAAAAGCGCCAACATTTTTAGTTTATTTATTTTATTGTTTGTAGACAACAGTAACATTCCATTGTTTAGTTTGTGCAACTGAAACGTCGGTCGGTAAGGTCGTGTAACTACTAAAATTATATCGAGTTTCAACGCGTTAACTTATTTTAAATACATTTATTGCTGACTACGAAACCCTAAAAATTTGCTTAATAAACTCGTCATTTAAAAAACCATAATCTGCCTAAAACTAACCCATATTGAATCAGATTAACAGCAAGACAACTTGTACATCCGTAAACACGTCAATAGGAAAGGACCTTTTAAGTGAAGTTGGTTGAAGTTCTTCTGTCTATAGATATAAAAGCTAGTATTGTTTGCACATGAGTGGAAAAGACTGGCAAGTGCTAAGACAAACAAGCAACCCATCCCTCGTGTTGCGGTCGCCACGCGCGGCTGCCCTTTGATTATACACTAAGAGCTAGCGACCTTCGAGTGTTGATCGCATTATGCTTGGAAACAATAAGTCTAATGACGACCTTGGTGGCGCAGTGGCTAAGGTAGGCGACCAAAGCGCGAAAGGTTCCGGGTCCGATTCCCGGTCGGGTGAATTTGTAAAACTTTTCTAAATTGACTTAGGTCTGGGTGTGCTGGGATGACGCCCCCAGTGTATCCGTCGTCTGGTGCTCATAGTACAAGGGAAAACCTTAGTTTAGGACTAGTTGATTGGTGTGATTGTCTGGCGCATTTTATTTATTTATTTTATTTTATCCTATTTAGACTTTTTTTTTAATTTCTTTTGCATTGTGACAGTTTTGTCAACTAAAAACAAGACTTCTTATTTTATATTCCTATTTACCAAATTAATATAAATCGCATCCGCATCGTACCACAATTAAATACTAGCCCTATTTTTTTGTACTTTTTGTAATTTTAACTGAAAGCCACGGAATTTTGTAACGTACAAATTCCGTGGCTTTCAGTTAAAATTTGATGTATTTGCCTGTTAAAAATGAATTTTATTGCGACTTGTGTAAAAACTTTTATAAGAGGTTCTTTAAATTGTTTCTAAAAAACGCTTGCACTTACTTTAAACGTGCCGAACGTCATTCAAAAAGTGGTCGGAATTATTTATTTCTATCTATTTCTTTAAATTGGAATTTCATGATGTGCTAAACCACTATTCTGGGGAATAATCTTCTGTAATTTTCTATAAAGATTGTCAGATTGTCATACAAAAAGACTCGATAGCCCTTGTATCTCTTGATTAGCGCTGTCTTGCGTTCAGCGCCTCGGCCCAGCTGCTTAGTGGATACTGATTAGTTTGCGGTAGAGGTATCCGATTATCAACCTTATTTCATTTTAAATACTACAAGCTATGAACAAACAACACAATGATAAAATCAATTAATAATGCGTTTGCTTTATCGTCAAAAGACTATAATAATTATTGTATTTTGACCTTTGACAATTATAGATAGATAGATATACTTTATTGCATAAAATCTTTACAGAAATAGGTTTTACAGAAAAAATATAGTACAATTTAGGCGGTCTTATCGCTAGAAAGCGATCTCTTCCAGACAACCTTAAGGTAGAGGAAATAGTAGATGGCGAGAAATGGGTACGGCCGTGCAACATAAATACAGTTTTTATTTTAGAATTATTTCGTAGTTTAACATGATAAACATACATAAACTCATAAATATATAACATTATAATCATAACATTATAAGTAATTATAATCGTAGATCACAGCGAAGTAAGGAAAACCTGTTTCTAATTCCAAAAGTTTTTACAAGAAGTACTTTGATATATTAAGCGTTTGATTTGATTTCTCAATTGACATTTTGTGCGGAAACAGTCGATTATGAAAAGTCAAACGGTCAAGTTTAAGTCATAGATAAAGGAAATGCGGCATCAGGCCGCGCGGTACGCGGGGGGGCGGGCTGATGTACGTCAAGTGTGTTTTCTCTTTTTAAGAAGCGACACAACGGTATTTCGTAGACAGTATTGGAAGAAAAAGCATCCGATTGTAAATTTGGTGTTAATTTGTAAGGTAACTTTCAAAAGTGAGTTATTAATAAAATGAGCTGCTTCTAAACGTTCAACGAATCAGTAGACAGAGGAATATTTTGCCGATTATGGCGGTCCGTTTCGCGCACCGCGCCGCTCAACGCCCCGCGTCTTCTTCAACGAGTCCTAACGCATGTAAAAACGTTTCTAATTGGACGCTCTATATATCATCCTGTATTTCCGCCCCGTGCGTCATGTTACCGGGCGCCCCGCGTCTCCATAAGCGATACCTAAGGACGCCTTGGAATGAAACCACAAATTGATGTGTCAAAACTTGAGCAAATACTTAAGACGAACTAAAGAACTGTACTTTCAAACGCCTTCCTAAACAATATATCAGACCCTATTATGGAAAAAATCTTGGTGTAATTTTCTACGTAGAGATTGTAAACTTTGTTCCTTCTATCGATCATCCTTTTCTGCCTAACATCAAAGTATTGTATTATACAAGGAAGGAAGCAAGTTATTTTACCAATTTCATGCTTTGGAAATGAAACAGATTTTCCTTCATCTATAAATAGACGCGGCTGTATGAAGAATTACGAGTAACATGTAACGCGTTATAAGAATTTCGTATTTTTTTAATACTTTCTTATTTGAAATAAGTCAATAGTAGGACACTGTAACAAAAGCGGTAAATGTGTTTATTGAAGTCTAAAGAAATGCTTAACTTGTGAATGTTACTTTTGAATAAAATATAAATTGCTAAGTAATATCTGGGCACGGGAGTGCCTCCGCCAAGATAAATCAAGTGTAGCGAACTTTTTCGAAGCGCTTCGTAATTTTTATTTAACCTTTAATTTACGGTCAAACCGAGTATTAACTAAAGTATCGAGTTTACAGGACACTGAATTATATCCAGTGAGACGCTCTTAAATGAGAGTTAAAGGGTGTGTGTACTCAAACACACTCGTGTAGTATAAGTATTTTGGACTTTATGAAGTGAAGATGTAGTGTTTGCTAAAAGAGGTGGTTTAAACTTTATTTCAATTAACTATCATAAGAAATATGTATTCTTCCTGAGTTTAACTTCACGGTATCTATTTTATTTTAATACTTGCAAAAGTATGATGAATGAATCTAGTCAAAGGCAAGCAATTTACTTAAGTATATTATGGTCTCCTCCGCTATAGTCAAATTATGCCTTCTAGCCCAGTCATACTAATATGACTGGGCTAGAATAAAAATATGTGTAAAATATATACTCTTACTATCATTTTAACTTAAAATAAAACTAAAATATATAATCCAGAATTAATAATATTTTATACTTAAATAGTTAAATATGAATAATTATATATAAATAATCAAGTTACTTACTTTAATTAAATATAAATAATTAATAGTTAGTACATAAATAATGGGCATTGTTTAATAATTATAATTTCCAAGTAAATAATTGACTTTATAACGTACTGATAACCATAACTCACGCTTGACCTTGCATTAGGCCGTATATGACTGTACGATGTGCACTCTTCGCGCTCTACCTTCAAAACGGTTGGTCGTATGAAAAAAAAACAAAAGTTGTAGGGAATTTCATAGCCTACAACTTTTATAATAAATGCAAATCTCATTTAACCGATAGGAAGCCAGATATTCGCGAAAAACCGATTTTTGTGACCTTTGACCTTGAATATCTTGAGACGCGGACACGATAACGATTGTGACTTTTGAGACAATATTTAGAATGACAAAACAAAGGTTCATACCAATTTGCAGCTTATTATCTTTCGTTCCGAGGTTGACCCCTTTTTTTACCTAATATGACTGGGCTATTCATACTTACCTACGTAGAACTATTTGTCTTTCTTTTTTTTTCTTTATAAATCACCAATTTTTTATATAAAAGAGACTCGATAAGACGTGATGATATTTAATGATTTATTATTACAATAAATATACAAAAATGCACGATTTTACGCAACTGATTAATAATTACATATACGAAACAGTAATAATGTTCGAAATAATTAAATGGAAATTGTAGTGTAAGTAACAGAACATTGGAAATTAATTATACTGGATAACGTTTTTTGAAGTGCTAATATTTACAGTTAATATAGTAGATAATGCATTTCTTTAACCATATACACTTGCAAGAAAAAAGTCACACCTGAGTCATGCCATCTCGAAATCTAAATCCCATAGGATTTAAACCTGTCAAAGTGGTTGTTCTTGGTGATTGAAGACCGGCAAGTACCACTTGGCTAGCTCCCTAGTTATTATGATGGAGCGATAGCAAATGATTGCCTTCAACCCCCACAACCCTTACAAGAGAAACCAGACTTATTTGTTTTATAGTCGGGGTCAACGGCTTATCGCACCTTCCGAAGAGTCGTTCTTGTAGGACAATTTGATGATCTAATCAACATTGCACGTTAACTAAACTGAGATAAATTTAATTTTACACTTACTGTTACCCGCTATCAGGAACTCAACTTTCAGTTCGGAACTAATAGCTACCGTGAAAATACCGGCAAGAGACTCAATATCTATGTGACAGTCATAGTATTAGCTGTGGTATTAGTATCTAACTTATTGTTGTAAGTATATTTCTTTGGAATTACACAGTTTTGTTTTGATCAATGAAAATATTATTAAGTTCTGGCTGTTATACTGACAAAAAATATCTTATATGTTTTTCTATGGTTTTCTACAAATTTTTATTTAAATCCGTACAGTAGTCTTTGCATCAAAGCGTAACAAACATTCATCTACAAATATTAAAAGATTAATCTCTCAATACCCCACCATCGAAAACCAAATCAGAATCTCGCATGAATATTGAAACCAAACTCATATTGTTTACATCATGACGTAAGCCACAATAAATGCAAACGCGTGAGGGAACCTTTGAAAGTAAATTCATAACGACTAGTGCGAACAGCTCCCGTCATTGTTGCCAAGTTTTCTCAAGTCTGTCGCCTTGTTGCGTGTTGCCTAGCCGCCAGCGACACGCTACTCTTTAATATTGTAGCAATGCCGTCAAAAGAGATATCGTCAATTATTCACTAGCTTTTCGGTTAGGCGCAACGCAATTTCGTTTTGCGGAACCGCATCGTTTAGTTTATCAAAGCCCCAACTTCACCTGCGTTTTTCCGGGATAAAAATTATACATAATTTCATCCATCATGAGTTAGAAAAGAAAGAAAGAAAATACATTTATTGACCGTACAAAACATTAGAGTTAAGGAGTAAAAAACATATATCTAGGTATTAATATATTCTATAAAACTATCGCGTTTCTAATTTAAGAAGGAATTAAAAAAAGTCAAACTAAAATCGTTAAGGTCAAAAGTATTTCCTAAAAAAAAAATTAAATAGCCTTTGTAACACAAATGTTTTAGCTATTTACTATAGAATCAATGCTGTGATGTTGTGCAAAGGCATATTATACTTATAAACCAACAAGACGAGTGCCTGCTTCGGCCTCGAGTTAAAGCCCTTTGACAAATATATAAAGGTCCATTAGAGGCAAGTTCCCGTTTACAAGACTGTTTTCATTTAACTGGACTTTGTAGTCCTATCCTCCTTTGACCTCTAAAAACACATTAGAACATCGTCTACATTACAATGGGTATCATTAGAAATTTAAATAGCTGCCTTGACTCCGCGGCATTTGCCCAAAGCGGCTCGTCAATAATTGATTGTACTTGGAAATGAGACCCGCTATGGTTTTATCTTCCGGTCCAGTAGGCCTGTTACCTTAAACGAAACGAACAAACGAAAGGTTTCGTTTTTGAAGGTTAAGCAAAAGTTCGGGAGTTAAAACGTGGTTTTTGGTTTGCATAAGTAATATATCATTTTTTTTAAATCGCATTGAAGTGAGTTGGTTACGATTTCAAGAATTAAAAATTTATACTTATCCGTCATCGGATCTGACCGTAGACCCCTATACTGGGCGAATAAATTGTACCCCAAGTATAAAAGTGACTTATCTCAAAATTTCTATATGTTCCTTAGTTAACATAACAAAGTCCCCAAGGAAAAGGGATCAAATCAAATTAAAATAGAGATCGATTCTTCTTCATTGGGACTAAGATGCGTTTTAAGAGGCCATTTGATTTAATAATAAGAGATTTCAAATACATTGTGTTAGGTCAATCCTTATTTTATTTTATATTGCACTTTAAGATTGACCTTATCCCACCTGATGTGAAGTGGTAATAAGGTCCTAGCTTAAGGGCGACAAGTACAACATAATAATAGCTGTTTCTGGACTTATCCCCCTTCCCTTGAAGGCTTAACCCCTGCTACTAATGTAGCAAACCCCAACAGCCCTGAAAGCCTTACTCTTACCTAAAGCAGGAACAAAACAACACCGAAGTAATACATAGTTATTGGGCTGCGGTCTTCTGTAAAGTGGAGATACATATTTCACCAGCTCTCTTCATACATAATCGTAGTTTCATACTTAAGGTGGGTAATATAGAAATGAAGAAACCTAATAGTATGGTTTTAGTACCTGGTTAAGGTTTAAGGGTTCCTGTGATCGAGGATACATGGTTTGGGTTTTTGTAACGAAGTTCGGGCTTTTTATCATCCACCTATATTTGACTGACGTATTCAATACAAAATTGGTGTTCTTTTTTACGATGGTTTTTATCATTTTCAAACGCATTGTCTGAAATTGTGCTTCCATCCTATGACTTTGAAGTGCATCATAATTATAAAGACGATTTGAGATGTAAATAGCTCCCTTGAGTCCAGGCATTTTCGCGCACCGCCTCCTCCATAATAATTGATGATACTCAGGAATTAAACCTGCTATGGCATTAACTTCCAGTCCTATAGCCAAGCCAATTAGTATGGAACTTGTGTCGAATAAAAAAATAGTAATAGTTGTTGAACAGCATCACATACATTTTTCTGATTCTAAAGTAAGTCTAATAAGTAGCTAGAGGAGTTATGTTACAGAAATCAGTGACAACGAGGGCACTGCAACACTCAGACCCGAAACAATTTGAAAAAATATATTTGTTTTAATATTGACATGACCACGAAACACCTGAGACCTAAAAGATGGCATAATGCCAAAATTTCAGCAGCACCAGATTTGAGTGTCTCTTTCACTTAAAATGTAATTAAACATCAGCATTAAGAAGGAGATCATCAGAAATTTAAATACTTCCCTCGGCTTCCCAGCATTCCCTTAAAGAGGCTCGTCAATAATTGATTGTGCTCGGAAATGAGACCTGATTCACAAACGTCAGAAACGATTCCGATAAGGAAGGTCTATTTTTTGTTTCTATCCAATGGCGGTGTTAAGAAAGAGACAAAGCATAGTTTCTGAATTCGGGTCTGTTTCCGATGTTTTGTAAATATGGGGTGTCCAGTGGCCCTATATTGGAGAACTTAGTACGCAGCTGGCTTTCGAATCTCGACTGCCATTTTGTTGTAGGGGTTAATTCGTTTGATTAATAAGTAGAGTCATACTTGAATAATGAGATTGAATTCATCGACGATTTTCAAGACAATTAACGTCACCTACTAGTATTCTAATGCCCGGCTCCAATATTTTATGATTCGTAATGTCTCAAAAATGACAATCAGTTTTTCTACGAGTCGTTAATTCTTATTTCAAATTTACTTTCCATATCAGCTGTCGTCAGTTGTCCGTCCGTCATATTTAGCTTACGCCTCGAATTTATTACTCACAGCAACACTTATGCAGTGATATTTTATTTATTTATTTGGAAGATTTACAGTGTTAATAGATACTACGTTTGCTTTGAATAGAGATCTATACCAATTACAAATCTCCGCATATGGATTTTAAAATAAAAAAGCAAAAGTTTTGCTGAGGTTACAATACAAAATATAATAAAAATATTAAAGTAACGTTCGTATTATTTATAATAGAATAGCAAAAATGGCGTCAAAGTTCTAATATTTAATATATTCTGACCAAACCTCACAAGTGTTAATTTGGCGTGTTAAAGTATGACATTATTGTACTGGAATATGTCTTTAAAACCTATTTCTGTAAATTTTCGGTGCAATAAAGTATATCTATCTATCTATTATAATATGTTCGTAAAAAGTGTAAGCGTTGTAATACATATATAAAAAGAAAATATTTAAATGTGATGATTTATATGTGTGTAATGATTTGTCAAAGAAAATATTCTGTTAAAGAAAATGTTCTGAAATTAGCATGCATACTGTTGAAATGTTTATTTAAATAAATAAATAAAAAAAGAAATTGTCTTAGAAAAATATTAGGTTATTATTATATGCAATAAAACAAGAAAATACTTTAATTCGGGCGCCAGGCTCCTGTTTAGGATAACCAAAAAGTGTCGGTACAATATTGGACTTATTAATCTCAAGGCAGGGGTGTGTCTGAGTTTGAATAAAAGCAGTTAGATAATAATATGACTCTATTTATTTTCAATGATATTTTTAAACTAACATTAAGCTAAGCCCTAACTTAACTTAATCTAGGTTCCTCACCCGTACCGCAGGGAAGGTTCAGCACATGGTGTCAATTTAGGGGGGGTTTCTTGAAGGTTACATCAAACAACAAGAAAGAGGTTTCAAATGAGGTCATCACAAAAAGAGATCTTGAAAAAGAGTCATCAATTAGGTATCTTGATAAGAAATTCAGAAGAGAGGTTTCATCCCAAAACGAAGGTTTCCCTGAAAATAACAGGGTTTCATTAGCACGCGGTTCATCTCTTTTGGGGTTATGTCACATTTTTAAAATAACGAAATTTTGGAAATAGTTACATAATTTGCTCGACACAACTTAGATTTAGTTATAATTCCATTTAACGAATTATCTCACGGCATGGCGTGGATTTTTAATGATTTTAAATCATTGTTTTAGAAGGCTAATGTCGCCGTCTGCAACAGGTCGTAAAATGCCGGTTAGTCCAAGTGACATCTGTCAAATCTATTTAACTTTTTATTTTTTTAGTGACGGATGTGTTCCGTTTTACGTTAAAAATTAATAATTTATAAAAAAACTAATGTGACGTAGTTTTACGTTACAGCGTTTACGTACATAAATAATGCCATCAAAAATTTATTGAAAGGTTACTGTTTTTTTAATATTTATATAACTGAATCCCTTAAAGCATATAAAGCGTGTATGGCTATATTTTGCAATCAAAAACTAGTCTCTACATCAGCTGCAGATTCCCTCAATAAAACCTTGCGACATATGAACTGAAAGTAAATGAAATAAACCGATCTTGCCATTTCAACATCAGTTTTTTCTCTCAGACCTAATTTAAATTAAATTTAATTTAATTTTCTTCTTTTAAATTAAGACAAGACGGGTTAACGGTTTTATAAAACTTTAAACTTCTTTAAAAAGTTACAAACCGGCCAGCACTTATTAATGCAATAGGTTCAATTAAATTGTGTTGGGAGTCAACTTTAAAGTAATTTAAGGCGGCAAAGTCCGGAAGTGGGTCTGCGGAGCGTTCAAACTTACGCCATTATCAAAGTAGCGAGTTGGCACTTGTTCATTATTTATGTATTTGTATGTCATCACTTCTTTTGCCTTTGTTTGAAAGGCAGTCATTATGATTTATGAAGTCTCTAGATCCTGCTTGCGATTCTGGTCAGTTTTACAAGAGTGGACCAGGTTCAAGCTATGCTTAGAAACCCCTTTCTTCTTCACCAAGCCAAGCTACGAAAATATATTAAATTTATTATTATTTTCGTGCTAAGAAGGCAAATTGATAATTGCATATTTTAATAGTGATCAAGAAAGTACTCAATTTAGTACGACTAAATTATTAAAACCGACCATGAAAGAATGTAGTCCACGCGAACAAAGTCGCGGGCACAGCTAGTAAGTACATATACGGTGCACTTTTGCAGGAACAGTTTAAATTACAAAAAATTGTTTGATACAAAATCCATCCGGAATTGCTTTTCCTAGAAAACACACAACTTGTAAATAGTATGGGAGCAATAGGAATCGAGATGATTCTTTAAAAAAAAGAGTTTTTGTGATCTTTCACACCGTACGCGGACACTGGATTGTACAGAGTTTTGAGACCACAGGTCTATACACAAATTCAGAATATTATCTTGTATTCCCCAATTATTACCAGACTAAGATGATATATTGTCCAATAAGTAATATCTATATATATATATGTCACAAATATGGCGAATGCGGGGCGGCGGGGGGCACATAATTCTCAACCAATCAGCGCGCCTAATGCATTCCGTTCTAAGTCAGTTCACAATTTGACCATTTCCCTTCGATAGATTACAATATAGCGAAAAATAATGCGTTAAATTGCAATCATAATGTTACGGTTCACAATCTGTCGACAGTTTACAATCTCGCGAGATAGATTGTAATCTAACGATTTTTACAATCTTACGGTGACATTTACATCCATGTATGGATATCCATATGTCACAGTTAGAAATTAACATTATGTTGATGTAACCGTATTTAAGTAAAATACTTAAATCTTTTCCGGTATCCTCTTGGTCCGAAATATTTCTAAGAATTTTAGAAGCAAATGGAGTTACAGGGTAATTTAGAGGCACCCGGATCCCATTCCGACATCTGAGGAATCGTAACTTTACCCATTAATCCCCGTGATATCAATATTCATACTAATGCTGGTTCATTATTTTAAGTCCGAGTTTGTCGCGCTTTCTTCTCAGTATAATTAGGTTTAGAACCGGTGTGAAAGCCAGTTTAATGTGATATAAGAAAAAAATTAATAAAATAAGTAGCATACACAATATATTTAAGGAGCACATCACATACATTGCTCTGATTTTGTGGTAAGCAGCTAAAGCACTTATGTTGCCAAATTTGAAACCACAAGGGCACCACAACACCCAGGCCCGAGACAATGACATAGAAAATTTCGTTTGCCGTATTGACCGTATTGAATCGATCTTGGGAATGGTAGATGGTTCGAAGCCAAAGTCCAGCCCACTCGCCCCTCAGATACAAATACAAAAGTACTACTACGTACATTATATATTTTAATTATTATTAAAAAAATATGCTTCAGTCTAAGCTTTTATATTTTTTTTTATTTATTTAGTAGCCGTAGCTGGTATCGTTGTCTAATGACAAATATATAAATAGAATAATAATGAATTATTAAATTTGTCAGCTACATTTAAAAATATAAGTAAAACGTATCATTGTTTATCTGTTTATACAAGTTAATACTAGTCAATTGAAATGATAACAATGCATCAAAGTTCAGTGGAGAGGTGACGTCACTATTTCGTGAAAAGGTGCGAAAAAGTGACTTCGCTCTAAATTTTAACGCTATGTATTTCTGTAGTAAATGTTTGTTGACAAAAAGATAAAACGTGTGTCTTATATTTTTTTGTAATCTGATATTTTATAAGCTATCCTACCCTACCCTATTAAACTTTAAAATTAGGAGGTCTAAACTCAAAAACAAAACGAACAAACAAAAGGTAAGGTTTCGTTTTTGAAGATAAATCGAAAGTTTAGGAATTAAAACTTGGTATTTGGTATGCATAAATAAATGTTTGATTTTAGAAAACCCTTCATACGCGTTCGAAGTGATTTGGTTACGATTATTAGCATTAAAAATAAGCATCCGATGTTTCGTTTTTGGCAGTATATGCCCTGGTCTACGAAAACCGCAGTATTGTTTTTTTTTTCAAATTTAAAAACGTAACTTACGCCTTGTTATTCCGCCGATACTATCTTTATTTCCCTGATCATCTAAACCGCCATTATAATTTTCACCTCGGCTGAGGCAAGTTGCGTGAACCTTATCGCGCCACTTTATACTAAACGATGACAGAGTCAAGCGTTTTTTCGTACATTCCCGTTTAACAAGCATTGTCATAACTCATATACTACTTAATTCAATTTGCATCGTTCGCCGAAAGGCACAAGGCCGATTTTCCTTTAACCGATGCAGCTAAGGTCCCAGATAAGAAGGGTTTATATACAATTTTCGTGCTGTAGTACAAATATCAAGTAAACAGGAACAAATATTTACGTGCTCGCTCAAAATTATACGAGGTTTTTGCGTGTACTGAACTAATATAATATAATCATTATGCATCTTTATTGGCCACCGGTTCCTTCTTCCGTTTGAAGTGAATGATTTGAGGGTTTTGAATGTGCGCAAATAGTAGGTATTGTACAGTCAACATAAATACGTATTTACCTTTTACGTCCATACCTAAGAGAGGTAGGGCATAGCGATTTATCGCTCGAACTGGAGCAGCCCGACTGGTGAAATACCTCCACCTTCCAGAAGACCGCAGCCAAATAACAATCACTTATGTGTTGTTGTGTTCCTGCATGTGAGTAAGGTTTCCAGAGCTCCTGGGGGGTGCTACATTAGTAGCAGGAGTCAAGCCTCAAAGTAAGGGCGAAAAGTCCAGTAACAGATTTATGATGCTGTACTTGTCACCCTTAAGCTAGGACCTCATTACCACTTAACATCAGGTGGGATGAGGTCAATCTTGAAGTGAAATATAAAAAAATAAAATAAAATACCTGTCAAATACATAGGAGAAATAACAATATCTTAAATTTAAAACGATGATCAAAAGATTCACCCCTAATTAAGAAATATATCTATCAGCGGTATAATGCGCTGTATAGTTAGATTTTTAGAAACAGTATGTCTTTAATGCTCGGTTCCAATAGGTATTTGAAAACGATCCGTTCTAGTTACGAGTAGTTATTTAAGTAATTAAATAAAAATATTACATTATATGAGGCGCAAGCTAAAAACAACGGACGGGCGATATGATGATATGGAAAGTAAATTATGGCAAGGTATTATCGACTCGTCGTCGGTAGAAAAAAATGGATACTCATTTTTGACACGTTACAAATCGTAAAAAAATGAAACCGGGCATGAGTTAACAACCGTGGTGGCTCAGTGGATAAGGCATCTAAAAGCGAAAAATCAAATCGATCGAACTTTTCTAAAACGTTTCGGATTAGCAGATACAATATTCGTACTTGTTTGGTATAATATTATTGTTGTTAACATAATAATAATCGAATAATCGTTGCTTCATTAGCGACGATAAAATGAAAGGCTATCTCATTATCTTGCTGCAGTAACACAGCTGTACCTATGTTATATTAAAAATGTTTTTATACACAGTGTTTATAACTCTAGAAAATTTTGAAATTGCTGCGGAATGTTACAATAACATAGACAAAGGTACGCCGACAATAAACGTTAACTCAACTACAACTAGCCTATGTGGGTGAAGAGGCGTTTAAGTTTTTTCGTTTCAGAGCCAATATTCTTTCTCAGACTGTGTTTTAGATTAACTCCCCCGGCCCCTATCCGTTGTCTGGAACTCAAAATACACATTAAAAACCTTACTTTCAAACTAATTTGTTGTTATTATTATGGCTTAAGTATCTTTTTATTCATATTGTTTATTTAAATATATTTCATACATATAGTTACTAATATCTCAATGCAGTTTTAAATACAATTAACACCAAAACCACATTTGCCCTCATGAATTATCATCACTTTCAGGACTTTTGCCTCCAGGAATACGGTAAAGTTTATTTGAATTCTGTACCCAATACAAACTTCAGTCTGCATAAACTGCAAGTTGTTAATAAACACACCAAGAGTATGTACCTACACTTTCACGTAAACACACGGAGCGAAAGGACAATCGTAACCGTCCATTTTTATTTATGATTAACTAATTTTAGAACGATTATTTACAGAGATCGTCACGTGACGTCACGACTCTGCCAAGGTGTTATCATCAACTAATTTGTATTTGCAATTTTTACAAATATCGTCACGTAACTTCTCGTTTCTGGAATGGATAAGCTTGGTGACGGTCTAATATTTATTTAGATTCTAATTTCTTGAGGAAATCAATGAGATAACAATCACCTTAATGTCACAGCTCTGCTCCTACTATTTGACTTCCAAAACACATTCCTTTAAGTCACAACTAGTTTAAAAAACCGTGTTATTTCCCTACAGTTGAGGTCCACACATAGCAGTCAGAAATGACTTCTTAAATATGAACTCTATTGCCCGAAGAACAAGAAGATACGTGATTCACTTTCTCGTCCTTAACGTGCAAAGCGCGTCTGAAATATAAATCCGTATAATTCCTACAAATACCTCTTTTTGGAATGTCAAATATGAGTTCAGCCGTCTGAAGTAAACTAGATTTTTCTCTCTAAACGCACCGTGCCCGGTATCAATTTTAGCCCGTCTGTTTCTCCTACAGCTGTGCTCTGCGGCGCAACAAGCGGGCCAGTTCGTTATCTCTGGTGCAAAGTTGGGCCGCTTCCTACCTGCCTGGATAATGCAGCTTGTGACACTGTTTTGTTTTTCTTGTTGTTCAACTGATATAACGTGACTATGTATCGTTGAATGGAGAGTGGACATCGAAGGATTTGAGCCAAAGGATTTTTAATACTAGTTTTGCGTGATCAGTTATGCGATGGCTAGCAAAAACGTCATGCTTGTGAACAGGTGCCACCTTTGGGGACATGTCTTCTCCAGCTTACCTTTCAAAAAAAAAAAAGTACTTAATGTTTCTTCTGTCAACTAAATAATACCTACTATATATGACTTAGTCTAAAGTGGTCCACACACAGCAATACGTTAGATACTGTTACTGTAAAGTTTCTTACCGATGTCTTTTCTGTAGATATAGGTTCCGATCCGGCAGTAGAATCACTTTGTATTATATCCCATGACGATTAACTTTAATAAGTAAAGCAGATTTTGTTTTGATTTATTAAACAATTACTATGGTGAATGTCGAACATTTTTTTTATTTTTTTTCTTTCATTCTAATCTAATATGAGAAACTGACATTAGGTTTGCTAGAAATAAGTAGGTAAGTAAGAACAAAACTTAGTCAACTTCAGAAATCTTTGGCAAAAATTAATGTTAAAAAAAGTAGACGAATTTAAGTAATAAAAAACTTTCTCAGTGAACTGTCTTCTGTATTTATAAATATTTAAGCAGCTCTTTGTACCCGTGACATTCAAAGAAACTAGAGATAAAAATCTAGCTTTTATGAAACTTTTCATCCTGTTTCGACATTATTCACAGTAAAATACAAAACGAAGCTTCGGCCTTTGTGTTATGTCTTCAGAAATTTCGACCAGAAGCTCATCGGGTTCGGCCCATGTTGACTGCCGAAGCCAAGAAACCACCAAAAATGCTGATTTTTAATAAAATTAAATAAGCGAATCGATGAATACTTTGCATTGAAATTCTTAGCATTTTTAAATTAACATAGATATTTAATTAAGCTAATATATATACCATATAGAGATTTTTTTATGGTATATATTAGCTGTTGTCGGCGAATTTTCAAGCGATACTTTGGAATAAAACTTATTCTTGTATCTAGTTTATTTACCTAATATCAACTACTTCATATTTCAAAGATGGACGGAATAGTGTTAGTGACTTTTCACTTGCCGTGGGAAATTAAAAAGCTTATATTAACACTTGCCTAAGCATCCATGCACGGTCAACATCTGCAGAAAAGGAGTTCTTCTCCTTTAACTTTTAATATGGATGCAATAAATAAATTGAAAATGATATCATAATTTAACACTGTTTTAATCCTACCTCTAATAAATCATCCGTTATCGGGTCCCAATCGGAAAATTAGCCGACAATTAGAAACGACACGGAATCAAGAGCAAGTCGGCTCAGTTTTATTAGCCTTAATGAGCTTACGATATGTTCGCTTGTAATATTTCGTTTTCTAGTTAAGAGTATGTAATAGTTAAAACAATAGCAGTGAGACGTGTCTTTGAAATGTAACTTTGACTAGGTTTTTAGCTTACATATTATAACGCATCTTGTTAAGCATTGTAAAATCCTGGAACGCTATCTAACTATTCTATTGTCATCAAACAAGAACAATAATGAAGTCATAATAACTATGCATGTAATCGTTAAAAAAATAGTTTTTTGTCCATGGACCAATTTTGTTTCATTATTATTAACGGGGAACACTAACTGCAAAGGTAAACTAACCAGAAAACAAATTTTAAAAATATTTTCTAATAGATCTTGCAAGCCATCTAGCAGTTAGAAATCACCGCTTAAAAAAATAATAATAATACTTGTACGCAGTCATACACTACCTGATACAATACATGAGATGCCTTATGGTAGTTAGGGACCATCCATAAAGTACGTCACACTAATTTCATGAGTTTTTGAGCCCCCCCCCCCCCCCCGTCCTTGTCACAGGTGGTCACATTTCTGAGACCCCCCCCCCCTCTCTAGTGTGACGACACATGTTTTGCAATTTAACATCGAAAAATTATTAAATCAAAACAGCAGTTCCGAAATTAGTTTTATTTCCATTTAAATTAAGTACTTATTTATGAAATCAACATAATATCAAATATTTGAAACAATAACAAAAAAATAAACTAATAAATATGAAGAAAAAGAAGAAAAAGTAACTCAATCATCTTCAGTCCATGGACTTTGAACCCTATGAACTTGTCAACAATACAATTTAAACCTTATTGCCCTAAAGATAAAGTTGGACATATTTTTTAGTTTAATTAATATTTCAAATTACGTGATTGGTACCTCTAGATTTTGAAATGTGATGTCACGAAACTTAGGACCCCTCCCACCCCTTGTCACACCATGTCACACTTTGTCGACCCCCTCCCCCCCCCCCCCCTTTACGTGTGACGTACTTTATGGACGGCCCCTTATGGCATGTGAACTAAGAGTTATTTTCTGGTTTTTGGCACGAGAAATGCTTTAGCGGGCCTTTACTTTAAGAAACTTCAAATATTCATTTTGTTGTGCTCTTTTGAGAGCGTAACTTTACTGATTAGTTGCTATACTGCCTTAGATTACTATCTAACTCGGTCGTTGGGTACAACAGCCGCTTGAAAAAATGGTAAGAAAACTAACTATAAAATCAACAAAATATAAACAAGAATTATTTTGTTTGGTGGTGTACCCCTTTTAACAGTACTAATGACGCGCCCCAATTTGTTCGGATATGCAACGTGATCGAGAACAGTTTTTTTTTTACTGATGTTTCTCTATTCACTCATATTTTAAAACTGAAATGTGTATCTTACATTGAATATAATAGTATGGAGGGAGTAAGCAAAGAAAGGCTGAAGCTGGGTACTCAAACTACTTAAAAAGATGATGCGACAGGTAATTATAAACACCCACATAGTGCGAAATTAGAATCAAACATGCAACATGAACATCTCATTTATTTGACGACCCCTACCACCGAAAGAAGGGGCATTACCTAAGAATAGGGTCAGTACAAGCTATGAATTTATACAACCGATTGTCCGCGAAAGTAGTTTGCAATAGTAATCCCAGCGCATTGCAAGTAGGTCGTATGTTACCTTGCATCTGTCGACAGCAGCGCCATCTATCATGGTCCCGCGAGTGAAGTGAACATAGACCACTGTCCACTGCACTGTGTCTAAATGAGATCTGACTGGTGTTACGCGAGCTGATAGTGAAGAATGTACCTTATAATGTTATATTAAAGAGCAAATTTGTAAATTATGAAACCACTTTCTTCTGTCTTGATTCAATTAACGATTTGCAAAGCAATTTATGTGTATGTATCAGTTTTACGCAACTTTTAATCTGACTAAGCGCATACCACTATCCACTGCTAGATTAGATTACTCAAACTCGATACGAATTATAATACAAAACTATTTAAATACGAATACCAACAAAACTTTTTTTTCAATTATAACCAGTATTTCCTGAGATTGAGATTTTCTTCAGCTTAAGAATATTTTAAGGTAAGATAATTTGTAAGTTATGGAAGCTATTTAAAAATTCACTTAACACTATGTTTACGTTTCAGATTTAAGCAACGTTTATCTGACTCACTCACTACACTGTGTCCAGATTAGATGCAGGCGGTATCAAAGTCAAAGTCAAACAAGTGCTTCTTTTTTCAAATAGGCTACATAAAATACTTTTGTGTCGTCATTGAATACAATGCAAATTGATTACACTGTCAGTTTGGAACTTATATCTACCGAGAAGACACCGGCAAGAAAATCAGCAGATAAGTTTCAAAACTTATTACTTACTTTGGACCAAAATCATACAGTTTTGTTTTAATGAGTGACGAAAGAACTTAAGTAAGTATTTATTTTCGTGAGGTAAACTGGAGTAGACCAGTCTCTAAAGGCGTTAAGGGGAACTTGTATTGGTAAAAGGAAAAATATTTTGAGAAATTAGTATTGGGTACAGAATTTCCGAAAGTAATGCGAGATTATTATTATTAAAATTGAAGCTGACCAGACGATAGACCCGAAAGATCCGTCTGTAATTAAACGAACTTAATCCCTTAAGTTTGAACTCCTTTATTATCAAATTATTGTGCCAGATGATCCGTGGTACCAGGTGATAGATACTTGAAAGCGTTCTAGTCATTGATTTTGCGGTAGAAGTTCTAGCATTTTGGTCCGCAGATTCAGCGTTCGATTCTCGTAACGGCTCGGTTATCACTAACCTCATTCGATTCGAAATCCCGACTCGGTCACCGAGTTGTTAATAAATTAGAGAGCCGGTACCAGTTGCACTCCCATCGCTCAGGCGTATTAACGCAGTTGACGGCCAGCGGCTGAGGATTAAGCTGATCAACATCGCGACTGACAACATCACCTCATGTCATAACTACTAATTCGTATTCGCAACGGATCTAAATGCATGCTTCAAAATCTCGACGGTTTTCATTACTGGACCATAAACTCCGTATGGGCTATAGCATTACAATATAATTCTTTTATTCCTCCCCCTCTACATAAAATTTCGTTTGCTCAATTGATTTGCTTTATTTATTCACTTGTTTGCATATATTTATATATATTATTTTGTTTTATTTATATATATATATATATATATATATATATATATATATATATATATATATATATATATATATATATATATATATATATATATTGTTTAATTATTATATTTATTTATCATGAACTTATGTATGAATATTCTATTCTCGTGTGTAATTTTCTGCTATTTATGATTATTAATTTTGTTGTTATCCATACTCACATTTTAACTGTTACCGCACCCATAAACGTACCATCTGCATGACCCAACGGTTGACTGGTAGAGAATGCTCCTAGCATTAAGTCCACCTTTTGTACTTTTTTGTGCAATAAAGTTTTTAAATAAATAAATAAATAATAATATTAATTACAAAGTTTGTGGTCATAGAGAACAAATTGAAGGACAATGCCGATATACACTTGTAAAATTGACCCCTATCTACGAAATAACGTTCTAAATTGACCTCTTTTGATGAAATGCTGGACTGTTAAAATATTTACTTTTGAATTTGATGTTTTATATGCATTGTGTAAGTATGTAGTGTGTCTAGCATGCGCAGTCATTACAATGAACAGGTAGTTAGTACAGCCTAATACGAACAAATTAATTCAGTCACATTCCGTTAAAATTTATGGAACCTCATTTCACGCTCGTTGCGCAAATTTCACTTCTAACGGTTAAGAGTCCCTCGGGTACGTGATGGAATAATGACAGATTATTTGGGTAACGTGCTATCGATGTTTCGCTAAAATAGTTTGAAATAATAGATAACTAGCTGTGCCCGCGACTTCGTTCGCGTGGACTACATCATTTCATGGTCGGTTTTACCCCTTTCTCCCCTAATATTCGAAACAAAAAGTAGTCTATATTTTAATCCAAGTTTCGAGCTATATTTGTGCCAAATTTCATATATCTATCTTCAAAAATAAACATTTTTCCATATAAACTTCCAAAGGTGGTATAGCCCCTCTCCCCCCCTTATTTTCTAATAAAAAGTAGCCTATGTCCGTTCTTGAGATTCAACGTATACCTATACCAAATATCATCAAAATCGGTTGAGAGGTTTAAGCAGAAAAGCGTAACAGACAGACAGACAGACAGAGTTACTTTCGCATTTATAATATTAGTAGGGATTCACATTAGCAATTAAGAGTTTATTACACTTATTGCTTACGGTTTGATAAAAGTGTGATGCAACTCGCGTTACAAATCTTATGAATTTATAAAGATTTGATAACTGAAAACGATTCTACAATATTTTTGTAAAAATCTCATTAAAAGTGAAGACGTGTAGTAGAGTCAATAGTAATATAATATAATATATTTAAATGGACAAATTAAATTTCCTGATTTCAAACATAACAAAATTGAAATTTAATATTAATAATAATAAACGTGCAATTAAAAAATATTTCACTATAACCAAAAACAGAATGTAACCTACTTTCGAAATTTAAATATTAAGCTGGTAATTACTACACAAACATTCTTATATACAAAAATTCGGAAATCATACGCAAACTTGTGTTTCATTGCTGACAAGCCATTACTCGGCTGTAAACATTTAAAAACTTTTTGCGGGTCCGTGATCTGTGGGTTTTAAATTTTGCCTTTTTTACGAGGCAAGCCAACAGCCTTATCAGCATTCTTTGCCAATTTCACACATTCTCTACTACTCCAGCCTTTATCTTAACTCATGAATTTCCCAAACTTCACTTTACGACGCCCCAGAGTAACTGCGAAAACTTTGAACTGGTACAATTGGAAAATAATTGAATTAACCCTCATATATAATCGTCATATAAGTAATTTATTTGGTAATGTGAGCAACATTGTGGAAATTAATTCAAAGTCAGCATTTCTTTACTTACCTACTAATACCCGGTAGTTTCTAAACCTAATTCTGACAAATTGACACTAAGCGGTTTCTGTGAAAGGTGATTAAGGGAAAATAATGATTGGTACGATTTATTGGTTGTTATTTACGATTTCGTGAGTTTTAGTGTATAAATTTGGTGTAGTACGGTAAAGTTCAATAGCTAATGATAAATAAAAAATCCTATAATGTGAACTGCATTCAAATACACATCAAGTGTTTAGTCACTTCTCTACGTGAACAACTTACTTCAGAACCGAGTTTACCTTGAAACGAACTTAACTAGATATTGACATCCGCAGAATTTTCAAAAAGCTATGGAGTACACAAAACCGGTGTTCTATTGTTGTTTTACAGCAGTTATACAATATAATTCTCACTTCACGTTAAAAAAGTTTCGTTATCACTCCATACAAAACAAAAGAATAAACTCTATGCATTATAACGACGCATATGGAAGAATAAATGGCGCTAGTTGCTATCTGGTACTTAAAACAATAAATAAGTAATTACTTTAAGTTATGTAAAGCAAAAGCAATACCTATTCAAAAACTCATAACGAGCCAAATATACTGTTATCCAGATTTAAAACTGTACTAAAACAATGACACTGTTTTTCTTGTAAGTTGTTATTTTTATCCATGTTCATAGTGTAGTGTGCCACCGCGCCATCATCTTTCGGACGCCTGCCCCACTTCGAGGATCTATATATACGAGTACATGTTTATAGATTCTTACGCCCTTTAGGATGTAGGCATATCGGTGGAGTAGCGTAAGGCCAGCCAGCATGACCCCAGACAGCACATTCCTCTACATCATAGTTACTACGCCGTCCTCTTAGACCCAGAGAGATTTAGGCACCTCTAAAGACCATTCCACTCGCAAAACCCCAGGGTCGCTTGACCTGATCCTTGAGATATAGATACGTACCTACTCGTAAAAACAAACGTTGAAAGAAATAATAAATGTTAGTGGTAAACATTTCCGATTATCCCCAGACGAAGAATACCTACGACACGCAAGAGACACAATAGGCTAATTAATGCCCTGTTCCAATATTTGAAAAACTATCCGTTTTAGTAACGGATCTAATAAATTAAACGAGGCATAAGCTAAAACTGTTCTAGACTTGTAGTCAGTTGGAGAAAAACGGATTGTTATTTTTGACACATAACGATTCGTAAAATATTAAAACCGGGCATAAGATATCTTTTAGATAAAGGTAATAGCATAAAGAATACATGATACAGAGATAAGATATTATAAGGACTGGAAAATCAGCCCTTAGGTCGAAATTAAAATCTGACCCGGCTTATTAACATCTAAGCCAAGTCAGATTTAAATTTCTACGTGCCAATGTTTGTTTTTCATCAATGGCCTCAATCATATGAGGAAAAAATGCGCAGTTCATTAGGGATTCACCATTAATTGCTAACTAATCATGTAAACTAAATCACCGTATAAACGAGAGGCATGGTAAGGATTTTCTACTTTCATCAGCATTCATCAAGTTCTTTAACGAAACTTGATAAACTAACTCCCGATAGCAGTACAAGATCTATACGCCCGCATAAATATTACACAACGTCGTACGTTCAAGTAGAAGTAGTTTGGCGGCTTGTTAGCAAAAACGCTGCATAGCGGAGTTACACGGCTGATTAAATTTTAATCAGAGTGTATTGGAGTACCGCCAGACTTAAGTCTAACCACAGTTAGAAGGATGCAGTACGAAGACTCCAAACGTGACGGTTTTAGCATACGACACGCGACTAACAGGCCTTGGATTAGACTTTTAACAAACGTCAAAATCTATTACCTAAAGTCAGTGTGTCAGTTACTGATAGGCTGAAAATACGAGTGCGGTGGGCTATTAGTCAATCAACAGTATCGAAACCTTTTGTCGTCTCATGCGATAAATTTGACGTATTGAGCATTCTAGGCCTAAGTGACCGCTTACTTGTATGTGCCGCTCTCATCGTGCAGCAATCAGCTGCTTTAGTTTACAAAGAAATCAGTACATTGCCATACTAAGTTAAATGTCTAATTGACATGCTTAATTAGGCGGAGGTTTAATATGCCAAGGTACTGATTACTAGTGTGTATGCTATCTAATGATACTGGCTGTACCCTTATGTACTGATGAATGTACTGAGAAATTAACAGTTTTCATTTTATTAGTGGGTGTTTACGGGTGCACCATGCTCGCAAATTAATTTGCAAGTATTGCAATATTTTTTCTTATTATGTATTATTTAATAACATCTTGAAATAATGAGACCACAAACTTGAACTGAGTAAAATAAGAATCCCGAACAAACATCGACAATTACTTGTGGTCTAATTGAAAAACCTCCCTTTTTTAAAGACGGTTAAAAAAGCAAAAAATATTCTATGTGTATATGTTTACTGGTTTATGTAATACAATATTTATAGTGGTCTAAACAAAAATATTAAAATATCAAAGTTTAAAAGGTAATTAATAAGTTAAAAATTTATGTAATTCTTAGTTTATTTTTATTGTTTACTCGAAGATTTTCATTTTTGTTTGCAGGTGGTTTTTCTATTAAAAACTATATTTTTTCCGAATTTTTAGTAACCAATTTTAGAATCTTTTGAACGGTAAAAAGTAGAAATCACAAAAGTCTTTCATACGGTACGGTACGGTATAAAATACAGATACTTTAACAAATGAAATGAATTATCAAAACCTGTATATAATATAAATATCCTCACTCTATTTTTTTTACTGTGGTTAAATATAGGACGTACAATCTCTCTGTAGGAAAATGTGATGTCATTCTAGCATGAATAAACCGTGTTGATGAAAAGACGAATTGAAACACGTGTTTATATCCGTAGACTGTTCCATTGCGTCTGTGATTTGTAATCTAAGGAGTTAATTGAGTTACGCTAATTAAGTTTTAATTATCCCGTTTCAGGTTTCGTCGATTGACGATGTTAAATTACTGCTTACAAAGGTTTGACAAGATCGGCTTAATAACAATTGAATTTAATTGCTCGATGTGCTCTCTCTCAAATTATATAAACAATACCGTAAATGACAGACAACATGTAATGCGTGTATTTTGACGTCATTGCTATGTAAATATAAGTTACTGCGTATACGAGATTTGCTAAGCGAAGGTGGTATTATATTTCTTTGCAGTAGTGACAATCAATATCTTATCCCTAAAGTAATTTAAGTTTAAACTAGTGTTCTCCGAATAAAAATTTAATTTAATAACATAACAATTCAAGGGTTTAGGTTTCAGAGGTGAAACAGCTATGTCACATAGAACTCAAAAAGGATGTTATGACACCAAAAAATACATTAATTCTTGTATTTTCACCCTCATTCAACGAAAACTAATAAAACTGGTAATAGTTGGATGTATTATAAACATTTTTAAATTTTGTGAACACACGCACTGGGGTAACAGATCAGGTTGTATTTTCTAACGTACATTTCTTGATACGTTTTATTAGTGACATCGCTTATTTTTCGCCTATACTCACTCAATCGTCAATTACAAACGCAAATGCTCCCATTGAAGGAGCTGCAGAAGCCCTTTGGCTTCTGCAGCTCCTTCAATATTTAATGTTTTTATTCTTTAATAAAAACATTAAATATTTTATCATAGCCCAAAAATAAACCCGGCAGCCATTTAAGAAAACGGCGAAACAAACAACATCCGTCTTGTTTTTGATTTTATTTTTTTTTTTATTTTATTTAGATTTTAGTTTATTGATTTAAACGTAATTTAACAAGTGAAGCTCAGCCGTACGCAACATCGCTCAGCAACATTTTAATTAGACGCCTAGAGGGAAACATGATTACCGTAGATTTTTTATTTACCGCAGACCAAGTAATAGAGGCAATACAGTTATGGAGTCTTGCTAAACTGAAAAAAAAACATACATACTGTCAAACATAGAACATCCTCTTATTTTGAAGTCGGTCAAAAAGACTTAGAGGCTTTACAAAGTAATATGATACATGTGACATCTTTTTTATAATAAAGCCAAAAGCAGAATAATACTAGTTATTACCAGAATTTTATTTTTATAATTAGTCATATAAGTGTAAAATGTGCAAGGCACTAGATAAGAATCTCATCTAACATGGACAATTTAACTTTTTTGTATATTTTAGTAATTGTTTAATGATATAAGTACTTACGTTTGGTCCATTTTTGAGAAAACCTTCTTGTTTTATTAAAATACTACCCGGCAGCCATTGGAAACTAAGGAATAATCCATCTTGTTTTTGATTACGTTTAACATATGAAGGTCAGCCATACGAAATATCGCTCAGCAACATTTTAATTAGACGCCTAGAGGGAAAAATGATTACCATACATTTTTATTTACCGTAGACCAAGTAATAGGGGCAATACTGTGAATCTTGCTAAACTAAAAAAAAAACATACATACAGTCGAACATAGAAACTCCTTCTTACTTGAGTTGGTTGAAAAACTTTGAGATTTACAAAATGACAAGACACATGCGAAGCTTATGTTGCACCACTTATTATTTTTTTGATAAATACAAAAGAGTCTAACAGAATAAAACTAGTTATTACCAGAATTTTCTTTTTGGTAAGATCGGAGTAATATAGCAAGTTATAAGGCTTCAAGAATGCAACGATGTGCAAGGCACTAGTTAGGCATCTCATCTAGCGTGGACAATTTAGCTTATACATATATTTTAGTAATTGTTCAGTAACTCCAGTACTTATTGAAAAAAATACGTTTCATAAATTATTGCCAAACCCTCTTGTGTAAATAAAACATTTTAACGATAATTATAGAAAAGCAATAAATAAAAAAATATATCTAAATAAAAAAATACTGAATATTGTATTACAGCATGATAATAAGCCCGGCAGCCATTGAAAATTAAGGAATAACAAACACCCATCTTGTTTTTGATTACGTTTAACAAGTGAAGGTCAGCCGTACGTAACATCGCCCAGCAACATTTTAATTAGATGCCCAGAGGGAAATATAATTCCCAAAGCTTTTTATTTACCTCATACCAAGGTATAGGAGGCATACATCCTTGCTGTAATGCAAAAAACTTCAAATATTATTAAGCCATTCAACTATGGCGTAAGAGCACATATATACGAGTAATAGTTACATAATAAACCATAAACTAACTCTCCGCATGACCCAAAGTTTGGCTGGTAGAGAATGCCCCTAGCGTTAAGTCTACCTTTTGTACTTTTTTGTGCAATAAAGTTTTTAAATAAATAATAGAAAAAAAGTCGTGGCCTAATAATATGTGACATAATGATGACTGTTAAATCATTTAAGTTGTTCTAAGCTTAAGCAAATCACTAGTAAAAAAAAACTAAAATATGTATAGAGGAAAGAAATTCCCAATAGAAAAAAGGAAATAAGTTTAGATGTTCATCGTTGTAAGAAATATCTGAAATCAAAATTTCCTACCGAAAAGGTACCGGTAATAAGGGCAATAGATGAGTTACAGAGACAGTATTAAACTTTTACCACGTGTAAATTATTTTGAACACACGTCATAGAGCTTGTCTTGATGTGGGAATTCAGAAGAAGTACGAGGATATTTTTATGAATGAAGAGAGTTTTAAGGCAATGCAAACCTTTCCAAAAGGTGTCAGCCATTGCTACACCGAACCATATCTAGGGGCAATCAAAGCATATGACATTAACAGAAAACTAACGAAAAAAGTAAATAAACGTAGAACATGCTGCGAATTCATCGCATGCTACACAAGTGCTACGAAGTTAGACTACGGATTGCTACGAATCGTTTAGACATTCATCGTAAAGCGCTACGCACGACACGTAAGTAACGACACGCGCCTGGCATATTAATTAGGTCAATTTTACTAAAATATTGCTTTGTAATCAGATTCGTGAACTTATAATGCTGAACCTGTTAAACTTACGCACCGCTTTGTAATTAAAGCGCATCGTAGGACGAACCCGACGAGCTAGCGGTCATGTTAAGGAGGTGATAGATTGTCCTGTTTTGGTCTTGGAGAGAGACTTAGGTACAGCAGTGGACGTTAGTCATCTGAAATGAAGATGATTTCAACGAAAGAAGATGAACAAAAAATAAAAAGTTTATACTTAAAAAAGTTTTAAAATATGTTATGTTTGTTTTTAAAAAAGAAGGTTTCTCAATTCGACCGAACTCGAAATAATTTATTTTTTGTTAGATAGGAGATATCTTGATAGGGTACTAAGACGGGATCTAAAGACGATAGCTCAGAAAAATCAAGAAGAACTTGTTTTTTTTAATCAATCATAATTTTAAATGACTATGATTGCCTTATGTAAATACATGAAATGCTATTGTATCATATTATCATCATTACGACTATGGAAATCGAATAAGTTGGTTTAATATTAGACGAACAATATAACAGTCTTTATTTAAACAGACCTTATAATTAAAAGTAATAAAGTACAACACCTTAATAACAAGCTGAATATTGGAGGAAAATTATTAACTTGTACAATGTAATTAGATTTAAACAACACATTCGAGACAATAATTTTCAAGGAGATGTAATTTAGAGGAACGATATAATTTTACTAAGAAAAATTATATTTCTTACAGGCGAACCGCCGCAGCTTCGCAAGCTTACGATACCAATCATTTGAAACTTACAACTAACAATTATGAACATAACAAAAATCATCATCCAATTTGTTCCAACATTCCTGAAGCTATGCGGGTACATACATACACTTCAACAATTAATTTTTAATTCGAACTGGAGCAGCCCGACTGGTGAAATACCTCCACCTTACAGAAGACCGCAGCCAAATAACAATCACTTCTGTGTTGTTGTGTTCCTGGGTGTGAGTAAGGTTTTCAGAGCTCCTGGGGGGTGCTACATTAGTAGCTGGGGTTAAACCTTCAAGGTAAGGGCGACAAGTCCAGTAACAGATGTATAATGCTGTGCTTGTCACCTTTAAGCAAAGACGTCATTACCACTTAACATCAGGTGGAATGAAGTAAATCTTGAAGTGCAATATAAAAAAACTATATATATAGATAGATTTACATATTTGTCTAAGTCCATGTGTTCACTGCTGAATAACAACTTGATGACAGTTAAATAAATAACTTAGTTTGCCAACAATGCATTTCAAACAAACGTAATTCTTAATCTTGAGGAATCCAAAATAAATAATAACAAAATCGTATGGTTTGCTATATCAAACCTCTCATCCCCTGTTTTCATAAACTCATCGAGTTCAAATCCTTAAACAATACCCAATAGAGTTATAGCATTAATTATTTTTAATCAGAATCTATAGCACCGTGGGCGAGCCAAGATTGAGTTCGTTACATTTTATGGAGGCTCATTTTGTCGGAAACGCCCTTACATTGCATTGGTCTAAAGTATTTTGCAGAGACTCTGAATTCAATAATTTAGAAATTTATTGAACGTAGTATCATTTTAGAGGCCCCGTTACATTTTTTTTTATATTACACTTCAAAATTAACCGCATCCTACCTGATATTTTAGTGGCAATGAGGTCCTAGCTTAAGGGCAACAGGTACAGCATATTAAATTTGTTACTGGACTTGTCGCCCTTACCTTGAAGGCTTGACCCCTTCTACTAATGTAGTACCCCCCAGGTGCTGGAAACCTTAGTCACACGCAGGAACACAACACAGAAGTGATTCTTATATGGCTGCGTTCTTCTGTAAGGTGGAGGTATTTCACCAGTGGCGCTGCTCCAGTTCGGGCGATAAATCGCTAGCCCTACCTCTCATAGAAAAATTAAGCTCTTACACACGAATGGTTAGACGAATGGGAAATTCATTCTGGCTACAACGTTTTGGGATGACCAAAAATAACCCTGTATTACAAACAAAAGCAGGTCACTTTGGATTTTGCACCGCCTTTACGTCGTACGCATAAGACCGAATATCCAACCTACTAGTTTAAAACTCAATATGTTTTTCATCGTGAAGATCGTGTTTTTAGTTTTCAACAACAGTATTAGGTTTTAGTACGTTTAAGTTTTCGTAATTGCTATTCGAAAAATCAAAAGAGTAATTTTAATTGCAACAATACTTCGTTTTATTCCACGCATGAACAATTGTGAATTAACAACTTATAATTGTTTTCGAAATTCACATCATTGCAGAAGTTTAATGAAATTCTGTTAGTGTGATAGCAAAAGTTTTTCATCGTCAAATACCTCAAAATATTTTAATCATCAAGAATATAATTTACGTACAACTTGGGTCTACAATTTGAAAGCTTGATTAAATAAAATATTTGAAATTTGTATTAAATTCATATTTAGATTAATTCACAAAGCGAGCTTGCACCATATTACTCGTAGACTAAGAACAATTTAGTACAAAGGTAACCGTATTAGTATTTCATTTGTTTTTAGTTTTCAACAACATAATTAGGTTTTATTACGTTTACGGTTTTTTTAATACTATTGCTTAGATTGTTTACTTCAGTGGTTTAAGTTCCAGGTCATGATTTCGGTGCCTTTTTTAAGGAAAAATAAAAAAATAAATGCGCCAGACAATCCCTTTTCCCTTGTACTATGAGTACCAGACGACGGATAGTAACTGGGGGCGTCATCCCAGCGTACCCAGACTCAAGTCAATTTAGAAAAGTTCGTTTTCCAAATTGACCCGACCGTGAATCGAACCCGGGACCTTTCGCGCTTTGGCCGCTTACCTTAGCCGCTGCACCACCGAGGTCGTCAAAACAAAAAATTTATAGAAAGGAAATGCATTGTCGCGATGGACCTATGCCTGGGGAAAAAGAAATCTGTGTGGGCCTCCTGAGCTCTGAAAAGCGCGGAGATTACCCACAAAAATAATTCCGGACCTCTTAACACCTATTGTTAATTCTACGAACCTATAGCTTAACCATATTGGCCACAGCGCCAATGATCTGGATGCCCTCGGTCGAGCATAATACGTTTCAGATTTATGATAAAGCTTAGTTTTGGGATCTAACCCATATTTAGCAGGCGTTGACCAAAAAACCAACACCCATTGATATAATGATGATAGGATTTCAATTATGGCAATCTCAGTCCGTAGACCAAAATGAGGTATTTAACTGGCGATATTTAAACTGAACTCTGATATCTTTCATTGCTGTTCAAACAAAACAAAGGGTAGCTCGGTTAAAACGTTCTAGTTATTGAAATAAATCTCTAACTTGCGCACGCACAAACAGTTCGCTGCAAATCTAACTGCAACAATACGTTTAAACATAATTAAAGTTGCAGAATGCTGTGTAGCACAGGAGTCAAAGGTTAAATTGATAACAATTAAGCTAATAGCCTTGTACTTACTTATATCTTCTTTTATTGAAAAATATCCATTCGTTACCTTCTGAAGTACTGGCGCGCCATACATTTATATTATGTTCAGTATTTACTGCAATTTGTTTTAGTTTGCTAAAAAGGTAAATTTAAATCATTTAGCTGTCATGTATACCACATTTGACTATCATAATATTTTTGATTCATCATTTATCTGCAAATGATAAATGATAAAAAAAGACATAGCTTTGATTTTTACAATCCATAAAGGCTAGGCCTGCTGATTTTAAATATCATATTATATGCAAATATTTCCGAGTCTCTGTTCTATTGAACATAGTAAACCCCATCCTTAATCCTTATAAACTAATGTTTTGTAACTTTTAGATTCGTGAGCAATTTTACTGCTGCCCCCTGTACTAGCCGGGCGAGCGCTGCGCCGTCATTGTGAGAAATGCGCTGTTGGTTTATAATTGTTCTGCTTTTACTATAGAACTGGGGAGAAACTTTCAGACCCACTCGTTAGTAGGCCAGGAAGAGGCCTATCCACGTATCTTCGTTATTTGCAGGGGTTCCGTAGCATTTTAACGAGGGAAAGTGTTTTGTTTATCTCACCAGTACGCTTTATAAATCGAGTAGTACCTAACTCGGAATACTAGTTTCGAATGACATTTTTGTGTAACTTGTTATTTTATAGTGCTTTGCGCGACTCTAGCAAAATATTAATCACCTCGCAGTGCGGGACTTGAACCGACGTCCTTTACATAAAACAACGCATTTGCAACGAATACGAAAGCACATCAGTCTATAGATTTTATTATTGGGTTTTATTCCGCCGTTATGTCGTCGGGCGAAAACTAAATTTTAACGTTTTACGAGTACTTTAATGTACTATTTTGTAGTTCGGAACCTTTTCGAAACTCTTTATTTCAGTTTGATTCAGCTACTAGCCGCCACGGCGCCACTGTAGTTTCAATTCTATATGTAATGACGTTCCGGGATTCTACTCAATGATTATTTTCAAAAGTCGTAAAACATTGTATATGTCACGATGTCTTTATTTTATTCGGCTAGAGCTGTAAGTAAGGAATGAGGTAAAGAGTGTAGCCGTAAATTGGCTTAAATTTGTAGTGGAATGGGAAATGAAAGAAGCAAAATAATGAATAAATATATTTACCAAATTAAAATTAAATATTTCCTTACACACGTCGTTTTCCGTCGTTCGTCGGTTCAAATCTAACACTGACATTCTCTTCATTCGGATATTCAAACGTACAGGCATCGCTCATGCACAACGTTCGGATACATCCGCTATCCCACACATAGGCTAAAAACTAAATTCCGACACACGTTTGTTCGACGTTACGCTACTCCGACAAATCGCTAGTCCGACAAACTTCGTTCGCGTGGACTACATCCTTTCATGGTCGGTTTTACCCCTTTCTCCCTAATATTGGAAACAAAAAGTAGTCCATATTTTAATCCAAGTTTCGAGCTATATATGTGCCAAATTTCATATCTCTAACATTATACCAAATTTCATCTAAATCGGTTGAGAGATTTAAGCAGGAACGCGTAACAGACAGACAAAAAGTCAGACAGACAGAGAGACAGTTTCTTTCGCATTTATAATATTAGTAGGGAAGTAGGGATAATAAAACCGCAAGTGCTGAGCGCGTCTATTATTACGCACGATAAAACAGTGTATGTTATTCTATTGAAAAGTTATATTTTACGTAGTATTTATATGAGGATGTTATTTTGTTGTCGAATTGAGGTAAGCTGTGTACATTTTATTATTTTGGAACATGATTTAAATCTCGAGTCTTGTAGAGATCTCAGTCTTCTTAAATAGTAATAACTTTTATAAAAACTAGATAAAATAGGCATTTAAATACTTCTTTACTAAATGCAAAGATATGAAATAGAATCCCTTTTTAATTTCAACAATCTTCTCGCCTTTTAATTATCTTTTCACAAAGAGACAATGCGTCACACTAATTAAAAACTTACAATAACCGCTCAGACACAAATACCCTTCTTGATACAATTTGAACCCTTTTCCTTCGTAATAAGGGGCAGGCAATTTATTGAAAAACAATGCAAGTATCCCAATTAGTGGGGATTACCGCGAATACATCAACTTGCAATGCCACAGCTTACATATTGTTTGTTTCAATCGTATAAATTATAATAATATTAAGAATATTAAAATTATAATTAATTACAATGGAAATTTAAAAACTATTAACAAAAACTAATTAAAAACACAAATTTTGCTATCCGAACCCGTTAGTCCCCGGCGCAAAGGTGCCCATAACACTGGCCGCATTACCACGCTGAATAGCGACGGCCAGCCTCTGCACCAGGAACGAACCAGAACGTGAGTCGCCTGAAGCATCACTCAATCTACGGCCTATTTCACGCACAAAGTCCCTCGCCTCCGACCCCCAACAGCCCATGGTCTCCACTGCCACGGGCACAAAGTAATAAAGAGGCTCTAAATTGGCATACTTAAGCCTCTTCTTTAAACATGCATCTTCCGCAGCCGCTGCCGGGTAGTGGATAGTGCGACTGAGATGGCTAGCGGCTACAGTGCTGACGCAAGTAGCGTCCCAAATTAGGCACTTTCCGTTCTTCCAAGGCACTAAAGTCAGCCCATCTGGCCTCTTACCATCGGATCTGCTCAGACCGGGAGGTTCAAGCATGCATGGGATATTTGCCGATATAAGGGCTCTGCGGATTATATCATTTAGGGCATGGTGCCGCGGAAACCTCCCCGCACACCGGCGACAACTTAAAGCGTGATGACCGTCAGCCCCTACCATAGAACCGCAAGTGCATTTATGAGGTTCGCACACCTTGCAGCCCAGGCGCAGAGCCACCGCCACACGCAGGGAGTCATCATCAAGCAAAGTACCCAGCTGCGGCGAAGGCAGTGCATGCAACCATGCCCCTGATTCTGACTGCGATACGGCGCGCAGTCTAGCCATATCAGCTCCCGCAGCCTCTTCGAGCAATCCCTCTAGGATACGCTTCACCCGAACATCATCCCACGCTCTTTGGACATGAGTCGCCTCAGGGATTGTTGCGCTCGGGCAAAGGGCCGACCACGCGGATATGGCCACAGATGCAAAAGGTATACTCACCTCGCCACCATTGGAATTGAGTAAAGCAGTGACAAGGCTCGCAACCCCATGCGCTGAAGCCAGAAATGCCGGCAGGCCCACATCGCTTGCGCAACGTATCCCAAGACCTCCAAACCGAACTGGCAAAGCCGCTTGGCACCATTGAGGGTCCCCAAGGGAGACGTTAAGGATTGACTCAACCACCGATTTCAATACCCCGTCAAAAGAGATAACCTCCCTTGGATAGAGCCAAGTAGGTGAGGTCCGTAATAGATAGGTGATCTTTGGGAGGGCAAAACACAATCGTAATAAGACAATTGCAACATGAGCAGAAAGGTCTTGAAGATGTTGCCGAACTGTGATGAAGAACTCTGTTCTACGAGAAATGGCCTCTGGTATTGCAATTGGAAAAATTGGAGACCCTAAAAGGTAAAGTTCCGTACAGCCTACCTCCTTGAGGCCAGGTAATAAATTACTGAACTGTGTGAAATAGGTATGCGCCACATCACTGCAGGGAAAAAATTCACACTTCGAGGGATTCACCTCAAAACCCATGACCCTCAGACGGGGTATCAGGGTCTCTAAATCCTGAAAAACCTCCCCTGGCTTACCCCCAATAGTCCCATCGTCGAGATACCACACGTTTAGCGATGATTTAAGCCTAAGGATCGCTTTATGAATGGCCAAACAAAATATCAAAGGCCCAAGGGGATCCCCCTGTTGGGCCCCAACCTGTGATAGAATGAGTTTATCCTCATAAAATAGATTAGTGGGGAGTTTGTATACCTGGTGAAGGAACGGATAGAGAGAAGGAATATTTTCCTTCACCTCATTTAACAAAACGTCTCTTTCCAGAGTGTTGAATGCATTGCGAATATCGAGCTTGAGTAAAATGCAATCTCTATTCTCTGGATCCAACACAAATGCGCGTGTGGCATGAATGGCCGCTTCGCAACCCAAGCGAGTTCCAAAACCCAATTGATGCGGCTGCAAATACCGGGCCATATCGTCTCTAATGGCGCTGCAAGCGAGTTTCGCAGTAAGGCGGCGGAAAACACTACCAATCGCTATTGGTCTTACACCACCATCCTTTTTTTCAAGAGCGATAAGGGACGCCCCGTAGAGGTATGGACACACTAAAGGGTTCAGCTGGCCACTAAGCAAAAAGTTTGACAACCTGGTTAGGCAGCCCAAAAGCCGCCTTCCATTCTCCCCAGCTGACATAGAAGTTAATTCTTTTAGGTGCCCTGGCCGGATCCCATCCAAACCAGCTGCCGAACCACTATAAAAAGAGCCAATTGCCGACACCACATCATCCACCATAACCGACGCCGCAGAGAACGAAGCGTCCGGATCTGACGGAAAACTAAGAGGACGTGAAGGGTTAGGGTGTTTTAATTTCAAGGCAGCAAGTGTTTCGGGGTCTCGCTGTGCAAATGAGTCATCCGACATCAGAAGGCGAACTGCACCTCGTAGATCTCCCTCAAAGACCTTTGACTCAATACTTTTTTTTTTAGAACGAGTCCTGGGTATGACCCCCGATGCAGCTATGTCAACGATATAACCCGGCATCGAAGACCCGACATTAGCTTTAACTTTGGCAGTCATATTACCGGGACTTTCTTTACCCGGAACCCTTAAAGCTGTATACGCGAAAGAAAGAAGCACGCTCCACTCTTCCACCCCGTTGCCAGACACACAGGAATCTATAATGTCACAAAGCTTTCCAGCCGCTTGATTCCGGGCACCCTTAGGTACATGCCTGAGAACTGGTATACTTCTCTTGTAGGTTGCGAGCCTATCCAAGGGGCAATCAGCTGGCGAAGGCGGAGGCGTCCCTTGGCTCACCGATACAGTGGGAGTCGTGTCGACTGAAACGGCCTGCAAACTTCTGTTGGGGTTCCGCACATCTTTGTGCATACGCCCGATATGAACCTTTAGTCCGTGCGCCGAAAAAGCACGCGTACGTAAAGACACAGGACAGTGTGGGCAAGGCAAGTGCGTAGGCAATACATTAATTGAGGACATTATTTGCCAAATGAAAAAAAAAACAAAAAATAAATAAAATAAAATACGAAACTACGTATTGACAATAAGTAACGAACTTTAAAAATAATAATACATTATGATAAATAAACAAATTCAAATTCAAGTCATTAAGGATACAATGATATAATAAAAAAATATATAAAAATTAAATTAGAATACTTATCAACTTTCAGAAAATAAAAATTTTAAACAAAGGCAACATTCAATAATTCATCTAATACCTTAAAGTTAAATAAACTAAGTTAAAAGTCTTAAAGTTATTAAGACTAGAATATTAACAACTATCAATTACAATCACACCAATGAGACAATTTTCAAAGCTCCTTCCTCCGTGGACACCAACACAGTTACAAGGTAGCTAACGACTTGTTATCAAAAAGAGATATAGCAGAGTGTTGTCCTCGGTTTGTAAGATGTGAATATAATTTACAGGTAGCTCCATCTGCATGGATGTGAGTGCAGGTTCCAGTAAAAGTTTTAGTAAGCATGCTAATAAGCGTTGATAAGCTCTCTCTAGTGCCAAGCGGACAAACTAACTTTATTTCCGTCCATATGATTGGTCAGCTGATCTTTGTTTACAATCGTTTGAATGTCACAAGAAAAATAACAACCAGGAATGATAACAAAACAGATAAATCACTGTTCCAGATCGTTTACTTGCCCATAAAGAAGGTGTTCACATATTATTCCTGTTGATAATCGATGTCCTCAGGCAAAGCCTCTGTTTCCAACAAGATAATTTGCATAGATCACTCAGCATATAAACCCATTCACAGCTCCGTCCAAAATCCGTTGGTGGTATAGAAAACACTCTGAGCACAATTTTATTTATTCAATATTGTTGTAAGTGTCGGCAATAACAGGCTTTAATTATTTTAAATAGAATAAATAGATTTTAAAACCTTTGGCAGGTAATGTCACTCATGTCAATATATTTTTTTGTATGAGTAAATCGCACGTCACGTAACTGTTGGAGATGTGACGTCACGTTGTAGACATCAAACCGATACGGATCAGAACGACTTAAATTGATGAAAATATCGAATGGAAAATATTTTTATAAATCCTTAATATGGTTAGCGACACAATAATTTAATTTAATCGGTAAAATTACCATCGTTTCGACAGATTAAAATAAATAAAATTTACCGAATGCTGTCATTTCCGGCTTGCAGTGTAACACAAGTGGTGGTATTCGTTTCGGATTTTCCAAAAATAGAATACTAACTATACTTTTAATTAAAAAATAAAAATGTAAAATATTACTGATAAGCTAAAATATTTGACACAATTTTATTGTTGGTGTTAACAAGTAGCCAATTAAAATATAGGACACTTTTTATTCCATAACAATCATCCTTTCATTGTTAACGAAATAAAAAAAAGAAATGTTTATCAGAACCTCTTTTGATTTCCGACTACTACTTATGCCAGTTTGAAGTAGATCAAATTTCTCGCATTAACAAATTTTTATTTTTATTCTTTTAAAATCTTATAGTGATTTTTTGAACAAACCTTTCAAGTTTTATCGAAGTAAGGTAAAAAACAAACGCTTTTATCAAAGGAATACTTTGAATTTCAAGTGAAAGACCATCTTACAAAAACCAATTTAATTTCGTGAGTCTTGATGGAATGGTTACCTTTACACAGAATTTAGACTAAATAAAATGACTTCGTAATTTTATTGAGAATCAGAAAGTCTATTAACTTATATTTTGTTGGTTTTACGACATTACTCGTTGGTCCTAATGCTGTTAGCGCAAACTAGACTAAAGTAAATGTTTGTGCTATAAAAAAGCGTTTTCTTTTATTTGTTTGTACAAAATCAATAAAAATAAACAAAATGCCTTATTAATGGCCGGTTCAAATATTTGAAATAAAATCCGTTCTAGTTACGAATAGTAAAAAATTATACGAGGCGTAAGCTTTAAATGACCGACTAACGACTGATGACAGCTTTATGGAACAGTATTATTTAACGACTCGTATTCGACTGGAGAAAAACGAATAGTAATTTTTGGCACATTATGAATCGTCAAATATTGGAACCGGACATTTATCAATTAAATTCTGTAACTACTGTTCTGTCACAAAAGTAAAATGTCAAATTGAAAGAAAGAAATCAATGTTTGTAAAGTGACCTTATGTACAGTCGCCGTCAGATATATCGGAGCAGACAAAGTGACCAAAAACTTCTGAGCAGTTAAAATGTCAAAAAGTTCCATACACCACAAGTTACCATTAATATCTGAACATTCATTACTTCAGTAATATCTAAGCAGATGCCAATAACATCTGAACACTCATAACGTCAAAATGTGTCACACACGTCATGTGTCTCATTTAGCTACCTGTATAGATGAGTGTTCAGATATTATTGGTAAGTTGTGTGTATAGAAATTATAAACTAGTATCTGCTCAGATATTATTGAGGTAGTGAATGTTCCGATTTTAATGGTAACTGGTGGTGTATGGAACTTTTTGACATTTTAACTGTTCAGAAGTATTTAGTCACTTTGTCTGCTCCGATATATCTCACGGCGACTGTACATAGCTTTTAAATCATAGATATATTTACTTTCCTTATTCTAAGATTTAAATACAGGCTTAACATGCGCAATACGTCAAATTTCACGCATTAGACGACAAAAGTTTTTATATGTTGATTGGCTAAAAGCATCACGCACTCTTATTTTCAGCCAATTAGCAGCTAACGCACTGACTTAAATAAATTTTGAAGTTTGTTAAGAGCTCGATAAAATTTTGTCGCGTGGCGCATATAGATAGAAAAGCAACTTTGTGATGAAATAAAATAAGTAATTGCTATGAGATGAAAGGAATACTGTTCTTTGTCACCTATTTTTTTCTGTCTCAAGTTCACAAAGGAATCATATTTTTTTTTATTAAAAGTTCATAAAAACGCGGTTATTACGTGCCAAAGCACGCCATACTCGTATATATCCTAACCATGTCGTCACTCTGTTACCTGCTAACAACCACCAAGTTAATTGTCACGCCCGGCGCCACTCGCGACTGTTTTAAGGTCGCCCGTAAAAGCTTTAGTGCCGCCAGTTCATCGGCAGATTTATGTCGCAGTAAAACTCCTGAAGATTTACGCGCTTTCGGTCAATCTCGGAAGTCCCCGGCCGTATAATGGCGCTGTAAAGTTGTATTGTTAGCTAAGTTTACTAAGTGCCGGTATTGCTTTACAAAGTCGTTGCTTGTTTTAAGACGTACTATAAAAAAAATTGACCTCCGTTTAAGTCTAAAAAAAATATCTTAGCGAGACTGCGATGTTAATGTATCTTCAAAAGTTTATAGTTGTAAGAAATAAGAACACAAACTGTAAGCTTTTAAATAATAAAACATAATTATAATAAACTAGCGGTCCCGGCGAACTTCGTTTCGTCTTAGAGGATTTTACCGCTTTTCTGTTGAAATTTTTCCTGAATTTTCTTTGCTATAAACCTCACGGAGCTCGAGACCTTTCCAACGAATGTAAAACCGTGGAAATTGGTCCGTGGGTTCTGGAGTTTTAGCGTCAGGGAGGAAAACCCGACTTATTTTTATATAGTAGATAATCTTTATGTCACTAACTATCAAAATCCAATCGCGCGTGCGACTTTCGCTTTTTCTAATGCCCAGTTTCAATATTTGAAAAACGAACCGTTCTAGTTACGTATAGTTAGAAATAATACGAGGCGTAATCTAAAAACGACCGACAGACGACTGATGAAAGTAGATATGGAGAGCAAATTTGAAATTAGAATTAACGACTCGTAGCCGGTTAAAAAAATACAACTAGTCATTTTTGACACATTACGAATCGTATAATATTGGAACAGGGCATCAAACATTATTAAAAAAAAATCTTGTTTGCGAAATTTGCTTGTATCAACAGTTTTACACACCAAATAACTTAATCCTACACGGTATATCTATAAATCTGACCTAACTTTAAGGCAATTCGAGACTCAGCTAATAAGAGATTTATTTAGGCTTGATATTGAATAAAAACCCTTCAATAAAAAGAAGAATATTCTTTGGAACGAAATAAGCAGCCTTTCGACATTAAGCCTCCTAATAAGTAGACGAAGGTAAATCCTAATCTTCAAATACAGCCATTGAAAAAATCCAATTTGCAAACTTCATTATCATTAGGCTTTCATACTTATAGCAACGTTTGGTAAAAAAAATCCTTTAACCTAAAACCGCTTAAATGACAACGATATAGAGTTTTACATTTATTAAAACCAAAGTTTCAACGTCAGTAAGACACTTTCAATAAAAAATGTTGGAACAACCAACATGCAATAATAGAGAAATTCTTCAAAAAATAAGTAGCATATGTACTTAAAAAATATATTATTTTTTTTCACGGTTAATAACACATCACGGTAAACACTTGCTGTACGATAGTAGTTCTTATGCTTTGCACATCAGAAAGCCAAAAATCGAAAATAGTTAAAAAAAATATTCAATACTTGAACTTTAAGACTTTCGCGTTCCAGTTTTTATTTTTATAGTACTTTACGCCGTACTAGCGACCTTTAAATATTAGAAACAGAAATTTTTTATCTCCCCCTGCGGTGCGGAAATTGAAACCACGACATTCACGTATCGCGCGTGCTGCTCTTCCAACTGAGCTAACCGCAAGTTATCGTGGGCGATGAAATTTTTCTGCTGTATCAACCGTTAGCCCCCGGTAAGTGCCCTCTGCCGAATATGTTTAGAACTACATACTTATCGGCCCGTGGTACATTCGTTGCAGAAATGTTTGAAATCCCTACCAGTCGATCCTAAGATCATATAGAGGGTTTGTTGCAATTTGATTGTAGATACCTAAAGTGCGAAGAATAATTGAATTTATGTGGGTTCGAACATTCGAGACGACCATTCCCCATATAGAGAGACCATATTGTAATATATATTAACAATATGTTTTTGAATACCATACCCACCAAATTATAAATGAAACTCAATAAACTGATTGCCTGGGCAGGACATGAAAAGGGGACAGCTACAGCTATCCCAGAATTAACAAAAACTGAAAATTATTGTATCCTTTCCTTTCTAATCTTTTAGTAACTTATTGGCGCATATAAACTTTAAATATCAGTTTGGAGAGAGCGGTCCGCTTCTAGCCCGCCATTTTTTAAGTGAGGGAAAAGCTTGATGCATCGTCCAGCTGAAATAGGTAGAGCGGCTGGTTGAGCGAGCGACTCTCCTGCTCTAAGAGCGGCAACTACCCACTAAAAACCCCCAGTCTATTGATAGTTCCACGAGAATTTACTTAAACTATAACGGCTGCCGTTCTAGCCGACCCCTGGCGGCGCAAAATTCGAGCTGCACTAATAATATGAGCCTATACTCTCAAAATTGCTTTACTTTTACCCTCTCTTGTACTGTGCCCGACTGTCTACCTGGTTAGGCGGCGTGTTTTAAAACATTAACGCATTTGGTGCGTGTTGTTTTTCGACCTCCAGTACTCTAAATGCAAATAACGTTACACCAAACACGGTTTACAAAACGAAACACAAACAAAAATACGCGTGCAACTGAAAGTAAAGCCTAAAAATCCGGATATTCTGTGTGACTTTGTTTTAGATGCTGGTACCTAAATGAAAATGACGGATAAAAAATTGTTTGTCTAAAAGTATTTTAATGCAGTAGTATTTTCGATACATGTTTACAGAAGTGTGCTATCAAAACCCAACTTAGGAAATGTCAAACTTTAAACATAAACAAAATTGGATGCTTATTACTGGTCTGGAACCTACTCCTACTGAAACTTATCGATAAGGAACTCAATAGTTACCCTATTCTGTGCGTCTATACTAGCGATGCACCATTTATATTGTATTATATTACGACCATTATAATTAATGCCTTTTTTTAAGAAAACAATAGGTAGGTATAGGAACAAATTACATACTGCCTCTATTTCTGTAGAACAAATTTAAAACTACATCGCTAGGTATAGACACACACCTATTCTTTTCCGTGATACGACTATAGAAAACGTAGAAGTATGATTAGTAGGAGACACAGAGTTCGATCAAACAGACGACCATGTTCATTTATTTTTAATATCAAAATTTTGATAACTTTTTCAAAATAAGTACGAATTAATCTGAATTTGAATTTTTTACCAGAGCGAAATAGAATGCAATGATCAAAACAACTTTGCATCAGTCTTTGATCGAAAGAATATCAGTATAGAATTTACAGCGTAAGTCCACTTATTTCGAGATAAAGCCGGGGATTCACAGTGGCGCAAGATGCGGACGCAACGCAAATTAGCACGAAAGTGAAGTAGTAAAATTATTTAAAAAATATATATCTATATGTAGTAAACATCACATAAAGAATACATGTATTTAAAGATTAACCAACGAACCATGCGGTCTAAAATTGAAACTCTACATATGTAGTTGTCTAAGACTTAGATGAAATGTTCACTGTTTAGATGAATTAGTATAATTAATCTGTAAATTGGCTTATGTGACACAAATTTCTAGTCCACTGAAACCATATTGTTTCGCTGATTAGCCAATGTCACCGGTATTCGGTAGAATGAAATTGAATAATAGATATTGGACATGATCTCATTGATTAATTAATGTTAACAACGTAATGAGGCCAATTATTTTGCGGTGATTTGTGAATCGTGGTTGACTATCAGATGAAATAGTACGGGCTAACTTAGTACTTTCCAATTGATTTCAGTTGTATGTTACCATATTTTTTGTGTTGAACTTTATTTTAATTTTTAACAAACAAATAAAAAATCCTAAATGCAAATTAACATGTTAGGTATTGTATGTTTTTCAATAAACGGGTAAAACAACTTCTACATTAAGAAAAACATAAAGAAACTTATATTTCTATGTATGTACCACATTGTTTAAAATATGGAACTAGGTAGATATATCATAATTTTTAAAAATAAAATTTTTACTTCAGATTTGTTTATTTAATTTCGATTCGATACGCAATTTGATAAAAGTGAGAATGCGAATGAGAAATTAACGATTGTATTTTTCAGTTTTTAGCCAAGCAAATAACATCGTTTAACATTTCTCTGAGCACATCCACTTCAACATGTCTCTTAAGTACCTTCGTTGCGAACTAATAATTAGTTACTTAAAAAGACTAAGAAAGAGAGAATGTTCGCAAGAAAACTTTAAAGTGGCAACGTAATGCCCACTGAGAGTAATACAACGTGCTTAGAGACTGTTCCGTGGCGGACACTAAAGTTTCCCTCCTTACCTCATTCCTTGGGGATTTCTTGTTTTCTTTTATAAAAATCTACCGCTACTTAGATGAGAAAGAATGTCTCAAATTCAAATTTTAATTCAATATTCTTTTATTCATGTAAATTACACCAGTAATATTTATGAAACGTCTATACAACCTGTAACGGAAAGGGGGTAACAATGTAAAGTAGGTGGATACTATACCTTGTATAGATTCTATATACGAAATCCCGAGTTAAAATAAACACTTTATTGTTTTTATGAAATAAAAAATGATTAACTATAATGACTGACTAAAACGTAAACAAACGCATCACAACACTATTGAGGTCAGCGACCCCAAATCACGTTATCACTTCACGACAATCACTGCGATCCTGAATTTCTCCACCTCCTTCCTCGACATGCGCGCCTAGTACTTTCTTAGAAGATGCGCGAACATTATGCAACATTTGTGGTGTCACTGTACAGAACGCGGCCTTGATGCTTTCTATCATCTCTTCCCTTGACGAGCATGCTACAGCGTACACCTTCCTTTTAAATTAGTCCCACAAGAAGAAGTCCAACGGAGTGAGGTCTGGTGACCGAGCTGGCCATGTGATACGACCTCCTCGCCCAATCCACAGATGGAAACGAGCGTTTTGATGGTTTCGTAAATCTCTTTCTCTAGCTCTCGGTCGGCCATCACGCTGCCGTCGGTTGCTCCGACACAGAGAATCATCTCGAATATTCTTGATTGCTCAAAGACATCACGAAATATCACTAGGCTATTCGTAGTAAGTAGGTAATCCAGAAAGGCAAAAACACAAGATGTTGTCACGGCGACGACAACTCAATGACTTAACTGAATTGTCAAAATGAGAAACGCTAAACCAACAAATTTCAGATGTGATTCAGTAAACACTAAAAGATGAACCACCATTGTGATATTTAAATTAATAGCATAATAGGTAGGTACAGGTACAGGTCTTTCGACGATTCCAACAATACTGTGATAGTGTTGTGCAAGCGTGACTTAGTCAAAATTTTGACTTATAATTGACTGATATTTCAAAAAAGAATATTGAATCAATAAATGCGTGTACACAGCTACAAATGGTCCCATACAGTTTGTAACCGTTAACTGCTTTGGTATTTTTGATATTGTTATACCCTTTCCGTTACACGTTGTATAATGCAAATGACGCTACCTCCGGTTCGGAACCTATAACTTACAGAGAAGATCCCGGCAAGAAACTCTGTCGTTCATATTACAAATATAGCTGAATTTATAACTAGTTTTGCACTAAGACATACAGTGTAGTAATTAGATAAAATAATGTAGCAAATTGTAAAAAATAATCATTGATTCAAAGTAATAAGAAAAATTAACTGTCTGGGAACATTATTATCTGATGCATCCCGGTCATTTTGATAATCCAAGTAGTAGTTGGTATTTACCATAAGCGCTCATAATTATGATTGCAAATTATAATCACCAAAAACAAAAGACGATCACGCACAATATAAGCGTATTCAGCTGGGTTGAATTCAGAAATGTTTTCTTTTTTTGTTTTCAATTTCATGGACAAAAGTGAAGTGAACAAAATTGAAGATAACCTGATTGTATACAAATTTTGTCTTACGAAATTCTCAGGATTTGGTAAGACTAACTACTAATGCTTAAAAATTTAACATTTCAAACGATATGTTGTGTCAAAATATCGTCAAAACGTACCTATATTGTATTTTACTTTACCTTTTGAATCTAGATACTTTGTTGAATCATTGCAATATAATACAGCAAACGAAATAACCGCTCTTCCTTGTAACTAGTAATTCTAACTTTAAAACATTAGACAAACCTAAGACGAAGGACCAGCTTGCAAGAAAACTTTAAAATGGGAACGGTATTTGAGAGCAATATAATTATCATGCTTAGTCTATTTTTTACTGCCTATATAAAGTGTCGTTTGCGGAATGCGGAAAGTAGTACAAAGTCAATCTTTTTTTATTCACATAGATTACATTAGTAATACTTATTAATAGTCTCTATATAAAGCAAATGAAGCTACCTCCGGTTCGGAACCTATAACTAAAGAGAAGATACCGGCAAAAGACACTCAGTAGTTTTTTTTACAAATGGAAGCTAAACTTATTACTAATTGTGCACTAAGACACACAGTTAGTTTGTCAATTGTAAAATTAAAATTAAAATCAAATATTAAAAAAAATAAACAAAAGTATTTGTAAAATAAATTAAATTAACTGTAGGACTTACATGCGTCATCGTGGCCCAATACTAACATTGATTGAGAATACACTCCGTATTGTTTCACCAAGGATTTTATAAATATTATATAATAATAACTAGGTAGGTATAGCACTTTTTACGATCACCAGCTGCAGTGGATTAATACTAATATCCTTATTGTAGTTAAATGTTTCATCAAGGCTGCGCCCTCGTTAGGCGAACGTGTCAGTCGCAAACTGATATCGTAAAGACATTCAACGTCTTCTGGAGTTGGCTCGTGTTCTACAACAGAAGCATCAGGCAGTAACTAGTTTGCAATTTACTACTAAAAAGTTAATGCTATTTGGGCCGTTAACTTTTTTAAATGTTGAAAATGGAACGCAAATATCTTAAACTATATGACACGGTCCTTTTCCACGCACACACCTTCGATCCGCACCAATATTAGTTAGTTACTAAACTCCTTTATCAGATGCGCTTGAGTTCTTAGGATGATCGATATTTAATTACTCTGACGGGTTCCCTTTATCGTGTCCCCTACCTATATTGAGGCCTCATATATTAATGTAGTGTCCTCCTGTATATTAATCTGACGCGCTTGAGTAACTACAGGAATCTCTTCTTGGGCTCCCCTACTATTATTACTTTATGTAGCGCTTCCAATAATAATAAAATTGCTAGTAGTAGAGTGTGGCCCGTTTCACCTCATAAGTAAAGATAAGGCATTTTGCTAGCAGTGCGACGTAATTGGCTGAATTGTTATAGTATTATTATTACCAACGGTATTACTACTCGCAGAAGGTATAGTTCGGTTTGCCGCTCACTGTTACCACAAGGGAAACAAAAACTCAACTTGAACAGATGCGGACTGAGCTCTCAAAAATCGTCGAATCACGAACTTGTAGATAAACAATAACGACTTTTTTTATATTACACTTCAAAATTGACCTCATCCCACCTGATGTTAAGTGGTAATAAGGTCCTAGCTTAAGTGTGACAAGTACAGCATAATCTGTTACTGGACTTGTCGCCCTTGCCTTGAAGGCTCGACCCCTGCTATTAATGTAGCACCCCCAAGGAGCTCTGGAAACCGTTCTCATACGCAGGGACACAACAACACAGAAGTGATTGTCATTTGACTGCGGTCTTCTGTAAGGTGGAGGTATTTCACCAGTCAGGCGGCTCCAGTTCGAGCGATAAATCGCTATGCTCTACCTCTCTTACATAAATGAGATATTCCGTTTTTAAATTTGATATTCGCATAACAATATTAAAAGCCACCTTTTTGGTATATCCTTGATCACTTCCTTTATTCGTAATTGCGTAAAGCGCTTTTCAATGGTTTTCTATAATTTTAAATAAAAAGAATACTCTGTTTAAACAAGTATGATACCTCCTTGTTTCGTAATTGGAATTTTATGAAATAAGAGTATGAACGTTTTATAATGGCATATCGGTCCAAAAATAGACCGTGTAAGTTTATCCTCACAAGTAGGTAAGCAAAGGTTGCGGGCATGCCCAAAATACCCACATCTGTGATTCCGGACCTGAAGATGAATTTGTATCCGCTTTGATAATTGCCAGCCTTTATTACAATTATTCTTAATATTCAGTGAAAGTATTGCAAATTATGAGCTATTTACCTCAAAAGATACTGAGGGATTACGTCTGGGCGAAGGCAGGATGGCTTTAAATCATTAATTACCCCATTGAGCCTGACTAATACGCCCTAATCCCGCTTAATACTCATGGAGCTCCTTCTAATTGGAGCGATCGAGTTGCGAGAAAGATTTCTTTTTTAATTAATGACCAGAATGCTTTGGCGAAGATATTGTGACGTTATATAGAGGTATTGGTGTTGTGACTTTTAAATGCGTATTTATGAGTACATATATGCAAAATGTAAGTTATGAATGGTTTGTTTTACAGTCACGTCGATGTAGAATTTGAAAAAAAAATGCAATAACGATATTGACAGACTAGTCAGCAAAAATACTTGAAAAAGTTACTTGATACTTGAAAGACATATTAAAAAGCGATTCTTAATCATTTACGGTATTGATACCTTTAAACTAAAAAACCTAAAAGTAAAACATAACATCAAAAAAATAAATTAAAATAGATTAATAAATATCAAATACATTGCTCTGATTATATGATAAGCACTTGTGTTACAGAAATCAGAAACAATGACGGTACCATAACACCCAGACCCGAGACAATATAGAAAATTTCGTTTCCTATATTGAGCCGACCGGGGATCGAACCCTGGACCTCAGAGATTGCGCGACGCGTAAGTCCGGTCCGCTCGCCTCTAGGCTACAAAGAGTCAGATAGGCTACAGGTCAAAGAGGAAAATAAAAAGGTAATTATAGTTACTTATAAGATACGTCTCGGAGCCTAAGCTGTTTATTATTGTATTCTCGACCTGCACTTTGATGTTGGAAGTAGGTAGATACTCAATGATAAAAATAGAACCTCATTTTCTTTTTGAGACGTTGGCACATCTAACCGTTGATAAAACAAACAAGATCAAACCTTCTCTAATGCAGACTCCCTCATAAATATAGAGAACAGATATTAACAGTCAACCAGGAATTATTACGCTCGGAGAAAAAAACGACGCGTATTATTGCGTTTGCTTCCGCGGTAAGAGTTCAATCAGAGGTCGCAACAAAGCAAAACGTAATGGAAGCGAATAGTGTCACCACGGGCGTACCAAGACTGGCAATTAGTTCCCGATGAGGCGATAGCACAGAGGCCATTTTTTATTTTTCAATTTTCGAACGCCACTAGAACGGGCAATTAACTTTTTTCATCTGCAAGTTGTTTACTGGCCAGCTCTAACTTGAGCCTTTATGGATTCTTTTTCTGAAAGTTTTTTATTGCTTGTTGTCGTCCGGACTGTAGTGTTTTAGACAAGTAGGTTTTCTTTTGTACAGCTGTCATAGAACCACACTTGCACTAATATACAAACAAGGAATCAATCATAATTGGGACGTTAACACCATTCACAAATCATTAAAAGGTGTCAATGTCATAACAGAAGACTTAATTTTAAATTGGCCATATTATTTTGTTGCAAACTATCTTTAAAATGCTTCAAAACTACTTAAGCGTGACCCTCTAAGAGGGACCCCACACTAGCGTCTTTCGAGCGTCAGCGTCTTGTAGGTGACCTTCCCACACTAGCGTTGTTTGGGCGTTGCGTCGACGCGGCGCCCGCACAGCGTCGGCGCGGCGTTTGAGTGGCGCTTGCGCTGGGCGTCCTCTGCACATCGCGTTCGAGCGTCGCGCCGCGCAGTTGCCATGTACAGTCATTTCGAAAATGTAAATGTAAGATTTGAATAACGCACAATATAATGTTTTATAATGCAGTGATAAATTAATGCTTTCCAACTTGTACTAATAAAGGAAAAAATATATTTTACCTATTTGACACATGGCCCGAATAGGCAACTTTTATTTTCTCGAAAACTAAAAGTATTTAATTGACAAGGGGTTTCTTCGGCAATATGAGTTAGTATTTTAAGCTATATTTGTTATCAGCTAAAAAGTCTTTTACCTACTGATTCTAAAACAATTGAGTTGATCATTGTACTGTTGACAAAATAAACGCTGCGCAGGCGTGGGGCCGGCGCGGCGCCTGTGTAGCGCAGTCCTGGCGTTCGTCACTTCGGCAAGTTGCAGCGCCCTATTCGACTGCGCCGCTGCGCAAGCGTTGCGTCGGCGTCGCGTTGACGTCGCGTCGGCGTTGCGTGGGCGTCGATGCTCAAAGAACGCTAGTGTGGGGTTACGCTAATAGTCTAATGTAGGTACCTATTAGTATAAATTGTACTTTCATTTATCTGTACAACCAGTTTCGGTTATTTATTTCGTTTCGTTTTTGCAATTAAATGTATCTTTCTTATTCTTATTTTATTTTGGTAACTTTTCCTTCCAACCTCAGTTTAACCTTATTCCAAGGTTCTTATTTTCGTTCCTAAGCAAATCCTTTATGCTTCCCTAATGTACTGGCAGGTAGAATTTAATCCCAGCCCCAGCTTCAATAAGAGTTACACAAATAGTGAGCGAGAACGGTCGAAAATGCGAAACAAACTTTTTCGCGGTATAAACGAAATGCAGGCTTTGTGGCCGACGCGTGTAGCCGTGAGCCCTGCTAGAGGGGCTATTTGGTATCACTCGATATTAAACAAAGGTGATAAAGTGTAATTCCAGCGCTGCTGCCATGTTAAAAAAGCCGTAGCGGCATTTGCTAAAGTGGAACCCATATTGGCCTCACAAGGTACTTAAATCTGTGTAATGATTGTCTTGCGTTGTGTTTGTTGGTTTTTTTGTGATGGTCAATAAATATATTTTCTTTCTTTCTTTCTTTTTTTCTATCACAGTCTGAAGATAAAGTGGAAATGAAATGCAAGCTCTGTGTCCGTCGCATGTTTCAGTATCTATACCTTGCTGGTACACTCAACGTGAAATAATAAAAAAATATTGCAATGTTGCTGCATTTTATTGTTTTAACTAGAATATTCTTGCTACAGCAGAGTTTTGACGATACTTCTAACGGGATGCGGTTTAAATTGTGATGGTAAAATAGTAGCAACAATATTAAAATAAGTTTACGCATTAATACAAGTTTGAACGCAATCTCAATTGAACGTAGGCATTCTCGGCCTGGTTTATTGTATGTATGTACTTAATGTCAATGCATATGTATATATAATGAATTTCCTATTGGCTGTTTGATGTTTTAATTAAAAGATATAACATTTTATTCGACAAAACAAAATATAAAAACAAACTGAAAAAACCGTTTATATCTCTTTGATTTAAATTACGTTACCATTCTTTACTTATTAAATGCTTAATATGTAAAATAAATGTACAATTAAACTACACAAATATCGCACACGATATAAAAATCTTTATTAGCTACACGATTTACCCCCACGTGTTTAACTTTTTTCTCCTTTCAAGCTTACTTCAGTATGGACTAAGTAGGAACTTCAGTAAAATGAACTTAAATGACCCCTCGCTTTGAATTTTACGACTAATGAAGATGAACTTGCATAGAACAGCAACCCAGATAGATAGTACCTACATAAATTACGGCCATAGCGCATCTGGTCCTTGAAATGAGTTTTTTACGGTCGACAGTAAAGAAGATAGTAAAACTAATTCAAAAAGAAATGTTGAAGATTGAGATGTAATCATAATATAGAATTTACATTTGAAGTACCTAGTTAATACAGGTGAACTAAGTTTTCGAGAAAATAGTTGTTTTATTACTAGCCAGTTGCGTGAATCACTTTTTTTAAAAGTCGAAGTAATAAAAATAGATATAATCTCCTAAATAAATTAAAGTCCAGTCACGAAAAATAAACATCAAAACATTCGAGCTCTAATGTCGTTACCAGTAGGTTTACTTTGTATAGTAAGGTTGTATATGCCATAGGATGATTTAATAAATCAAATTTGGGCATGACCGGATAGAAATAGCACGCACGATATAATAAAAATGATATGGTAAAATTGGAGGTTAAGTGAGCATCGGCTTTAGGGTTCCGTATTCAAACTTATTTATCAAGGGTAAGTTGCACCATCTTACCTTTAACGGTGACTAACGAGTCAACTGTTGTCGTCGAATTGCAAAAAATGTATAGGATATGACAGTTGTCAAATTGCTGGTGACAGTTAAAATTACATTGGTTAATCTGGTTAAAACTCACCCCAAGATGCTATCCGTCTGTCACCAAGCTGGATACTGCAACAATATAATTTTGCACAGTTGCATTTCTGTTGCCACGCTAACAACAAATACTTAACACATAATAGTAACATTATTTATGAAACAACTCCTAACATACACTATTTCGCTTATATAATAATCTGAAACGGAACGACCTACTCACACTTTATTCTAAATCCCACAACAATACTCATACTCAGTTCATAATATATACTACCCCTACCATGAATGTACATTAGGGAAACTAGAGCCAAGATAATGAACCGACTGTATCAACCCCTTGTCACAAACAAATATATAAGAATTTTTTTTTAACATGTGTATTGTATTATTTAATCATCTTCCGGATGACATTAAGTATTCACTGACAAACATTTAAATATAAATTGACAAAATGGCTGTGGCAACATTGCTTCTATAGTGTTAAGGAATTTATGGAATTCAAATAAAATATTGTAATTAAAAATATTACTTTTTTAATTAATTATGTTAATTCAATTATATTAATCAAACAATGTCGTACTAATCTAATGTAAGCTTACACATTATTTGCATGCCATTGTATGGTTGAGTGCACCGGACTGTACAATATTTTCCACCATAAATGAACCTACTGTATTCTTGCAAATAAACGTTTTTATTTAATTATTTATCCATACTAATATTATAAATGCGAAAGTAACTCTGTCTGTCTGTCTGTCCGTCTGTTACTCTTTCACGCCTAAACGGCTGAACGGATTTTGATGAAATTTGGTATAGGTATACGTTGAATCTCAAGAACGGACATAGGCTACTTTTTATTAGAAAATAAGGGGGGGATGGGGTTAATACCACCTTTGAAAGTTTATATGGAAAAATGTTTATTTTTGAAGTTAGAGATATGAAATTTGGCACAAATATAACTCAAAACTTGGATTATAATATAGACTACTTTTTGTTTCGAATATTAGGGGAGAAAGGGGTAAAACCGACCATGAAAGGATGTAGTCCACGCGAACGAAGTCGCGGGCACAGCTAGTTTAATATAAGCTATCAAAAATCTACGTATATTATTACGTAATAGTTCTTTTTCTATCAATTTGAATCGAACGAGATAGCGTGATGCCTATTTCGGCCCGCTCGCCTCTCGGCTACGACCGTTTTTACAACATAAGTATTCAAAGGTTAACTAAACCACAACCCGTTACTTCACACAGATTCCTTTCCCAAATTGAATTGAAATCAAAATCTGCATCTAAAATCAATAGGAACTTGATTTATGCGCGAACCAGCGCATTATTCGTACAATATTCAGTTCCGTTAGTTATCTGGTATCAATGCGATCTGAGCAAACGGTTCCACGGGCGATTATTATTCACAACTTTATAGTTTTAACACGGACGCAGAGCGAATGGAATCTGCTTTTAAATCGAACGGATTGTAAGCTGGTCACAGTTTAATTAGTCCGTGATGAAAGGGAATGCCTCGTTTGCAGGGTTTTTTCTGCTCGTAAATTTTGCGATTAAATTTTCACTAAACTGCGATTGAAAAATGTTAGGTAGTCATGTTTCACGACTATTTTAATTAACATCGCTGCTTTTTGTCTCGATACTTATTAGGGCTCCGTAGCCAAATGGTGAAAAACGGGACCCTTATGGATTCGTCATGTCTGTCTATTTGTCTCGTCACAGCCATCCGTATATCTTTTTTCCGAAACTATAAGACCTATACTATTAAAACTTCATCTGTAGATGTATTCTGTGAATCGGATAAAGATTTTTTATAAAAATAGAAGTAATTTTAGGGGCGCCCCATACTTAAAACTGAAACTCAATCATTATAATAACTATGCTACGAAACCCTTAATGGGCCAGTCGGACTCGAACTTGGCTGGTTTTTTTTCACTTGATATTGAGGCTGTGTTTCCGTTTGTTTGGAATAAAAATAACCATGACTGTTATTATCAAGCTACAAAATTTAACTTAAATCTACCCAATAGTTTTTGCGTGAAAGTGAATACATACATACATCTATTTAAAATAATTTAACGGGTCAAAACGCGACACCATTTTTATTTAGTAGTTAATACGAACTACTTACTGCCCGACGTTTCGGTTAGGTTGCACCAACCGTGGTCACGAGCTGACTGGTCTTGCTCGCCTTCGTCTGTTCGGGGCAGCTTGCAAATCTTCATCCACCCGCACATTGTCACATAAAAAAATATTATTGAAGTCACTTCGACACACTACACTGACAGTATCCGGGATTGTTTTTGATCGTTCTAATTGCGGTAAACATTTATTAATCACTGGATTCCATGCTGATGATAACTTAAATCCGTCTTCTCTATTGAAATTTTTGTACTTTTTGACTTTAATAGCTTCACGTACTATCCTAGTATGGTAGTGGCGATCAGTCGAGAGGGTTTTAGGGTCGTGCAACTCCATCCAATGATTAACTCCCATTTCTAACAGATGTTCTGCTACCGCGGATTTAAATTATTAAAGTTAAATTATTTTAAATGTTTAAAATGGAACGCGAAAGTCTTAAAATTTATACATACATCTATCTGTACATCTAAATATGCACTTTTTAATAATGTATTAAAATGCATCAAAGCTGAGATATTACTCATCAAAGTATATTTCTGAAGGTAGGTTTACCGATTACAATATTAATAAACATTTAAGGCAATGTGAGTCATATCAAAAAAAAATGTTGAGTTCCTGGAGTTTTCATCTAGGGGTTCGATATGAAGGGTCCACGGCAATATGATAAATGTCCAAAATTGAAAAATCTATGTGACCAACGTCATTAGGTCACTTCATACATGCAGTTAGTAATTTCGTATGCTAACGAGACAATTTCGCTTTCAGTCCTGAGATAAAACCGTTTCTGATATTTGACTACACGTCTAGAACGCTCAGTGTCCCAAGTATTCACGGCAATAATGCTGAATTTTGGACAACGTATATAAACCTAACACCCAAATATCTCGAAACAAAAAATAAAGGACTTTTATCATTATTGCAGTGGACCCTTTATATGTAATCGCACTAAAAAAACGTATCTGAAGCAGTTCCATTGAAGAGAAAACTTTTTAACTCCACGTTCCTCCTTTCAGAGTAAGTTCGGAGACGTTGGTCGGTCAGTCCTGCTGACGCGGGAACACCAATTAACATCGACGCAGTTTTTAATTGGAACTCCCGGTACCGATCTCTTGCCGATGTTTATTGGAGAAGTTTAGTGCTTCCCCGTAAAGACCGTCCCAGTAGTTTTGTCTTGGTTTTGTAAAATAAGCAAAAATTTTTTCAATGTTTAAATACACTTTAGCCATGTCAATCAGGCCTGCGTGCGCCCCGCGACTAAATTTTATCGCGCTCTTAACAAACGTCATAATCGATTGAAGTCAATGCGTCAGCTGCTGATTGGCTGAAAATACGAGTGCGGTGTGCTATTATTAATCAACAGTATCGAAACTTTTGTCGTCTCATCCGAGAAATTTGACGTATTGCGCATGATACGCATGATGGTCACGTGAGAATTGACATAATTTCAGGATGAAACAGGCGTTTGCAGTTTGGTGTTTTACTGAATACAAGCACCGTGTTGACAATAATGTAGTCAGAGCATAATGCTGAGGTTGGGACCTAATTGACCACTACCTACCTAACTGACACACCACAGAATGCGAAAATAAAATATCGTGTGTCGTGACACATGTGTAGCAAAAAAAATCAAACCCCGTTTCATCAACTTATACGGTGACTTTTAGAAAAATGTTTTTAACTGCGTTACAATTACCTACTCCTTACGTGACAAAAAAAGAGCATAACCGTAAACTTAATAATCTATATATGAATAGGTGAAAAATCTGGACTAAATATTAGCAAAACTGTTTGAAATATGCGTAACGACTATGATGTTAAACTAATTCAGACATTTCAATTTGATTGGTTATTCTTTATTCCAGTTTTAAACCAAGTGTATTTTTATTAAAATTAAAGTAATTTGCATTCTATTTAAACATTGAAACCGTAGTAAGGTCGTGACCACGTTTGATGTAATCCAAACGAAACTTAAGGCAGTATGTTTAAATTGCAATTTACCTACTTGAAAAAAATATGTCATCGGATTTTTGGTTACTTACGAGTATAGGTATTAAAAATGGTTTTTTTCAACAGTCTAAAGTTCTTCATGTTCAACTACGAGTCGTCCTAGCTGGATAGATGTTATGGATTGCCAAGTGGGTCGCACCTCTAAGTATGAGTGTTCCCATCATCATTTCATATCATAATCTTACCGCATTCGCTCCATTAGACGCCGGCACACACCAGGCGCGCGAACATGCGGATCTCCGCTCCCGCGGGACTCCCGTAAGTAATTCTTTGTGTTCCGCCGCAGACGCGCGTTACTTATGCATTTACATACGCCCATGATTTACGGCCCACTGTGAAGGGACGTGTTCCCGCTATGTTCCGCGAATGGGATCGTGGAAGATTTGCATTGTTGTCATGGTGTTGTGTTTTAATTGAATGAAATACGTTACATGTGCTGCTCCTAAATTGTAACAATATTCGGATGACAATTTAAGTCGGACATAATCAGTCTTTTTTTTAATTATAAAATTACGTTTTCTTACCTTGATTTTGTGTAATTTACATCTGATTGTAAGACCCGGTAAAACAAACACAATATAAAATGAATTGTGTCTGGCTTTTAAGGACATTTGACTTTACGAGATACACATAATAGTTTACTGCTATAACTCTCCAATTTAATTAGGGGGCCGAAAGACATTTACCTAAAAAGTAAAAAATCTCCCTATGGCAAACGGAGTCTTCTTTTCAGGTAACAGTTACAAATACCAACACACTTCTTTTTACACTACGACGAGTCAGATTATTACATAGGAGCGATTGTCATCTGACCTACGCAGCCCTTACAAGGTAAATAATAATAATAATAAATAATAATAATTAATGCGCCAGACAATCACACCAATCACCTGGTCTCAAACTAAGGTTTCCCTTGTACTGTGAGTACCTACCAGACGACGGATACTAACTGGATACAGATACAGATACAGATACAGAATTTATTTATTTCTCTAGTTTTAAGTTTTAATTACATATCACTTAAGAATCTCATTTTACAGGTGCGTATTCCATTTTGTCCGTGGGGTAGGAGCTTTTGAAATCTGTCCTAATTGGTTCCTCAATTGCTAGTGCTTATATAATTTAAGTTGAGGGTACCGGAAAAGCAAAGGGGATTAGCCCCAGCGGCATGCCGCTTGTTACTTATTAAGTGACTCTGCGGTCAGAGCCTGCGCTGTCGAAAGGACGCCAGTCGTTTGAAAAACGGCTTGTCCCTTTCTTTCTTATTGATGTACTCAATTTCACCTACTCTGGTTGCGAGAAGAAAGGGATTGTATTGTCCGTACCGCGTATACGCCATGTCTTGTTCTCGTAGCCCTTCGATTGACAGAGATTTGATACGCTCTATCATGTCGCCGTGGAGATCATGCGCACGAATATGCCATGGGTCTTGTTGCAGGAGTTCCCAGAGTAAATCGGTATCAGTGCGTCTGGGTAACCGTGCGGCGCTCTTTAACGCCATTTTATACTGTCTCTCAAGCTTGAGCAGGTTTGATTTACTGAACCTTGGTAGCAGTTGTATTACTCCGTAGTCTATCACTGGCAGTAAGCATGCTTGGATGATAAGTAGCTTAACATCGATACTTAGCTTGGATCGGTAGCCGATGATTGGATACAGTGCTCCTCTGACCCTCTTGGCTTTTTCAATGTTTTCTTTGGCATGTTTATTCATCGAGAGCCTTTTGTCCAGCCATACTCCAAGGTATTTTATTTCTTGTTTGAATGCTATGCGTTCGCCACGTATTTGAACGTAATTGCGATACCCTGTGGTTAGGTGGTTAAGTCTTGGTCGCTTGTGCGAAAACATTATGCATTCTGTCTTATCAACATTACATTTAAGACCCCATTTTTCATAGTAGTCAATTATGTCTACGGCAGCCCACTCAGCTCGGCGCGTGGCGTGGTCTGGTATTTCTGCTGCATTCAGTATGCATAGGTCATCCGCGTACTGTGATAGCATCTGACCTGTTATTCTTTCATTTGGTAGGTCAGCCACATAAAGGTTAAAGATCGCCGGACCGAGTATCGATCCCTGGGGAACCCCATGTGGCACGCCTTGCTCCGTTCCCAGAGTGGTTCTGAAGCTGCCTCTCGTTGTTCTGTTGCTCAGGTAGTTTTCAATCATCTTTACGATGTTATTGCGTGCTCCGGCGTCGATCAATTTACGACAGAGCCCTTTATGATTGATTGAATCGAACGCTTTGCTGAGGTCTGTCGATATCATGGTGACACTATGGCCTTTGGCCAGCGCGTCAGCGATGTATTTCCCAGTGCGAAGAATTTGGGTAGCGGTGCCTCTATTTTTCGTGAACCCGTGCTGGTGGTTGGGTATTATTTCACTTAACTCTGTCTGGATGCGATTGAGTATAATTCTCTCGGCCCATTTGCCCATGATGCTGAGTAGGCTAATAGGTCTATATGATTTGGGATCGCTATGGTCCTTACCAGCCTTATGCAGAAAAATGCATTTGCTGGTTTTCCATCTTTTCGGAAAGTACCCCGTCTTGAGTACATAGTCCATAATACGTTTGAATAACGCAATCATGGTGTCACCACCCAGTTTGAGTATGTCGGCTGTGATACCGTCATGTCCAGGGGCTTTGCCATTCTTGAAGCGTCTAAGAGCTAGTTTAAGCTCATGTTTTGAAGTTCGATCGAGTGGTGTGAATGGTGTAAAAGATTCTGTACCTTCATCACTTGCATCAATAGTAGCTTCCTTTACTATGGCTGTGTCCACCATTTTATCGATGATTTCCAGTTCATTTGAGCAGTCATTGAAATGAGGCAGTTTTGTGACGGGCTTTTTCATGGCTTTTTGTATGACCCACATACGTTTTCTATTATCTTTAGTATTTTCGAGTAGTGTAGTCAGTTCGGCTTCTTTATATTGGGCTATTTCTTTAGCTAGTTGATGCTTACAGGCGTTGTACTGCCTTTTAGCCAATGTTCTGAGATTAGTGTGTCTTAGTCGCCATGCACGCTGTTTCTTTGCATTACGCTCGGCTATTTTATCCTTGATGTGTATGGGAAGTTTATCTTTGGAGTCGACGACTCTCAGCGGTGCCAGCTCATCTAAGGTTTTGACAACGGCCTGTTCTATTGCTTCGATATACTTTTCACAATCGTCGTCTGAGGCAATCTGTTGCTCTGAGTTCATGTTATTAGCAAGTAGCTCTTCGAAAGCTTGTCTACCTTTTTGTGTACCTTTTATATTCATGAGATCTCGACTCATGGGTTTTTCGTAGTCATTTTCAATTATTACATCCAATGTCCACGGGAGGTGGTCTGAGGAAATACATTCTCTTTGCTGGCACTTAAATTCTAATAATGCGTGATCGTGGTTCACAATTGCTGTATCGAGTATACTGTTCCCTGGACTCGTGGGTCGAGATGGTTGACCTGTGTTAACAAGCGTGACCGAACCACGCTGGATTGCGTCGCGAAGTACAATTCCTAGGCCTACGTCTCTGCTATGTTTAAGTTGTCTCATGCGTAAGTTTGAGTCACCTATAATGATGGCGCTTTCGCCAAGTATCAGCGTTTCGAACTCGTCGACGAGGTCTCCTTGTCTCGGTATCGGTATATAGATGCCTTTGATTGTGATTTTCTCATTTGTTTTGTGTTTGGTGTACAGATTGATACTGCACCCTTCGATGCGTCTGTCCGTGTCGTCAATACTGTCTATTAGCTGAGTTTGGGCCCATCTTAGGCCTTTTTTTATGTACATTACAGTGCCCAGATGTTGCTCTTTTCTTTCATAGATTTTATCATAGTCGGGTATATTGTACTTTTGTACGTCCAGATTAACTTTTATCTCGTTGAGTATGAGGATGTCAACGTTGTGCTGTTTCACGATATGCTTGACCTCCGTGAATTTGCCTCGGAGACCTTGCACGTTGATATGCATTATTCGCACTTGCTTCTTAGTTCCAGTTGCAGTTAAGAATGGCATCGCGCAGTTCTCCGAAGCAACGTTCGAATATCTCGAGGAAATCTTGTTTTGAGAGTTTAGAACTCGGTTTTTTTATCTCAAGTTGTTGAGTATTAGCGGTAACGTTAGCATAGGTACTATCAGGCTTTCCACTTCTAGTTAGTCTCTCGCGTGTACGGGATTTGTGTTCGCATGGAGTCACTTGTTCCGGCAGCTGCTGTTTTTGCTTGTTAAAATGTTTCTCCTCCTCACGGAGGATTGCATTTTCGCGTTTTGCTTTCTGCTTGTTCATTTCCCGCTGAAACCTGGGGCAATTGCGCTGCGTTGCTGTGTGCTGTTCGGGTTTTACGTCTCTACAGTTCGCGCACACTTTGATCGGTTCACCGTGACTGTTCACGATATCTACGGTAGGGCTGCGTTTTTGGGCGTAGCAGGCACTTGTTGCGTGGTTGAAAAAAAGACAATTCTTGCACTGCAATATTCTGTCACTACTCGTAATGTAGCGCTCAGGTTTAATTTTGTGGGCACAGAAAAAAGCCTCCGTTGCATTCTTCATTTTTTCCGCCAGTTCCACATATGAGAAAGAGCCGTCGAAGATACAAAGTTGTACATCAGACGTGATGCGTTTGATACTTAGCGGGCGAATGCCTATGCATCGCTCCATTTCGTCTAGTTGTTCTTCGTGGGTGTAGTCGTGAGTCATATTCCTGATTATCACTTTGGTAGTTAGTACTTGTTCTGAGCGAGGTTTAGGGGCGATGAAGGCCAGGTCTGGTTTAAATTTCTTTATTTCCTCGATACACAGGCTACGTTTATTAAGGTCCGTCACCGTAATGAGAATGTTCTTGCTTTTTTCATTACGGCTGACTCTTGCTTTATGCTTTACGAACATGCGAGAAAGGTCACTGATAAGTTTATCTGACATTACTTTCCTATTGTCCTTCGCGTTGCTGAATTTGTAACGCATGTCATTGATAAGTATCGGAGGAACGTATCCACTCTGGTTTTTCACAGTTTCTTTTGTTCGCGTCCCCAGGGAACTGTTACTAGGGATACTAACTGGAGGCGTCATCCCAGCACACCCAGACCGTAGTCAATTTAGAAAAGATCGTTTTCCGAATTGACCCGAGCGGGAATCGAATCCGGAACCTTTTGCACTTTGACCGCCTACCTAAGCAACTACGCCACCGAGGTAAACCAAACCTATTCAAATCTAACTGACTAATACCTTATCACCACTTTGAACAAACAAACAGATAAATTGGGCCTGCAAATTTCAACCAAAATTAGAATCAGCGTCGTTTTGGAGCTTAACGCTTTAACCAATCCACGTAGGCATATACAAGCGGTTATTCGGAGTCTATTTTAGACGACGTCCAATGCTCAAAATAGAATCATATTTACGGCTCAGAACCCATCCAGCCTGATAATAGAACAAAACAACCTCCATTATCTATGCAGTAACATAGACGTACAGTAGTAATGCAGTAGATCTCCGAGGAGTCGATACCGATCCAATTTGCTCCGCCAAATTATCTTTGAATAAGTGACAAGGATGCTAGATGGGTTTCTCGACGGAACACGGAAGAACTCGGATGTTATGTGCACTTTTATTATTGCGTGAAAGGCGGTTTACCTGGAGTTTTCTCGTGTTGCGGGAAATACTGGATCAACATAGAATGTTTGTTCTGCAAGGAAAATGATTGGGAGTGTGGTCAGCATCTAGTACAACTCGGTACCTTTTCAAAATAAGTTAACTGTCTAGCTGGTACTACTTACTTACGAGGTTTAATTTGACAAGGTACTGGTGTGCATACAAACTTAGGATGTTGACTGTACATTATCAAGATTATTTCCTTTAAAAAACATACCCACTTATTTCATCATCATAAGCGAAAATCGAAAGCCTATAAGTCTGATTTAAGTACTGAAGTACGATCTCGGAATCCTGATTTGGTTCGAATTAGATTTTTATGCTAATTGCTGTCATAGGTAATTATCCTTCAAACTCATGGAAAGATCGGTTCCCGCAAATAAGATGTTGGTCAATACAATATTAATTAGTATTACGCAATTCGCTTCAAAGTACGTGCTGGCCACGAAATGTAAGGGATCTTGAATGTTTGTTCGGGATTACTGCTAGGCCAAGCTTGCAGCTACTAACAGTCCTGGTTATAATACGTTAATCAATATATATAAATAAATAATAGACAACACCATATAAATTGACCTGATAACAAATTAAGCACTTGTGTTATTATTAATTCAAAGTGAGAGTTAACAGACGATTGACGTTTAAACCAACAAAACGGTGTTTTTTCGTATCATTAGGTAGTACATTACATACAAATTTTCAAGAGACATCTAAATATTCAATTTATAGTTCAATGCCTTAAGTTTTCCTTTTTTTTTTTTTTTATATTGCACTTCAAGATTGACCTCATCCCACCTGATGTTAAGTGATAATGAGGTCCTAGCTTAAGGGTGACAAGTACAGCATAATAAATCTGTTACAGGACTTGTCACCCTTACCTTGAAGGCTTGACCCCTACTACTAATGTAGCACCCCCCAGGAGCTCTGGAAACCTTACTCACACGCAGGAACACAACAGCACAGAAGTGATTGTTATTTGGCTGCGGTCTTCTGTAAGGTGGAGGTATTTCACCAGTCGGGCTGCTCCAGTTCGAGCGATAAATCGCTATGCCCTTCCTCTCAAGCAATGCGAAAATGAAGCAAAAGATGACTGAGAATTTGCGTGAACGAGTAACAGGAATACATCGATCCACACGAATTTTCGGACGAAAATAATGAGACATGTAGTTTCGAAATTGTTCATTAGTTTTTCCCGTCAGTCATAAGGTTTAATTTGAGGTGGCATCTATTTACTCATTGCCCAATTAAGGCTTAATAATTCGAAGTGATAATTGGGATGTTGAATTTGACATCGTCCATTGTGATTTTAGCAAATTGTCTTTAAAATACATTTAAATGCTCTGAAACTATTTAGTGTGTTGATGAGTAAAATTGTGACGTCACCAATTACTACCTTCATATAAAACCTTTGCAAGAATCGTCTTTAAGTATCTCAGCTGAAAAAAACCCTGTTTTTCGAAAAAAAAAGAATCAGTGTTTCAGCAAATCAAAGCTGCAACGTAAATTTTCTCACTCCCAGTAACTTTAACATCACTTTATATTTAACCTACATAGCATGTATAAGTGACGTGTCACTATCGAATTTCTCCCGCGGTACTAGATTTATCATATCGATTTCACGATCAAATTGCTCAAATGTTACCAAAAACACTCGCAAAGTACCACAATCCACCTCATCCCAAACAAGTCCACACTATCTAGATCAGCCAGGTCCCCGCAAGTGCTTCGGACAAGTTTAAATTGAATCCGATAGTAGCTAGAACTGTACGGAACCGATTAAACTGGTCCCTTGGTTCGGCGGGTATTATTTTTTACCTATCATAAATCTTTGACTATTTCCCAAGGGGCGGACGTTTTTGGTACGTTTGCGTAATATGCTAGTTGATATTTTTATTGATTTGTTATTAAAGCGCTTATCATAGACAAGACAATGAAAGAGATACTATTACTATAATAGATTATTACTATCACATTTTTACTGTTACCGCACCCATAAACGAACTATCTGCATGACCCAACGGTTGACTGGTAGATAATGCTCCTAGCATTAAGTCCACCTTTTGTACTTTTTGTGCAATAAAGTATTTAAATAAATACTACATAAGTGTATCATAACTACCAAAATACCAATTACCGACTACATTAAAATGACGCCATAATTATGTATCAATAATGCGGATTTAGTTAAGTGGCCTTTAAGCAATTAAAGTTGGCTGAATAGAAAAAGTATATTCAAAATTTAATTTAATGAACATACATTACCAAAAATACAAACTTAATAAAAAAAAACAGAGAAAATTAAAAAGCGCTTCCTCCGAAGAAAGAAGAGAACTTTTTTCTTAAAATAATAAAATTATGAAATGAGGTTGCATTGAAACCGGCCTGCCGTCGACATTCTTCTGCCCTCGCAAAGCTTTGCCTTACACCAGAAAATAAAACGAAGTCACGTCGGTAAGATATTAAAAAGTGCGTTTTAAAAAGGAAAAATAGATAGATAGATATACTTTATCGCACAGAAACTGTACAGAAATAGGTTTTACAGATTAATTATAGTACAATTTAGGCGGTTTTATCGCTAGGAAGCGATCTCTTCCAGACAACTTTAAGGTGGAGGAAATAGTAGGTAGATGGCGAGAAATGAGTACGGCCGTGCAACATAAATAGACTTATTATTTGTTAATTACATTCATAGTATAACATGATAAACATACATAAACTCATAAATATATAACATATTAAATTAATATGTAAATAAACATGGTCATCAAATATAATATCAAGTAAAGTAGTTTAACACAAAAAATATATAAAAATAAAAATAATGTTAATAAGTAGGATAAGTGTGTATAAGATAGTAAAGTTGCTTGAGATAAAATAGACATTTCAGTTGTATTTTTATTCTGAATAAAGTAAATCCGTGCCTATCAAATTTTCAAGGATATTTACAATCGGAAGCAAATCAGTTTAGAATTTGTAACGTTCTTACAACGCGGTCATAAGAACTGAAATCATCATCAAGTGTTCACCTTTTGTGGCTACTATAGATAATGGAATGAAGAAAAGGCTTGACGTCTATTTTTGGCCAAAGCATTAAGTAAATTATAACAATATCACAATCTCTCAACAAACCAGGAAACTTCCTTATTGCTAACGTATTTCGCGGAAATGGCTAACAAGCCACCTAATACGATTAGGTATTATTGAGTGCCCAATTAAAGAAAAGTTTTCCTCTTACTTTTAACAGTGGCCATAAACTTTTAATTGGGGTATATAACATGCAATATACGTCTAAATAAAAGCAAGTACGATTGAAATATATGGAAAAATTCGTGTTATTTACCTACCTACTTCGATTAAAATCTGCCTATGGTTAAATATTAAAAACAGAAACATTTTTATCTCCCCTTGCGGTGCGGGAATCGAACGACCTTCACGTATTGCGCGTGCTGCTCTTACCAACTGAGCTAACCGCAAGTTATCGTAGGCGATGAAATTTTTCTGCTGTATCAACCGTTAGCCTCCGGTAAAGTTCGCTAGTACGGCGTTTAGTACTATAAAAATAATAAAATGCCTATGGTTAGTTAACTTGCTTTGTGTTTAGTTGCGAAAAATTTGGAACTACTATTATAACACGTACATTTGATTGATATATATCTATGCGAAATTTTCAACCGCTGATATTTATCAGCAACACAACAACCCTACAACCAAATAAATAAATACAGATATTTACCTACTTTTACCAATATAGAGACTATTTTTGTAAATACATTTTCAAGCATTATCACAACAGTACTTTTTATAACAGTGAGATTATTTAATTTTAGAAGACCCTATAGAGCAAGCTATTATACTATACCGTAAGTATAGTATCAATTAAATATACTTACTTTAAGGGTGTCTGGGAAAGGGGTGCAACCGTAAGATGTGTCTGGCTTTTGGCAAAGTGACTTTTAGTAAAATATGTATAAACTGAGTTTTATACTTTACCACATTTAACACATAATTTTACAAACCTTCATTACCTGATATTGCGAAAGCCACCGCGACCCAAGTTTCATATTCGGGGACCGTTCTTACCTGTGTTGGGGGCATACATTGGGAAACTTACAGCTTTTATACTTTACCGAAAGCCTGGGGGCCGCTGGCTCTAAGACCACTACAATCAAATAAAAAAATTGAGATTTTTACCCACATTAACAATATAGAGAGTTCTTTTTATAACAAGTGAGATTATTGCTATTAAAACACTGACTTTAATTTCCAACGCAGGAATACAAAAACATTGAAGTGACTTTTATTCGGCTACAGTCTTCTGTCTGTTTAATACGAATGCAATTGAAATGTTTTGCGATAAATGAACTGAACAATGCTCTTTCTTTAATAGGTTTAATACGCTTTTATTTCTGCCTCACAAAAAGTTTTCAAGCAAACAGTATATTCACGTATATACACATATATAATTTGTACGTACGTCCTTGGGGAAAATCTTTTTATTACGAAAGTACGTTACGGCAAAGTTAATGCATTTTCCTTGTTCTGTTAATGTATATTAGTAAATTATTTTGGTACAATTATTACTCTTGAATCATGCCATGTCAAATAAAAAATAGCAATTATTTACTGTTTTTCTCACCTTCGTGAGGCACAAGTAAGCTAGTAGGTACCTAAAAATAAACACGGGGCGAGAATATTATAACTAACTGGTCATTTAAATTTTGCCAATACAGAAAGTAAAATATGTGCCATTCTCTAAGAACACCAGAACAGAGTGTTCCGACAAGAGACAAAATGAGTCAAATTTAAATAATTTTTGTCGTTTTGATCCTCATTAATATGCCACAAAAAAATATAAAAAACGAAAGGGCGCGACTTCGCTGCAATTGCATTTCATTTTAAGCTTACCTACAAAAGCCAATAAAATAATAACGTTGGAGCGACGTTGTATCAAATTAGTTACCTAATTGAAAAATAATACAAAGAAGTCAGTGTCGTACTTTGGAGGAATATAATTAAATAATTTTATTGGCCTTAAATTTTTTTTGCAACTGCTCCATTGTCGTAATAACATAAACATTACGAACAGACAAACAACTTTTTTCTGAACTCTTCAATAGAACGAAACCATAAATACTTCGAAACACGATAAAAAGAGCTTCGCCAATAAACGGACCGGCAAAGGAAAACGAAATATGTAAAAATGTACCTTCGACATTATTTTCTGAATAACATGCATTTCAAATGAAAATCTTTCTATTGGTTATGAGAAATAAAAGCACAGCATAACTGTACAAAGCAACAAATTCGCAGATTTCGCATAGAAAATTCACATTTGACTGCGAAAAAGTAACATTGAATTGCGTTCTCGCTCGATTTCAGAGAGGAAAAATTATTCAGTTCGCTTTTGCAGCCTTTCAAAACTGCTAGTCTGCAATCAACGCGGATTGAGATTCGATATTAGGGAAAAATAAACTATCGCGTCGGCGAAATTACATGCCTTTCGACGCCCACTCGATTGAGAAATAAAAAAGACTGCCACGCGACTCCATTTCAGTGAAAACTGTCCATTTATCTGCTGAACTGTACTGCGGAGTTTTGAAAGCAGCATTTGTTTGTTTTTACGTGACCGAATCAGGAATGAGGAAATCCCTAGACGAACTAAAGTTGCTGACATAGCCCGTAGGATTAGTAAGCTGAAGTGACAATGGGCTGGCCACATAGCACGAAGATCGGACGGTCGATGGGGCAATAAGGTTCTTGAGTGGAGACCACGTACCACCAAGCGCAGTTTGGGACGGCCACCTACCAGATGGACCGACGACCTAGTAAAAATTGCTGGAAATCGGTTGGAGAGGCCTATGTTCAGCAGTGGAAATGATGATGATGATGATTTGTTTTTCAATTACGGCGCAGCCACGTTTTTTGAGGTTTCAATCAATCAAATATTTCTTTAAGTAGCTTTCATATAGGTAACTTGTAATATGCAAATTGACTACTACCGATTAGGAACCTATATCTACCGAGAAGATACCGGCAAGAAGATTAGTAGACAAATGTCATAGTAGCAGTGTCAAAGCTGTTGCGTAATTTTGTTTTGATGAGTAAAGATACAATTTAATTTTGGTTTGAACCGCAGTGTGGGAGACCATAATTGAACTAATTAAAGTAAATTGTAACACTTACAAATAATTTAATTTTTTAATGCTTTCGTATTAAAAATACTGCAGAAATTGTGTTTGTTACAAAGACTTAATTTTGTATATACTCTATCGTATTTTTATATTAATGATAGCACCTAATTATTATAATAAAGACTGTTGAGATTTCTAAAGAACTTGCAAACTGTAACTGTAAAAGTATCCCACGCTAAGTTTTTCCAACTTAATTTTAACATAAATGAGGATGCTACTGACATTTGTGCATGTGAACGCACACTCAAGATGATGAGAAGATGCCTGTACAACATTACTTTAAAGGCAAGAGTGATTATATTCTTGCTGTGTTCCCACAGATGTACCTACCTATCTACAGTTTGAAACCAAATTAATGCAAGTACAGTCGCCGTCAGATATATCGGAGCAGACAAAGTGACCAAATACTTCTGAACAGTTAAAATGACAAAAAGTTCCATACACTACAAGCTGCCATTCATATCTGAACATTGATTACTTCAGTAATATCCGAGCAGATGCTAGTCAGTAATTTCTATACACACAACTAACCATTAATGACAAACCATTTCAGTCATGTTATCCCGAATATATCTATTATACCGTATACCAAAACTATTTAATATGACATTTTATTGTTTGACCACCATTGAACCTTTTTAACATTATATGTCTTCCTCCAAACGCCACATTAATCTCGTTTAAACATTAACAGTATCGTTAAAACGTAGTCAAAACCGCTATATCCCCGGTTTACTATTAACCCTTACATGAAACAGCAATCACACCGTTTACAGCTCGTTAGGAGATGATAAGATGATAGTATATGCAGGTTAACAAGTTTTACAAGAGGTGATAAAATATGAAAGCGGGCGGAAGGGTTGTGGAGTGGCGTTAATTTTACATTAAACTATGCTTGCGCGGGCCTTTTCTTTATTAGGACGTGGCGTTATTGAAAGCGATGAGTTTAAAATTCATTTAACGACGCTTAAATAGGATTAGTGAGCACAAATAAAAAGCTGGTTTCTGGTAAAAACAAGTAAGCTATAATGACAATAATAAAATCTGTCAAAATATGAAAAGTAAAACATAACGTAAAAAGAGTATAAAAACGTAAAAAGGTGCAATCTTGCACATTCTCCCCTTTTTTAAGTGACAGAGCGCACAACTAGGCATGTAAATAAAGCCACGTAACGCTTTTCCTTCCTCCGGCCAACTGTAACATTCAAGGGGCCAAAGTAATCGAGACCAACAAATGAGAATGGCCTTCGATTATGAGCTAGGCGGGCCTCTGGTAAATCTCCCATGGGTGGTTGGAAGCTTCTAGCACGGCGAAGTTTGCAAAGCTGACAGTTATGCGCCACTGAACGGACAGCATTTCGGAGTCCAATAATCCAATATTTTTGGTGAAGCTCGTTTAACACCAATGCTATATTTGCATGTGCAGCTTTCTTGTGATACTTTGCGATCAAGAGACGCACTGCTGGATGTTTCCCGTCTAGAATTAGTGGGCGTTTCACTTCTTCCGGAACTTCCGTCGCGGCAATTATGCGGCTAGACATTCGAAGTTGATTATCATCATCGATGTAGGGAGAGAGCTTAAAAAGACGAGGTAACGATTCTTGGTTCTTGATACGCATATAGTCTTCTTTGAACAAATCAAGCTGACTTTGACGTAAGATGTGAGTTTCAGCCAGACGAATATTGCTCGCAGATAATCTTGATGTTGTTTGGGGGGTTCGGGAAGTTGAGATATTGGGGGGACTGGGATTAGGAGAGGATGCGCAAGTAGGAACGAATGTACATAATCGACCTTCGAGAAGTGTTAAATTATTATTTAAAACTCGTCTCTGTAAACTACGCATACGCAATAATGAAATGAATTTATGCGCTTTAGCTGTTGCTCGCACCATTCTCAACCACGAACTGAAACGAATTGGATTTGCGGAGAGTGGTGCAGGCAAATGAACTTCGGTGATGAGATGAATATTGTGCTTCAACTCCTCTCGGCCTAGTCCACTAGTATCAATCAAAGGTTCAGTGGGCCAGTCCGAAGAAAGAAGGAAGTCAGGACCAGACATCCATCGAGATTCTGTGGTTAGCACACAACGCTTAACACGGGTTGCGTCATCTGCAACATTTAAATCACTCGGAACCCAACGCCACTCAAATACAAATGGCTTAAAATTACGAGCGTCATTACGAAGCCAACCTAGAACCGTCATCGAATCACACCAAAAAACGCGTTTAGTAGACTTCATTCGGTGGGCTTCGCATATTGAAGTAGCAAGACGTGCAGCTACTAAAGCGCTTTGAAGCTCCAAACGGGGTATAGATACAGGCTTCAGAGGCGATACTCGAACTTTACTACAGACCAGAGCAAGCCTGACATCACCGTTAACGTAAAGTATGCGCCAGTAGGCGACAGCAGCAAATGCAGACTCGCTCGCATCTGAAAATATATGTAGTTCACAGTCTACTATCGCGAGCTCACTCAAGTTGTAGCGGCGTGGAATGCGTAAACTTGAAACTGTTAACAAATCTTGCAACCACAACTTCCATGCTGCACTATCACTTTGAGGGAGCTCTTCATCCCAATCCAAACCTTTGCGCCAAGCATCTTGAAACATAATGCGACCACGGACTACAATTGGTGCAAGAATTCCGAGTGGGTCATAGATACGCATTACATGGACAAGTACTTCACGTTTGGTAAACTTATCTCGTCCCGCGTCCTCTTTCTTGACTCCAGTATTAAAACCAATAGTGTCGCAACCGGGTTGCCAGATAAGACCCAACGTGCGCACGGGCGCGGCTAAATGACCTAAACCTACGTCAACATCCCCTTTACTAGACACCTCAAGTAAAGAATTCTTAGGCAACAACGATAGTGCTATGGGATTGTTAGATATCCAGTCACGCATATCAAAGCCTGCATGAGTATGAACAGTGTATATGTCAGAAGCCAATTTTGCAGCTGCCTGGACGTCATCTAAACTAGTTATGCAGTCGTCCATATAATGGTCGTCAATGATTACTCGAGCTGCGGCCGGGTAAGCGTCTTGCCATTCTAACGCATTTTTATTTTTAATATGTATAGCGGTACAGGGACTCGATGCAGCACCAAAAATCATTGACGACATACGGAATATTCTAATTGGCTCATTCGGAGAGTCACGCCACAGAAATCTTTGCGCATTTCTGTCGCTCTCTATAATTTTGATCTGCGGAAACATTTCGCGAATATCGGCAGTCAAAGCAACTTTGCCTTCACGGAACCTCATTAGAATACCCAGTAAGGGTTGCAAGAGATCTGGACCAGTTAAAAGCATTGAATTCAATGACACACCCTGAGACTTAGCTGCTGCGTCATGTACTGTTCGAAGTTTGTTAGGCTTATTTGGATTTGTTACGCCGAAATGAGGCAAATACCAAACGGGTGAACCTGAGTCTGGGCCAGCTGGGCTCGGCTCAGCATAGCCCTTAACAAACATATCGTTTATATTTCGCTTATAATGTTGAGAATATGAAGGATCTTTCAACATTTTTTTTTCAAGACTGAGAAATCGAGATAGAGCTAACTTATAACTATCAGGAACTTCCAGTTTATCAGCCTTCCATAACAATCCTACCTCAAAACGGCCGCCCGGCAGACGACGCGCCGTATTCGCAAGCGTCTGTAAGGCGCGCTCGTCATCAGCACTACGGGCTTCTTTTTTAGAAATTCCGATAGAGTCTATTTTGTATTGTTCTCTAATCAGACCCTCTAAAATAATTCGATCATGCTCTACAGTAGGCTCTATGACCGTTGTGTGATTGATAACATCAAGCAATTTAGTTTTACTACAACCAAAGCCAAACAAAACCCAGCCCAAGGCAGTCAAAATAGCCACGGGTTGTGTTTTGGTTCCTTTCCGAATGGCTTTTGCAAATGTGAGATGCCAGTTATCAATTCCAATAATTATCATAGGCTTTACATCCTCATAACAAAATTCGCTAGCTATATCCTGTAAGTACTGATACTTTCTCACGCTGTCGTGGTGCGCACATTGTCGCGCAGCACCTAAACCGTCTATAGACCTAGCTCGTTTAACAGAGTGAATTTCGTTTGAGTGACGTCCTTTAATGTTAAAGTCTACGTATTGCACATTAACGTCCTTGCCTAGACCACCTACACAATCTAAACGAATTTGTTTTCCTGGCCCATTAGATCCAATTTTAGCAGTAATTTCTGAATCTATAAAGGTAGCCGTGGCCCCGTCATCTAATAAAGCGTAAGTATCTACAGAACCAGAAGGTCCTGACACTGTCACAGCAACTATTTTTAATAATGGACGGACCGAAGATTCTTTAGAAAACAGAGAAGTTGCATACGTCAAAACCTGATGCTCCGAGTCGACAGACGGTGCAGTCAAGGGCGCGCCACAGGCCGAGGATGCAGCCGCGGCAGACGTTGATGGCGCGGGCTCGACTTCATCTTCCACGTCGACGTGAGCTGTGACTGCGCGCTCCGACTTTGACCCGTGCAGCAAGACATGGTGACGCATATCACAACCTTCAACAGTGCAAACTTTCTTCATACAAGAAGCTTTGTTTTTATGCCAACCTTTTTTCAAACACCTATGACATATTTTATTTCTTTTAATAAATTGCCACCTGTCATTCAATGACATTTTGACAAATTTGTCACAATTTTGTAATTCGTGACTTTGATTACAAACCGAACAATTATTTGTATTCGACAACGACGGTGTCGACATCGGAATATAATGATTATTTTCAGCAACAACGTTTACTTTGTCCCTATAACCTCTAGAGTCGCTTGGGCGAACTGCGATTTGGGTCGGGTAGTCGACTGTTCCTCCAAACCTACATTGTAAATCGACTTCGCGAGATAAGAAATCAGCAAACATTTCAATTTTAGCCCGGTTACCATTATATGAATGAGCGTAGTCTAACCACCGCGGGCGTAACAACGGAGGCAGTTTACCCCACAGTGCCTGAAATAGCTCAGGCGAACGTAAATGGTCTGGCTGATTAAGTAGACGTATCACTTCAACGCAGTTGCGTACCCTACTTGCAAAAACTACGAGATCTTTGCCGTCGTAACTTACTCTAGGCAGGGCGCGCATCGCGGCTACCTCGTGCCTGACGATGAGCTCGGGGCGGCCGTAGCGCGCGTCGAGCGCCGCCAGCACCGCGCCGGGCTCGCGCGCCGCAGCCAGCAGCCCCGCCACACCCTCGCGCGCCGCTCCACGTATAGCGCACGAAAGCCGGGATACATTCTCGGTTGCCGAGAAATTATGCTCTGTGTTTTCAAAAACTCGTTTTAAAGTCAACCAATCCAAATATGACTTGCCGTCAAAAACAGGTAAATCCGTCCTCGCAGATTGCGGCTTATGATTCACTTTTGTTATCAATCTCTCGAGCGAATTGACCAAACGCGTCACTCCTCCGTCTCCTTCGCGAACTTGTCCCTGAGAACGCATACATTCGGCTGCACTTGAACCGTGCTGCGCTCCCATACCCATTTGTTGGGCTGGACAATCATCGTACCTGAAAGGTGGGTTGGCGTTTAAAAAAGGTCGCTCATTAGAATTAGGAATCACGTTATCTACCCATTCCTGTACACTTGCACGACTACGCGTGCCGCGGCTTCCTTCCGCCTCTATGGCGGCGAGCTCAGCTTGCAATTGAAGGTCTGCAACGCGTCGCTCACGCTCGACAGCACGCTCTGCAACTTGCTGCTCAAACTCTTGTCGCTTACGTTGCGCCTCTTGGCGCTCACTTTCCAAATCTGCTAGACGGCGCGCATGCTGCGCCTGTGCCGCCAGCTGACGTGCCACGATGGTGGCGGAGGAACGTGAAGTTGCCTTACTGGAGGGGCGGGAAGGTGCCGGCGTCGCGGCGCAAGACGGCGAGTCCGCGCTCCGCACCGTGTGCGCGGCGGCCTCACTTACCGCAGCCTGGGCACCGTCTCCCACATTAACCACTTCCATTTTCGCATTTTGAAATCGTGTTTTTACCATCACTACCGGTTAAAGGACCAAAATAAATAGGATTAGTGAGCACAAATAAAAAGCTGGTTTCTGGTAAAAACAAGTAAGCTATAATGACAATAATAAAATCTGTCAAAATATGAAAAGTAAAACATAACGTAAAAAGAGTATAAAAACGTAAAAAGGTGCAATCTTGCACAACGCTTATGAACTCAAATACTAAAAAATTGCTATTGGGATTAATATCAAAATTTATAATAGTATCACTTATAAACAATCATTATTTAGATGTTAACTTATATGACGCTGACTGCAACAAATAATAGTTCACTAGTTATATAAAATTAAAGTACGATATCACTTAAAATTGTCTACAAAATACTCGTAATAGGTTGAAAGTAATGAACCGAGGTAAACATTTGAATACGGGTTTTTATTTTAGAAACAATGTTTTCCGTTTAATATATTTCTTTCTTAATGTATTTTGTGGGTTTGTGATTAAAATGTAGTTCATCATAAATTGCGAATTTTTAACTTTTTAAATAATACAGAGTCTGATTTTTAAAAACTATCAGATCATGGGGAAAGCATCGATTTTAAGGGACAATCAGGTTATTTAAGCCGGAAATAACATGGCAGCCCAATTTTATCATCGCTTTTACCAGAAATGTGATTATACGAAACATCGTAACTCCATCGATGCCATTCATGAAAAACATTTATTCATGTCACAACTTCTTCAAGTAGCTAAGATTTTAAGTACGGGAATCATAGGTTTCTCACAAATTACATTATTTGTAGTTAATAGGTAAGTAATATTTTAAGAGACAAACTACGATGAAAGAGTCTTTGATATTTGAATAAAGAAATAATATTTACGATTTTTTTTATTAATGGCTATTGAAAGATGTTATTAAAGTTTCTGGATACAGATGATGATCTTGAACTTACTTCTCCCGCTGTCACTTCAACTTGGACTTTACCTAATAACGTCGGTGCGATTTTGAAATCCTTTCCATGTCAAAGGTAATTAGGCATGTCGGACGCATTTGTCACTACCATTATTGTGTCAATTTAAAACGGTCGGTTCACGAGAAAAGCGCATTATCATATCCATTTCAGTACGACCCGCTGTTCCAGGGGTCGGTGGCTTTCACCCCATACAAGGACAAAGTAAATATAACTACAGTCTACGAGCTCGGGGAACCACACTACCAATTTTTCTAAAGGATTTTCGAAATCGATAAGCGATTCTTCAAGTTACTTTTGCATTAAAATGTATGACAACGTGAATCTGGAAACTAATCAGCGATTAGTACCAGATGGTAAGCAACTCTTGCCTTAAAAGTATGCAAGACATACCTACTAACCAAAATTAGAATGTTGACACCATTCATAAATAATTGTAAGGCATTTTTGCCATAAAAAGGGTTATAAGTAACTTGATAAATTGATTATTCGCAAATTAACCTTAAAATGTGGGTCGAAAATGCTCCGAAACTATTCAATTTTAAATTAGGATTAACGACTTGTAGAACTACGGATTTTCATTTTGACTCATTACGAATCGTAAAATTTTGTAACAGAGCATAAAAGAAAGAAGTAGGCGTTTTATAACACCTAAAAAGCTAGTCATTATTACGCACTCTTAGACAATATTATTTATTATTTTGAGAAAACCGATTTTTTATAACTCTTTTACTAGTTTTGAAACTCGGATACTCTTTTAAGGCCCAATACGAAGAGAATTAGCGAAACTTCATGTATTTCTGTTCACTACAACGATGACCTCAAGTAATTCTAAGCATTAAATCACTTTTTGTACGTTTATTCAGATATTTTACAAGGTCGCCGCCTTCTTGAAATTTTAAAATAAATGAATATATAAAAATTATACCGTTTTTAAAAAATGTTCAAAAATGATTTCTTCAAATTATTTTTCTTCCAAAACTCTGTAAATATAAATTTAGAAAAAAATATTTTTACTAAAAAATTTTAGGATTGTGATTCCAAAGGTCGCCGCCTTCTTCGTTTTTTATACAATCTATTAGTTATTAAAATAATTCATTTTAAACACAAACGCCTGATTAAATTGCATAATTCTTAGATATGAAAGTTTGCCGTTCAGGTGCTTCGATGTGTAGTGTTGACAGGTGACGTCAGTTAGTTGTCTGTTTTGAAAATAGTAAATAAATTGGTTTACACGCGTAGTCTTTACGCAGCTCGAATTGCGAAAATTCCATTTTGAGATTATATTTTTTGTAAAATACTTTTTTGTTGGGAGGCCGCTTAGGCTGCATTTTTAGGGTTCCGTAGTCGACTAGGAACCCTTATAGTTTCGCCATGTCTGTCTATCTGTCTGTCCGTCCGAGGATAATCTCAGAAACCGTTTGCACTAGAAAGATGAAATTTGGTACAAATATGTATATTAATCACGTCAACAAAGTGCAAAAATAAAAAATAAAAAAATGTTTTTTAGGGTACCCCCTCTACACGTAAATTGGGGTGTGACTTTTTTTTTATTTCAATCCCAACATGTGATATATCGTTGGACAGGTATTTAAAAATGAATACGGGTTTACTATGACCATTTTTTTATATTTTTAATATTTTGGGAAATAATCGCTGCAAAAGAAAATAAAATTGTGTCCCCCCCCTCTAACTTTTGAACCATAAGTCAAAAAGTATGAAAAAAATCTGGAATATAGAACTGCATAAAGGCTTTCTAGGAAAATTATTTTGAACCTGATGGGTTTAATCGTTTTTGAAATTTTTGAAAAAATATTTTTTTAACTAAAGTTGTAATTTAAGGATACTTAAGTATTGTGATGCTTTGAAAACTACGGAACCCTACACTGAGCGTGGACCGACACACTTTTGGCCGGTTTTACTTATTTACAATAGCCAAACTGATCATTTATACGTTTCTAGGCAAGTGAGAAACTCAAAAATGCAAATCGTCGACGCGCGTGCAATACCGCGTATGTAGCATTTGCCATAAAGATTAAAGTGATCTGTTATTTCATATTATTTCAATCTAAATTAGAACTTACGGGAAAATGTCATTACGCGGTATTGAACGCGCGTCGACGAAATATCACAACCGAATCGGAAAATAATGAACAGAGTAAGTGCAATCACAGAGACGGCAAATAATGTCATACATTGTCATAGGGGTATGATTGACCGCTTGGAGTCTAGTAAGAATTAATACACTCAGGACCTTACCCCCACTATGGAGAAAATAGAATAAAGTTTTTAATTTTTGCAATTTTTACAACGACATTTTGTAAGACTCACAAGTACAATCATTTCAAAGTATGTACGTGAAGTTACTTTTCGTACGATGCACCTATTAAGAAAATGTGGTCGCATGTGGCTAAAAGCCAATCATAATCTTCAGTAGGCATGTGAGATGGAATTGACCGATCATGATCGCCATGTATACCTGACGGTAGCAAGTTTGATGTCTTGAGAGCAGAAGACCTCTGAATTTAGCTTAATGAATGCCGCGACTGCAGCACTAATTCTGCTTATTATTTCAGCATCGAGGTTGCACTTGGGTGTTATTGTAACCACCAAGTCTTCATTTCAGTGTCTCGCGACCATTAACGTCCTTCGACAGCCATTCCTCTTTTTGATACTTATTTTTAGACCAAATTTTTGGCAAGACGGTGAAAATCCGACATGATTTGCTGCAGGGTTTTGGGGATTCTGCCACGAAACAAAGGTCATCTACGTACAAGATCTCATTAATCATAGCGTGTGTAACACGTTCGTGCAAGCCCTGAGTGCGGAACCGGATGCGAAAACCTTTCGAAGAAGTCCTTGAGACATCCCTGACATCCAATGCAAAATACAGCGCGGATAGTGTAGGCTAGTTCATACCCTTGCTTCATACCACAGGTGACGGGGAAAAAATTCAGACTATTCGTCGTTGACAGAACTGCTCCGTGCATCATAGCTTCCCTAGCACCATCTAGAGAGCTTTCCGGGGCACGCCATCGAGAGCCTTCTCGAGGTCAACTCTTTTCTTAAAGATGACGCACTGAAAAATTAGCTTTGCACGTGCCCCGATCAGGCCAAAATCCAAATTGGGTTTCAGGCAGGTGCTCTTCGGTGTGTTTTAGGAGTACTCTGGCAAAGATTTTCCCAGGGGCTGATAATAGTAAAATACCCCGGTAAGAGGTGCAATCGATCAATGCGAGAAACTGTAAAAATGCTAGGACTTGGTCTTTTTCCCACAAAGTACAAAAAGGCTCCATATAGCCGAATGAAACCCGTCACCACCGGATTTAAGTAGTTGCTCTCCCGTTATCAAGTTGATACCAACCACGCGCTATTTTAGTTGTTAACTGACCGCAAGAACAATCTCAGCAAGTGTCAGCGGCTTATCCAGCTTAGCTAGAGTGGGGAGTTCAGATATCAACAGAACATATTCAAAGTCAAGAGACCAGCGCACGTTGAGTAGAGCGTTGAAGTGTCCCATCCATTACTCGAGCACTTTCTCCTTTGTTTTGAGAAGTCCTTCACCATTCGATGGTTTCCAAGGAGCTTTTGAAAAGGGGATCATGCTAATCAACTTTCAAACCTCACTGTAAAACACCCCAAGCTAGTTTGTGTCAGGAAACCACTGCATGTAGTGAGCTTTGTCTTGCCACCACCGATCCTTTCCCAAGATAGTCGACGAAACTTCAGGTTACTCTCGTCGTATTTCCACAACACTTTCAGGGTGAATTGCTCTGCTTTGTCGATTGCGCTAACTATGACTTTATCGTTTTCAACAAACCAATTTTCATGTTTTTGGTTGTTAGCCCTTGAGTGAATTTAGCCGTGTCTAAGATATGAGAAGATATAGCCAACCAGCTCTTTTCGATATCACTGCTCTCAGGGCTTACAGACGGTTAACTGATTGTTACCGCTTCAGCATATGTCTTCATTGTCTCATGATTCATAAGCATAATACCGTTTAAACATGCAGACTTGGATGGACCGGATCTGCGAGGACGCCGGAAGCAAAGACGTAGTTTTATAACGTCAAGTCTGTGGTCAGTCTAGCAGTGACCACCACGCATCCCGCGTATGATTAGGACTTGGGAAACGTCTCTTTGCCGTACTTTCGCATAGTCTATTAGATACTAATATTTGGGCCTTGGGTGCTCCATGTAGTTTTATGCTTCGCGGGGAGGCTGAACAAAGTGTTTGTAATAGCAAGAATTTGTGCACATAAATTGAGCAGTAGCTGACCATTCTAGCTCATGTTACCCACTCCGTTTCTGCCTAAGATTTTAAGCCAGCCTTCATAGTCTTGAGCCATTTTGGCGCCCAACAAGAGTACCAGCTTGATTGGACGTACACTCTTGATACTGCGCGCTAATTCTTCGGAGAATTGCTAAGTTCCCGAGAACAATTGCGGTTTTCCGTTCTGGATAGGTGTTGGAGTTGTGATCAAGTAGGGTTAGCACGTTCTACGCGCCTGAAGTCATATTAGGTGATTTTAAAAACCGTATTTTATTGTATCGTCGACTACGAGTGAAACGATGCGGAGGCAGCCGCGGTTACTACCATCAGTGTGGGTTAGGGTGAACATTTATTTAGGGCATCTTTTCTAGCCCCCTCCCCGGCTGAGCAGGCAAAGCAGTACCCCCCTAAACAGGCCACCTTTGTCACTAAGGTGCTGCCGAATCCTCTTTATCTCCCCGGTGTAGAGTGAAAGCGACCACGATGTACCAACTACACCCCCAGAGCTGTCCAAGTGTAAGCCTCGGACAAAGCCCAGTCTGTATGAAACTGGACCTCTGCCCTATCAGCTTGCCCTATGCTTATCAGCGTGGACTGCCTTTACCGCCGAGTTAGACTTTGTACACAAAGCAGGAGGTTCCACCGCAAGACCTGCCAACCGAAGCATGCAGGATTCCTCATCGGGTTTAGCTCACAAGCCGACGTAATAAGCCGGGGTGTGATCGTTGTGTGTACCACAGCTACTTGGAGCCACCGATGAGGATGCGTGTACCGTCTGCAGTTCTGCACTTCATGTACACAACCTTTTGAAAGGTCGGTTAGCATAAACGCTGCAAACGCTCAATTACACCTCATATATCGATGGCCCCAACGAATAAACGTGCAAGAGCTCTTGCCCAAAAATTTTTATTCGTTTTTATGGCATAGAATACGCCTACACATTTTTTTTTTTTGTAAATTTTTGACTTAAAATAAGACTTTTATAGCACAAAATTCGTTTATTGTAGGGAAATTAAATTTCTTCATATAACATGAATAACAAAACATGCGTCTATTGAATCTAATTGTTTCTTTGAGTACACCAAAATAAACGTATTAAATCAATCTGCCGCTTGTGTCTAACCTTTCCTTTGGGTAATAACTCCTACACAAAAAAAAGACACGATTATTCGTGTAAAAATGGAAGCTACTTTTATTAGTTATGCTTCATTACAGACCGCAAAAATTTTAATACAGCTATCCTAATGTAGAATTATTATCTTTTACTAATTTGTAGAATCGTGTATCATTTTACTACACTTGTTTATGCTTCATTTATGACACGAATAAACGTGCAGTGATACATTTCTGTTAACAAGTCACATATTATTTATTAGAATAATAAAATTATATGTTTTTTCTTGAATACTGAGATAATCGATAGTTTTATTTTCTTAAAAAATATATGAGCTGAAATATTTTTAACCTTTAATATAATTATACATTAAATATATCTATTCATTACGTCATTAAAGTAATGTGATTTCAAACGTTTTTATGGTTTCCTGAAAAGTAGTAGTTTTTCGTTTGAACATTTATTCGTTCGTTCATCGATATGTTTGTATGTATGTAACGAATAAAATACAAAATTGATAATCTATTGGTACTTACTAATATTACAAAGTAGTAAGATTTAATAAATTATACGTACGCAATGCTGTCTCTAAATCAAAATTACTCTGCACAGCATGACATGTATGTATTAGTTCTACATGGCATTAGCTCGTACAAGCACCGCACACTCGTGCTGCGCTAGCACGAGCTAATGCCAAATGCGTTCAATAGATGGCGCGCGGTTCGCCGCGAAACGGGTAATGTCAATTGCTTCGTATTGGGCCTTAAGTAAGTTCTTCATTTTTTTATGAGATTGATTTAAATTGCAGTTCTTGATTATCATATTTATAAGGTAAATTTAGGATGAATTTATTAGTTTTAATTATTAATTAAAGGTGCCTAATATTATCATTATCATAGTTTAATTTTTCACCCTGTAAAAGTTAAAAGTGAACTCTTATCATACATTTAAACATTACGTCTTTTGTACAGTCAGCTTCATAAAGATCTAAGTGTCCAGAGTAGTCAAAATTATCTGAAGGACAGAAGTTCATTTTTATGTACGTTGTCAGGTCGTCATATTGTTGTAAGCGTACAGAGTGATCAATATTATCTAAACTACACGATTCCATAAATATGTTATGTGTTAAGATGAGCAATAATATATTCGCGTCCTAAGTATTCATTGGTATCTAAGCATTCAAAGTGATCATAAATATGTTGGTAGTAAAGAAAAGTTTACTTTAATGTTTACGTGATACGATTGATTTCATTGTTATTATTGACAGTGACATTCTAAGACACATGGATAAACGAAAACTAGGATGTCCAATTGCGTCACAGCCAACAAATATATGGATATGCCATAAAATTACGTACATGCAAGTGGAATTTTGTAAAGATAGGAAACTGAATTTAAAGTTTTTGTAAATTCACCCGGGAATTGAACCGACTACAATTTACACTCGATTGCGATCCGTTAGTTAAGTCGATTATGAGAATTAATTCTCGGTACTAAACTTGATAAATCAAACGAAAGTAAATTATGATATGATAAAAAAAATTCTTAAACTTTACTTTCATTATTAAAAAGGATAAAAATTAAAATATGGTTTTTAATTTGTAGGTACCTATGGGGCGCCCCTGAAAAGTATTGTTTTTTTCTATTTTTGTGAAAAGAAAACGGTTCACAGAAAACATCCACATACCAAGTTTTAATAGTATAGGTTTTATAGTTTCGGAAAAAAGTGGCTGCAACATACGGATGGACAGATAGACATGACGAATCCATAACGGATACGTTTTTTACCATTTGACTACAGAATCTAAATAATCCTAGATGTTTTTAATAAATTAAGATAATTTAATTTATTAGGTATTAGTATTAGTTACTTAGTTATGTCATAGTGGCTATAGTAGGCAAATAGTTGATTTTTTTATATATTACACTTCAAGATTGACCTCATCCCATGATGTTAAGTGGTAATGAGGTCTTAGCTTAAAGGCGACAAGTACAGCATAATAAATCTGTTACTGGACTTGTCCCCATTACCTTGAAGGCTTGACCCCTGCAACTGATGTAGCACCCCCAGGAGCTCTGCAAACCTTACTCACACGCAGGAACACAACAACACCGAAGTGATTGTTTTTTGGCTGCGGTCTTCTGTAAGGTGGAGGTATTTCACCAGTCGGGCTGCTCCAGTACGAGCTATAAATTGCTATGCCCTACCTTTCTTATTGAATTTTTCCATAATGCGTAATAAAAAATTCAACTATTGGACTGTAAACTGATCAAAAGTTATAGCCATGCGATTAATTAAAACACTCCCGTTAGGAGTTTCTGCATTAAAACTCTGATAAGTCGTAGCCTTGTTTTTAAGTTAGATCTGCAAAAATAAATCTTGGAAAACTGCATTAAATTTGGTGCAGTTGTTCTTGCGTGATGTCGACACAAACACACAGACAGACAAAAATTCTTAAAACACCAGGTTTTGGCCTCAATTGCTTTTTTCGAGACCCCCTGAACTTTATGTTTTTCCAAAATCTCTTAAATATTTACACGGACCTGTTACACTTTTATAATAGGAATAGAAAATATTAGTTGAGATTATTTTAGAAAAATATTTATTGCTAGGTGAAAATATTTTATAAACAAGCTTTTATTATGAACATAGGACAAAGCAAACAAAAACCAAGATATACATAAAACTCATTGTTTTTTAAACCTTACGAAGGTGCACCAAATTTCAGCTCAATTGGTCCACAGGAACAGGTGTTCCTATAGGTATCTTCTAACACCATTATCAGACCAACTCCATGTTACCATGTTAATGTATTGTTATCGCAGTTACCTCAGTATACCAAATTTCAGCTCAAATGGTCAACCTGAACTGGGTCAATTCTTCATTTTAAAAATTCTAAACATACATACGTATAATGTAGTACATACAAAATTGAAGTTAATATAAAAGCTTACAAAGATATGTCTAAGTTGCGGGCACAGCAAACGAAGAAAACAAAATTGGTGAAACAATTGAAGCCTTGCTGCTTGGAACGCCGACACTTTACGCACTCGAAATTTAAAAATCTGCCTAATGTGTAGATATTTATGATCACTCTGACCGCTTAGATACCAATGAACAGTTTGGATGCGTACATATTAATGATGATAGTAATAGTGTACATGTTATTGGAGACTTATGATGAGAAGATATTTATGACTTGTTGGATGTGTACAATATTTAGGTGACTTTGAATGATAATATATTATTGCAACTTTGTTCCTCATATATTTTTGACTACCTTCACACCTCATATCTTTATGAACGTGACTGTACAGTCTTCAGAAATAACACCCGTAATTGATACAAAAATTATACTGCATTTATCTTTTTCAATACCTTTCCCTTATTTCTAGACTCTATTCATTATTAAGACTTGATTAGTATCTGATCCCTAGAGATCCAATTTGGCCGCGATTAATATCTTTGATTTACGTACTTCCCCCTTCCTAACAACGGTAAGTCATACTGAGTTATAGACCAAGCTAGAAGTTGTTTTTCTTAGATCATATTTAGGTCAGTAGATAAAGCATCATCAGCACTAGAAGAGGTTACAAAATAACAAAATGAAAAATCCATCCATTTTTATCTTTAAGACTCCGAGGTCTACACCCGGTGCTTAAACTATGAAGATTATAAAAGTATTAAATAATTAAAAGAAGTATTTTTTTAAACGCAACAACATTTTGGTTTATGCGATGAGCGAGACTAGTCAACTCGTGACCACGGTTGGTGCAACCCAACCAAAACGTCGGGCAGCAAGAAGTTTATATTTAACTACATACTATAGGTCCCATTGAACTAAATATTATATTTATGTGCTACATATATTATGACAAGAACGTGTGGATCACTACCTAGTCTGCTCGCCTGTACTTGCGTGTTTTATATTATTTTAAAAATATAGTATGACACATTTTCTCAATCAATGTCAGTATTGGGCCCGTTGACGCATGTAAGTACTACACAGTTAATTTAATTTAATTTACAAATACTTTTGTTTTATTTTATTTTATTTTTTCAATAATTTATTTTTAATTTTTATTTTACAATTGACAAACTAACTGTGTGTCTTAGTGCAAAATTAGTAATAAGTGTAGCTTTCATTTGTAAAAAAAACTACTGAGTTTCTTGCCGGTATCTTCTCTTTAGTTATAGGTTCCGAACCGGAGGTAGCTTCATTTGCTTTATATAAAGACTATTCATAAGTATTACTAATGTAATCTATGTGAATAAAAAATATTGACTTTTGACTTTTGACTTTTAGGAAATTTAAGGTTAAAGAAACCAAAAACGGACATTCCAACAATCCCAAATGCCTATAAAAATACTTTGACTAAGTGGCACGATAACCATATCAAGTACAATTGCTAAACCTTATTTCAAATTCACTTAAAACCTAAGTCCTAAACCTAAATCTACTTAAAACTCAATACATTTTAACTATTCACCAAAATTTTTCATATCTAGCAAGATTTTGTGATCGAAGTTGTTTTTCCGAGAGAGTATTTAATTTTCGTATCTCACCTAATTTTACAGCTAGGCGGGGAAAAAAACTTGAAATATGTTTAATTTCGAAGTTATTTAATTAACATTTTTCGTGAATACTCGTTAGAAATTAATGACAAAATGTTTGTTTCAGAGAATATTAAAATAACATAACTTCGTCAGACTAAGCTGTATGTAAAATCACTTAAGTAATGAAATTTATTTCGTTCTCCAATTCCTTATCAAAAATATTATTTTATATTTCACTTTTTAAAAAATAGATAAGCAATGATGTATACTAATTTGATGACACAATATATTCTAAAGATATGGTACCAAATGAAAGTCTATTATTAACCCATTGACCGCCGGACTTCAAATAGAAAATATTGCTCCCGACGCCATGCGTATTATTAGCTAGAATTTTCGCCCAATACGATAGTGATGTGACATGCTGCACTAAACGATAAGAATAAACGTTTTTTTCGGAACCTTATTACCTATTACTAAGGATAAAGAAATAAATGCTCATACATACTGAACGTAATAAGAAATAATAGATCAATAGTAATTTTATATGTCTTAGTAATCAGAAAATTGTCACAAGATTTTTTAAAGTATGCAAGGAATTTTGGCGCAACTAGTCGACGCCTTAAAGCGTCATCGGCGATCACAACTTAAATGTTTGTCAAATTTTACCTACTCTTATAGTGTTGTTAAGGACTTTATCGATGTAATTGGAAAAAACGCCACTGTGTTGGTTAAAAACAAAATAATATGAATTAATATCGGTGATGAAATTATAATAAGTACACCTTTTGAACTTATTATGATTTAATTTTTGTATAAGAAGAGCAACAAAACATTGTATATTTTTTTCTTTAGACAGAAACCAAAATATATAATACGAAGGGGCGTTTTACAAATGTACATCAAAATCATGTTTCCCGGTTTTTACGGTGCATATACACTTAACGATAAACATTCATATTTTTTTATTTAATAAATCAAAAAATCACGGTGCAGTGTTTCGTTGAGATGTCTTATGACGTCACATCTAGATACATTTTAAAACTAGCAGCGACATAGTGAACTTCGAATTTTTATGAGCTTTATCATACATCGTTTTTTTCAGTTGATTGAGTAAACAATAAATATGGGTATTATAATCTTTATGGAATAACTCACGAAATAATTAGAATTTGTTGATCCGGTTGTCATGCTCATTAATTTAGTTTGATTCAAATAAATAAGTGCCTCGAAAAGAAACACTTCTCCTACTTCACTATCAGGCGAAGATTTATTAAAAATATCATCATCATCAACTACTTCCAGAATATGTAAAAGTTCAACACAACCCATTATTATTTAAACTATTTTCGTAAATAATGTATTTGTGGGTTTTTACTCAAAAAGTCTACAATATAGAAACACGGACAATAACTTCAGTAGCATTTAGCTTTTGTAGGGTAATTGAAAAAAATATATTTTATCTATGTTCAACTCCCAACACTATCAATAGCAGCATACGCGCTTATGACGTCACAAGCGGACGACTTAAAGCGTCGTTGGCGTTGGCAGTACATTAAAGTGAACATGACATAGTGGAGTTAGGTGGGTATATCGATAACATAAAATTTAATGAAAAAAAATTAAGGTATATTTTAAGCAGATTAAATTCAATAATAAATAGTAAAAACATTAGTCATGAAATTAATTCACAATGGCATGTCATCTGTTTATTATTACAAACTTTTTCTCAATTGACTGTGAACATTAATAATTAGGTAAAATATAAACAGACAAAAAATTCGTACGTTAACCATATGACGAATGAGCATCATCAATCCATCTATCAAGTATGTGTATAGGCAGAGATAATGATAATAGTTATTTACTAATACACTTTTAATACACTAGCAGTAGAACAATAAAAAAATAATCACATTTTATTGTTATCATCTAATACCTACATATTAAATAAAAATAAAAAATGTATTAAAAATGTCCACTTAGTCACATCACTACCTAACGCTTTAAGACGTCCACGGCGTCGTGCAGTGTGATTTTACGTTAATAATTTTAGTTGTTGATTTTTATCATTTTTTAACTCAATTCTATGCTGTAGGACGTTTTTAGACATCAATAATAATAATCTATCGTATCCTGGTGCGCGGTGTGTATAAATATGTATACGAGATGGTGTTCATTACTTTTTATTTCAACGTCAAACATGAGGCAAATAATGACGCTTAAAGGCGTCGTCGGCGTATGGATCAAAATTCTTGATGACGCTTTAAAGCGTCAATGGAGGTCAATGGGTTAATCTTAAAGGTATTACTGTAAAAATCCGAGCTTCCAATTTTTTTTAAATAAAAACAACAAAGTATATAAAGTTGCAGTGTAAATGTCACTTAGAAACCATTAAATCCAAACTTTTTAACAAAAAGCAAATTTATTCAACGATTGTTTCATATATTTCAATTTTAATTTCAATATTCCCGCATATTTTTTTTTCTACAGAATCACTAACATGTTTTTATTTTGCTGGCATATCTAGAAATTTAAGGGTAATAAGTACCCACATTACAGTTTGATATACCTACCTAAGACAAATAGTTGAATAAATATCAAATGGCACATCTATCGCGAGCAGGCTTGACTTTAGCTATATGAGATTTAGAAGTAGGTACCTACCTACTACATCTGCTGGAATTGCGTTAATAATTATATTTTAAAAATAAAGAAACTAACATAGTTTAAGTCTTTTATAATTAACTAAAATGAATATTTTCTAACTGAGCTAACCACAAATTATCGTAGACGATGAAATTTTCTGCTGTATCAACCCGTTAGCCTACCTACGTTAAGTGCCTTCTGCCGAATATGTTTAGAATAACACACTTATAAATTGAATACATTTTCTGTATAAAAAAGCACTATAAAAAAATCGATTAACTAAAATGAGTCTTGTCACTTGAAGTAATAAATATAATTATTATAGCGATTTGGTACCGATAGAACATTTTTGGTACAAAAGAAACTGTGAAAAAGCCACTACCATTTGGGCGATGCATGCAAAACTTATGTCTCCCCGGCCGTAATGAGGCCCCTTCGCCGGGCTTCTGCTGTGAACGCGGACAAATTGGCCGCGCGATGCAGCGAACAAACTTAGTTCAGTCCTGGAAAAACTGGCGACCCCGATTTGATGCCATTGGTGTTCGTTGTAAAACTTTACACTTCTATTGAACTAGTGAAAAGATCTAGTCGAAATTAAACTCGGAGGACTTTGAAATACCTACCGATCCTCAAAGCAGCGGCACTAGTGTTGCCCAAATGCAAGAACAAGACGAGACTTAGCCAGTCTTGGTCTTGGTCTTGCGCCAATACACCTGGTCTTGGTCTTGGTCTTGGTCTTGCGCTCCCAGTCTTGGTCTTGGTCTTGCAGCAAGAGTCTTGCAAGTCTTGCAATTACCTACGCCCTGTGGCGGCAATCAAATAGTGTCAAATGTTATGATTTCGGCGCGGCGGCAACGATTGTTTTAGATTTCAAAAGAAGCCGCCGGCGCATGTATCATAACCATGTATTTCCGAAAAGCGGCAAATTTCTTTGAGAAGTAAGTACAAAACCTTTGATGCCGCATTATCAAAGTGCCGATGGTTAAAACATAACTAAGTATGCCTGCACTCAGTTTGATTTTAATAGATATTTTTTTATTCGCTATGTTTATGGTATTAGTCGTAATGCGCATAGGTCCAGTTTTTCATATTCTTTGATACAGTTTTTCGCGTCTCATAGAATTCCTAAGCGTACCTACCTATACACCGAACTGTTACACCTAACTACTCCGTGAAATAGCGCTAAGTCCTAGCTGCAAGACGCAAGAGTCTTGCAGGCTATGTCTTGTTCTTGCTCAAGTCTTGCACGGTCAGTCTTGGTCTTAGTCTTGCTAAAAATACGCGGTCTTGTTCTTGGTCTTGGTCTTGCAAAAACGCAAGAACAAGACCAAGACTGCAAGACCAAGACTGAATTTGGGCAACACTAAGCGGCACGGTAGCTAGAATAAAATTAATTCGTAGGTATTTAGGACAGATACAGTAACTTAAAACAAAATAAATTAATATTCGATACAAAATAGGTATATTAATATTTAAACAATATTTCGCTTTTAAAATATTTACATTTGAATATAAATGGTCTGCGTTCAATAACATTAGTAGCGGTTATCCGATATTTCTCGTTTGTTTATAAATTAGGAATTGTATCGCTTATTCCCTTTATGAAAAATTCAGTCGGTTCACATAAAGTTTTGAAGGCAGTCAAAATCTTAGGGCGGTTTAATATAAATATCTAAGTGTATTTCGCTGCATGCACACATTTCCTTTGGCAGTTCATTTACAGTAAAGGGACTATTTCAGTATGTTTTGCCAACATGGTTATAATTGATTCCAAAGAAGCTTTAGAGCCCCGCGCTTTACAAACTTATACCGCCTGGTTGTTTTATGAGATTAAAAAAAAACAACCAATAAGCTGGGTTTATTGCACTTAATGCATCGTAGCACATGTACAGTCAGTCAGTAGCTTTAGTTCGTGAACAACTCTGTCCCTTGTCACATTAAGTCATAGTCTTTCTGACTTGCTTAGTTACGCGGAGATTTGGTATGACAAGGTATTGAGGTGTATACGAAATAATAATGCTGGCTATACATATATACGTAGTATTGATGCTACAAAGGCTTGCAACGTCTTCAGCAACGGAAAACACATCTCGCGTTTATAAGCGTTTCAACCCTTGTATGAGTTGCGCGTACAAATAAAGAGCACCTATACTTTTCCGCTTCCGAAAACGAGTTTTACACGTGTACAAACTCTGATCCAAAGTTGTCCAGCAATATTATTCCCATCGCAATGAAATGCCAATTGTCACCTACTCGAACGACACGTACCCATGCAAAACTTATATTTTTCCCGCTCCGTAATGTGTCGCTTTCGCAGCATTTTGCCTGAGCGCGAACCAAATTGGCTGTGCGATGCAGCGACGGAATTTAGATTGTGCAGTTCGGCCCTGGGCAAAATGGCGACCCGAATTATATCTTGCCGCACGGGACTTGACTGGCGGATTAGAAATGTTTTTTAATGAAAATACTGTTTTTAGACGCCATCTTTTGACTGAGGTCTTGATGCGTCACTTCGATACATAAACGGATAGATTCGATACACAAACTTTATTCTTATTAATTTTTACTGAAAATAAAATAATTGGAAAGAGCAAATTATCGCCTCAAAATGACTCATCCTCAGCCTCACCCGCAGTTGCGTTACTAGACCTTAAAGGAAGAATTATTGCTTAAAGGCTTATAAGGTAAACTAGCTACCCGCCACAGCTTCAAGTGTGTCATAAAAATGTGTTGCGTAGGGACATACAGAAAAAGCGATTTTATACTATGTAGTGTTTATTATTAGCTTATTAACATTCCACTACAGAACAGAGACCTTCATCATTCAAATTATCGTTACAAAAATGAGTCCTGGTTTAATCATACCCACTTCGCTGTAATCGAACCCAGGACCTTGAGTTGTCAAAAGTCAATGACATTAATAATTCTGTACTTAAACCAACACACTATTGCATCGGGATGTTGCAGGAAAGGTTTTATAGATTAAAATCACCTTATACCTTATAGATCTAGATGTTAATATTTTGCTTGAATAAATCGCTAATGTAAGTACATGGAAACATTAAAGCAAAACAATTCTCGAGCTAAATACTTAACCAACTAAGGATGTTATTGAATACGTTACTAAATCTAATAAAAAACACATGAAAATAAGTAGAACGTCTACTCACAGAGCAGAGAAGATACGAATAGAACTGAAAACAATTTGAATATTGCTCAGTGAAATTCAAATCGTTTGTACTCTGTCCACAAGTCCATGCATCACATAACCCGTAAGTAGTTCACGTCTCACATCCAGGATCCAGAGCAGGAACAATCTCTCACTTGTCTCAACCGCCTGAGATATTTTCCCCCCTTAAAAGCAATTCCGCTTTGTGAATTTTTCATCGCATTATAGGAGCAATAAAAGTCGTGGATATTTTATTATCTCGCTATAACGCCGATGGAGCTAATAAAAGGAACCACTTCAATTATCACCTTCCGCCCTGTTGCTATTTATGATATTTTATCTCGAAATTCAGATAGGGTAGATCGTATCTGAATTTCCATAGCGCAGGGAGCGGAGAAGAAAATGGTATCCTCTAATAATGTAAGGAATAAAAGATACTACCTACCTACAACTACCTAAATATTTCATTCGTCTCAGACGCCGCGACTGAGGTAGCGGTTGACGCAGCGGGAGACGCGACGAACGCATTGTCGGTTACCGCTATATTTGACTTTGAGCGTGAAATGCGGCGGAAAATAACAAGCAGTATCTCTATATAAACGATAAAAGTTTTAAGCTCGCTCTTCGCGTACCTAGCGCGCTACCTAAGACCTCACCTTCGCTTTTTGCGCCGGACAGCTTCCCGCGAAATTCGAGGAACGGGCCTAACGCCTAAAGTACCGCAGTGCTTAATACTCCGGCACAGAGTAAATTGCAACTAAAGTTTAAATTTCAATACCATTTTTGTTATTTACCAATCTTCGTTGCGCAACATTAAGTTCCAAAATTACGTAGCTGCCCTTGTAACAACATGCTCTAACTATTATATTCAAAATGAGCATACATCGGGCGAAAATTCACTCTCATCATTCACACTGATCAGATATTTAATCCAAATTGGTTTGGAGGCTCCCGGTAAGATTAAATGTAATATTAGACATTATGATTAACAAATTAATGGACGCGGCCAATAGTGGTGAGCCATTTTGTCTGCATAAAACACTTGTACAGAATTTTGTTAACATTTTAACTAGTTCGTAACGGTGCATCATAATACCATACAAAATAAAACTTCCGTTAACAACCAAAGTAGCTATAGCTAAGGTTGTGTCAACCGCGTCGATGAATTTAGTTGAAAACAAAAGTACCCACTTCTGATGGTTTAGTTCAGAGACCTGTGATATAAAATAGGCTCAGTAGCAAATCATCAAATTGTAGATAGCAATAAAGGAAGGAAGGAGGTGACTCCTGCCAAAACTTTGTACCCTGTTTTTCCTGTCACCTGGGCATTACTTTTATTGGAGTTCCAATTCGAACGAAGACCAGATAAAACTAAAAGGCGTTAGACGTTCTTAAGAGTTAAATGACTAACGACAAAGTTTCAACGCGTTTACTCCGGAATCTTTTACTTTGTGGGTATTTCCGACTTAACACGCCATGAGATGTAAGAAGGTTTAAATACATGGTGGTAGAGACAGATATTTACCTTTGTCAGATAACATTAGGTAAAAAAGAGTAAAGGTAGTGGGTTTAAATCTGAAACTACGAAGATTTTTTTTTTCTTTGATTAAATAAGACTTTTACAGTTATTTCTAATAAGTCTTTAGTGAATATAGCTCCATACACTCTATTCGAGGTCGCACGACGCGCCCACCCAGCTATTGGTCCTTCTCGAGATATCGGAACGTGGCAAGACGCTTCTCACCCAAAATGGTACGTTATGCTACCATCTTCCAACAATGGCCTTAGCCTAAGTCCGATTGTCACAATAGCGCACTCTCAATTGTTTAAATATTTAGGGGTGTGGCCCTTGCGTTCCCCTGCGTATAAAAGGGCATGGCCTCGGGCGGCACCTTTAAGAGGTAGCAGCACCGAACCAAACATTTACCAGATCAAGGGAGTGAAACCAAAAATCGGAAAGGACACCCTATATGTAGCTATATCTATCTATAATAGCTCCCTCCTCTTAAACCTCCGAACCGAGGCGACCGCTCCACTCGGTCTACTCCTCTGAATAAAATGTTGTAACTTTACAATAAGCATCGAAGAGATCAGTTTCAGTTGACCCCAGCCGTTATCAACCCACGCTATGCCACTGACTCCGGTGAAGATAAAAATTTACCTGCAGCTATCATCAATAGTCGATAAGGAAAAAAACAACTTGTTATAAAATATATTGCTTTAAATTTGGCCTTTCTGTCCAAATAAATATCTTATTAACAGTTAAGGGGCTACTCGTTGTGTGCTGTAAAACATACTTTTTATTTTCGTAACACAAGAGGAAACTGGAAAGACGAACCCAACATTCCCCGTTCCATTAATGAAAAGTAATTAAGCAAATAATAAACTTTTTATCGTCTTTACATGACGACAAGCGAAACTAAAAATACTCGAGGATATGGCAACCAAGATACATAAGTATTACTTATGGGTCGTAGGCCTACGAAGAGTGATTAAAATGTCAGTTTTGAAACTTGCTTTTCTATTTTCATAATTTTCTTTTATTTTTGAAAGCGTTTTTTTTCGCATTTGAAGTGTGTTGATTACAATTAAGAGAATAAAAGTTGCTTTCAGTAGTCGTAAGGTTTGGGTAACCCAGCTTATATTCAATTAATGTTGTCGCATCAATCTAAGAGTAGGAACATATAACTAATGAAATAATGTAATTAATTATCCGTCTAGTTGAGGTTTCGGCTATTCAATATGTATGTATGTACATACTTAATTCTTACACACTCCGTAAACCTAAACAGATAAATTTATACTTTAGGATGGTTCCTCTATGCGTAACTTCTAGCTAACAGAATGATAATATTTAAAAGGCAAGTACCTACACTTGACATATTTAATATGGTCTTATCTTTATATATTATAAAAAATATTACTATTTCATAATTTCAATTATAAATTTAAACTTACACTCCATTCCAATAAAAGTCGTAATAATTTGAGCCCCATAACAATTTTATAGTTTGATTTCTGATAAAATAAAAGAATATTAATTTACAAAAGAAATAATCCCTCCCTACGAAGAATTTCAACAAAACACTGAAAGACACGCTATTTAAGTATTTTTGTGCTTGAATAAATAATGTAGAGGTAGAAAATGAAAATTGTATCTAAATGTTTGTTTAAAACAAAGGCGCGTTTGAAACAAATGCCTTGTACTGTTTTCCAAATTTCGTCGCTTCCAGCCACATCTGACTAAGTTAACCACGCTAAAGTAAAATCTGTTTGGAGAGCTCGGTGTGAAATCCGAACGATGGGACATAGAAGAATATTTGTATCATTTTGGCAAACACGACGAAAATGCTGTAAAATGCAGTATTTCGCGACACCCGCGTACACCGTACCTATATAATTAAAATGAACGTGTTCCATATTATTCCTAAGGCAGTGTTTGCAGATGGACTTAACCTAACCTCGGTTAGATTATTTCATTTAAAAACCTAACATTTATTCCCTAAAAATGTATGTGCAAACAAAAACACATCAAGAACGCACGCACGTGCAAATCCTATTCATTGCCATTTGTACATTCGAACCAACATACTCACATCGAGATAAGGCTACGCCACATTATATTATGTTTTTCTTTGAACTCACACATATATATTTTTAAATTTACTTACTTTACATTTATTTTTTAAATTTATTTAATTTACTTACCATTTGCGCCACAGAAATAAACTTAACTTGCCAACCTCACGAATGACTCTCTACTCTAATAGCCCTTTTGTAATATCGATCAAAATACATAATAAACTATCTAAAACTATCAAAGAAGAAATAAATAACAAAAAATTTATAAACACATTAAAACAATTCCTAATTAAAAAATCGTACTATACCATAAGTGAATACCTATCTGATATTGTTTAAACTAGAGTAGCACTAACACATAAATTTAATTAATAATGTAATAATTAAAGCTATAATAACTTCCAATGTATAAATTATTTTCGTTTTCTTTCTGTTTATTATGTTTATATCAAAGATCGTGTTAGCTTTGTTAAAAAGTGTGCGTCCTCTCTCTAATTGCAGTGCCCTTACAGGGTATTTAGTGATCTAATTTTAAGTTACCATCTTGTAAACACTAAAGATGCAATAAAAATATTGAGTCTTGAGTATTGAGTAAATAAATACGCGAACCTAACACTTGGAATAGGTTGCAACGTACATACAACTACTTTTTATTTCTATAGTCGTGACGTAAACAAATAAGTTTACACCTTTAAAGTTGTAGCATGAATAAGTGCTGTTCTAGCACATAATAATACGTATTAATTTATGCCCGGTTCTAATATTTGAAAAACGATCCGTTCTGGTTACGAATTGTAATAAATTATACGAGGCGTAAGTTAAAAACAACAGACGGACGACTGATGACAGCTGATATGGAAAGTAAATTTGAAATTAGAATTAAAGACTGGTAGAAAAACGGATACCTAGTAGTAATTTTTGACACATTACGAATCGTAATTTATTGACGGACTAACTATATGGCTACGGTGTAAATGCGACCCACACAGCTCCGTTGCCGAGAACAGCCGTGGAGCACACTCCGCTGAACAAATTGCGTTGGCACTCATTCCCGCTACGCGCCGCCACTGGCTACGGTACAACCGCCAATGGATCTAGACAACCAATTTTAAACCGTACAGCTATCAGACATAGAAGTCAAAACGTGCTACTTAAGTTATGCCATTTTTGTTATCGAGCGCGGTTTACCTGTACCGTTTAGGTTTTGAGGACCCTTTGTTTTTCCTGTTAATCGTATTTCGATTTGACACGCTTGTAAAAGCCGGCAAACGATAGCCGAGGATTAGGTGAGGTTTTGCATTTATTTACTGTTTTGTTTTGGATCAATATGGACTTTTAAAGTCAGATGAAAATGCAGTTTCTTAACTAGTAAAAGCGTTCCTATTAAATAGACTTAGAAGAAAAACACATGAAAAAGAAAAAAATGTGGAAATGTCATGTTGCCATGTATATCCGCAGAAATATTATTGTGCTTTGGAGAGTCGAGAAAGACGTAATATTGTCAAAGTCAAAGTCAAAGTCAATATTTTTTATTCACATCGATTACATTAGTAATACTTATGAATAGTCTCTATATAAAGCAAATGAAGCTACCTCCGGTTCGGAACCTATAACTAAAGAGAAGATAAGATAAGAGAAGATATAATATTGTATAATGATGAGGAGTGAATCCCCATTTCCCATGGTCACGCCATCACGCGTGAACGGATGGACCAATTTCAATTTTTTTTTTGTGTTTGTTATTGTCGGAGAAGGTTCTTATAAAAGAAAAATTATAAAAATAGTGCGACAAATTAGAAAATTTAAGAATACTATCGTTATGGGTTAAAACCAATTCGAATTAAATAGTCGTCGTTTACGGGTATCTATCGGGTCAACGACTAGTTTAATAAAAAAATCTTTAGATTGTAGTTTTGGCGTTCCTTCATACCTGTATGTAAATAAATAAATTTGCTGAACCACGACCATATTATGTGAGTTAGAATAGCTGGTTGTCTATGGCGTTAGTCTATGAGAGTGCCTCGAAAATTGCTATGTAAAATGCTGTATAGGATATTTATATATTTCAGAAACACAATATTTTTATGAACATCCTGACGACAGATTGGCTGGTGACCTCCTAGTTTATAGTCAAGCATACAGAGTTTCCCGAAATGTATTGCGTCAATCATTTAATCATTACTACATAATTACTTCATCTATATAATTTCGTTGTAACTTCATACATATGTTAAAAGGATGTAGCAATTATTTAAATTATCCCAAGGACGGCTCTTTTTTAAATACACTCTTTTATAGTAATTTGTTGCATTGAGTAATAAGAAAAAGTTTATTGCTACTGATATTTTATTTACAAAACTTCTGATTCGAAAAAAAACGGAGTATAGTTCGAAATAAATTCTTATACACACGACATAAAACCAAAGTTAGGCATACTTTTGAATGCCAAAGTCTTAAAGTCGATAAACGGCATTCCACCTAATTTTCTGTTTCATAGTCTACTCGTACTAAATACTATACAAATTTACCAAGCACATGCTTGTATCACAGCTTAAATTGTGAATTTCATCCGAAAATCTGTTCTGCACGATATAATTCATAAGGAGAGGAGTCTAGGGAATTGTTCATCTTATTGCCCGTGTAAATACCCGTTCTACAAGATTAAAGTGAGCCAGTCTAACGAACACGTCTCCCTGAGCCACATTCACATGCAAACGGGAACCTGAGGATAAAGAACGGTTCGAGGTGAGTGCAGTTTTTGTGCAAGTTTTGCCCTAAATTAATATTGGACAACATCACATACATTGCTCTGATTCTGTGGTAAGTAGCTAAAGCACTTGTGTTACAGAAAATATTAATCTACTGGTGCATGGTTTGATTAGCCACTGTTGCATTAGTCCTGACAAAATTTACAATTAATCCTGGTTCCAATGTTTTGGACTCTTGCGCTTCTATATAACAATACCAAACTTCTGGTAGATATATAGATAAGTATAATCGGAATTGGAATCCAAAATCATGTTAACAGGAGTCATCATCGAAGCATCAGCTTTTGGTATGAAATACTTTCTTACTCATTCTCAACGATTAAACTCTATTTCTGTGAGGTGCTGACATAGCTTTTGGTTTCAATATTATGGTACCCCGATCAGAATTTTCTCTCAAAACTCGGTAAAGGCAAACTTCATTGACTTCAGTGACTCAGACAAGAAAAAAGGGCCAAGCTTTTTGAAGGCAAACATTTTGACGGACCCTACCGTAAGACAAGATAAAACAGCGATGTTCGTCCTCCACTCTGAAAAAAACAGAGATTATCCACTAAACTCCCACATTTTTTATCGCTTTATGCCCAGTTCCAATATTTCAAAAACGATTCGTTCTAGTTACGGATAGTTATAAATTACACGAGGCGTAAGCTAAAAAAGACCGACAGCCAACCGCTGACAGTTAATATGGACAGTTAATTATGGAGCGGTATTAACGACTTGTATTCGGTTGGAGAAAAACGGATAAAATAAAATAGAAAATATTGATGTAGGTACGATGAAGAGCATCTCAAGGTAAATACTTTCAGTTCAATATTAGTTTTAAGGCGCACAACAGAAGGGCGATGCAAAGTCCAAGTTAATAGTCTGAATTACTTTTGAAAGTACTAAAGCTGCCATCTACCAATATTCATTATAAGAAGAGCGCCCACGGCGCTCAATGACAAAAGCCCAGAAATCCAGAATTTCTAATTTCTGAACATTCCCACGTTATGCCCACACCCTTACACACTAGATGTCGCTAGTTACCGCCCCATGCGCCGCGCAGACGCTTGCGGTAGATTACACTCAATCCCGCTTGTGCAAGAGTGCAACCAGTTACGAGAATCTTGTTTAATTTCGCACCAACTTCTAACGTGCGGTGGAGTTTTACAACGCATAACCTCGGAGACCAACGCTATTTTCGGACGAATTTAAGTTTCCAAGACACGGTAAGTTTAAAATGATAGAAAGCTTCATTTGAAAACCAACTATTCTGGGTCGTATTTTGAACCCCGACGCAAAAACGACAGGATTTATACGAGATAAGTTTGATGTATTTGTTTGTCTGTGGCATCGTTGCTCTTGAACAAGTGAACTGAATGAACTGATATTTCTCGCCATCTACTATTTCCTCTACCTTAAGGTTGTCTGGAAGAGATCGCTTTCTAGCGATAAGACCGCCTAAATTGTACTATAATCAATCTGTAAAACCTATTTCTGTAAAGTTTTTGTGCAATAAAGTATATCTATCTATATTGATTTTGTTTTTTTTTGTTTGAAAGGGGAATCGTTCGATGTATCTATACCTTACCTAACATTTCCTAATAACAGAGTCATCATCCAAACATTTGCACTCTGTTCTTTAGAAAAAGAGGCAATACCAGTGGCGAGAGTGGGTTTAATTCCCAAGTTTGTTCAGCATTCGCCAAATAACCGTATTTTATGGAACCCTTTCCCAAATTATGGAGAGTAAAGTTATCAAGCACTCCAGATTTAGGAGCCAATCTCGAGAGCTCATCTAATCCGCGAGGAACACTTATAACCAAATTAACTCACTCTTTAATTAAACAGAAAATATATAATGGCAAATAAGGAATTACCGATGCGTGGTACAAGCTAAAAGCGAAGTTATGTTTTAATCGTCGATATTAACATATTCGGTCTATGGAACTTTCTTAATAGATCCATATTTGACTTTATTTTCTGAAATACAACTGATATTAAATGACCTAACTACGACTACAAAAATAGATTTGGGTATGCCAATGATGATAAACACCACAATGGTGGTGGCTAACGTTCACTAGATGGATTTTTCAAGAAGTAATTAAATCTAGAAATTCTGCGGTGAAAACCACGCCTAGGCAAACGTAGGACGCCCTCCCACTTTTGCCAAAGCGAAGAGATAGAAACCTACATCAGTGGCGAGCTATTGTTAATTTCGTATGTCCAGCTGACGGTTAAATCAAATCTTTTGTTAACTTAGGTTCTAACTATATACATTAAAAAAAGAACAGCTTTTCTTGATTATGACAGAAACAGTTATTATAGGCTAATTGTAAATTGATAGTAGGTATAGTAACTACACTGTTAAAATCTTCAAATCCAGTTTAATTCCGCTCGCTTTTAACTTACACCATAACAGCACTCAGCCTGGTTCACGATTGAAGTTAATTTGAAGCTCTTTGCTCGCGAATTAATAAGAAGATTGCACCCAACGATCTACACTTCAGATGTTAGGGAACTAGATTATACGCCTGATTGGATCCTGGGAATCTGCGGATGTTTTATCACACAAGCGGTAGGTACCTTCTTCAGCAAGTACGATATAATATAATACACGTGGCTGTAGCAGCGGATTTTTTTTAACTGACTGATGATGACTGGAGATACATCAGCTTTGCCAAAGTTTTGAGGGTGGATTTACAGCTCTAATATGGCCTGGCCTAAAAATTAGTTTCCCTGGTTAAACTACTAGTACTTGGGTACTATCTAGTCATCAACTCAGCACACTCAAATCCATGTTCCAATCCTCACAGTTTCCCAAAATTTTCTGATCAAAAATTATACTTTTTGCGTTTATTTAATCAGGAGCTGATTATCGAGCAGTAGCTCAGCAGTCAACTTCAAAAAATTGTTATTGATATACAAAAATATTAATCCCTATAGTCAAAATCTGATTGCCGCCTCACATTTTAACCCAATTTCCGCTTAAACAAATGCCATTAACAAAATTGAAACAGTTTCAGAACCATAACCGATTGTGGAAACGGGGCAAAGCCTTTATTTATCTAACCGCTTTAATTCCTTTAAGCAAAAAAATATGATTCTCTCCCAAATTGCCGATGTAAAAACACCTATAAACCGCCTTTCTCATCTCTGGAGCGTTAATAAAAAGACGATAATAGCACAATATTATTTGGGTAAGACATTCAAAGGCAAATTAAACTGTTTTACCTGAGACGGAAACTGCGAGAATTAAATTCCATAAAATAACCGAAAACTCGGGTCTAATTCCAATTGTTACCAGTAAGTAATCTCCAACATAAATTGAAATAAAAAAGACGGTGCGTATACCTTACCTGGCAAATTTAAATTATTCAATTCTATAACACATTAAATCAATTGAAATGTATGTATGTACTCATAATATGAAATTGATTGAATGAAATGAAACTATTTTATGGTTTCTTATGAGAAGCATAACATAGCATTAATTATATTTGGTTCTTTCGACTTTCAACATATTGATAAAAGAATCCTTTATAATCAACCAATCAAATTGTATGTAAGGTAAGGCCTTAAGAACTAATATTGATTTACAAGTACAAGTATATACTATGTTGTCACATTGACCGTATAATCGTTTAAAAGGGATTAAACTTCACCCACGTACGATTACTAATACACGATTAGAAACTGCGATTAAACCAAGAAGACTAGTAAAATGAAGGGTATAAATACTAAACTATTTTAAAATTACTTTACTGTAAACTCTTTTAGACTGCGCCATTGGGGTGCGTATAGATGTTTTAAAAGTAAGGACGCTCCCCTTCAAATCTGGATAAGAGATTCTTCATGGGGCAATGTACTTAAGTTTAGTCAAGAAATTGCATGTCTCAGCTTTTGATGATCTAGGCAAAGGGCGTTTATTCAACTTTGTGCTTGAGTCAGTCACGCCACAGAAGTAGTTAAGTAACGTGCCGTGTGGACCAGAATGGCCTAAATGATATTTTTACCACTGGGCTATATTTTTATTTTTTTATATTACACTTCGAGATTGACCTTAGCCCTCCTGATGGTAAGTGGTAATGAGGTTCTAGCTTAAGGGCGACAAGTACTGCATAATAAATATGTTACTGAACGCAGGGCCGCCGTAAGCGGGCGTGCAAAGCGTGCACCGCACACGGGTGGCACGCTCAGGGGGCGGCAAATTGAGCGACTCATCACGTATCTAATTGAAGTCATATCCCTGTGGTAAAACCAGTCCAATGATCACAAACCCTATTACAATCGCTTTTTACCAATTACTTAATTTCAAAATTTCCGAACACAGCAATAGCGCTAAGAATATTACTTACATAACGTTGATGCGCGTGCAATACCGCGTATCTACCGTTTGCCATAAAGATTAATTTTGTCTGCTATTTCATATTATTTCAATCCAAATTGGAACTTACGGAAAAATGTACTTACGTGGTATTGCACGCGCGTCGACGATTATCAGTTTCAGTCAGATCTAGTGAAAGATCCTTTTCAAAATTAAAAATTATCAAAAACTATTTATGATCAACAATGCTCCAGCAAAGACAAAGTTATTTTAGCTTTAGTTTTAATTGAACATGAAATTTTAGATAGTTTGGATACAAGAAAGTTTAAGAGAGGTACCTAGGGCATAGCATTTTATCGCTCGAACTGGAGCAGCCCGACTGGTAAAATACCTCCACCTTATAGAAGACCGCAGCCAAATAACAATCGCTTCTGTGTTGTTATATTCCTGCGTTTGAGCAAGGTTTCCAGAGCTCTTGGGGGGTGCTACATTAGAAGCAGGGGTCAAGCCTTCAAGGTAAGGGCGACAAGTCCAGTAATAGATTTATTATCCTGTACTGGTCGCCCTTAAGCCAGGACCTCATTACCACTTAACATCAGGTGTGATGAGGTCAATCTTGAAGTGTAATACCTATATTAAAAAAAAAGTTGATAGAAGATTGCGCAAATGTAAAGGCAAGAAAAATTACATTTTTGTAAATAAATATTTAGGTATTTAGTTTTACACATCAATATAAAAAATAATAAAAAGATACTTGAATGATTAAGATAAATGTTTTATCTTCGTTAATTTGTTTTATTTACTTCTTTTCTTTCTTTTTTGACAACACGTAGAGTAGGTATCTAGTCGTAGGGCGGCATAATCGGTATTGCACGCGGGCGACAAAACAGCTAGCGGCGGGCCTGACTGAACGTGTCGTCCTACTAATGTAGCACACTTCAAGAGCTCTGGAAACCTTACTCACACGCAGAAACACAACAACACAGAAGCTATACTATAAGTCGCATCTTATTTTGTGGTTGTTTCGCTTTCGTGGTGTAGTGGTTACAACGTTAACGTGGTGGGTTCAAATTCCATGGCGTACATTTCCGTTTTGTGAGCTTTTTTAGTTTGTTTTTATACCTGTTTGATTATTTTGTTATCATAATTATATTAAGTCCAATTCAATTCAATTCAATATCTTTATTGCATTTCACATGGAGTAAGTTGACAGATTCTCTTAAGATTAAGTACATGTGAAGCCCTGTAGAGGGCGTTGCAATGATTCTATATAATGTTTTTATAAAATGTATTAGAGGTTAACACTTTTTAAACTAGGGAGGTACTCTAAGATAACATTAAATAAATCTAATAACTTTATATCAACAAACTATTAACTTTATATTGCACGGTTAAGAAGGAAAATCTCGCTGGCTGTACGTAAATTATTATATTCTGTCCTCAAAAAAGTCTGAAATTTTATAGTAACTTTTTGTTATTAAAAATTGTTTTAACTTCTCCTTAAATATTGGTGTTAGTAGTAGTTTGTAGTTCACAAATTTAAACTAGATGGCGCTGTGCGCTCCTACATCGCGGTGACACTATTTTTCTGCGGATACATATAGGCTCAGGAACTAATTCGAATAAATGATACGGTTCAGTGATTCAAGTGTGTTTTATTAGTCCATAGCTGGTCCTTCGATAACGGATAGTGCAGTGTAAAGTGAATAAACAGTGAGTTTAGTGTGGTGTGTGAAAAGTGACAAAATTCAAAGTGTGTTTAGTGTTTCGAACTTAGAAAATTCGCCGTGTCGTGAGTAATAGAAACTAAACACAAACACTTAGAAAATTTTCGGTTAAATTTCTCAGAGACTTAGAATAATTTGATCATAAATTAGGCACAAACACTTAGAAAAATTTCAGTCAAAATTTGTTTCGGACTTTAAAAATTTCGATTGTTAATTGGTGGATTGGAACTTAAAGTTTATAAAGTAAACAAAATACTTTGAACTATCAGGTGTGAACTATAGTTAACTTGTTGAGTGTTTTTAAAGCTTTGGACAGTTGTCAAATTAATTCAAGTTAAATTCAGTTTTACCAAAAAAAAAAAAAAGATGGAAGAAATCTCAAATCATATAACGGTCATTTCGGAGTACTCTAATAAGATTTTAAAATTACTTACAAACACTAAGAAGTCAAGTAAATCTAGAATAAGTAAAGGCTATTTGGAAACACGTTCCGAGACATTAAATGAATATTGGGATAATTATAGTAAACAGTATAACTTCATTTTAGTTAACTATTCCAATAAAGAACTGAAAACACAAAATTTTGATTTGGAACAAAGCTATTGTTCTACTGAAGAAGCTTACATGGATCTTAAAACTCTAATTAAAGATTATTTGTATGAGTTAGATTCGACTTCCACAAAGAATGATAGTGCACAAAGTAGTAGTAACAGTTCTGATGTAAAAAAAGTGAAACCAAAGTTGCCTCCAATATCAATACCTAAGTTTAACGGAGATTATAATGAATGGACAAGTTTTCGAGATTTGTATTTGTCACTTATACATAATGATAATAATAAATAAATAAAAAATAAAATAAAAAGCCTTTTATTTCTTTGCAGAATACAAATAATGAGAAAGAACATTTCTTAGTGTATGTTTAAATGGATGTGTTAGTAATAAAAATAGTTGATGTTTTAAAGTTAGTTGTTAATTTACATTTATCTTAATCCTAGATTTACTTATTAAAATTATGTGTATTATATAGTTGAGTTTTCTGCAAGAACCCCTCTGCAGGTGAAGGCCTCCTCCAAGGATTGCCAGTCCTCTCTAGATTGAGCTACTTGAATCCAGTTGTGGCCGGCTATCTTCTTGAGCTCATCTTCCCAAGTCGCTACAGGTCTACCTCTCTTTCTTTTGCCTTGTGGACCTGCCCATGAGGTCACCCTTTTCGTCCATCGTTGGTCTCTCAATCGTGCGACATGTCCGGCCCATTTCCATTTTAATGATTGGGCGTGTGCCAATCCATCCCTTGCTTTGGTGATCTGTCTTATTTTAGTGTGTCTTATTTTTTGTATTTTTTTTATATTCATCATACTGCGCTCTATACCTCTTTGGCATGAAGTTATTTTGTTTTTTATTTTGTTGTTAAACTTCCAAGTTTGGGAGGCATATGTTAAGCATGGTATTAGGCATGAATTCAGTACCTTTGTTTTTATTTTGATTGGCATGCTGTTTTTAAATATTTCTTTCAGTCCCCAATATTTGTTCCATGTTAATTGCGTTCTGCGCTCTACTTCTAGGTCGTTACTTCTCTGGTCAAAGCTAATCTGTTTGCCCAGATATATGTACTTGTCAGTGTACTTGAGAGCTTCGCTACCGACATATATTGATTTTTGTGTGCTGTTAGTCATCAACATTGTTTTAGATAGATTCATTTCCAGGCCTACACGTTTACTGGCGCGATTGAGTGACTCTAACATGTACTGGATTTCTTTTGCTGTTTCTGATAGGAGTACCAAGTCATCGGCAAATCTTAGGTGGCTCAGGTAAGCTCCTTTGATCTTGATACCCTGACCTTTCCAGTTGAGTTGGCTTATAACCGACTCTAGTGTTGCTATAAATAGCAATGGTGAGAGGGGGTCGCCTTGTCGCACTCCTCTTTTGACTGGAAACCAGGGCCCCGGTGTCTCTAGTTTCACTCGACTCCTGCTATTTTTATATATGTTCTTTATGATATCTATATACACTTTTTCTACCCCTTGTGTTGTTAGAGTATCCCATATGCTTTCGTGTGATACGCAGTCGAATGCTTTTTGGTAATCAATATAAGCAATGTAGAGTGGTCTATTTTTCTCTCGGTATTTTTCGATGAGGAGTTCTATTGTGTGGATGTGATCAATCGTTGAGTACCCCTTTCTAAATCCGGCTTGCTCGATAGGTTGGCGAGTTTCTAGTGTAGAGTTTATTCTCTTATTTAGTATCGATGAGAAAAGTTTATAGATGGTCGGTAGTAAGCTTATTGGCCTGTAGTTCCCTATGTCATTTGGGTCTCCTTTCTTGTAAATAAGGATAATGTCCGACTCAGACCATTGTGTAGGTGTCTCTCCTGTATCAATAACGAGATTGAAAAAATCAGTCAAACTAGCGGTAAGAGTTATTGAACCAGTTTTTAAAGCTTCATTTGTAATGCCGTCAGAGCCTGGGCTTTTTTCGGGTTTTAGAGCTATCATTGCTGTTGTCACTTCACTTATGTCAATCTCTGGTACATAAGAACTGCCGATGTTGCAGCTCGGATAATGATTCCTACTACTGGTACTAGTAATGTCTTTAGAGCTGTAGAGATTCTTGTAGAAGTTGGTTGCCACGGTGATGATGTCAATACGGTTGTTGCATATTTTTTCGCCCTGTTTTAATCCTTCGATCCATGTTTTATTAGTTCGCAGCTCTTTGTATGCTTTCCTTGTGCCTCCCGTTTGATGTATGTGTTTTTCGATAATTTGGTATCTGTGATTGGTGTAATCTTTCTTTATATACTTGCTTATGAGTTTGTAAAGGGCTGAGATCTCATTTTTCACTGCTCTAGGTTTATTTTTTTGTCTTCTGGAGTTCTCTTCGCCTGTCCATTAATCGTAGTGTACGTTCCGACAGAATTTTATGAGGTTTTAAGTTGTTGTTATCTTTTTTGATTGCTTGCAGGGCCTTAGTTATGGTTTTTATTATGCTGTCGTAACAGTTTTGGACTGATTCACTGAAAATAATAACGTACATAATGATAATAGTTTAACAAAAATCGAAAAACATCACTACTTGAAATCTTCTTTAACCGGAGAAGCTGAACAATTATTAAGGAATTTTTCACTAACTGAGGCAAACTATGATGATGCGTGGAATAGATTAGTAGAGAGATATGATAACAAACGTATGATTGTCAATAATATTCTCAATAGATTGCTGAATCAAAAGAAACTCACAACAGAATCTTCGTTGGGAATAAAAGAACTGCTGGATACTACTAGTCAATGTCTAGATTCTCTAAAAAATATGAAAATAAATGTATCTACTTGGGATGCCATCATAGTACATATAACGGTTGGTAAATTGGATATTGAAACACATAAACTTTGGGAGCAATCTCTGGAAAATTCTACAGACATACCTACATATAAAACTTTAGCAAATTTTATGGAAAAGAGATTTCGTACTATGGAATTGGTCAGTACTTCGCAAGCACACCACACGAGAAGAAAGCATAGTACTCCACAAAAGATCACGAACGTGAAATCTTTCGCAACAGAAGTAAATAGTTCCTGCTCGTACTGTTCACAGAACCACTACATCTGCCACTGTAAAGAATTTTCTAACATAACAGTCGCTGAAAGACATACATTTGTTAAGAATAACAACATATGCTTCAATTTCTCGTTAAAGGTCACAGTGTTAGTAATTGTCGCCAGAGTATCAACTGTAAGAAATGTGGGCGACGCCATCACACTCTGTTGCATTACACAACTTCTGGCAAACCTGAAACAACAAGCAATGAGAATGTTAATTTGACTACTGAGACAAATGAAAATAATACCTCTTGTAACACAGTTTGTATGAAAACTGAGATGTTAAGTAGTCAAACTATCTTAGCTACTGCTCGAATTGCTGTAAAATAAAAAAATGGTACCACACACATATTGAGAGCTCTTATTGACCCAGGCTCACAAGCCTCATTCATAACCGAAGCTGCATCACAACTTTTACTTTTGGACCGTATTCAAGTAAATGGCAAAGTTACTGGTGTATCTGATTCATCAGTAGTCACAACAAACGCAATGGTACATTTCACAATGCAATCCACAAAGAAAGAAACAAAACAAATCAGTGTAAAAGCATACGTGTTAAAGAAAATCACTTCGTTATTACCAACTAAAGAATTTACACAAGTTACCTGGCCTTCAACATTGAAACTCGATTTTGCTGATCCCGAATATTACAAACCAGGTCGTATTGATGTGCTTTTGGGTGCCAACGTGCATGCTGAAATAATACAAGAAGGATTACACAGACATGAGTCTCTTGTTGCTCTCAACTCCTCTCTCGGCTGGATAATATCTGGAAAGATATCACAAACTGAAACACAAAAACACGAAGTTATAGTTACTCACACAAAAATTGAGGTGGATCAGTTACTTAGAAAGTTTTGGGAGATTGAAGAATACTTACCACATGAAAAACCACTGTCCAAGTTAGAGATACAATGCAAAGAACACTATAAGAAAACTTACACTAGAAATTCAGAAGGTCGGTATGTTGTTGAGTTACCATTTAAAGAAATACCCCCAACTGATCTTGGAGATTCCAAGTCACTAGCTCTTCGTCGCTTACAGCAAATGGAGAAACGTTTTGCACACACACCTGACCTGAAAGAACAATATCAACAATTTATGAATGAATACTTATCACATGGTCATATGGAAGCTGTACCTGAAAAAGAACTTAATACTAATAATAAAAAATACTACTTACCTCACCACGCGGTACTACGACCTAGCAGTCTTAGTACTAAACTCAGAGTTGTGTTTGACGGAAGTGCTGCACCTGCAAAAGGAAAATCATTAAATGAAGAACTTTTGGTTGGCCCACCTATTTTACAAGACATTCGGAATTTGATAACAAGATGGAGACAACACAAGATATGTTTGATAGCAGATATACAAAAGATGTATCGACAGATATTAATTTCAAAAAAGGATGTTGACTATTTACGGATCTTATGGCGCGAATTTCCCCATGAACTAGTAAAAGAATATAGATTACTTACTGTTACGTATGGTACTTCTTGTGCTCCTTACCAAGCCATGAGGACGATACGTCAATTAGCTGAAGATGAACGTGCTTATTTTCCTAAGGAAAGTGAAGTAATAAAGTCAGATCTGTACATGGACGATTTGATGACGGGTACGTCATTAGAAGAAGATGCTATCTCACTCCAAGCTCGTATAACTGAGTTACTCGGTCGTGGTGGCTTTAGTGTACACAAATGGTCCTCTAACAGTGAATCAGTGTTATCAAAAATTCCCTGTGAAAGTAAAGAGTCTGAAAGTGCAGTACATATTAAAGTGGAAGGCACAATTAAAGCCTTAGGTATAGTGTGGAATTCACAAACAGACAATTTTGAACTTCTTTTACATTTAGACGCCGCAAATGATGCAATCACTAAGCAAAATGTGTTATCAGCTATTGCTAAAACTTATGATCCCCTAGGTTGGCTTGCACCCGCTATCATTTCTCTTAAAATCTTTATGCAAAAGTTATGGCTTGCTGGTCTGGACTGGGATGATGAGTTGACGCAAGAACTAAAGCATGAATGGCATACTCTTGTAGATAGCTTTAATAACATGCAAACCATTCATTTTCCTCGCTGGCTTTTTTGTACAAATACTGCCACTAAAATTGAGCTTCACGGTTTTTGTGATGCGTCATGTGCTGCTTATGCGTGTGTTGTTTACCTCAGAGTTTGGGATAATGATGAAGTCAGAATAAGATTAATCACAGCTAAAACTCGCGTGGCTCCCATTAAACAAGTATCCTTACCCCGTCTCGAACTCTGCGGTGCTGTGTTACTTGCTAGAATGTTAAATTTGCTTAAACATGAACTTAATATTGACAATAATTTTACTTTTGCTTGGACGGATTCTACTATCGTTTTGGCATGGCTGAGAAAAACACCCAACAGCTGGACTACCTTTGTTGCTAATCGCACGGCTGAAATCTTAACGACAACTAGTAGCAGTCAGTGGCACCACGTTGATTCCATAAACAACCCAGCTGATCCCGCGTCACGTGGACTTAATCCAACCGAATTGCAATCATGCGAACTATGGTGGAATGGCCCAACATTTTTAAGAGAGAGTAATGAAATGGTAAATATAATAGCTCCTAACTGCATACCTGAAACTAAACTGGAATTAAAAACTAAATTAAAGACATATGTTTGTGTAGAAGAAAATGAATTTATTGGTACTTACCTTAACAGATACTCAAACTTATTGAAATTGACTCGTGTTACTGCTTATTGTTTGAGGTTTATACACAATTGTAGACAAAAGGTAAACAAGAAAGTAAGTGATGTAAACTCTTCTTCCTACTTAACTGCAACCGAAATTAATAATGCTTTAAAAGTTTGTATAAAACTATCACAGTCCAAATATTTTCAAAATGAATTTGAATGTTTATCTCAGGGTAAATGTGTTCCCAAAAAGAGTAAATTATACACTCTTAATCCTTATATTGATTATGACAAAATCATAAGAGTTGGTGGTCGACTGATCAATGCAGCAGTTTCTTCTAATGTAAAGTCACCGGTTGTTTTGCATAATCACTGTAATTTAGCAAAGTTAATTGTTATGAATGCCCATCAAAAATCCCTGCATGGTGGTCACCAACTTACACTAAATTATATTCGTCAGAATTATTGGATTTTACGAGTAAAAAACTTAACTAAAGCTGTTATTCATAAATGTATACCATGTTTTAAACAAAATGCTCAACCAAGTGTCCCATTTATAGGAAACCTACCTCGATACAGAGTTCAACCTGATCGTCCTTTTCGTACAAGTGGTGTAGACTTTGCTGGACCATTTACACTCAAGCTGTATCCAGGTAGATGCAAAAGAATGTGTAAAGCTTATATTTGCTTATTCGTGTGTACCGTAACAAAGGCACTTCACTTGGAGGTGGTCAGTGATTTGACTTCTGCTGCCTTTTTAGCTGCTTTTAGGAGGTTTTCTGCCCGTCGCGGTCATTGCAAAGAGATCTGGAGTGATTGTGGAACTAACTTTGTTGGCGCTTCTCGAGAATTAAATTTGGCATTTAAAATTGCAAAATCCGAAGTCGTTAGTCATAATATCAGAATTGCTCGCTAATGACCAGACAGACTGGCATTTTATTCCCCCCCATTCTCCGCACTTTGGTGGGCTTTGGGAGAGCGGTGTGAAAACTGTTAAACTTCACATAAAACGTGTTATTGGTACTACTCCCTTAACGTTCGAAGAGTTCGCTACCTTCCTTGCTGAAGTAGAATCCTGTGTTAATTCACGTCCCCTTACCTTAACCCTTGGGGAGCCTGGTAAGTAAAAATCACATGGCATGCCTGGTGGGTCTGACAGACCCGTAAACATAATTGGATATTTTTATTTATTTTGATGTGTTACAAACCGAAATAACAAGTTTTAATTTATATTCAATATTGTTTCAGAATGAAAAAAGGGAAAAAAATAAGTTTTTTTTTTTAAAGTTTTATTGAGCAATTAAAAAAACTCTCATACTTAGGTAACATTTATCTTTAAATCAACAATATCAAACTCTTTTTAATTAAGATTAAAATCAGACTTCAGACATTTATATGAAGCACAAATGAATCAACTCAAAGGTTATTAACTTTAGTAACTAAAATAATAATATTGATTAATAACTACTCAGTATTTGTGCGACAATTTTCGCATATAAAATTTGCGTGTTCTAATCAAATGTGACTCGTGCAAGAAATACAAGTGTACTTAGACTTACGATCCTTCTTAGCAGGGCATAAATAACAACGTCTTTTTATACCAGCATCTTGTCTTTTAGCTGGTAGCTCTAAGGGTTCTCCTATTTGAGAGCTAATTCCCTTCTTTAGGTCAATCGGAAGACGCAAATTGTTTTGACGTTCAGCTTAATATGGAGCGGTCAATGCCATGCCCAATTTTTTTATAAAGTCTCTTCTAGTTACATTGGTATATGCAAAATGCACTTGCATATGCAAAATAAATAAAGCAAAACAAAAATAATTACTTGCCAGTTAAAAGTTACGCCGCATGCCTGGTCGGGTTTCTCAGACCCAAGCGCACATAAAACATGTGTTACTCGAACGCGTGCGCGTTGCGGACTGTGGGAGGGGTGGCAATCTAGCCGCCAGTCTATATCACGAAGCTACTCAGGCGCACAGCGGCGGTAGATAAGAATTTTCTAAAATATTGTCGATTCCTTGAAGTGAAGGGTCTGTCAGACCCACCAGGCACCCCAAGGGTTAATTAATTCTTCTCTCGATGAACCTCCCTTGACCCCAGGTCATTTTTTAATTGGAGAAGCACCTGTATCCGTTGCCGAAGAAAATGTCGTAGACGTTAAACTCAGTCCATTAGATCGATGGCGTTTGTTACAAAAGATGGTACAATGTCTGTGGAAACGTTGGCAATCGGAATATTTGACCACTCTTCAGAATAGATATAAATGGAATAAACATGTTGCTGACATTAACTTAGGAACAGTGGTTCTAGTTAAAGATGACAGACTTCCTCCTGGTAAATGGCTTTTGGGACGAGTTATTGAGAAACATCCTGGAGCAGATGGTATAACGAGAGTCGTTACCTTGCACGATTTTATTATTTTTATAGTACTATACGCCGTACTAGCGAACTTTAAATATTAGAAACAGAAAAATTTTATCTCCCCTTGCGGTGCGGGAATTGAACCCACGACCTTCACGTATCGCGCGTGCTGCTCTTACCAACTGAGCTAACCGCAAGTTATTGTAGGCGATGAAATTTTTCTGCTGTATCAACCGTTAGCCTTTCGGTAAGTGCCCTCTGCCGAATATGTTTATATCTACATACTTATCGGCCCGTGGTACATTCGTTGCAGAAATGTTTGAAAACCACAGAATCGAAGACACCTGGCATCTTAATCGATTTTATTATTTTTATAGTACTATACGCCGATAAGTATGTAGATATAAACATATTCGGCAGAGGGCACTTACCGAAAGGCTAACGGTTGATACAGCAGAAAAATTTCATCGTTACCTTGCAGTTTAAAAATAACACTTTTAAGAGACCAGTTGCTAAGTTGTGTCCTTTGCCTCTGGATGACTGATAATATTATTGTTATAAGTTACATTATTGTATGTTTGTTCATTTTATTCACTATTGTTCTTTATGTTTATAAGGACTTTAGTCGTCCTTAGGGTGGCGGGATGTTAGTAGTAGTTTGTAGTTCACAAATTTAAACTAGATGGCGCTGTGCGCTCCTACATCGCGGTGACACTATTTTTCTGCGGATACATATAGGCTCAGGAACTAATTCGAATAAATGATACGGTTCAGTGATTCAAGTGTGTTTTATTAGTCCAATTGGCATTGATTCTATTTGTTTAAGATTATTTGGAATATGGTTGTAAATTTTGATTAACATTGCATGCGGCGAAGAAGAATAAAGTTTTAATTTAGAAAATGGGATTTTGAGTTTGTTTTCGTAGCGATTATTACGTCTGATCATTTTTACTGGGGAGTATAGATTTGTGTGTTTTTTAATGAATTTACAGGCTTCAAAAATATAAAGACCCTATCTCGAAAAATATAAAGATAATTTTTCGAGATAGGGTTTCCATGTTAAATGTGTATCAACAAGTATGCCTAGCATGCTAGCCGAGTTAACTGTTTCTATTTTTGTGGATTTGTAAAAGTATTTAATATCTAACGCTGGTTTTTGGTGTGGTTTAAATTGAATTAATTTAGTATTCGTCAGGTTCAGTTCTAAATTATTTTTTATGAGCCAATTTGTAATAGAATCTAATAGTGCATCTAAGTCTTTAGTCAGCGAATTTATGCTTGTGGTGGATAAAATTATTGAGATATCGTCTGCGAAGGAAATACTATCGTAAGGGATCGATTGGGGGAGGTCATTAACGTAGACGAGGAATAGAATACAGCCCAGAACACTTCCCTGTGGAATAGATCCAGTAATTTGGAACCCATCAGACCTTGTAAATTCTATTTGGCCGGTATTAAAAAGAAAGAAAGAAAAAAGAAGTTGAATAATTTACCCTATCGTACGCTTTACTCATATCAAGTAGCAGGCCGACACCATATTCTTTTTTATTTATAATATCAAGAATCTTTTGTGTATATTTGTAGACGGCCAAAGTAGTGCTTCTATGCTTACGGAACCCGTATTGATTATCCTGAAGAGCATTCGATTTATCAAGGAATGAAGAGAGACGTTTTGACATGGCCATTTCAATTATCTTTGCAGAAGTAGGCAGTAACGCGATAGGGCGATAATTATTAGGATCAGTTTTGCAGCCCTTTTTATGAATTGGTTTTACTACTGAAATTTTCAATGCATCGGGGAAGGTTCCTTCCTGAAAAGATTGATTTATCAGTAATGTGTAAGGGTAGGTAAGTTCTTCTGCGCATTTTTTTAGTAAGTTTGGGGGGGTTTCGTCAATACCCAAGCTAGTCTTGTTTTTTAGATGTTTTATTATATTATATGTCTCATTAGGTTCAACTAAATATAAAAAAAGGGAGTTTGACACCGTATTTGAATAATGCGGGTTTTGATTACATGTTTGGTTGTTATTTATCGCTGTGAAATAGTTATTAAAGCAATTGGCAATTATTTTTGGGTCTTTTATAAGGGACAAATTATGTTTTAGTGTAATGTTTGGGTTTGGTATTTGATGCTTACGACTAATTTCACTATTTATGATTTGCCACATAGCTTTACTTTTGTTTAATGAATTAGCATAGTTGTATGAATTATATATCTTTTTAGACATTTGAAAGGCTTTTTTGAGTATTTTACTGTAACATTTATAATGGTCGTGGATTATTTTACTTTTAGTTTGTGATTGGAGGTATTTTAATAATCTTTTATTTTTACAAGAGAGTTTTAATCCTTGAGTGAGATATGATTTTTTAGGTTTAATATTTAATTTAATCTTTACTTTGGGTATATGTTTATTTAATAATTTTTGTAATATTGTATTAAAGGAATTGTAATTATCATTTATATTTATTCCAGGTTTTATTATGTCGTTCCAGTTAATAGATTGAAGTTCGTTTTTAAATTTAAGTATCCGACTCTCATTAAACATTCTTTTCCTTTTAAAGAAGTATTTAGGTGTTGTCGTATTTGTAGGAATAGAGAATAATATACCTTTATGGTCTGAAAAGCCAAAGTCATGGACAGTAACGTCGGTGTTATTGTTCTTAAAGTTTAAGAATAGGAGGTCTATACATGTGGAAGATGTTGAGGTGACTCTAGTTGGCTCTTTGACTATCTGGTAAAAATTGTACGTCAACATTATATTTTCCAAAGTATTTTTCAGGTTATTATTCGTTAAAAAGTTAATATTGAAATCACCACCTATCATAATGTTTTTAGTTTTATCCTTTAAGCTTAATAATTTTAATAGGTTTTCTAAGCATTCGTAAAACAACTCTTTATTATTTTTGCTGTTTGGCCAGTATAAAGTAATAACTAATAGGTTGCTGTGTATAAGTTCCAGAGCACATACTTCAAAAATATTTTGTAGCGACAGCATTTCGATATCGTGTCTCGGTCTTATCTCCAGATCTCCTTTAGTCAGTATGCACACTCCTCCACCTTCAGCTTCTCTTCGGGTTTCTCGGCAAAAGTAAGATCCTATTTGGTAACCAGGTAAATTAAAAATTTCAAGCTTTTCTTTGTTCAACCACGTTTCACTTGAGCATATAGTTTGTACATTTTGGTTGGCTTCAACGAAGTCTTCAAGTAAGTGTAATTTATTATTTACACTTTGCATATTCTGGTATAAGATGTCAAATTTATTTACGAAAGTTATTGCTTTTCATGTGGCTTGTTTGGTTTGTGGTGTTTATATTTCTATTACATAGATTAAGGTCCTCATTTTGTATAGTGTTTTTAATAGTCTCGTTTGTCGATGTTTGTGTTCCTGCAAAAGATTGTGGGAATTTTGAGTTCTCAGCTTCTTGGCTAAAGTTGTATCCATTTGACTCTTTTCCATTTATTATCAACTTTTTTCCTCGTAAGATCGCATGGTGGCCATTTTTCCGAGCATTTTGCAGCGCTTTTCTAAGTTCTCTCTCTTTCTCTTAGGTCCGATTCATTCATATATTCAGACACTCCTAAGCCTTTTTCCCTAAATAACATGTAATTTTCAAGTATGTATTTTCTTATTCTTTTGCTGTTTAATTCAATTTTTAGCGGACCTCCTTGACTTTTCCTGCCTATGACAGATATTTCTTCTATATGTTGCATTATATCTATATTTAGTATGTCATATATAATGTAAGAAACTCGATTGATAAGTTCGTCCTCTGTTTCTCGGAAATTGGGAGCTAGTCCGTGGATAACGATGTATTTATCGCAGTTATTATCAGGCATATGTTGGGACGAATATGGGCTTGATTGTACTTTGTGAAGCTCGTTTTGTATAGTCCTATACTCCATTTGTAACTTTGAGCTTTCAAGGCACTTTCAATTTCTTTTTGTATAGTATTTTGTATCGCAGAAAGAATGGATTCATTGTTCTGTTGTAAATTTTGCTGAATTAATGCGTTCATTTGTTCCAGAGTTATTTGGGTCGAAACTGGACTTTCTCTACGAGTGGAGACTCTACGTGAATTAGTATGTACAATATGGTTTGGTTTAGATTCATCTGGTAATGTGTCTCCTAAGAGTTGGGTTAACGAGTCATCTCCTACTGGTGATATCGCCTGGCGTCGTTGGAGTCGTTTTTTATTCACATTTTCATCAAAGTCAATATCTCCATAATTCTGTCGAACAGGGGTGTTACAATTATTTGTTTTAGCCAATTTAGAACGACACAAAGGGCATTTCCAGTTGCTTTTATGTTCTTTTTGCATTGTATTCATAAACCTCATTTGAGATACATTTGCACATTCGATATCATATGCCTGTGTACACAAACAACATAATAGAAAAAACTTATCGGGTATTTGTTGTTGACATCCGGCGCAATTTATTGCAGAGTCCGCCATCTCGTGTGAATTTTCAGAACTATTACTTCTAGGTTCGGTTTGTGCGATATCGACAGATTAATAACGCAGTTCTCTAGAACGTCAATAGATGGCGTTGTGCCTATTGTCGACAAGAATGCAAAGAAATTAATTCGACTTTTAGGTTATGGTTATTTGCAAAATTATTCAGCAGTACCTTTTAATCAATGTAAAATCCAAGCTGCGTTTTGCAGATACTTCTCTCGCTGTTAGATTGGTTGTGTTGTTCACAATATTCTCTCACGATCCAGTAGTGGACTTGGTTTGGCGTTTACCCGGCAATTTTATTAATCACAATATTTCACTGCTTTTACGAAGTTTTACTGTGGGATAACACTTGCTGAGGTGTGAAGTTACTTAATAAACCGGATTACGATACTCTACACTGTTAAATATTGGTTTAACTATTTATTTTATGATAAAAATACTCTAGACAATGTTTACGTGGCTCACTAGCGCCATCTCTTTAATAATGAAAACATATCGTTTGCTTTAACATTTCCGTTCAGTAGAGAGGTGTGTACCTATACGTCACTGGTTCATACAACCAGTGCGAAGAACGGGCGTCATACACATTTTTGTTATCATGATAAAATAAAAAGATGTATCTTATAGTTTTTGGTAAGCTATTGGTCCGAACATAATTTTTTACAACTTTTCTTTTTTAAGTTAAGGTTCAAAACCTTAACTTAAAAAAAGAAAAGTAATAAATTGATTTCCTCGTTAATCCACACTAGATATTTGGTACAACAGGTTTAAAATGTTCAAAGTGATAATTTTTAATGTACTATTCAAAATTTTGCAAAAACCGCTTAAATCATTATAACTATATGAATGACTTGAAATTTCAAACCAATGCCGTCAAAAAAAAATAAACATATAACTAATTTATTTATTTAATAAGTTTACTACAATTTCTTGGCCATCTCTCGCTTAATCTCCTTAGCAGTGGTGTAAAGTTGGTTCCGTATATTCGGGTATGCATTTAAGAGGTCTTGCCACGAGTTTAAACGTAGGTACACTAAATCCACCACCTGACAATAGATATAAAATAAAAACATGAATAAAAAATCACTTATATATCATACAACTTAAGGCCTAAATTAATGCGAATAGTGAGGTTTTTAAATAAATATCAAACAACATCGCATTCATTTACCTCATTCCAAAGTAAGTAGCTAAGTTACGTGCAACATTTAGTTTAAGAATAAATTTTAACTTACCGTCCTTGTGTAAAAACTGAACGAAAATGGAACATTCGGGAACAGTCCAGGCACAAGTCCGAAGTATCCATTTGTGGAAAGCAGTGACATCATCCTCTTCTCACCACTGGAACATGATGATAATAAGATGTTTTTGTTAATATAAACTTTATAAAAGTGTTTATGAATCGTCAGAAGAAGTAAAATAGACGTGTTCTGATTGTTGTTTCTATTGAGAAGAACAGCAAGAAACCCCATAGCTACTATTTTGATGGATTCAAGATAAACATTTTAAGTAGTAATTTTTTTATATTTGCTTTTTAACCAGTTATTTAAAAATTACATGAAATGTATGAAACAACAATAAAATGTTTTTGAACTAATATTTTTTCTGAATTTTAATAATAAAATTTTTCGTCGGTTTTCTAGCGACTTTAACGTGCTCGTATAGTTTTAATTTAAATATTATATTACTAATAATATTAGGTATATATTATTATTTTAACTAAATTATATCAACTTTTACGACTCATTTCATGCACTGCCACTACTTTGTATTTTCTGATCATCTTCAAAGTCTTCTTAGCCCGCGTTTTGAACGTTTTGTATGTGGAAAAAAAATCGGATGGGATGACAATAAAACTCATAAATAAAAATAACGGATCTCACGTGGAATCAGTGTACCATTTCTCGACTTCGCCTTCATGTATAAAATACATGCATGGGAATATGTCTCCCTCTTGTACGATGCATTTACCTAAAAACGTAATATAGCATTTCTCATTCGATAAATGAACAGGGGAAGATTTAAAATTAACATAAGTCAAATTTTCCTTTGTTTTTAACACAATCAGGGCATACATAAATAATAAGTCGGGTCCCTTTCGTACCAGGAATACTAGGTGTATATTAGCTTTAGTGTTACTTTTCATTTCCACTTTAAGAAATCAGTCTAACAAAATTACATAATACAAATCTACTTACCAGGAAATATAACAACTCTCCGAAACCGAGCAACGACTTGCCTAGTGAAGTACGCAGGAAGATTCCTGAAGAGTATCGGTGTCTTCAAATGGTGCATGTACAAAGCGCTAAGCAGGTCCTCCTGGAGGCACAAGGGAGCTTGGTGCGCCAGCTCGGGTAGCCAGTTACCTGTGAAACAGCCCAGAATCAATAATATAATGACTTCGTAATCGTAATCAATTGACACGTTATACATTGAGAAAAAGGTAGTGCATATAAATTTATTTCGAACTGAGGGAGCCCGTCTGGTGAAATACCTCCACCTTACAAAATACCGCAGCCGAATAACAATCACTTCGGTGTTGTTGTATTCCTGCGTGTTTATTTATACACCTAAACCAAAATGCAGTATTATTACTATGCTTTGAACGCTAACCTCTCTGCCTCTGCCACAGCTGTCGCGTATACTCTCGGACAGAATCCAAGAGTGCCGGAGATAGTCCACTATGACGCAAGTATGTGGTCAGGTTATAAACGCTGTAGTCATACTGGAACAACTCTCGGAAGTTGGTGTACACCGCGCTGATGGCGACACTCATCAGCCATAGATCCAACATAAGTATGAACCAGTTTATAAACACTTTGTAGTAAATCTCCTTTATTGTTAGAGCGAGTACCTGTAAGAATATTATCAATAGGAGTCAACGTTAATATGCCTATCATATTAGCCAATGGACCATGGCTCCAGAGGTAATAGGAAAAGTAACGGCACTGCCCACAAACCTTGACCAGGTGGAGCGAGAGTAGCAAAAATTCCTACTTGGAGCCCTCTTTCCTCCAATAAGTATCCACTTCTACTTAGAACCAGTGAATAAAGCAACCGCTTCGCCTGCTCTTACTCTATTCTTTCTGGCGCACTGACTCGGAAAAGGTTCTGTTTTCAGTTACCTCATAGCTAGTCCGATCGTTGAAGGTGATTGAGATCCATCTCAACCTGAACTAAGATCTGATAAATATTGTTTTATTTGCGGGTAGCCTCGTGGAACGAAAACCCACACAACACCACAGACAGGAATATTGTCTTCTGGCATGTCTTTAAAAGCATTTGATGCCTCGAACTGCTGTTCTAGGCATCAAATGATCATACCAGAAAACTGGGAGCTTTCTAAGCCCTGCCTGTTATTTTGCTCTCTAAAGTAAAGCAAAGACACTTTGATTGTAATCACACGATATAACGAGATATAACCATAATATGGGTACTGGTTTAGTTATCGCGCTTGATAAATGGACGGTAATGACAAACTTGAACTCTGTTCGAAGCTCGTATTAATAAGTCGACACATATGATCATAAGACCATTTATATACTTACAATAGTAAAAATGTAAAAGTATTTTTATCAGGCTAGTGACCTTTACCTTCCACTTAAAATCGTCATCATCAACTCTTTTTTTTCTAGTTGGAAGAACGTGACGCGTAAATAGAAAGACCGTGAAAGGAGATAAAAAAAACTGTTATTTAGTACGATCAAAAGCACGTCAGACTCCAATGTCGTCGGCATAAGAACTCATATCAAACTGCGAGTGTTTACCTTGACGTGTTGTTGACTGTACATCTATTTACTTAAAAATAGGGACTCACAGTATCAAGTGCAGTATGGGTAAGCAAAAGCACAGTATACAGCATAGCGACTATGTAATCGTTGTACCATTCTTTGGGCACAACGAAGGATATGTGGAATATATCACTATCCTCCCGCTTAAATCTCATAGTCATTCGCGGACAACCTGTTAAAAAGAAAGTAAAAATATTGTGGCAAAAAAAAAATCAGGTATTTCATGTTAACTTGATAATTACGTCATATATCAAAATACTAATATAAAATCGGGGATATGGCATATCACTCAACTACATCTGGTTATATGTCATGTATCTGAGGTCCCGGGCTCGATTCCCGGTAGGCTCAATATGGAAAAGGAACTTTTTTATATCGTCTCGGGTCTAGTTATTGTGATACTGTCGGATGTTTATGACATCCGTATTGAATAAATCCATGGGCTTAAGTGGGTAGTGCCTGCTCCAATTAGAGCGGTACGGTACTTCAATGCATTTCTCCTCCTTTTTTTTTTTTTTTTTTTTCGGGGGGAAATGCGTTGATGCACCGTACCGTCACCCCGAGGGAGGGTGACGGCGTGTGTGGGACTCCCTGCCCTGAAAAGGGCAGGACTACCCACTAAAACCCCCCGGTTGGACCTCCATCGCCTTAGTGGCGGTGCTGTGGGGGATCGGCTAAGCCTTTACTTCCACAACACCGCCGGCGGAACAGCCGCTTACGCGGCTCCGTCTACTCCCCCCACAGTGTTCGGGGGGAGAATGGGGATGGTCGATCCAACGGAACCATCCCCAACTCGCAGTGGGGACCGGTGCAATGCCGACTGAGGTGTCCTCACACCATCAGCCGGCCAGTCCCCACGCGGTAGCTGGGCGCGGTCATATTGGCGCCGCGCCCTCAGCCGCCTTCTTCGGCGGCAGGCGGGAGCGGATGGATCGTCCTCCCGCTCCCGCTCTGCGGCCTCCTTCTGCGACATGACATCTTCGCAGAAGGAGACCATACCAACCCATGCCGTCTCACTCCCGAGCATAGCCTCGACTATGCTGGGGAGTGAGAGATTTGGCCCCACCAACGCGCGCAGACTTGCGCGCTGCGCATCAAAAGCGGGGCACACCTGCAGTGTATGCCCCGGCGTGTCCTCCGCCGCGCCGCAACTGTGGCACGACGGAGACTGCTCCCGACCAATGCGGTGCAGGTACTGCCCAAAACAGCCGTGGCCGGACAGCACCTGCACCAAGCGGAACGTCAGGAATCCCGACTTGCGCTCGACCCAGCGATTTATTGCTGGCTCGAGCGCATCTAGGGTCCACCGACCCGACGGAGTCACCAGTAAGGACTCCGCCCAACGCCGGACCACCTCTTCCTGCGCCTCCCGGCGCACACGTGACAGGTCCTCCGGGTAAAAACGTTCCCCGGAGGCCTTTCTTAGGGCCTGCCATTGATAGGCCCTCGCCATCGCCCGGGCCTCCAACTCCCAGGGTGGCGTCCCAGCGAGTGCGCACGCTGCGTCAAACCCAACGGAGCGATAGGCTCTACACACTCGCTGGGCAATGGCTCGCTGGGGGCGCCGCAGAAGCCTCTGGTTCTCCCGAATGTGGAGGGAGTCGGCCCAGATGGGCGAGCCGTACAGGGCCATACTGATGCATTTCTCCTCCTAAAGGAGCCCTCATAACCCGCAGAATTATAGCCGATGGGCAGAAAGGTTCTAAAATAGCAATCATACAAGATGGACAGACCACCATGTCACAAATAGTCAGCAAAAAGTCTAGTGTTGTTGATGATTGAACCAGAAGGAATTCTAAAATGGATTTCCAACAACACTTATGACCTCGATGCTTCAAAAGAAATATCTTGACTTCTATGTTATGTACAGTTCTTGACTTCTATATAATTAAGTCAAGATATTTCTTAAATAAAGCATACTTCATAGACGTACGGGTTTTTCTAGACTTTATTAATATCATTGACTACAGTTACCTCCAACTCTTTCTCTCGGGTCAATCCATTCGTATCTGTCTATACTTGAATTGTAAGCGGGCGGTATGTCCAACACAGGAACAGGAAAAGGGCCCTCGTCTGAAATAATCAAGATTTTGTCAGTTTCCAAATTGTCATTACAAAGCTACCCAAACTACCTAACATTTTCAATCGATACGCTTTATTGCACAGGTAATTTACATAAAGACAGACATTTATAGTACAATTTAGGAGGGCTTATTGTAATCGGCCTCTGTGTCTAGCGTATGTGGACTATGAGAAGGCCTTCGATTCAGTCGAGACTTGGGCGGTGCTGCAGTCCCTCCAGCGGTGCCAAATTGACTATCGGTACATCGAAGCGTTGAAGTGTTTGTATAGAAACGCCACCATGTCAGTTCGAATCCAAGATAGAGGCACGAGACCAATCCCACTGCAGAAAGGTGTCAGACAGGGGGACGTAATTTCCCCGAAACTGTTCACCGCTGCATTGGAGGACGTCTTCAAGCTTCTCGATTGGACCGGACACGGCATCAACATCAATGGCGAATACATCACTCACCTTCGATTCGCAGACGATATCGTGGTCATGGCAGAATCCCTGGAGGACCTTGGCACAATGCTCAATGACCTCAGCAGTGTTTCCCAACGGGTTGGTTTACGGATAAACATGGATAAAACCAAGGTAATGTTTAATGTTCATGTGACTCCAGCACCAGTATCTGTTGGGAATGCGATTCTCGAAGTTGTCGATCATTACGTCTATCTGGGACAAACTATCCAGTTAGGCAAATCCAACTTCGAGAAAGAGGTCAACCGACAAATCCAACTCGGCTGGGCAGCGTTCGGGAAGCTTAGGCATATCCTCACGTCCAAAATTCCCCAGTGCCTGAAGAGAAAGGTCTATGACCAATGTGTGTTACCAGTGATGACTTACGGAACTGAGACGTGGTCTCTGAATGTTGGCCTCATAACGAAGCTCGAAGTTGCGCAGCGTGCTATGGAGAGGGCTATGCTCGGCGTTTCCCTACATGATCGGATCCGTAATACGGAGATCCGTAGAAGGACCGGTGTATCCGACATAGCCCGAAGAGTTAGCACGCTGAAGTGGCAGTGGGCAGGCCACATCGCCCGTAGGACCGACGACCGTTGGGTGAAGAGGGTCCTCGAGTGGCGACCACGTACCGGACGACGCAGCGTGGGGCGGCCCCCAACACGATGGACTGACGACATCGTCAGATGTGCGGGGAGCCGCTGGATGCAGATAGCGCAGGACCGCGCGTTGTGGCGTTCTGTAGGGGAGGCCTATGTCCAGCAGTGGACAAAAAGAGGCTGATGGATGGATGGATGGATTGTTAGAAAGCAAAGACAACTCTCTTACTTCTGGGCTGCTCTACTTCTGTAACTAAAGCATTTGGCTATAATCGCTATATCAATTGACAATAACAACTTCGGTGACGCAGTTTGCATCCGTATGGCATGCATAAAGTCCTGGGTACGAATCTCATTCAGGTTAATTACCGCGACAATTTTTTCTAAGTTGTTATGTCTCTGAATGAGCATGATTCACGCCCTTAGTACATAAACGTAGTCTGTTTAGTTCCTAAATTCGCTCAGAATGAAACACTCTTAAGAAATTTCCAATTATTTTTCTTTGCTATTTTTATTTTTGCTAGCAATATTTACTATTTTGTTATTTATTTTTTACATTTTACTCGAAAATGCTTTATTTCGAAGTTGAAGTATGTAAAATTAATTAAGTGACCAAAAATAAATTAATTCAAGCTACTTTGGCATCAGAATAAAAATCTATGAATAACTAATCAGGCGCAAGAACACACAACACCAAAGTCAGTTCGTCGACCGAACAAGCATTTTTACGCGACATATTTAAATATCTCGTCTCGTCGTAGTTCATGTGACAGCACATTTCACTGAAATAGAACACGTACGAATCGAATGGGTGAGTTTATAAAAATTCAAAGAAAATCAACTCGAATTCGTCGAGTGAAGTGTACTCAACTCGATGTTTGCGATATTTAAGCTCGCGATGTTATCAATGCTTTCGATAACCTTGACGTGTTTGAAGTGAGCTAGCGATGAAAATCTTTGTTCAAATCTTTTCATACTCTTCATCCATTTTTATACTGACAGCTAAGATGTCTTTGCAATCCTTTGTTCATATCTTTGAAAACATACAAATGACAAACCTCTTGGTATTGAAAGGTCATAATTAAAATGGAAAAATAATGTTGAAATAGTGATAATCTTACTTCTGCACGCAAAGTATATCCACCCACAGGCTATGCCATGCATCAGCAGTAGAACCACCACGAACTTCATAAATATTGGTGTTACTCGACTCTAAAAAACAAAGTTATTACTGGTACTAATCAAATTGAGTTAAGGAAGGATTCATTGAAAGGTAATGACGGGAAAACGACCTCCGTACCCGAGAGGCGAGCGTGCCGGACTTTGGCGTCGCGCCATCTCTGGGGTTCCAGGTTCGATCCCCGGTCGGGTCAATATGGGAAACGAACTTTTCTATATTGTCTCGGGTCTGGGTGTTGTGGTACCTTCGTTGTTTCTGATGTCTGTAACACAAGTGCTTTAGCTACTTACCACAGAATCAGATCAATGTATGTGATTTTGTCCAATATTTATTTATTTTAAATGGTCGAGCCGATTAATAGCTTTTTATTTATAATTGCATTAGCTTTATTATAAAAATATATGCTGCTACACCCGATAGTGCCTTGAAACGAGCTTAAACTGGATATTGACCTCCACGGAATCCTCGTAAAGCCACTTTATAGATAGAGCACCAAACAACCGTGTTCTATCTCTGAAACAATTCTTACGTGACACTAGAAAAGGTAGATTTCAATAAAGCTTAGTTGCCATTTGACTTAAGACCACCGACACACCTACTTTAGTCATAGTGTTTGGATTCCATACTTGTGTTATTAAACCGTAATCAGGAACCAAAACTTGACACATACAGTGAACTGAGTAAAGCACTATCTCTGCCCCACATTTGTAAATAAAAGATAAGGACAGAAAACCATCTAGCTCCACCTAGAAGCGCTTGTGACTGGTTTAAAATCATAATGCATGATCAAAATATACTATCTGCGATCGCACCTAAAATAATACAAAATCTTATGCCTGGTTCACTTCGATTTATCTATTAAGTATTTAAAGATTACATTAATACCAAAATATAGACTATAGTGCCTTAGAAATATCCTGTTCTGAAATCGTACTCCTATTTCTACCAACCAAATAGCACTATATGGTCGGTATGGTTCTGGTTACCATATAACACTAGATGGCTATGGTTGGTGGTATATAACTAACCTTGAAACTCATGCAGAAATGCTTATGGAACTCATAGAACAGTCTCAATCTCAGCAGCCTGGCGAGCTGGTACCCCCAGTCCCCGGTAAAGAAGGTCACGAACGGCAGTAAAAGGCTGATAGCGTCTACGTAGAAGCCCCAGTACTTCATCACTCGGTACCCGAGCCGGCGTACCACTAGCTTGTCGTTAACCACTGTCAATTCCACCTGAACTTCAAAACAATGAAACAAGATAATTAACTTTTATTACATTCATTTATTTTATACTAGCGACCCGCCCCGGCTTCTCAAATACTATTGTTGCCATATAATCGATTATAATTGTTAAGATTACAATACTATCGATTAAATCGATACTGGAATAAAGTCAATACTATCGATTCCAGTTTCAATTTAATCGATTTAATCGATAGTATTGTAAACCGAATCGATGAATCGATAAGCATGGACTATATTGCAGAAACGTACCACCAATATGGAGTCGGTCGCAAGGCGATTTAAGTGAAATGAATCGTGACGGTTTGAATTTATTTTTGTTTTTTGCTTATTTATGCAAAAACAATTTTTTTTATGAAATTTGGTAGACAGATAAGATAATAGAATTCGAATAACATATAGAATTAGATGTCAGATAAAATACTAGAATAAAAAAAAAAACAGTGTTAACGAAGTCGAAGGCATTTATATCTAAAGAAACATCCTACACACAGTAACATATAGCTATGAGTTTTTTGTTTATTATTCTATTATACAAATAAATAAATTAATAAATATTCAAATTGATTTGGTACATTTGTAAACGTTGACGATCAAAGGAAATGATAACTACTGTCAAAAAAATCAAGCAAATTGGCTATAGTTTAGTTTTTAATATTGGAACCATAGAACCTAGAATATTGAATGCAGCGATTTTTACGTTATAAATTAATTACAATTAGGTTATAGTCAGCTGAATCATCCACAAAAACCTGTTTTTTTACTCACACAAATAAACATTTATATAAAAAAACAAAAGCCAACATACCGTATAAAACTCCGTAATGAAATGCACAAGGTGGATGAAGTCAAACGCAAGCAGACCATACAAGAGCTCCGGCATCGACTTAAGAGGAAGATAGGCCAGCATCAGTACAACGACGGCGGTCAGAAACGGCACCAGAAGCCAGGCGACGAACAGCCATTTTGAATACAGGGAGTCCTTGCGAGCCTCAACCGGTATCTTCATCCACTAAAAAAATATCCTTGCCTTTAGCAAGCTTAGATCACTCCATAGACGCTTCGCTTGACAGGCACCAGTGTGGTAAAAATATTAATAGGTTGTCACGCGTTGTCAGTAGGTACAGTCATGTGGGCTAATATTTTAACAACTACCTACATTCTAAAATTGTCGTGACTGCACTTTCTCACACTTTACGTTCTATAGCTGTTTGTTATTTGAATGTTTTTGTAACATTGGTTAAATTTATGGAATTTGGTAATTTTAAAAAAAGTCGTTCTCATTTCATACGGACGTTCTCATCCAAAATTATCTATGGCATGTTTTTTTGCGTAATCGTATTTGTAAGGCATTGTACCGAAAAGAATTAAATCAAAAATTGTTCAAACGGTTTTGAAATTCTATAGATTTTTTCGACATGGACGAAGTCGAAGCTAAGGCCTTTATCATAACAATTTATATTTTTTTAACTAAAGAAAGAAAGAAACTTAGTAAAGGATATACCTATTTGTGGATTTCATGCTAGGATCAATTTCTTCCATTCAACCTTTATGGCATGAAGAGCTAGATGTATGGGTGCCACTGTTAACCATGCTAAACGACTCAAAACAAAAAGCCTTATATAGATACGAATATGTGCATCGTATAACTTTGGCATAAGAGTTTGCTGTTTTCTGATTGATGCTCATTTAGACCAATAAAGCAATGAGTGAGAGTCGTCTCATTATGAAAATTAATAAATTATTACATTTTGACTTCTATTCTTAAGTACATAAGATCATATGCTATGAGATATGTAAGAAAGGAGGTGACATCTACTGCGTTAAAATTACAGTTTCCACATGTGCAGGGAAAAAAGGCGGACAAGACAAGTATGGAACCGCCTCTAGGTATCCATTTACTAACTTAACCAATGTACCTAGTTCAAACTGCAATACGTCTATTGCCCAATCAAATTCTGAATGTGCGATTAGTACATTACAAAATAGAACACTCAAGAAAGCAGTATTCCCATTACGGCTTATCGTACCTACAGTTTGGAGACATTTATATTTACGGACTTCAAGCCACAGTAAAAGTGTGACAGTGAAGAAATTGTTGTCTGTGGAATTGGTAAAATCACAAATGTGAATATTTAATAAATACGCAATCTAAAAAGTAATATCATTATGGCCTCAGATATCCATGGATGAATTGGATTTAATTTATATAATTTTTTATTCAAGAATAAGGTTTAAATTATGCATAAAAATTAAAACAAAGCATCCGCCTTATTATTATAGTACAGGGCATCGTAACCACAATAGATAGGGGCCGAAACCCGTATAGCCTTGTTGATGACAAACACACGCTACCTACGTTTAAAAATGATTGCTAAGCCCGAGAATCGAACCCTGGACGAAATATTTACTAAGATGTTAATCTACATCAAATCTTATATACAACGTGTAACGGAAAGGGTATAACAATATCAAAAATACCAAAGCAGTTAACGGTTACAAACTGTATGGGACCATTTGTAGCTGTGTACACGCATTTATTGCTTCAATATTTTTTTTTGAAATATCAGTCAAACACAAGTCAAAATTTTGACTAAGTCAGCTTGCACAACACTATCACAGTATTCAGGGTGTATCAGCTGTGGGGTCAACAACAACAATCAGCTCACACTGCACTCCTGGTATTCAATTAAATAATCTTAAATGGGTTCCAGATATTTATTTTCATACATTGTTCAATTTCTTATGATTGGGGTTTATTATCTGTATTATTATTTCCCTACATTTTAACAAACAAAAAAAACGAACAGTAGCTAAGCTAAGCTAGTTTCTCCTAACTTTTATAAATTTTTGTAAACATGTGCACATGTAAGATGACAAACAGTGATCAATGTAGTTTCAACATATTTTGTCATGAGGGCGTACAAAAAGAAAAGTTTTTTGAATATCGAATGCCGTACAGATCGTAAAAGTGAGTAAAGGAAAAGTAGATATTTATTTTAATTCTGAATCGAAAACTAGGCGTTTTCGGTTTCACATTTCCAACTTGTTATAACAACACCTTTCTCGTAAGGAATAAAGAGGTTATGAGCGAGCTAGTTGACATTAAGGATTGTGAAATGTAACTTCTTCAGTTCTAACAGTTACAAAATGATATCAACAAATCGATCGTATCAAGAACTATCTTATCCCAGTGATTCCGGCTAAATAGTATTTTTTAATATTTATCAAAAATATTTGAATAAAAAAAATAAGCGGTGAAATATTTAATAAACAAAACTATTCCACTAAATGAGTTAACTTATTTTTTAAATGAACCCTAAAAATGGGCGGGTCTCGTGGCTATGATATTTTACTATGGTCCTGGTACAAAAATAGTGCTAATTTAAAAAATGGGTTCTGCGTTTTAATTTATTTCGTTCCTACAATTTAAGCAATAATAAAATTATGTTATTAATGTTGCGATTCTAATACCTACATTGAAATTATGTTCATAACCCTTCAGTGTTAAGATTTTTCGCAAATTGTATTAAATAGGTACTTGGTAAGATTATGTTACAACTGTGTGCCCTATACTGTAAAACTATCAGGCGTTTTCTTTTTTTATTTAGAACAGTTCGTAATTGCATTAAAGGCTTTTCAAGCAAAAATATGATAAATCTTATCGTATACGTTATGTCCAAAAAATTAGGAATAAAGAGGTTATGAGCGAGCTAGTTGACATTAAGGATTGTAAAATGTAACTTCTTCAGTTCTAACAGTTACAAAATGATATCAACAAATCTGTCGTATCAAGAACTATCTTATCCCAGTGATTCCGGCTAAAGAGTATTTTCTTAATATTTATCAAAAATATTTAAATCAAAAAAATAAGCGGTGAAATATTTAATAAACAAAACTATTCCACTAAATGAGTTAACTTATTTTTTAAATGAACCCTAAAAATGGGCGGGTCTCGTGGCTATGATATTTTACTATGGTCCTGGTACAAAAATAGTGCTAATTTAAAAAATAGGTTCTGCATTTTAATTTTTTTCGTTCCTACAATTTTAGCAACAATAAAATTATGTTATTAATGATGCGATTCTAATACCTACATTGAAATTATGTTCATAACCCTTCAGTGTTAAGATTTTTCGCAAATTGTATTAAATAGGTACTTGGTAAGATTATGTTACAACTGTTTGTCCCATACTGTAAAACTATCAGGCGTTTTCTTTTTTTATTTAGAACAGTTCGTAATTTCATTAAAGGCTATTCAAGCAAAAATATGATAAATCTTATCGTATACGTTATGTCCAATTAATTAGGAATAAAGAGGTTATGAGCGAGCTAGTTGACATTAAGGATTGTGAAATGGAACTTCTTCAGTTCTAACAGTTACAAAATGATATCAACAAATCTGTCGTATCAAGAACTATCTTATCCCAGTGATTCCGGCTAAATAGTATATTTTTAATATTTATCAAAAATATTTAAATCAAAAAAATAAGCGGTGAAATATTTAATAAACAAAACTATTCCACTAAATGAGTTAACTTATTTTTTAAATGAACCCTAAAAATGGGCGGGTCTCGTGGCTATGATACTTTACTATGGCCCTGGTACAAAAATAGTGCTAATTTAAAAAATGGGTTCTGCATTTTAATTTATTTCGTTCCTACAATTTCAGCAATAATAAAATTATGTTATTAATGATGCGGTTCTAATACCAACATTTAAATTATGTTCATGACCCTTCAGTGTTAAGATTTTTCTCAAATTGGATTAAATAGGTACTTGGTAAGATTATGTTACAACTGTGTGCCCCATACTGTAAAACTATCAGGTGTTTTCTTTCTTTATTTAGAACAGTTCGTAAATGCATTAAAGGCTTTTCAAGCAAAAATACGATAGATCTTATTGTATACGTTATGTCCAAAAAATTAGAAAAAAGAGGTTATGAGCGAGCTAGTTGACATTAAGGATTGTGAAATGTAACTTCTTCAGTTCTAACAGTTACAAAACGATATCAACAAAACTGTCGTATCAAGAACTATCTTATCCCAGTGATTCCGACTAAATAGTATTTTTAAATATTTATCAAAAATATTTAAATCAAAAAAATAAGCGGTGAAATATTTAATAAACAAAACTATTCCACTAAATGAGTTAACTTATTTTTTAAATGAACCCTAAAAATGGGCGGGTCTCGTGGCTATGATACGTATCTATTGCCCTGGTACAAAAATAGTGCTAATTTTAAAAATGGGTTCTGCATTTTAAATTATTTTTGTTCCTACAATTCCAGCAATAATAAAATTATGTTATTAATGATGCGGTTCTAATATCAACATTTAAATTATGTTCATGACCCTTCAGTGTTAAGATTTTTCTCAAATTGTATTAAATAGGTACTTGGTAAGATTATGTTACAACTGTGTGCCCCATACTGTAAAACTATCAGGTGTTTTCTTTCTTTATTTAGAACCGTTCGTAATTGCATTAAAGGCTTTTCAAGCAAAAATACGATAAATCTTATCGTATACGTTATGTTCAAAAAATTTGCTGTCTGTAAAATCGGTTTACAGACGATAATTTTACGTAAGAACGTCGAAAACATAATAAAGAAAAATTATTAATTACATTTTAAATCCTCAAACTTGACTATGCAAAGTAACGGAGCTACCAGGAATCCATGAGTATGAAATAATAATAATAATATAATATAATCATTTATTCTCTCTCTTAAAAGTAGTACATAAAAAAAAAATCATTAAAACACAACATTAAAAAATAATTGGGCTTACACTACTTTTGTGAGAGACTGGTGTCCATACTAGGGTAGTCCCTGTGTTACGGATCGCCAGGCCCCCACCCTCTGGTAAATTAGGAGTGTTGTATGTTGAGTTAATGTGTATATTAGTTACAAGTGGTTCATGTAAGTTATTGATAGATATGATTGTCTTATAGTCATGATACAACTGCCAGTAAACCTTCTGTAGTTTCGTAATCAATTTTATGAAGCCATTCCCATAGAACCATTTTACATGATTGCTTTGTTAGTGAGTAGTAAGACAAATACTTATTTAATTTATTATATAAATATCCACTAAGAAAACAATAAAATTTATGTGAGAATTTTGTTCTAAATAATTTACTGGGACAAATTTGGTATTTTTTTCTTTTATTTACAAGAGTAGGATTATATTCCAATTCAGAATGTTTTTGTAGAATAATGTGTAAAATAAATAGTTTACGCACCGAAAGGACCTCGCATTGCCTGTAGAGATCATTTGTAGGGTAGATATAAGGAAAAGATTTAATTACTTTTAGTACAGATCTCTGAGCCCTTTCTATATGTATCATCGTAGTCTTAGGTGCTCCTCCCCAGACCGTGATGCAATATGTTATGAGGGACTGACACAAGGCTAGGTAAACCATTTTAATAATTTTATAGGTTGTGACATGGCGAAGATTTTTAAAAACATATATTAGTTTTCGTATTCTTGTCGTTAAAAGGTCTATATGATCATGAAAGTTTAAGTTGCTGTCTATAATAACTCCTAGATATTTTATTGCATTGGTTCTATTTAGGTTGGAACAGGAACATACACCACTCGACAGGTTGCAACAATGGGCTTTAATAAACTGGGATTGAAGTTCCCGTTCGTCAAGTTTTCTTTTGGAAAATGGGATATATTTGGTTTTATTAATATTTAGAGTAAGTTTATTTTCTCTGAGCCATGTGGTTACTTTATTAAATCCTATTTGGGCATTATTAAAAACTTCTGTCCATGTATTTCCTTGAAAAATTAATGCTGTGTCATCTGCAAAAGCAATGATCCTCCCATCAGTCAGTTGCAGTTCACAGAGGCTATTAATATATGTTAAAAATAAGGTAGGACCAAGTACGCTACCTTGTGGCACACCGTGACCAATGGGGAGATCACTACTATACCACTCATCGATTTTTACTCGCTGATATCGATCCGATAAGTAGTCAGTAAAAAGTTTCAATTGCGTATCCCTTACACCAAGTCTTTCTAGCTTACATAACAAGAGTGGTACAGGGACTGTGTCGAAGGCTTTAGCTAAATCTAAAAATATTGCAATTACTTTTTGATTAGAATCTAAATTGGTAACAATATAATTAGTTAGTTCTTGTACAGCGTCATTGGTCGAGTGTTTTCTTCTGAAACCAAATTGAAAAGGCGAAAGTAGTTTATTATTTTCTAGATAATTAATTAAACGATTATTGAGTACTTTTTCTAAAATTTTTGATAAGGTGGGTAATATTGATATGGGCCTATAATTGTCAACACAGTCCCTATCACCAGTCTTGTAAACAGGGTGGATTTCCGCGAGCTTTAGTTCCTTAGGGAATACTCCTGTATTAATAGAGAGATTACAAATGTACGTAACCAAGGGAACAAGAATATTTTTATTTTTCTTCAGAAATGCTGCAGAGATGTTATCTCTTCCAGGAGAAGAATCTGATTTAAGGCCTATTATTAAAGAGTCAATTTCTTGTTCATCAGTATCAGTAAGTACTAAAGAGTTGGGATATATTTTATTTGGATAACCAGGAGTCGACGGTGCTATGGAGGAATTTTTATCTGCTAGCGTTTTCCCAATGTTAGCAAAAAAAGTGATTTACCATATTGACTGTTGTATTAGGGTCTGCGTTTTTTATTAATTCCAGAGGACTATCATGATTTTTATTAGTATTGGTTACTAATTTAATCGTGTTCCATAGTTTTTTGTTATTTGTTCCAGCGGCATTTGTCAACAACTGTTTATTATATTCTGTTTTTAGTTTTTTAAGCTGTTCACTGCAATAATTTCTGTACCTTTTATAAATTGTTTTAATTGTTTCATTATTTAGGTCTTTCTTGCATTTTTGATGTAGCTTGTCACGATGTCTAAGGCACTTAAGAAACCCTGGCGATAGCCATGGTTTTTTTATAGCTTTACGATTGGAAGTATTAATTATTGTTGTATGTTTCAATAAAGCATTTTGGAGAATTTTAATTAAATATGAAGTAGCCAAGTTAGCATCACTATGAGAGTATACACCGCTAAAATCTGTAATACTAAGTTCCCGTCCCAACTCTTTATAATTCACACGTTTGATAATTTTTCTCGAGGGAGTATTATATTGTGGGTTAACCTGGAGTAGAAAAATAATTGTGTCATGGTCCGTTAGAGACGTTTCAGCAACATAACATATGGCTTGGTGTTTAGATTTTAGGATAACATGGTCAAGACATGTTTTAGTATGTGTGGGAAGTGTATGAGCTGGTAAAAGACCATTCAAAGCCAAAAGGTTAAGGTAATTGGAACTGTTTGAGTCTTTAGAACCCATGGCTATATCTATATTGATGTCACCGATTAAAATAAGGTTATTTACGTTTGATAATTGTGTAAGGCATTGACCAAGTGAATTGATGAAAGTGTTAGGGTCCCTATGGCCGGGCGGTCTATATACCGCGATAATCACAGTATCATTATTTATTTTTAGTGTGACATTATTGCATTCTGCGATCATAGTGTTTTCGATTAAAATAATATTAATTGATTGTTTACAATAGACGACTACACCCTCATTTTGCGTTTCATTGTGCACATTTGTAAAATGGATATATCCATCTATCTTTGGGATGTTTCGAGCTGATAAGAGCCAACATTCGGTAAGTATTATAATGTCCCAATCAATTTTAGTTCTCTGTATTAGAATTATAAAATCGTCTATATTACGCGAAATGCTTCGAATGTTTTGATGAATTATTTTCAAATGAGAGTTCGAATTAGGCATTATATTTATACAATTATCTATATTATTCAAAGTATACGAGACTGCTACTGAGAAAAGGTCGATATCGTCATTAAGTTCCTGTGTAATGTTAAATTTTAATAATTGTGTTATTAGTGGCACAAATTATTAGGACCATTGTGACTGTACAATGTGTTTTTTGTTCATGTATAATTGTTGGTTTGTAGAGATTTGCAGCAGTGTTATTATTTAATGATAAATTTGACAGGTAACATTTATTTGAATTATACATTGGGCTTATATAAAGCAGTAGTATCTTAGACATGGTAAACTTGATAAGTGTAACTATATTATTTTCTTTACATTCCAAGTTGAAAATTTTAAAGTAAAAGACAAAACAATTGCATATAATAAAATAGGTTAGGCATTTGTGGGAATCAGTTTTTGTTCTTAAGTTTTGTGATAACTTCTTCTGATTCGACACGATACACAGGATCTGAATCATTTTTACGCAAGTAGACTTGACCCCTAGATGTCCAGCAAAAGGAGTATTTGTAATCACGGGCAAATTCCCTTGCCATGTGAAACAACTTTTGGGTTCTAAACGTGAGAGCTTCTGACACAAATACAGGTTGAATCGGGCCGTCTATATTTAAATGGTTTGTGTTCAGTTTTTCGCCCCTAGATTTGCCTTTGTTGAACTTTTTTACAGCTTGCAATAGTTTTTCTTTTTTCAAGACGCTTCGCATTTCAACAATTATTGGACTGGCATAATTATTTTTTGAGTTGGTACGATAAATATCAATTATATCAGACTCTAGAATGTCTTCTTCCACAGAATAAGCTAGTGTTTTTATAAGTGTACACATATTTTCCTTGCTTTCAATGGTTGTTGGGTTTTGAGAACACTTAGGAACATTTCGTATTTCCAACCCTGTTGACTTTAATTTTCTTTCTATGATTTCGAGCTGATTTTCTAATTTTTGTACGTATTTTTTTTCATTCATTCTTTCTTCTTCAAGTTTATATAGTCTTTCTATCACTGCATCATATTTTTCTGACAGAAATTCCATACTCGCTTTCAATTCATTATTTTGTTGAGTAATTTCGTTAAATCGTCTCTCGACAGTATCTGACAAAGATGAGAACAAACCTCTCATTTCCAGCTTCAATGAATGAACATCATCATCCTGTTCGCGTTTGCGCTTAGGCCGTATACAAACGTTGCCGCTCCCGCTCCGTTCTGATGGAGTATCAGAGTCATACAGTTGAGTCGGATTCGGGGCTAAAAATAATTTTTATGTTGCTAGTTTTAGTAAAATAATCTTGAACCCTAATTTATTGTCACAACTTTGTAGTGTTAGAATAGAGAGAGTGCTAAAAATGTGAATTCAGAAATTACTACTTGTACTGTTTTCTCAAGCATGGATAGTCATAAGAGAAAAAGAGACAGATGACAGAACGTACGTTCAGTACGTACACTCTTTCGTGGCTGCACACACTTTTAAAACGTCAGTGTATCGCTTGGATCTATTTTAATGCTACAAAATGCAATAGTCAATATTTAGACGCAAGTTCATACCAATTCTGAAACCTATTAAATTTTGTAAATAAATATTTTTCTTACTCTAGGGTTGGAATCGTCGAAAGAGTTGGATGTACCTATTATGCTATTAATTTAAATATCACAATGGTGGTTCATCTTTTAGTGTTTACTCAATCACATCTGAAATTTGTTGGTTTAGCGTTTCTCATTTTGACATTTCAGTTACGTCGTTGAGTTGTCGTCGCCGTGAAAACATCTCGTGTTTTTGACTTTCTGGATTACCTTCTTCCTACGGATAACCTAGTGATATTTCGTGATGTCTTTGAGCAATCAAGAATATTACGAGATGATTCTCTGTGTCGGAGCAACCGACGGCAATCTAATGGCCGCCCGAGAGCTGTACCGTCAGCGCTTCGCTGACGGTCGGCCACCTGGTGAAGCCAGGCGTCTGCCATCGCTGCCTTGCTTCAGACGGATGGTGCATCGCTTGTACTCAACTGGGTCTTTCCTCGCGCCATCAGTACCGTCGGGCCGTGCGAGTACTCAAGACCCCGAGTTCGAAGATGCCGTATTGGCTCATTTTGAGAGTAACCCGAGGACCAGCACCCGTCGTGCTGCATTGGAGCTGGGGGCTCATAATCATATGCAAGTGTGGAGAGTGCTGCACGCAGACGGTCAACACCCGTATCATTTCCGACGCACGCAAGAATTGGTACCAGCCGATTTTGAACCTCGCGTTACTTTCTGCCAATGGTACAGACACCAGGTCGAATCGTCAGCGGAGTTTGCCTTAAAAGTTTTGTGGACGGACGAAGCTTCATTTACAAGAGGTGGAATAAAGAACACCCATAACGAACATTATTGGTCGCATACCAATCCGCGCGTTTCTACGGAATCAAGTTTCCAACACCAGTGGAGGATAAATGTATGGGCTGGAATAATTAGTGATGTTGTGGTTGGCCCATATTTTTTACCAGAAGCTTTAAATGGTCACAATTATTTAGACTTCTTAATTAACAAATTAAACGAGGAGCTCGAATTATTGCCCGTGCGCACATACGCTGACCTGGTGATGGACAATAATATGGTCTTCCAACACGACTGGGCTCCAGCACACTTCGCGCGAGATGTCCGAAACCATTTAAACGCTCGTTTCCATCTGTGGATTGGCCGTGGAGGTCGTATCGCATGGCCAGCTCGGTCACCAGACCTCACTCCGTTGGACTTCTTCTTGTGGGGCTACGTTAAAAGTAAGGTGTACGCTGTAGCATGCACGTCAAGGGAAGAGATGATAGAACGCATCAAGGCCGCGTTCTGTACAGTGACACCACAAATGTTGCATAATGTTCGCGCATCTTTATATCGGCGAGCTGGTTTATGCATCCAGCTTCAAGGACAACATTTTGAACCCTTCCTTTGAAAAGTAAGTAGATAATTTTGTTCTAAATACTCAATTTATCAATTAGAATTTGGTTTTCAAGAAATAAAATAAACTATGTAAAAAATTGTACTTACGTAATTAATAATAACAAATTGGTCTTTATGCCACGTTAATAAGTCCTCATTTCGTTTGTTCCAGGTGTTTCCATAAACATTCGCCACAATAGGTACCTAGTGACAACGCCGATTCCTTTGTGCTAAAGCCGCCAAAGCAAGCCGAAGCGGGCGGCGCGCCCGCGTCACACGTGCTCACGCCGAAAAGTACTAGGCGCGCATGTCGAGGAAGGAGGTGGAGAAATTCAGGATCGCAGTGATTGTAGTGAAGTGATAACGTGATTTGGGGTCGCTAACGCCTATAGTGTTGTGATGAGTTTGTTTACGTTTCAGTCAGTCATTATAGTTAATCATTTTTAATTTTATAAAAACAATAAAGTGTTTATTTTAACTCGGGATTTCGTATATAGAATCTATAAAAGGTATAGTATCCACCTACTTTACATTGTTACCCCCTTTCCGTTACAGGTTGTATAATATCGTATTTTACACAACTGGTATGTTGAAACCGTTCACAAGTAATTTTAAGGTGTCAATGTTGTAAAAGAGGACTTTATGTTACTTAGACCATATTGATTTTTTGAAAATTTTCTTTATAATATTTACTCATTAAAGTCAAAGTCAATATTTTTTTATTCATATACTATATAGTAATACTTGTGTCTAGTCAAGTAATAGTAATAGTCAAGTCTCTATATAAAACAAATGAAGCTACCTACTTCTCCGAAACGATTTAGAAATAACTCATTTGACTTCGTATTCCTATTTCAATTAAAGGTGATTCACTGACATTACTTCATTGCATTCATGGTTACCTACATATTTTTATAACCCTTTTACTTACCGGAAGTTTTATCGATTTGCGTCCTCTTAGGATGTATTCCACCGTGTTGTACGGATTTTCGTGCAATTTCTTCTTTATGGACATATAGTCATCTTTAGATTGTATATTCCGACTTATGTTCAGTCTTACCTTAAACCATTTAAAAAATATATTCTCCATTATTAATTAACATAAAAACGCTACGCTTATTTTCTAACACCGGTATATTAGATAAAAATTAGCTAAATTTAACCTACAGCAATTTTTTACGTAATATCTCCATTAGTAAACCAAACCCTTCATGATGTCTTCGTTGTAAAAGTTATGTCATTATTTTTTTTAGGGATGTTACATACCTATATTTGAATTATTACAACAGAGAAAAACTATAAAAAAAACATGACACTTAATTAATATACCATGGTATACGGTTGGTTTCTATAACACAATTCCTTTTAATTTTAGTATCCGACTGGTGAAATACCTCCACCTTACAGAATACCGCAGCCAAATAACAATCACTTCTGTGTTGTTGTGTTCCTACGTGTGAGTAAGGTTTCCAGAGCTCCTGGGGGGTGCTACATTAGTAGCAGTGGTCGAGCCTTTAAGGTAAGCGACAAGTCCAGTAACAGATTTATTGTGATGTACTTGACACCCTTAAGCTAGGACCTTGTACCACTTAACATCAGGTGGGATGAAGTCAATCTTGAAGTGCAATATAAAAAAATAAAAAGTATCAAGTCAATATGCGTCGATGATATCTCATACTTATATTTATTTATTTCTAAAGGGTCTCTAAAATCCCTTGTCACTATTTGTATGATCGAAATGGAAAATGGCTTCCAAACTCACCTCATCGTTGATAGTCTCTTGAAATTGTTCAATGCTAATAAAGAGGATATCAACGTAGCCTTCGGCTACTGCAGAAATTCGAACTGGTCTCGGAACGGATCCATCCAGCTGCCCGAACAGGCTTCCCTAGGTAATATATGTAAAGTCATTGGTGATGTATATTATAATTGACGACCTCCGCAGCCGAGAAGCAACCGTGCCGGACTTTGGCGTCGCGCCATCTCTGAGGTTCCGGGTTCGATCCCCGGTCGGGTCAATATGAGAAACGAACTTTTCTATATTGTCTCGACCTAAGACAATATAGAAAAGTCGTGGGTGTTGTGGTACCGTCGTTGTATCTGATTTCTGTAACACAAGTGCTTTAGCTACTTACCACAGAATCAGAGCAATGTATGTGATGTTTTCCAATATTTATTTATTATTATTTATTTATTTAATTCATAGATATGATTACTTCTACTACCGCATTAGGTTAAGTGCCTGCAAAGATAATGTAAGAAAATGAACTATACTAATACAAAACGGTGCTGTAACAATAAGAATGTGTGTTTGGATTACAACAAAATAAATAATAATAAATAAATGAACTAAACGCGATTAATATTTTAAGAGAAAAGAATATTCGTAGACATACATCTGTACATAGTAATTATAAAATAATCATATGTATTATAATAATTATCTATTATTTCTAAATCATTGGTTACATTTGTACAATTATCAGGCGGTCACCACTCCACTAAGCAACTGGCTTGTCTCGCAGCGGCCAATAAACAATTTCTTAACGAAATATTAATGTGGTAACGCACGGTTCGCATGTAGACATAGACATATAAATAAAAAATGTAAGTGAAAATAGTAATTTTATATACCTAAATATAAATATATTTACACTGAGTGCAACAGTGCGTTAGCCATGTAGGTAGTTTTATACAATACATGGTATCACTAAGGAAACAATTTGTATTGTGCTATTGTAAAATGTAACCTTGGTCAGCTCAGCTAGTTTCTCGCCCTCCTTACTGATGATAACCTTCCCCCGATGCACGATACAGACTTGGGGAGCCAGGTCCATCTCTCGCAAGATCTCCTGCCCCGGTCTCATATACCACTGATGAGCTACACTGGACAACTGCCTTTGGAGTTGTTCCCCACCCCGGAGAAGTGTGTCCAAGCCCACAAATGTTCTAGAGATAAAAAAAAATTTCTAGTTATAAAAAAAATTAGACAACATCGCACATCATGGCTTGATCTCAAAGCAGCATAAGCAGCTAAGTAGTAACAATTGTACTTATATATACATTAAAAATAACCACTCAGACAAACAAATTACAAAATTGTAGGTACATGAATGTAGACTAGACATCGAACTCATAACCCTTGAAAGCTTCCCGGCTATGGCGCTTCTGCGCTACTATTCTTAGGTTTAGAATAACTTTATTTCTCATAAAGAATTACAAATTCACTTACTGAGAAACTAATGCTTAAAACTAAGGTGATTATTTATTTAGAGCGCACAAGGGTACGTGAATATACAGAGTATGGCAAAAATAACAAATAATGTGGGTAAACAACAATAACAGGTCGCACCCGTAGTAGCCCGCGCTAAACAGGACATGGATGTGTGAAGTTATTTTACTGGATATGGTATTGGCAGCATAGTTCGTTATTAGTATGATAATTCTTAATATGTTGTATTATTTCTACGTAATAATTATTGTATTTTATTTTATTTACGTTTCTTATATTTATTGTTTATTACATCACTTTAGGCCTGTGGTATTATTAGGTGCATGTTGCACATTATTTGGAAATACGCGTAAACGTATATACATATAAACACATAAACATGGACCCAAACCCATATAATGTGTACCTGCATATTCTTATGTACTTGTATTTATTTATTATTTATATACTATGAATTATAAATTGTGTGTATTTTAAGTAGCTTTTTGAATTGGGTAAAATTGTTTTCTTTTTTTATAACTGATGGTATTTTATTGTAAATGTTAATTCCTTCAAATTGCAAGTTTCTTTTTCCGTAATTTGTTCTAGGGCGGCGGGTCACTAAATAACTAGCACGTCGTAGATTTCGTGTATGTTGTTTTGTTACAAATTTTAGATTTGAATGGATTTTCTTATTTAGTATTTTATGTATTAGAATACAAGTGTAGTATATATAAGTTTGCTTAATATTCATAATTTTTGTTTCCTCGTATATCTTTTGTGTTGGTGTCCTAAAATTATAGTTAAACAGAATTTTGATGAGTCTGTTCTGAGCTCGTTGAATACGATTTATGTTAGTGTTTGCTGCAGTGCCCCAGATTTCAATGAGGTAGTCTATATGAGGTTTTACCAAGCAGTTATAAATTAGGTATCGTACTTTACGGGGTAGACAATTCGTTATGTTGCGTAGAACCCCTGTAAGTGGAGTAAGCTTGAGTATAATATTTTCTAGATGTGGTTTCCAGGATAGGTTACTATCTAAAATAAGTCCGAGGTACTTTTCTTTAGGTTTTTGTACAAGAACTTGACCGTCTATCTTAAGTTCAACATTGTTTATTTTTTTATTTTTCGCGGCAAATATTACATAATTTGTTTTTGATATATTGATAGTTAAGAGATTTGTCTGGAACCACTCGTTTAGTAGATTGAGATCATTCTGTGCGTCGACTATTATAGCCTCAATTGAGTGTCCAAAGTAAAAAAGACTTGTATCGTCTGCATAAAGGGATATGTCTCCTTTAAGATCTAATTCGCTAATACCGTTAATATAAATAAGGAACATGAGGGGGCCTAATATTGATCCCTGGGGGACGCCAAAATTGATATTAAGGGGTTTGCTTTCATATTCACCTATTTTTACGACCTGTCTACGGTTTTCCATATATGATTTGAGAATTTGAAGTGGTTTGCCGGTAACGCCACTGAGTTGTATTTTTTTCATCAATATGTCATGACTTATGGTGTCGAACGCTTTTTTTAGATCTATAAATATACCTATATTCTTCAAACAAGCTAATCAAATCATCAACAATAGTTTGATGTTATTAAATAAACAAAAGACAATATCTATAAGTACAACCATTATACCGTAGTTTTATATCTAGACTTACTTCGTTACGTACAAAATGTCAAACAGATATTCAGAACTATAGCAAATACAATTACATATTTACATAAGGCTTCTATTAAGACATGAACTCTCATTAACATATCTATGTCAAAAGAGCAATCAAATTTAATGAACAATCTACTACTATGGATGACGGTTTAAGAACACAGTTAACAAGCTTTTAAGATGTAAAGACTTACTAACTTTTTGAAGAAATAGTAACTTAAGTCCTGTCTGAACACGATTCCAATGCGCTCATTCATCAGACGATGCCTGTTTATGCCTTTATTCCTGAAAAATAATTTTATTTACTGTAGAATTGATTACACTTAATTATCATAAGCTTTTTTTACCTTTTTATCCCATTGGAGGGTAATTTGTTGCTATCTATCGACAGTTACAATCTTTACAATAATAGGTATCGCTCTGTTATCATTCTCGTTTAAAAATAATATTAAACGTAGCCAATACTACAAAAATGTAAACTATAAATAGCATAAAACAATCAATAGGTACATAAATGTAGAACCGTCTTTTTTAAGATGGAAATATCGATAGATTGGCAACACTAGCATTAGCTAGTGTAAATAAAGACAGCAGCACAAAGAAATATTAATACATAATATTTAAAGGTTAAACTATTGACTATTCACATACAAATAGGCCTTATAGTTTCCGATATACCTATGCCCAGTTTCAATATTTGAAAAACGATCCAATCTAGCTTTGTAATGTAATAAGTTATACGAAGCGTAAGCGAAAAACGACTAACGGACGACTGATGGCAGCTGATATGCAAAATAAATTATGATACGGTATAAACAACTCTTAGTCTGTTGAAGAAAAACGGATATTCATTTTTGACACATTACGAATTTTGGAACCGGGCATAAGTGTATCAAATGTTGACCTTGTAAATTACCTCAACCACCAATAACTGAAATGGGCTACAGTCTCATCAATGAGCGGCTTGTCAACTCTTTCAGCGTTCAAAAACTTCTGCAACTGACTAAGGCCATGCTGAAACACCGTGTTGTATCGTGACGAGAGTATCAGCAGAGTGAGCGAATAGCATATCACGTACCTAGAATATGTTTAGCACAGCGTAATTGAAAACAATGTCGGGATTTACGGTGAAAAGCATAACACAGATATTAAATTTTCCTATAATGTGTTAAATTGTACTATAATAAATTGTATTTGTGATACTAAAGGATCGAAAACGCTCAGTGAGCTAAAAAATAGCTCACAACGCGTAGTAGTCACAGTAAAAAATAAAGTTCCCATTTTCATGATAAAATTGTTAATTTTGATTAGGTTTTCATGACATCCCTTTTTTTAAAAACTAACATTGAAATAACAAAACAATGAATTACTAGAATTTTCCCACTGTTTTGCTCGTGAGAACCCTCTATTGCCGTAATAGGTATGCAGCCTTTTCCTAATTTTACACCGCTTTATGAACAAATAGTCTAGTGATATGGAAAAAAACTGACTGGAGACACTTTAAGTAGGTACTAGAAAAATGAGTTTCTAAATATAAAGGATTTCGCCAACTTACCAAAAGATGACACCCATTGTAACAAGGACAAAACCGACTCCTAAGTTATCGCGATCAATGTGAAAGTGGCCCAAGTTCATCCTCTGGAGAGAACTTTGCGCTAAATTAAAACTTTGTGCGAACAGCTGCAAACATTCATAATCAAACACCATAACAGAGTTATATAGAACAGTAACATATAAACAATACAGACGAATTACCTTCCTCAATCCTATTAATGACGACCACAGTGGCGCAGGGGGTAAGGTAGGCCGCCAAAGCACGAAAGGTCCCGGTTACGATTCCCGGTCGGTTCCATTTGGAAAACGAACTTTTTTAAATTGACTTTGGTCTGGGTATGCTGGGATGACGCCCCCAGTTAGTATCTGTCGTCTGGTGCTCATAGTTCAAGGGAAAACCTTAGTTTGAGACCAGGTGATTGGTGTGATTGTCTGGCGCATTTTTTTATTATTTTTTTAATATTATAAAACGCAAAAGTTTGTAAAAACATATAGATGTATGTTTGTTACTCTTTCAAGCAAAAATTATTGAACTGAGTTGAGGGATAATTGGGAGGATAAGTCGATAAACATAGGATCCATAGAAACTAGCAGCCCGCCGCGGCTTCACACGCGTAGGTATTACCCCGTTTTTTTCCACATATTCTACTGATTCGCCGCTTCTATTTGACTATCCAACACATAAACCATTTCTCTATTCGGCCCACTTGTTCTTGAAATTAGTGCGTTTAAACAAACTCTACAGCTTTAGAAATTAATTTAGTAGTTTTGATAACGCCATATAGAAAACGATAATTCATAATCCTTTCTTATATGGTAGCTTTACGCTGATTTCAGCAAGCTGCTCCCAACTTAAATGAAATGAACTGATGCCCTATATTTTGGGGCTTGAAAAAACACATAACAATGTGATAGGTCGAGTGGCCCTATAATGCATCCCACTACCAATTCGGGCTGAGCACATGTTCTGGTTTTAAATAGACAGATACACTTTATTGCACTGGAAAAAAATACATAAATTGGTTTTACAGACATTTCAAGTCCAATTTCGGCGATCTTATTGCTAAAAAGCAATCAAGTGTTATAAAAGTTATGTTAAGTTATCAGAACGTGGCTATGGCCTATACCATCTCGTTATTCGTCAGTCATCAGGTAATTATTTTTTGTTAATTGTTCATGTTTACCAAATGCACTTGGTGAACGGTAGGCTTTTCATCGAGCACCATATGCGCCGGAATCCAACAAACGTTTCGCCTACTCATATTCACCAAGTTCTTGCGCTCGTCAAAGGTAAATTCGAGGCAGTGGTTCATGAGGTAGTGGCTTCCGCACATCAGCACTAAAATAATTACAATCTGCCACTTTATTATCTGGGAAAGAAAGATAATGTATAAGAAAACGCCGCAAATATTGGTCAGAGTGCCCGCATAGTTGTATTTTTGCGGCGATAGCGAAGTCTGCTCATACAAAAGCTTGATAGCAATAGTCTAAAGCGCCATTTGTCCACTGCCCAGATATAGGTAATGAAACTTGGTACAAACTATGTCATATCATGACGATTTTTTTAATTTCAGTGTCTAAGTATCAGTAACATGAAGCTATATAGGCGACAAAAAACTTCGTTCTGGCCCTCTTACTCCAGTCTTAGCTTTTGGGAGAGACAATAATAGAGAGAAAAAGTTTTACTTTGCAACTATTACCAGTTATTGCTTACAACTTGATCACAGCTGTAATTTAAAATACGTCCACGATGCCACTTAATCCAAGCTTTGTTTTACACGTGTATTGATAAGTTTACAAGTAACATAAATCATAAACTTTTGAGGCATAAGCAACTAGTACAAAGGGCAGATCGTTACCTACCTAAGTTAATAGACAAACTATAAACTAAACTGCTTAGCATTAGGAGATATTCCAGCTGTAAATCTGTTACAACATAGAATAGAACAAAGTTAGTCCGTTTGTTCTAGAGATATTAACTTGTCTGACCATACTACGAGTCTTACTCGTTAATAATTGGTGTTCAATACAGTTTTGAATTGTCTTTTGATTCATACCTACTCTTTAAATAAATTTTTGCTAACATATTTACTAAGCTTTATAATATACAGTCTTAAAAGCAGAGCAGATAAGCAACGCCGAATTCAGGGGCAACCGAGGCTAAAGCCACAGGCACTTCAAAGGGGTGACCCCCACAATAAGGATTAAAAAAAAAATAGACAGACTAGTAAACACTGCATGCGGTTGCACAGTATATTACTTATTGAGAAATTCCCTGATTTTTACTTTATTTAATAAGGATAATGATTTAGAGCTAGGGGACGTCCTCTAAATACTTAACAAGTAAGTAATACAAAACCTCAAAAAAAAAACAAATAATAATTGCTAATGAAATGTATTAGACAGTAAAATTGTGTTAAAATTAAATGAATTCCGCATATTTCGTCATCACCATACCATGAATATTACTGCAAGAAACCAAGTAGTATCCCTTACAAAGAATAACTACAATCATTCATGTAAAGTAATTGCATACGAACCAACATATAAACGCTGTTCACACTCGGCGTATTCGCGACGTGATTGAAGAACGCCATCAGGATATAAACGTGAGCGAACTTGCAGAAGGTGTTCATCAGCATCGCGTCTTGCTCACTCAACTCATCCTCCATGATCAGGTTGAATAACGAATACCAGGGCACAGCACCAACGATGTCGAGAAGAAACCCCCTGGTAAGGTAATGGACGAGACACATACGAGTGTCGTATATAAGGATTCCCTTCTCGTTGTAGTAAGACATCTGGAAGCAATGTTGTTTGTTTTCGCAAATTTAATTTCAATGGTTAGCAAATTTACAAAAAAAATAAAAAAAAAATGCAAAGAAAAAAATGAATAAAAGGTTTTGAATTGGGTTCGCGTGATTCGTGGACATTTCTGCCAGTGATGTACCAGGGTGTAAATAAATGTATATACCTAAGCTACTTATATGGTCAATGTCAGTATGTTGTCTAAAAAATATATGTTGGCTGAAGATTATGAGACTAGAAGGAATATCTAAGATTTGAAAAAAATATAGTGGTTTACGCCGCAGTAACAAATTTTAAATATTTTAAAGAACCAGGAAAATTTTATCTCCCCTTTCGGTGTGGAAGTAGATAAGTTATTCTGTGTCTTTAAAATATTTAAATTTTTATTAGTTTATAATCACGAATGACTCATAGTTTACTAGGTATTTCTTATTTGGATGTATTTAATGATAAATAAATTACAGGGCAAAATATTTTCCAGCATATTCCTTATACTTGACAATGACTAACTGATTATGCACTCGAAATTTTAGAAGTGTGAGCCCTTCGCTCCTCCTCAAGCTCGGTAAATATGAAAAGGCTATCTATCTGCAGCCATCATCAATAATCAGCTAGGCACTCTTGAGGAGTATTGAAAATGTTAGGAAATGAGAATGAGAGCTTACCTTACGTACACATCCTAGAACCATAACTTACTGACCCCACCTTACAATTTGAGGTACGTAATGCATACGCGTTTGACAATAGACGGATTCCTTAAAATTTGTGCGTGCGCGCTTAATTTATTTTGTTCACAAAGTACTAAGAACTAGGTTCAAATTCCAACACAAATTCACAAGTGTAAGACTTATTTTACCCTACAAGCAACAACCGACATACTTTATCTAAAAGTACGTTAATAGTTAAGTTCACACAAGACGTTTCTCCTTACGCCTACTTTACTAAGTCGCTAGTTGCAGTACCTACAACAGTTTCTAAGCTAAGGGAGCGAAGTGGTCGTATCAAAGTTCGTAAGCTCGGGCGTTCAAGTAGGTGTTCAATTTCTGACCGGGTTTTTGACGTTTCAAAAAAAAACACTACTTAATATTCTTTTAATGATCCTCGCTTTATCCTTGCACTAAAACCAAGGAAACTGGAGCTCTATCAGGATAGCAGGGTCAATTTGGCAGAATTGAAAAAAAAATATTCCTGAATTTGTAGCTAATTAGTTGCTAATTAGTTACCAAAACTACGATTTTGTTGCTCAAGCCGATCAGGAGATATCGCAAACCATGCTACCTTGATATCAGGATAGCAGGGTAACTCATTAAATTGCATGTTTTTAATATGACTATGGCGCATGATTTTGTTGCTAATTTGTTGCTATAAGTTGAACTTGCCAAAAATTTTAAAATATTTTTTTTTCTTTTTTAATTGAAAATTTTTCAGACCATGCTATCTTGAACACGGTTTTACTTCGAAATAAAAGAGCTTTGAATTTGTTGCTCATTGAAACAGTACTCAAACACATCCAAAGAAACAGCAACAAAATAATCGGTACCGATCGGCCGATTTTTACAATTTTTATATATTTTTCCTGTTTCTGCTGTCTTGAAATCGATTTTTTTTTTAATAGAAATTGTTTTAAATTTGTTGCTTACTAAAATAGTGCTGAATTACTCGTAATAAACCAGCAACAAAATAAGCGGTACCGATCGGCCGATTTTTACAATTTTTATATATTTTTCCTGTTTTTGCTGTCTTGAAATCGATTTTTTCTTAAATAAAAATAGTACCTAAATTTGTAGCTAATTAGTTGCTAATTAGTTACCAAAACTACGATTTTGTTGCTCATGCCGATCAGGAGATATCGCAAACCATGCTACCTTGATATCAGGATAGCATTATTGGTGAAAGCATTATACAAAATCAGACTAACACGTCATTTAATTTATTTGTGACAAACATACAAAACACAATCCAACTTCACAATTGTTGGTCCTTACTAAATAATCGTTACAAAACGAACATCCACTTTTTAGTATTAATGTAACTACGGATTTTTTTAAAATACAAATGATGTAATTGAATTTGATACTAAAAAATTGTTTCGAATTCATGAAACAAATTATTGTTCGGTTCCAATATTTGAAAACTGAATCGCTCTTGTTACGGATAGTAATAAATTATACGAGGCGTAAGCTAAAAACGACCGACCGACGGCTGTCGACAGCTGATATGGAAAGTCCATAATTAGAACGGTATTAACGACTCGTAGTAGGTTGGAGAAAACGGATAGTCATATTTGACACAATCATTATAAATCATAAAATATTGGAACAAGGAATTAATTTATTACACAATACTTTCTACAAATACGTCCTACCGGTGATAAACTTGGTCACCGTATTCGTTCCGTGTCTTTCCCTCAGCGGCTAAGCCCGTGCGGCGTGCCGAAAAGCCACGAATCGTTCACTCGACGCGATGCCGGCTCCTTTGTCGCTCTTTTGTAATCGACCGCTGACATCAGGGATGCCAACTCCAAAATACTTTTTCATGTTATCAATAACTTTAATAATAATAAATAAATGCGCCGGACAATCACACCAATCACCTGGTCTCAAACTAAGGTTTTCCCTTGTACTATGAGTACCAGACGACGGATACTAACTGGGGGCGTCATCCCAGCACACCCAGACCCAAGTCATTTGAGAAAAGTTCGTTTTCCAAATTGACCTGACCGGGAATCGAACCCGGGACCTTACGCGCTTTGGGCGCCTACCTTAGCCATTGCGCCACCGAGGTCGTCAATAAGATTCGTTTTAATTCATGCCCTTAATATTTATTATGTTTGTTTAATATGGAACAGATAGCAATGACCGATATTCTTCTCGGTAGAATTAGGTTCCGAACCGGCTTTAGCTTCGATTTTGGTTTATGTTCATTTTGACGATGCATAAATGTTACTTTTAACCTACATGTGTAAATGAATTGACTTTGACTTTTAATTGATTCAATGTCAGACTTTAAATTTGCGCCCGCTAGCGAAAGCGCAATCAATGCACTAATATTACGCATGAAACTAGAAAAATGGCGATTTTCTCGAAAGTAGCATAAAATAAATTACTGCCAATATTATTATTTTTTTGCTAAGGAAGATAACTCATATTCTAAACTATAAGAAAAGTTGTAAAAAAAAAGATTTTTTTTACAAAAAGTGAAATGAAAATGTTTCTTCTTAACACTTCAAATAGTACACTTTAGTGCACTAAAGTGTTTTACATTTTGTCAAGAGCCCAAACTAATTTATTTTTAAGACAATTCTAAATACCTAGTGGTAGCCCTGTTAAATTGATTTGATAATATTTTTACCTAGCTGCCCCGTTTCATATCATAGTAGGTACCTATGCGTCGTAAACGTATTGTTTATTAGTGTGCGTTTTGTTGACGATGTAGTAGTAGAATCAGCTGACATAGGGCGTTGTATTATGTTGACAAGAAGTATTGTTGTTTCCTTGATTATCTCCAAAACTAGCCTGAATTTTTGGCTCATTTTTTTGTACGTATTCAGTATGACGTATAGAAAAGGAATGTAACTAATTTAGAAAGACCCTATATATAGTGGAGATCCCATTTGTTTACTGGTTCATGACGATATCTCTGGAACTATAAGGCCGATTGACTTGAAATTTGGTGGGAATATTCTTTAGAACTCTATTTCTAAGAACGGATTTTAGACGATTTTTATTCAAGAAAAAACCCCAGTCCCAAAACCGTTGCACTGCTCCCAAAACGATTTGGGAGCAGCGCAACGGTTTTGGTACGAGGGTATGTTCATGCCCATGCAAAAATATATAAAAATAGTAAAAATCGGCCGATCGGTACCGCTTATTTTGTTGCTGGTTTATTACGAGTAATTCAGCACTATTTTAGTCAGCAACAAATTTAAAACAATTTCTATTCAAGAAAAAATCGATTTCAAGACAGCAGAAACAGGAAAAATATAAAAATTGTAAAAATCGGCCGATCGGTACCGATTATTTTGTTGCTGTTTCTTTGGATGTGTTTGAGTACTGTTTCAATGAGCAACAAATTCAAAGCTCTTTTATTTCGAAGTAAAACCGTGTTCAAGATAGCATGGTCTGAAAAATTTTCAATTAAAAAAGAAAAAAAATATTTTCAAATTTTTGGCAAGTTCAACTTATAGCAACAAATTAGCAACAAAATCATGCGCCATAGTCATATTAAAAACATGCAATTTAATGAGTTACCCTGCTATCCTGATATCAAGGTAGCATGGTTTGCGATATCTCCTGATCGGCTTGAGCAACAAAATCGTAGTTTTGGTAACTAATTAGCAACTAATTAGCTACAAATTCAGGAATTTTTTTTTTCAATTCTGCCAAATTGACCCTGCTATCCTGATAGAGCTGGAAACTGGGTCATTATGCATTTACAACAGCGAAAGCGTTCTGTCACGACCTCCGTAGCCGATAGGCGAGCGGCCCAGACTTTGGTGTCGCGCCATCTCTTGAGCTACCGGATTCGAACCCGGTCGGGCCAATATGTGAATCGCAGTTTTCTATATTGTCTAAGGCGGGTCTGAGTGTTGTAGCACCCTCGTTGTTTCTAATTTCTATAACATAAGTGCTTAAGCTACTTACCACACAATCAGAGCTATGTATGTGATGTTGTCCAATTTAATTTAATTTAATTTTAAACCATGGCGTTTCGTGTCACTACTTTTGAAAAATACGTTACGATACTGATTTTGTAGTACTAACAAACATTTTTAGTATAATGTCGATCCACGCGATACAATCGCAAACCGCGCCGATTAGTATCAAAGGCCATCTTGAAAAAACTCCACTGCCAGCTAAAACATTAAGGTCATTTGTAACAAAACTAAAGCGCAGAAAATGCCAAATCAGAATTTCGGACACTAGATAATCTATTATTTTCGTACTAGAAACTATTTTGAGTTGGCACGAAATTACGAAATTCGGATTTCGTCCACATCAATTGGACGTGAAAGGTTAAGTTTATTTAATGTATCCAATGTCAAATCTAAATAAATCAAAATGTACCGCATATGTTTGTAAAAGCGTTACTTCCTACACGACCACATATTAGGTACTAGCTGTGCACGCGACTTCGTTCGCGTGGACTACATCCTTTCATGGTCGGTTTTACCCCTATTTCCCATAATATTCGAAACAAAAAGTAGTCTATATTTTAATAGAGCTATATTTGTGCCAAATTTCATATCTCTAACTTAAAAAATAAACATTTTCCCATATAAACTTTCAAAGGTGACATTACTTTCTAACAAAAAGTAGCCTATGTCCGTTCTTGAGGTTCAACGTATACCTATGCCAATCGGTTTCATCAAAATCGGTTGAGACATTTAAGCGGGAAAGCGTAACAGACACACAGACAGACAGACAGAGTAACTTTCGCATTTATAATATTAGTAGGGAAGTAGGGATAATTTAGAACTGTCCTCCAACCACATCTTACTACTATACTTAAATGCAATAAAATATTGTGTTTCGAGTATTAGGTACACAAAATACATTTAAATCGAACAAATTTTTATAATATACTAGCTGTGCCCGCGACTTCGTTCGCGTCGACTACATCCTTTCAAGGTCGGTTTTACCCCTATATCCCCTTCCCCAATCCACTCCCTTATTTTCTAACAAAAAGAAGTCTATGTCCGTTCTTGAGGTTTACCGTAAGTATACCTATAACAAATTTCATAAAAATTGGTTGAAAGGTTTAAGCGGGAAAGCGTAACAGACAGAGTTACTTTCGTATTTATAAAATTAGTAGGGATGGCCGTAAGACATTTGCTGAGGACTGTTCTTCTTGAGGACTTGTCTTAGTTCATAAGTTGAATTAGCTGTCTCCTTGAGTTTGGTGTTTAAGCGTATAAAATTATTTGTTTTCAAGCATTCTAATAATTTAAAAGAATACATACCTTGAAAAGATGAACATGTAATGGACACAATCACTGTCAATGCTCTAAACATCATCCAATAGGTGATGAAGCTAAAACGAAAATAATATTTGACGGACGTAATATAATAAAATATTAAATAACGTAAAAAACAAAACCAACCTACTTGCAGTATTCAATATTAGTCATATGCCCACGTCATAAGGTCTAAAATGTAGTGAAACGTGCTTTTAACTGTACCATATTAATAGCACTGGTTGGCCAGAAAATAATTTAATGAAAATTAAAACATGCACCAGATAATGACATCAAACCGAACCGGTACCGGTGAGACACTGTCACTTTTGCAATAAATGCAAAAATGAGTTAAATATCTGAAAATGATCCTAAAGAACCATTTTACTCGGTGAGATAACGTTACTTGTGTAGTACGCATAGTTTTCGTATAAGGAGCTAATTTTTCAACATCAACGTCACTTTTGAGGGGGTTGGCTTAAATAAAGATAAAGTATGTTTTTTACAACATAAAGTGATTATAAGAATTTATTTATTAGCACACACAATCAATGAACAATACACAGACAAAGACACGAACAGATATAAGGTAAAGTAAAAGTAAATTAGCAAACAAAGAAAAATAAAAAACAAAGTGATTGCTCAGCTAATAAGGTCCCAGCCTAAGCTGCATAAGCTGCTACGACATTGGATGCCGCAGGAGTGCTGGTATTCTGCTGGTATATATGTTTATCAGAAAATAAAGTTAAAAGTTGACGTAGGTAGTATAACTGTTCATCTCATCCGCGATTTTTAAGTCATTGCTTTGTGGGGTGTCAAATTTTTAATTGTTTCTCCTGAAAAACTACATTTTTGCATAAGTGACAGTATCGCACCGGGGTTGCGATTAACAACAACATGATGATTATTACTTACTCAGAATCTGGGTTGACCCGGCTGTACGAGGCTATAACAGGAGTGTGATGATTTTCATGCTCTGACGTTTGAGCCACGGCTATTTGTCGAGCATGGAATATTCTCTCTCTCAGTTTCTTTTGGTACTGTTGACAAAGTAGACGACTTTTAACGTAGCTTATTGCTTCATCGCGTTCAGTTTCCCGTACTCAGTACAAATGAAAATAGAAAATAAATTTTACTAGGGGTTCTGCTCTCCCAATAGTTCGGTGAAGGTGATAAGGCTCTGCCACCATCACCGATAGAGAAGTTAGAAAAAATAGGATGCTTCATTACTCGCTTATCAACTGAAGAAGCATTTTGGCTTATTATCCTCAAAGTTTAGGTACGGTCCTCAGCACATAAAGGTAAAAACTTGTAGTTCGATATTCGTTCTTATGCACACGACATTACGTCTGTACAAAGTCCAAAGTGTGTAATCTGACGTTCTTTTGACTGTACTGGTACCTAGTACTTTAACTTTCGGCATTATGCCATAACAAAAATTTCTTAAAGTGGTGCTAAATAGTTTTATTTGATGGTTTTCCATTGAATGATTATTTAAGTTTCATATAAATGCCTACATGCCACTAAAAACATTATATTTATTTTTTGTATGTATCTATTTTGTATAACGGCAAACGCATAAACTTATATTATCAAGCTGAAGAGTTTGTTTAAACACGCTAATATCAGGAACTTCTATATATATGTATATATATATACCTTTTATGTATATATAGGGTATTTCTGAAAGACCCTGTATATATATATATATATATACGGTAGAATTGAGAACCTCCTCCTTTTTTTGAAGTCGGTTAAAAATATTTTTGTGTTGGATAGTCCATTTATCGAGGACGGCTATGAGGCTATGAAACTTTACGCTGCGACCAGTAGAAGCGAAGAATTTGTGAAAAATATGAAAAAAAGAGGATAGAATGCGTGCGAAGCCGCAGTGGGCCAATATAACCATATAAACAAAAAGTACATATCTGACGATGGCGAGAAAACAGTAAAATTTGAATAATTAAAAAATATAACATACGTCTCTGTGCTTTTTAACATATTCAACAAACATTTTTTCAAAAATCGGTCCGAACTCTTCAATACAGGTTTGAAAATAACTCCATTCGTGCGGGTAACGCCTTATTATGTTGAAGAAATCTTGTATGTTTATGTAAATTAACTAAAAATAAAGAAAAAGCCATTTGAAATTGAGAATGGATTATATGAAGGTTCGAAGAAAATTAAAAAAAAAATTGTGTGCTCTTTGCTGCGGCAATTGGCCACTAAGTTCTATTTAAAGAAATCTACCATTACCGGTGTCATATAAGAAATACATATATTAGAGCAGAAAACAGAGAATTAAGCTTAAGCTTGTCTTAAGGCACAATTGGGTTTGATGCAAGTTATAAACGTGGACAGATTGCTTTGCTTTGATACACTCGACGGCTATATACACATAATTTGGCTTTCTGGCTGGTTAACCCTATAAAATATTCATGGTCTCATTACGTGAAATATCGGTACAAACATACATTCCACAGTAAAAAATAATAAAAATGTCTTGACACCTCTACTGACATCTTCGATCTAAAGCGCTAAGAGTAATGGAAATCAGAATGAATAATACCACAATGTATACTGGAACACAGATATAAATACCCAGAGAATATTTTTCTTGATCTTTAAATATTCAAAGTTCGTTAAGTACGGCGTTTACGTTTAGTGCTTTAGCACTATAAAAATTGTAAAAATAATGCCAAAGTGTTTTCGAATCCCTTGTTTTCAAACATTTTTGCAACGAATGTCCCACGGGCCGCTAAGTATGTAGGTGTACACATATTCGGCAGCGGGCACCTACCGGAGGCTAAGAGGTTAATACAACAAAAAAATTCGTCGCCTACGATAACTTGCGGGTAGCTCAGTTTGTAGAATAGCACGCGCAATACGTGAAGGTCGTGGGTTCGGACCGCACACTGCAAGGGAGCTGACATTTTTTTGTTTCTTTAAAGTACCCGAGTAATGCTCGCATCCACGCCCTCTGGCACTGACCAGGACTATTATGAAACATGTCATGAAGCTAGTTATATCACATACCTCACATTCAGTACAAGTGGCGTACGTTCTTATGGACGGTTTTCTCAACAACACGGCGCTTACAGACACCATTTCCCCAGGATGGTAATACGACTTCAAAAGTTCGCCTGACTCGTCATGATACTCACATTTAATATGTCCCTGAATAACAAAATAATATTAACTGCACTAAGCAATCGCAAAAATATTACTATTTATGTGCCTTTCACTTTTGAATTATTAATACGCTTCGGACGCTTGTCAAAGATTTGTATCTATATTATAAATTTCATTTTATCCGAACCTTACTGTTGGCACTTCATACGCAATTCGTAATAAAATCACTAGTCCTCCTTTTTAATAAAATGGGTTCCTAATTTGACAATTAGCAACTCAAACCAATCAAAAGTATGAAACAAATATGAAAAAGCATGCAATACCTAACGTCATACTTTCAGAAGTTTTCCCCATATCATCTTTCTACACAGATCATACATGGCCGTTTTAACGGACTGTTGGCCTTAAACCTTTTGATTTAAGCATCAATACTAACCTTTACAATCCATGTCACATTTCTACATTGAACACCAAATAGAAACAGAGTAGCATTCTTCGGCATAATCAAGAACTTAGCAGCATACGCCAATTCTCTGACCATAACACGATCTGCCCCAGCAAACGCTTTACTGTCCCCTATTATATTTTCGGCAATTTCACCGTGAACCTTCCAGTAAATATCAAACGGTTCATGCTTCAACATATTCGGGTGCATAATATCAGCTCCTTGATAATACTTCCACTGGCATACCAAATATCTATCCAATCGTTTCAGTAAATCGCTATGAATCTTGTGATGTTTGTAATAGCTTTTCAAGTTCGACACAAATACTTGGTAATTTATGACTTCCCTATACTTCAGATACAAATAAGCTATCAACTTGCATTTTGTCACCATGTAGATCAAAAATCCAATAAAACCAATAACGCAGCCAAAGTAAATGTCGATGAGATGTGTTGGAGTATATTCAAAGAAAAGAAGCTCAAAAATATATTGTATTGCCACGCTTAAAAACTCTTCTTCATTGTCACAGAATATCTGTGTTTTATTTTCAGGACAAGTTTTACCAAAAAAATAATCTGTTGATAGGTTCGGCACGTGGCGAGTCAAAAAGTACATAACAAATCCAACAATATATAGAAAGCAAAAATTTTTCAATGAAACCTTGTAGCATACGTTAAAAAATGGTTCCCTCTCAATACTCCATTCATTTACGTACTCGCTGCTAAATAAGACATACACTTTGATAAGACGATTCAATTGAATTATGTTGTAGTATTCAGGTTTCCCAGCCAGCAAAGCAAAAACTTCGAACCATGCAGTAGAGAGAAAATCAAGAAAAAATTTGGATGTTTTACAACGTGCAAAACTCACCGCAGCAAAGTTGTCAGATACATCATCTTTTTCTGATGACGTCATCAGCGAAATAAAGATGTCAACTATGTATATGACGTCTGTCCAAATTTTAATAAATTTAAACCAATTTTTTTCGTTATGTGTCGTCAAATTTGGTGGGTACGTAATCAGAGCAACAAATACGGTGCACACTACAATTTTTTTCCATATCCAAATAAAAATTGAATGGGGTGTCAGTATCCATGGAAATTTGACATTAGAAAAAAACGAGTCTTTGTGTAACTGTAAGTCAGTACATAAGACCAGCTGCCCTATGTATTTAGCACAATGGTAAACTGCTTCCTCGGGGGGTAAATCGCATTTCGTGGCAGTCGTTTTTGATTTTTTCTTCCAATTTGCAACCGCCTCGGATATTTCCCACCAACGTCGTTTTATCCAAGCTATACCTTCGTCTTCTACCCTGTCGAGCCCTCTGACGTGTTGTTTGCACGTGTAAAGCGTACGCGCATGTTTCAATCTCTCTTTCACAGACGCAACTATATTTTTCCGATCAACTGGGTACTTCTGCATAGCCTTCAGAATATCAAAACGGGATAATATGAATACCTCGCAATATGTTACACTTCGAACAATTAAAGTCCTTTTTAGAGGCGGAACTAGAAAGCTAACATCACCGAAGATTGTTCCACCAGTCAAAGACAGTAAAGGCGTAACGCCGTCATCAGCAGAAAGTAATTCCACTATTCCAGATTTCAAATAGTATAAATTGGTATGACAATGTGGTCCAACGAAAAACTTTTCTCCAGGCAGCTTGTAGTCCATGTAAATGTAATCGCAAAGCCAACGTTTAAATGGCGAGGAAGTCTTTCTCAACGTTGGGCTATGATAGAATATAGGCCAGACTAAATCTTGTCTTATATCAATCCGTAAGTATCTAGGTAGTTCGAAGATAATATCGGGAATGTTGGTTATACCACTTCGCTTTTTCCACATTAAATTATAAAACTTGCTAACATTAACGTAGGCTGATGGTGACGGATTCCTTCGTTTAGTTTCTTCAGTGATTCTACGGACATGTGGATAAAACGTACAGATCCTCCTTAAATTTAATATCGATTCTGCGAATAATTTTGGCATAATAACATAAATATGGATCAAAAATCCAGTTATCATGAACGAAGTGACTAACACATATTCTATTATAGTCGATGGTTTCGTTTCATCAAACTGTTCTGTTATACACAAAGATAATACAAACGACGTCCCATAAATGTAAGTTGTAAAACGTTCATCAGTTTCATTTAACTGAAAGAAAATAGAGAAATGGTCGATGTATGAATAACCAACAAAAAATGAGCAAACCAGACAACATCATCAACACAAATGTTCATCACATGGATTTTTGTCCCTAGGTTTGGAAACTCCGCGAGTAAGAAGCGTTAAACATTTTTTAATGAATTGACATGCATCGAGATAATAACCTTTCTGAGTATTAACCAAAAGGAAGGAAAATTGGGCGTCTTGATTCCCATCCCCGCCCAAGACCAATTAATGAGATGAAGATGTGTTTGTTCATGTCTAAAAAAAGGTTATACCACTTATTTTAGGACCAGGAAGCTGATTTACAAAAGGGTTCGATTCCTGCACCGCAAGGGGAGATACAATTTTTCTGTTTCTAATATTTGATTCATAAATGTCAGACACGATTCGGATTCGGAGAGTTAATTTTTTGTCTCTGTCCAATCGTTTAAGAAAAGAAAGAGATAAACATTTCCGGATTCGATTCGGATTCCGACATTCTATGAATATGCAGGCTGGTCGATATAAATGACACTTATATAATATTCATTAAGGCATATTATCTCACCTTATTCTTGACGTACTTTCTCCAATCATAAATGTTTTTGTTGCAGTTTTTGCATAGTCCGTGAATGGTCACCAAAAGTAGAAAACACCCGACACAGTTAACACAAATCAAAAATAAAACAGTGAACCCTACGAATAGGCGAATAAAAGAGTGCGTCGACACCAGGGAAAAATATCCGACGATACGGTATATGCTGCAAAAGAAAAATATTTGAATTTGTAGTCTTACTATGTACATGTTTTAAACTACTTGACTAAAATGAAGGATTTTTATTGCTGAACTACGAATAACCACGAGCACGAGCATATACTTGTGGAATAAAGATAAATTATAGATAGGTAAGATGTAGGATTTATAATTAAAAACAGCCAACAGACGTGGTCTGCAGGATATCTGGCACTCTTTGAAGCTCAGCGTAGGCTTTCGCCGCTCGGGGCCACCCGGAAATTTAATGAACCCCTCCCTTCCCATGTCAAATTTAGTTAAATAAATATATGTATTTTATTGCAATGTACATATTCACCTTCGACACAAGGAAAAACTTAATCGGCCCTGAAGTAGAGCAAGTCGAGCGATTACTTTAGACACAGGTCATTAGAGGCGCCAAAATACCATTTTGACGTAAGGGCCAGGGTACTAATAAACTAGGGGATAGAGCCACCAATAAATTTTTTTAAAGGTTGTTAATCTCACACCACCCGGTCACACTTGGGGTCGACGCCTCCTTTGATTCACCGCCCGGGCCTATGCTTTCTCCTTTAAGACGGAGAGTCCTAGATGGACGCTACGCCACCGACTAGTGGTCGGCGATTAGCCAATTTATTAAAAGAAGACTCACACAATAAACTCGGAGAAGGCGAGTATATTCGGCCAGAGTTGGACGGGTGGACACATTTCAGTCGTCATCATCGTGTAGAACGGTATCAAGGAAAGTACGTCAATCAGTAAAAGCAAAGCGGATTTCGGCAGATACTCTCGTCTCATGGCCGTATCTGTTACCTGCCTAAGATAACATAACAACTTATTGATGTGACAAGTAAATTAATTTGGTACAATCTTCCTAATGCTGGGCATACACGATCCTTCCTATCGTCCAATCGCCATGACGCTACTGATTGGATCAGTTAGAATTTACCGTGTGTGCGAGTGGATCGGCATGACAGTTAGAATTGATGGCATAATCGAATTTCGATTCTTTTGGCTTGATCATATCGATTGGATACTGCCGATTGGACTGGGTATGGCTGTTGGCGATTGGCAGTTCAGTTCGGACGGTCAGTCTTGTCAATGATTTTGTCGATGATAGATGTCCGTCGTGCTGCACGCGCTTTCACAATATGTCGCAAAATACAGCCCGGTACCTCGAAGTGCTACTGGAATTTATTTATATTTATCAAAATGAACCACTGCTTGCACCACTCTGCTCGATTTTTTCTTTTCTTTTTTTTTGCTTAATTTTTACGAGTACAATGCCCAAAACGGCTATAACATCGTCGTCTGTCATCAGTGACGCCATGGCTGCAACTGAGCGTTGCTGCCGTTTAAACTGATACACCATATGGACGAGATGCAGATTGGATCGAGCCTGCAGTGTCATGCCGATTGGACGATAGGAAGGATCGTGTATGCCCAACATTACGAAACACAACTGTCAGCCATCACGAACCTTAATATTCCCTAGAATAACTCACGAACGTAGGGATAAGCTGAAACCAGAGTTGCTCGGAATGCATTCCCAAGAAAATCCATCCAATGTTAAGAACAGACTATGTTTTGTGTCGTTTGTAAGTTGAGACAGTAAATCTTTTCTTTCTTTCTTAATTTACATTAAATGTGAACCTCTTTTATAATCGTACAATCACACAGTTACAATGAAAAAGTGTCCAGTGATTATATCGCCATCATGTCACGCGGTCAAAAGATTGTGGCTGCGCAAATAAAGTGTAATGACGACAATGTACAACCATCTTTTGTAACTTTATGTTTGAACTTTGTGACTGATCGTGTGTCCATTTGTTTAAGCCCGAGTTTACCTTATTTGTGTCACGACGCCCTTAGGAGCCGCACTAACCCAAGACTAACACAATAATTTACTACGTTAGCTTTTTTCTATAGATTAACTACTTGGGAGATCCACTGGAAATCGCTTATTTGTTGAGCTATTACTAACAATTCACATTGAGTTCCATCGTTAGAGTTTTAGTAAAAAAGCAGTATACCTGCCAACATAGCCACTAAATATACATTTCTCTGGTACTGTGGTTAGTAGATAGCCCCGAGGAAATAAAGAAGAATTCGTTTCCCTTATTGATCCGACCAGGAATCGAACCGGAATCCTGCGAGATGGCACAACGCTAATTCCAGCATGCTTGCTTCTCGGACCCGGAAGTCGCCTATGTCCAGAGAGTGTCTAGCTTTCCACCAGAGAAAAAGTTATTCGAATGATTAAATAAATGCAACCAAACAAAAAATCTAATCTTTCCTTTCTACAATAATAGTTGTGGTCTATTTAAACATGAACGCTCTGACTCGGAGGCGTCGCGAAAAAAATAATTTGGCATTCCCTAGTTAAATCAAAATGTATTTTATAAATATGTAGTAATAAACAAAAGGCATTGTTACCAACCTGTGCACAATATGAAGAAATGTATCCACGACGTAAATAGAATCACAAAAGTAAGAATAAAAATACTTTATAAAGAACAAATAAATGTCTTGATCCATTACATCTGAACAATGAACGATTGAAAAGACCGATTGTATTGGACCCTAGAACCAATAAAATTTCCATTAAGCATAGTCTGGTAAGCTAACGTTATTCCATGTTTACGAGGAATCTTCTGTAGATATTTTTATTGAAAACAATGGATACTTTTTATTTTAAACAGTCATTGTTTGTTCACATAAAGTCAATAAACGAATTCACGATTTCAATTTTCTTTCGGATCCTAGAAAATCAAAGATGGAAACAAAATTTTGAGATGAGAGGAAGAGATTTGTGTATTTATTTTCACTCAAGTTCTTCTATGAAGCATTACGATATCTATTACTTACAGCCCGACGTTTTGATTGACTCAGTTCCAGCTTTAGCATTTGTAATGATAGACAGAATAATGCTACTTATGGAACAACACATGCTTTTGGCCAAATGCTAAAATTTTTTTGGAGGGTCCATAATCACACAATTGTGATGTGACCCAACCATAGGATCCTGCTCCCTACAAACGTCAAAATCGGTTTCTACATGGTAAATCTGTTTTATCTCTGTCCAATCGGGTAAATCGTTTGAATTCGTAACCGTTTTCTACGTGTTATGAATACCCCTCTGGAATAACGTTTATTAAGCCTTTGGAGATAGTTGAAAAAATTATTACCTTTCATTTATCGTGTTTATATGACTGAAACTACTCACCAGCGTACTTTTTACTATGACACTGAAAAGTACAAACATCTTAAAAACTGGATGGAATGGTAAAAAGATGAGATCGCTCCATCTGATTTGTGACTCTTCTATAACCTCCTCTTCATCAACATCGTCAAAAATCTGAACACTTTTCACCGGAGATTTCATTATTATTTAATTTATAATAATGAAACTTATATCATTATAGGTGGACTAATCCTATAAAAAATATTTAACTATTTAGTGAATTGAAAATAGTCAAAGACAAATTGCAATGTCCAAGTGACATCATAGAATGTTTTTTTCACCATCATAGTCAATAACGTATTCAGCAGGTCACAATCATGGACTTAGTATATTATATTAGGTCCATGGTCACAATTCGTATTATTTTTTACAACTCTGTGTCTAAATATTTTTATACGATTTTAAAAACCCTAATTTTAAGATTAACTATAAATAAATAAATTAATATAAATATTGGACAACATCACATACATTGCTCTGAATCTGCGGTAAGTAGCTTAAGCACTTGTGTTACAGAAATCAGAAACAACGACGGTACCACAACACCCAGACCCGAGACAATATAGATAAGTTCGTTTCCAATACTGACCCGACCGGGGATCGAACCCGGGACCTCAGAGATTGCGCGACGCCAAACTCCGGCCCGCTCGCCTCTCGGCTACGGAGGTCGTCAAATGCTCTAATCTTCCAATGGTAGACCACTAGTCTAGCTAGTATACTGATGTGGGTCTATATTTTTTATTCGACTCACTAATATACCAAGAACATAATAGTTTATGAACCGATTTGATGTTGGGAACGTCACACGGAGATTAGGATCTGATGATAAGGTGTCTCAGAGAAATCGAAGGAAAACTGATATTTGCCCAAATATTATTTTATCTAATTAGAATCATGTAGGTTTGTACAAAAACTACGGAATACTATATTCCACGTGGCCGAACGTACACTACACCAATATTATAGCTTAACTTAATTTTAAGTATGCTGTTAACTTTTTACTATCATTGCACTTTTTCAGAGAGAATAAAAAACATTTGTTATATTCGTAAAATTATTTAGAATAGAAACCTGCTACCTGCTATAAAAAATTGTGCGTTATTGTATGATACTTAGTTTAAATTAATATTATTTCAGCCTATTAATTAGTGTCCATCAACTAAGTCTTTTCCAAGACTTGGCTCGTTTACAAGCGACTTCCTCTTTGAACACGATTGTTTGATAACATTTACATCGCAGTTACATTATTGTTCTATGAAGTTATTTCTTTTGAGAAGGTTTCTACCTCTAAAAAATATGAGTCTATGCATAAACTTTAGAGTATAAGACATAGGCAATAGCTGGTACACTTTTACGTATAGGTGTAATTTTTTTTCATTTAGGAGCACTTATCTAAATTCTATTGCAGCTTGTCTCGTAATATCCCCCTGGAGGCGACCATTGTAGTAAACTTCTATGAAGTACTTTCATCACAAAGTCCCTTACCTACTTAGCTTACTTTATCGCTGATATCATATTCAAATCTAGTAATGCATCATCAAATTGCGCGCACCGTCAGCGTTGTTCAGGCGACAATAGGGGTTTCATCTCAAAATCTCTGGGATCAGCGTAAAATAAATTGATCCCGATTTATCGAGATTTTTTTGCACTATAGGAATTCGTCCAATCAGTCGGAGGCACCATTATGTCATATGGGTAATAGGGCGTGCGAGAACATATTACTTCGCTGAATCGATGCACTTGTGGAAATAGCTCGATCTCTCACGGTTGATTGCTTTCGAGTTATGGCGGATTCGTGAAATATGCCTGATGTACGAACGTTTACGGATGTAAGATTTGAGACCGCGCTATGCTCGAGTGGTCTTGTTATTCTATCGGCATCCGTGAACAGGAAATTATTTGCGGAGGTGAACTCTTCTGAAATAACGATACGTGATATATTTGTTTGTTTCAGCCAATTTAACAATAATGTGCGTAGTTGTTTTGTGACAAAGCATGACTTTTTAAATCCAAGTAGGTTACACACTGTAAAATGCGAACTTTAATGTTTAATTGTAAAATTTTAACCTCTCAACCCTGAATATTCCGCTAAATAAAACCCAATTTACCGTTATTCTAATAGTTTCACAAAGATACGAGATCATTCAAATGGCAATGAGTAGATGTGACTAATTTCGAAATAATCCTAACAATTTCTGACATAATAATTGGCCACTTTTATAAGTACCTCAGTAATAAGAGATAGCAAGGGGTGCCATAATATCGGACGCAGTAAGAGGCCTTCATAAAAGTAATGGCAGAATTTGCCGCAAATGTAATGAAATGTGACCGCAATAAGAACGGAAGGCTCCCGACTGTCCGCAGTTTAATTGGACAGTCCGGCTCATATAGACTTTGGTGGCTTCATAAACTTTGTAATGGCCTTCTTCTCTACAGATTAGTTGCGAATTAACTTTATAACAAAGGCCCAGGGCAGTTTTATTGGCTAAATAAATTAATTTGGACCCAGATATGTGAGTGTGGCCACGCATTATCAAACGGTATTTGTTATACAACTTCAGAACAGTGCTCATTAACCTTCTCAATAAAGTACTCAATTTTTATTACAAATATTATGCACTTAGTTTGGAATACTTACATTTTTATATTCCCTGATAAGATACAGGGCTCGTAGAACTTTTGAGAACTTAACTAATTAATTCGTCACACCGTCTATAATTATGAACTTTTGTGCCATAAAAACACTCGAGTTACTAATCTAATGTGACATTAGTCGGTAAAAATTCACGGTGAGTGTAGCAATATTATAAAATTCAAACAGATATTGTAATTTAAAAAATAAACATCGTCTTACTACTCAATCACCACAAGACTTATTTTCTCATAAATATCACAACAACAAAGCAAAATGAAGGAACAAAACGATAGAAGAGTCGATAGATTAGATCCAATAACCTGAGAGAGAGTGGGCTATTTCCCGCTGTTATATCGAATGGGCAAATAGATTCATGCTCGTTCCATTACACTCGACGATGTATTACCGAGGGCCTTATAAAACATACATACAAGCAAATGAAAACGAGTATTCCACCTTGTATACTTTATTTTCCAAATAGGTCGAGCTTTTGTACTCGTATCATAAAAACATTTTTAGAAAACTCTTATTCTCTTAATACAAAATCGTAACTTACCTAACAAAATTACCGTAAATTTACTATGTAAACAGGAAACTGGTAGATATTGTCAGTATTAATAGTCAATTATTGTGGTCAAACATCAATTCAGAACGTCGATTTGAATACACGCGAACTCTCAATTTATATTCCATCAAACCGCTTTACAGACAATATTATTGTCATAAATAAATCCGTTCTGCCAGTTATATAAGAGCTTACGTTGATTGCATTACTTCCATAAATTATTCGCAACTACAGAATACGCAGCTAAAATGGATTTTTGGAAGAACAAGGTGGCTATTGTAACTGGGGCCTGCCATGGGATTGGAGCTCAGATAACTGAAGATTTAGTTAAAATTGGTATGATTGTGATCGGTTTTGAACCTACTGAAGAGAGGGCCGGTCAAATGCTTGAGAGATTACACTCGTGGGGTAGTGTAAAAGGGCAGTTAATTCCATGCAAATGTGATGTCTCAAACGACGATGATTTGAGGAATGCCTTCGACGGCATAGTCAACCTTTATGGCGGAGTAGATGTTTTAATAAACAACGCCGCTATTGGAAAGGAAGGTTTGATCAGCACCGGTAATATAGAAGATCTAAAAAACGTGGTTGACGTCAACATCTACGGTCTAATTGCTTGCACAAGATTTGCCATAGAGTCGATGACGAAAAAAGACGTACCTGGGCAAATAATAAATATCAACAGCATTTGCGGACATTACATGCCACCTTTCGCTGAACCAAAAATAAATATGTACATTGCTTCAAAAAGAACGATGACCATTTTAAACACTCTACTCAAAAATGAATTTAAACATTTGAATCGAAGAATTAAAGTAACCAGTGTTTCGCCTGGCATTGTCCGTACTGGAATATTCAAAACAGCCGGAATAGAATTCCTGGACGAAGAATTTTTTAACATGAACCCACATTTGACGACTAAAGACGTCTCTAATGTGGTTTTGATGATATTGTCAGCACCACGCAGTATACAAGTTAATGAAGTAATTTTCCATGCTTTACACGAAATTTACTAAATTACTTCCTTGCGTTCGTTCTAATAAACTTTCAAAACTAGTTGAATATCATTATGTTACTAGCGATCCGCCCCGGCTTCGCACGGATGCAATAGGTACTAAAATATGTAAACCTTGCACTTTATTTTATTACATCTACTCCCCCCCGTACCCCAGTGACGCTTACATGGAGCCTACATCGCATGCTGGTTAGCTGAGCGCGGTGAGCGGCAACCACGCGACTTTTTTCTAATACTAGCATTTTTAAACTCGTGATATCTTCCGAATTGAATAATTCAAAAAGTTATATAAAGGTATTGAAGCCGTCTTGAATGACAAGTTTATTTTGATAAGGATAATACCAAGGTGCAATTAAAGAGCCCTGTCAAGCGGCGGCGTATTAATTAATTTTTTAGAATAAAAAAACGCTTACTTTGACATATCTATAATATTTAGACATATGCTGTCGCGACACTTTTTGTAGATAATTATGAGTTCTGCAAAGTCGTAGTACATGATTTTGTTCTATCATCAACAGATTTCGCAGCGCAGGCGATGTAAGGAATTTTTCAGGTTATTTACATTATTGGAGTTTTAGTAAGGATTCCTATTTTTTTTTTAAATTATATATAGCCTAAGTCTGAAGATAGTGTAGCTTTCCAACGATGAAATAATTTTTGTAATCGGTCTTGTAGTTTCGGAGCCTATTCATTACAAACAAACAAACAAATCTTTACTCTTTATAATATTATATAATATATAGTATAGATTAAAACAATAAAAGTACTTATTTTTATAGAATCGGGGAAATGTACATATGTTATGTCCAATAATTATAATATTTATTTATTTATTGTAATAATATGTAGAAAAAAATATTTTAAAAGAAAAAAGCTGAATAAAAGACATAATGTGTTAAACTAAATCATGCCTTCCTTTTGATCAAATCAAAAAGCCGTATGAATCATAACTATAAACATATCAACCATATAGTTACTACCATCAAAATATTTTATTCATTCGTTACGTCTTGGGATTTCAAAAAGCTTTCAATCCTGAAACTAAATTGCAAAATGTTTGATTTGATTGAAGGAAATAAAACGTTTATCCATCGGTATCTATAAATCTTGAGATCAGAACTCTTCCGAGTCGTAAAGCGACCCAGGTAACTGCTTCTTTTTACGATACGAGTATCAAAGAGTACCAACGATCATTCAGAGTTTACACTGTAAAGAATATTATTAAAATTACATTATGTAAACTAAACGTGTAATTACTCGCACAGCCGGCAGCTTTAGTTTGAGAACAACTCAGTACATTGTCACTGTCTATCTATCTGACTTGCTTATTGACGCGGAAATTTGGCATGACAAGGTACTATACGAACTAATGATGCTGGCTGTACATAATAAAACACCTAAAAAACTACATAATTTTGATGATAAGACGATGGCAATAATCTGATAAGACAAAATAAGTTTGTTTATCTATAGCAAAAAGCGGATCCTATAAAAGTCAATACAAAGTAAATTTTAACGCAGTTACAATTCGGCCTTTCCAACGAATTAAACTCTTTCCAAATGAAGTGCTGGGTTGGGAAAGTAGCCATCGTCACTGATTGTGATGATGAAGTCGGAGTAAACGTTATAGAGCAACTAGCTAAAGCTGGTATGATAGCCATTGGATTTGCAAAAACCGATGACATCATTAATGAAACAACGAAAAAATTTAAAGACTTGCCTTCTAAAAAGATCGCAGGAAAAGTTGTTTTGTGCAAATGTGACATAACTGACATTAAACAGCTACGAGCAGCTTACGAAAACATTATTGGCACGTACAAAGGTGTTGACGTGTTGATAAACAACGCATATTCTAACATTGATTGTTTAGTCAGCACCGGAAATTTGGAAGATTTCAAAAAGGTGATTGATGTCAATATTTCTGCTCTCATAGCCTGTACAAGATTAGCAGCTGGCTCCATGATTGATAGGAACAGTAGAGGACACATCATCAATATCAACGATCTTTGTGCGTATCAAATACCAGAAGACTCGAAAAAAAATGTGTTCATTGCTTCCAAAGGCGCCATTACCTCTGTCAATGAAATATTAAGACATGAGTTCAGATATCTGAAGGCAAACGTAAAAGTTACAAACATTGCGTGTGGTAGTATCGAGAGTGAAGCAGAACATTCACCTGATGAACCAAAATTGAAGATAAGAGATGTAGCTAAGCTGGTCAAGTTGATTTTGAACACACCAGAGCATCTACAAGTTCATGAAGTGCTTCTAGATTCTACATTAAAATGAAATAACTTCGTAAATATTTACTCCGTCTTGGTATATGTAATAAGTATCAGAGATATATTTATTTTTCTTCTATCTACGCAGATCCTAGCAATGTAATGTAATAATGAGGGCAGGTACATACTTAATTTGTATCTTATGCACTATTTATTAAGCTGTCAAGTGTAGTGTCAGTTCCTTGACTGTATTACATGCAATGTATTTTATTGATTACATTTAATTTCACTATGTACCTTTATTTTTTTTTAATAATGCAATTTACCTACCTTTTGCAACATATTATTATTTGATAATTTTTTGTACGTATGGTTGTGAATATGGCCAAGTTTTTTCCTTCTCCGTCAATGCAGGCGAACTAATGTTAATTCGGAAATGTAAAGAAAGAAACACAAGATAAGCAACCTTTCTCTTAGCGCATTCAAAGCCGCGGCTGCATTATCCTAATTAAATGGGAGGAACATTAGTGCTCATTACGGAATGTTCTGCTTAACTGTGTTGCCAAGAACACAATTGGTGTTCTACTTTATTTTATGAGATATGGACTTCAATATGAAATGTTGGAACAACATACCGCCTCCAATAAGGAACTCTCAGACCAAGAATAGTTTTAAAATCAAATTTAGGGCTTGGAAGTTCAAATGATATGAGCCTTGAATTTGATAAACATTAAGTTACTTTTAATCCTTTCTTTTATTTATTTTTATTTTATTATTAATTTATTTTTGTATGTCCTCTTGCACTTTGCACGTATTTGCTGATCTTTGTTGATTATTATCAACCCGCATTTGGTGAATGTGGGTATACAACTCTTGATTGTAGCGGTGTCGAATTATTGCCTGTAGTGTGGCTTGATTGGGTTGCTCGAGTAGATTATTTGCTGTTTCCTAGCACGCTTTACTTATGCAAGATGGTGTGTAATTGCTACCATTTATCTAATTATTGTTTTGCACTTTTAATGGCGCCTACCTCTCCGTCATCATCAGGCGACCACTGAAAACCAGCGTCGTGGTGCCATGCAGTGGTATCACGGCATAATGCTGAGATGGTTGCCTTTTTAGCACACTATTAGGGTAAGAATTAGATTAGATGTAAGCTGTTACCTGTTTAGTTTAATTTGTAGCTCTAATATAATTCCTTGTAACATTGTATTTTTTTTATATCGTTTTTTGTGTGCTAAATAAATACTTTCACTTCACTTCACTTCACTTCACTTCACTTCACTTCACTTCACTTCACTTCACAAGTAAAGTCGAGTGACACCGAGTACCTAGGTGCATATGCCTTACTAGAAATATATAAAGGCCTTAATTAACAGTAGACAATATTTTATACATTTTCACGATGCACAAGTATTAAAATATTGTAACGTCACAGTATCAAGGTAATATATTTCTGTGAAGTTTTTTGCGTTAAAAAGTATATTTATCTATCTAGGATTTATATGAATACATTTTTTTAACATGCGATCTTTAAAATAAAATGGATGTCCGTGAAGCGATAGAAAGTGCTGCAGTTATGCAGATAACTAATCTAAAATTTTTATGAACTAAATTTAAAACTAAAAAAGACATTTTAAATTATATTTAAGCAGTGGTGTACCTAATTGTGAAGGTATGTGTTTAGAAATCTATAAACATTTCTCATTTTGAGGCTAGTACAAATTTTACACTCTACTAAATCTATAATTAATCCAATTCATGGCAACACTGTGTACAAACATTTAGTGAATTATGCAGCAACCCCAACCGAGTCAGTCGGCCTTTTGTATGGTCGGCAACAAAAGTGAGCAGATTTTTTTTCTTCCTAAATCGGCTTTACTAAGTTGAAACTGACGATACCTTCATAAATACGCGAAATATTCTTTGACGTGTGAAAATGTTCTTAATTATATAAGTTAACTTTGTATAAACAGTGTGTACCTAATAAATATTTTTCTTTCTTTCTTTCTTTCTTTCTTTCTTTCTAATTTTTTAAGACTTACGGTGTAATGCTCGTCCGTTACATTTACAAATACCCACCATACCGTTATTTTACGATTTTTGTACTTTTTTGTATAAACGCATTAGAATGGGTAGAATGTATTTAAATTTGGATTCATTGGAGGTTGTGGTGCCTACCCTGTGATCAAAGAATTGTGGGTCTGATTTGATTCCCATTCCCGAGTAAACATGCTAATTACGAATATGTTGGTTAACAGACATAAAATATCAGACAAACTGAAGGTCTTTTTCACTTTTTCTGCTTTTTGTCAACTATTGGTTTTATTAATTTATAAATCTCTGTAGGGCACAGCCAAAAAATAACGTCAAAGTACAATCTACATAGTTCCTGATTATTCAAAAAATCAAATGACTGTACAGTGAAGAGCACGTCAGATTATACATTTCGAACTAAGGACTGCGCTTAGGACATTGCTATAAGAACTAATTTTGAACTGCAAATGTTTGCCGTTATGTGCTTTTAATTGTACGTAGAAGTAAATCTCACAATAGCATTATGTTAAATCTAATTACACATTGATTACTGAGAGTGGTTGCGCCAACTGACTTCAATTACTACAGATGTTAGTTTTAAAATGTACGTTATTAACATGGACTTAGTATAATATTAAGTCCATGGTTATTAATGACATCAATCAATGACATCCGCTGGAGACAATAACAGTTAAGACGGAGTTGCATTCCACGTTTTAGTTTAATCAGGAATTAGAAAAATGGAGATTAAGTGAGACGTAATATTTAAACAGACCGCTCATGGTCCGCCCTCTTTCAAGAAATAGGGTTTCATTTTTCTCAAAGCTTAATTGGTTTGAGGAACAAAAGGCAAAAACAGCGTTTTCCACACCGAATGGAACTTAATTAATATTTTTGCTTATTTTCCTAAGATTAAAAAGTCATTTGCAATTTATCATAAATTGCATAGTGAGTTTAATGTACAGCAAATGTATTATTTTCATTTATTTCTGAATATTGTTAGTGCATAGAATTTTAGATGTGCAGTCAAAAGCACTTCAGACTAAACACTACGGACTTTGTACCGATCTTCTAGTGGGGGCATTAGAACTAAAACTATGTTTAAAGCCGGCTTTTATTACGTATATTATATACCTTTAAGCGTATTGAATAATGTCACTACACCATTTATATAATTTAAAACCTTGTTACGGCATTTGAGTCCTTACTCGCTCGTTTTTACTTAATTCGGAAATTTAAAAATGAAAGTCTTTCCAATCAAGATATTTAATTTAAGTCCCTACTTGTTTACCTCCATAGGTATTATAAATTTAATAAAAGCTTGTCTTATAAATAAAATAAAAATGTTTTAAATTGTTGGCTCTACACTTTTTAGGTCCAATTTTCCAATAGCCAGATATGCCAAAAACGCGAACCATTCGTGAAAAGTTTGTTTGATAGGTTATATTACCAAAAATACCATTTGCTACTTTTTAAGATTTATTTCAGTATGTACCAAATTGCATGCATACTTTTTAAGATTTATTTCAGTATGTTCAAACTAAAAAAGCTTATACGTTAAAAAGAAAAAGATAAATATCTCTGTAGTTGTTTTTTTAAGTTACCCTACATCGTCACAGAAAATATGATGCTTTACTAGTTTATAATCCTTTTAAATTGGTCCAGTCCTACTTTTTGAGTCTATTGAGATGCAAATCGTTCCTTTAATGATATTCGTTTAGTTATGCATTTGTCATGAGGTTTGAACGAGCGTACCGACTAAACCTGATCAATAATCACGTTGAAGCAGTTCATTCTAACCACATCACGAATTCTATTATCCTTCACAAATCGGGAAATTACTATTTCAATCGTTGTTAGTGTTGTTTAACTCGTCACTTATTATCGATGCAAAATGCTTCCACACTGGTTTTGAGAAATATTTGGCGTCAAACTGCAACATAAATGGTTTTAACAACAAAAAAGTAGGTAATATGACCTGAATCTCAGATTTAGTAACAGCCTAATATTTAATAAATAATAAATAAATCCAGTAACAATTGAGTTTGTACTCATACTTTAAGCTTGTTTCGCATAAAATCTAAACCATGAAAAATCAATTGCAAAATCATGACCGTACCAAGTCAGTACAGGGGACCGTTTTGGAGTTTATTAAGTTTTGAATAACATTGTGTTGTCTTCAATCTTTGCTTTTTAATTTCATACGCAATGGGCCAAAAATAAAAAAATAATTCAATATCATGATCGATTGGATTTCCGAGGTGTGAAACTTCCATCTCATGACACTAAAATAAGTGAAAAAACCGCTAAAACAAATGAATTACAATAATAATTTAACCCCTTCAAAATATATGCTGCAGAGTTGCACAAAAAGTATGTAAATCACGTTAATTGCACCAGACCACATTTTAAACATGCTGCCCCACCGCCTGGACCGTTACGTTTAACTGTAATAGTCTTGTTTACAATGTCCGTGTTGTGGCAACACAGCCTTCCTGTAGATCTGTACTGGTAGGCAGGCCACATTCATGTAACAGTAGTTAGATAAAGCTTGTGTATCCAATAAAATTTATGCAGTAAATAGAGAGAAAAAAGCTTTTTTTCAGTTGAGTTACAACCAAGCTATGACTAAGGCTCAGGTTTCAAATGAACTAAAATAATGCCCCATCATAACGCTGTCATTACAGTTCCATCCCATATTTTTTTTTGCCAAGTTTTTTTTTAAACTGTTATAACGCTATTAATACGTCCGTAACAGTTTAAATTGCAACTAACGCAGCAAAATTAAGCTGTATTGCTAAAAAGTAGTTCAAACGTCTGGGCCACAACTTCATAGTCAGCTGTTTTGAGAGAGCTCAAGGGAGTCTTAGTAGTTGCAGAAAATAGTCCGACTTTGATGCTGAAACGCTATAAAATGCAAACGGCCTTTCACGAATTGGGCCGCATTCCAACCGATCACATTGCGGATTATCCTCTCTCGCACAATCAGCGTGTAACTGATATTACGAGTCTAAAGATGCCCAGTTAACCTCACATGAGCGTCCCCGTGCCGTCAAACGCGGTACGCAACTGAACCTTTCCACTTCCCACAAAACGCAATTAAACCGGACTAGCCGCGCTGCCCGTGCGGCTTGCGGTGCGACCCTTCCCAGGATAATCAGTGCTCAACGACTGTTGTATTGTCTATCTACGTTTAAGTTTTACTCTGGAAAATCCACACAGGGAGTAAGTAGTAGAAGTACTAGTAGGTACTACTTATTACCAGGAGGTTGATTCACAAACGTCAGAAACGTTTCTATTCGGAAAATTTATGTTTTGTTTCTGTCCCTTCTTTTGTTTTGTTAAAGGGATAACATTTATAGTTTCCGGATCCGAATCTGATTTTGACGTTCTGTGAATAGGCAGTACCTAAGGCTTATGTTTTGTGTAATGACTGATCACAACTTTATGTGCAAATATACATACACATACATTAATGTGTTCAATGCTTTACATACATAGACACATTATGTTAATTACAGCACTACACATCGCGTCTGCACAGCTCTAGGCGTCATATCTTCCATGTAATTAATTAAATGTGGACTCTAAGTGTGTGCACATATCCAAAAACCTCATTTTTGTAGATAATTGATTATCTACAAAAATGTTGGTTGTGTAAAAATATTTTGATAATATTTTACTCACTTAATAGAATTCGGTAGGTCAATGTTTGCTTATAATATGGAAAAATCTTACTCACCTAGGAGCTAAATGAAGTTGCTAAAACATATTAGCAACTCACATATCTAGTACGGGCCAAAGAACCTTGGCACATAAAATGCGATTGTCCGTAGTTGGATCCGGACCGTTCACATCGCGGTTAACCTTCCCCCGTGCAATCAGCGTCCAACTAGCAATATGAGTGGAAACTGGAAAGATTGCCCTCTCAATCACACCTAAGAGTCCTGCAGTACCGAACGAGCGGTACGAACGTCCCCACAAAACGCAATTAAGCCGGACTAGCCGTCCTGGGCATGCGGCTTACGTTGCCTTCGTAGGATAATCAGTGCTCAAAACGACTGTCGTATTGTCTACATGGATTCCAGACTCTTACTCAAATAGCAGCAAATTTAAAAGCTTAGAACGGAAGTATGAGCATTTTTTAAGTATTTGGATTAGTTATTTTCTATTCAATTTAATAAGAAAAAGCCTAGAATTATCAGAAAAAGCCTCTGCAACTTTGACGCTTTGGCTACATTTACGCTGTCTTTTCTTTAGCTCTCTAAATATACATATTTTTCTTTGTATGTTAAATGGCAGCTAAGCTTTTTACAAAACCTACCTCTATCAGTAGGTATCACTGGAGAAATAATTTCACGATAGATCACGGGTATTCCATGTTCTATATTTTTTCGAGGATTTCGTACAGGCCTATATTCAATTCAAGTTCATTAGTAGGACAGTGTCGACCCGGCAGTGCCTGGATGCGGCGCGGGGCGCGAATCGCATCGTGGTGGAGCCGCGGAGGAAGAGGAGGATGCGATTGCATTTGCTTGCCTCCCTATCTTCCACGGCCGGTGAGTTTCGGGACTCCATCTGCCTCTCAGAGGGAGAGCTGGAGTGAGAATTTTGAGTGCCTTCTGTGGTGTATTCATATTTTTTAATTTCTAATATCCTCAAAAAGTTCTTATGACCTCAATATTTTGAACAAACGATTTCTACTGTTTTCGATTCAGTTCACACCTATCAATATACGGTTAAGCCTCTGCCACATCTTTACTACCTATACATATATGTACTATCAAGTTGCAGTCTTGCTCTTGACTCTAATTACGGACCCAAAAGTTTGGCTAGAAAGATGTGGACCTAACTTCGCAAATGTTATGTCCAAGTTTCAAATTACAGAGTGTCACGGATGGCATCATATTAGACGAAATGTTCCTCGGTTATTTAGTAACTCTTGCCCTAGCCCTTCTTGACAGCTAACCGCAGTAAGTAGGTACTCAAAAATGAACCCATAAAACCCTTAGCCTTTGCGACAGCAACATCGTCAGCATGGAATTGTTACTTTGCATAAAAAAAAAATTAAAAAAAATTTAACAAGCTATAAACATGAAGACTTATATAGCTTACCGTAAACAGCTTCATATTACTGATATAAATAGCTTCATATGTAAACATCGATTAGATTGCTCTGCGAACTTACTTCCATCCCCACACAGCAAGGAACGTTAAAAAAGCTACAGTAAACATTTTATTTAGTTCTTACTAAATGCTATAGTATTTAGAGCATTTAGTAATGTAGTTTTATCTTCCAACATAACAAACTCTCATTAAAATTTTTAGCTCCTATTTCAATCCATAAAGTATTTTTTTGCGATAGACTGTGTTCTCTCAAAAATATCAAAGGTTTTCTCCAAAAAAGTTCTACTTTATCCCTGTAATTTTTTTTATTAAAATCAGTTCAATGGTATAGGCGTCTAAGTTAAAAGACAGAGTGTGCTTTATTCAATTACCCATTGAGTATAATGGTAAAGATTTTATCCGTTTATTTTGACGGGTATTGAAAGACAAAGGCTGTGAATTCATAAGTAGCCAGTCTACGTCAAACCTTTGGTCTGATAAATTCCCAGATGTTGGAGTTCATCTATCTATAACTTATAGAAGTGTGTATGTATAGTTATAGTCTATATGTAGTATACTTATAAAGAGTGTAAATCTTTATCTTCGTCTAAAGACGGGCCTTTAAAGTGAAGCTCACGAAATCCGCTTGAACATGTCTTATAAAATATCCAGAATATCCCTCTGAAATGTCAAGACACACAGCAAACCTTTGTCATACAACATTAGTCTTTCAGAACACAAAGCGTATCTAGAACGGCGAGAGCTAATATTTTCACAGCACACAGATCCATCCTGCACGACCAATGACGTATAATCAACTAGACTACATCTTGCGATCATATGCAAAAACCAAAACTTTTGATAGAACAAACATTTTTATTGTGACATCATGTTGTAGGATCTGATAGCTTTACCAAAAAAAAAATTGTAGATACTGAAATTAAGTGAATTATGTAGATTAAGACCAATTTTATAAGACAAACTTTACTAGTAATTGTAAAAAATATAAATAAATTACACAAAATGTTTCATTGTAGGCAAGCAATGTTTTTTACGCATTTTCATATTTAACTCCTTGTTAACTCAAAATCACAACAAAATGTATAAACTACTTTGTTGGATACCTACTCAAATTCAAATAAACATTTATGTTTAATCTTTAATGCGACAAATAAAGTTTTTGATTGAACTGTTTATTATTCGGTTTTTTGTATTATAAAATAGTAATATGTAGATAGGTTACATATTAAAGCTGAGAATTAAAAAATCGGACAGAACTGAAACATCCACTCTAGTTTAAAAGTCGATGTGAAAGTGCACAATTTACTTGCATTCTGCGAAATTCTGGAACAATCTTACCTCGCCTCAGATTTGCCGGCTTTTTAAGAATGTCTTTTATATACGAGTAATACCGTCGCAAAGCAACTTGTCTTGTTATACGAAACAACAAACGGCAAAAATGTAACACAATCTTCTGGATTGAGTTCTACTGAAGGTGGGACGCGAAAAGTGGTTTAGTGGTACGTCACAAAATTGAGTGACATAATATATGAATCGGTTGCGTTTACTTTATCGCGATTTAATTGACATTTTCTTCAAACACTGCTGAAAGTGAATAATCTACATATCCACTTTTAGCAGAGTTTAAAAGTGAATAAGTAGATTATTCACTTTTGTTAAAGCACCTTCATATCTGAGAGGCAAGTAGACCGGTCTCTGAGGTTCCAGGTTCGATTCCCGGTCCGATCAATATGGAAAATGAACGTTTCTATATGGTCTAGGGTCTGCGTGTTGGTACCGTAGTTTTATTTGATTCCTGTAACACATGTGCTTAATATACTTATCACACAACCAGAGCATTTTGTGATGTTGTACAATATTTATGCATATTTAATTATTAAAAAATATGTAGGTACAGTGTTGTTTTTAAACTTGTAGTAAAAAACGGCATTTCTATCTTATGTAGACTATTTCGAGTACACATGCTAGCCTATATTTTTTTTTAGTTTCAACATTAACCTTTAAATATATTTCTTGTTCTATTTGTACCGGATGTGTTTGCCGCATCCAGACAAATGGACGATTAATATCGTGTTCTACAATGTTTATTCATCTACCTATGCGATCAGCGCGCCCCAATTTCAATAGCTCATGATCTGTTCTTCAGTACAACACTCCGCTATTGTGTAAAGTGAATCAAATTTTAAAGTAATTGAAAACGGAAAAGGATTTCCACTTCACTTTGAAGCCACAAGGCGAGGCTACATAGAAAAGTTGCACCACTTTCCAGGCTCATGCTCTTGCTGGTGACTTTGCCTTTTTTTTGTAGGTACATTTTGTAAAAACTAGCATTGAAGTCGTATAAACAAAAGGGCACACAATCGCAATGTTATTTGAAACGTTCTTTAGAACGCATCCAAAATGCAATATTGTAACCTAGATAATAATAATCATCATTATTTCTAACCATAGGCCTCTCGCAGACATAATATTTTTTTACATTGTTCTAACCGCTAATGTTTAAAACGAAACGCAAGTCTTTTTTATTTTTTAATTTATAATATTGTATGGACAATGGTCTGCACACTTTTTAAATACAAATTGTACCTATGTTTTGCTGTAAAAAAAATGTCATTCTGCTCATAGATCTGCAAATAGATTTGATAGGTTGACTTACAGATAGAGCGTATTAGGGTGGTATTATGGAGAAGGGAAGATTTAAATGTTGTAAATGCTGAAGCAATGCTATTCACTAGTAAGTTACAAAGTCTTATTGATTTCAAACTCATCAACTGAAACATTATTTCCTCAATACGAAAACGCCATGACATTTTCATTAACCTTTCATGTCTTCAAGTAAGACCGAGATTAATTTAAATATTCTATCAGACAATCCAGCAAGAATACTCAATGATAGGCACTCAAGTTTTGGTATCAAAGGTTTGTTGGAAATAACCCCCTGCCAGCATTAAATAGAATCTGCTTAATCCTTTGTTAATCGTTGTGAGAAACCTGTTCTGCAGTAAGGAACGGTCCTTTGATCCTCAATATTAACTTTTAATGGGCGGCCATTGCGAAGGAATTAATATGCAATTTGCATGTTAATCGTCCATTCGACGGAAAATCGTAATTTTCGTCAAGATGAACTTTCTTGGGTCGTTAATGAAATTTTCAACGCGCTTAAATTGTTCCCAATTAGAGGGTTCGAACAACTAACTTAAGTTCTTGGTGCAAATAGTGTTAAACGAATTGGACCGGTGAAGTACCAGACTGATAAAACGCGAGGCATGGATACGAAATAAGACCATTTATGACTGGAACGTGAAATTAGACGAAAGAGCCTCTATGATGACATGAAAGAATTTGTCTCCAGATACACTGCTCTTTCGTCACGCGCATCTCTTGATTATAACAATTTTAAATCCCCTCAGCCTTAGTTTATGAAGTCTGCCGATTGAAAGGATCACAAAATATGGCCCACTTGTTGCTGACGTAGTAATTAATGGGCGGCTCTGAACTTAATTCCAGGACCAGATGATAAAAAATAACGTTTTTCATGAAAAATCGGTAAAGTCGGGATTACCCAATAAAGAAAGACTGCGGTTTAATCGAAGGATAAATTACTAAAAGTTATTTTACGAATTTTACAATTTAAGTTTTTAGCGCAAAAGTTATATTAAAGACGGACTTGAAATAAAAAGGCTTTGTTTTAAGTGGAACTTCCAAATACTTTTAAATTCGGCCGGACTATCTCTGAGGTCCCGATTTCATGATTAAGGGTTCGATTATCGGTCCGGTCAATATAAAAACACTACTGGGACAAACGGGAATGATTCTCTATACAATTGAATTTTCTCGGTTCAGGGTGTTGCTGTAACTTTGTAGTTTCTGATTTACGAAACACAAGTGCTTTAGCTTCTTACCACTACAAAGCAATGTATGTGAGGCTGTCCAGTAATTATATTCACATACCTATTTATATTTTAAACGGAGCTATGGTCCCAACTATTCGATACTTTGGCTTATGTAAATCAGTTTAAAATAAAGATAAAGCCAAATCGCAATTGCAACAAATCAGTAATTTAAGCCGAAATTGTCTGTCAACAGAGAAAAAAATTCGTTTTAATCTTTTCTTCCTACGTTAGGTTCCTAATCGAAGCCAATTTTAGAATTATGATTGAATTGTGTGGTATGTTACTTGCAATATTTTCAATTAGGTATCAGTTAAAATTCATCCTACTCTAGAGTACAGTCCACAACCTAATTAAGCCAAGTTTTACGAATTCACAGCAGCTTTAAATATTACCCTCGATCACGCTTACCAAGTAGTAGCGAAAGTTGGCGTTTTGAACTCGCGACCACCGCCATAAAATTATCATCTCTCCGAACTTTGTAACTTAGATTGACTTCTCAGCGAACTTCTCTGAAGTCGCAAATTAATCTAGAGGATACTTTTGCCGGTATATTTCTGGTACCTGGGCTTTCAACCTTGAAATTAAGCAGGAAAAATCGTGTACATGACACGGCAGTGTTGGGAAAATAGGCGAAATGAATATGTTCATAGTGTGCTAAATTTTGATAGGGAGTCAGTTTCACTTAATTAAAAACTCAAATATATCAAACAAGTACTAATATTTTAAATTCAAACTTAGTTGCAAAACTCAACGACGTCGTCACATTGAATTTTAAAACGCCTTAATATTCTCACATTGTTCAAAATTCATTTCACGGCCGAAACTTTGTCGTAAAGCCCATAAAATATCTCTGAATACGCCTGATTCTGTAAATCTTCTCGGGCTCTGGCGGCTACAACATCTTTACACGGTCTAAAACTGTTTCTGGGATTTTATGCAGGCAATCAAGAGGTCATGAAAGTAGAGTAGATTGAAATTGTTAAGTATCTTGTGTTTATAGGTTTCATAAAGCAACCCCTCATTCAACAATTTGAAATCCTCCTATGGACAAGAGCCAGATCATATGTGAATTGTGATGACCTATCTAACAATTCAATAGGGACAATCGCGCATTATAAATCTGCTAGATGGCATTACCATTTTAATAACATTGACAGAATAATATGTCACGTAGATATGTAGTAGTTGGACCCATGGACTTAGTATAATAAACTATACTAAGTCCATGGTTGGACCTCAATTCGTATTGCCACTTAATGGTGCAATACGTACAATCGTACGTAGCGAATTTGACTGTCATAGGGGATAGCAACATTATTAACAAACATTGTCATTTTGCACATCAACTTGTATCAATACATACGGTCTTTCAACAAAAAGTACTGTAGATGATATAAATTTATACTTATGTTAAAAATTTTAAGAACTTGTGTATAGGGACCTAAGCAAAAAAACCTTCTTTCATTATACAAAGTTGGGGTTCAACTTCGTACAACACGTATCTCAACACTATTCTTCAACTATTTAGACCCGTCCAGCGGCTGACATGGGTACATTGATTGATTGATCATGGCAATTACACGCTAAACTCATTACGTACGTTTTCCCTAAAGCCCTTAAGTAGATTGTTAGTATACACAATTCAATCAGACGTCCTAAGTTCGGTCATTATTTATTTTATGTGCTTTATCATAGTATATGATGTGTAAATACGTTTTATATTTCAGAAGTTACGTGTCTCTTTTAGACTAAGGCATGTATCTAGGTAAATGTAATTATAAAATACTCATATAGTGCTTTATAACATACACGCTCCGCTTTTAAAACGCACGCAAACCGCTAGTGTGAAAATGCCTTTACAATATTTTTTAATAAAAATAAGAAAATAAGCTTTCTATAATTTACACGTGCTTGCGCATTTTTTCTAAGTTTTCTATACATCACTCAACAAAATGTAATTGCTGCATACCTTGTTTTATTTAACTTCGATATAAATAAGCAAGCCCTAAGTATTATTTGAAAATACCGACTGTTCTTACTTACCGGCAAGCTTAAATGCAGATAACACAATAAATAACAAGAAACTTAAATTATGACATTTAAATAAATACTCATTCAGTCTTGCCAGATCTTGTCAAGTTCAACTACTTAACAGGTTACACTAGTTTTTTGAGGCTATATACGGCTTGTAACATAATTCACAAGCTGCACTTTCAGTAACTTACCTACAACATTTCCACAATCGCCCTAACTCGTCTAGTTTTAAAATTTCACGGCAGACAGGCAGCATCGTAACTTTATACTATGTTGCAAATTCTACATTTACAGTGGTTTCAGCAAAGTGTAGCACTTTATGAGCTGTAACTAACGATTGTCGTAGCTACACCTAAAGGTACTCCCTCACCGCAAGCATTCAGCTGTTATGAAACATTTTAGGTTTCATTTTAAGCATTACTTAACAATACAGGTAGTACTGTAAAGATTTGACTTTGCGAACGCTTACGAGTGTTTTAGTGTGTTTAGTTACATAACTGCCAGGCGAAGCAATGTAGCAATATTATCTACCTATTTAATATTGTTTTTTCGGAGGAAAAAACAGAATAAACTGTTATTGATGTCATGAATTATTTAAAGTAAACTCATAAATAACACTAGTTGAATGAAGTGAAATATTAGATACACATCATAAAATTACAAGTATTGTTATAATTTGAATCTGCAACACGCGAAAACAAACTCCCGGTGAGTGATCATCTTAAGTAATATGTTGGAAAACAACTACAGACACCACTCTACAAATTGTGACTCGATCTAGATGAAAAATAATATTTTACTTAATATCAAATAACAGATCTAAGCAAAACTACTTATGCAAGGCGGCCAATAATACTGTTACTGAAAATATATATTATTAAACTTTGATACTTCATTGTATGTTTATGAATTGAATGGATCATAGCCGTTTAATTGTGAAATTATTTGATGCTATGGTAATGAGGCCGACATTTGGCGGCCGCCCAAGATTTGATAGCGGTGTTTATTGTCCAATTTTATCTTCGAATGCCTCCAAAATGCATATCGAGCGTTTCCGAATGACATTAGGAAAAATTCCGTAGATGGCTGGAAGGCAGATGTTGAAAATATGCCAACAGAGCCTGGGACCTGAACGCTGCGGAGAGAATACGATTTCGGATGCATTTTGAATGAAATTGCTTACCCGCACCATCAATCAACTGGTAAGAACAACATCTGTTCTTCAGAATACGTAAAGCTCAGTTAATTGTTTTCCTCAAAGCAGAAACATGTTGCTTGTTAAAGTGGAAACAAACAATTTGTTTTATTTCGTAGCAATTATAAGCCGATAGTCCACGTGGCATATGTAGGCAGGTCGTTGTCCTCAAATATGTAAACAAAGATTTTTACATACCTACAAGTTGAAGTACCTACACAAAAAATAGTAATTCTCCCTGACCATAAAAATCTATTGCGAAAAACACGTAGATTTTCGTGATATTAATGCATGTCGTTTGCAGTGACCGTCATACATATCGCCATACTATAAAATTAGTAGGACATTACAGATTTAGTTAACGTTCCTATATATCTATAAAGAATCTTCCAGACTCTAAAATCCATACTAATATTATAAATGCGAAAGTAACTCTGTCTGTCTGTCTGTCTGTCTGTCCGTCTGTTACTCTTTCACGCCTAATATGAAATTTGGCACAAATATAGCTCGAAACTTGGATTAAAATATATACTACTTTTTGTTTTGAATATTAGGGGAGAAAGGGGCAAAACCGACCATGAAAGGATGTAGTCCACGCGAACGAAGTCGCGGGCACAGCTAGTGGTTAATAAACCAAGCGACATAATTACCGCAATTGAATTTCACATTCTGGATCCCCGTTGATTATCTACACTGCACATAAATCAAACATAAATTGAATAAAGCATTACTAAACCGCACATCGATTTAGGTACTCGGCAGAGTAAACACAAATTGAAATTCGACGCACAAACTCAGTGCATATGTATGTTATTCCTTTCAATTCGAATCTCAGTCAGGGTAAAACTCGTTCGACAAGGATGTATCGTATTCAGCCGCGAAACGAGGGCTGCGATTTGAATGAAACAGAGTAAACTGATTTCCCCAGCCGATAGGCGGATTCCGAAGATCCGCGATCATATCTCAATTCGGCTCATTCGCGAACCGCATTTGCGTTTTAGGCGGGACGCATTGTTTAAAGTAGGATTACCTATATTCGCTTATTCCAGCCTTATACGTTAGGTTTAGGAAAATTATGAAAGCATATTTTTTTCCTTGTTAGTCCCATATTAAGACTGCACCAATTCCTATTATGATCATAAGACTCAGAAGACTAGACTCAAACGCAATAGAAAATATTTTGTTTTATGTTTTAAAGTGCATTCTGCCTTATGAGAATGTTATGTAAAAATAAATGTCAAAAAATAGTACTAAGAATTCGATATCAGTGTAGTTTTTATCATTAGCAACTTCCGTAGGTATCAGCCTACTACGGCAAAGGCAAACAAACAGCACAAATTATTTTACTGGTGTGTTCAGATGTTCTCAACACCCTATAAAGTACAAATCACATTTGAAGAACTAAATAATGGTATGATTAGAATTATCTTTTCTTTGTTACCTGCTAGTATGTCTTCACAAATTAATTACAGCGCCTTCTAGGTATTAGCAATAAAATTATGAATTGAAAAAAAATATCAAATGTAAGGCCTTAGTCCATACATACCAAAAATACATTGTAACCATTTCCTCACGGATTTGATACACTTTATATGGTGTGTGCACGATTGTAGCTTCTAAACTAATACGTTTAAATTCTAAAGTCCTCTTTAACAGGTGTTACTTACTTTAAATGAACTAGGAAGTTGTAATCAGATGATAAATTTAATACCGTTAGTGAAATGGATATCTATGTAATCCATTAGTGTAACCAAAACAGGCTCGCGCCTTAATGACAAATTACCACAAAACAACCACAGCTGCCATATATTTATCAAATAACATTTCGTAATCACATTTTATTTAAAGTAAGCACTCGATAATGCTTAAACTGGAATTTAGTACCCCTATAGGAGTTGCATGCAAGCCTATATGTAAATATAAGTATGTAAAATATTCGATTATTAGGTAGGTACGACCAAAAGCACTTCAGTCTATACACTTTTCGTCCCCTTTAAGATGTTAGCATAAAAAATACTTAATATCAATCTGCAAATGCTCACCTTGACGAGCTGGTTTCTTGACGAACGTATAGCACGTTACATTTATTTTAAGAGCTGACTTGTTGAATATGAAGATATTCAGCATACATAGAAGTATGGTTGTGCGTTACATCCAAAACCGTCAAAGTAGTTTTTGCGTGATAGAGGAACAATCATGCAAATAAACAGACAAACGTGTTCCTTTATAATTGTACTTAATTATAAAAGTACTATTATTTATAAAAACACAACAGGAAAATCTAACAACCAATAAACAACAACTTTTTAGTATGTGCTTTCTTATATTTTATTTAGAAATTAGTAACACTACTGTGTAAATAACAAAATACCTACCTACTCTTTATATTTAACTACTCATACATTATCATGAAATCAACTAATCTCAATATGCAAATTTAGGTTAGAAATAAATTCATACATTCAATTAAACAGAAAGTTTGAAAAGGTAGAAGAAAGACCTGACGTCTTTAAATTTTAGAATAGATGACAATAAGAATTTATCGTTTACGCGGCAAAGGCAGTGACTTGAAGCTATGCGTCTTTTGATAAGAAACAATTAGGTTATCAGTTCAAACAACAAAACAAGCAACATTAAAGATAATTAAGCACAGAAACAAGTGCGCGGAAGAGGTCTGAGTAGTACGGTGACAAACTGGTTAAACGGTACTGATGCGTTACTACCACTGATGCTCTTAACACATTCATTGTCGATTATAACTTACCATTGTTAAAACTCTGCGCGGAGTCCCACGGTTTTGAACGTGTTAAGTAAGTACTTAAATTAACCCGTGCTAATTTTCATTCCAAATGTGTTTACGCGGTCGCCCTTGTCGTTGCTTGCAATGTAGGTATACAAGCCTTCTTCTTAGTACTGAAGTCCTAGCTACCTCAGCCATTTTTGTTCCTCCAGGCCCCTAGTCTCCAACATTACGTGACATCGTAAACATCTACACGTTGATCCCGTACTCCTTGCACAATTTCCCGACGTGGTGGGAGGCGACCGCCGCACGTCGCGGTAGAGTGGAGACGTCGTCGCCCGTCGCCAGGCGCACGTTGAACGCCTGCAGCCGGCACGTGCCAGGCATCATTCTTCCTACCACCCTATCATACGAATATTTAATTTTACTTCTTTTTGCTTAGTAACTTGAAGTAGAAACTGTACAAGGAATAATTTTAATGACCATTTACATTGAAATTAATATCCTAGAGTAGTATTTGTCTCTTTGTTTATGTATAAATATATTTTGTAAATAAACATAATAAGAATGAAATAATTTTATTTTATTAGCCTAGTTCGTGGGGAAAGTACAATGGCCAAAAAGTTATGCCCATTTTTTATTTATAAAAAAATAATCCACAGCACAGGTAATTAACGGCTGTCTTTAAATTTTTGTCTAATCACGTATGTTTTATAAGGAATAATATTTTAATCAGATTTCGTGACAAATAAGTTAAATGGCGAAAATGTTTTTTTTTTCATATTTCATTTAAAAAAAAAGATTTTTTGATATTACGTGTCCTATAAAACTTAGTCAATACCTACACATATTACATAGTTACGCTCCACTGCAACGCAGTTATCATCACAAACAAGAATTAGTTCTACATCAGATATCAATACTAATGCTTACCTAACGGTGCAAGGAGGCTTTATCTCGGGCAGCAAGAAGTCGATCTCGTAATAGACGACCTGCATGGCCGGGCCGCCGTCGTCCCTTACCACTAAGATCTTGGCACACGACTCTCCTGGCCGCACGCTCACACATTTGGCTAGGTACAGTAGGTTTATTGCACATTAATCGAGGAACAATTATTGGTATTCAAATGAAGAACAAAATGTTATCACCGCTGTGGTTTATAGTTACGAATTTGCAGGGCAGTCTTTAATTAAATAAATGTCCTGGGTTATTTCTTATAACCCAGGACATTTATTAAATAGAAGACTAGATTAGAGTAGGGCGTAGAGTAGTTGATTGTATCTAGGAAGTTAATATGTTGTCATAACATATTCGACTTCTATTCAACGAAGTTAGTCTTTTACTAACATTGGTAAAAGTTTTTTAAATTGCTTCTATTTTACCAAAAAATGCAGTTATCAGTTTAAACATCAACCCTGAAAATACGACAGATATTTTGTTTTATTTGTAGGTAATTTGAAACTCTTCACGTAGGGCGCTGCTACCACGCTTTTTCAAAAACTCGTCAAGTAGATTACCAGTTTGTGTAACCGTTAAATTAGATATTAAACGTCATTATTGTATAATATTGCACTTTTGTATTTCTGCTCCGTATCCTGTACCGGTCTTCATTGCTTACTACCTACTAAGTTCTTGGCACACAACTTGCATGGTCCCACGCTCACATTTGGCTAAGGAGCGTGGAATTCTTTCAAATCTAGTGCCTGCCAGTTTAGACCGAAACAAACGATGTAGGTGAGGCACTATTGCGGTCGTCTTTGTTTTAAGTTGCAGAGGAATAGCAGTGGTCGGAAAAGTGTATTTTCGAATTTTTCTAACATTACAAACTGTAACCAGTTAGCAGATTTTTGTCTTGCATTAGGTATTCAACATGGAGTTTACGAGAAATACAAGAAATAGAGAGATAGAAAGATCGTTTTGTCATTAGTCGCAATCGCAACAGCATAATTTAAGCATAGCAGCCAAGCATGACATTGAGCAGCCTCAAACGCTGGTTTGAGGCTGCTCTAAGGTTCCTACATACTATGCACATTGAACGTTGATACTGATGACATAGGTATTAAGCTATGACACAAAGTAAACTTACCAACGATCTCGTAAATGACCATTACTCCAATTTCTTGCAAAGCCTTGTGCCATTTTAGGACCTTTTCAATGGGGCCCGAAAATGCTCGTAGACCAGTCTTCTGCAATGCCTATACACATAAAATGAATTTATAAGTCAGAAATAATTGCAAGCAATACCCAAACTATTTACAAGGCCTTTAGCACGTTAAAAAATCATTATCCCGGGGGAACTAGAACAGACAATTTTGTTTGAAATTTAAAACAATTTCAATCAATCAAATATTCACCTCCGCCGCTACAATTTCATAACTAGATATTGTGTCGTTTTGAGTTTCTTTACAATTTTTACACAGATAATTATCAAATCGTAAGCTCTTCGTTTAGTATGTGCGGTCGAAAGCACGTTAGACTAAATACTTTGGATTTTATTTTATTATTTTTACAGTACTACTTATATGCCGTACTAGCGAACTTTAAATATAAGAAACAAAAAAAAATTTAAACGGTTGATACAGCAGAAAAATTTTATCGCCTACGATAACTTGCGGTTAGCTCAGTTTGTAAGAGCAGCACGCGCGATACGTGAAGGTCGTGGGTTCGATTCCCGCACCGCAAGGGGAGATAAAAATTTTCTGTTTCTAATACTTTGGATTTTGCACCGTCGTTATGTCGATGGAATGTGTACTAATATAGAACAGCAAGTGTTCACCTTGACCTGAGGGTGTACTCCCAAAACCGAAACGAACAAACGAAAGGTTTCGTTTCTGAATCAAAAGTTTGGGAATTAAAACGTGGTGTTTGATTTGCAAAAATAATATTTTGTTCTTCTCAAACACATTCGAGGTGGATCAGTTACGATAATGAGAATTAAAAATTGCTACCCGTCATCGGATCCCACTTATTTCGTTTTTGGGAATACCTCCTACTCTTTATCGTACCTACCTAGATTTAGCCATTAATATATGTAATGATTGTCATCTGTTTGAACTTAAGACGTCATTAACGTAAATCGCCCATCATTATTTCACAACAGGGTCTTGATAGTATGAACATTTCTCAAGTCCTGTTAGATCGAATCATCGGTGGCTCTTCATTGAGACAAGTAATTTATGTCGGTGACTAGAGAGCGCCCGCCACTTCAAACGCGTAATATCATACTCTTTGTCAAATCCTTTCTTAGCCAATGCCTATGCCTGCCCTACGCCATAACGACTATACGCTGCAACCAAAAGATTTTATGAAACTATATGATATCCCTAACGTCTTATCTTCTCACAATAGAAATATGAGTGCAAAATGTCAACTCTATGAGCCAATAGACGGATATGGGTGGATTGACCCACGAATAAATATTTAAGAATTCCATTTTGGCGGACTGCAGTACGGAATCCTTAAATTATTTCTACATCAACGAACGGGAAGCTTGCAATAGCAGGTACATTCATCATTATTTGTTTATATACAGTTCAGAACCATGTCTTGTTAAACCTCCGTGTGCGCGAAGTCAAATAGGTAGTTGGCCTAATGTGACAAGGTATTGAGTTGTGTACAAAATAAAGATGCTGACTAGCTGACTAGATAAAGTAACTTTGCAAGTATCTTTTATTTTGGTTGCCGTATCATTTCATACAGATCTTATCCGTGTAGGTACCTAATGGTATCGTGAGAAACATCAGCTGTTGAACTTGATTGTTCACTGCAGGAAACGCTTATGTACCTACCAAAACGCATTGTGCGTGTGCGTGACCATTCTGATTGTTATGGGTTATGATGAATTCCTTGAAAAGGGCAACACAACGTTCATAGAATAAAATGGGCGTTATCTCAAAAGTCTTCGGAACATAAAACGAAACTCAAAAGAACGGCTGGTGATAACCGTAATGGCGGGACACTTTTCTCCTTTGTCATCTCGGTAATAGCGAGGATTTCGTCCGAGTTAATAAACTGGACGGCGCCGCGGTCGATCGATGCAATATCCGCTGTTTTGCCTCGCCGACTTTTTGTATTCTACGCTAGTTTTCAGAAAATATCTTTAAGAAGGGTCTAATTCAACAAATTCTTAACTCTGAAAATTTGAGTGGAAGTTGCACCAACTGTTGCACTCACAACACTTTAGGTAAATATGTAGGTAACCTACTGCCAGATACATCAACTCTTTTAACGATTGAAAAAAATGTGTAAGATTTGACGGATTTAACAAAAATAAAACAGTACTTTTACTGACGTTTTAAATGAAAAGTTCTAACTGAAACAAGTTGTTGCTACAAAAGAAACAAATTCTTCTTTGAAACATGAATACTAAAAAAGAAATAACTACAAAATCAAACTTCCATTTCAAAAGCGTTTTTCTTGCCAAGTAGGTATAACCCTGGACCAATGAGTCGAACATGTGAGAACATTTCCGATACTTTCATTGCCTTTCAGTTGAAGGATAAAATGACATATGTAGCAAAAAGTTGTATGTTTTTCCCGTCATAACTGAAAATAGTGGGCTCGTCCCATAAATACGGGTCGGGTCAGTTCAGCGGTGCAATATCCGGCGCCGTGCTGCTGTTTTTGCCTATTTGGCGCCTGCTATGCCGTTATGAGGAAAGTCCATTTTATTAGTTAGCTGAGTTCGCGTTTTTGTTTTGAACTGTTTTAGAAATGCTGAATAGTTTGGTTTGGTAAATGTTAGAGGATTAACTAGCAACAGCAACTTCGTTGGCGGGACATTGTTGAGGTAAGTACTTTTAAAACAAAGCAGGCTTACCTACCGTTGCAACGGTAACAAGATCAACGCGTTGCTCTATGAATAGAAAAAAGGAACAATTTACAAAGGTAATGCCGCTTAGCATAAAGCATAAGCGCAAAACGTCAAATTTAACGAATGACACGTCAAAAGATTCGATAATGTTGATTGGTTGATAGCATACCGCACTCGTATTTTGAACCAATCAGGAGATGACGCACTGAATTTTATCAATTTTGAGGTTTGTTAAGAGCGCGATTAAATTCATTCCCGTAGCGCATCTTATCCGGGAAAGTCAGCTGTGTCATATTATAATTAATACCTACGTCTAATTAGCACTGGCAATGACAAATCGCCACTGCCACGCCACGTGGGGAACTAGCAGGAGCCAGGGGGCTCTTGCTATTTGTCCAAACAGTGGGTTTCACCAGAACACCAGCGCTTATACGGTGTTAATAATACCGTATCAGCATTTGCTCAGGCGGAACTCAAATTGGCTTCACAAGGTTTTTTAAGCTTTTTTGTTGTTTTAATGTTTGTTTGATGAATTTGTGATGGTCAATAAAGTATTTTCTTTCTTTCTTTCAAATTATTGCCATCCGTACAGTCATAAGCACGTTTGACTATGGGTACCTACACTTCAAACCGCGACCTTATGTCGTAGGCATAAAATACGAAATACTTATGACTATTGATTGAGTATGTATCCTCCTCAGGTGTGATCTAAGACAGATATAAAAAAATTGTTAAAATTATAGATTCTATAACAATTCAAACACGTTAAAGAAAATGCAGCTTCTTGTTTATGTTGATATGAAGCTTGTTTTCTCATAGGTATGTCACCTTATTTTAGTATGTGAATGCTGTAGCGTAGATACTACTTTGTTGGCCAACTCTTCAGGAGAAGTCTTTCAGTCTATAAAATGTATAAATACAGTAAGAAACACTTACCTTCAATTTATCTGATCGGGATACAATCTTATTTAGTGGTTCGTCCTTGACATTTACGTCCGATTTTTTATTGGGTACTGAAACAAGTAAATTGTTGAATTTTAGGACCGTTTTCTTTAACCGATGGATATATCTTTCTGTTACATTGCAACTAAAATGATTTCGGCGGATAAAAATAGGCTAAATAAGACTAATATTATAATCTTACTAATATAAAGAACGCGATCGCCAAATTTTCTATGGATTTTTGTTATTATTTTACACAAATACTTGAAGGGATTTGGATGAGATTTGGGGCAGATAGATAAGATACAATAAATTACTACGTATTCCCGAAATAACGCGACCAATAAATACTTATTGATGACCTCCGTAGCTGAGACTTTAACGTCGCGCTATCTCCGATTACTAACTTTTCTATATTGTCTCGGGTCTGGGTGTTGTGGTACCGTCGTTGTTTCTGATGCTTAAGCTACTTACTTGTGTCATATAATTAGAGCAATGTATGTGATGTTGTCTATTTATTTTATTATTTATTAATAACACACGCAACCGGTACCTAGCAAGTAAATTAAAGTAACCTGAACAATAATTTTAATCGTGATGGTATTGGCTTTTCCTATCACACTAGACACGTCTAAGATCGGCCTACGAAAACATTTGAAAAGGTAGTAATCCTCAAATGATTGAGCCAACGTGTACAGGTCTTAAGGCTCATCGTAACCCATTGGGAGTCGCGCAAAGCCAGCCAAGTATCGCGAAGTTTGTCTTCACAAGTCGGTTCCTCGAAAATACAAAGTAATGATCTTGTTAGAGCGAGTTAAGGGGTAAGCTTGCGAACAGCTATAATACTTTCGCGTTTCACAGGACGGTAATTATCCTGAGTCTGTGTTGGTACAGTTGGGGGCGAAGGTGGCTGAGTGTTTTATTAGTAGAGTCAAAGGGTTCACAATAGAGAGGTGGTAAACGGCCACTTGGACCAAGTGCAGATGTTGTTCTGAATATTTTAACGAAACGAATAGGACAGAAGAAAAGTGCAGCTGCTTTTAAATTTATATTAGACATGGGTGCGCGGGTTTCACCTACAGAAATATCTCATTAAATGCAAAACAGACGCAATCCCAAATACGTTTATTTTACAGGACGAGAAAACAAAAAATATAATAAAACGAATTGAGGTATTTTTTATTATTTTTTTGATAGTTCCAGTTGAATGATGTACCTACTAATAGATAAGCTTTAAAAAAATAATAAAAAGCACCTCAATTCGTTTATTTTTTGTTTGTTTTAGCAGTCCTATTAAATAAAATTATCTGGGATTACGTCTGTTTTGCATTTAATGAGCGATATGATCTGAGGCGGCATTTTAAATTGTTATTAATTAGGTCAGTTGTCAAATCATGTTTTTAAACTGATATCCATCAAACATTTAATATTGATTTGCCGCCACCGACATGGACAGTGTGCCTTATCGTACGGACAGTATCTTTCGAAAAGTCAACATGGTAGTTCCCTGTATAAGTATATTTATTTAAAAACTTTATTGCACAAAAAGAAGTACAAAAGGTAGACTTAATGGTAGGAGCATTCTCTACCACATCAACCATTGGGTCATGCCGATAGTTAGTTTATGGGTGTACAGTAAAAATGTGTGTGTGGATTAGAACAAATAAAAATAAATAGCAATAAAGTAAACACCAAAATATAATATTCATACGTACATGTTAAAATAATATAATAAAATATAATAATATAATATATTTAATAAACTTATAAATGTATAATATTATATAAATATATGCAAACATGTTAATAAATAAAACAAATAAAAGTCTATGTAGAATGAGAAGAACACCATAATTCGCGAACTCTCACTTTAAAAGTTCCCTTAGACAGTGATTGTCGAGTTTCGGGGGGCAGAGCGTTCCAAAGCCGTATGGCTTGCACAGTGAAAGACTTGGAGAAGAAATCAGTATGAATGATGTCGAGGAATACTTAAGCTGAGGTTGTCTGAGGAGGTAGTAAGCAGAGGTATTGAAATTGTTTCTTAAGGTAGAACGTATCGTAGTGTAGCTCAAGCAGATAGTTACTTTTGTTGGTCACTGTAACAATCTGCTTAATATTTGCTGGTTAAATCTAACTGATTTGCTTACCATTCGAAATTGGTTGTTGATCATTAATAAATTTGAAACTTGAGTTTTCTTTCTTGAAACTGTTAACGGAGGGAGGGTTACAAACAGGTTTCTCTTTCATTTCTCTCTTCATGTTTTCTGAGGAAATATAAACTAGTATTAAAATTCTGCTATTTACCTGATAGTTTTCACGTTTAACACAGGGCGACAGGACTTTATCGCCCATGTGTGTTATTCATCATATTTTAGGCTGACACGGTCCCCTGTACCTATTGCAGGTCATAGGCCTGCCATGCGACGATACTGAAATTCGTATATTATATGTTCAATATTCAATATTATTTTATTCATGTAAATTACACCAGTAATATTTATGAAACGTCTATACATATAATGCAAATGACGCTACCTCCGGTTCGGAACCTATAGCTTACAGAGAAGATCCCGGCAAGAAACTCTGTCGTTCAAATTACAAATATAGCTGAACTTATAACTAGTTTTGCACTAAGACATACAGTGTAGTAATTAGATAAAATAATGTAGTAAATTGTAAAAAATAATTCATTGATTCAAAGTAATAAGAAAAATTAAAAAATATATATATTTAAATTAAACAAACTGGAGGTCCTAATGCACATTCGTGCTTAATAAGAATTTTGCCAACTTGCGAGTTGACAAATACGTAAAGAAATAGGTACCTCTTGCTGAGTTTGTATAAATAGAAATACAATTAGTAAATATAATTAGTGAATTGGGTATAAAAAAAATCTATCTATACTTTGTTTCTAATGCATATATCGCAGTAATTTTGTGTAAATCCGCTGACTACATGACGTCCGTCAGTTTAAAAACGCTTGCTATCATGTAATATGCCGAAGGCAAAATGAAAACTCGTTCAAGTCACATATTCAGTAGCAAATAAAACAGTAGGTGTGTGATCCAGTAGGTAGGTACTTCATATAATTTATAAACATTAATTATCTCATAAGACCAATAGAGTGATTGTTAGTTTTATAAATTTAATTAATACTGTGCAGTGGTATATTTGAAACCAGATCTTATGGACAAGTTAGCGTTTTTTTATTACTTTTTAAGACCTATAGATGGCAAGTGAAAATTCCATCAAATGTTTACGCACATTAAAAAATAAACAATTTTTTAATTTTATAGTAGGTACTTCACGCCGTACTAGCGAACTTTAAACATTAGAAAAAGAAAATTTTTATCTCTCCTTCCCGCACCGCAAGGGAAGATAAAAAAAATATGTTTCTAATATTATTAATAATAACACAATAAGTGTATACCTTCGGCCTTATTTGCCTTTGGCATTCTACAAACCATCATTACTTTCTAAACTGACGACGCCATATGTAGGTAAACGGCGGATTTACTCAAAATGCCTAACACATATACCATCACACTAAGTACATCTACTCGATTAACAAGTACTTTGATATGCACCCGTTTGATGTTTCGCAGTAATTATCCGAAGAGTCGCAGTAATCCTTAATGCACGGGGCTATAAGAGCCGTCGTGATTTGAGAGTAGCGCACCACTCCACTGCCCTACATTCGGTACGCGCTAAAAAATAGGCTTAAAACACAGAAGAGGGTTTCTGATCTTGAGAGACGTGAATTAAGACATTGGCAGGAAAACATCCTCGAAAACATTTTGAACCGTGTTAAAAAGAACATTATACTGTCTGACGGCTCTTTTAAAAACTTTCACAGACGTATTAGGTAGGAGTTGTATTTAAGCTTAGCGTTAAGTTCAAACTTTTAATTCTGTCTCTCTCTAATTAACGTAACATCGAACTTAAACTCATCCCTAGCATTGGAGAGGCCAAACGATGAAATCTTCCCTGTCCCTTTCAGTCATTTCTGATTTATGATTGTGTACCTACTATGTCCCGCTTTAGATGAAATATTCCCACTTTTTACCTACACTAGCATAGTTTCAATCCATTTGGCCAAGAAAAATTTGACAAAAATCTTATGCTCTTATGTCAAAATGATCACAAACCAAAACATAATAATACCGGTACGGAACATTATTCGGCCAAGAATATTGCCGTATTCATAGACTTACAATATCTTTAACTAGCTACCTATATTTAAAAAAAAATAAGAAAACCCTTCTTAACACATTTAGACCTAGCATGTACAATACGTCAAATTTATCACATGAGACGACAAAAGTTTTTATACCGTTGATTGGGTAATAGTTCACCGTAGTCGTAATTTCAGCCAATCAGCAGTTGACGCATTTATTTTGATATTTCTTAAGAGCGCGATAAAATTTACTCGCGTGGCGCATGGTAGGCCTGAATGTCGCTCGCACACTAGATGCATGGTGCGAGCGAGAAAACAATAATTTTGACTGCGTATCCCTATTAGGTCGTAAATAACGTGCCCGAAACCGCATGTCGTTGTCGCCCTCCAGGCTAACACGGTCTACGGGTTGAAAAAACCTGACCTAGAAAAAACAAAGCCTCACTAGTTATTAAAATTCCAAACGCTAAAAGCCTAATCCTGATCCAGGATAAAATAAAAAAAATAATAATTTCACCTGCATAAAATTGCGGCGGATTCTTAAGCTTGACACGATCAGGAGCTGCGAAGTTGCGATTTTCGTAGTCACTGCCGAAATTGACAGGAATACCAGGATTTTCGCTGGGTATATTTTGTCCTATACAATAAGAGGGGTGTACATTAATTACAAGGAACGTTTTTAATTCGACTTGACATTGACTTTCTTGAAATTACGAAAATTATTAATAGAGAATACCAGAAGAACACAAACAAACTGATCTAGGTATATTTTACACACATACAAGATACCTAAGTAGTAGGTATTTTTGTTTTTTCAAATTAAGCAATTCCAAGTGGCCAAAGTAGTATGTCTAGTTTACTAGAAAACATGCATAATTATATTTTTAAGTGTCCATTATAAAGACACATAAAAACATGTACTTACTTGTATTTATTGAACATGTACTTGTTTGTTGACGATGCATAAGTGTTACTTGAAACCAACATGAATAAATAAATTGATACTGATTATGAAATTTTATATTAAAATTTTTAAGAAATCATACAGACCTGTAGCTATAAATTGTGCACTCCCATCAGAATAAGCTGCCAAGTAACGAGGATCTATTCCAGAGACCATTTGAGCTTGACCTGGGTGCAGCTGTAAATTGGAAACTTTATTCAGAAACTCTATAACTAAACTCAAACAGAAAAACAACTGATTTTTATAATTTTTAAATATATTTTGTAAGACTTAGCAGTCCTGAACAATTGTCAGGTAGAAAACAGAGTTATTTTAATTTAATATAGATAAAAACTGAATTATACTTTAAACCAAGGCATTTCTTCCAAGTTAAAATTGTACAGTACATAGGTATTACCATTTCACTCATTTCATAGCAACAGCTTACATAATTATCATTACAAGTAAGAGATGACATTAATTATGAGATGATATGGAAAATGATTTTATCCATTATGTTTACATTGAAGATTCTCAAGATTCTCAAAAAGACACTTACATTTGAAGTCAAAGGTTGAGGGGAATAATTAACTGAAGCCATTTGTTGATGAACTCCAAAATAACTGGGCGATGCCAGATGCTGGGGCGCAGGGAATTCTCTACCATATCCTCCCAGGTACATGTTTTCTGGTGGGCTAGTAAAAAAACGTTTTTTCTCTTACTGAACACATACCTGATTTTAATTAAAAACATTTTAAACAATAATTATAAATTTGTATTATCACAAATAACAAAACTGAAAGCTCACTTACATCATATTATTGTTTCTTGGTAAATTTGATCCAAAGATCATCTGACTGCCCTGCGGAAAGTCTAAAGAGAGAGAATAGATTATGAGTTAGCAGGACTACACATTTTTGCACAATACTCCAATTTCACACTTAAAGACAACCACGAAGCCCATAAACGTATGTATGGATGCATACCCGCACCAATTCTGGGCTCCCTAACAACAAATCTATCCATGTTTGAAACTCTTTCAACGAGATAAAATTATATTAGAAAGTTAAATAAATGTTTGTTCGTGAACATTTACCAATTTGGCGCCATTAATGCAACCACAGACTCCAACCGAAACATGACATGACGTTGACATATTATTGAAAAGAGAATAGTCAAATCTTATATTTATATAGATATAGATCAATATCAGTAACACACAAAAATACAAAGAAAAATAATAAAACAACAATAAATAGCCATTAGGAGCTCTATCGTAGTGTAAATGTTTACATTTACAATACGACTATATATACGATTTATATATACATCGGTATTTACAGCAGATTTAAGTATTAATTTCTTAGTATTTGTTTTAAAAACACAATTAAGGATGTTAGTTGTTACAAGCGATAATTTTTTTTTTCATAAGTATCGAAAATTTAAGACTTGGAGGTAAAATTAATTAGGTTGCATGGTTGTATGGTTTTATTCATAATGAATTTCAAGAAAACTAAACTGAATAAATGTCACGCACGATAGCAACGACATTTGTGATGTTTGATGACTTTTTGCATGATGCTTGATATGCTCATGACTGGCAGAGAATGACGCTTGCGTTATAAGCTTTTGTTTTAACATATACATACACCCTTCTAAGTGGACGTACATTTATAGATAATAACTTTCAGTTGGATATTAGTTCGAAAGCGCGGCAAAGATCAAAGTGTCTCGTGTGACGCGCTTTCGACAGTACATACACAACACCATTTTGACCTATTTATATCTAAGAATAAAATTCATTCATCATTGCATTTGGGTGTAAAATTATACAAAAATGATAATACGACAGTAAATGATACCCAGTGCGAATTGTCTTAAGACTTATTATAATAAAAAATTGACCCGTCGCACAACATTGTGTGCAATTTGTATATGGGCACACGCCGTTTCACTACTTCTTTTTACTACATAAATATTGATGGTGGTCATATATAGGTCTTCATTGAGTTCGTGCGGAAGTGAAAGGCTTTTGTTACGCAGTAACGCACTCGTGCCTTGGATCGTGTAATCGGGTTCATCGATAATTGTACAAAATTCACCCCTCGATGTCCCTAGTCTCAACGTCACTTTGACAAATGACATTTGAAGAGGTTTTGTTGTTGTGTTCGGTGCTGGCTGATTGAGTCATTTTGTATTAAAAAACTGAATAAATCTCATTATTAAATTAAACTATTTTAGTCCGGGACAGATTTTCGGATAGCATAACATAATCATGGAACTCCAAGATACCTATTACAACAAGTCCGAATATGTGGAAACTGTAAGTTTCCATTGCGTGCTGGTTCAAGTGTATCTTTATGAGTAAATCAATCGCAGTTTCAACAGTTTTTGTTTTTAAAGGCTTCAGGGAACAAAGTCAGCAGGCAAACAGTTTTATGTGGATCACAAAACATCGTGCTACACGGCAAAGTTATAGTTCAAAGTGATGCCATCATCAGAGGGGACCTAGCCAATGTGAAAACTGGAAGATTCTGTATCATAAGTAAGGGTTCTGTTATTCGACCTCCATTCAAAAAGTTTAGTAAGGGGTAAGTTAACAATAAAATTTTATGCATATGCCAAACAAGATTCGATGGTGAAGTGCCAATACCGCCTAACTGTCAGTGCTCAAATAATAATAAAAAAATACTTATTTAGTACACAATAAGGGTCTAAATCATTTTCTCATAAAAATAAAGTTGGTGATATTGGTACATACTTCACTGTAGATATAACTTTTTAGGGTTCAAAGCAAGTTTATTGACATTGGAATTGTTTTACGTTTCAGAGTTGCTTTCTTCCCCCTGCAAATGGGAGACCATGTATTTGTGGGTGAAAACACTGTTGTGAATGCAGCTGTTGTTGGTTCTTATGTGTATATTGGCAAAAATGTTGTTATTGTAAGTATTTTGTTAGTTTCTATATCTTTATTAAGTAAGATGTTATTCAATTATGAATCAACATTGGGTTCTTAGTTTAAACTCAGCCCTCACGGCCTGTAGAAATAGAATGCACCAAATGAGTAAGTTGTATTGATCTCCATTCAATTATCAATATCTATTAAATCATTTCTTATGCCCACAAAGGATTGATCATACTTTTACATTGTGCCTTATATGTGAGTTTTGCGAGTTTGCCAAGTGACAAGTACCTCCTCTTTATTTTCCATTCCATCCATTTATGTCTCTATAGCCACTTGTTTAAGCATATATTCCTTAACCTGTTTTCAAATTTTCAGGGCAGAAGATGTGTGCTAAAAGACTGCTGTATGATCGAAGACAACTCTGTTCTCCCAGCCGAGACTGTAGTGCCATCCTTTGCCAGATACTCTGGAAGTCCTGCAAGGCTGGTAACAACATTGCCGGAAGCAATGCCTGATCTCATGACAGAATTTACCAAGAGTTATTATCAGCATTTCTTACCGACTACGGTTAACTAGCATACACTTAATTTAAAGCTTACTTAAAGGCTTTTAATCAATGCCAAATCAGGGCTTGCTGCTGATTTTGAAATGTTTGACTAAACTAGTGATTGTAATAGGAGCCATTGCGTGTGAACAGTTTGCTAGATCTAGCAAATTTGCCAATTACGATCACAAAGATTTATTGTTCATCTTGTGCCTACTATAGATAGATAGATACACTTTATTGCACAGAAAAATTTACAGAAATTGGCTTTACAGACATAATTAAGTACAATTTAGGCGGTCTTATTGCTAGAAAGCAATCTCTTCCAGACAACCTTTAGGTAGAGGAAAAAGTATTAACATAAATTACTAATTGGCTACTTGACAGTTTTTGAAAAAGTATTGTAAAATGTGTGCCCGTTCATTTTATATCCCAAGCAATTGGATTTATCTAGATTAAATGTAAATAACAAGAGAAAAATAAGATTTTGTGTAACACATTTAAAAAGCGCGCGAAAACGCCAAGTCTCGTCACTGTTGAAATTATGACGTCAACGTCCTAGACAACGAACCGATACGCATAGGAACGACTTAATTTAGATAAACGAAAAATGTTTCAATAAATTCTTAATACGATTAGAGACAATAATTCATTTTAATCGGTAAAATAATCATTGTTTCGCCACATTAAAATAAATAATTTTCGCCGACAGCTGTCATTTCCGAATTGCAATGGTGGTTTCCGTTTCGGTTCTTTTGTTCCACAAATAAAAAAAGTAAAATTTATTTTGCAAAAATAAAATACTTAGTATGCTTTTAATTAAAAAATAAAAAAGTAAAATTATTACTTAACTAATAAGCTAACGTATCTAACACTTTTCATATTTTATAGTTAACACTGTCAAGTAGCCAATTATAATTATAACACTATTTAACATAAATAAGGCCAACTTATTATAATAGTACAAAGTATTATATTCAGTTAATAATGTTTAATGAAACTTATTTTAATATGCTTTAAGCATTGTGACACATCAAAGTTAGGATGTTTCCTAATCAAGGTTTCAAAATTATTTTGTATATGTGAGATTAGTGTTGAAGTATATAAGCATTTTAATTTTCATTTCACCTCAAATTTTGTAAATTTTGAAGTTTAAAGAGTTGTCTGTAAGCAGTTTTAATAATTGTAATCAAAAATAAAATAGATATAGGTAACATTATGAGAGTGAGATGTATGTAAAGGTCTACGTAAGACAAATAAAGCAATTTGTAGATTTACATAAATACATTAATGGAGCATGTTTGAAGTGTAGTTTATTGTTTCAATACTGTAAGGATAATTACATTTAAACACGTAAGTATGCATAGATAGTTTTAGTTTAGTCAAACATTAAACATTTATTAGCATGTAATGTAATTTTATATTTAGGCAGGCTAAAAGTCACCTGCCAATGCACTTTAGTTTCAATGGATAACATGTGGTTTTCAACATTTGTGAATTAAAATAAAAATATTAATTTAGCAGTAAGCAACAGTTTCTTCATGCATACATAGTATTTTTACATGACCTCATATTCATTAGCATGCAGATCTTAGGAGCCATGTTTTTAACTAATTAAACTGTAAATTTTTAACATTCTCATTAATTAAAAATGAGAAAAAAGTATCTTCAATCAATGTAATAAGATTGCGATACAAACAATTTAAATAACATTTAATTAAATTATTTACACACTTATTCAAGTGGTTTACTTTCTTATTTCCTAAATTATTGTTATATCCGCTATACCTACTGGTTCCGTGCAGATTAAACTTCATTTTAGCTGATAGTGAAAAAGTCGAAAAGTTCTTTAATATATTCGGCCACACTTTATAAGAGCGGTGCAAAGTCCAATGTGTTTAGCTAAAGGTACCTGCTTTTGATCATACTATAAAGATTTCTGCAGATTAAAGCATGTTGGATTTACACATCCGAGGCTCGAATTATAACTATGTAAACCAAAAGTAAAAAAACCAACAAGTGAATTTGCGTAAGTACGAAGGAAATCTGGTGTTTTATGGGAGCACTACTAGTATTATAATTGTTTTATTTTAATCCGGTCTGGTTGCTGCTGTGTTAGGTGGGTCAGTACAAAAAAAAAAAAACAGTATACAGTTACTATACACATACGTTACTATATACATAACAGTATACAGTTGTAGAAGCCTAAACAAATATAATGACCTAAATGGCAGAAAGCTAACAAATAAAATTAAACCAAGTCCGAGTTTCAGTAAAATGTTAATAACTACCTGTTTCATATTAAATTATTATAAAAATTACGACGAACATTCTTTCCCATTCTCATCGTTTTAGAATTCCGTTTTACCATTTGAGTATGGAGCCATAAATAAACTTAGATAAGTGTTTTTTTCTGGTATTACCTATTTCTTAAGTAAAGAAATAGATTATGTTTGTGAATCCGAACGTAACCTCGTTCCAACTGACAGCGTCGACGTCAGCAAGTTGACAATATTACCGCAAATCACAAGCAAGATCTCTAACAGAAAAAAATAATTTACAAGTCCCTGATTCGTTGTTGTATTGTCAAAACGTAATCAACTAGCACTGATCTACACACAGACAAAAGCATTAAAATCGAGCGAGCTTGGTCAAAGTCGTTTAATTTTTTGTTTATTATCAATTAATTATTGTTTTATGGACTATTTACTGCAACTCAATGTAATCGGGACGATTTAAATGGTGTAAATACTAATAGAAACTATCTGCATAATATGGAGTTTCACTATTCCGATCTTTGTCTGCCGACTGACCATCTTCTTACTGGTATGTAAACATTTACCGATAAAAATCAATATTCTATCAATATTTAGCTAAAATTAATATCAAGATCTATTTAAACCCTTTAAGTCCTACTAATGACATTTTTTCTTATATTTGGAAACCAGTTATGTAAAAATTAGCGTCTAGTTTTATAAGCACAAATATTTTTTAACTCTCAAAGTTACTCTTAAAAATTCATTCTCGTTACATACGAATGCAAGAAAACCCACATAAAAAAAAACTAAATTTAAATAGCAATCTCTAAATAGCTTCTTAGAATTAATTTAACTTTGAAATTATCCATACATAATTTCCTAAATACCTACCTTTACTAATTTGTCTAAGATTAATATCATAGTTTGTTATTTTAATGGGTAAAAACTCAAACCCAGGTGTTCCTGGTAATGAGTCACTATTTATATTATAATTGAAAATTGGTGCCTAATTTGAATTAATATTTTGAAGAAATATAATCTTTTCATCACATACTCATGTGTACCTACTTTTATCCTTCCCCAGCCGCTGAAAAATAAAAATAGTTTATAAATATTTATATGTAGATTTGCACACCTACTAAATGGCAATAAATTTTTTGTTAAGATCCATATGCAGCTGAGTTCACTCCTCAGTACATGATACCTAACCATGAAGCTGAATATGAGGTTCGCAGCAGTGTTCTGGTTGATGGAGGGGATAGGTATGGAGTCTCTGCTGTGGTCTTTGACAAGTTTGAAGAGTTGATATGGATGGGTAATCAAGGTGTAAGTATGAAAATAAAATGCTAATCTTCAAGTATGATATTGGAGCCTTTATTATTTTTATTTCACAGCCTCTAAATATGTGTATCACACATCTAATAAAATTATACTTAACTCTTTAAGTATTCTCTGTTTTGCTAAAATTTGAAATACTTTGGTTGAAACTTTACTCAATTTATTTTAACAATCTAAAAAAAATCCATTTAGGAAAAATATGTTAAATGTGGTTGGAATTTTCTTAGGGCCATGTAACTTCATACTATGGACCAAGTATGCAAAAGTATACATCGTTTCAAGTACACGAATCAGAGGAAGTAAGAGACATTTTTACTGTGGAAGAAGGTATTTACGCTTTGACCAAGACCACTCTACGCCATCAAATAAGAAGAGGAATACCAAAACACACATACAGGTAAATAAGGAAACTTTGTGGAATGTTTATTTTGATGCTGATACAGGGAAAACCGTGCATTATTATGTATTTGTTGTTATGTTTTATTTCAGTACTATTTTCCTTTCAATTTTAAAAATACTAAACAAACTTTTAATGTCTGTAAACTTCCTTGTGGCCTTTTAGTTTAATTGAAAACATATGAGATATCCTCTTTGTTAATTAGCACTGATGAGAGGCAACTGATAATAAGCAGTGTCATATAAATAAAAGCAACAATGTATTGGGTAACATTTAAAAGTTAAAAGAAAAAGAAATCTGCTGGAGCTTTGATTTAATTAGAGAGGCTTATTAATTAACAAACTCCCACAAATGGTATATGTTTGGTTGAAAGATGTTTTTATTAGTATTAGGATATACACAGCATAAAGATAGGACGGTCTATGGGGCAAAGAGGTTCTTGAGTGGAGACCACATACCACCAAGCGCAGTGTGGGACGGCCACCTACCAGTTGGACTGACGACCTAGTGAAAATTTCTGGGTCTCGTTGGACCAGGTGGCAATGGACCGGTCGCGCTGGAAATCAATTGGAGATGCCTATGTTCAGCAGTGGACAGAAACAGGCTGAAATGATTATGATGATGATTAGGATACTGATTACCTATAAATTAGATAATAAATGCTAGCAGTTAGTTAAGTTAGTACTAATTTATTTCTAGATCAGACAATATGACAGACATGCAGTGTCTGTACCAAGTGAGCTCAACTAAATTCTTGATGGGCGGACATCAGAACAAATTATTGGAGTTGGATCTTACTAAAATGAAGGAAACAGTAATTGTAAGTGGTTATACTCATGTTTTGTGGCTCTGTCACCAGTGCAAAATTATAAAAATGTGGTCCCGCACTGTTTTGGAATGTGCCTCTTATGGGCCTCAAGAAACCAATATATTTTGAAACAAATTGTAACGCAAAAATAAAAACACATTTCCTTTTTAAAAATCTACACAAAAACACTTATCACGGCAGTTTTAACGTCATCAAAATGTTGGAAATGGATTCGAATTTTTCTCTTCCTTAATGCATACGATTAGATAGATTTTCCGTATTGGAATAAATTCCAACTTTTGTGAGTTTTGTCACAACCGACAAAACGCGCAGAAAGTAGTGAAACTACGAAACAAAGAAACTCATTCAAGAGAGTTCAAAAGAGCTGAAATAGGATTTAATATTTCTATTTTAAGCCAATCGAAGAGGAAGGCTGCGCAGTGCTACGAAGTGGCGGGGGTTCGCTGGTGGCATGCGGCGGCGCCAACGGAATGGTCTCCTTACGGGACATTCGAACCCCGAAGACGAGCGAACACGCGTTCAGAGCTCACTCCGCTTGTCTATCCGATTTGGACATGCAGGGAGACCTGTTGATTACTTGTGGATTCACTCAGTCGTGAGTATTTTATAATACTCAAAGCATTTATTACACAAAATCGTGCGGAACCAATTTCAAGTAAGTGCTTTCAGACTTAATTTGCTTTATATAGAGACTACTAGCTGTGCCCGCGACTTCGTTCGCGTGGACTACATCCTTTCATGGTCGGTTTTACCCCTTTCTCCCCTAATATTCGAAACAAAAAGTAGTCTATATTTTAATCCAAATTTCGAGCTATATTTGTGCCAAATTTCATATATCTCTAACTTCAAAAATAAACATTTTTCCATATAAACTTTCAAAGGTGGTATTACCCCCCTCCCCCCCTTATTTTCTAATAAAAAGTAGCCTATGTCCGTTCTTGAGATTCAATGTATACCTATACCAAATTTCATCAAAATCGGTTGAGAGGTTTAAGCAGGACAGCGTAACAGACAGACAGACAGAGTTACTTTCGCATTTATAATATTAGTAGGGATTCATAAGTATTACTAATGTAATCTATGTGAATAAAAAAAGATTTGACTTTGACTTTGACTTTTGCTCGCGAGTGTATTTAACGCAGGGCCTAAACTATGAGGGTTAGAAACATGAAATTTGGCACAGGGATTCTTTTTTAGCATAGGGGAGTACTAAGAATGGATTTTCGTATATTCACCCCAATCAAGAGGAGTTCAAAGTTAGTATGCAACTTTGCCGTTTTTGAAGATATTTAAATGAAATATAGATAATATAAGAAGAATCGAAACCATGTAAAATAATTTTTCGAAAATGATTCTCTAAGAATATAAAACGGGATTTTTGAAAGTTCCCTAATGTTCAAAGTTATACCCTAATAAACTGTTTGCATTGCCATACTATTAATGGCTTACAAGGTATTATGTGCCGAATTTATACAGTAACCAGCCTAAATAATTAAAAATTGGCTACTTGACAGTTTTTGAAAAAGTATTGTAAAATGTGCGCCCGTTCATTTTATATCCCAAGCAATTCGATTTATCTGGAAATAATCTAAATAACCAGAGATAAATAAGATTTTGTGTAACACATTTAAAACGCGCGCGAAAACGCCTAGTCGCGTCATTGTTGCAATTATGACGTCAACGTCCTAGACAACGAACCAATACGCATAGGAACGACTTAATTAAGATAAACGGAAAATGTTTCAATAAATTCTTTATACGATTAGAGACACAATAATTCAATTTAATCGGTAAAATAATCATTGTTTCGCCACATTAAAATAAATAATTAAAATAAATAAATAATTTTCGCCGACAGCTGTCATTTCCGAATTGCAATGGTGGTTTCCGTTTCGGTTTTTTTGTTCCACAGATAAAAAAACTAAAATTTATTTTGCAAAAATAAAATACTAACTATGCTTTTAATTAAAAAGTAAAAATGTAAACTAATAAGCTAACATATCTAACACTTTTCATATTTTATTGTTAACACTGTCAAGTAGCCAATTCTACTAAGGTACTATTCCATGCCGACGAAGTCGCGGGCACAGCTAGTTGTTTATTATTGTTATTATTTTTTATATTGCACTTCATGATTAACCTCAACCCATCTAATGTTAAGTAGTAATGAGGTCCTAGCTTAAGGGTGACAAGTATAGCATAATAAAGCTGTTACTGGACTTTTCGCCCTTACCTTGAAGGCTTGACCCCTGCTACTAATGTAGCACCCCCCCAGGAGCTTTGGAAACCTTACTCACACGCTGGAACATAACAACACCGAACTGACTGTTATTTGGCTACAGTCTTCTATAAGGTGGAGGGGGAGGATTTTTACAGAGAGATATTTTATCTTGGACAGAGTGGGCGGAGCGGTGGCCGAGCCGTACGTAGTAGTATGGGACGTTCGTTGTCTTAGAGGCACGAACACTGGCGGGTCGAGCGCGTGGTCGCTCCACACGGCGTCGCCGCCGCTGCTGCTGCACTTCCTGCCGGCGTTCTCAGGGCGCGCGGTCGCGATATCTGGCGACGGGCACGTCGCTCTGCTGCACGTTAACGCGCCCGACGCTAAGGACAAGTCCGTGTTTCAGGTATGACGTCACCATTGTGTATAGTCCTAAATTAATTGACATATGTAAAATCGCTAATTACTCAAGGGTTTCACTATAGTTACCTTCGATTAATGATTTTGTAGATGCATGGCCCCGGCCAAACAAGGCATCAAGCCTTCTTTTACTCACATGAGTGACATGTAAAAAAGATTTGTTTTGTCAGTCACATTAGAGTTCATGGCATTTGAGGCCTTTTGTTCCAGTGTTTGCTGTGTACAGATATCTAAGTACGTCATGATGACGCGTGGACAATATTATTTTATTCAATGAATGTATATTTAAAAATCAATGCTACTTTTCGTTGTAATTTTATAACTCAAGAATGGGCTCACTTATTCAAACCAAATGTTTAGGCTTTGTCCGGACTACTTAGTAGATGGTTTATGTGAAGTTTGCACAAGATCAGTCTAGCGGTTCTTCATTTGTCCCAACTTTTTTGGCTGCTAGTTATAAATAAATTATAAATAAATATTGGACAACATCACATACATTGCTCTGATTATGTGGTAAGTAGCTAAAGCACTTGTATTACAGAAATCAGAAACAACGACGGTACCACAACACCCAGACCCGAGACACTACAGAAAAGTTCGTTTCCCATATTGACCCAACCGGGGATCGAACCCGGAACCTCAGAGATGGCGCGACGCCAAAATCCAGCACCCTCGCCTCTCGGCTACGGAGGTCGTCAAATATATAAACAATCAATAGTATAAACTTTATTACATAAAAAAATTAGAAAATGTTGTACTTTACGCTATTAGCATTCTCTCTCGACATATGGATGTATGTTCATATGAAATGAACTACTATGTATACAACCTCTTTCTAAAGTGAGCCGTTAGGTGAAGTCGTAAGACTAGTTTAAGTTGGACTCACTTGTGATACTGATACTTATATCTGTTTGTAGGTGGACACCCACAGTTCGTCGTGCAGCGTGATGGATGTGTCTTCCACCAGCCAGGCCCTCGTTTTCGGGGACCAGTCTGGACACCTACATCTGTTCTCGCCTCGGCACAACCACGAGCCTGTCTTCAATAATTTTTCAAGGTAAATATAATTGAATTGTTCATAACGTTTTACGTTCATTATGTTATTTTTTAAAACTAGAATCTCATATAGGAGAGCTTGAAACGTGTTGCGGTGGGTGTATAACATATATCTACATCGCGAAATTTTTTTTTATAACTCGTCCGGTTTCAGTTCACGGTACGTTGCGGCAACGATCAATGCTAAATTTGTTTTATAACTCGTCCGGTTTCAGTTCACGGTACGTTGCGGCAACGATCAATGCTAAATTTGTTTTATAACTCGTCCGGTTTCAGTTCACGGTACGTTGCGGCAACGATCAATGCTAAATTTGTTTTATAACTCGTCCGGTTTCAGTTCACGGTACGTTGCGGCAACGATCAATGCTAAATTTGTTTTATAACTCGTCCGGTTTCAGTTCACGGCACGTTGCGGCAACGATCAATGCTAAATTTGTTTTATAACTCGTCCGGTTTCAGTTCACGGTACGTTGCGGCAACGATCAATGCTAAATTTGTTTTATAACTCGTCCGGTTTCAGTTCACGGTACGTTGCGGCAACGATCAATGCTAAATTTGTTTTATAACTCGTCCGGTTTCAGTTCACGGTACGTTGCGGCAACGATCAATGCTAAATTCCCGTGTATCATGCCACTTAATGGTTTTTTATGAAAAGTGACTTGCTAATCGTCTAATAAATTTTTTCTTCAAAAGGAACGAATATCATGAATATTTCGGATAATTTATGCTTTGATTATTGTTCAATGGTTTATGTTAAGAAAGACTCAAAGCATTTCGAAATTGAGTCCGTTTCCGATTGAGTGATTAGCAACAGTACCTTGAACGTGCTCAAACTGGATCATTGGCCTCCACGGAATCCTTGGGAAGCCAAAGAACGCCGAACACCAGCTTTCTAGTTATTTTTTTTTATTCTGCTAAGTAGTCTAGAAGACGTTCAATAGACAAATTTACACCTAAAGTTTCACTTGCTATAGTTAAGTTTTCATAATTACAGAGCAACAGAGTTCGCCGATCAAGTGGTGGGCTTGCCCTTCGTAAGTTTCAATAATACAGAATTCCAGTTCTCGTCGGTTCCGCTGCCGCCTCTCTCTTCTGGTACCAAATGGTTCAACGAGCTACCTCCTGAATTCTTCAAGAGGACTTTTAGGTAAGTTCAATATGCCGAAGAAAAATATAAATTATAAATAAATCAATATTGGACAACATCACATACATTGCTCTGATTCTGTGGTAAGTAGCTAAAGCACTTGTGTTACAGAAATCAGAAACAACGACGGTACCACAACACCCAGACCCGAGACAATATAGAAAAGTTCGTTTCCCATATTGACCCGACTGGGGATCGAACCCGGAACCTCAGGGATGGCGCGACGCCAAAGTCCGGCACGCTTGCCTCTCGGCTACGGAGATCGTCAAATAAAATATTATTTTATTTAAATCCATGACTGACGATTGCACTCATATTTATCACAGAAGAGTGGTCAAAGTCCAAATTGATGCGTTGACAATGAATAATCCCTTCTCAAAATTCGTAATTTTTTTAAGGGAGCTATGTTGGATTTGCAATTTGTAATAGTGTACAGTACTACTTGAAAACAATTAGGTAATTAATTTTAATTCCAGGAGACCAAAGCCAGTTGATCCCGAAGTGCTTAAAACAATGAAAATGCAAGGGCCCATTGGATACGCACCAAATCCCAAAACATACAGAAGGAATCAGGTACTGTTGTCCTTTAATTTTGGTGTCGCATAGAAAAAAATGAAACATGCTGAGTTATAATCTTATACAACGTGTAACGGAAAGGGTATAACAATATCAAAAATACCAAAGCAGTTAACGGTTACAAACTGTATGGAACCATTTGTAGCTGTGTACACGCACGCAATCAATAAGATTCAATAATTTTTTTTGAAATATCAGTCAAATACAAGTAAAAATTTTGACTAAGTCATGCTTGCACAACACTATCACAGTATTGTTGGAATCGTCGAAAGACTTGGATGTACCTACCTATTATGCTATTAATTTAAATATCACAATGGTGGTTCATCTTTTAGTGTTTACTGAATCACATCTGAAATTTGTTGGTTTAGCGTTTCTCATTTTGACAATTCAGTTAAGTCATTGAGTTGTCGTCGCCGTGACAACATCTTGTGTTTTTGCCTTTCTGGATTACCTACTTACTACGGATAGCCTAGTGATATTTCGTGATGTCTTTGAGCAATCAAGAATATTCGAGATGATTCTCTGTGTCGGAGCAACCGACGGCAGCGTGATGGCCGACCGAGAGCTAGAGAAAGAGATTTACGAAACCATCAAAACGCTCGTTTCCATCTGTGGATGGGGCGAGGAGGTCGTATCACATGGCCAGCTCGGTCACCAGACCTCACTCCGTTGGACTTCTTCTTGTGGGACTAATTTAAAAGGAAGGTGTACGCTGTAGCATGCTCGTCAAGGGAAGAGATGATAGAAAGCATCAAGGCCGCGTTCTGTACAGTGACACCACAAATGTTGCATAATGTTCGCGCATCTTCTAAGAAAGTGCTAGGCACGCATGTCGAGGAAGGAGGTGGAGAAATTCAGGATCGCAGTGATTGTCGTGAAGTGATAACGTGATTTGGGGTCGCTGACCTCAATAGTATTGTGATGCGTTTGTTTACGTTTTAGTCAGTCATTATAGTTAATCATTTTTTATTTCATAAAAACAATAAAGTGTTTATTTTAACTCGGGATTTCGTATATAGAATCTATACAAGGTATAGTATCCACCTACTTTACATTGTTACCCCCTTTCCGTTACAGGTTGTATATAAAAATGAATCGCTGTTCGTTAGTCTCGCTAAAACTTTACAACGGCTAGACCGATTTGGCTAATCTTGGTCTTGAAATAATTGTGGAGGTCCAGGGAAGGTTTAAAAGGTTAGAAATAAAAAAAAATTGGCGTTACGAAGTTCGCCGGGACAGCTAGTCTTCTATAATTTTGTGTATTATATGTGGTCATCGTAATCATGAGGTCTTATCTAACTGGGGCTCAAAAGATTTAAGGTTTGTTTGTATCTACAGACAATAACGTAACGTGGCAGACAATTGATTATTAATTTGAAGGACTTTAGGTTACACCTCCACACCTATGGCATTGATTTTGTTCAAATTATCTTTGAAATACTATTTTAGAACGCCCCGTAACTATTTAATAGTAAATGTGATAATGAGTAAAATTGTGACGTCACAGATTGCTAGCTTCATTGTAAATCTATGAAGGAATTGTGTTGTGACAGGTTTTTAAAAGTATCTCACTTGACTAGCCAAGCATTCCCTATTGTTTCGAACCTGTGAATTGACGTTAATTGTTAGGAATTTCTATACAAGTTTGGCAAATCTCTCATATAATTTATGAGATGAATCGATTTTTATTTTTAGTTATTATTCATATTTTAATTGAATATTTTTCCTTTACACTTTACAATTGCTTTATTATGACTATTTAAATTTCAGATGCCATACGTCGAGGAATCGCTTGAAGATTTACAAGCAGCAAAATTAAACGAAAGCAAATACTGTCCGCAACCTATACCGAAGCATTATCAAAAGGTTGAGTTTATTTAGTATATACAAATATACGTCATAAAAATATTTTAAAGTACTGCTTAAAATTAGACTTCGCACCGCCCTTATGTAAGGCGCATAAGATCTAATATTGCACGTGTTTAATGTTGACGTGCTGTTACTGTTGCAACAGCCAATGCGATTATTCAGAAATTAAGTGAAAATATAAAATTTCAGGTGGACTTACGCTACAATAAACATGCACCGAACGATATTGATCTAGAAAGCATAAATAAGACTGGATTCCCAGGGCTGGAATCTGCATTACCTAATGCGTATTGCAATTCTATGCTTCAGGTAAAAAAATGTTCTTTTAAACCATTTCACCAATTTTTATTAGACTGTAGAATTTAAGACTTTTGCGTTCCTTTCTAAACGTTTAAAATAAGTTGAAGGGTCAAAACGTGACAATATTTTTTAGTAGTTAATACGAACTACTTGCTGCCCGACGTTTCGGTAGGTTGCACCAACCGTTGTTACGAGCCGAGTCCCAAGCTCATGAGTACTAACTACTAAAAATTTTGTTGCATTTTGACCCGTTGACTTATTTTAAATGTTTATTTGACTTATTTATCTCTTTAATACGTACTACGTGTTAAATAGTAATAAAATATTTTAAACCTTATTAGATGACTAAAAATGTCTAATACGTCTAACAGTTAGATAACTTAAAAGTATAAGGAATATTTTTTTTCTTTAATGGCGTAAACAAAAATTTATTGAGATAAAGTGTTAAAATTTAGTGTCACGTCACTTCTTCATACAGTTTTTATGTAAACACAATGTTCCACTGAACTTTGTTTCTTAATTTTTTATTTATTTTTTAAGCTTGTAATGTTTATCTCACGTTTTGCGGGCCAATATGGCGATGCTAACGATAAGATATAACGGTATCAAATCCGTTGTCATCTCAATATAAGTTACTCTCTTGCTTACCATCAGGCTGAGAGGAACCAATATACTGTGCTGCTATAGAAAAAATACGTTTAAATTGTTTTCTTTTTTTAAAACTAACTGACAGACTAAATGGAGTCATAGTTTTTTTATATTATAGTTATTATTATCCCTATTATAGTTATTTGTAATTACAGGTCTTGTATTATACGCCTCCCGTCAAATCGACGCTGTTAGCTCACACATGTGCTAAAGAATTTTGCCTTACTTGTGAATTAGGTAAGCATATTTGAACACTTTTTTTACTGGCAAAAAAGCTATTCAAATAATACATTTTGTACTGATCTTATGTTGTGGACATAAGAACAAACATAGAATTGATGTGTTTATTGATCAGAGCTCCTGGCACGATACCAACTCTTATAAGACATCTATGACTTGTTATTTTTTTCGGATGGTATTTAAGAGAGATAGGGCATAGCGATTTATCGCTCGAACTGGAGCAGCTCGACTGGTAAACTACCTTCACCTTACAGAAGACCGCAGCCAAATAACAATAACTTCTGCGTTGTTGTGTTCCTGCGTGTGACTAAGGTTTCCAGAGCTCCTGGGGGGTGCTACATTAGTAGCAGGGGTCAAGCCTTCAAGGTAAGGGCGACAAGTCCAGTAACAGATTTATTATGCTGTCACCCTTAAGCTAGGACCTCATTACTACTTAACCTCAGATGGGATGAGGTCAATCTTAAAGTGCAATATAAAAAAAATTTTTTGGAGTCTGCAATTTCCATTGAGTAAACATAATGATTATTTTTATAAAAAATTAAGTTTTCAAATGGGGAACACTAAGAGAATTGGTACATAAATTTCTGAACCGAATAGATTTTGTAAATAATGTTAAAAATAACTTGTATTTCTCAAACGATGTTATTACATGTCAATGTTCAATGGTCAATGGTCAATGTTCAATGGTAAATGTTCAATGGTCAATGGTCAATGCTCAATGGTCAATGTTCAAGTCTAATGAATTTACAATTAGGTCAAGATCAAGTAGTTCTAATGTATTTTTTGATCAAACTTCTTAATGTTTCATATTTAATCCTAATAATATTCTAGGTCGTTTTAATATTATAATCTTGAGAGTTTGTACGGGTGTTTGTAACTCTTCTGCGCAAAAACTATAAATTGGATTTGGATAAGATTTTATTTTCAGGTTTGATAGTAAAATAAAATAACGAATACTTTTTTTCAATATTGAAGTGTGAAGGCCGTGGCTTCAAATCGCAAACTGTGACTGGATATGATTTCATTTTCTGCTTATTTAAGTTTTTAAATTGTGCTAGTGTAGCGTTATGCAGTGTACCCGTATTTCTATTGATGTTATGATAACGATGAAAGCGCATATGATGAGTTATCGACGCTTAATTCCCATTGTCACATTTCAGGGTTCCTATTCCGCATGTTGGACACGTCTGGCGGTGCGCCGTGCCAAGCGAATAACTTCCTTCGTGCATTTCGAACAGTACCAGAAGCAGCCGCACTCGGTCTGATACTGCCTGATCGGGGAGCGGACTCGAGGGTCGACTTTACGGCACTTATACAGGTATGTAAGGCTTAGTAACAAAGGGATTGAGAGCAAAATAAACTAGGATAGAATAATAAGCGTTTGATTTTATTACAAGGAATGCGTTTAAAATGTTTAAACAGCCACCATATAAGATTTATTTGCTACTTATAACGGTATATACTTTTTTCATAGGTATCGATAGGCAAGGCAGAAGTCGGTTACGAGTTTTAAAAAACTCTTAGACTGAATGTACATTTTGGTTTTGTTGAAAACTAAAAAAAGATCACTCAATCCAGAAGTACATAATCGGCTTTTTACTTGTAAACTCGCTCCAATAATACTTCATAACAATACCGCCACTCTCTCGTCCCATCCGATTTTGAAAGATGAATATGCTACAGTCTTATCGTTGCTAAAATAATCGAGTGAGAATCGGGTCACAGTTTCTCGAAAACCAATATGATAATCAATGAGTTCAGTTACATATCTTGTTAGTCGTGCACTTTTGACGAGAGCGGTCGTGGTCATGGTCGTGGTCAGTTACGTATAGTACCAATAACATTTAGGCTCGAACGACCAAATACTTATAGTAATTTTTCAATCATTAATTTATTCTTAATCTCAAATAAAATCTTCGTTTGTAGAGCTGGAACCGCTTCATACTTCACCAGATCCATTACGAAATACTAGAAACTAGAAAGAAAGAGAAAGAGCTAGCTATATTAGCACAAAAGAGCAGCCCGCCTAAGGCGAGAATGAACAACGTCAAATCAGTGCCGAGGAGCGTTCCTGCCGCGAGCATGAATGGGCAGTACAACGAAGAGTACCAGTATACTGAGTTGGAGTTCCTAGGGCCGTCTACTGAGTTTGAGCCGGAGGACTTTGGGAGGGAGCCAAGAGAAGACGGCTGGCAGGGGAGGGAAGAGGGTTAGTATTTGCTTTAGATCCTTCATCCTTTCCATTATAAATAGTTTTATATTTTTATAGCTCTATTGCTAAAGACTGTGACAGGTTATAATGAACAGCAAAACATATTTTTTTCTAACTATTGGTGACGGCTCCGAAACCCTATCAACTATCGGGGAAGCTGAAGGCTCTCACCCCTAAAACAATGCTTTCACCCCTATTCGCCACCTGTATATAACTTGCAGTTATCTCAGTTAGGAAAGCAACACGCGCTTATGTGAGGGTCGTTGCTTTAAGTCCTGTGATAGGGGATGATTTATTTTGTTAACATTAAAAAAGTTAATTTAATCTTGTTAATATGTTACATGCTGGCGCATAAGGAATCTATTATCTACGTTCCTTGCCGGTATCTTGGTAGAAGAGTTATCTTATAAATGATTCCAATGATGAGGTTCCGGGTTCGATCCCCGGTCGAGTCAATATGGGGAACTTTTCTATATTGTCTCCGGCCTGGGTGTTGTGGTACCATCGTTGTTTCTGATTTCTGTAATACAAGTGCTTAAGCTACTTACCACAGAATCAGAGCAATGTATGTGATGTAGTCCAATAATTATTTATTTGTAATGACGACGTTCTTAGCCGAGAGGCGAGCGGGCCGGACTTTGCGTAGCGCTGTCTAAGAGTTTTCGGGTTCGATTCCCAGTCGGTTTCATATGGAAAACGATTTTTTCTATATTGTCTCGGCTCTGGGTGTTGTGGTACAATCGACGTTTCTAGTTTCTGTAACATACGTGCTTTAGCTACTTACAACAGAATCTGAGCAATGTATCATGTAGTTGAATATTTATGTTATTGTCGATTCAAACGTTGCCGTTACCTACTTTGTTGTTATGATTTAATTTGACATATTATTCCAAATTTTGTGGCATGTAAATCTTGTTATTATATTTTCTTAAAGTATGCTCGAAACAGATTTAATTCAGTGTCAATCGGTATTGACCAGTGTTGACACATAAAATACTAAAAACACTAATGTATATTTTATTCTTCATGCAGCTTTCATATTTGGGCTTCCAGATTTTTTAGGTACGTGTATACCTAACACGTAGGCATGTAGTTGAAAACTAACTGTTGTTTTATACATAATTATATTGTTTAATACAAGTGATGGGTTACATTTATTGTGACCCGTCGTAGATTTGAATGAACTGAAAGCATACATTTTAAAGCAATCATATTTAGAATTTTTGAAAATGCTAGATGTCGCTTATTCAAAGACACCTCAAGTGAGATGATAAAAAAAAATACTAGCGGCCCGCAGCAGCTTCGCTCGCGTACTACGCCTGTGAATTTTTATCTTACAAAGACAATGATACACATAACAAAAAATAATTGGTGCAGCATTTCTGATGTACAGTAATAAGTACAGTAAATTAACAAAGAAAAAAAACAAAGAGATTGCGCAGCTAATAAGGTCCCAGCCTCAGCATATCTCATGATGTCATTCGCGTGCATTTGACGAATATTTTTTATTTAAATCGATTATAAATCGATACTTCATGCCAATGAAAGCATCTAGCTACGTCTGAATAACCCAATCTGTATTCAGGGTCTGGCGACGCGGAACCGACGACGAACAGTGAAAATCACGTGATTACGAACAACCATTCAGTGGAAAGGGAGGAGTCGGAGATATCACACCTGTTCGCCATTGGCCGCAACCAGCTCAACAGGTGCCTCAAATGTAATAAGGAGGTAAGAAAATGTATTGCACCTTGATTATAATAAACTAGCGACCCGCCCCGGCTTCGCACGGATGTAATGTAAATACTTAGAAATATTGGCTTTCCTATTATTTATTGCAAACAAAAACCTTCCTCTTGGATCACACTATCTATTGAAAAAAACCGCATCAAAATCCGTTGCGTAGTTTTAAAGATTTAAGCGTACAAAGGGATATAGGGACAGAAAAAGCGACTTTGTTTTATACTATGTAGTGATAATACAACAAGCTATTTTGAAAGAAAGAAACATTTATTACTTAATTTTCGCGAAGTAATGTCTTCCTTTTGTTATTTTATTTAGGCCGCTATAATTTATTTTTAATGGAATCATAATATTCCGAAACAAAACTACTTACTGACGTTTTTAATTTAAAAATTTTAGATTTATGTGTTAAAAAACGGGCAAAAGCTATAGATAAGTGTGAAATTCCAAGTCTTAATTTTTGGTTTATATAATTGCTTTATACTTATATCTTTACTATACTAATATTATAAAGCTGAAGAGTTTGTTTGTTTGAACGTGCTAATCACAGATACTACAGGTTCGAATTAAAAAATATTTTTTGTGTTTGATAGCCCATTTATCAGAGAAGGCTATCGGCTGTCTAAAATCACGCTGCAACCAATTAGGAGACAAGAATAAATAGAAAATGTGAAAAAAAACGGGTATAGGACGCGTGCGAAACTGCAGCCAGCCGCTAGTCACTCGTAAAAGTGGTTAAAGATATCTTAATACAACAGCGAAAGTGATGAAAAATTAGAGAGTGTCAACATGTTACTATATGTTAACAGGAAGAGCGCGAATCGGTGGTGCTAGCGTGCGCTCTACAGTACCCCACCGGAGCCCCCAGGGAAGGAGGCGAGACGAAGACAGGCTTCGTGGAACTGGTCAGGGCTTCGCTGGCAGCGAGACGGAGTACGCCAGCGTGGTGCGAGAACTGCTCCAGGTTTACGCCGACTACGCAGAGGGGGAGGATCGTTAGGTAAAGTTTTGTTTTTTAATTTATTATACTTTTTTTTGTTCAATGATGGTGTTCCCGCATGAAAAATCCAGTAGACGGACATTTGGACCCCACGGCCATATTTCGTATGCAAACACCCTCATTGTCCATCTGTCCAGGCTACATTTCATGACCGTGATAAATATTGGTCATCATCCCATAGAAGCTCTTTAGCTACTTACACTTGTATTACAAGGACGGTACCACAACACCCAGATCTGAGACAGTAAATAAATGTTAGTTTTCCTTATTGACCTGACCGTACCATAGAAAAGGCGTGGTGAAAGTCCGCTTCACTCGCCTCTTACCGTCAGAGGTCGTCACAAACTAGTATTGTACTAGAATGCTGAAACAATGTCTAGTATAATAGTTCGCTCCATACATCTCGAATAGTTAACCAAATTAAAATTGACTTTCAGATTACCGCCGATACTCGCCATCAACTGTGGCGGGCCGCACGAAAAAGCGTACTGGGCGAAGGGAAGTCACAAAGATGGGGTAATTACTATAAAACAACAGCTGATTGTTGTTGCGTTATGTCTTTAAAGCTGACGTGAATACTTCTGTTAGAAATGGGACGCAATACATATAAATAGGAATAATATTAATTAAAAGACATTGCGTTCTGTATGGACGTATGTACTATTTTTACTGTACAACTGAATCGATTTAGATAGATGAAATATAAGGTTGATATAAAGGATAATCTTACCGATAAACGCGATCGAAGCATGTTACGACAACATTTATTGAGGAGGGAACAGCGCCTGTCCGCACCACGCTAGCTCAGCGTGATATAAGGAGGTTGGGAGTAAGTGACCAATATTACTGTCAAATACTGTCGCCAAATCGCCTCAGACTAGTTTTATCGGCTGTATCGAGATATTAGACTACAGCTCAACGTACCATTTTTTTATATATTACACTTCAAGATTGACATCATCGCACCTGATGTTAAGTGGTAATGAGGTGCTAGCTTAAGGGCGACAAATACAGCATAATAAATCTGTTACTGGACTGGTCGCCCTTACCTTGAAGGCCTAACCCCCGCTACTAATGTAGCACCCCCCAGGAGCTCTGGAAACCTTACTCACACGCAGGAACACAACAACGCAGAAGTTATTGTTATTTGGCTGCGGTCTTTTGTAAAGTGGAGGTAGTTTACCAGTCGAGCTGCTCCAGTTCGAGCGATAAATCGCTATGTCCTACCTCTCTTAAATACCATCCGAAAAACATAACAGTCATAGATGTCTCATAAGTTGCTATCGTATAGGCTATAGAAAATCTGCCCAATGGCAATACGCAGGCGTAATTACCTATATAGTAGTATAAAGGCATAAGTACCTGGTGGATATGCCAAAAAGCATATACATGTAACAGTTGGACATTAAATTAGTGTACCACCTATGCTATGTCATTTGGCAGCTTTTTCACGCGCAATATCCCTCATTCAGTCGAAATGGTCACCCATCCTATACCGCAGCGTACAAAGCCTAACTTCAGGTATCGTTTTCGAACCTTTGTTGCTAAAGCGCCACGAAAGATCTCTATAAACGAAACATATTAGTAATACTCTTCGCTAGTCGGAAACGGTCATTCACCTCAAGCGTCGAGGGGTGAATGACCGTTTCTGTCTTGGTATCCGGCTCAAACTGAAGCCGCTTTTTCTAGCCGGAAGTTGTGAAGAGAGGGGGAAGTGGTAAACCGTGTCGGTACGGGTTGCACTGCGCGCGGCCCGGCTGCAGATTCAAGCATCCTGAAAGGTAATACATAGAGGTAATATACAGTTTCAGTTGTTGACTTTGCGAGACGCTGTAAGTCAATTCGGATTTAAGTTACGAACCTTCAATCAAAGATGCACATTTACAACCCAAAAAATCACACTTTATAAACTTTTTTTAAACGTCGGCTGTATTGTATTTATGGCCCACCCAAACACAATTTAAACGTCAGCGTGTTGAAAAATTAAATTAATGACGTCATCGTTTCGTATTCATATAAAATCTATGAAGTAATCCTGTGAAAGGTATTGAGCTCATTAAGATATTGAGTTCACCATTGTACTGTTGACAAAATAAACGCTGCGCAGGCGCGGCGCCTGTGTAGGGCAGTCTTGGCGTTCGTCACTTCGGCAAGCTGCATAGATGAGTTAACATCCTAATAATATTATAAAAATTGAAAGTTCGGATATTTGTAACTCTTTCACGCAAAAACTTCTGAACAGATTTAATTAAAATTTGGTAAGAAGAGAGATGAGATACTAGATTAACATATAGGTTACTTTTTATCCCGAAATAACGCGGGCGAAGTCGCGGGCAACATTATTATATAAAATGATGTATTTTTTTTCACCAGACCAGTATCGGCGCAGGCTTCGTCTTCTAGAAGTCCAGAGCACTGCGTGCTGCCGCATCAGCTGCTCATACGACTGCAATCGGACGGTGACGTCATTATAAACGATAAGGTATGTAATTATGCTCTAAATGTTTAGTTCTGCAATCGTTTGTAGAATATGGAACGTCTTGAGATATTGTTACTGGTTATGTAAATACCGCCGATACAACTAGACTTTATTGAAGTTTTTTGACTGTCTTTTTTTTATGTTACACTTCAAGATTGACCTCATCCCACCTGATGTTAAGTGGTAATGAGGTACTAGCTTAAGGTCGACAAGTACAGCATAAATTTGTTACTGGATTTTCGCCCTTACCTTGAAGGCTCGACCCCTGAAGCTCCGGAAACCTTACTCACACGCTGTCTTTTACTTAACATGAGATTCACTAAGTATGTTTGATCCTTTTGTGCCGACCTACGACATTACCTACAAGTTGACAGCGTCAGCAGAATTGGCGTAAACAATGCTCCATACGTAATGCATGACATCAATCCTACATCGCGAGAGTTTTTCGTCGCCACTAAGTACATATACAGAAAACCAAGATTGGTAGTTGGGCCTTGGTCCCAGAGCAGATAACACCTAGCTCGGCGGAAGTACTTCCACTTTTAGTAAAGAACATACTTTCCTTACACTTTTGACGATCTCCGTAGCTGAGAGTAAATATGAGTAATATGGAAAACTAACTTTTATATACTGTCTCCGGTCTAGGTGTTGTAGTACCGTAGTTGTTTCTAATTTATATAAATATTGGACAACATCACATACGTTGCCCTGATTCTGTGGTAAGTAGCTAAAGCACTTATGTTACAGAAATCAGAAACAACGACGGTTCCACGACACCCAGACCCAGAAAAGTTCGTTTCCCATATTAACCCAACCGGGGATCGAACCCGGAACCACAGAGATAGCGCGACGCCAAAGTCCGGCACGCTAGCCTCTCAGCCGAAGCGAGGTTTTGATAAAGTCCACTAAACAATATGTGGAGTGCATGCGCTTAGTGAAGTTCTATATGTATGAATAATTATGTATTATATCAGACAACATGAAATATATATGTTTAATGTGAGATAACAATAATGTCGATGCTGTTGATGGGCTGATAACATACCACTCGTATATTCAGCCAAAAAACGACAAACTGAATTTTATCGAATTTAACACTTGAAAAGAACTTGATAAAAATTTAATCGCGTGGCACTTCTTAAGCCAAATTACTACAGATGAAGGAAAATACGCTAATCTGAAAAGGCTTTTTTCATTTTCTCAGACTGAACAGTCCCCCACCGAGCCGCACACGCCTAACAATAGACCGGACAAGCACAAAAAGAAGGCTGTGAGCACACAATCGGAGGAGGAGTACACACTCTCGGCGGCCGTCGTCTGCGTTGAGGACAACCCTAAGAACCTCGTCGCGTACGTGCAGACGAGCCGGGAGGAAGTGCAGTGGCACCTGTTCAACGATTTGAGGTATTGTGGCATACGTGATAAGGTTTAGAATACAACGGCTGCATTGGCTTCATATCAAGAAGCCTGTGAGTATACAATTGGAGATAACGTATACATTCTTGGCGACCGTCGTCAGTATCGAGGACAATCCTAAGCACTTCGTCGCGTACATGCAGGCGAGCTGAGAGGAATAACAGTGCCACCTGTTCAACGATTTGAGTTATTGTGGCATTAAAGATAAGGTTTAGAGTTCAACGGCTCCATTGGCTTCATATTAAACAGGGTGTGAGCTCACAATCGGAAACAAAGTCAAAGTCAATCTTTTTTATTCACATAGATTACATTAGTAATACTTATGAATAGTCTCTGTATAAAGCAAATGAAGCTACCTCCGGTTCGGAACCTATAACTAAAGAGAAGATACCGGCAAGAAACTCAGTAGTTTTTTTTACAAATGAAAGCTACACTTATTAAACGAAAGTATACGCTCTTAGCGGCAGTCATGATATGTCAGTCTTCTGTACCGTCAACGTCAAATAGTGATACTCAGGGTATTCAAATAAATAGATGCAACCAAAAAAGTCAATAATTTCGAAGCAAATAAATACCATTTTAAATGTTTCGACATATGTATTTATAAAGCAACTAAATCGTTGAATATCGATATTATTATCGATGTTTTTGACTGGTTGCGTTTTATTATGTGTACAGTCGCCGTCAGATATATCGGAGCAGACAAAGTGACCAAATATTTCTGAACAGTTAAAAATGTCAATAAGTTCCATACACTACAAGTAACCATTAATATCTGAACACTAATTTTTTTTTTATAGTAGCGCAGTATATTGACTCCCCCCAGCCTGATGGTAAGCAAGAGAGGAACCCACACCGCGATGACAACGGATTTGATATCAAAATATCCTACCCGTTAGCATCGCCATACTGGCCCGCAAGATGTTTCTTCACGCTCCTTTTGAAGGAATCCATATCAAAGGAAGGAGGAAACACATGAGCCGGCAACGAGTTTCACTTCTTTATGGTCCGGCAAAGATAGGAGTTACCAAACTTTTTTGTTTGTACACAGGTAGCTAAATGAGACACATGACGTGCGTGACACATATTGACGTTATGAGTGTTCAGATATTATTGGCATCTGCTCAGATATTACTGAAGTAATAAATGATCAGATATTAATGGTACCTTGTGGTGTATGGAATTTTTTGACATTTTTAACTGTCCAGAAGTGTTTGGTCACTTTGTCTGTTCTGATATAACTGACGGCGACTGTACACCCTGAGTTTCACTACGCTGACTGAATAAGATGCTGAGATTCGTCGACTGTTTCGTATACTATGTTAGTACTTCGTACTTTTTAAACGACTCCAAAAAAGAGGAGGTTCTTAATTCGACTGTATAAAATGTTTTTAATGTGTCACTATTGCCGTTTCAGCATTTTGCCAGTGAGTGCGGACGAAGTGATACAGTTCGGTGCGTGGTGGAAAACGCCTTGCGTGCTTTTTTACTCGACGGCGAGCGCGCGGCGTGTGGTCTCCGAGAACGAGGCGACCTCATAGCCCACGATCCTGTATGGGCCTTATAGCGACCGGTGAGCAATAGTTCCTTTAGGCTCTTCTCGTGTTACAGTCCGAATGACTGGCTAGTCAATTGAGATACTTTTATGTTCCTGTTAATGCCTACATTATTTCTTTATAGATTTTGTATGAAAATGCGTCATCATCATCGGACGGTAGATGACTAAAAAGATATATTTTGGTCCAACAGTAAGATTACCCATATAAGAAACATATTTATTATTTTAACATATTGTCAAAATTTTTTTTCTTATTTTATCATGTAATTTAACGCACGTCACTACTTTGCAAAGTTTTTACGAATTAGTGACGCAGATACAAACCGTGTTTGCTAAACCGGCCTTGAGAAATAAAATACCAATGAATATTTGACTTTGTGGTTAAAGATCAAAGCGCAAATTAAATGGTAATTTTTGTAAAATTCATCATCATAGGCATTCAAAAGGTGTAATTAGATTTTCGATGTGCGAGTGCGAAGTTGCCGAATGTTTCTGAACGAGTAACGAGTGAGATAGATGACGCATGATAGGGATTTGAATCTATGGTTTTGCCTCCAACTTAGAGGCCAATCCATATATTTTCTAACTGCAGATGCAGTATCGAATACAAGCTATGAGTGGTTTTTGTTTCAGTCACTCTTGGTGACGCTGCATCGCTAGATGTGAATCAGAAAACTACCTCACAATTGCGATTTTTAGGGTTATATCTAGGATAGATAATATAATATATATATGAGTGAGATAGATGATGTATGACAGGGATTTGAATCTGTTAGGAAGAGGAGATCAAACGACGATCAGAGAAATAAACGAGATTATTACAGGGAAACTGTTTGATTTGACTACCACGATCTCACAATAATATTAATTGGCAACGGCCAAACAAGGCTTCAAACTGCATTATACCTTCTTTCAATCTCAATATAACATAAGGTAATTAGATTACACTATATGACACTTTAGTTAGAATCAAGAATTACTTCACTAATAATAATAATGCTAAAGTATTTGTTTATTTTGTATCTTCCAACATCATAATTGTTTTATTTATTTGTTAAATAATATAATCCGTTTCCATTTTATTATAGAAATGTAACTGACTCATCTCACAATAATATTAATTTATTTTCAGAGTTATGGGCCCATACGACATGAACGCGATGTACTACCATCTGCCGCAAGAACTGCCCTACGGCTACGTTTAGTAGCGGACTAGCTCAAGTGATTCCAAGTAAAGTGAACTGAACAAAATGCATATTTTAACATTGTGATAGGTAGGTAAGCTAGACTCATAGGATTAAGAGAGCGGGAACCGTTAAGCGTGGGTTGCATTCCGCTTGTTAAACAAAATGTTATTTATTTAATTGAACGCGAAACTTTTTCAAGGGGTTTTCATCAAATTAGGCTTTATCTGTTTGGGATAGGATTCATATTCGTCGTATAATGATTTAAAACCTGACGTTTTCACTAGTCTTTTGGGGTTTCGCTCGTTACCAATTCAGCTTTATTTTATTTATTTAATTAAAAAAAGTCAAAATCTAAACTATTCTCACCAAGTTAGTTCCTGTAAATAATTATTATGAGGAAGCAGGTAAGATTTTATCGTAAGAAAATAATTTTCAATTGTTGTTATTGATTTTCCGTGGTTTGGGCTGAATACTATAATTAATCGACTCAATTCAAAAATATTGTAATCATAAACCGGGAGTTTGTTTTAATATTTTAATAGCGTATATCAAGTTACGGTTCAATAATTTTTAAATATTTTTGTATAGACAATAGCACATCAGAATACATACTTTAGATTTTGCTCCGCCCTTATGTGTGCTTAAGACCTTATGTGTGACCGAAATTAACGAAAACCCCTGTAAAAGTTTCCGCCCTACGAAATTGTCTCTACCTCGCCTAGCGGAATGCAACACTCGCCCGGCGCGATATTCTCATAATAAACCGTTGGTGATTGTGCGAGTACTGGTTCGTCCATATTTTGTGATGCATGTCGAGAGTGTACTTATTGGCTATAAATTATTTTATCGGAACAAATAGACGCGTTTTAATACTGAATACTTGTTTTAAAATAACATAAACTGACTGGCGAATGCGATTGTTAAAAAAATTAAATGCTGCAAGCAGATCTACGGTCATATAAATATTCAATAAAACTCAATCCTGAAATCAGATGCCTTTTAATATGAGTGCCTCTATTATTGTGCCAGAACAAGTATTTATAAGAGCAACGAAATGGTCGCATTTGCTCGCCAGTACAAAATATACAGCCACATGTGTTCCTAACATATAGCAGTCGTCCATAGACCGAACTTATATAAAATAGTGAATGGACATTTTGTCAATCAAGTCAATAATAGTTTGGTATGTGTAATATTTAAGGCAGTAAAGACTGATATTTTATTTAACCGAAAATTTTCCTGCTATATGTTTTTTTCTAAACATATAAATAATATTTATAAAAAATGAGACTATTCTACTGTTGTTACATTTTTGAAATTTGTTTAATGTCAAAATAATTGAATTTAGTCATTTTTATATCAAATGCTAGAGCATTTTTTATCAATAATATATTTCACTTTACCACAAAAATGGAGGAGCTTAAAGCCACTTTTGTCATTGATTTATCAACAAAAAATAAAAAAATAAATTTGGTTCAAAATCAATGTTTTTACATCGTTCTTTTTACCCTACTGCCTCTTGGTCTATGAATGGTATTCTTTTATGCGTCGGCCTATGGTCGACTACAGTCTTGAGCAATTTGTATTTAATTCAATTTCATTATTGTCATCTTATTTCCAAAGATGGATGCTTTTGATCAATATGCACACAGATGCTGTTGCTATTAGCATTTTTCCTTGAACGACTTTAAAAAATACCGACAGGGGCATCTAATTGAACCTGTATTACAGAAAAATAATGTTCAAATAGTTTCGTTTTTTTTTAATTTTTGTAATGACAACAATCTTCAAGGTTTTTGTGGCAATTCATTTTAAACTTTATATTTCGGAAATAAGCAAGCTTTTTATTCGAAATTACATTCGTACAAAGGCTGAAGTGTTTTTTAAAAAAGTTTCACAGGAAAAAAGTTAATAGGTCTACCGTTTCAACTGGTCTAATGATATCTGAATACTACTCTATATATATATTATATGTATTAAAAAATTCAGTGGATCTTTTCATACAAGCAATAAAAATTAAACTCTTTGTATCATTGGATCAGAAGAATTGGATAGAATTTGTATTTTTATGACAACTTTACCTACATGTTTGATATTTCACATTGAAAATATTCTTGTTACACTATTTTACTGTATTGTTTTTGTTTATTAGTATCCATAGTATTTGTTATAATGTTAAATAAAAGAAGCATCGAAATTAACTATTACAGTTCATGACATTGGTTGTTAAGTAACCGAATAAGTGCCTAGTTTCTCAATCTCAAAATGTTACCATTATACATTTATAGTAAGTTTATATTGACTCATTAATAATATATATGTGTCATATAGTTAGCCAGTCAGCTCTCGGGGTTCACGGTTGGTGTAACACAACTAAAACATCGGCAGTAAGTAGTTCGTATTACCTATTAAATATGTTGTTTCGTTTCCCCGTTAACTTATTTTAAATGTCTTAACATGTTACTTGACGGAACCGTTAAAGCTTCCTTGCATCAACGAACTAACAAAGAATAAATAACTCATCACTACAAACACTCGACCTCAGAAAAAGACTAAAGCAAAAGACTGGGGCAGAATCATTTTTAGCTTTAAAAAAACTGACTTCTCCCTCTATATGTCTGGGATGCCATCGTCAGAAATAGATCTCCTTGTCGCCCTTGGGATATCTCCTTTTCAATGAAAAAGGACTCATCAAAATCGGTGCATTAACGACGAAGTTATTGGCGACAGACATAAAAACAAATGTCTTCTTTTTTGAAGTCAGTTAAAAGACTAACTCTTATGTAAGACTCCAAGGTTCACTTAAACTCGTGGTCGCGCCTATCGTTAAAAGACTAGAGCTCTGTACCCTGCAAAAAAACTCAAAAAGTCTTTTACGATCAAAAGCATGTCAGACTATACCTTATGTCGTTAGCATATCAACGAATGTCCCGTTATGTTTACCTTTGACGTGTTGTTGACGGTACATTAGTACCTACCTATCGCTCAGCTTACGTATTTTACAGCTTTTTTATCATCGACTTTACTTTTGTATGAATCATTCGAGAAATAGCTACTTAAATCTTACTGAGAGATTGTGAAACTGGCCATAAAATTGACAGTACAAAATTAAACCATTTAGTTTAATTTGGTTCCAGAAAATAATTATTTACACAATAACTAAATTATCAATCTGATGTAGAATAAAAATGTAACAAGACAATAACATCTATGGATACAAAATGTGATAGCATCATGAAGGTAATATACGCTTATTTTTTTGTAATCGGAGAAAAACAATCTGTTTCCTAAGTTTTATAAGAAATTATTTTGTTAAAAATATTTATACTTTTTCATTAACCTGCCGTACGGAGTCGTGGTTAATTTAAAAGAGGCTATGTTATAGTAAAGGTTGTGATATTTGTATGTTTTTAAAGTACATATTAATTACACTTCTCTTTTGTTTCAACATCACAATCAGTATTTTTGATTCTCATTTAAATTATTACGCTCGATCCTACGCTTAAATTATGGTGGCTGGTTTTAATAAAATAAAAAGTTAAAAATTTATATTAGTTTTATTATTTCTCTTATTCAAAATTTCGTCTTAAATGATGTCTGCAGCTTTTTGGACATTGTAGATAGATAAAGAAGACTTTAAACTTCGGATTAAATCTATATATTATAAGTTCGTTGCTATGTTTCCAGCCACCTCACTGTCGGGAGTTTGGTGGCTTGGCACATCTGAGGTTTCGGGTTAGATTCCCGGTCGGATCATTATGGAAAATATTTTTTTCTATCTTGTCTCCGTATTATTATCTTGTATTTATTTATTAGGGTCTGGTGGATTTAATCAAACTCAAGCGAAAACATCTGCGCAACCAGAAGCTCTAATTCAGAGCGCCCTTAAAGTGTCCTACTATGAAACTATGTATGATGAGACAATTAAATCTCCAGTTTCATGTTCTAGTTGTGTTATTCATCTAGCACACTCGTACGCTCCTGCCTGTGAATGGCCACTTTTCTGATATGCTCGTACACGGTCGGGTAGCAACCTGAAACGACAGTGATAACTTGAAAATATTGTGTTCATAGTCTAAGTAAATGTTGGTTGATGAGAGCACGAAGACTTCGGTAAGTGTCCAGCGTTTTTGCGGGAGTAGAGAATGTGAAATGATAATGAGAAAACTTTTGTTATATTTTCCATACTATTACGTTTTCCATTGTCTATGCAACGATGAGAACTTTGAGAAATTCGGTTTTAATTGTTTGAAATTAGGGAATGCATTCCCGATCTCTTGGGGTTTCATAATTGGCTACTTGACAGTGTTAACAATAAAATATGAAAAGTGATATCTATCACTAAAAAATATCTATTTTAGCCTATTTTAGCTTATTAGTTAAGTAATAATTTTACTTTTTAATTTTTTATTTAAAAGCATAGTTAGTATTTTATTTTTGCAAAATAAATTTTACTTTTTTTATCTGTGGAACAAAATAACCGAAACGGAAATCACCATTGCAATTGGGAAATGACAGCTGTCGGCGAAAATTAGTTATTTTAATGTGGCGAAACAATTATTATTTTACCGATTAAATTGAATTATTGGGTCTCTAACCAAAAATATCAAACTGCTGATCTCTTCCGTAAAGTCAGACAGATAACGCGAAGGTTCAAACCATCTTCTTGGGTGATAGATGACAAAAATGGGAACCCTATACATGAAGTTGTAAAAGTAACTGAAAGATGGAGAGAATACTGTGAGGAACTATACCAGGATCAAGTATCTCAACCTCGGGCTACTCCATCTTTCGAGGGCCTGGCTGATGAATAACCCTACATACTCCGCTCAGAAATAGAAGCCGCAATCCGGAAGCTTAGGAACAACAAAGCACCAGGACCTGATAAAATCACAGCAGAAGTGTTGAAAGGGTTGGGCCCGAATGGAATAAACTGTTTGCACAATCTATGCAATAAGATATGGCAGACGGGAAACTGGCCATCTGACTGGGTACACTCATCAATTCTTCCTCTTCACAAAAAAGGCTCCGTACGAAACTGTAATAACTACAGAACCATCGCACTAATGTCTCATGCCAGTAAAATTTTACTGTATATCATCAATGCGAGACTAAGATCTTTCTTAGACTGGCAAATACCCCAAGAGCAAGCCGGTTTTGTGAAAGAGAGAGGTACCAGAGAGCAAATTTTGAACCTTCGCCGTATAATAGAGAAGTGCTATGAATATAATACCCCAACTTTCATATGTTTTGTGGATTACCAAAAGGCTTTTGACTGCGTTAAGTGGGAGAAACTATGGAAAGCCCTTTCCGAGGCAGGTGTACCAGCCCACCTCATAATGCTCATTCGCAAGCTGTATGAGTCGGGATACGGCACAGTGACTGTAGGAGACTCAACATCAAGCCGTTTTAAATTCCAGAAGGGTGTTCGCCAAGGTTGCGTGATCTCTCCCATCCTTTTTAATATATATGGAGAATATATCATGCGACAAACCCTAGATGGTTGGGAAGGTGGCATAAAGATAGGTGGGGTAAAAATATCTAACCTCAGATACGCGGACGATACAACCCTTCTTGCATCATCGGAAAAAGAAATGGCGGAGCTACTACACAAACTTGAAGCCATCAGTATGGAAATGGGGCTTGCTATTAATAAATCCAAGACCAAAATCATGATTATTGATCGCTTCGCTGCTGTACAATGCGACAATCTCCTACAGGACTATGAAACCGTTACCCAGTTCCAATACCTTGGCTCACAGATCATTAACAAAGGAAGTAGCGAATCGGAAATACGTAGACGGATTGGCATGGCAAAATCTGCGATGACCCAACTCACCAAAATTTGGAGAGACAGCAACATCACCCACAAGACCAAAATACACCTGGTCCGCACCCTCGTTTTCTCCATTGCTCTATACAGTGCAGAGACGTGGACTTTCAAAGCAGCAGACAGACAAAGAATCGACGCTTTTGAGATGTGGTGTTGGCGTCGTATGCTGAGAATACCATGGACGGCCCACCGCACCAACATATCTATCCTCAAACAGCTGAAGATGGAAAAGTCTCAGCGGCTATCCACGACCTGCCTACAAAGAATACTACGTTATTTTAGCCATGTTGCACGCAGGGATACCGACAATCTGGAACGCCTCATAGTAACCGGTAAAATTGAGGGGAAAAGACCTCGAGGGCGAAGTCCCAAGAGATGGTCGGACCAAATATCAGAGGAGTTAAAAATACCTGTCAGCAACGCACTTCACCAATCTACAGAACGGGACAAATGGAGACAGCTGATTGACGGAATCAAAAGGAGTCACGATCCTCAGCAGTGAGGGACCGACTGAAGAGAGAGAGAGAGGGTCTCTAACCGTATTAAGAATTTATAGAAATTTATACTATCTAAATTAAGTCGTTTCTATGCGTATCGGTGCGTTGTCTAGAACGTTGACGTCATAATTGCAACAGTGAAGTGACTTGGCGTTTTCGCGCACTTTTTAAATGTGTTACACAAAATCTTATTTTTCTCTGGATATTTACATTTTTTCCAGATAAATCGATTGATTGGGATATAAAATGAACGGGCGCACATTTTACAATACTTTTTTTAAAACTGTCAAGTAGCCAATTGTCAGGATAAGACTTGTAAAATAAGTTAAAAATTCACCAAAATAGTACGCGTGGCGGGTCGCTTGTTTGTAATATACAGTCTAGCCATTAATATTCTGCTGCTGAGCTCCGGCTGCATCTCAAATATAAGATGAAACGGTAACTCCCCTTCCCCTTTCCTTAATAGAACCACAAGAGCCGGCCAACGATGTCATCGCTTTATCATGGAAAATATTCCATCGAGAACAAACAAATTTGGTGGCTTTTATCTTTGCCGTACCATAAAGAAGTAGAACTTATTGCCGGCTCATGTGTTTCCTCCTTCCTTTGATATGCAATCCTTCCAAAGAGTGTGAATAATCTTTTTCTTGCGGGCCAGTATGGCGATATTAACGGATAATATTAAATCGGTATCAAATCCGTTGTCATCGCGACGTGGGTTCCTCTCATGCGTACCATCAGGCTGGGAGGAGCCAATATGTGCTTCTATAAAAAAAAAAGCATGTGTCATTTTTCAAGATCAACCAATCAATTTGACGAGGTCTCTTCTCGTACGATATTGATGAGATTGAGTGACAGTAGGTACTCAGGGATACTACGCTACAAACGCTCGGTTTCTGATATGGTGTAGTATAATTCACCTATAGTGCTATTGAAGTCTTCTCTGTCCAGCCTGAACAGCTCGCAGTTGGTGACGGCTACTGCGGACGTGCTGCGGAACCGGTGTTTCATTACGAGCGCCATCTCGCCGAAGAAATCGCCGTCTTCGACGTGGCACACCTCCAGCCCTGAACCGGAGTACACCGCGACTGTGCCCTTATCTATGAAGTAGAGGCAGTCGCCTGGGAACAGAGGATAGGTAAATCTAAGCTAGCTTCTCCATAGCATGGCATTGAAGGTGATAAGGTCCAATCGAGTTAAGGTGGGTAGTTTTACACACATCTTTACTCAATCGGTTCTCAAAGGAATTTCTTCCTGGGACAAAAGGGTTTCTAAGGGTTAGGGTTTACTCTGAGGCAGTTGTCAAACGCCTTTGGTCAAGCGCCCAAATCCAAACATAAATGGTACACTAAGACAGAAAATTAGTTTTTTAAAGAATCTACGACCATGTCTATATTTTTGCCCAAAATACTGGACCGATGAAAGAAACATATAACAGTTTGAATTTATTATTCCTAAGTGATATGAAGTACTTTTTATCATGAAGGTCATGTGTGCGAAGCCAAGGGAAGGATTACTAGATGACGAAAAAGTAAGAGTGGCACTGATTTTTTTTTTAATATTTACCTACGGTTTGACAGTGGTCAAATCATAACTTACCTAAGTTACATAAATAAATTCAAACTACTCTAGTGCCATTTGCACTAATTTTACTGAATGTTTGATGGATATCAGCTTTCTCAAAATTTACGTAATTTGGCCCATTCTAAAAGCCTTAAAGGAAGATCTTGACGTTAGATACACAACTAGTATTTCGGCCTCCAAGGTAGGAAAACTAACCAATAGTATTTATCTTGAATATAATATCCCCAGCGATGAATATGACCAGCTTCAGCTTGAAGCCTATCTGCAGAAGCAGTGTTCTAGGTAGCTGCTTCAAGAAATCAAGCTGCCTGACCAACTGTCGGCCAGTATGCATGATGATGTCTTCACGGAGCTGGCCAGATACACATGATAAGATGGGTGCTTCCTGGTAAGTAAAAATAAATAATTCAGCAATTTAATCATACTGCCCAGGCCTCATCTCCGTATGAAGATGTAACGGAGTTCGACCTCGCTGTGGATTGGTGAAGGCGTGTAGGCAAGGCAATACACGAGGCTTATTGTAAGTGGTTCGCCACCAATGGCCTTTGACAAGGTGAACCGACTAACAACGTGATAACAACCGGGAACAATAGTTTACATGCCTTCCGAATCACTGATGATCACCAAAACCGGATGCGGCCGTGCCTAGTTTAATTCTGGGATCGTTATCGAACCGTAGAACACGCAGTCCCATTTTCTTTACCGATATATTAAAACGACCTCCATAGCCGAGAGGCAAGCGGGCGGGACTTCGGCGTCGCGCCATCTCTCGAGGTCCCGGGTTCGATTTCTAGTCAGGTCAATGTGCGGAACGAACTTTTGTATATTGTCTCTGGGTCTGGGTCTTGTGGTACCGTTGTTATTTCTGATTTCTGTAACACAAGTGCATGTTGTGCAATTGATGTTGTCTGATATTTATTATTAAGTATATTATACATAAATTTTAGTTTGATTGGCTGTCTCCTATATTGGACCTAGGGGGTCCAGTCTCGGGTCTAGTGGTCCTTGTGGCAAAGTGTAGGTATCCAAGAGCGAAGTACAAGTTAAATCAAAAAGACTTAGGCTCTTAAATCAGCTTTAATTTATGCATCAAATTCTACCGCCCTGCGTTCAACAGATACCACTCCACTGTCTACAAAATATGAGGCAGAAGCTTTAAAATTCACCCATGGTACGATATTGGTAGTAGGTACATGCTTTCTAAACTTACCACAAAGAAGCACGCTTGGTATCTTATCGCGTAGAACTTAAGTATTTTCTTTTTGATCCTAGGCGGCAGCTTTCTCTGGGTCATGTACATGTCCACCTGTCTCGTCATCGTGGAGTACTTGGCTGCTGCAGACTCTTGCCCGAACATCGCGATTATGTACTTTAATCCGCAGTGGTATACGAGGAACTGTTAAATTATATCACCAAGATTGTACACGCATAAATTGAGTAGATGTATGTTTGTTACCCTTTGAATCAAAACTTACTAAGTGGATTTCAGAATATTTTGGGTTTGGTCGAAAGAACCAGAAAACCAGAGATCTGTATTATTTTTTTCTTTTCAATATTCTGATTTTTTCTTGTACCTAATTGGACTTTTAGACCCTAAGCAGAAAAAAAACATAGTTTGATTTAAGTATTATAGTTGTTTTTTTTTCGATATTTGAATTAGATTCCTAAATTCCAACATACCTTCGCGATTATCCAAGAAACAACGGTGAAAACTTCAGAACAGTTGGCGACATTTTCACTCAGATTCATGTTTGAATTTTTTCTAAGCATTGCAACTGTAAATACGAATAACCAACTGTAAATACATATAATGAAAATGTCAAATGAAAAATGAGGTGTGTAACTCCCCGTCAAAAAAAAGCTTCATAAGTGATGTTTTTTAGGCCCCCAATGCAAGGGGCCGGGCGTCGCGCTTAAATGCTAAACTTAGAAGTGCGCCGCATAGCGAAAAAGATTGGGAATCCCTGATCTATAGCGTTAAGCAGGAATGGCGAACCTATTTAAACTAACTTGCCAATTTCGGGAGGTAATTAATATTGATCTCAGTATAATTTGATTGCAGTGCCTACCAATTTCCATAACGTGCCATATGCATTATGAACGTGTACCTACAAATGGTTTGCCGGCTCTGGGCGAGGGAAACCGCTAAGTATAAACTCAAAGATATCATGACGCGATTTTCGTCCACACTTGTCACGGAAATAAACCGTGTCGTAATAGCGTTTTCTTTGCGGCTTCCTCGGCCGTGGTGAGACCGCGGCGCGGTGGCGTAGCAGAATATTTCTGCGTTAATTGCTTACCTCAGATCATTATTTCTGTATTGTACTACATTACTACGATCAAAAGCTCGTTAGACTACCCTTGACGTATAGTTTACCATACAGCGGTAGCGTACAAAAACCGCCATAAAAACTGTCTCCATAATTAACATACACATTTACACAGTCATTGGGTGTAACGTCTGATGATGTAATAAGCTGCCAGAAAAGATCACTGCATTACCTGCCTATGCATATATTTAAGTTTCTTAAAAAAATCTAATGGAAGAAAGCTATTATCAAATAGAGGGTTATATAAATGAAAAAAGTGTTTGAACTTGATAGCATTAATAATTATGTAGGTACACTAGACATGAGTTGTTTACACAAGTTTCTTTTTGCATGATAACCATATTCGTAAGTTTTGAAATGAGTAACTATCTTGTCGGTTCTTCTCGATAAAATCAACACGCCAAACATGGCGGTAACTAAACATAATCTAACGATTCATAAATGCTTTTGTGAAAGTTTACATGTTTACATGAATTTTCTATTCTTCATCACTTACTAGCTCTATCTGCAGCGTAAAAGAACCTCACGGTGGAACTAGCATTCCACAGTCCTGCTTGAGTCAGCCACGAACAGTTTCTTGGATTCACTGGGGCGTACGCGCTCTCTATAACGTACTCCGTACCGAATTGAAAGTATATATTCCACATAACATAAGTTACGATGTATGTGCATACTTCTATTATAGTTCTTAGTATCACCTGAGAAGTTAAAAAATATGTAAACTACTCGTACGTATGATAACCGAACGAAGACGTTGGGGTCCAGCTTCTAATAGTGATCCTCATATTCTTACATAGGTAGGTATATTCTTGGAAGTCATGCTAGTGATAGAGGAATCGGGCTATGGTCTGATTATCAGGAGTTCCCAAACTTTTGAGGCTATGAAACTCTGAAATCTCTTATTTAATAGCATTTGGGGTCACATTTACAGTACTCCAGGCAGCAAAGATATGGCTGTTAGCAGATTCACTATTACTGAACTCCTGGTGTACTTGCAAAATATCTTCAATAGATTCACCCTCCATAGTGACATAATTAAAAAGAAATATAAAGCTAAATGACATTGAGTTACTTACGTGTAACTCTGGTGACTCTTTGATGGGGAAACACAAATTAGATGAACCGTTAACCGTCACTTTTGCACCTACTACCCTCTTATTCACAAACATCGAAAATGATTCTGATTCGAAAATAGGTAGGTACATTTTTTATCTCAGTTCAATAGTTTATGTAATGAAAGAGACAAAGCGCTATGCTCCAAATTCGATTACGTTTCCGACGTTTGGTTGAATATACATACGGGCTTATAAACCAACGTAGCAACGGCCAGTTTGGGATTTCAAATACTGACTTGTATTTATTAATATCATCGCAAAGTTATAGGCATCCTAAAACTTTAATAGAATTTTTATAGATTTTAACAATTGACTTACTCCGAATCTGAAAGCTTTCATAATATTCGTCAAATAATAGAACTGGACGGGTAGCCTGAAGAGCCTCATCGCCACGAGGACAGCATTCGGGGCCACGCTTGACATTTTCAGCACTCCAGGCAGAAACGATATGGCTGACAGCAGATCCACTATCAACCAACTCCTGGTGTACTTGCAGAATACCTTCAATAGATTTCTGTCATAAAAACCTCGTATCCAATAGGCATCAACAATACTGTGTTAGGCTCCTCTCAGAGTGTTTATTGTATGGAACTAGTAGACCCGAACTTAATGGTCGCGTAGGTAGAAATATCAAAAGCACGTCAGATTCCTTTCAGATCATTTTGCCTTTGCACCGCCCTTGTGATGAGCGAATAAGAACTAAAATAATAAGTATGTGTTTACGTGCTGATCACCGTACAATACGATTGCAGAGAAACTTTACCCAACAACTTTGCCCAATTCCAATATTTCACAATTCGTAAATTGACTATCCGTTTTTCTCCAACCCACTACAAGTCGTTAAATAATACCGTTCCATCCAGCTATCATCAGTCCACCGTCCGTCGTTTTTAGTTTACGTCTCGAATAATTTTAACCTATTCGTAACTAGAACGGATCTCTGTTCACATATTGAAACCGGGCATTAGACGTTAACGTATTTGCGATGTAGGTAATTTAAAACACAATAAAACAGTAACCTTCTTTAGATCCAGAACTACGTATGTGTACGTGTGTCCCTCCACGTACCCTGTGAAGCAGTTGGCCAAGATATGCACCATGACGAGACCGTCTGAGATGTACATCACTGGCATATGGTAATACTGAAATATGAATACGCATTCGTCAATAAAAACAAACGGTTGCATTATACTGGCGTTCCAAATTATATTTTCTAAGATTTCTATCTCAACTGCTGTTAAGATAACTCTGCTATCAATAAAATAGTTTGGTTTATTTTTTTCGGCATTTTCGCCTTCGATTTTAGACACGACTTCGCGGTCATCATCAAAAAAAAACGACTAGGTAGGTACCTTTTAAAATAAATCCTGAAGCAAACACATGCAAAAAAGTGCCTCTAACGCAAAGTTGTCGAATATATATTGTACTCTATGGTTGTCGAAAACTGTCCACTTTAACACTTAAGTTCTGAAGCATAATTCACAAATGATTTGGTCGTAACTTGACTTAAAAGTAATAATAATTTATTACCTCGTCTTTCAAAGTCTTCGTGGTGTAGTGGATGGACAGTACGGTATTCGACAAGAGAGTGGAAACGACGAACATGACTTCAAGCCACAATCGCAGCTTGCTGTATGGGTGAATGGAGAGCGGGTGGTACAAGTACTGGCGGTACTTCTCCGCGCTTAGCGCTGCGTACGATCTGCAATAACAGATTTTAGCCTTAGACCTGACTTTGCTATTTCGATGATATTAAGACTTTGTGCTTTGTTTGGCCTGGAGCCCGCTCTTTTTTCACCTTGCGTATGTTAAAAAGCATGCTGTTTGTGGGTAGTCTTCGCTCTGGAGACGTCCCACACACGTCGCTTTCATATGCAGCCAGCGGTACGATGCGGCGAAACGCTTACCTAGTTAATTTCGACCGATATTCATCTATATAAAAGTACTCACTTAAACATATTCCGAGCTCTTATATCATCAGCCCTCACGGTTGTGAGGTTTAGAAGCATTCTCCTCCACTTAGAGCTGCGTATGCCATAGGTAGACATTTTCTCGTTGGGCAAATGGCAATCATGGCCTTGGAAGTAGCTAGGAGGTACGATGGCAGTGTCTTGCTGGTACGTTGGCAAATATCGTGTTTTGATCATATTGTATCAAATGGCTACGTTATTTTTGGAGACAACTTGCCACTCTTTTATAAGAAACCAGACGAGCTTTGACGTTACTCTTAAAATGAAAAGCTAATTTTACCAACAAAATTATGACATGTCTATCGTTAACATGATCATGAAATCATAAGTGACATTGTATATTTATATTTAAACGAGAGTTCAACAAAGAGTTTTCTTCTATCAGGTTTTACCATAGATTTAAATTACAGACTTTTCTCTAAGCCTAGCATTCCTTCAAGAATGGACATATTTTGTGAAGCTTGGTCAACAGTTGTAGCTATGTCAACTTTACGATAATATATCGTGCTGGTTACCCTCAGCAAATAAATTTAATTAAGATTGTTTATAAATTGCAGCTTAAACTAACAAACGATTTGTTTAGTCAGTAATCGTCCGATATTTTTAATTTTATGTATGTAGCCTGCGACCGCATGCTATTTTTTAGAAGTTAGGGGGAGTAGGTACTTCAATAGGAGATAAAACAAATGTGACAAACAACTTTGTTTTATCTCCTTTGAGAGAAGAATGAGATTAACACTTAAACTTTTGTCACATGTTATTGAAGTATACGTTTGCATGGCGGTGCTACGAGTCGGTACATAGAAAGATAAGTAAGAAAACATTTAATTTAGTATATTAATAATATTTAATGCAATTATCTATTTGTTGTATAAATTTCAGATATTAGCCATCATTGAATAAGTAGCCAAGGAATAATAGTCTTCCCCATTCTCCAGGTTTTGGCACAGGATGATGAACAAAACGTCGCATGGAGGAGAACTTCAGCCTGGTTATCAATGAGAATAAGTTTTCTGGAACAGAACATGAACAACTTGAAAAACTTTATAGCAATAAAGTTTAAAAAAAAAAAATTGACCCCACCGAGAATCGAACCCAGAACCTCAGAGATAGCGCGACGCCAAAGCTCCAACCAGCTCACTATTTAGTTACAGAGGTCGTCTAACATTTCATTTGACGGTTCACGTGTTACAATGTATGTATTTAAATTTAAAGCCTATACATACATTATATCCAATTTGATTCATGGTAAATTAATAGTTTTTAACAATGTTAACTTACCCTAAGCCAAATTCATAAAAAACGTAGTCGAAAATTGGCCTTTTACATTCAATATTGTCACATCTCGATATTGGACCATTAGAAAGTTCTCTTATTATGAACTGAGGTAGATATCCCAAATGGTCACATATAACATCTTTGGGTACAAAGTAACTTTTAATTTGTTTAGTTACATTTATGTAACTATTTGGTTTGTAGGCATGGTTTCCGTTGATATCGAAACCGTCATTATCTAAATTAAATCCTTCTAGAGTTTGTTGTAGATTTCTTACGCGGTCATAACTATTATAACTGCTCCAAGGAAATGTTTCATCAAATACTTTAGTTTGTCTTCTAGCAGCATCACTCAGCATTTGGTATACTACTCTTCTGCTTAATTCAAATAAGCTGGGCGGAGAATATTTGTAACATTCCAGTATATTTTCATGTTGTGTCGGATTTTGTATATCAATGCTCCACTCTCTTGAATCTTTGATGAGATTTAGTCTTACATTTTTACTTTTTGTCGTGTGTTGATAGGTTGGATGGTGTAGGCATCTAAAATGAAAATTAAATTATACAATTTATTATTTAAGTTTTAAAACGACTTAAAAACTGAACTTAAAAGAGTAACTTGAATGTGCAAACTTGATACTTGAAAAAAAAATGGATTTTATTAGGCAGATATTTTTCTATTCCAAATTTTATGAAACTCATCACAGGATGAAGACAGGTTTTATTCAGAGTAATTGTCTGAATATCTATAAGGTTTTCATTTTTACTCTTCTTTCCTGAAAACTAGTAGCACATAAAGTGTATCCACTACTCCTTAGAAAAAAATAATACCAATTATCAAATATTACCTAGATAAGTAGGTACTGGCAAAACCACGTCCGATTACATACTTTGAACTGCACCGGCCTTACGCGGTTCCCATAAGATCTAATATTGAACTGAAAGTGGTTACTTTAACGTGCAGTTGACCGTACTATATTAGTTTTTATGCTTTTCTCTGCACGGACCCCGGACAGCTATAACTGATTCTGATTTGACGAGTCTGGTTAGTTATCTCAGCCTTTAAGGAAATCCAGAACTATTCATACATGCAATTGAAGTAAAAATATTATTTAATCACACAAAAACACGTAATGAACATAATCGTGATCTCAGGCAGGAGTAAACAAAAGAGACGTACCTAATTATATTTCGAATTGTCTCAACTCAAGTAGGCAACTGTATCAAATCGTTGTCCGGAGCTAATTAAAATGTAATAAACTTGTTAGTCATTTCATCAAAGGGTTGGTTTATGAGACATTGCTAAGAGGGATTAAAGAAAGATTTCGTTGTCTTGTTATAAATATCGACATTTATTCTGTATTATTTGTTCATTGTTTAGGTTCGTGTTGGTAAATTTAGGATAGGAGATACCGCGTAGCTTTTGCTCTTGTTTTTGGTATCTATATTACATAATTCACATATATAACTGGATATATATATACATAAAAGACGGGATATCTTCCTGCAGTATTAAAAACTTAATTTATTTTAATTGTTTCCGTTTCTTAATATTATTATTGTATCCATTTGCATCTATAGCTTCACATAAATAACTAACGGGGACAGAGAATAAGCTCTCATAACCATATTAATAAACTTAAAATAATTGGGTCACACCAAACGCTTAATCTATCACGTGCAAGCTGAACAAATAAAAGTGTTAGAAAATAGCAATCTAAGAATACTCAAACATTATGCACAACGTCCAGACAATAACACGAGTTACATCACAAATATTGAACATAACTGTTTATCCGCACATACGATCGTAAAGAGAGCAATTCAACAACTTCCCCATTTCTATTGCCGTCCAAAAGTAGCTACAGACAGTACCTACTTCCAGACATGTGTAAACATCTCCAGAATTGTTTACCACGATAAAAGCATTAGGATTGCTTCATACAGCCCAACGTTTAAAGTTAATAGCAGTAAACTCAATGTTATTGGAGTAGATCACGAAAGAAATGGTGTGAACGTTGGGAATGGTGAAAATGGTTATGGTGATAAACAAGTCAGTGAAAACATAACTTAATGAGAGACAAGAAAACCACGTTTAATGAAATAGAGAATAAGCGGAGCTTCTTCATCTATCCTTCGTGTCAGGGTGAAGATTGTCCACTTGCCATATTAAAAGTTTAGTTCAAAATGTGCTATCCGTATTTCCCGATAAACTGATAATAATATCGTCTCGACTGCTTTCAGTCACGGCGGCTAAGCTTATACATATCAACAAATTACACTGGACTTGGTTCATAGCGCTCTAACGTTTGCGTAAAGTGCACTTTATTTTATTTGACTCTTTTTAATTTGTTGGGAGGGCAGACCGATGCGATTGGAGAGACTATTTGTATGTCATAGTGGCAGCATGGATATTTTTTCTTATCCGATTATTATAGGTGATCAATTTAAAAATGTCCTATCTAAACTGAAAGCAATACACAAAGATGTTGCCCTCGCAAGAATCAACCAACGACATATGGATCACCACTAAACCACAAAGGCAGTAAATGAAGAGGATTAATTAAGTCTTTTCACATCAAGATCTATAACTTATTTTGTTTCGTCATCATTTTCGTCATTCCAAACCACACTTATCAGCTATAACAACCTCTCCATTTTACCATCCAATCCATTCTGTTACTTGCCAATTTTGTAACTCATCAACTCATATTGCAATGCCATCTGATTATTTCCAAAGCAATTATAGGTTCGTCGTCGTATCACTTACCCAATATTGAGACTCCTGGTTTGTTGGTCCCTGAACATATGATACCACAAGGAATAGGGGATAGTAGTCAAACTAGTGTTCCTCCAGAAACGAAATTCACAATGGTGGTAGTTGTATACAGGTCTTTGTGGAAGCCACTGCAGGTTGTTATCTGAAATAAAAAGTTTTTTTTTGTATACCTAGTTTTAAATATATTTTTTTTATATTACTCTTCAAGATTGACCTCATCCCACCTGTTAAGTGGTAATGAGGTCCTAGCTTAAGGGCGACAAGTACAGCATAGTGAATCTGTTACTGGACTTGTCGCCCTTACCTTGAAGGCTTGGTCCCTGCGACTAATGTAGCACTCCCCAAAAGCCCTGGAAACATTACTTACATGCAGGAACACAACAACACAGAAGTGATTGTTATTTGGCTGCGGTCTTCTGTAAAGTGGAGGTATTTCACCAGTCAGGCTGCTCTAGTTTGAGCGATAAATGGCTATGCCCTTCCTCTCTTTGTAAATAGGTCGATTTTATCAAAATGTAATTGTTTAACCCCTAAGAGAGATTTATGATAATATGATAAAAATATGAGCAGAAAAGAGGTCTGAATAACTGTACGCACCTCAGATGGCATTGAAATTGAGAGCACCTTTGATATGTTTTCACACATAAATGAGGTTGGTCACTCAATCTTTAAATTAACAAGAAATGACACTCAAACCACTTTAACTAAACTTTTCTCAAACCTCTTTTATTTATTAGGTAAATGCTATATGAATGGACTACCTACATGCGAAATATAGGTCAATACGTATAATTTATTCCTTAATGCATTTGAAATATATGCCATGATAGATCGCATTGTCATGTATAGATATGGGTATTTTGAAACACATGCTTGAAAATTTTAACAAGTTATATTTGTTACTTGAAAAAATAATAAAACATTCAGCTACTAAGTACAAACAATATAATATATCGTATAGGTTACTTAGAATTTTCCACAGCCATCAATGTAGTTTATACCGCAAGTGTAACAACAGAATTGAGAGGATCTAATAATTAAAGTACAACCAAAAGCTAATTATCCGACCCAAAACATGAACAGTACCAAATTAATAAGGACCACGAAAGTACACCGCAATACACTAATTTCGTACATCAATCAAAATCAGTAACATCATACAGTCATGAGCAATGAGGGAAATATTTGAGCACTTATTTGGTAGTGTTAAGGTCCATAATTGAGTAAAGGTTGCATACATGCACGTGACTGTATCCGTAACTACAACCAGTGCGGACTGCGGAGTTCGCTCATTAGCCGACATTACCGCGCCCCAATTTAAACTCTGTGCAATAGTTAAAATTGTGGTTCAACTCCTAACCGCTCTAGTTTACGCGCTCGTAAAGCAAAGGAAGACAGTCGGGCACAGTGAAACTCGAATGGTCAGCGGTCAGTGAAGCCATATCGCTTAATGCAAAGGCAGGTATCAATTTCACTATCACTATATACAAGTATAAAACAAAGTCGTTTCCCACTGTCTTTTCCTACGTTTGCCTAGATGTATGTTAGCGACCGAAAGAGATGCGTAAGCAATGATTTATAGAATTTAGTTTAGTAATTTATAAAGAATGAAAAGCCGGTTTAAAATGGTGCGACATTTATTGAGAAGCTAAGATAATAACAGATGTTATAAAAAAGTATCAAAAACAAGATAATTAGAAAAAAGGTTAAACTTAAAGCAGGTGCGTTCTGCACATTCTAAGTAGAATTTTAATGTTTAATACGAACATAATTCAATATCACTATATACAAGTATAAAACAAAGTCCTTTCCCACTGTCTTTTCCTATGTATGCCTAGATGTTTAAAAGTAGGATTTTAATGTTTAATACGAACATGATGGTCAAGCAATAGTTGATATCTAGTTTGCCACTAATACCCCTAAATAAAAAAAATAAAGACATACGAGAGCAGTAACGCAAGAATAGGACAAACCTGTGTTTTACACTAAAGATAAACGTCATTATGTACGTGCTATTTAATGTCACTTAACAAAAAAAAATATGAAAAAATTAAGTCTCTGTATTTTATTGCTACAAGGAGCTAACATTTGAGTTTGAGCAGATAGGCAGAGATTACTTAAGGATTGCTAAGTCGTAGTATAGAACGATCAGGTAACCAATTGCGGGAGTTTTATATCGTCTCAAACACTTCAAAGCTAACTACGAAAAGGGCTCCCAGTTTACCCTGCGAGGGCATCAGGCCGTCTACTCTTGAAAACAAAATATGTCGGATACGATGACGTTTAGTATTTTTTATTGCTCAATTTCGCAACTAACACACTTCCAATGCGAATAAAGCGTTATAAAAAAACAAAATATTATTTATACAAATCAAAAATCACTTTTTAATTCCCTAACTTTTGATCAATCTTCAAAAACGAAACCTTTCGTTTGTTCGTTTCGTTTTCAAGAGTAGACGCCCTGGTAACCAATTGCGGGAGTTTTATATTGTCTCAAACACTACAAAGCTAACTACGAAAAGGGCTCCCAGTTTACCCTGCGAGGGCATCAGGCTACAGCTTTCGTTTTTGTGTCTGAGCTCCATTTTTAAATTGCAGGTTTACTTCCAATGAGTTAATTGTGGCAGGATGGTCGTTACAGTCGCAGGCGCCAGATAACGGACTGTCTACGTTAAATCAAACTTTAGCGCTTCCTCATTGATTTCGTTGACCTAATTTCGGATCGTATAATGAGTGGATTGGTTTAGTAGGTGTGAATGGTATAAGTCCAGGTATTGACAAATATAAATAGAAGGCAGACAGTCTGCGAGAAGAAATTAATTAGTTGTAGATGCCTACGAGATAAGTAGTGGATTCTTACTGACAGTATGATTTGTCATGTTTGTTTTAATGATATTTTTACATCCAGCTAAAATAAAAGGAAATCAATTTTTAACGCTTTTTTCACTATCACTATATAGGATTCCCTGTGTTTTAGTTTTATGCTTAGATTTTAAATTATACTTACTAATTTTGATGTGACTTTTTAATTAGATTATGTTACTCATGAGGATGGTTTAAATTAATAAGACATACATATTTTAGTACAGAAATGCACCCATGCAAAGCCAGGACGGGTTCCTAGTACAATCAAGCAATGCTGATATCGACCATTATTTAATTAAAGCTTTCGTTATATGGGATACGCCCGAAAAGCAATAAAAATGTCTATCTACTTGCAATGTACGTACACACATCAATATGGTAAACACTGTTATTACTGTGAATGTGCTATAAAGCACATTTCTGCTTAAGAAAATGATAGCTTGTGAATAACACTAAATATAGTTTAAAGGCATATAAATGTAGAATACGGTTCTTACTTACTCGGACTCAAGTTACAACAAACAGCCAAATCAATCACTTAACAACAGTTACGAAAATCACTCGTGTTAGCTTACGGCACTTAATATATTAAGGAAGTGATTACCACAAACCGATAGATACCGCAGGGCGCGAAGCTCACTCAATCTTAGCGGTAATTCCGTCAACTCATTCTCATCCAATATCAAAAACTTTAGGCTTCTCATCTCCCCAATCTCATCAGGAACACGTTTCAATCTATTCCCACTTACATCCAAACATTTAAGACATTTCAAATGTGATATCTCCTTCGGTAACTCAGTTATATCATTGCCACTTAAGTACAGGCTTTCCAAATTCTCCAACCGGCAAATTTCTTTTGGCAAGTGCGATATTAAGTTCTCTTTCAAATATATATCAGTGACTTCTAATTCTTCTCCGTCTAGCTTGTGAAGAGGGAACTCTGTGAAGCCACGGTAGTTCCAATGTAGAACTGTTGCTGGTAAGATTTCATTATTTACATTCATGTTGTTCTCTCTCTCTCTGTTTTCTCAAGTAGTGTTAGCAGTTTTGCAAAGACATCAGGATATACAATTTTCTTCTTCGGTAAACGGCAGGAAATTTCAAAAGTTTCTGTCTTGAAAAAATTGGAAGTTTCACTGTCTTTTACTTTCCAAGGTGAGACTGCAAACGGTTTATAAGGTTGGTGCACATAGGTATATCCTATCAACACGCATGTACATTACGCAATACGTAAACACGGTGTACGAATGATGGAAACCCAGTTACGGGACGAGTTCCCGATGATCCCGCTTGGGAAAGACTGCATCTCGTCGCAACTGTGAGCGTCGTGAATTATTTTTAAAACTATAACAAGGTCTTTGCTATTGAAATTTTCGTCAAAATTAACTTCGCCGATTTCGTGATAGGCATATGCTGTGATAGCTGAATCTTTTTGCTGACTATAAACTGACTCAAATATTTAAGTTCTTTCGTTTGTTGGAAAAACATAGTCGGAAGCGACCGTAATAAATCATTGAGCGTAGGAATGGGCGGTGGGTCAATAGAATTAAACATGTTACAGAATAGAACTGTTTATTGCTTCTATTAATATTGATTTTTATCGAGAGCATTAAAAAAGTAGATCAATGTTGAAGACTAGCAATTTGAAATTATACTGATCTTAAAAATATACAATATTACTTATGCAAATCAATAACCACGATTTAAATTCCAAAGTATCGATTAACTTTAAAATACTGAATCTTTTATTGGTTCGCTTAAGGAGTAGGGCCTCTGAAATTCAAACGCAAATTAAGATGACCAAACTTACGATAACAGTTTTGAAATGGCACAATCAAACTATTTGAACTGCCTGCCACTAATGAATTGCTTTGTTGAATCTATATGAACTGGGTAAGTAAAACCAAACACATTCTGTCTAGACTTGAAACTGTACTTCTAGCTGTCAGTTAAATTAATTTTAAGTGCAGTTGTTTTAACAGCAGCTGGTATAGAAACATCAAGACAAGGATTAAAATCGGCTATTTAGCTTTTACCGCTTCGTTATCTCGCCATTGCAATTTAAAAGTTTACATAAAATGCATTCCTGAACCACGTTTTCTCGTAAATGCTAAGCAGATGTTTCTAGGTCACTTTCAGGCGATTTTATCGTTTTAAATTACTTTAAATGAAAACAATTTACAAGCAAACACCGATACTCATAAATACCAATAGATATTACCATTCTAATACTCGGGATTTTTGAGTTTTTTTTTTGTTTATATTACAATGGAGTTACACTGGCGTTTTGCTAGCATTCGTGGCGTAAACGTTGCAGTTGCGCAAATTTTACGTTTCCTCACATACGAGTAGTAGATACGGTCAACAGCATGTGTGGTAAGCACTTGCTATTGCATATTAGCCCTTATGCGAGTTATAATAATATAGTCCAAAGTCTTTCTCGTTAGTGGTTCTTTCTGTACTTTTTCGTTAGTGATTCTTTCTGCACTTTTGCGCTGTACAGCCGATCCGCTTTGAAAACGCTCCAAAGCCGCTAGTGTGATAAGGCTGTACTCGTATAACGGCATTAATTAATGAGTCTTGCTTGAAAACGACAAATCAAAGTATGCTCAGTAAGCCATCCTTCATAAACGCCATTAATTTTTACTGGGACTATATAAATATTTACAAAACAATATCTGATAAAAACAAAACTGGAAAAGTTTCTCACTGGTGATAAAACTATTTTTTGCATATTGTTAAACAATGTTGTATTGAAAGAGTTTGGTTCGGGTCTTTTATACCGTGCAATAGCTTAAAAATAACTTTATTTATTTATGATGTGATCCAAGTAGGTACTGACTAGAAGTCTTTAGTTGGTGCACTCCAAAAATATACATTTATACCATTTGTTCATGGAATGGTACAATGGTATAAATGTATGTGGTACCACAACTGATTATCTAGAATTTTCTATTGCGTAATTTTTCAGTAGTTTTTGATATAGTCTAGTAATACCAAAAGAACATGAAGCGGAAGATGACTCTGGACCAGTGATAGCTTATTTACTCTCGTCTTCAAGTATGTGTCGAAATAAAAAACCACAAATGTCTTACAAATTTTGCGTTTGTTTTCGCCACTTTTATTTATAGCTCGGCTCAAGGCAAAGCCAATATCGAGGGCGATATCAGTAACGGTCCCGCTGGCTCGGCTCCAGAGGTAGCGCTGTTTACACGCGCCGCGAATAAACAGTGGGTGACGCGAGGGGAAGTCCGAGTGTTAGGTAAACTTGACCGCTTTGGATAGATACTTGTCTAAAGTATTGGTTTTTGGGTTTTTAAAAACGAAAAGCCAAAAGTATTTGTTTTTATTATTGCGTATATTTTGGCCTACCTTTTCTTTTTTGTGTTTTTTTTTGTCGAGGGGGAAATAAATGCTTAGCGCACTGTCCTCTCTTCGGGTAACAGAGTGTGCGGGGCTCGCACCGACTAAAACCTTTAAGAGAGGTAGGGCATAGCGATTCATCGTTCGAAATGGAGCAGCCCGACTGGTAAAATACCTCCACCTTACAGAAGACCGCAGCCAAATAACAATCACTTCTGTGTTGTTGTGTTCCTACATGTGAGTAAGGTTTCCAGAGCACCAGGGGGGTGCTACATTAGAAGCAGGGGTTAGGCATTCAAGGTAAGGGTGACAAGTCCAGTAACAGATTTATTATGCTGTACTTGTCGCCCTTAAGCTAGGACCTCATTACCACTTAACATCAGGTGGGATGAGGTCAATCTTGAAGTGTAATATAAAAAAAAACCCTGTGGTGGCCAGCGCTGCGCAGTTGTGGGGAAGGATTTACTGTGCGGCACCGCTGCTTACCGCCACTGCGAACAACCGATACTCTCACTTCAGCTCTCCTCCCGAGAGCCAGATGGAGTCCTGAGACACACCGGCCACGGAGGATATAGAGGCCGGCAAACGCAATACCGCATCCTTCTCTACCTACCTACAATGTTGTATGGAATTTAAATTTTACTATTATTTATTAAAAACATTCTACTAGTCCTAATAACATTAGAATATAAACGCAAATTTAGTAAGAATGTATGTATGTCTGGATGAATCTTTGGTACCCTTTCCCGCAAAAACTACTGAATAAATTCAGATGAAATATGGTAGAAAGATGGATGAGAAACTAAATTAACATAATGATCCTTTTTATACCAATATAACGTGAACGAAGTTGCGGGCAATTACTAGTATTATGTAATATCTAAATATTTCTAGCGTCTACCTATTGTAGTTATGAATATCGAACAAAAAATCACGTTGGTTGTTTGGAGCCTAAGGGGGCTAAAATAATTTATTTAATTGTGTTTTTATTATCCCTAAAAGAAAGCGTCTGTTAAAAGCATTACATAAAGTGCAGTTCCTGAGATACATTCATTCGTTAATTTAATTACCTGTTGTAAATAATTTGTACGTGCATATTTTATTGACGACCTACGTATCCGAGAGGCGAGTGGGCCGGACTTTGGCGTCGCGCTATCTCTGAGGCCCCGGGTTCGATTCCCGGTCGGGTCAATATGGAAAACGAACTTTTCTCTATTGTCTCGGGTCTGGGTGTTTTGGTACAGTCGTTGTTTCTGATTTCTGTAACACAAGTGCTTAAGCTACTTACCATAGAATCAGAGCAATGTATGTGATGTTGTCTAACATATATACATATAAACATATTGTATCCTTTTAAATAGTCAAGTAACTTTCGATTATATTTGACATCCACTTAGGCACATGTTACAAACAAGGCTTAAGTTTCATTTGTTGATAGATTTTATTTAAAACATTGATATAATTCATGATATTTACTAAATAGGAAAAAGGTTAACCAAAATTGAATTTTCAATAAACAAGTTAAATCAATTTCACAATATTTAATCACAAGAAACTAAGATATTTGTGTACAAAGTTTTCTATAAGTGCTAGATAAATTACAAATGACAGTAAATCTAATTGCAAGGATCAATAAAGCTCAATATCACACTAATCAGTACACAAATTTAGGTCAGACTTTTTAAATTTGGTTGAGAAAAATATTTTCGAAAAATCTTTAGAATTATTAACATTAAAGGATATCTATCTAATAAATATATCTTTTTAACGGTGGATACAAATTCTCACTCAAGAACACGTTCATCTTAATAAAACATTTTAATAAAAATACAAAATGTAAAAAAAAAATCTGAAAGGAAGTTATAAGATATAATTAAATCTGATTGTCTAATGTAATCAAACCTTATCTGTTTAAAAGTACTTCTAGATATTTTCCAATTTATGATAGGAAGTTAGGCCTCAAATACCTGTTTTTAAAACCCTTATTTCATGTTTGCTTTTAATAAAGGTAACCTTTATCATAAAATAGATGGAAATTAGAATTCTAAATTCATTGTAATTTCTCTCTCGTTCCATTATGATAGGGAATTAAAATATTAAATTCTATAATATATTTCTTAATTTATAGAGATACCAGAGCGTAATATTATAAATTGAGCGACAGATAATTTTAATTTATTTAATTGTCTTTGAAAAGGTGAACCAAAATATAAATTGTAGCTTGTCTCGTGAAGAAAAAATTTACGTTGTGCTATCTTTAAAGGAATTTTATATTAAAAGTGGGACCATCTGGTTTCTTTAGCACAAGGGCTTAATCTACTTCCTCAGAAACGCCCAGGACTACTCCAAAAACGAAACGACTAAACGAAAGATTTCGTTTTTAAAGATAATTCAAAAGATTGGCAAATAAAATTGAAATGGTTCCGATTACGAGCGTAAAAATTTGCTATCCGTCATCGTCGCCATTTTCGTTTTTGGGAGCAGGCCTCCAGTACGCTTCACATGTGATTAATCGATTATCCCCCCCTCAAATAATCTAATAATCGATATGACAATCGATAGTATCGATACTATCGATATAATCGACTATATCGATACCTATTTTTATTAGATTAATTTTCAATTATTTTTAGATTTAATCGTCATTCATATAATGTCTTCTTAGACATAACACATTCAAAATGAAACCGTGAAAAAGTTATTTATACCCTACTTTTTATTCATAAAACGTGATAGCTAAGTTTCTTGGTACCTACCTGAACTGTACCATCATGGCGACACTATCTTATCCGATAGGTAAATAAAATCGATTATATTGTATTTGACTACGATTATAATCGATTATATCTAATAAAAATAGGTATCGATATAATCGATTATATTGATAGTATCGATACTATCGATTGTCATATCGATTATTAGATTATTTAGGCCTCTTTTGGAATAATCGATTATAATCGATATACAATCCAATCGACGGCAACACTACTTCACATTTCCCAAACAGAAATCGGCCATTGGTGCGAATTCTGTTAGCACAAACTGGACTAAAACTAGCCTAAATAGAGTTTTAATCCTGTCTATTACGGAATCAATATACTAAGGTTGACAACAGAATAGAGGTAAACTAAAACCAAAACAAAAATTACAACTATTTTCGGTTAATTAAGTTTTAACGAGTAGTAAAAGTGAATTGCCATCTCTATCAATCGACTGTTGATGGGAAGGCTTACACGGAATTATTTATCAAAGACAATTTAAATTTCTTTTTAATTAAATTCATTTTTTATTGAGTGGGTTTCCGGGTCTTGATGATGTTCCTTTACAAAGACAAAATTCCTAATATCGTCGAATGATCCTGACGCGTCGTCCTCTTCCGTCCTCATCGTCGCTGTCGAATGACTGCTGGCGGTGACCCAGCATCAGTGCTTGGACTTCAGGATTTAGAGGCAGCGCAGGAAACGACGAGCGCCGCACCATTGGGGCGGGGCGAGCTCCTGAGACCAGGAACAGGGTGAGATTAATGGGCTTTGTAAATAATAGTTGTTGTTTGTAGACTTATGCCCGGTACCAATATTATACAATTCGTAATGTGTCAAAGATGATAAAGTATCCGTTTTTCTCCAACCGACTACGAGTAGTTAACACCTTTCCTTAATTTAATTTTTATACCAGCTATCATCAGTCGTCCGTCAGTCGTTTTAAGCATACACCTCGTATAATTTATTACAATCCGGAACTAGAACGATGGTTTTTCTAATATTGGAACCAGGCGTAAGACACCAGGCCTGCTAGACATGCGTTATTTTTTGACTGACAAAGTATAGGGCATTAATAATGTGCCGACCCACGACATGACCTACAAGTCGACACAAATACAGCGTCAGCAGAATTGGCGTAGTAAACAACGCTCCATACGTAATGCGTGACATCGATATCCTACATCGCGATATCAGAGTTTTCGTCGCCACTAAGTATATATACAACAAACCAAGAATGGTAGTTGGGCCTTGGTCCCCGAGCAGATAACACCTAGCTCGGCGGAAGTACTTCCACTTTTAGTAAAGAACATACGTTCCTTACAATAAATTGTACAATCGGCTATCTTTAGTTTGTGAACCTTGTACTTTGTCACATTAAGCTCGTTGTCTATTTGATTTACTCAGTTACGTAGATGTTTAACGTGACAAGATACTGAGGTATGTATATGCAAACGAATGAAGCTGAATTCTATACTAGCATACATCATAGTTCTTCGGAGTTAATTTTTATAGCTACCATTTATACATACTCAAAATAAAATAAAATTACAATATCATATTCATCTTTTGGAAGGGAAGGGAAATTGCAAACTTTGTACATTGTTGATAGGTACTTAGAGTTTCAAACTATGCTCTTATTGAATTTTAATAACAATCCTTAATATGCTTATTGCTGTTAAAAATAACTGGGAGCTTATTTTCGCAGCTTTAATTGAAGTTATATTTTATAGACTCTCGGGTGTGCTGCAGTGTAAAATATTATTTTGAAAGGACATTTTAAAGAACCTGCATGGAAACGTCAATTTCATCCATCTATTTATTACCATTTCCACCTTGTACAGTCCGCGTCTTTAGTTTGTATACATTTCAGTACCTTGTCACATTAATCTAACTGTCTATTTCACTTACTCAGTCACATGGACGTTTAGTGGGACAAGGTACTGAGGTGTATACTAACTAATGATGCTGACTGTACCTACCTACTAGACCAAAGCTCTCTTTCTAACTTAGCATTCAATAAACATACCCGCTGACTTACAAAACGTATTAACCCTACTTGATGACCTACATTTTGTCAATCAGAAAATAATACTGTCTTGGCTCTCAAACTAATGTGTAATAACATTCTGCAGATCTCGTGTGATTAGTGAAAGCTGCCACCCATAAAATAAAGTTGTGATTATTTGTTATTGCATGTCCTGTGAGTATGGCCATGTAAAAAAGGGTGCATATTAAAATGTGTTTTTTTATTGTGACCTTAGGTTGTAGATACGACTGATTGCAAATGTATCGCATGTGCAACTTATTCGCATTGTATATCTTGTGTATCGCGTTTTTTTAACCGACTTCAAAAAAAGGAGGAGGTTCTCAATTCGACCGTATATTTTTTTTAAAGGAATAATGCTTAAGGAGGTTTTCACTACCGCAGTCTACAGGTAGGATTATGCTTGTAGATAAATATATCAAGAAATTTTTCCACTTTATCAAGGTAGTAGAATATGAAGTCTTAGATATTTTCACCCTTTGTTATGTAGATTTATTCTTTACCGTGTCCAGTTTGATACACTATTTTCTAAATAATTACATTAAAATATATTCTTAAGCTAAGCAATATCTAATAGGTAGTTCCACAGCATTTGAGGTAATCTTATTAAGGCAAAAATAGGTACTAAGGTCCTTAAATTGTAGTTTTAAATCCTGTAATGTAAGACATCATAATATTATTGTTTTTAATTTAAATTTAGAACAGAAAAATAGAAATGATTACACGATTTAGAATAACTCATTGACAGACTATATTAGTTAAAGATAAGCTATGTAAGCATAAGGAACAAAAAAAGTAGGCACCTGTTACATTTTTGAATTTGCTACTACTTAAAATATAAATAAACTACGAAATATTAATGTGTGTGGATCTCTGTCAAATTTTATTTACCATCCATTTCATTCATCATATTATATTACGATGAAACAACTGTTTTAATTTCCAATTAGGTAATATACAGACTAACAATAGTGGAATGAATTGGTTCTCAATAAACCACCTAATGGTAAGACTCTTCTGTACAATGAAATGAAATTATGAATACATATTCAATTAGTATTGAATCAAAGGATTTCAAGTAAGCCGATTTGTAAGACTCGAGCCAATTAGGGGTAGAATGCGCCGTCAAGGTACTCGGTAATATTTCTAGACAATCGTATTAGTATACCATTTACGCGTGTAATTTTCATAAGAGTATGAATGAATAAAAACAGTTTTGTGAAGAAAAGCTCTCTTTGTATTGCGGTTTAAATAAATTAGATGAATGATCAATCGTTTGGAAGGGAATGTTCAATATACTGTGAATCTGTTCTGTGTCCGATTCAATGCCGATGGATACAGTACAAGTATAGTAATTAATTACAGGAAAATTCAAAGGCAAATAATGACTTGTAAAGATGCGAAAAATAAAAAGATAAGCATCTAAAGTGTTGTCTACTTTTTAACTACGTTATGTGTTTTTAATTACCTGAAACTCTTTTTCAGTCGTCAGACAGACCTTGTTTTGAACAGAGATTAAAACAATAATAGAAGAGACAGATTAGAATTTAATTAAATGATAAATATTAACTTACGCGTAGAAAGGTTACATAATAAAATAGTAATTATCAATAAAAAATTTGAAGTGTAAGATAGAATAGAATATTCCCTAATTAAGATAATCAAGATCGCTTTAAGATTAAAACTTTTCAAATGTGGCCTATGTATAAAACAGGACACATGCATTTAGCATTGTTTTTAGCACATATTTTACATTTTTAACAAATTTTGTATCAGAAGCATATTAAAAAGTAACGTTTTTTTAATATGCTTCTGATACAAAGTAACAAAAAAGTTTCATTTGTTTTTATTTTTATGGTGTTATGAAATCGAAAAACAAAAGTTGAATCAAATATGTATGTTTGTTACACATTTGAAACTACAAGTTAAAATTGTGGATTCCAGTATTTTGTTCTAAAAGCGATCTGTGCTTTTGTTATAATGAAACTTGACATACCAATGAGCTTGGCGACTGATTGACGTTTCACCAGCCTCGGTTCCACCGAAGCAGTTTCACTAATTGATGCTGGAGCAGATCCTTCTCCGTGGGTCTTCCTTGTATTTTCACTCAAGTACGAGTTAGTAGAATCGCCTCTGGTATACGGTTTTAATTGCCTGCGAGGCGGTTTCTGCTCTTCCTCTTTACTCACAAGCGACTCAGCAATCTGGAACAGCTGTTGCCCAAACTTGCTGGATTCTCGACGAAGCGTCTTTTTATTAGCAAACTCCGCAAGGGACTGCCGTCGTTCTCCACTGGGATTGAGCTGTCTCTCCACTCTCTCCTCTTCCTTAACTTTGATCACATCAAGAACCGCGTTCACCGTTAATATCACAAGAAACACAGCAATACCAAACATGGTCAAGGCATTGTTGTTTGTATCCATTTCTTCTGTCTTCTTCTGTTTGAACTTGAATGTGGGTTTATCAGTAAACACTTGTAAGACGCTGCAAGCGTCTTTCATAAATAGTGGAATGACTTTGGTTTTTACATGTTGCCTTACTTTTTCAATATTCTCCTCGGTGAATACTTTAGATTTGATGTCCTTGGGAGCACAGGGTGTTTCACCAGCGTTAATATCACCATTTTCCTTCATGAACCACATATGAACACTGTACATGCAGTACGCGATCACGGAGAGAATAAAAAGCAAGATCTTACGCTCGCCCATGTTTACATCGCAAAAGCGTCGGTTTGTTTTGACAGGGTACCGCGCGTGCGTGTGTATTCTATTCGCGTACTGAACTGTATTGTTTTATAATGTTTAAAGCTTCAATTTTATTTATGGTCTTTTTATGTTTTCCGGCTTGTTTAAGATTTGAAGGCGTGATGGACACGTTTACCGTGCCATGGCTTGTGTTGTGTGCGGAGGCGGGGTGTTCTGCGCATGTGCAAGCTGCTCAGCTGGGCACGGGTCGAACTCAGTGCTTACCTCGGATTCACGATTGGGGCGAACGCTTGTCAAAAACTTTTTACAAACAACAGGGGATGCGTTGATCAGATCTTTGTCGGTGCCCGGAATAATTTTTGTGTCCTATTTGAATTAAGCGTTACGTGATAACTTTTATCATATCAAATTCATTTGTTTCAGAGTTATCTTCAGATAAGCATTCAATTTCAATAACTTTTTATCTTTGCACTTGTGGAGCTTTATTGATATCGTATCGTTACATTTTATAGAATGCAAGAGTGATGATTTTTATTTTCATTTCGTCTTATTTCACTGTTGTTTATATTTTCATTCACTCACAAAACATATAGGTATGCAGATTGAAATGTATGATTATGGTAAAATGTAACAGAAACAAACATTTGAATTTACCGATTGGTTTGTTTATTTGAAACTCGAAATGTAAAAACACAAATGAACTTTCCTCATCGATGTAAATTGCGATCATTTAACGTTATTAAGTGTTAGCAAAGTACCCACAAATTGTATAACGGGACCGGTAAATAAAAATGGAAGGCCATATCTGAGGAAGCGTTTAATTTTAGGAAGCACTTATGATTACGACACGGAAAGTGGGCTGACGATAGACATACGTATGATAATGATTACTATGGGCACACTGCTATAAATAAATTCTTGTACGGAATTATATATTTATTTATAACCATAAGAGGAGTTAAGGTTTGGAATCATGGGAAAAGTAATGAAGGAAAAAAATATTTGTTCCGATTTGTTGTTTGTATTTGCCTTCAATACAAAAATAATAAGAGTTTCTTTATTGTTTAAATTATGTATTTTTAATAATCTTTTAATTTAAGCATATACATTTTCAACATCTTATAGCACCTAAGCTTATAAGGGCATAAAACAGTTTTCTTAAATTTTTTAAGCTGTTAAAGTACTGCAAACAACTGGGAAAGATTTACTTACATTACATTAGATATACATGGTTTTTATATGAAAAAAAAAATTCAAAAGTGTTAGACCACATTGTAAATTGTTCTATTTCACCGAAAAGATAACACAATAAATTACTTGCTTTTAACAGCTGCCTCAACGCCGCTAAATCTACAAATGCTTGAGCGCATTCTAACGCAAATGCAGTTAGCGATCTTAAGACTCCGCGCACGTAGGCTGATTGCACCACAAGCGTTGGTGTTAGGCATAAACAGCAAATTAAACCTTGAAACATTTCCATTTTTTATTTTTATAGTACTTTACGCCGCACTAGCGAACTTTAAATATTAGAAACAGAGAAATTTTATCTTTCCTTGCGGTGCGGGAATCGAACCCACGACGTTCACGTATCGTGCGTGCTGCTCTTCCAACTGAGCTAACCGCAAGTTATCGTAGGCGATGAAATTTTTCTGCTGTAGGTATATCAACCGTTAGCCTCCGGTAAATGTACTATGCCGAATATAGAACTACGTTCTTATCAAACAATTGCCGCTCTATTTAAAACAAATGGAAATGGAATGTATCATCCCCCATGGCACAGGCAGGTAACAATAAAAAAAACGTAAATTTAACAAAACAACCCTTTTTTTTAATCCATGTACTTTTCATAGGTTTTCCTGTAATCTATAGGTAAAGAGCTATATTCCGCATTAATTTACAAAATTTTTAGCCTAGTAGTTTCGGAGATAAGGGGGGGGGGGGGGGAATGGTCAATTTTCGCCTATTTTCTTAAATAACTTAAAAACTATTTATTTCAAGATTATAAATGATACATATTTGCAATCCTTACAGCAAGATCTTTCATTTGATATGTCACACGATATGGTTAGCGAATCTTTTTTTTTTAATGTTGTGTTTTACCCTCCAAAAGTGACCCCCAAATTCATAATTTATTTATTTACGTTAAACATGCACCTTTGGGGCTTTAACTTACATATTTGTACCAAATTTCATCTCAATTGGTCCAGTGGTTTCAGAGTAATCGGCTGTGACAGACGGACGGACAGACAGACACGCGAGTGATCCTATAAGGATTCCGTTTTTTCCTTTTGAGGTACGGAACCCTAAAAATTTTTTTTTCCAGCAAACCCAAACGTGTCAGGTATTTATGGATAGGTCTTCAAAATTACATTAAGGTTTCTAATTTTTTTTTTCTAAACTGAATAGTTTGCGCGAGAGATACTTCCAAAGTGGGAAAATGATGGTGCCCACCCCATCTAACTTTTAAAATAAGACAATGAGAAAACTACCACTAAAATATTATATGATGTACATTTCCATGCAAACTACTAGCGAAATTATTTCGAAAGAGTTCTAGTTAGTACTTTTTGTTTAATACGTCATAAATCGTAAACCGCAATTTACCTTTAATTCAAACAATCTCTTTAATATAAACTTTTATATTATGTTACTTACTACTACGGATCCCTTCATGGACGAGTCCGACTTGCACTTGGCCGGTTTTAATTTTTAATTTTGACACTGATATTGAGGCTATTGGTACTTCACCGTCGATTTGCTATCTTTTACAACATGGGGGTGTGTGAATGGGCCTGCATTGCTTCTGATTAGCTCCAAATGGCATGGTCTGTGAATGATGGCTTGGGTCTACCATGATTGTGTAGGAAAAACGGATAGTTTACGAATCCAGGTTTTTTTATGATGTATTTTATTGATGTTGCTGCTTAACCGTTTTAGGAAGCAAATAATGAAAATCAGATACATTGATCAAATTCGAGAGTTAGTATGTTATAGAAATCAAAACCAAAACAGTGGAACCACAATCAATACTTAAATACCTCTACATCACACACACGCACACAAAGTTGTCAATCAATGCATTCTTCCCGCCATAACATGCGGCGCTGATTTATAAACCTAGAGTAAACCTAGTCTACATGTAGGAGATTGTTTAGCGGACTATGAAAAGTACAATGCTTGTTGCAAGGTTGTTTACAGGAGCAAATCCAAAATAGGTGATCCGGGAGAGCGACGAACTTACTTATACATATGCGAGCGAGAAGCCTTTTTTTCTTCGTGTGGGAAAATACATTGATGTTACCCCACGTGTGTCACCCTGAGAAGTGCAGGACTATCCGCTAAAACCCCCAGATTGGACCTCATCACCGTTAAACTGATGCTTTAAGAAACTCTGCCCAGCCAGAATTACCACAGCAAAGGAAGCGAGTGGCCTTGGTTAGATTTAAAGTGGCGGACTATTGGATTGTGATGGGATGACAATGATATTCATAAACTCTCAGTGACGGAACGTATCCAAATGTTCATCACACAAATGTTTTTCTGGATGGTGATCGAATCCACGACCCTGGGTTCAATTATATACGGGCTAGTTTTGTATTTATCCTACATTTCCTTACCATACGCTTGTGTGAAACACTGGCTGGTACATACGTCAAGCTTGTGATAGGTGCCACCTTTGGGGACGGGTATCCTCCGGCTTACCTCAATACTAAGTACTTAATCGTTACTTCTCAACAAAATAAAATTGTAGTACTAACTAGTAGCGGTACCTACTTGCTTGGTATCTTTTTCATAAAAATGCTCTGCATTGATGATTTAAGATACTTTGGTATCGTATTTAATGACGATTAAAAAATTATGTAATGTAACCCACGTCAATCAAAATTGTATGAATAGAAATGAGTGATTTAAAAATTATACTCTTAATATTTGGAAGCCCCATTACCTGACGCAGATGAGGATGAAAAACGGAGTCGTACAACTGATATAAGGAAAGAGTTGAACATAAAACCAGAAGAATGTAAGGTGTAAGGGCGAAATTTACGGAGTAAGAGCTGCGTAAAAATCTATATTTTTTATATTAGGATAATATACTGGCTCATCCCAGCCTGATGGTAAGCAACAGAGGAACCTACATTACGATAACAACGGATTTGTAACCGTAATATTATAACCTTTAGCATTGCCATACTGGCCGGCAAGATGTTTTTTCACACTCCTTTTTACATATTATAGGTTTTATTAATACCTCATTTTTCTATTGGTCTTTATCCTGATTAAAATTTGCTTGTGGCCACAGTCGTTTGTACGTATTTTTGCAACACATCTGGATACATGTCTAACGAACCAGAATGGTTTTGTGTTTCGATACAGAAATCAAAGGGATTCATTTTGACGACACACTGTATCAGTCCAGAATATTGAAAGCAACAAAACAAACTGGTACAATGGGCGATATGATTGATCATGTTTTGACCCGTTAATGGATCGTTTGTTTCATTCGAATGAACTCAGTTATTGTGAGATAAGTAAATAAAGTAAAGCTCTAATTTGAATTTGATAATAAAACATTATAATGAACTAGCTGTCCGCCCCGTCTTCGCGTGTTTTTGCAAAAGGTTTCCAAACTTTATCCTTGAAATTACATACAAAAAAATAATAATTAAAAGTAAAGTGGAGTCGAGCTGAAACGAATTTTTTGATAAAAATTATGTGTTTCAAATTGGACCAGAAATGAAATGAATTTACTAGCTTTTACATTAATTTACATTAGATTGCTTTATATAAATTCAAGACATAGACAATTAAAAAAATACGAAATAAATAAACACAACAAAATTTGAAGTGCATGTTTTTGAGAGGCCATCCTTTTTAATAATGATTACTATCTTAAATACAAAATCTTCTCTATGTATACTGTAGTTGAATAAGAGATTAAAAAGTGAAACTATGACTCCTACGATACAATTACATTTTACCTACATTTACTAATTAAGTTCAAACCAATCCTTATAAAGCTATTAGGTGGTTCTTTCACTTTACGTAATGAATTGTGCAGTATTTAATTTTGGATTGTTGGAGACATCCAAAATCAAATACCGCATATCGTAATTATGCGATAGTCATTTAAATTTAATAGCAATTTCCAATAAATTTCACTGCAGAAAAAGATCTCATCTTAAAAACATGTGAAGCGTCCGGATAAGGCCACGAAATTACCGGGCACGTAGCAATAAGTATTCCGAAACGCCGCGTACCTATACATTGAGCTGCGACAGGTGCACACTCTGCACGCTCGGGGTGCTATTCTGTACTGGTATTTAGTTTATTGATGCAAATCCCAAACTCAACTTTTTTTAACCGACGAAAAAATACAAAGATTCTCAAGTCGATGCGTTTAATGTATCGTGGGTTTCGATCAATGATTTTGTAGACCCACAATTTTCATGTAAAATTCTTGGTGACGCTGTAAGCACCACAATCCTAGTATTTTTGGGAATCCTGAGACACAGTACGGCAACTCGCGCTTTATTAAAATGCCTTAAAACTGTCTAATATCAAAAAATGAATTAAAACACTATCATTAATAAAAATGTAGGTCTAAAATAAAATTTGAGTTGTATCTATGCGAAATTGCAATAACATAAAATAAACAGTCAATAAATAAATAATATTTACTTTATGCTATTAAATAGATTAAAGATGATTTGGAAATTTTAGAGGTAGTATTTCATTAGCACTAACTTTAAATATAATAGGTACTTAATTTCACAAGTGCACACACACTCTTTAAAATAAAGAAGCGGATATTAGCGCTTTTTTACCAAGTGAAAAATATGTCGTCATACATTGCAGCGCGGAGGCCAGAATAGCCCGCTGTTGCATATTTTAATGCACAACCGAATGCGGCGAGGCGCGAAATGGAAATCTTTCGGGCCGCGGCTGGCCCCTTGTGCGCTGCACCGTAATCAGATCCGAATTAAATATTAATAAAAACGTAAACACGCGACGATTTTGATCTTAAAAAAAGGAAAAGAAGTATATAAATTCACAAAGTTCCAGAAATTGTTAATGCCAGGCTAGCTGCAATAATTCTATAGCATAAAATAATACTTAAGTTATAGAACATATTATTTATTTTATCTTGTAAACGATAAGATTAAAAAAAAGATGATTTTCTAAAGTAAACGTTCATAACTAGTCATACAAACAAACATTGAGTCAATCCTCATATTGGTATAAGGGAATATCCCGAGGTGATGAGTGAGAGTCTTATTAAGTAGCAATTTGACGCAATGTGTACCTACTACGTGTATGAAACAGTAGTGGCGTATAGAATAACATTTTTAGAATAGACAAACCTTGGTTCTTTATTAAAAATTAATTTAAGTTTACCTTTTTTTGTTATAAAAACTGCAGAGTTTTTTGCCGGTATAAACGGTTTTAAGCTCCGAACCAGAGGTAGCGTCATTTCATAAATATTACCGATGTAATTTGTATAATCTAAAAGATTTCTTATACGTGCGCTACGAATCAGCTGATCACTGAACTGAGTGTAAAGCGATCCATTATTTTGCTTTATTACTGTGATTTAGATCGTACCTAATTGGTCACTTTTATCGACCTCAAAGCAGTGGGAACTAGGGTTCGACAGGCCTAGCCTTGATATTAAGTATTAAAGCGGTTTCACAATTGTTATAAGAAAACTTCACCCACCTTTCTTGTGTTTTAGATACATTTTCTTATATTGGCAGCCCATTCAAGTCACTATGTAGTGTTACTATATATTCAAGTAGATATGTATCTATCTCTACCTTTTCGCTAATAGCTGAGGGACTAATAATTTTTTTAACAAATAATAAAATAATGACTTCTCGATTTCTTTGGGATGCCATCAATGGGTTCTGGTCTCCATATTATGGTATCATTATCTAATTATCAATTTTTTGACGAAAAAAATATCCAATTCGGTTCATAAACGAATAAGCTGTTAGTGAATACACACATAAAATAATATCGTTGACATAGCTCATTTATAGTCGATTGAAAAACCTCCTTTTTTGAAGTCGTTTAAAAATAGCCGAATAATCGCCGGTTCTATCGCTAGAATGTGATATCTTCCAGACATCCTTCGGGTAAAGGAAATAGTAGGTAAAGAGAAATGGGTGAAAAAAATATTGAGGGAAAAATTTAAGGGAAGCGAGGCCGAGGCAGTCGGTCGACTCTCAAAAACGAAACGAACAAACCAAAGGTTTCGTTTTTAGAAATTGATCGAAAGTTTGGGAATCAAAACGTGGTTTTTGATTTGTATAAATAAATAGCGTTCAGTATTTAAAAGCGCTTTTGCCCATCCAGAGTGAGTTGGTAACGATAATGAGAATTAAAAATGGCTATTCGTCATCGGATCTTATTTAATTCGTTCTTATATTTGGTTTTTGGTAGCAGACTCCCAAAAGACATACAACAAGGATTAAAAATTTATAAGACTAATTAGAGTTGAAGAGAATATACATATAGACTTGTTCGCATGATTGAAGACAGAGACATAAAAACATATGACCGCTAACATCATGGACGGAGAATTTCCCTTTAAGAAGACGAAGAAAATGGGCACTGGCAGTGTAAAAATATAAATTAAGAACAAAAAAACGAAAATATCTCCCTGATAAGCGATTACAGATTGATATCTCGAAAGATACTTCGTAAAATGCACCCGCTCATCGATACCCGGAATTTTGAGTGCCGATCGGCCAACATTGAATACCTACCCAGCACCCACCCCTACTCGTGAATAGCCAATCGCGATCTGAGTTACGCCCGGTTTTTCTTCTCTCCATTTGAATTTGAACGCTTTCTTAATGAGGCGAAATTGGGTTTTGATGATATTACTCCACCGGTCTCAATTTCAGACTTATTGAATTTGTTCTGAGCGCCAGTTTGCCAATATTGAATTTAAGCCACGTTCCGAATGAATGTCGTGTTTAATTTTATGATTTTTTTGGTCGGTTTTTTATTTTGAATGATGGTTTGGATGATTTTGAAAAATGGGGATGATAGGTCAGCTGTTTGTTTTATATAGCAGGCCGTGCATTTTACGATATAACAGTAGCTAACTCTTTTTGAAAACAGGTACTCAATCATGCGTATGTTTATAGTGGAAAGGTACTGAGATGCATACAAGTTAATGACGATATCTGTTCTAGTGCGTTAACATAAGGCTCAAAATGTGCCTAAAGTCTTTGGCTACCTAGATAACTCATACCATGCTGTATGTCTCTATTTTGGTTACATAAGCAACATACACAAGAAGCATATGAAGACCCAGTTAACATACAGCGGAACGCATAACTGCACTTAGCACACTCCAGACGCGCCGGAAACTTGTCATCCTATTTGCGAGCTGGTGCTGACCATAAGGGTCAACTTCCGCTGAAAGAGCAACGACTTGCAGCGGCGTTTTAAGGCGAAATATTAAAAATGATTTTGAATCTTATTTAAATTGCTTTAAAGTTTATTTGATGGCAAAGGAGGGCAGCACGCACTTCTGCGCTGCCTCTTCCTACTCCATGCAATGGCATAACTATACCGTTCGAGGCCCGTGTTAAATTCATAGGATGCACCAACTTTTATTAATTTTACTATCTTTTTTTGTATACCTAAACTTGTAAGAGTCCTACTTAATTTGCGAAAAATCGTACGGATGTATGTCTTAATCTCTGGATATACGAGTAAGAGTATGTTTGTTACTAATTCCCACAAAAAATAGTAAAAATTAACATATAGGGATACTTGTTACCCCGAAATAACGCGGGTGACGTTAGGGGCGCTAACTAGTTTGTAATAATGAAAAACTTGCTCTGTGTAGGTACGTCACTCACTCCGTGATACTCGTAGTAATCAATTGTTCTTATAACAAATGCTCTTTCAGTGGAAATCGACACTTACTGTGATTGCGAATAGGTAGGTACCATATCCGCAACATCTCAAATCTATATCTCAATTGGTAAACATTTCCAAAGTGAGATAGATACTTTACTGAGCAACTTCGTGATAAGTAAGTAGATAGTATTATCCTAAAAATATACGATTAAATTGAAAGATTTTATGGACGGTTTGATGGACAAATGGATGTAGGCAGCTGTTTCAGGCAAAAACTACAGAGAAAATTTCTAGGTATCTTGATTATTTAGTTAATAGAAAGAAGAGATAGATTCTAGATCCACGAATATGAAAGTAGTTTAGTAGTAGTAGGTTAAGCCTTTTTTATATATATTTAATAACGTAAATAAAGTCACGGGCACAAACTAATAGATAATTTAAAAACCTATCGAAATAGGTAGGTAATGTTTTACTTATATTTATATACTTTTGCATATATGTGCCTAAATCTCATTATTTTTAAAAACTGCTACGATACTCTATGTTCATTGCTATAAGGATATTTTAAGAAAAAAAGGAAAAGCTATATTTTGGTGTCACTGTTGATTCTGGCTGCCATAACAAGTGCTTGAGACTTGTATGCCAGAATTAACAAGGGATCAGCTCGATGTTTATATGATTTTTTTTAAAGTTTGTACCTACATTTCAGTTGATAACCAGAGTAGGTACAGATTTTTACTGTTCACATCCTAAATACGTTATCACTAGATTAATTTGGCTATACAAAAAAAAAAATCAAATTCGAGTTCTAGCTATTACGCCTACAGGTTAACGAAAGCAAAAGCGCTAGGCTAAAACATGATTGGTGAATTTTACGAGGTCTGATTTTTTTTAAGGTAAGTTTATTTTACCCGTTTATTATTTTTTGAAAAATGAATAAAATTTTATTTCAGGCTTGGAAACTGACCAAATCCGAGAAAGTGTTTATCCATTAGAAAGCTTCCAAATTTATTGCATTCAGCAGAAACCTCGTATACACCTATTGCAATCGCTTTCCACTAGTTTTACAATGCAAATTCAATCATTCATTAATTGGTTTTTACTTTTACAATCTTGTAATCTGTATATTTATTTATGATTTCGTGAGTTTCAGTGTATAAATATGAGTTGTACCTACGTTTAAAAGAAAGTGTTAAAAAAATAATCTGAAATTGGACCGTTTAATAGAGTCATTCGCCAACGTGAACATTTTGCTTCAGACCCAATTGTGCCTTGAAATGAGCTTAAGAATATTAACCTCCACGAAATCTTCGGAAAACTATTAAAGCGTCGAACATCCATGTTCTACCGTGTAGTTATATCAATTTTAAAATTTCTAAATTGCTATTAATATAAAAGAAGAATGTTGTTTGTTTGGTAGCTAATTAGTTGGTTTGGTACGATTCACATTTAGTCCTACCTAACATATTTTGAGGAAAAGTCAATTCTAAAATTCTCTTTGAACCAATAAGATGATAGCATTTTATGCAGATCTGTTGCTTCCGCGAACTGCTAAGCTAAGCGGTTTCATTTATAAGCAAAGACAGGTAAATATTTTTTTTAATAAAAAAGGATAAGCGTTAGCGAGTATGAAATATGCGCCTTATATACGGAGTTCATGAATTATTCGTTTAATAACCTACGAGCCGCAATGACTGTACATAAATATTGTCCTGTGTGGGCTGGGCGTCTTATATTTTTACCCCATAAGTGCCCAATATAATGGGGAAAACCAGTAGCGAAACAGCTTGAAATATGTTAAAGCCTAGGTTTATCGTCAGTGTGAAGCAAAAAGTCACAAAATAGGTCTTTTGCTTTGGTAAAGAGATAAATCTTTTTTTTTAGTTTTATTTTTAAATAAATGTATAGAAATGATTAGCTGCGGTCATTTCACAGGAAAATAAGGACGAAGACCCGGTAAATACCAATAACTATTTAAGTGCATCAGTAAAGATATAAAAATACAAGGTTTGATAAAAAAGTATTTTTGCTTGAAAAAATTAACAAAATTGATGATAATCCACCGCATCAAAGTGCAGTGTCAGGGTATTTTTAAGTCACTAATTCCTAGAAACTGGGGGTCTACTCTCAAAAACGAAACGAACATATGAAAGGATTCGTTTTTGAAGATTTATCAAAAGTTCGGGAGTTAAAGCGTGGTTAATGATTTGTATAAGTAATATTGTGTTTTTTTTAAACGCTTTAGTAGCATTCGAAGTGAATTGGTTGCGTCTATGAGAATTAAAAATTGCTATCCGTTGTCGTATCCGACATATTTCGTTTTTGAGAGTAGACCTCCTGTGCTAAGAAGTGGCGTTGTTTTCGTTGACATGATGTAAATTAGTAATGATATAGTCTAGTTTCGTCGAATACGATATGTTACGAAAAAAATATATATTTACTTCACTTTACCAAGTTTATTTGGTATTAGCCACATTTAATTGAAAACAGAAAGGATTTTTGAGTCTTTAAAGTTCGAAAGCTCTGCAGTAAAAAAAGTAATGTATCTACAGTTAGCATAAGTGGCTTCATACCTCAGTAGATTCTACTGACTCAAACATGTTGTACCTACATATTTTTGAATTCATCTTTAATTTTAAAAAAATCCCACTCAGAGATTGAACGATAGATTGTGCCAAGATAATTAATAAGTAATTTATTAAATCTTGACATTCGATAAAAAATAAACCAACCCAGACGATACTTCGAGAATCAATATCACATAACTTAATATAGGTTTATTGCGTAAAGTGGTTACAAAAAGAGCAAAAAAATATAGGTGAATAACATAAAATGGATATTTAGATCAGAAGGTCTGCTATATTTTGAACTAGTTAATCTGGTTTCACAAGGAAGCTATTTGCCTTTTCTGTTTCATAAAAAGTAAAGATAAACGCGTGGTCTATTTTGAATCTGTATCCAAGCAGATTATTTAAATGATTCCTTGAAATCTTGTTACGACTGATTATTTAAGGTTATGATGCCTTCTAATGACTATTGATAAATTATGCATGAAGATAAAAAGTTATACACTTTTTTAACAATAATAATTAAGCGTACGTGTATAAAAATAATATCTACCTATTAAAGTAAATAATTGACTTATTCCAAAACATCTTACAAATTTGCCTTGAATATATAAAAAATTAACAAAATATTCCTTTTATCGCGAAAATTTACTCTGCGAAAACTATTGATTATCAAATTAATATACTACAACATTGTGGAACACATCATATTAAAAATATATCACAACAGCATATGTCTAACTACTATAGCTAAGCCAAAATGTGTGTTTTTAGTTTAAAAATTTAATTAAAATGCCACCGCTAGAAAAGGCTCTTCATTTGTATTTTGATATTAATCATTATAGATATAAGTAACTTAACATACAAGATTGTTTTAATACCTTTACATATTTTTTTTACTTATTATGTCTGATTTTCATTTAAATGATAGATCGTGTTAAAAACTGCAAGTGTTAGAAGAAAGTCTGCTTTGGGACCAAACCTACGTGTTAAATGTATAAACGATGTTATCCTACCCAGACCAGATAATTAAATATTTAGTAAATGTACATATTATACAGGAACCTAAATATTTATAATGTAATATTTTTAAGAGAGGTAGGCATAGCGATTTATCGCTCGAACTGGAGCAGCCCGACTGGTGAAATACCTCCACCTTACAGAACACCGCAGCCAAATAACAATCACTTCTCTGTTGTTGTGTTCCTGCGTGTGAGTAAGGTTTCCAGAGCTCCTGGGAGGTGCTGCATTAGTAGCAGGGGTCAAGCCTTCGAGGTAAGGGGGACAAGTCCAGTAACAGATTTATTGTGCTGTACTTGTCACCCTTAAGCTAGGACCTCATTACTACTTAACATCAGGTGGGATGAGGTCAATCTTGAAGTGCAATAAAAATTTAATCACCTACCTAGGCATTAATGATATTACTAAATTATGTTTCCTTCTATTAAAATTTAAATAACGTTGATATCATTGATCTTGAACTTCAAATGGTTTAATTTGCAGACGTTGTAAGATAAAATCCTGACGGTTTCAATAGTAGCAATCGAATAGAAAAATAATTTATAGTTGATCTTTGAAATGAAAGGAACATTGATGAACTTAATATTAATGGGATTGACAAGGTCTTTTATAAATTTTAATCAAAATACATAAAAGGTCAAAATTGTCACCAAAGCTTATCTTATATTCAGATGATCTTTAAATAATATTCGTCTGTGATTTAACTAAATGGGAATTGTTACTCACTTACCACTGTTTATCACTCTCAAATATGATTGCGATACGATTATTTTTCAACTATATAAGAACTTAAAAAATACCAAGATCCCGGTAAATTATCATATTTTTATTAACCTTGTCCAAATTGGCCCTCATTTCTGAAGTTATGAGCGTAAAGGCATTTAATTATTATTTATATAGGTTTTAAAACATCAATTTCCATACTGCAATCTATAGGTAGGTAATCAGTCTAATAGTGAAATAAAAGGAATGGCAACAAAATAAATGTCTTACACCTTCACTTAAGCGTAGGCGTGTAATAGCAGACATTATCCCTACTAATATTATAAATGCGAAAGTAACTCTGTCTGTCTGTCTGTCTGTTACGCTTTCCTGCTTAAACCTGTCAACCGATTTGGATGAAATTTGGTATAGGTATACGTTGAATCTCAAGAACGGACATAGGCTACTTTTTATTAGAAAATAAGGGGGAAGGGGGGTAATACCACCTTTGAAAGTTCATATGGAAAAATGTTTATTTTTGAAGTTAGAGATATGAAATTTGGCACAAATATAGCTCGAAACTTGGAATAAAATATAGACTACTTTTTGTTTCAAATATTAGGGGAGAAAGGGGTAAAACCGACCATGAAAGGATGTAGTCCACGCGAACGAAGTCGCGGGCACAGCTAGTAATAAATATAAATAATAACAAATGTTGGACAACATCACATAGGTACATTGCTCTGATTCTATAGTAAGTAGCTTAAATACTTGTGTTTTAGAAATCAGGAACAACGACAGTACCATAACACCCAGACCCGAGACAATATAGAAAAGTTCGTTTCCCATATTGACTCGACCGGGGATCAAACCCGGGACCTCAGAGATGGCGCGACGCCAAAGTCCGGCCCGCTCGCCTCACGGCTACGGAGGTCGTCATATTATGTTAACAACGCTCACATCAGATCTTATTATTATTTTTAAAATGAATAAATTATAAGGCTATAAATCATTGAATTAATTGACCCCAGTTTAGATCTAAACAATTAAGAAGTCGGGGCGTAAAATACTTGATTGGTTTATTGACCAATATAACTTTATTGGCATTTCATTCAGAACATGTTTTTGTAGCAATTTTGGTCTTTCAATCCATTTTTGGAATTCATTAATAATCGTTTGTCCAAATCTCATCGGTAATATATAAGGTTATTTATCGATCCATACATTGTATGTGTTTTTGAGTATTATTTGTTTGTGAGTGAGTATTAGATGACCCATCACCTAATGGCTTGAAAATACATTTGAAGTCGGTTGAAGGGCGCCTAGATCGCGTTTGTGACGACAGTTTTTCGTCTCAAGTTAACCAGATTACCTAGCTAGAATCCAATCGAATTGATCTGGATGATAGAACTTTGTAATACTAGAGTTTGCCTGCAGCTTTATTCTCGTGTAAGATCGGGATAAAAACTATTATTTAATATTTTCCAAATTCCCCACTTTTTAACACGAAATGGTGGCTACTAAATTTAAACGGTACAAAACATAAAAAATAGGTAACTGTTTATTCAAAAACGAAGCAAGAGTGATAGGTATACGAGTATGTAAAAACGAAAGTCGAGTTGCCAGTAGAACCGGTTATAATAATTAAAATTTTTATTAAAATTGCTCTCTTAATTTTTTTTTACACTTTTGTTTGATGATCACATAATAGCAACCTTTGAGTGACCAGATCTGACGCTTTTATGATAATTAATGGTAGGTGCCTAGAAATGTTATCGAAATACTTTAGAACTTGTTCGTAATGTCACCTGACCGGCCATGCAAAAACGAATACCCCAAAATTTGTTATTCTAGTAACCTTTGTATGAATCGACCTTGAATTAAGTGGGCACATCCTGACCTGATGTTCGATGAACTGTGGCATTTCATAAGAGTACAATCTTTTCTAGATTAGCATATTGGCTGTCTGCTGGTTGACCTATTTGAAATAACCATCCCTATTTTATTCAACTTGATGACGAGCTTGGTAGTGACCTTGTTTTCTGTAGCAGGGTCTATCACTTTATCCCCCCGCTATGTTCCGCATCTTGTCACGGTTGTTGGGCTCAGTAACTCTGTGAACCTGTGCATTGAGGCTAACCTTGCCACCGAATTTCGGATATCGCAGGGTGAAGCGAGCGGAGAGCAGCAGCCTCAAGCCTGAAATAGCAGAGATATATCGCGGACAAAGAGGTGGACCTCGGTGTTTTGTTGCCATCCTCCCTGTCCTCAAACCGGCAGTAATGCGCTACCGCGCGGGGGGCGCAAATCGCGTCGTGTTGGAGCCACGGAGGAAGAGGAGGATGCAGTTTTGCGTTTGCCGGTCTTCCTATCCTCCGCGGCTGGTGGGTCTCGGGACTCCATCTGGCTCTCGGAGGGAGAGCTGAAGTGAGTCTAGGGTGTCCGCAATAGCGGTAGACAGTGGGACCGCACAGCTGAGCCCCTGCTCCGGTTCTGACCGGATTGCTATTTAGTGCGGTGAGGTTGAAACCTCAAATAAACTGATCTAGCCGACTAGCCAGCCGTGAAATAATATCAATGAATAAAGTAATAAGAATGAAAATAATGTAAATATTAGAAGGGTAGTAACGCGACTACGCCAAAAATACACGTATTATTTGCTCACGTTATTATTGCTCTTAGTCCTGTCGTCAAGTAAGTCGCAAAAATGGCCCCCACCCCAGCCAACTACTCCCTCTTCAATTAAAGAAGAGGAAGCCTCTCGCTCCAGAATTTCGGTTGTCGACGTCGAGAGACCTAAAAAGGACATCGCTAGTCTGCGTTGACCAGTGTGCACCACTTGCGACCACTGCTTCCCTCGAATTCGCGTGGATCATTAGGAACTAATACCAAGCAGTCACGCATATAGGTATTCCGACGCAGATCACCCGTAGTCAACTAGTCCTATGTCAATCTTTCGTGTCACAATTAGGTACTCGTTTTCGAGTCAAGAAACAATACATTTTTATTGGGTCTGGAATTCTGGTTTGTGATGAGTTTAGACAGAGAAGCTAAATGTGAATCAATTTGTTATTATGCAGGCGATTGGCTCTTAAATCACGTTCTATTGTGCATCTGACATTTTCGATGCTAATAAGATTCCGCTCAACAATAACCTGCAGAGTATTTCCGAAAATGTCATCTTTGACAGGTCGAAATTCATGCAGGTTGACCGAGACAGCAAAAAAATTCATCAACATTGGAAGCCGCGATGACTATATAAGGTGGAATCATCTATTTCCAAATCAGACTGTTGCACGGATCTTTATACAACAAACACAAAATGGTAAGAACAACTAATAAACGAATTCTAAAAAAAGTAATCTTACAAAATAGTTTTCTTTTTGGGTGTTCACTTTTACTTGGGTTTACTTTTGAGGTTTAAAATTGAGGACTTCCCAGGACTTTTTTCATTTTTTTTAAAATAGAACGTAGCATTGCGTCAACTTCTGTTTTATCAGAATCGAAAACTTTTAAAAAAGTATACTTTCCTTTTCGTGTCAAAAAAGTTAAAATGAAAAATACCTTCAGGGCTATACTATGACAAGTATTGTGACAATTAATATAGACCACTTTGATATATTAGTACATTTTTGAATCATCATCTCAAGTTGTGTTGTTCTTTAGAAAGTGTAATACGTAATCATTTGATGTTATCAGTCAATACTCGTTTCAATATTTATAGGCCTTGAAACAATATTTGTTAGGTAATTTAATTTTATGCGATACATTCTGTGTTTATCAATTTAATTACGTGATACTTTGATTAATTAAAATGTGATTCTACAATTGAACTGTTGGATCTATGTGACAAAAGTAAAGAGAGAACACTGTAACTTTATCTTCACGTCATCTTAAGAAGCTTGATTTTCCAAACATTTTAGTTAAACCCTGTCCCAACTATATTATCAAATCAAGCTTTTTTATTATTTTGAGTTGGTCCAAGATCTACACATAAGTTGCTACTGTACCTAATCTACTGAGTTTACTGGTGTCTTCTCGGTACATAGTTACATACATTTTCTGAACCGGCGATAGAATGGCGTCGTGCCATCTCTAAAGTCCCAGGTTCGATACTCGGTTGGCTATGGGAAACGAACTTTTATATATTCTGTCTGTCTGGTTGTTGTGGTACCGTCATTGTTACTGGTTTCTGTAACACTAGTGCTTGCTACATACCACAGAATCAGAGCAATGCATATGTTGTCCAATATTTATTTATTTATCTGCCTTGACTTGACTTGACTTCTTCTTGTTTACTTTTAGAAATTCCTCGTCGTTCTTGCCTTCGTGGCTGCTGCCAGCGCCGACGTCTCTCACGTCGTCAACTCGGACTTTGCCGCTCCTATCGTGAAGGCTTTCTACGAGAGCAACCCAGAAGGCTCCTACCAATACAACTACGAGACTGGCAACGGCATCTCTGCCCAGGCTGAGGGCGTCGTCAAGAACCCGAACTCGGTGAGTTCGTTGACATGAACCGATTGATTTCGTTTTTGGTTACATGTCCTAGCACCTGAAATATTCAGAAGTCAATGCGTTTATAATAAATGCGTTCATAATTCAGTTTATATCCTAAGGTCCGAAATATTGGTAAAGATGAAAATTTTTTTAGGTCCCTGAAATAAAACAAATATTTGAAATAATAGGAAACGTTTTATTATCGAATACTATAATATAAATTTTATTTTTAAAGAAAATCGCGAAGAGTATTAAGTTTCTTGGATTCTTTCTTAACATTCATGATTGACGTTACAGATACTAATTATTAACTAGAAGAATGGTGTTTAATTCTGTCTGTCTGTCTGTTACCCTGATAGTCTAAATGCGTGTTCAGTTACGATTTTTTATATTTTGCACAGTTGGGTTCAAACTTTAGGATGAAACAGGATTTGTTTGCTGTGGACGAGATATTTTTTCGACAAACGCCAAATACATTTTTATGCAGATCTACATGAAATTATGACTCGTTTAATATGCAAGTCGGTTCAACCGTGCTCGTAATAGGTTTAATTACGGTAATACCCGCGGTGATACCCATCGGACGTCCCATAAACTGTTTCCGATTGCATCAATTTGCGATTTTCATTCATGTTTCAATTCAGAAAATGTCGATACCAATTCGCAATTTTAGTACGAATAATTGTAACAACGTGTATTTTAATTTAACACTAGAATTAGTGAAAAAAGATAAGAGATGCGGTGGTTTGCATAGGAAAGTGAACCATTGGGGATGATGACTGGGTAAAAACAATGGTTATAATTCAACAGTTAGATGAAAATTATTTTTTTACTTCAACAAATAAAATAATAAACCAGCGTATAAAAATTCAGTGCCTCCACTGAACAGTGAGTAGTTTACGTCATTCAGTCCAAAAAAGAGGAAAAATTGTAACGTCGTGTTAAATTCTTACAGTACAGGTTTTATTTTCAAGCATACGATCATTTGATGTTAAATTGATCATATTACGTGACTACCTATTTAAAATGCAGACTTAGTTCATGTTAATGGTAATGAATGTATGAACCATGCACAAGGTAAAATGCTTGCCATACCATGCTTTTAAATTAAGTAATTCCCAAACATATTTTTAAATACAGTGCTGACAGTTTCATGGGCTGAATGTTATTATTCAAATAAAAGACGTTAAAATGACACGCTAATTATTTATTCATTAAGATTTGTTAGATAAAATCGTGATGTAAAGAGTGACGATAGAATACGAATTCTTCACGCAACTAATTAAATATATTTTTTCACATAAAATTAGAGACAATGTTAAGAAAATTGAATTTTGAAAATAAAGTTTTGGTTAATAAATGATTTCATTATTTTCCAAGCCGTCGTAACAAAAATGTATATTGTCTTAAAGAAAACAAATGAATACAACAAATCCTAATTAGAAAAAATCTAAACATACATTGCTTGACCCGGGTACCAAACCAAGGACTCAGGATCATACGTAACAAAGACTTGTGAAATATGTTTATGTCATTCCATAAATACCGTTGTTGAAAACACTCTTTCATGAACAGATCGCATTAAAAATCATCCAACAGAAGCAAGAAATGTCAAGGACAAAGCGCTACAAGCATAAATTAAGAGACGCTTATTATGTTAAGCACATTGATGAAATAACTTTTGATCTTATTCAAATTCAAGTCCGGCTGATGTCAAACTAACTAGCACGCTACGAGCACGTGATCTGACCGGTCAATCTTATATTTGAAGCATCTTCATGAATATACTGTGTTGTTTATAAGAAATATGTGGTAGTAACTAAATATTTAGTTTAATGCGTCCTTTATATCGTTGCGTAGAATAAAAGTCAGTGCAGTAAAGATACAAATTGATGTGTCGCTTTATACCTACTTTGTTATCATTTGCTTATCAATGGCCGTAATTCGACTTTCTGTTTTGTGGTAAATTAATTTTGTAGAAAGTGTTGTGTTTAAAAAAAAAGTTTTCATTTATTTTAATGGTCTAACCATGTCAAGTGTATAGAGAGACACTTTTCCATGTTTACCTACTTCTATCCAATGAAGACGTCAATCAAGAATCAGCAACAACGTATTATTCGTTTTTGTAAGTTCACTAATTACATGATTTCTGGACCCATTAGTAAAATTGTATTTTCAAGGGACATAAAGTCTAAATTCCGCGGTGAAATGACTGACGAATTTATCAGAATTAGGTCAATAGTGTAATAGAAAATAATAATAATAAAAAAATGTAATCCATTGTTTGTTTTAAAACGACTTTTTTATTATTATGTTTATAAGAAGAATCAATTCAACAACAATTTAATTGTGTACTTTCTTTGTCTGAACAAGCATAAGCCCTATTCAAAACCTGCCAATGAGCATCTGAGTTTTGTGAGTTATAGAACTGGATGTTTACAAATATAGAAATTTAGTAAAATAAGAGACATTGATTAACTGATTTCAGCGATTTAACTATGTTTTACAGGAATACCCCGCTCTTGAGATCAAGGGAGCTTACGGTTACAAAGCCCCTGACGGTACTCCAATCCAAGTCACCTACGTTGCTGACGAGAACGGATATCAGCCACAGGTATGTAACGAACTCTATGCAATAGAAATTAAAAAAACCTTTCTTCCTGTCCGTTGTCCACTAAGGCGGCTAATCTCATTGAAATCTACGAAATTGCACAGGACATAGTGCTTGAACGTTTACACAACAGACAAGTGCATTCTCCCTTCGAAATGATCTAAAAGACCGACTATTAATGTTCTTTTCTGACAGCATGCATCATTTTATCTTAAGCCATAATTTTTAAAGACGCCTCCCGATGCTGAAAAATTCCCGTTGAAAAACAGTTCACTGACCCTTAATACAAGGAATAATTAGTTATTCTTCGAACGCCGTACTCAAAAACTCCCAACACGCCATTACAATACTATGGCGTAATCAGACATTTTAGGTGGCTCATCTGAAAATGTCCATTCTAAACTGGAAACAACTGGATTTAGATAAAGTGCCTGCCTAAGAATGGTTGCTAGAAAACCTGCCTTCAATTTAAATTTAAGTAAATTAAAAATTAAGAAGTCAGTGGTCATAATAATAACACCTCTCACCTCATTTTATTAAGTCATTAAGTCTGACGTCGATATCTGTGTGCGACTGTGTCTGTATCTCTGTACGTTTAACCCGTGAGAAGGCGCGCTATGAGCAATTTGCTCACACAAAAATTTAATTCAATTTTTTTTTGTCTTTCCCTTGCCACACCAATTCAAGCACTTAAGTACCTTCCTAAATATTCACCCCCTCTCCCCTGACGCAATTCTCGATCCGCTCAGTGGCGTTGCGACCGCGCAGTAAGGCTTTTGTGGAGGCCGTGTACCAATTGCGGCAATTGGCTCATCACGCGCCCATCCGTGTAAGTATTTATTTTTGTGGTTTAAAAAAGTTAGATTATTATTTCTGCCATATTATTTCATTTTTTTGATTTATATTAGTTGATTATACATCAATACCATTGTTTGATGATGTTGATGAACTGAAAACACCTACAAAACAACTGCGGTGGGAACACTGCGAAAAAATAAAAAAGAGATTCCGTCTTCTTTTTTGTCAACAAAGGATAGGCCAATGCCAAGTTCAATTTTTGGTTTCGGTAAAGATAAGATAATCTTATCATATGTGCCAAAGAAAAAAACAAAGAAGATTGTCCTTATGCTATCAAACCTTCACAATGATGACGCTATAGACCAAGAAACTGGAAGCGAAGCTAAACCTGAGGTTGTAACATTTTACAATTCCACAAAAAGAGGCGTAGATGTTGTAGATCAAAAGAAAGAGGATTATTCCGTTGCCAGAATCATATCAAGATGGTCAATGCGCTTATTCTTCTCCATTTTGAATATAACTGGGATCAATGCCCAAATAATATACAAAGCCAACACGAACACTCTGATTGAGAGGCGAACATTTTTGAAAGAGGTGGCTCTCGAGCTGGTGAAACCACATATTTCACGCGGAATTCGCATGGAAAACATATCCTTAGATCTCAAATTTCTAATGAAGCGATATGTGCCGGCTCCTGTCCCTGTAGTGGAGCCAGGACCAAGCGGATTTTGTGCAATATGTCCTAGACGTAAAAATAGAAGGTCGAAAAAAATCATGTACTTCGTGCAAGCAATTACTTTGCACCAAACATGTAAAATACATGTGTTCAGTATATTTCGAGAGCCACATTAGTGTAGTTTTAATGGATGAATAACACTTTTTAGTTTTTGTTATGTAACAGTTTTTATTGTGATTTTTATGAAACGTGCCAAAAAATTTAATTAATACTAGGTTGTTTTGTTATTTGCGTTAGAAGTTGCTATTATGTTTAAAAGTTTTGATTAAAATACTTGTTTTCTTACTTACTAAACCTTGTGTTATTTATTTAAATACATTATAAGCCAATAAATATAGAAACACTAAAAATATGAACATTTATGATAGTGTGAGCAATTTGCTCGCGCGCGCCTACTCGTGTAAGAAAATTAGGCGCGCCTTCTCACGGGTTAATACATATTTTGATTTGGTTTTGATGGCGTATTTTTTATTTGAAAGCCACATCCCTTACGGTAGACCAATGTATATTTCGTTTGTTTTAGTTAAGTAAGAGTATCAGCAGTTTTCCGAAATGATGTTAGGTATTTTAGGTGTATTTTAAATTTTTTATTGGTTGTGCCATATACTATATGTAGTTTTTGTGTAGGGGTTTATAGAAACAGATTTCAACGTTTACGATTTCCAAAATGATGTCGGATTACTCATATATTTTTTTTCTTTCCCAGGGTGCCCATCTGCCAGTTCCCCCCCCAGTGCCCGAAGCTATCCAGCGCAGTCTCAAGTACATCGCTGATAACGCCGCCCGCACCGTCGCCGCACCCCTGGGCTAGACCAGACTCCTTACACCAGACTCCTATCTAGAATGCACTAATAAATAATTGAGGACTTTCAACATTTTCTTTATATTTCGAATACCCTAAACTCCTTAAACCATATATATATATATATATATATATATATAGTCATTTTTGACACATTATGAATCGTAAAGTATATTAGAACCAGGCATTAATAAATATCGAACATGTATGTTTAAATTCACATAGCGTATGATAAAAATAAATTTAATGTATTTGTCTATATACAGGGCTTAAGTGTGATAATCGTAGCATTATCATATCGTACTGGGCGTATACAAACACTTCCCGTATCCCTCTTTTTAGTACGAGCGCTAAAGACCGATTTAATTTCATGATCCTAATTGGTTACCTACCTACCTACCTACCTCATACTCATACCAAATTCATTTTTTCTTGGAAGTTACAAGTAACACTTATGCATTATTAAAATTAGGTCATGTCAACCAAATTTGAATACAATTATACCGAGAAGATTTCAGCACGAAGCTTAGTAATTGGCTACTTTCCACTAAGAACAAACCGGAAAGATAATAGTTTCTAATGATAAATTAAGATATTTAGATAAGGAAATACGAATTTCAAGAACATAAATATCAAAGATTATTAATATTTTTAGAAAAGAAAATCCAATAACATAGGCATTAAGTCACGTGACTGAAAACGCCGAGCAGAAAGTCACAACGTCACAGCAGCCGATATGTCATATTTTAGGGGTGTCCATTCTGTACCACAGATTAATAATGAACGTACTATGGATGTTTTCGATTTGAAAAATCGGAACGCGAAGTCGATTATTTTTTAAACATCGTCTAAAAAATCTATATTTTTGAGTATTGATTATTATTCATAATTTCATATTTCCATCGAGATGCTCAGTTCGCAACGGGCCGTGCAGCAGAAATCGTAATATTTTAATTTCGTCCACCATCACCACCATACTTAAACTACACTTAGTGATGAAATACCTTATATTGATGAGGATTAATAGCATGAAAATAAATGAGATTTAATGTGGTCCAAAAAAATTCAAGATTTTTTTAATAACAAAATGGTTGTTGTGCCTCACTCGACTTATGTAGATAGGTATAGTGTGTCGCGAACTTTTTTGTAAATAGTTATAAGATCTACAATTAATTTGAATATTTTATGATTATATCTTTAATAGTTTAGGCAGCGTACGCAAAATAAGTAACCTTTCTGGTTGATTTTAAACCTTGTGTCCGAAAAACCCAAATATTTTGCGGACCCTATTTCTTTTTAAAATGAGTTTCGGATATTATCGATTATTTGTGTGTACTATTTAGGTTATTGACTAGCATATACTCATAAAAAGATGAAGTATTATTGAATGATCAGATATTAATAGTGACGTTTAGCGTATGTAACGTCAAATTTGTCGCATGAGATGACAAAAAATCCATATTGTTGATTGTTTCGTATGATATTATATTTAACGCATAATTCGTAATTTACGCTCGTAATTTCAAGTTTTCAGCCAATCGACAGGACGCTCTGAATATTAACGATTTTTAATACATCAAAAAAGAATTGTCAAATAAAATTAAGAATTTCGAGAAAAAACGTCATAAGGCATCCATCGAACAAACTCGATATGACAATCTATGATCAATGACAGCCCTAATCTTGCTAGGGTACATTGACGTCATTTTAGGCGCCATGACAGCTTAGAGCGTTTTCGTGGGAAATTTAAAGAGACCTTGGGGAAGGCCTGCAATTAGACTTGGCAACGATGTCCTGCCCCATCAAGACTCTGCTAAATACTTGGGTTTGCACCTTGACAGGAAGCAAACATGGAAGACTCATATTCAGAAAAAACGCGAAGAATTGAACATACGGCTCAGAAACTTAGAGTGGTTAATGGGCAGAAGATCTCATGTCACTATGGAAAATAAAATGCTCATCTATAAAACTATAATCAAACCAGTTTGGACATATGGAATTGAGTTATGGGGAACAGCTAAAACCTCAAATGTGGAGATCATACAACGGTTCCAGAACAAAGCACTCAGAATGATAACAGACGCACCTCTATTCATCAAAACCAGTGAATTTCATGAGCACACACAGATGAAAACAGTAAGGGAAGAAGTCGCACACAGAGCAAGAACATATAAAGACCGCATAAAAGTACACTCTAATACCCTGGCAACAGCACTATGTGAGCCAATAAGTTACAGAAGGCTCAAAAGATCACATACATGGGACTTTGTTAATTAAAACAAAATACCAATCCAATATGAGACAGTTTCCTTACTGGAGGAACGGCTCTCTCCTGTCAATAAATCACACAAAACATCTGTTAAGGGCTTGCTGAGCCGATTGCATGATGAAATCTACAAAAAAAAAAAAAAAATATGATGAAATGAGTATCAAGGTTTACAATTAACAAGATTTCAAAATTTTGTCAAGTAGCCAATTGAGGTAGGTATTCATTAATTTTATATGTACTAAAATTTCAGATGTAATTTTGTTTTAAAATTAAACATGGCAAGTAAAAAAAGCATTTAGAGTAAAAGAAAAAGAATCATCTGTTAAATTTTTCTTCTAAAACGAAGCATCTCTTTTGTTTTTTTAAAGTTCCAATAAATATAGCCTAAAGTTAAACAAATCATACAACACGAAGTTCTTATATGTGCGTAAGACATTGAGTATGGGCAAGGTGAATATTTGCTTGACTAAATGATGTAATAATATTCACCGTTGGAATAAGTGATTACGTAATTCCCTTCGCATTGGGTCAGTTCGAACAGATGGAAGTTCAATGGCTGCAGACTCCATTCATTTATTCAAGAAGGTTATTGTATTAACACAGATGCGTCGTACAAATGAATATAAACCAAAATTTAAGCTATCACCGGTTCGAAACCAGTCCGAATCCTACCGAAAAAGTTTGTCAGAAAACTCAGCAGGCAACCTATTTATGATTTTCAATTCTTCCGGCTTTTTTGTAGTATAATATATCTGTGCGTATGTATGCCGTTAATTGCTCTAAATATTGTCATGCAATTTTGTATTTAGATAGATAGATATACTTTATTGCCCACAAGGTTTCGGAAACGAAAAAACTGGAGCAATATCATTATTTATATATATTTGGTTTATATTTGAATCCAAAGGTAAATGTCACCATGGCTTAATAACCCAGGTGGGAAACGATCGGTCGTGTACCAAGAAGAACCAGGTTCAAATCCAACTAGATGCATTTTTGCCTTTTTAAACGGTTTTATTTAGCTCAACCTGTACGGTATTTATACCAAAGTATAAAGATATGCTCTGCCATAGGTAGGATTTCAGAGACCCCTTTTTTTATTATAGTCTAATATGCCTTAAAGCTATTCTGCCTTGTACTAAAATATTTCTGAATTATAAGTTCAAAATACCTACTTGTTATGGTGTGGGCTGCTTAGCAATCCATCCAACCATCAGAGATAATAATGACCGGGACTATCTACGTAGGTGGATAGGTAAGTACCTATTTATTTATTTTCTAGTTTTCAGTGCACATAAAATAAAACCTAACTTAAAAGTTTTTTTTCCGATTTTTTATTTCAAGTTCCTTCTTTTGTAAGAAGATATATTATCAGAACTGTCCATTAATTGGTATCTAAGTATATACTCAAACTATTTTTTATTCAAGAACCAATAATCTTTATAATTGAAATGGTGCTAAAAATATTTCACAGACAGACATCCACACCAATCACCTGGTCTCAAACTAAGGGTTTCCCTTGTACTATGAGCACCAGACGACGGATACTAACTGGGGGCGTTATCCCAGCACAGACCAGACCAGACCCAAGTCAATTTAGAAAAGTTCGTTTTCCAAATTGACCTGACCGGGAATCGAACCCGGGACCTTTCGCGCTTTGGCCGCCTACCTTAGCCACTGCGCCACCGAGGTCGAGGTCGTCACAGCTGTGTTAATTGAGTTTAAATGAGCCCAAACATCAAAACGCTGTCTCATTTTGGACAAGGTTACAAGGTTTTTTTAAATTGTATCGTAAAAATAAGAAATAAGTTGAATTAGAAAGAAGAACTGATTCTAAAGGTCAACTGAACGAATTCGCTGGCAAAATCAATTGTTGGTATATCATCAGTATGTAATATTCACCTGAATGTAAATCTCATACAAATTACTAAAAATAACCTCGCAATGCGATCAATTAACCAGCTACGGTGGACATCACAGCACATAAAGGTAATCACTAGCAGTTCCTCTTTAGTCCTTGGGCCCGCGACATTAGGGCGAATTTTTAATGGATTTAAAAAAATATATTGCACAAATAAAAGGACAAAAGGTGGACTTTATGTTAGGAGCATTCTCCACCAGTCAACCCTTAGATATTCAGTTTATGGGTGCCGTAGCAGTAAAATTTCGTGTATGGATTAAAACAAAATAAATAATAATAAATAGCAATAAACTAAATACCATAATAGATTATTCATACGTACATGATAAATTAATATAATAAAACAAAATAATATAATCTATTAAATATACTTAGAAGTGTATATATAAATATAAGCAAACAACTAAATGAGTAAAGCAAATTTAATTTAACAAATAATATTCTTTGTAGAATGGGAAGAACAGAAAACTTATGAACTCTCATTTTAAAGAAATAACTTAGTCAGAGATTGTTGTTTCCGGGGGCAGAGCGTTCCAAAGCCTTGGCTTGCGTAGTAAAAGATTTGGAGATACTATGATGCGCTGTGGCGAAGCCGAACTGGAGCAGCCCGACCGGTGAAATACCTCCACCTTACAGAAGACCGCAGCCAAATAACATTCACTTCTGTGTTGTTGTGTTCCTGCGTGTGAGTAAGGTTTTTAGAGCTCCTGGGGGGTGCTACATTAGTAGCAGGGGTCAAGCCTTCAAGGTAATAGCGACAAGTCCAGGAACATATTCATTATGCTGTACTTGTCACCCTTAAGCTAGGACCTCATTACCACTTAACATCAGGTGGGAAGAGGTCAATCTTGGAGTGCAATATAAAAAAAAAAGCCTGCGTAGAGTCCGCACGGGACTCCGACTCCCCGACAACTGCGCAGCGCTGGCCACCGAGGTGGTTTTAGTCGGTGTGAGCCCAACACATCACTCTCTGTTCCCCGTGGAGAGTGACGGTGTGATAAGCATTTCCTATCATAAGTTAGTATATGTCGGTACAAAGTCAAAAGAGAGCAGTCTGACGTGGTTTCCCCCGTACTATTAATTGAATAAGCTTGTTTTTGAGGTTACGAGGTGCTCTTAGAATGTATGTTCTACACGCCGCGGTCTGGTGTAAAATGGATTCCAAAAAAATTGATATCAACAAAGCATATAAGTAAACACTTGCTATTTTATGTTAGTTCTCATTCTAACGATATAAGGGCGGTACTTTTAAATAAATAAATAAATAATAAATAAATAAATAAATATTGGACAACATCACATACATTGCTCTGATTCTATGGTAAGTAGCTAAAACACTTGTGTTACAGAAATCGGAAACAATGACGGTACCACAACACCGAGACCCGAGAAAATATTGAACAGTTCGTTTCCCATGTTGACCCAACCGGGGGTCGAACCCGGGACCTCAGAGATGGCGCGACGCCAAAGTCCAGCCCGCTCGCCTCTCGGCTACGGGGGTCGTCTTTTGATCGTACCTTAAGCAATTTGTCTGGATTGCATTCTTAATATGAATCGCTAAGCTTTTATAGAATCTTTGGATATGTTTCTTGAGCATATTTTTTAGTATTTATTTGAACGTAGGTATATACTTCAATAATTTATATTATCACAAACACGTTTAAGTCTGGCCATTCAAAGAGGCCATGTTGCTAGCATTCTGGGCACTCTAAGCACTGGAGCGAACTACCTTTTGTAATTATTTTCTATTTATTTATTTATTTTTTGGATTGTCAGAGAAAAATCACATTAAAAAAAACTTAAAAATTAACTTTCACAATATACGTACAAAATGTAATAATCTTTTGAAGGCAGTCACATCATGCTTAAACCAAAACGAATTAAATGCTAAATTAAATTAAAAGTAAAAATTTTAAAGAATGGCACAATAAATTACAGATACATAGATACTTAGATATACTCTGGCCCTGGTAACACATAACATTCGCACACTCAGGACCGACGAGAGGATCGCCGAACTGGAAGAGGAATTGAGCAAGATCCGGTGGGACATTGTAGGGTTATCAGAAGTCCGAAGACAGGGGGAGGACACGATAACCCTCCGGTCTGGAAACTTGCTCTACTACCGGGAAGGCGACGATTTGTCGCAGGGCGGTGTCGGGTTTATCGTTCACAAGTCTCTCGTAGCCAACGTGGAGAGGATTGAGAGTGTGTCGAGTCGAGTAGCGTACCTGATACTCAGAATAAACAAACGGTATTCGCTGAAGGTCATACAGGTCTACGCTCCAACCTCGACACACCCGGATGATGAGGTAGAGGCTCTGTACGAGGACATCTCGAAAGCCATCCACTCATCCAAAACTCACTTCACTGTGGTTATGGGAGATTTTAACGCGAAACTAGGCAAAAGGAAAGGCGATGAGCTGAAAGTGGGGCAATTTGGATTCGGGCAGAGAAACCAGAGGGGGCAGAAGTTGGTTGATTTTTTGGAGAAGGAAAATCTCTACGTGATGAATTCCTTCTTCAAAAAATCACAACAAAGGAAATGGACCTGGAAAGGCCCTAATGGTTCGACACGGAACGAGATAGACTTCATCTTGTCGGACAAGCGGCAAATATTCAATGATGTCTCAGTGATCAACATGGTGAAAACCGGGAGCGATCACCGAATGGTACGAGGCACATTGAATATTCGTGTCAAAGCCGAGCGGTGCCGACTGATGAAGTCTACCCTACGACCTACGTCTGCCGAGTGCGAAAACCCCGAAAGTTTTCAGCTCGAACTCGAAAATCGCTTCCAATGCCTAGACGAGTGCGAAAATGTGAACGATATGAACAACAGGTTTGTGGAAACTGTCCACACGGTGGGGTCGAAATTCTTCAGGACCCGCCGTTCCCATAGAACCAAAAAACTCTCGGACCACACCCTTGAGCTCATGGATCGGAGGAGAGAGATGACGGTGCAGTCTCCAGCCGCCTGGACTGAGCTAAGGCAGCTAAATAGACAGATCTCGAAATCGGTGCGACGCGATATTCGCCTCTACAATACAAACCGTATTAAGGAGGCGATCGAGCGGAACCAAGGCTCCAAAGTGTTCGCAAAAGATATGTCTATTGGGCAGAGCCAGCTAACCAGGCTGAAGACCGACAACGGCACTGTCGTTTCCTCCAAAGATGAGATCTTGAGTGAGGTCGAGCTGTTCTATGGACAGTTGTACAAGACATCCCATATTCCTGTTGTCGACTTGGTCCAAGATCCACGATCTAAGTTAACCCGACACTATACCGAAGACATCCCGGACGTCAGCCTGAACGAGATCAGAATGGCTCTCAAGCAGCTTAAAAACGGTAAAGCACCGGGTGATGACGGAATCACAACGGAGCTTCTGAAGGCGGGCGGCAAGCCGGTCCTAGGGGCCCTCCAGAAGCTATTCAATTCTGTCATCCTCGGGGGCATCGTTCCAGAGGCGTGGACCAGGAGCGTGGTGGTGTTGTTTTTCAAGAAGGGTGACAAAACCCGCTTGAAAAATTATCGACCTATCTCGCTCCTGAGCCACGTCTATAAGTTGTTTTCGAGAGTCATTACAAATCGACTCTCGCGCAGGTTCGACGACTTCCAGCCTCCCGAACAAGCCGGTTTCCGAAAAGGCTTTAGCACCATAGACCACATACATACGCTGCGTCAGATTATACAGAAGGCCGAGGAGTATAATCGGCCTCTGTGTCTAGCGTATGTGGACTATGAGAAGGCCTTCGATTCAGTCGAGACTTGGGCGGTGCTGCAGTCCCTCCAGCGGTGCCAAATTGACTATCGGTACATCGAAGCGTTGAAGTGTTTGTATAGAAACGCCACCATGTCAGTTCGAATCCAAGATAGAGGCACGAGACCGATCCCACTGCAGAAAGGTGTCAGACAGGGGGACGTAATTTCCCCGAAACTGTTCACCGCTGCATTGGAGGACGTCTTCAAGCTTCTTGATTGGACCGGACTCGGCATCAACATCAATGGCGAATACATCACTCACCTTCGATTCGCAGACGATATCGTGGTCATGGCAGAATCCCTGGAGGACCTTGGCACAATGCTCAATGACCTCAGCAGTGTTTCCCAACGGGTTGGTTTACGGATGAACATGGATAAAACCAAGGTAATGTTCAATGTCCATGTGACTCCGGCACCAGTATCTGTTGGGAATGCGATTCTCGAAGTTGTCGATCATTACGTCTATCTGGGACAAACTATCCAGTTAGGCAAATCCAACTTCGAGAAAGAGGTCAACCGACGAATCCAACTCGGCTGGGCAGCGTTCGGGAAGCTTAGGCATATCCTCACGTCCAAAATTCCCCAGTGCCTGAAGAGAAAGGTCTATGACCAATGTGTGTTACCAGTGATGACTTATGGAACTGAGACGTGGTCTCTGAATGTTGGCCTCATAACGAAGCTCGAAGTTGCGCAGCGTGCTATGCTCGGCGTTTCCCTACATGATCGGATCCGTAGAAGGACCGGTGTATCCGACATAGCCCGAAGAGTTAGCACGCTGAAGTGGCAATGGGCAGGCCACATCGCTCGTAGGACCGACGACCGTTGGGTACAGAGGGTCCTCGAGTGGCGACCACGTACCGGACGACGCAGCGTGGGGCGGCCCCCAACACGATGGACTGAGGACATCGTCAGATGTGCGGGGAGCCGCTGGATGCAGATAGCGCAGGACCGCGCGTTGTGGCGTTCTGTAGGGGAGGCCTATGTCCAGCAGTGGACAAAGAGAGGCTGATGGATGGATGGATGGACATAGATATAAATATATCCCTTAATTACTCGCGTCCATATAGTTACACTAACGCTCGCGTGGGGAATATTTAACCCCAACTTTACGGGTACAATAAAACATATTTTTAATGACATAATTTGATTTTTATTATAAAAATTAGAAAAATGCAACATTGTTCTTAATTAAAATAGTATTTATAAACAACATTATAATCCACTTTTATACATATGAAACTTTAATTTGAGGAACTTTTTAATCAGTGTATTTATCACATGTCATAGTAGAATGGTCGTGACAGACTTGCTGTTAGCATTTGGCACACACAAATCTTATTTTTTTATCTTTCAACCTTGGGCAGATATGACACCTTTTATAAGTTGCCGATGGACCACCTCTGGAAGGGGGGCCGGGGTCCCGAACTTCAGCATTTCTTTTTAGCCGTTTTGTATGGCTCTAGGTAGTTGTGGTATAGTCGATCGAGTTTGTTGGTGAACTTTTATCAAATCAACTGCAAGATGCTTTAAAAATACCCTTCTTGATATTGCTTGGTCAATTTCTATTTTATAAATAACCTACGCATTGATACAAGGAACATTGAAAAGGTGATAAAAGATAACCATAGGCCATCTCTTTGTACGTCTGCCGACGTTATATATGTATCTCGTTGGCTGTTCCGTTAGGTCATGGTGTTTCCCTCATTATATTGTGTCTTCTGTCACCTCAGCATCTTCCTCATCTTCATCGGGACTATCTATGATACTTTCTTCGTCGTTTTCTAACAAACGGTTAACAATCTGGTAGTCATAAAGACGGTTATTAGCCATTTTAAGCGTATTTACCTAAAAAAGTGACAGAAAATAAAGATCAGTAAATATCAAAACGTTTAGTATCTGATTTGAACATAAAAAAAATTAAATATAAAAATACTCACTTGTCCAAAAAAATTTGCATTTACTCGCGTGGGGCAATATATACCCCAAACGCGGTCCTCTGGCACACCCACAAGACGCAGAGCGGCGCTAGCGACTGCTTTGCGGCGGGGGGAAGAATTTAGGCAGCTACTAAGAACACCATGAAGGTAGCTTTAAAAATGGCGGTAGTACGACGCTTCAAATACACCGTGGGGTTAAATATACCCCACGCGAGTAATTAAGGGATATAGGGGTAAATATATATAACAACAATATTTTTCATAAAGAAATAAATAAATATTGGACAACATCACATACATTGCTCTGATTCTGTGGTAAGTAGCTTAAGCACTTGTGTCACGGAAATCAGAAACAACGACGGTACCACAACACCCAGACCCAAGACAATATGGAAAAGTTCGTTTCCCATATTGACCCGACCGGGGATCGAACCCGGAACCTCAGAGATGGCGCTCGCCAAAGTCAGGCCCGCTCGCCTCTCGGCTACGGAGGTCGTCAAAAAATTTCATCAGCAAAGTGTGATATCTACTCTTCCCTTATCAACTCGTGGATTTTCAATTTGAACTGCCGGAGAGAGTCAAAGAAAATATCGACATTGCTCTTGCAACACAGCTTGTTATAAGCATCAGTTAGTCGGTACAATGCAGCGTGTGTCTGAATGTTTGTGCGGGCAAGTGGCTTACTGAAAAGTGGAGCTGGGTTGCGTGAAACTTTGCGAGGAACTCTTATATTTATTTTACTGAGAATTTCCGGACAATCTATTACGTTTCGAACAGTCTTAAAAATGAACATTAGGTCTAAAAGCTGTCGTCTAGTAGAGAGACAATCCATTTTAAAGAGATGGAGTCGATCACAGTAATTTCCAGCTTTTTTACCCAGTCCATTATGAAATGAAAGGTGCCTTGTAAACCGTTTTTGTATGCGTTCAAGGCGAAGCTGATGTACATGATACTGAGGGGACCACACCACAGAGCAGTATTCCAGAATACTTCTGACATAACAATTGTAAATTAATATCTTAGTGGAGGTCCTTTTGAGTACTTTGCCGTTCCTAATAATAAATCCGAGTGATTTAGACGCCCTGGAAATTATGTTGTCAATAAAAGGTAGGATATTTGTTTTTATCTATAAATTATTAATATTATGTAAATCTAAGTATACCTTCATATTTTATATATTATATTCTAATTAATTTATATAGTACCTATGTGTATTATTATCGTATAGTTAAAGGATACCGTAATGTTATTTATATTGCTTAATTTATTGTTGTTTAAAATGATTTCTTTTTTTTTTTTTCTCCCATGTTACCGCACCCATATACAAACTATCTGCATGACCCAAGGGTTGACTGGTAGAGAATGCCCCTAGCATTAAGTCCACCTGTTGTACCTATTTGTGCAATAAAGTTTTTAAATAAAATAAAATAGGTATAATAGGTTGTGGCGTTCTGTAGGGGAGGCCTATGTCCAGCAGTGGACGAAAAGAGGCTGATGGATGGATGGATGGATGGAAAATAGGTATTGCCTTTTTTAAATATTTTCATGTATGGTTTTGTTCTTGTATATAGTTATGGTGTATTTCTTGTGTGTATCTACAGTCATATATATAAGAAGATTACTTTATGCCAAAAAAATCGACTGACTATTAGTCATATTATAAGTCCGTTAGAAGCAGCTAAGCCACAGTGTGTCATATTCTGTTAGTATATGTAAATGAAATGTTTGAATATATTTAATATACCTAACAAGCCAATTGTCGTATGGATGACTCGATCACTTAGTTACAGGCACGTTATTTATTTTTCAAAATGAATCGATAAGTTTACTTTATATCGAATTTGAAATAACCTTGTCAAATATTAATTTTAAGTAATGCTTACGTATATAATACAGTCTCGTTCAAGTTATTATACTTAGCATTGATAAAATTGTTTCTCATAACAAGGCAATAAGTCCTCATTTTGATTCCATCCATATTCAGAGGCATACCTCTATTAAATACTCGGTTAATATATATAATAAATACTCGGTTGTCACTAGACATCCTAGCGATTTATAAATTTATTAAAATTTCAACGTTAATTTTTATTACCCAAGGACCAATTTTACATAATAACGTGAAAGGACGCACATTAGTGGTTTTTAAATGTCAATTCCTCAATATTAGAGCTGTGGTAGGCGCGATCGATCACACGTGACATGTGACCTTCATAGGTGGCAAAGTTCAACTTGTGAATAAATCATAATAGTCGGTGGTAAGGTCTGCACTATGTTTAACTTAATGCAATCAACACCCACAAACGTAAAGCTATAATCATATTCCTCCCACGTTTACTCAAGACTGGGTATCAGTGGGGTTTCTGCGATCACCAGTTGGGTTACCTATAGGAACCGGAGCTGAAGTTTAACCCTCTGGTTGTTGCTAAAATATATACGGATTAGAGCCTTCTGCTCCCTGTAAGCTCCGTATTGATGATGGCTTTGCACCCATCATTATCATAAAATTTTGATACAGTCGTAAAGTAGGTACCCCACGGGAAGACTTTTACTGCCGGAAGCTTTCCCAGTATAGTTTTAACATTGCACGCTTGAATGACCTAGTAACAATAATGATTCTGTTTAAGAAGTCACTTTAAGTCCTTGGTCCGAACTATGATCCCATTAGGGCTAATACCCTTTATAAAGGTTGAAAGGTCAGTTGGCGTTTTATGGACAGGGTCGTCAAATCAGGATACGCATTAAACATACACTTCATAGTAGCGGACCAGAGGCTGCTCTTACAATCCTCATTTCGCAGTAAATATACATCAGTGCACCAAACTCAATTTCAATCAGTTCAGTAGTTTTAGCCTGGAAGCGAAATAGACATAAGTAAATGGACATACATAGTTACTTTCTTATTTATGATAAAAGTAAGGATTTCAAAATAGACTGAGAATGTTACGATGTGTTGGCGGTCAGTCGGTTTAGTTGTGCTATAAAAAATGCAAGAGGCAACTTAGCGAGAGGTCAAGAGTCAAAGTGGCTGCAGTTATATTACTCGCCTCAAGCACAAATATGTTGCTTACAAAGGTAGAAAATTGAGGAACTGGAGACCAAACGTATTAGTCATCATCACCACTCCATTAGCGTCCACTAGCGGACATAGGCTTCTTCATCAGCACGTTACAAAGCTCAGTTTCAGCTCTTCGTTTCCAATCGTTTACGACGTCCCTCCACCTACCTGGATGGCACCCTACACTACGTCAAAGTGGGCACATTTCGTTATTTCAGTTGCTGGGACTGCTAACAAACCTCCCATCAATACTACCACAATTATCGGCTTTACGACGCTTTTATTCATCGACTCCATACCATTGCGACAAAGTCGCCTGCCCATCTTGTAGAGGGCCATCCTACGCTTGGTTTTCTAATACGTTGTCGCTAGACTAGAACCTTTCTGCCCCATCGGCCTTCGGTTCATGACCTATATAACCTGTCCTTTGTGTTGACTTTAGTTCTGCTACGAATATCCTTATTTCTAATCCTGTCATGTAAAGAAAATCCTACCATTGCTCTATCTATCGCAAGTTGACTGACTGTGAGCTCTGAAAATGCCCTTGGTTAAGCACCAAAGTTTCGGTTAGGAATCGAACCCGGAACCTCAGAGGTGGCGCAACACCCGCGCGGCTCTTGGCTACGGAGGTCGTCAAATATGATTGTTCTATATTAATATATTATGAGCTGTGTTCGATATAGTCTTGTGCTTTATAACACCTTGTAATTAGTATATCTTTAATTACTACTTTAAACTCAATTAAAAACCTGAAAATTTTTTGAAAATAAATAATGAATATCACACGACATCGCATACTTTGACGTGACCCTAAAGTAGGCACTTGAGTTAAGGACACTAAAACAAACGGTGGTACCACATTACACACTGAAATGCATTTATAAACACCCAGTCGCAAAACGAAGACGAATATCCATCACACGAATGTTTCTCCGTAGTAGGGATCGAACCCATGACCCTTGGTTCATCAACAGTCAAAGCGCTAATCATTCCATCGGACCAAGCAATTTTTATAATGCTTAGTTGTTATTATTGTTGCTAGTTATGGTTTTTTAGTAGTTTTTAGATTACTTATGCACTTTTTCACTATTATCGCAAACATAAACAAACTGTCTGTATGACCCATGGGTTGATTGATAGACAATGCCCCTAACATTAAGTTCACCTGTTGCACTTTTTTCTTCAATAAAGTTATTAAATAAATAAATAAATAAGCGCGTACACCTTTCTTGTCTCCAGTGCAATCTGTCCGCAAATAGGTACAGGCAGCAGCACATCAAGATGAACAGTTGCGGTTCAATATTAGTACTTATGCCTACGACTAAATGACGGTGTAAAAGACAGAGTATTTAGTCCAACGAGCTTTTGACTATACTGCAAAATATTAAAAGATAACATTAAAAATGGATATGCTTTAGGTGGAGATTGTTCGGTGATGAATGTTGCGTAGTTACGATGCGTAACCGAATATCAGAGTTTGCGACACACCTTAACAAATATTTTGTCTAGAAGTCGTCTGCCAGCCTCCGATTAGGTAATAATGTGATCAATGCTTTAAAATCATACACGCGAATGTGTTCATTGATTTAGTCGGTAAGCGACAACCAACTTAAATATATATATATTTTCTTAAATTACACTTCAAGATTGACGTCATCCCACCTGATTTTAGGTGGTAATGAAGTTCTAGCTTAAGGACGACAAGAACAGCATAATAAACCTGTTACTGGACTTGTTGCCCTTGCCTTGAAAACTTGACCCCTGCTACTAATGTAGCACCCCTCAGGAGCTCTGGAAACCTTACTCACACGCAGGAAAACACCGAAGTGATTGTTATTTGGCTGCGGTCTTCTGTGAGGTGGATCAGTCGGGCTGCTCCAGTTCGAGGTATAAATCGCTATACCCTACCTCTCTTAATTACATTAAAGTAAAGTTCTTTGCACAAACTTATTAACTGATTTGAATAGTTATGATAGACATCAGTTACTCTGATGTTATGATGATTCATATTTTTTTTAAATATTGACACAAAAGGTGTCACACGACATTATTTACTTATATTATAAAGCTGAAGTGTTTGTTTGTTTGAACGTGTTAATCTCAAGAATTACTGGTTCGAATTGAAAAAATGGTTTTGTGTTGTATAGTCCATTTATTAAGAAAGGATTTAGACTGTATAAAAACATGCTGCAACTAATAATATAAGAGGCGAAGGATTGGTGGAAAGTGTGTACCTAATCACGGCGACAGTAGGCGTGCGAAGTCGCGCCGGGCCATTCGTTACATAATTAAAGGAACTATTACAGTCAATCACTGCGAACATTGAGATTAACGATCAAATACTTTTAAGCGTTCGAACTACAAACTGCAAATTAATTTAGCCATTTGGCGATTTTTTCACGTAATGGATGAAACGTTAAAAAATTTAAAGGTGGTGTCAAATTTAAACCGAAAATTTACTTTTGTAAAATAAGTCGTTAAACGTTAGGCTTTTGCGGTATAAGCTACTAAAAATTTACTTTATTAGGTTAATACTAACATTATCCTGTTTTGTTATGATTTTTGTTTTATCGTAAAGGAAGAAGGCTTTAAGTCACTATATGCTTCTTTTTGTGAGGTCGGGTATTTGAGTTCTCTATGGCCATATAAATGTACCATGTACAAAACACCGTTTGTGCGGTAAAAATGGCCAACTGCTTGCCTGTCACAAACCGATGTTAGATTTATCAAGAACATAATCTACTATAAAAATATCTATCCATTTCAATGCATTGAAGGAAAAATAGGACATTTGTTTAACATTATATAATGTTTAATTTGAAGGTTTATTATAGTTTTTTGCTACTTAACTAGTCTTGTCTTTTCAATATTAACAAAATAATTTCCCAAACTTTACCAAGATTAACGTAGATTAGTATTTTTCCAGTTATTTTAATTTAATGATATTTCAAATTTAACAGTTAAAAGATCAATTAAATTGAATACTCACCTTCTTTTGTATTAACAATATTTTTCCAGTTCTGCCATAGAAATAAATGTCTTTACATTCTTATTTTTGTATTGTTGGGATGACCAATGTGTTGCTAAGAACATTCTGGATATTCTATGCTATGCAAGTTTTTTCTGTATATATTTTTAAAACATCTGTTATGTTTCAAGTTTTATTATTATGTATCAATGTCGCGTACCCAACACGAGGGTACCACTGGTCTCATTAACCAAAATATCTGTACAAGACTAAAGTCACGGCTCGAAGAAAAGGATGGTGGAAAGAAGAAAAAGGTAGAATACCTATCTGCCGTTCTAAAATATGCAGCACACACAGGATGGTTATACGACCTTATTACAGTGCCACATATGGAAAAACTAAGAGAGAGTTCCACTTCTTAGCCGTTTGCATAAAAAAAAGTAGAGATAAACCGATTTGTGCTTAATGGAGTAAAGTCCACAACATAAGATGAAACTGCTCGGCATGCCTATTTATGTGATGGAAAAGGGAAGGTGTATTCAGGCTTAACCAGCTTCGTATCTCCAGAATATAATCGATAAAAAACCGAGAGATGGGCCACTCGTCTGCTGTGTTCAAGGTTCAGAAGGCTTGCCTCCATCATTAAGTCATAACCTCTGACTCTCTTCTCTTTTGATTTATTTTTTTTACTTTAAATATATTTAAAAGCCTACTACTATGTTGTGTGTGAAGTAGCCTCAAGCGTATTAATAAAAATATTAAATAAGGATGAAGTATGAATTTGGTTTTAAATTTAAGCATCTTGTGGTCTAATTAAAATCACAGAAATGTAGGAACGACGACCAGTTTAATTTTTTTAAAGAAAACTAATATCTCAAACTTGTTATGATAAGTTTTGGTTTTCGTACGATTAGACTAAACATGTTTTGAACAAGTCATGGTCAGTTTAGTAGGTATTTAGGTAAATATATGAGCACTTCTAGACGTTATCTGTCCATAGACAGATATCATCTCATATGTGAGATCGTACCTTTTTTTTCGAGGGGGAAATGCCTACCGCACAGTCACTCTCTGTGGGGAACAGAGAGTGCTGTGCAGCAAAACACCGAGGCCCTCCTCTTCTTCTTCTTATGGAAACAAAAACCAATTATAGCGCTACATTACACACATAGGTAAATACATTTATAACACCGAACGAATATAAGTGTTTATCATACGAATGATTGGATTAACAATGTTTCAACAGGTCACTCAGCATACTTCTACATTAAAGGACGCCATAATTTACAACTATAAGTTAGCGAACACATTAATTTAAATTACGTAAAACCCTCTCGCCGCTTAGTTGAACTTTGCAGTGTCTAAGCTAGGTGTTTAGTGTAGCCAGCAAATGTTTTTATCTCCTTGTTATCATCATTTTTTAAGCTTAAACTTATTTTTTTACAACCGACTTTTCGACTTGAATCTTATTTTATTTTATAACATTAAAGCTCTGTTGGGTATTTTTAGTATGAATCCCCCAAATTAGAATAAATGAACCCATATTTTTGCATTTAACGCAAAAGCTTTTCAGAGCATAGCCGTATGAGACATGCGAAAGGGGATCGAAAATATGTTTTCAGTCTTTATTGTCGAATCCCAAAGTTCTCATTATTCAAAGGTGAAATGTATATGATTGTAATAAAAAAATGAATTTTTCTCTCCACTTATGAAATAAATTTACCGCAAACTTGGGTAGGCTTCACAATTGGTATTACTGTGTTACTTCACTCTGTAAGTAACTTTTTGCTTGCTCTGCAGGTGAACCTGTTACCTACATTGAATGTCAGAACATAAAGCAGACTAAAACCGAATCTTACTCGGAATTAGTTAAACATTTTTTTTGCAAGATTCTTGAGAAACCTTTCGTGAATTTACCTTTGCGGAGATCTAAGATGTGTTTTCAACCCACTTCAAAAAAAAAGGAGGAGGTTCTCAATTCGACCGTATATATTTTTTTTTGGATTTCTGACCGCTATCATTCAAATACTTAGAAACTAAGTATATACCTCATAGCAATTTGTTTCGAAATAGGAGGTATTTTTTAAGCGGTTTTATTCAGCTCACCTATTGAAACCATAATATTCATTTGACATAAGGCATTACGCATATCATAACGCATCATAGAACCAGACGACTAAATACAATTTATATATAGAAAGGCAAAATATTGATAAACAAAAGTAGTAAAAGGTACAATTTCTATTGGCTATAATATTCAAACAAATTTAATAAGCATTACTATCAAAATACCTAAGCCCTAAGGATTAACATGTATTTGTGCATTTATGCATTATATTTTCCTATTCAACAGGAACGCAGCATGCATTCTTGTTTGCTTGCTTAATGTATGCTCTCATCTTCTGTGGCAACCAGCATGCTTGCATGCAAGCCCCAGCCCGCAACCTATCCATGTCCTAGGATCTTTTCTTCTCTGGCGCTGCGGAAAATACAGTTTTTTTACCAAACTTGACAACCCATTAACGCCCATATTTCACCCGTTATATGGCTGCTATTTCTTCCCACTTCAGGTTTTCAAATTGAAAGGTAATTATTACCTACAATATAAAATATTGGACCGACATGTTTTACAAAAAGGTGGCCTTAATATGTACAAGTTGTATTGATAATGATTTCCTTATTTTTACTTCAAAAACTTGTGAAATATTCTAAAGATAAAAATACTTCAAATTATGAGAAAAATGTTTAACGTATAAAGTCAAAATTGCACCAAACTGCGAGTATGCAGCAATTTACAAGTGTGGCGACTCTCCACCAAATTTTTCATCTCCTCCATCCTTCGCTCCTTTTTTGCAAATAGTTAATTGTGTGTTTTTGTGCGCATAAAAACTTTTTGTGTAAATATTTGTTATTAGGGTTCCGTACCTCAAAAAGAAAAAACGGAACCCTTATAGGATCATTTTGTTGTCCGTCTGTCCGTCCGTCTGTCAAGACCCTTTTTTCTCAGGAACGCGTGGAGGTATGAAGCTGAAATTTATATCAATTACTCAGGTCTACTGTCCCTTGAAGCTGTGAAAAAATCAAACTTCTAAGCCAACGCAATCAAAAGATACAGCCGTTTATGCCGCAAATTTTCAACACTTGCAAGGGAATCAAAACCTACAGGGTGCTTCCCGTGAACTCAGACTCTTGAAATTTGGTACGAAGCAACGTCTTATAGCATAGATAAAGGAAAAATTACGAAAACCATAAATTTTTAGTTACATCACATAATATATGTTTTTTTAATAATTTTAAACTTACTACCCATTTCCTCATAAACGCGTAGAGGTATTAAATTGAAATTCATACCAAATATTCAGGTCTATAATACCTTTAAGCTGTAACAAAATCAAACTTCTATGTCAACGCAATCAAAAGAAACAGCAATTTAAGCTGCATATTTTGAAACTCGCAAGTACTCTCAAGGGAATCAAAACCTAAAGGGTACTTCCAGTCGACCTAGAATCTTGGAATTTGGCATGAAGCAACGTTTTATAGCACACATAAAGGAAAAATTCCGAAAACCTTAAATTTTTAGTTACATTACAAAATATGTATGCTCCTCCATCTTTCCCTATTGTAATGTTATGAATTTCATTTTGCAATAAAAATACCATAGTTATGACTCGATTGTCGTAATGAACGAACTTTGTAAACCTTGCAGGTTTGTACGGAACCCTCGGTGCGCGAGTCCGACTCGCACTTGGCCGGTTTTTTTATTTTGAACACCCTCACCTATCGCTACACAAATAGATATTGGAATAAAGTGTTCGTAAATTAAATTGTGTTTATTGTTTCTGAATAATCTAAATCTAAATCACTATCATGCCAACTATACAAAAGTTCAATCTAAAAGAAAGATATGAAACACTAAAAAAAGATATTACGTCAATAACACACACAGGAGCATTGCATAGCAAATACAATACGCTTAGGGTTATATGTCAGCTTTGAGTTAACCCGGAATGTGAACCACTTGTTTAGTCAGAAATTATAATGAATTAAGGATTACTATCGTCGCTTTAGCTGAACGTGAAAATAGGTATATCCATGTATTCTGTAGCTTTGGCTTTGTACCACTAGCTATCCTTTTACTCAATTATGGCTACTGACACGGAAAAAGCGAGACCACTGACTTTCAAAACACAGAGTATCCTAGCTTGAAAGTCAGGGGACGTTACCCTTATATTGTTATTTAACAGCCTAATAATAAGACAAAGCAATGAACTGTAAATCAACAGATTGTATCTGGCTATACAATAAATATTTATTATTTATATTTATTTATTTATTTATTAATCATCGTTTCCCTATTATAGCGTCAAAGTCGTCTATCCATCTTTTAGGGTACCCCCCAAACTTCTGGGGTGTAGGATACCTCCTACACTGCGTTTACCAGTACATGGTATACCTACCATTCTATATAGAACTATATAGAATTCATCTCATTTCTGGTTTGCCACCAACAAAATCGAATGAAAGCTGAATTTTTTTTACCAAAACATGATACTACGACACTCAATTTCTGTGTTTACAAAAATCAAAATAAATAACTAAATATATGACATTATATACATATGGCATTATTATTTGCATGCATTATGCATTCAGCAAAAAATGCGGATAACTTTATTTCGTTCGGCTGCTGCAACAAAATAATCTTGTAATTCGCAATCATTAATCGTTACCTTATAAAATACTCTGTGCTGCTTAAGATCCGAAAGTAGGCAAGGAAACAATTCATGTTTGATTAATCACCTTCCACGTGGGTGATTTTGGAAATAATGTGCATAAACGATGAAGATGCACCGCGCGGTAATTGCTTCCTTGACATCCTTACACATTTTAAATTATTAACTCGATAAAAAATCGATTGGGTTAAGTAACGTACTTAAATGGTTAAACTCGATGGTTTTTACTTTTAATCAGATGGCTCATAATTTATGTCCCATAATAGGACACCTTAATGCAGTCGCGAACGCTGTTTATTTTTATCAGGTGTAAATGAAATTTGGTATATACCTCCAATATGAATCGCCGAAATGTGTAAGCGCACAATTCAAAAACACCCACTAAGTATTAACATAAATTTGCACCACATATGAATTTTGTTATGTGTCGGGTCAAACCATGACCCGTGAAGCAGAGTGCACTGTCAAATGCGCCACAGAGTCAGCTCTACAAAAAACTTTTAATAAAAAGTTATTACCGCATTGTCAGGGAAGTTAGCGGCGTATACTACCTACTACAATCGTCCCGCACTTTTCATCGCCTAGAGACGGCGAAATGGGAAAGCCCCTTTATGTACCTGAAGATTCTGAAAATATTGTACCGGTATACAGTACATATATTTATATTAAACATATTTAAGTTTGTCCTGGATAGGAATGTAACCTTTGATCTCTATTGTTTAGGGCAGGGTCAATAATTGCAGTCAACAGATTATTAAGTAATTATCAGTGTGATGCTAGGTAGGTATGAGGATAATAGGATCAGTTCAATCTTTCTAATAAAACCAATGAAAAGTTTTCGAACAATTAATAGTGTTAATGAGAATAAAAAAAATGTGATGAGCAAATTGTGTCTTGTTTGGATACTAGTATTAAAAATACGAATATTTAAAGTTTTAAAATAAAGGTTATCTACTTATGTTTTATTAATGCGGTACAGGCATTCCTTCTAGTTTTAATATCACAAATGAAAAAGCATTTTACTATGTGATCTGTTCGACGTGCCCGTCATTTATTAAAAAAAAAACGAATCCGTCAGTATTCTAAAAACTCTGATGAAAAGTTAAAACCTTTAAGTTTTTTTCTCATTAAAATGATAAACAGGGCATTCATAACAGAAAAAAATACTTTGAATCCAAATTAAATCTGGGCTGTGAAAGTTATAAAGACTTAAGATTTATGAAAATTGTATTATTCTTTTGATATTGTATGTACCTTTAAAACGGGTATTTTGTAAGATAACTTTAACTATTCATCTTCATATCAAAATGCCTTACTTATAATCCAATAGTTAACTCATCATAAAGCAAAAGAAATAATTTTAAACGGTGGCTCAGTTACGTTCCAAACCTCGCTAAATTAATGGACTAACTAAAATTCGTTTAATTGTCTTAATACAACAGTTCGATTCCAATGCAGTTCTCCAATATCGTGCTCAACACCCATTACAATAGACAGAATCAATCCCTAATCAAACAAGGATGTCCAGTCCCTAGAATGCGCCCTTGAACGTTGACCTTGTTAATTCAAATCATATTGAATATCAGAGCTTCATTGTTGCAAAATAATGTAAATGCCGATAACTCGGTGCGTCGGACCATCTCGAGTATATAACGTCGCGCGTCTTCTTACAGAGCACAGTCACACATCGTCTGTTACCTTTGACACAATCAAGATGGTGAGTCCGCATTATATACCTATAGCACCGTCAATTGACTGACCGTACGCCGAGATATTTTTTTATCCTAAAAATCTCACGGTAAAAAGTCTAGGCAAAAAATCGCACGGGTTCAATGGAACAATTGCGGTTCGATTACATCAAACTGTTCTGATTAGATTAGACATTGTTTCGGGATTTAATTGGGATTACCATTGTCGTTGCTTTTACAAAAGCTCTTAAAATTATTGTTTGTTTTTAGTGTTTTAATATCTTCAGTAGTACTCTCAGTATCATTAACATGAGTGTTGAAAAATTAATCAATAGTTAAATTCACAACGATTATTGTATTTTTAAACATCTATTTTTAAACTCGCAGTACAATGTAATATTCCTGACGTAATTTATTATGTGAAACAGATAATTTTAAAGTAATGGCAGTGTAAATCATCATAAAAATTAATAAGTGCTGATACTTAATTATTTGTTCTGGTCTATTCTGATCAAATAGTAATTTAATGATTTAAAAGCTGTAATATTTAACTATTTTAAATACCAGATACAAATTATAATTGCTGATATTTTAATTTAAGGGATTTAAAACTGTGGAAGTTCTAAAAATGTTTAAATATTTCAAATAAAACTGGACATAAATCTCACAACAATGAGATTTGAAGGGCCATTTTTCAAAACGTTGACCCATGCGAATGTTCCATATGCCGAAAACTTAAGGCACACTTTTGCCTGCAAACTAGAACCTTAATAGAGCTCTATCACATTACGTCGTCACATCTCAACTTAAAGCTAATAACTTTTTTTTTCACCATCAGAAAACCTTCGTCGCAGTCCTTGCCCTTGTGGCTCTCGCCGTCGCCGATGTCTCTCACTTGGTCAGAAACCCTGACGCTGATGCCCAGATCGTCAAGCTGGAATCTGAGGTCTTCCCCGACCAGTCTAACTACGTTTACGAGACTAGCAACGGCATCGTTGGCCAGGCCAGCGGAGTCCTGAAGAACGCAGGCAGCGTAAGTTCTAAGCTAACTAGCCCCTGGTGGTGGGTGCAGGGCAGCTCCAAACAGTAATCTGTTGCTGTGTGCATCTGTCGCAAGAAGACATTACACATCATAAGATACATAATTAGCTTTCTGTAACTGTAACTTAATAAGCGTTGACTTAATCTTTGCATTTCATTTTAAATCGGTTCACTATTAAGAAACGCAAAGTTTTAGGATAGCATATCGTACCTATATCTTGACAATTGATTTAAAAACAAGATTTTTACATATAGTGTTATATGTTTTTCAGTTGAATGGGAATAAGTTCTTTCAATTAAATTTAGACCCCATAATTTTTACGAGCATAATTGTTTTTCAAAGATGACACCATTTCCTTTTTGATAAAATTGCTTGTTTTCATAAAATTAATTATGAAACTGAATCTAATTCGTCTTTCTTGGTATTATTTATATATCAACTGGCTAAATTTCTAAAATATTAGGGTTTTCAAGCTTTTTAGGAAAATCAAATTTAAGGTATAATAAAAGAATGGTGATATCTAAAAATACTAGTTTAGGTTCATTATAACCCAGTCAAGGAGAACATGTCTTCTCGGATGTGTTTGCTTAGCCCGTAAATTATACCGGTCTGAAGGTCTCAGCCAAATGACATTTACTGGATGAACTTACGCCTAAAATGTATTTCGATTCATTAATGCGTCTCAATCTGTAAGGTCACATTTGCTCAATGATATATGTTTTCATTAATTCATTAAAGAACATCGGTTCACCAAAAGCCTTGGATATGATTTCTCAACAATAGAATAAATTTGGGCGCGCTCATCTCAAAATATTTATAATGCAAACTGCGCTTTTTGGTTAGGCTAATAGGTATTGCGTTTGTCAACATTTACCAAATTTAAACTTTATCTCCGTTATGTATATAATGCTAGTAAAAAAGTTATTAAAATAGGAAATTATCTTCATATTTATCATACGATTAGTATTCCAAGTAAGCGTTGTACATAATATAAACCTTTACATTTAAGAAATTCATTCTGCTGTTAGTTTGTATTGCTAAAAATTGACAATGCCTGGACAGATTTAGCTAGAAAAAGTTTGTTGACCAGCAGGCCTAGCATACGCAACGCGACTACATTTAATCGCGCTCTTAACAAACATCAAAATCGATTGAAGTCAGTGCGTCAGCTTCTGATTGGCTGAAAATACGAGTGCGATGTGCTATTAGCCAATCAACAGTATCGAAACTTTTGTCGTCTCATGCGATAAATTTGACGTATTGCGTACGCTAGGCCCACAGGACAGCTACAATCATTTTTGATACAATTAAGGTTTTTAACTCATATTGGAATATAATAATTATTACCTATTTCGAAGTTATCGTTGCACCTACAAATATTTCAAATTCAGTATTTTTTTCATCAGAAATTCCTATTCATATCCTCCTTCATGATGAGTCTAATTAAAATCATTTAATGTCTATTCATAAATACTTACCCAACTTGCATTTTTTTCTTCGACCAAATTTACTATGATATATTTGATGCCAACTAATCTTGTTTTCTATTTTAAAAGGAGGCTGAAGCTTTTGTCGTCAGCGGATCTAACTCCTACACCGCCCCTGACGGTACCCCCATCAAACTGACCTACGTCGCTGACGAGAACGGATACCAGCCCCAGGTGAGCTACGCAACTTTGCTGACTCTATTCGTTTAGTCAGCATCACTAACATGAGTACACCTCAGTATCCTGTCAATAGAAACCTCCTTTCAACAGAATACCGATAGAAAATAACATCAAAATAAAGTACATAAAAGTACACCTCACTGTTATCTCGTAAGAAGCCTCTTCTAAACATAATACGTTAGATAGACAGTTAAAGTAAAACTTAGGCCCGATTCTCTAATTCTTAATAAATCTTAAATACTGTCAGAATAAATAAAATTCAATAAATATAACTTTGAAATAAAGTACAATAAAAATAACTTTGAAAAAAGTACAATAAAAATAACTTTGAAATAAAGTACAATAAAAATTACTTTGCAATAAAATACAAAATGACTTATTTTAAATGTTATCGTAATATAACTTACCTAATGGTTTTTAATTCAAACAGTATTTTATCGGCTAGTTAATATGACATTAAATTCAGTTTTCAGTCTTTTAGAAAAAAAAACGTATTTTTTGTGATATGACATCGCATTTATAAATAAAATTATGTACTAAAAATGCAGCTACTCTCCATTTGTCGAGGTATCGGAGTGACACCCCGACCCTGGTCTTCCGTATATGCAAATAACATGTCATTGAGGTTCTACTGATCTGTATATCCAACAGCTGATTGCAACTTTGCGAATACCGTCGTCATCTACATATATAGAGGGCGTCTTTTGTAGTAGTTGAAAAGAGAATCCGATATTGTAACTTAATTACACATGGGGGGTTGAAGTTTCAAAATTTTATTAACATCATAAACATATTACTTCTTTATATCAAATATGCTAAAATTCCTTCAATCATTAATAATCTAATGAGTCAAAATACTAAAAAAGCTCGTTACGAGTTATAACGCTAGTGAAGTTTAATGATTAATAGTCAATGGTCCAATTAAGTAGGTTTAAGAACACGCAAGTGGATTCTAGACCTTGAGAGCTACAATTACGGTTTACATTGACAAAGACCTTCTATATTCATTAAACATGTATTTATTAAGGTTCATGATCAAGGTAACTGTTTACAACTGAAATAACTAAATATATTTTTTTTTTCATCGACTAATACCTGTTGCCAAGCGGATAAAACAATGATGGCGGACTTATTAACCATTTAATTAATATCTTGATATAAATGATGCCAAAACGTTAAAAAGCTTTTTCAAAAATGTTTCCCTTACAAACGTGTTTATTGTTGCGGTGATGGGTAATTTAAACACCACGCTTGCTAAATATGGATTGGATGTAACATTCCTTGCTGAATCCGGGAATCGAGCTCACCGAGATGATGTTCCATTATCAGTAGATATATCCAAAAGATCATTGAATATATAGAATCATAACCAATAGACCAGATCATCGAGGAGTTCCACTAAAGCATACTAATATAAATCTTTTTTTTTCAGGGCGCTCATCTCCCCACTCCTCCCCCAGCTGAGCCCATCCCAGAGTACATCTCCAGGGCCCTCGCCTACATCGCTGCCCACCCTCCCCCACCCAGCAAGTTCTAAGTCACCAAATTAGCGCATACATAATTAAAAATACTCCAGAAATATCACTGCCCATGATGTTTCCTCTAGTCGAAACTTTGTAAATGTCAATCAATAAAAAATAGTTTTCACGAAAGATTTTGTTTGCTTTATATGTTAGTATTACAACTAGCGGCCAACGCGACCTCACACCTGTACTTTTCCCGTTTTTTCCACACTTTCCACTGATTATTTGATCCTATTGGTTGCAGCGATATATATATGTCGCAGTCATCTGGTTGAAACAGCTATTTGATTGAATCACTAGCGTGTTTATTAAATGACGACGTTTAATTGAATGACTAGGCCGAACGTTGAATGAATAAGACTCACTGAACGTCCAACAAGTTAGCGGATTGTAACATAGCCCTTTGAACATAGCGGACGTAATCAGTCAGGTGATTGTAATTTAGTTCATTTTTTTCCACTGCGGCGTTAGTGCTCATCAAAACAAAGATGGCGTCAAACAGCTGGTACAGATATAATCGAATAGCACTGTGTTGATAATTTTTAGAGTGAAATTGAGATATAAAGTGACTTATTCGTAAAAAAATATTTTTTTAGCCTAATTGTCTTAAGACTTAAAATTGTTAAAACATATTAAAAAATCTTATTAAGGTGTGTTATGTCATGTCTGTCAGCTATATCCCATTCAACGACTATGCTAAATGACGTTCAGTCAAGAAGTTGAACGTTATATTAAACAATTTGACGAGTTGTCCTTTAGTCATTCAATTAAACGTCGTCATTCAATGAACGCGCTAGTGATCCAATCAAATAGCTGATTAAACCAGATGACTGCGACATATATAAAGGCGTTCGATAAATGTACTAGCCAAAGTAAAAATATTTTTTTAATTCGAATCAGTACCAGGGGGTCTACTCTCATAAACGAAATATGTCGGATCCGACAACGGATGGCAATTTTTAATCCTCATAACCATAAAGAAATCACTTCGAATGCAAATTAAGCGTTTTCAAAAAACAAAATATTATTTATGCAAATCAAAAACCACGTCTTAATTCCCAAACTTTTGAATAATCTTTAAAAACGAAACCTCTCGTTTGTTCGTTTCGTTTTCGAGAGCACCCCTCTAGGGGGCCTACTCCCATAATCGAAATATGTCGGATCCGACAACGGATGGAAATTTTTAATCCTCATAATCATAAAGAAATCACTTCGAATGCAAATTAAGCGTTTTCAAAAAACAAAATATTATTTATGCAAATCAAAAACCACGTCTTCATTCCTAAATTTTTGAATAATCTTCAAAAACGAAACCTTTCGTTTGTTCGTTTCGTTTTTGAGAGTACCCCTCCTGGTTCCCGTGATTAGAGCCTTCTAAAATTTTCTTAGTAACTCTTGAAGAAAAAACTCTTCAGCTCTACAATATTAGTATAACTACTGTTTTTTTTTTACTTTACCAAAAAAGTGGCTTGATCTTTGTTTGGTATTAACTCTTACTTTAAGACTTACTACTACCATTATAATGGTTTGACGACCTCGGAGGCGCAGTGGCTAAGGTAGGCGCCCAAAGCGCGTAAGGTCCCGGGTTCGATTCCCGGTCAGGTCAATTTGGAAAACGAACTTTTCTCAATTGACTTGGGTCTGGGTGTACTGGGATGACGCCCCCAGTTAGTATCCGTCGTCTGGTACTCATAGTACAAGGGAAAACCTTAGTTTGAGACCAGGCGATTGGTGTGATTGTCTGGCGCATTTATTTATTTATTTTATTTATTTATTTAATGGTGAAAGAATTCTTGCAGTTGATGCCAACTGTAAAGGTGCCTACCCTATACAATATCTACTATAACGGTATAAAGGTAGCTCTATACCGACTGTATAAAGGTGGTACAAAGTGCAAACAGTATGCTTGAAGTATTATTGAAGATCAGGTTATCACGTATTTTATTAAAATACAAATGCATGTTTCCACAAATGTTTACTCATTAAACTAGCCCAATCTTGTTGAAACTGTAATTAACATAAAAGAAAGAAATAAGAAAGAAAATACATTTTCGACTTACAAAAGGATTTTCAATAAACAATAAAACAATACAACGTATTAAAAATTGATATTACATCTTCTATCGTTTTTGATATTTTTAGTAATCTTGATTGATCTGATATTCAATATCATTGTAAAATGATAATTAATATCAGATCAATCAAGGTAGCGGTTTATAGAAAATTTCGCTGTTACTAAAAGAGGACCATAAGACCTGCATTTTTATTCTAAACATTGTGTGTTGCTGATGTGAGAAATTAAAACAAAACACTAAGTTTAGTTCAGGTTTATTTCGAAGCACAGTTACTGCTAGTGTTAGTGTTAGTTCACGAACTAATTACAATTATAATATCTGAATCATAACTTTGGTGGCATTTTTAACTTGCAATGTATTTCTTAACAGACGAAATTTTTTAAATTACGATTATTTGGATTTGGAATACTTGTTGCTGTATTGGCAATTGAGAAATTTATATTAGACAAACCTTGCAGGGAAACGTTGTCAATGGTTAACATTCTTAACTCAAAAAAGGTTCCAATAATCTTTTTCAATTTAAAAAGTATCCCAGATCCAAATATTCGAAATTAATAAAAAAATTGCTTAATATAGGTCATTGAGAACTATGGTTCTTAGAAAGAAATGCTTAATATTTTTAGTCGTATTTGTCTTGACAAAGCACTTTAAGTGAAAGCAGTATATTTTTGTAAAAACTTATCCATTTAACTCTGTTATCCTGTTAGTGTATCAACAGGAACTTTGGAATGAAAATAAGATAACTTCGGTGAAGCAGTGATTAAGGTCGCCCAAAGCGAAAAATCACAGGATTTTCAGTCAATCGGAAAAAAAAATCAAAAAGGGTCTGGGTGTACTAAACTTATACATTTATATTAATCGTTTTTACTTTTTTTTATGACTGGTTGCTTTGTGTAATTCGCATCGGGCACATTTATCCAATATAACTTAAAAAGGGAATTTAATAATATTCGCAACTTAAAAATGTCCAGTACTTAGACAGGGAACCATTCAAATGTGACAGTCCCGTCCGATGAAAATTCTAGTCGATTCGAAATTCGAGCAGAGTTCTAGAAACTGGCAGTTTTACGGTTCAAGTTTTCGTTGGTAAAATTTTCCCTGCATCTGTGTTGTAAAGGAGTCGATCATCGAATCAGCGGGTGTCATTATGCAGATTCAGTTAGCTTGTAGCCGCGGAGGCAGCGTAATTGCATTAACTGCATTTCGAAGCCCACTACGAGCGGCCGCCTTAACGAATTTGCCGCGCGCCAAATTCCCATGCAGTCTGTGGGCGATGGAATATCACTAGAATTTAGATGTTAGGGTTGCTAGATAAATAAACAAACCCTGGTTTTTTGTATTTAGTGGTAAGATACTACTAAAATGTCTAACTAACAACAATGCACTTTTTAAAAATAATTTATTATCAATAAATACTTGTTCATAATACATACTAACAGTACGAATCACACGAGCCCGAACTTAATGGGATTGTGTTCTTTTATGGCTGAGCTTCAATGGTGGTGGCCATTGAAGTTCAATTTTAGCATCACATGAGATCCATGTCACCATTATATTGCATTGTCACGCATACAATGTATGTGCCTATATGTCATGTACCTACATGCTAAATTTCAGCTCGATCAGAAACCGGGATGTGACGAAGTGATTCGATGACAAACATCTGACAGGCGAAACTAAAAAAAACCTTTTTAAAATGTTTTTAATAAAAAGTATTATGTAATTGTTCAATTTTTATGATAATTGATCTAGGATCGCCACCCCTAATTGTCTCATTGTTTGTACGTGAGAGTTATTGTTGCGTTGAAAGTGTGATGCTATTATGCTTTGACTACTAATGAGATATGTGGAAACTATTTAAGTAATTCATTCTTCAACGCAGAATAGGACTTATAATTGGTGGCGTTCTAGGCATCTATAATACATTATGTATCAGCTCGTATCTGATAGGTTCAATGGTATGGTATCGTAGTTTGGTAGTTCTGCCTTCTCTATCGTTCAATCCCCACTCAAGATAAACATGCATGTGATAAAAATGTTTGTTCTGAAGCTATATGGTGATTCCTATCTTTCTTCTTGCATGGTATATCCCAGCAGCCACTGTGCAAGGCTTTGGGTCAATTGTGACACCGACCTGCCAAGTCTAGGTATTGCCAAATATGATATTGGCAACTCTTACATGTAGAAAGATATCTTCTTAGATTACAGTCGGGACTAACTTCTTTCCTTCGTGCGTGCGTTCCAAAGCACGGAATCATCATTTTTATTTGACAATGGGTTAATTGGTCAAACCTGTAATGTCCTTAAGGGCCGTCCATAAATCACATGATAATTTTTAAACATTTTTTAATCTCCCCTCCCCCTTGGTGATACATGGTGAGGTTTAAGACTGCCCCCCACCCCGCACCCAATATCCCGTATATTTTTAGTATCTACAAAAAGTCTTAAATTTTTTGAAAATTTTAGAATATTACCTTAAATATTACCTTAATATATACATAAAGTATATTCTTATTTTATTTTGAAATTAAGGACCATGATAAAAATGTCCAGATAGAAAGGTTGCAGGTTGTTTTTGATTGTTATAAAAATAATAATAAACAAATGCTGTAACCATGCGAAAAACATAGTACATGAACATATTTAATGTACATTGTTCAACACTTACTACTGAGCTTTTCGATTTAAAAATCGTGCGTTTGAAAAAATAAATACATGTGATATCTTAATACACCCCTCCCCCTTGTGATTTTTCTCAAACCCCTCCCCCCCCCCGTTTCAAGCCTCACGTGATTAATGGACGGCCCCTTACCAAAAAGTGTTCGAGATGTGATAAAAAGTCACGTCAAGACAAAATCGTATTATTCATCACATTCGTAATACTTTATAACGTAATCGGGATTATAAGGTACATAGTTTTAAAAAGTCAAACATAATATTTAAAATATGTAAATTACGCCTATCATAATACGTCTTTGCTACCAATTTATCACGCTGAAAGCTTTCCTCTTCATATTAGTTTCACACCCCGACATAACAGGTTCGTTTACACTAATCAACTTTTTTCTTTTCTAATTTTAGTTAAATATGAGGTGCATATTCTCTGAAAATCGCCAACGACACGCGATACTGGCATCACTTCAGACCGCTGAAGAATTTCCTCCTTTCAATGTTTATTTGTTTTAATTACTTTTAGTGAGTTTGGGGTGCATGTTAATTAAGATATTAGGCTGACGCCATTATGTCAAGTGATGTTACTTAATTTTATTGGGGTAGATTATGCGAGAATGTTTTTGGTGAAAGCTTTTGATGGAGTACCACCAGACGAGTGGATAGGGCGTTTAACTATGTACAATTTTGATGCCTAGATAGGACTTTAGGAATTTGAGAGTATCTTTCTGAATATATATATATATATATATATTTTCATAAACTTAATGATTCAAACCCTGATAAAATGTTAATTTATGAGTGTAACGTATTAGCGGTAGTTTACTATGTAATTTTTGGAATTTGTGCTGAACTTACGTTTTTGATGTAAGATCTACTATAAAACTGCAAGTGTTAACCGTGATAGCGCTTTTGATAATACACCAAATAATAATGTTCTAAAAATTGCAATATTATTGTTGGAAATTTAATAGACATGTAATTATGCACTAGTGATAAGTGTAACTATTAATTACTCAATGTTCAAGATAGTAAATATATTGTATATATTAAACATAGCTCAATGTTAGCTCTATTTATCACAAACCTTTTTTGCAATGAAATATTTTACACATTGAACTATTAAACAGATGCACATTTACATTCACAAATAGACTGCCTGTCTACATGAAAATTGCAAGCCTATCTTGTGCTTATAGTTATTTGTATTTGGTTATTTTATTCAATGAGCAAAATTTTTTATTTGTGATGTTTTCAGTTCTATATCTATATAGTACCTATTCTGGAATAGATACAGAATGGCTATGCTTCTTGTAGAATTCAGGGCGGGGTTCGTTGAGGAGAACAATCAAACACTTGTGGATCTGAAGCACAAAACTGTATTCGCTGTCAGTCTATTACACTACACTTATCACTAGAGTATTGTCCAACTGTCCTAACTATTCTAACTAATTTCAACGTCTATTTCGTACACTGTGCCTACACAACAAAGGTTCACAAACTGGGCACGGCACTGCAATCCGATACTGTCACTTACACTAAACTATTCACTAACACTAAAACTGTTCACTGACTCTAACTTTTACAAAGACTTTTTCACTATACTGCACTGTTAACTTGACTGGAACTAGAACTGTCTTGACTATATGGAAGTAACTATAACTGGAACTGTCTGGAAGCAACTGTAATGTGCCATACACATGCGCCTTCTAATATTCCACGATTTAATGTACAACTAGTCCCTAGTGGCGGGAGCAGACTAACAATACATGGTACAACTAGCGACTAGTGAGAAAATAACCTTTTGGTGCTAAGTTAGACTATCCTAATTCACACATACATAGATAGCTTACATCTAACTTAACCTATACATTAACATTTTACAATACAATTTCTTAACAAGTAATTCTGCCGTCTACACTTCTAGTTTCTACTATCCACCATTCGTTTAGTTTGGCAACCTACTTAGGTTACCAATACTACATAATTACTAAGCTATGAGACAAATGGGCCGGATTTTGGCGTCGCGGACACTCTGTAGTTTCTAGTTCGACTCTCGATTGAGTCAATATAAAAAATGTACTTTTTAATGTACTGTCATGTTTGGATTTTTTGTTAATGTCATTGATTCTGATTGAATCGTCATTGATGGACTGATTCTGATATCTGTAACACAACTGCTTTATTTGTCTGTTTATTGCATTAAATATCTTGAAAATAAAACAATCGGCACTGGTGGGATAACTAAAATTCACCACTAGTGAAGATTGAGAACTAGGTATGCATTAAAATCGAATTATTTAAGAAAGGTCCGAATATGTATCTGTATCTGAGTATTAGTAAGCACTTTAAGAGAAGCAGGGCAAAGCGATTTATTGCTCGAACTGGAGCAGCCCGACTGGTGAAATACCTCCACCTTACAGAAGACCGCAGCCAAATAACAATCACTCCGGTGTTGTTGTGTTCCTGCATGAGTAAGGTTTCCAGAGCTCTTGGGGGGTGCTACATACTAATGTAGCACCCCCCAAGAGCTCTGGAGCCCTGCTACTAAGCAGGGGTGAAGCCTTCAAGGTAAGGGCGACCAGTCTAGTAACAGTTTTACTATGCTATACTTTTCGCCCTTTAGCTAGGACCTCATTACCACTTAACATCAGGTGGGATGAGGTCAATCTTGGAGTGCATTATAAAAAAAAAAACTAAAGGTCAATTTAAAGGCTAAAAGTCTTCAATTAGTACAAAAAATATGATTATCTTCTAACAAATTAAAGCATACAAAAATGATATTGGAAAAATAAAAAAAAATCGATATAAAACTAAAAATTAATTCCACTACGTGTAGTGATTTATTCTAATACTGAATATTGCGCTTCATAAATGCCAATTTTACACAGTTGAGTTTTTGATTTTTGCAATTGGGATTTTAAGAATTTTCGAAATTTCTTGTTATCAAATCGTAAAAAAATGAAGTCAGGTATAATATGTTTTGCTTGCGCATTATCTTTAAATGTTTATTTTAGCCCATCGAATTGTATGTATTATTCCGTGTGTTCTTTGGTAAAATCTGTGAAGTCTGTGATGTCATAACGCGCATTAGTGCCTATCTTTAATCTATGAATAAATTGCATATCAAATGGTAAAGTAAAGTACCTACCTTAATTGATTAGACAGTCATAATCCCTATTATGCTGTTTTGAAACGCGTGTTTGTATCCCCAACAACGAGAGAGGTCGATTTCTGCCAAAATTACCAAATGAAGTGAACAACAAAATGTACCAATTACGGCTAAATTAATTCTGGTTTAAGATCTTTATTCTCACAAGAATTACAAATGTATTCACTTACGTGAGATAATTACAGTGTCTAGCTTAAATAAATAAACGTACAAAACATAAAACATAACGCAAGTTACTTATTAATAATTATACCAAACTACAGGCAAAACACTCACAGATAGTATGCAAAAATTGCGATACAAAAAACAACAAAAAAAAATTATAACGAAGGTAGAACAATATCAAATTTAGAAACAAACTAACATTAGCAGGCGTCCAGCGACAAACAAAGGACGACGCGCTCAGTTGCATAGACCGAGGCGCGACTAGAACTGACAACACACTAGTTCGGTATTGACGTATTCTATTATTTATTTAAGTGTTGGGATTGGATTAATTTATATGTTTTCAGATGTTTTCATATGCATTTTTTTTTATAATATATTTCATTAGTATTTTTTAATGAATACAGTTTATCCAATTTTTGTATTGTTATTCTAAATTTATTAGTAATGTGCGTTTTTTTTTGACTACTTATTTTTCTGTAAATAGTTATTTAATATGTATTGTTTTAATTTATTTTTAAAGCTTAATGTTGATTTTGCTTCTTTAATGCCCTTTGGAAGTTTATTGTATAGTTTTGCACCTTCGTATGTTATGTTCTTTTTTCCATAATTGGTTCTTGGTATACTTAAACATAGATCATTTGCCCGTCTCAAGATTTTTGTGTGTACATGTTTTTTTTGTTTAAATGTTATTTGAGTATGTATTTCTTTATTAAATATTTTACGAACCAGTATACAAGTGTTATAATTAAATGACTGATTAATATTCATAATTTTGGTTTCCTTATATAACTTATCAGACGATGTGAGAAAATCGTAATGAAACATTGTTTTAATTAATTTGTTTTGTGCTACTTGTATAGTGTTAATATTACTCTTCGCTGCTGAACCCCACACTTCTATTAAGTAATCAATCTGCGGTTTTACTAGGGAATTATATATTGTATAACGAACTTTCCATGGTAGACATCTGGCAATACTTCGTATAATTCCGGTCAGGCGTGTTAATTGCATCCTTATTTTTACAATGTGGGGTTTCCAAATTAGATGACTGTCTAAAATGAGGCCAAGGTATTTTTCATGCGATTTTTTATTAATGAGTTGGTCATTGATTTTTAAGGGCTGGTAGTTATCAATTACTTTATTTATCGCCGAAAAAATCACGTAATTTGTCTTTTCAATGTTAACTGTTAATAAATTACTTTGAAACCAGTCATGCAATAGATTTAAGTCATTTTGTGCGTTGGCAATAATTTCATGAATATTATTTCCGAAGTAAAATAGACTAGTATCATCCGCATACAAGGTTAAATCACCTACAAGGCCGATACTTTGTATACTGTTTATGTAAACTAGGAACAATAAAGGTCCTAAGATGGAACCTTGTGGGACTCCGCAGGAAATGGCCGCAACATTACTTTTATACGGACCAATTTTTACCACTTGCCGTCGGTTAGTAAGATAAGATTCAAAAATTTTTAGTGCATTTTGAGTAATTCCTATATCTTGTAATTTTCTGAGCAGCAAACGGTGGCTAACCGTGTCGAAAGCTTTTTTTAAATCAATGAAGATTCCGAGAGCTACTTTTTTCTGGTCTATATTGAACTTAATTTTTGTAACAAGGTCCACTGTGGTTGACAGAGTACTAGATTTACGTATAAATCCATACTGCTTTTCATACAGAAAGTTGATCGAAGCTAGATAATTGTTGAGTCGATTATGTAGAACCCTTTCAAATACCTTTGATATAACTGGTAATACAGAGATAGGACGATAGTTTCCCGGATCGTTTTTACATCCAGATTTGAATATTGGAGAGACTTTTGCAATTTTAAGGTTGTCAGGGAAAACTCCAAGCTCTAAGCATCTGTTTATACAAGCCGTAAGTTCATTAAGTATAATACGCTTTACACATTTCAAGGACTTTGTATTTATTCCGTCAATACCTGCACTAGTGTTAGTGTTAAGACTATCGATTATTTTATTTATTTCATCAGTGGTAGCCAATGGCAATTTAAAGAGCCCTTCACCATTTTTATTTTGTTGTGCTAGAGGAACCGTGGGAAAGTAAAGGTTGCTATGATAGTTTTTAGAAATTTTATCTGCCAACGCTTCACCGATAGTCGCGAAAAAGGTGTTGAAATAGTTACATATTTCAGTCTCGTCTGTAATGCAACCTGTTGGAGTCTGCAGCTTGGAAAATTTTAACGAGTCTTTGTGTTTGTTATGAGCAAGACTATTTATCAATTCCCACATTTTTTTTGGTTTATGTTTACAATTTGAGAACGCGTTGTGGTAGTATTGCTTCTTGCATTGTTGAATATGTTGAGTTACTTTATTTCGTTCTATCTTGAATTTTATTTCCTTTTGTCGATTTTCGGGGTTTCTCTTATGCTCATACCATAATTTATTCCTTCTATTTATACCTTCAATGATTTCACTTTTTATCCACTCTTGTTTCGGGGGGTTCAGAATTTTAGTTTTTTTTATCTTACTCTTACTAAGACTTGACATTAGTTTCTTTTCTAGTATGTTGTAAATATTATTTCCATTATCAATGCTATCCACCTTGACACATTCGTACAGCTTATTATAATCTATTGCTTCATAATCTTTCTTCACGCGGCGTGTAGGCTGGTAGTTTTTAATTTCGAGGTAGATCTGTTTGTGGTCTGACATTGAGGACTCAAATATTGCTAAGTGGAAATCATTACCTTTCAAGTTGGTGCATACATGATCGAGAATAGTTTTAGTCGTGTCTGTTTGACGGGTATTATAGTTTTCATGGATTTTGTTTAAAACTATGAATCCGTTTTCCGCTAACATTTCCTGGTATTCCTTTGTAGAATGGTCGTTACGTAAAAGATCGTAGTTAAAATCACCAAAGATGACAGCCCTCTTTCTTTTATGTAGTTGTTGAGTATACATATCAATAAAGTCTTTACCGTTGGTACTGCCTGGTTTGTATATGGCACCTATATCCATGGAAAATTTATCAAGATGTATCCAGAGATAATGATTCCCGTTCGTGCATGTTTCTTCAATGAGGTTGTGTTTTAGGTTGTCATGGACAAAAATGGACACTCCACCGCCTCTACCACTAGTTCTAAAATTATAATAATGCGTGTAACCAGGGAGATTGATTCGTTTTGCTTCGGTTTCTGATTTTATCCATGTTTCAGCTAGTATCACGAGATGGATGATGACAGAAAAAGATTGTATGATACACCGTAGTTCGTCTAGTTTCCCAGGTGCCACTATACTTCTAACATTTGCGTACACACATTTTACTGATTTAGCTGTGGTGATTGTGTCTTCATATTTCTCAGGTAGTTGGTAAGAAACATTTGATAATACTTTGGTATCGTCAGAGACTAGAGATCTTACTGTTTTAAGTTTTTTGGCAATTGTGGCGCTATTTTAGGAATACCATTAAAGTATCGTATTGTCAGGTTTCTCTCCCCATTTTCGATCCGCTGTCGAAGGTTTTCTTTCAATAGCTTAAGATGACTTTGTTGCTTAGGCGTTCGGTCAGCGAAGATTTTAATACTGTCTTGTTTTGTGTTGTTTTTATTTCGAAGTATTGCCATAACTGTGTCATGTGATGCAAAACAGACTTTTAAAGGTCTAGACTTTCCTGATTGATACTTTCCAAGACGCATCACTTTTTGAGGTTCAGCAATATGGTCATCTATGGTTTTCAGAACTTTCATAATCTCATTCATTTCACATTCTTTTCTATCGGTAGTATTTTTATTTTCTCGCTCTGGAATACCAGTCATCACAATATTTTTACTTCTTGCAGCACGTTCGTTCATTTCAGACATTAGGTCTTCACACGTTGTAGGTGAAGTCAGAGGAGATGAGTTATTGTTTGAAGTGGTTTTTAATGATAAGATATCAGCTTCTATGACATGAACCTTGTGTTCGGTGCAGCTTGCAGCATTCATTAGCGTCGTCATATCTAATTTCATTTTATCCTGCTCCGCAGTTAGTTGATCCACTGAGATATTAATTTTATTTACTTGCTCCTTAATAGTAGAAATATCCAGACATATTTTATTCATGTTCTCGATTTGATTTTTAGTTAAAGTTGTTAGCATTTCCATCATCACATTCATTTGATTGCGCATTTCACCTATCTCAGTCTTAATAAATTCATCATCATCAAGTTGCTTACGTTTATTCCGGAAAGTGATTTGTGTTGAATCATGTAGGTCGTGTAAGTTCGGTTGTGAGCCACTACGATTGGCAATGCCACTTCTAGTAGGTGAGCGCAATATACTCATTTTTAGGTCTATGGTAAATGTTACTCACAGTTCGAGGCCGGCAAGCGGTGTTGTATGAGCAGGTCAAAAAATAATGAGCCTGTCTCCCTTACACGTGAGGTGCGCGGGCGCGGTTTTCTGCCACACGTCGAGTGCTGGAGTAATTACGTTGTAACAACACTGAAGTCGCACAAATAGTTTTTCACTCAAATGATTTAGTGATATGGTTCAGAGTTGAACAGCAATGAAAATAAGATTTTTTAAAATATCTGCGATACGTCTGCTCTGCACGCTCTTCGCAGAGAAAATAATTACATCACTCGTCAGTGCGCATTGGACGCGGGACAATATTTGCGCGACGCACACGAGATCAAGCCTTTTGTTCGCTCTCGACGCCATTATGAGAGGAGTGTTTACTCGCTTATTTATGATTCCGAATTGCACGTAACCATTTTATTTCGAGGGGCTTATTTTTATAAACAAAATACCTATATCTGGAGGCCTATTCACATACCTACGTCAGGAATGATTTGATTCGGGAAGTATTTTAAATAATTAATAAATATAAATATTGAACAACATCACATACATTGCTCTGATCGTGTGGTAAGTCGCTGAAGCACTTGTATTACAGAAATCAGAAACAACGAAGGTACCACAACACCCAGACCCGAGAGAATACAGAAAAGTTCGTTTCCGAAATTGACCCGACCGGGGATCGAACCCGGAACCTCAGAGATCGCGCGACGCCAAAGTCCGGCTCGCTCGCCTCTCGGCTACTTATATTATTTTATAAAGTTTTTATTCAATGCTTTTAACTTTGTCCAATTTATGGTAAAAAAAGATAATTACATATTTTCAAAATAAGTAGATACTTTGCTAGGAATAATAGTACAAAAGTGATGTATGAGCCAGTTAATATTAAATCAAAGCTTTATTTTTATTTCCCATGCAGATTAATTTAAAAATTCACCAAAACATGTCATATGTTTCGTCACTGATCGTGTAATAGTGATATATATATTTTTTCATTTGTTTAGTGAAACTATATATTTCTTTTTTATATATAATAATAATATATTCTTTTTTTTAGTGAAACAAAAGAAAAAATATTGAGTAAATTATCTATTTTTTCATGAGTCAAAGCTGCCAAAATCTATTATCACTGATACACTTGAGCTCTTATAAAATAAACTATTTTTTCGAACACATTTGCTTAATTTAAAAGTGACTAAAAAGGGGTATACCTCTCTTTGTCGGTTGATTTTCTAAATTATGATAAAACACAATATTGCCAGATACTTAGAAAGGTCCATATGCCTAATAAATGTTAAAGATGGCTCACGAAAGAAATATTAAAATATAGATTCAGCAATATTGCGCCCGAATATGCCACATGGGCTTTTGTCAATTATCTTGAAGATACTTAAATTCGTCCGAAAAGTATATACCTAAGAGAGTTAATACATTTCCTACCCTCAAATATACATTCGAGATAACCCGTGGAAAATGTCTCCAGAGTACATTAATATTGAAACATAAAGTCCAGGGCTAACAGATCTCAAGAGCTGAACTTTCTCTTTTAATTTTTTCATAAACGACCGAAGTTCGGAAAGCGAGGGCACTTCATTACCGTACATTAGTAACGGTTGGTTTTATGTCGCTACTTCATTCCTAGTTATTTAACGTTATTATTATGAGCTCGCCTTTTGAAATGTCGAAAACTTATTGTGTTTACGCTGTCTTTATTTCTTTTGGAACGGTTTTGTTGATAATATTTATTTATTATTACTGAACATTGCTCTTGATGCTTTATCGTATTCAGTTATTTCTCAAGAGAGAGTAACGTGGACGTTAATAAAGTTTTCAGTGACTCGTTCAGTTGAAACCAATTACTACGCAGACATGAAGAATTTGGCAATGTGTTTGTTTTCACGACTCAAAAAATTACTGGCTAGCTATACTCACTTTCGTATGAGATTGTTTACACATGTGCACGTTACTGTTCAAAACTATTTGCCTGATGATCTAATAATAAAAAGGCAATAAACTCCTGAAAGAAGACGGCTTTCATGAAGAAATACAAATTTGCAATGACCTGATAATGCATCGCATGTCTCGAAATTGGCAAAGCATAGCTTTTATAAGAGGTTATAAAAGGATGTGTAGAAACCTTTTATTTATCAAGGACCACAGTAAAAAGTGAAATTAATGTTTCATTTCATTCTTATCTCCATGAAATCACCTTTATAAATTCCTTTATCTCTAAAGCCGAACCATCACACAAAGGGTCGTACCAATCTTTTGTCTTTGTCCCCCTACGCACGTCTAATTAACTCTCCATATTACCGCACATTACACCAAAAAGACGATACCTCCCCATGATCAAAGAAAGTAATTTTACCCCACATTACATCCACTTTTTCCTTATACGGCGGGGAAGCACGGAAATACATGCAAATGAGAATTTATTGGCACCCAAGCAATCCATTTCCTTTATTTCGAAAGACGGCGCGACGTTCAGAAATCGTGTTAAAAGTCTCATTTGTTTACGTTCAGAGCTGATATTGTTTTATGACTTTAGTACTTGTGACTTAGAATTGAGCCTTAAGCATGAATAGAATAAAATAGAAATTATCTTTACAAAAGCACCTATAAATCGTCAGGTCAAGTTCAGTATTCTACCGCCGTGTTCGGAATGTTGATCATATCGAGAAGAACCGGCAAGAAACTCGACTCTTTTCAAAATAACCATGATTCCTTAAACTAGCAACTTAAAGATAATATACAATTTTATATTGATATAAAAATAGAAATTAGATTGGTATTTTACATCCATACATGCATGCTTTTGTACAACTGAAAGAGAAAGTCTTGCAATATGACATACAATTTCTCATGATTTTCGCAAACAAACTATACGAATATTATAAAAGTCTAGAGTTAGTTTCTTTGAACGTGCTAATCTCAGGAACTATTGGTTCGAATTGATGAAATCTTTTGTATTTCGTAGTCTATTTATCGAGGAAGGCTATATAACAACACGCTGCATTCAACATGAGTGAGGAATCAGTAAAAAAATGTGTAAAATACGGTGACAGTAGGTACGCGTGGTGGGCCGCTAGTAAAGAATATGGAACATCACATTCTTGGCCATACATATAATTGCGTTTATCATTATGGAACCTCCCTGGAAGATACCGACTATTGTCGACATCTGAATCATTCTCTGAGAAGGTACCTACAGTAGATGCAGATAAGTGAAAATGATAATACAAAACATTGAAATATTCAGCTTATACAAAATCGCGATTTGCAAAATGCCATGCAAGTAATACATCAAGATCACGCAGTTCCACAGTTGTCGTGTCTGGATCCTGCATCTTTAGTTCACCTGGGAGCGAGCTTTCGACTAGATCCCATTGAGCATTGTTACCACTTGTTATCGATATAACTGAATGAGATTTAAGTGAGTTTCGGAGAAAAAGACCGATACTTCATTAATACAATTTGCATTAGTAGCGCTCTTATAACGTGAGTACAATAGAGAGTGTTTATCAAGATGTGCTTTTGACGAATTTTTTTTACAAATTGAAGAAAATTGCCAATCTGCATGGTCAGACAATAATCATTTTCCACGGTGTAGTGGCTAAGGTGACGCCCAAAGTGCAATAGATAGGTTTTTGTGATGGATTCCTTCAAAAGGAGCGTGAATAAAACATCTCAGGCCAGTATGGCGATGCTAACGGATAGGATATTACGGTATCAAATCCGTTGTCATCGCGATGTGGGTTCCTCTCTTGCTTACCATCAGGCTGAGAGAAGCTAATATACTGCGCTACTATAAATAAGAAAAGTAAAGGTCCCGTGTTTGATGCTCGGCTGGGTCAATTTAAAGAATAAACTATTTTAAAGTGGTAAGAATATGTACATACAAAATGTAATAGGTAATTGCCTGGCGCATTTATTTTTATTTATTTTAGTGGTTTAAAAACTTAGATAAAAGTGACTACTACAGCAAATACGATTTACATATTTTCCAGAACGTTTCGTCCTAACGTTACGTGTCAAAATTCTGTAATAGAATTGCAACTTTACGTAAATGCTTAGTGTTCAGTATTAGATATTTTTGTCAAATTTATATTGAGTGTAGGAAGCTAAATTTGTTACCAATTTCTGTAATGGGAAGATAAAGTATTCATCGGTGTTTCGCTCTTCTTTAAACGAGTCATCTGATATAGGTGAATTTCGTCAGTAGTTTTTGCAACATCAAAATAATCTTATTTATGGTATGTTCCGTTTATTTATCAACTACGGTCCAATTTTAAATTGTTTTCTGTGATTCATGGTAAGGGTTACTAATGCAATGTATGCATGCAGTGATACGTACCTACTGATCTAACACTCGGAAGCTCAGTAAACTATTTGCGTCACAGTGACTGGTGGATTCTACGTGTTTTCTAGCTTAAGTTGTAACCGTGTATTTTGTATTGATAACTTTTGATTGATATCAATTTTGTTCTTTACAATATCATGCCTGCGAGCATTTAAGCCACGATTTAACTACGAGTTTGTATACAGGTCTTAATCAGTTTTTGTTAGAAACATAACTGGAACCGAGAAATGGATTACTCACCAAATGAAACTCATATGATTTTAGTAAAAAACTCCACAATTTATTGTAAAGTTTTGAGTATTACGTCTCTCTGTTATAATTTTGTATTTAACAAATTTGTACAATTATTTTTATGTTATCAAACATGGTTAATCCACCATCATACGAAACTTGTAGACATTTTGTTCATGATTCAGGTTCGAACATCTACTAGTAACCGAGCCGTCTCCAATTACAGCCGTCAACCGACACGTCAGGCAGTTAGCTGACACTAATTACTGTTTACTCTCCGAAGACGAAACATTCCGGCGTACCAATAATGCGGCGGATTCTGTAAAGGGAGGTTGAAAGAAAAACATGGTCGATTCGATTAATTGTATTTTGTTTATTATTTCGTGGAGTATATTGAGAAGATTGGTGTGAATTTATTCAGTAATCTTCAGTAGTGAGTGATTAATGAAATAAGCAGTGAGGTGGACCGCATTTAAACGCGCACCATCGCGTAAACAACTAGTTTGAGACCCATTGTACGATCAAAAGCACGTCATACTATACTTTGGACTTTGCACCGCCCTTATGTCGTGTGCATAACAACTAAAGTCGAACTGCAAGTGTGTGTAAAAGGAGCGTGAAGAAACATCTTGCAGGCCAGTATGGCGATGCTAACGGATAGGATATTTTGATATCAAATCAGTTGTCATCGCGATGTGGGTTACTCTCTTGCTTACCATCAGGCTGGGAGAAGCCAATATACTGCGCTATAATAAAAAAAAAAACCTTCACGTGCATTATCTAATATGTAATATTATGCTAATCCAATATTTGAAAAACGATCCGGTTTGGTTTGGTTACAGTCAGTAATAAATTATACGAGGCGTAACCTAAAACCGTTCCAGACTCGTAGTCAGTTGGAGAAAATCTGATTGTCATTTTTGACCCATTACGAATTGTAAAATATTGGATCCGCGCATAAAAGATTAATCCAACAATAAATTTATCGCCTAAGATGACTTGATCGCAAGGGGAGATGATTTTTAAGATATTTGTGAATTTATTCCCAGCAAAAAGCGTAAAGCGGTCTACAGGCCGCTACTGGAGATAACAGCCGAAGCGCGTTCTATCGATTCTCTCTTGATACTTTCTGTCACGCGATGCGGCAATAAGTCGCGCGAGGGTATTTTTATTCGAACGGTCCCACTTTGACTAAAATGTGATGTAACTGGCTCTTTTGGCAATAGTTTAACTGGAGGTTCGGGTGTTTAAATGAATTTTTCTAACTGTTTTTTCGCCTTTCAATTCACTATTTCTACCACCTGGAGGTTGTTTGGACGAGATCGTTGTAATTGTACTGTCTGTCAGCAATTGGAACGACGGATCAATGGAAAATGTGAAAAAAAACCGGTCGGGGCGCGTTGGACTCGCCCATGAAGGGTTCTATAAAAGGGCAGGACTACCCACTAAACCGCCCGGTTGGACCTCATCGCCTTAAGTAGGGGTGTTATGGAAAATCGGGTCAACCTGGCCAAACACAACACCAGCGGAATTAAATAAATGCAAAATGCGTCACCTTAACTTATTAAAGGAAATGCCTATATGTTATTAAACATGATTATATAGTCTTCAGTTATTTGCTTACAAATCCTTGTTTGGCTTATATAATTTTACATCTCAGAGGGTCGGCCTTTGATCTGATACTTGTTCAGAACTGTGTTATTTGGGTCAATGAGTCCTCAACGTACTCAATTAAACCTATGTAGAAGCCTGTGTTGTAGTTGTAGATGAAACAACTAAGGTAATAATTGTTTCAGTATCCCGTTATTGTAAAGCCACGGAGGCTACGCATGCTTTGCACGATTTGCACGTCGCCTAGGGTCGCTGCCAGCAGTCCACAAACTTTTTGTGTTGAAAATAAATCTAGGAACACCAATATGACATGGCACACTTTTCGAAACGTTGACTAAGCCTCAAAGGATATGTAAATTTTGCAAAGTGTTATTAAATTAAAATTCCGTATGTACCTGTTTAAATATTTTTTATTTTTACACATTTGTTGCAGATTTTGGTCCGCCTAGTTACTTATTTTTAGAATAGTTTAAATACCGTCTCAGAGCTGAAACTCATTGGCTTTTTAATAAACAACTAAGAATTTGATCCAATAAATATAAGACCATCATCTAAATATGGGTTTTAATAATATAGTTCACTCACGAAGATTTTACTCACCTCTAAATAGAAGGAAAATAAGGAATGACACTTTTAATTTAAATGAAAATGTACTCTATCTAGCATTTGCTTCATTTTATAAAATGTAAAATATATTTCAACCGAGAGCTGTGTGCAATTTAATTTGACGTAAAAATTGTAAAGGCTTGTATACAAGCAGGTACAACGTCATCGAAATATTTAAATAATAAGAATGCGTCAAAATTTCAATGGCTTAAGACTGCCGAATTTTATCGATACATTATTATTTGGCTAAATCTACACTATAAACAATCGTAAAAGGTATGGGCGTATCTGTAATTCTAAGGAACCACATTTTTTTTTGCAATGACGATAGAATGCGGGTTGTTTGCGGGTTCCAATAAAACATGAAAAAAGGTATACCTAGCTGACGTCTTAAAATATTGGTAGTATTTAATTTCGGACCTACCGTCTCAATACGCGCTGAGCGAGTTCCAAGTTCGTAAAAAATACGAATAAAATTATTTCCCGTCACCCACTCACAGAACATGAAAATTCAAGAGGCATTACCATAACAATTATACCGGTAGCAGAAAAATTAATACAAATATGCGAAAGCGTTGTAAGCCGCTTAGAGCTCGCATGTGCCCGCATCTTAACCGAGCGCTTGCGTCACGCGACCGCTCTCTGATAGCGAATGTTTAGTGCTCTTAAGTGCGAATACGGGACCAGCTTACATGCGGTACCGTAACGGGTTAATACCTTGTCATTCCAACGGGTAGCGACCCATAGTGTCTCTTGATATCTAAAAAGCAGATTGCCATGTATCTGATATTTACGTTTTTAAACTAACCAATGTTATTCGTTAAGCTCCCTGAAGTAACCGCAACGAAAAAAGAAGAACTCTATACGTTTGTCGTTGATGTCCGTTCGTCTGTGTGTATCTGTTTATGGCATCGTTGCTCTCAGAAAAAGGACGATTTCGATCGGTCTATGCATTTGAATGGCAGTTTCTATTTAGTTTTAGCTATATTTGGTTAATATTGTTCGATGAATGTAAGAGCTCTTTTTTCAAAACTGATGTGCGGTTTTTTTTAAGTTTGCTGTATTATTAAGGGTTGTTAAATATAGGTGATTTTTCCGCGTAGGCAGTTTTTTAATTTTTCAATTTAATAGGTCAAATAAGTGGTACTTGCCAATGTTCGCAGGTGAAAAAGTTTTTTAATATGCCTATGTGTATCAATAACTTTGACGTTACCAACCCATTGAAATCAAAACTTGTTTTTCCCGATGAAATTGTATTCAGCCATTTTAATGGGATAATAAAGTGAATAAATTTAAAAGTACAGTACACGACTGAAACGTGAGTACGTATGTTTTAGTGTTACACTACTTTTGAGTTAAAAAATAAAAATCATATCCCGAACACGGTTTTTAGATACCCCAGTACAAGTTGACACCCCGCCACCCCTTTGAAGTGAACGTTTGAGGCGAAAACCGAGGGCAGATTCGTGATATTAGGGGTCTAAGCATCGTGGTTAACCATTTTTAGGGTTCTTTATGTGTATTTTATTTATTTATTTAAAAACGTTATTGCACAAAAAAAAGTACAACAGGTGGACTTAATGCTATGGGCATTCTCTACCAGTCAACCTTTGGGTCATGCGGAGAGTTAGTTTATGGGTGCGGTAATAGTGACAAAGTGCATAAGTAATCTAAAAAATAAAATAAAAACATAATACACGAGAATAGTAACTATCAAGCGTTACAAATTTCATTTCGGAAACAATTAAATATACATATAGACATACATGAATAAATATAATATATATATAAAATATGAAGCTATACTTATATTTACATAATGAGCATATATATACTTATATATCCATAAGTAAATAATACCACATTGTATACACAGTGTATGTGTGGGAACTACGAGTATGTAGGTATTACAATTACACTTTAAATAAATAAATCTACAGCCTTAGTGCGTGCAATGCTGTGATACTTCTTATATGATAGGCTTCCTTTAGTTCGCGCCATCTTTCTCTATTACGGGCTTGCCTTATCTAGTCTCTGTCTTCTGCTGTTCTTCCAAAGCCATCAGCTTAAGTGCTTCAATAGTGTCCTACATGCTTACATATTGATAAGTGGCATCCTCAATGCTGAAAACATTTCGTGGAATCTTTATAGGGTACTAATTATTAAGGATTTTTTTATGTAGGGTTTTTACTCTTTCAACAATATTCAATTTGGTAAAAAAGTTAGGTATGTACTGTGTTTAAAAAAAGGTTTTTATCCTAGAATAACCGAAATGCTAGTACTCCTATTCTGTGACCTTCCATCGTAGAAAAAATACTTAACTACATATGTCATGAAGAATAAGGGAATCCTTTTAAGATAAGTTCACAACCTGTTTGTCTGACATGTTTCAAGTTATAAATATAAAATAGTTTTATTTACAGTCCGTTTTACTACTTACAAAATAAATGGAATCATTGCGTAAAGAAAGTCATTAATGTTTATAAAATTTCTCGCGGAATACTCTTTTGATTATTGTTATTAATAGAGATGCTGATGATGCAGCATGAGTTAGGGTTATAAGCCAATATGCCAACATGTCAGAGATGTAACACTATATACCTATCCTTTTGTTTTAAGGGATACAAACGCATCGTTACGCTGCTTGAAAAGGACAAATGTCTCTTTTTTATTGTCTATTTTTTTTTTCTTGAGGGGAATGTGCCTACTGTCACTCTTCACGGGGAACAGATAGTGGTGTGTCGGGCTTGCTTGACAAAACCCCCTCGGTAGTCAACTCTGCGCAGTTGTGCCCCCACGACTGGGGAGTAGGGATGCCTTGCAGTTCTTACCTAGCGCCTACAGCTAAGCAGCCCTCCCCGCCGCGCACAAGCCACGCTGCTGGAGCATACCAAACCACCAGACCGCCTGACACGCCCCATCTCTTTGAGCCCGAGGTAACGGACGCCAGGCCTAACCCACGCCTGGCATCCCTTATCCCCATAGTTCTCGGGCGAAAATCGCCCCCAACACCAGTCAGCCCGAAGGTAGTAAATCAAAATATACGGAATCCTCAACGTAGTTGTCGGACATTCATTTGTACGGTTTGTAAGTATAATAAGTGTGTTACCATTTATGACAGGAGCGGAGCCGTTTGGCTCACGATACGGGCCCCAACTTTATATAATAGCTCCATGGCTTGATTTAGAAGTTTCGGTGTTTTTATTGCTTTTACTGTTGTTAGATAATGTTTTACGGTGAAATAATGCCTAGGCAGTTTAGCTAAACTTCTTACCTTGTTAGTTTTCCTTGTCACGTGTGCTGACTTTGGGTAACATTTAAATTAAAGATTGTTCTATGAACCGTTGCTTTGTTCGGATGGCTTTGTTTAATGTTTCTTTTTCTTTATGACTTCATTTTATGTAAAAGAGGTATAAGGAAAGAAAGAAAAGTTAGTAGCAACTTGTGTTTGTAAAAGTTATTTGTTTTTTTAAATAGAGTTACTTGTGCTGATTCTACTTTGGTTTTGCTTGATTTTACAGTCTTAAGGGTTGATTTTTTGATCGACAGACAAAAAAAATAAGTTGAAAAAGTATAAACTGTTCCAATTAATAACGTTATTAAGTCATTTTGTTCTCAATATTATGATAAAATTTAAAATAAGGCGTACTGTACTTATTCGACGGTCATTTCTTAAATGACCATTAGAAAATTGGGCCTACAAATTTTGAATATTTTAAATTAATGATGATTATATATTTTTCTGTTTCAGCGCAGCGTGAAGCACTCTAAAACCTTTAAATTTTGAATTGTGTATTTTACTAAAAATCCTCCTAGTACCCTTCTTTCTATACGTGAAAGTTTCGATACATGGATGTATAGAAGTTTTATGCAATGTTCACAAAATACTGAATGGAATTAAATGAAATACAATGGACTAAAACTATGAACGAGACATAAGATTATCCCTTTACCTATATATATTTTTAACAGCTAACATCTAACTTTTAATAGAAAACAGCTAGTTAACAAAATGTTTTAGCTTCTGTCTGACAGTCAAATATGGTGAAATCGTAAGTTGCAAGGAGACCACGTAACTTTTAAAGCTTTCATTGTTACAACGCAAGTTATCACGACAATACTCGAGCATTGTTAACTCAGATAAGTTTTTATTGCGCTACAATCAAGCACAACTTAAAGTTCGTCTCGTTCAAAGTCCCATTAAAGTAAGTCCGGCTGTTTTAACGCGAATCTCAGCTGGACTCAATTATGCACTCACTAATTAAATGTGGCATTAAATTTTCAATGTGTTTTTAAACTTTTACGAAGTTAAGGAACTTCATATACTTATATGTGAAAAAGAAACAAACTGAGTTTCTTTCAATTGTGAACTTTTTAAAACGGGCAACTGAAGTTTCTTAAGGGGCGTTTCATTAAATTAATACAATCTAGCGTGTATTCTTATCTATGTGTACCGGTGCAATCTCAGTTCGATACCGAGGTCGAGCAAATAATATTCCGGATTTTACGAACATAGTTTAGGTTTGAACTCACAATGTTGTATTTGGCTTACGTGGCCATAAAGCCAATAGTCATTGTTGTAACGATGACTTGATTCCTGAAATGCAAACTGTAGGCCTGCAGTGGAACATTGAATAGGCTAGTAAATTACCACTATTAATTACCACTTTTAAGAGAGGTAGGGTAAAGCAATTTATCGCTCGAACTGGAGCAGCCCGACTGGTAAAATACCTCCACCTTACAGAAGACCGCAGCCAAATAACAATCACTCCGGTGTTGTTGTGTTCCTGCGTGTGAGTAAGATTTCCAGAGCTCTTGGGGGGTGCTACATTAGTAGCAGGGGTCAAGCCTTCAAGGTAAGGGCGACAAGTCTAGTAACAGTTTTACTATGCTATACTTTTCGCCCTTAAGCTAGGAACTCATTACCACTTAACATCAGGTGGGATGAGGTCAATCTTGGAGTGCACTATAAAAAAAAAAAACTTTGTGTTTATAATGTATTCCACCTAAGTCCACTAAATAAATGTTTGTATGGGGCAGGACCCCCTGTGACTTGTGTCTCAGTTTCTTCGGGAACCTACTTCAGGCACCAGTCTCACACAACAACATATTCTCATCATGCATTATATTAACATTACCGTGGTCAACCTTTTTGTGTTGAGAAAATTAAATAAATATTATTATTATAGTACAATTTTAGTTTATATAATTAATTTTAGTGATGGCTGAAGACCAGTGTTTCGCAAACAGGGTAGGTAAGTTATCCGACTAACGCATTGAACCATTTTGTTTGCTGCAGTAAAGACAAGCATTTTACCAACTAGCTAACTTGTTCTAGCACTATTTTCATATGTTTATGAATTTTTTATTGCAGTTTTTACTCGTATACATGGTGGCGGTACAATGGGGTTGGTATAAAGAAAGTAAACAACTAGTAGTTTGAAGATCTTGAAAGCTAAACTAGAAGCGTTTCTATGTGGTGTCGGTCGAAAGTCGAAAGCCTGACGTAAAATCCATATGTTTTGTTACAGCAAATCCATTTTTCTACTTTGGTGTACTTAACTATTACTTATAGATCAGCACAAAAATTATTTAACTGTTCTCTATAATATATCTATCTATGTTCATCTCATCATCATCATTCATCATTTCAGCCTGTTCTTTTCCACTGCCGAACATAGGCCTCTACAATCAATTTCCAGCGCTACCGGTCCATTATTGCCACCTGCATCCAAAGAGACGCAGCAATTTTTACTAGGTGTTAAAATTGCTGAGTCATCATGGGTCATGGGTCATTTATGTTCGTCTAACTTAGCTATTGATATACTATTGATTACGGTTGTACCGTACAGTTTAGGTACAATTGTTTTGAAGGGGGTTTGATAGGTTTATTTTTGGTTTGCAAAATGTGAAGCTGCGGCATTTATACGATTTTGATAGAATTTTATTTAAAGCGCAAGTGAGTGTAATTTGCGGTACCGTTTAGTTAAAATATCGCCATAAAGGTACACACGTTCACTTATTTCTCAACTTGTACCGGGTACAAATAGTAATGTAATGTTTGCACATTACAGTGTTAAAGTTCATCACGATAAAGGTAACATTTAAAATTTTGTATGCCAGGCTCGGATAACTTAATAGTTGATGTTGTAAAATAGTGAAGAGATTAGAAAATGAAGATAAAGCAAAATGTTTTCTTCTTTTCCTTTATTATAGCGTTTAATTAAATTTCAGTAACAAAATGAAGGTAAATATTACAACTAGGTAATCTGTGGGTTGGTTACTCCTGATTGTTCCAATTTATTGTGCTTTAAAATTCCTAAACACTTGCTGTCGAATAGTAGGTAGGTATGATGAAACCACATAACTCACATAGCTATGTGGTTTCATCATTGATTTAATTAGCATTTTCTTTTCCTTAACACGAACGTTGTCAAGAGATCGCTTTCGATAAGGCCACTTGAATTTGTATATCAATTTCTAAAAATATTATCCATGCTATCATGAGTCTGTAGATAAATATTTGTGCTAACCGTTTTTTAATACTTCAGATGTGTGAACATCGGAAACGCTATTTAATGTAATTAAAAAAAATCTACGGTTACCAGTCAACCACAGTTGAATAGATAAAATACTAATTACTTGACCAAGCAAATCTTTCAATCTACGAAAAGTAATAAAGCAACGATAAATCAGAGATATTTTATGAGGGGCTCAAAATAGGTTCTTCCCGAACGATTAAAGTTGATTAAAAAAGTTTTATGGCTTACTTTTTAAATGATGAACGCACTCGCACCTCCTTGCTAATGGAAAGCCACCTGGAGGCTTGACATGCGCAATGCGATTGTTACCGTTTACGCATGCGCCCCCATCATGGCGTGTAACAAATGACAGTTTTGACAGGAACCCCGTCAACGCGACTCTGTTCCCAAATTATTTTCACAAAATCTAATTCCTTTTGATTTACCTCGAACTGTTTCCATCTCACTATCTCTTTATTTCATTTTCATTCTCTTTTTTTTTTGTTGAATTTCAGTTTAGTTTTCTGTGAATGAACACTTTGATGTTATGGTGAAACGTTTTTTAGGTTAGCTTCCTTTACTTGTGTTTACGTTTATTTCCTTGTAAATAATAATTAAATTAGACTGTGTGTGTTCATATCTTTGTTATTAGTGTTTAGTAGTGACTCTTAACAGTGGAATTTGATAATGTTAATTGTGTTTTGGTGATGTGATTTTGAAGATAAGCTGTTTTTGGAAAGGTAAGGCAATTTGCTGATAACACCTTTCTGATGAATAAATTGCATGTTGTTTGACTAGAATTGGTCAGTGGGTATTTTTTCTATTTAAATTAATGTGGCGGGATAAGTTAAAAAAACACAACAGGATTCTTTAGTCATTAATGTTTTAGTAAATTATATAATACTTTTTACAACTTCAAAACAATTTTTGTTTTGATATTTATCAGGTAGCTACTCATAAACAATTTATTTTAAAAGACAAATACACCTTACTTTGAAATATTTCTTTTTTACAAAATATAACATGTTGATAAATAAATATTTGCTAGGGATCTAATAATTGACATAATTGACAAATAATAAAAGGTAAGTTATCCGACTCTCCAAAAATATTAAATTGGTACAATGCACAAAAGTTCACAATTGGAGTAGGTAATAATTTCGTGATCAATTAACTCCTACTATATCATCGGCTATGATTTTGCTATTGTAATATAAAATTCACGATTTTTCTATGTAAAAGGAGAAAATTGTAGATTATAATATCTAGTCAGTAGAGCAACCTGAATCGATCTTGAAATTGTTTTATATTGATATTATAATCAGGTAAAGTCAATTTTATTAATCTAGCTAATATTGTTTTTAAAACGACATGGTATGTAAGAAAAAAATTTTTTTTAAATGTTCTCTATTTTCCGTATAGTACATTAACTAATTTTTATTTTGACAACTAATTGCAGCTATGAAAAAGATGGACTTGGCAAAACGGTATCAGTTGTTTTGTACAGTTTAAAATTCGGAAAATACACACTACACTTAGGCAGGTACTCGATCCCAAAGTAAGTAGCTAAAAGCTCGTGTATTATTTAAATCTCAATCGGAGATGGTACCATAGCATTGAATATTTGTACTTAGTGTATTGAAGAAATTTAAATGCAATGTATAAAATACCCTTAAACCGAAAAAAAACACAAATGTTCGTCACAATATTATAGAATCGAACCTACTACTCTTGGCGCGGAAACATTGTCACTTTCGAAAACGCCATCAAGCCAGTTAAGTTTCATTTCATGCTACCATTAATTTCGTTTTTTAATATTATTTAATATTTTTAATATTATAAATTGTCCGCTCGGCTTATTGAGGTTTCTGGTGACCGGAATGCTGGCAACTACCTCGGCCAACGCATTAGTCTGGCTATCCAAAGAGGTAACGTTGCCAGCATCCTGGGCACCCTTGATACCGGAGCGGACAACCTTTTGTAAATATTCTGTACATTTTCTTTTGATTATTTTTATTATTATAATTTTATTAATAAGTTAGTTTAAGAGTTTTTTGATAATTGACGCCAAATTTGTCTGTAAGCTAGTATGTATGTATCAATGAGTTATGCATATTATCTTTGAAATTTTGAGAAATAAGAACAAAAATATATTATCAGAATGCGATAATTTAAGAGAATAATTTAAGAGAGGTAGGGCATAGCGATTTATTGCTCGAACTGATGAAATATCCCTACACCTTACAGAAGACCGCAGCCAAATAACAATCACTTCTGTGTTGTTGTGTTCCTGCGTGTGAGTAAGGTTTCCAGAGCTCCTGGGGGGTGCGACATTAGTAGCATGGGTCAAGCCTTCAAGGTAAGGGCGACAAGTCCAGTAACATATTTTTTATGCTGTACTTGTCACCCTTAAGCTAGGACCTCATTACCACTTAACATCAGGATCTTGAAGTACAATATAAAAAAAGAAAAAAAAAAGAATAGAACATACTATTCTTGGCGCGGAAACATTGTCACTTTCGACAACGCCATCAAGCCAGTTAAGTTTGAATTCGTGCTACCATTAATTTTGTTTTTTTTTAAGTTTATCAGAATACTAGCCCGCATACATCGCACGCGTACGTACTATACCCGTTTATTCCACATTTTCCTTTTGAACAAGATTCCTATTGATCGCAGCGTGATGTTACATATCCCAAAGCCTTCCTCGATAAATGGAATATCCAATATAACAATATTTTTTAATTCGAATAAGTAGTACTAGAGATAAGCACGTCGTATAAACAAACACAAAATCTTTAGCTTTGTAAAAATTAATACAGATGTAAAGTAGAGACCTCCTACGTCTCTGAAACCTGGTTTTTAAACTTCATCCTGGGTTAAGGTAACTATCCCCAAACATTAGATCATACGGTAGAAAAAGGTAAAAAAAAAACTAGAGTACCAATGAAAATCGAATAAAACAAACTATGATTAAGCGCTGTCTGTGACCGCGATACAAATACGACCGCGCGGTACAAAATAAGCCCAAATTAATTAATATTGTGCATCATCATTAAGGGCTTGTTTGATCCCGTTGCGGGTCAGTAGGAAAGCTTAACAAATATGTAATGTGTTTCTGTACTGTTTATTCTGTACAAAATTTGATATGCCAATGTGATCAGACGGTGCACTGTTGCATTTATTGTGAATTGTGATCAAATCTCGATGTTTTAATGAGCCGTATTGATAGCTGTAAATTTTGTTTGTGTTTGGTTCATCTAAGTTTTAAATGCGTTTTCCACGGCTTAGTATTTTATTTTGCATGTGTATAACTATTTTTACCATCCCTTGACATACCCGACCAACCCATCAGTTATCATTTCATTATAGACATTAGGCCAGTATGCCATTGCAAGTGTCATTTTAGCCGAAGGACGAGCGGGCTGGACTTTGGAGTTCCTTCTGTATTATTTCGGGTCTAGGTGTTGTGATATGTTTCTGATGTCTGTAACGTAATGCTTTAACTATTTAACAAGGAATCAGAGCGGTCCAGTAATAAAGTAAACTATAAAAAAAACATAGACTATAAGACTTTATTACCATTTGTTTTGCTTATTGCACCTAATTAATATAATTATGTAAGTATATGAAAATATTATCGAAGAAGAGCGAATATTAAACAAAGTTTGCATCTACGTTATCATGGTACAATAATTTTTGTTCCCATGTAGTACCAACTGAGGTCAGATGGTAGACATTCTGTTGTGTAAAGATGATTCGCTTGGATGATCAAATGTACCTAGTACCTACACTATATCAAAAATGATGTTAAGTACTATTGAAATGTCTGCAAAAGTAAATAATAATATCTAGAATTCTGGCTCAGTTAAAACACCATCTTAATTGAAGACAAATATACACCCGCACGCTTAATTACATTTTCTTCTTCTGTTTAACTCTTAGTCGAAATTGTAAGACGAAATTGTAAATTTCTGTGCCAAGCTCCTAAGTAATGGACTTTTGTCGTATGTGCATTGAATTTTAATTAATTTTTCGACTTTCATATTTTATTTTATTTGTTACTATTGTAATGCGATAATTTAGATTGATGTACGATTACTCAATTGTGTAATTCAATAGCTTGTGAGTTAGCAACACGCAGAAGACTTATATCGCTTTGCGCGTCCTTTATTTTTGAATAATTAAGTATTAGTTATGCCCGCAACTTTGTCCGTGTGGATTAGCGAGTTTGAGTAGCACATAAATTATCCCCCTTGTTCACACCGTCATATGCATCTTTTACCATTAAAAAGTAGCCAAGGTATCTTTAAGACTCTAGATGGTCCGTGTACCAAATACGTTCAGTGGTTTTTACGTAGAAAGAGAGATGAGGTATGAAATCAACATTGGGATACTTTTCATCCTGAAATAATGCGAGCAATTGCTAAAATACTAGTAATAATAATTAAGCCGTTGACGCCCCACTTCTGGGCACTAGTGTTGCGGCTCGATAGTCCAATATCGATAATCTATCGATAGTATTGATAGTATCGATATTATTGCGGCTGAATATTGCCATAACAATCGATACTCTCGATAGTTTAGTCCTATCTATAGTGACCTTTTCATCAATAGTATTGCTATTGGTTACTTATTGTACTATACTATTGTACAATACTATCGATCGTTTGGCAACACTACAGGGCACGGGCTTTTGGTCTATAGTCCACCACTCAGTGCGAATACAACTAAACATCCCAATTTGTTAATACATTTATAAGCAGATATTCTTAAGCCTTCAAACACAACATCCCAATTTGTTAATACATTTATAAGCAAATATTCTTAAGCCTTCAAACACAACATCCTAATTCGATAATACATTTATAAGCAGATATTCTTAAGCCTTTGTATGGCATCTGACTATGCTTCATGGCTAATATTAGCCCCAGCTAATTAATTTTCAGCTGTTGGTTGGGACCAAAATGTTTTCGTACAAAGTTTATACTCGTTTATACTTAGTGTTGAGAGCTCAGATCATAGAAAGAAAATTTGTTTAATGTTCTTTGGTTGAGAGTTTCAATATTCGAAGTCAAAATGTGCTTTGAAAAGTATGTATGCTCCATGCAAAACCATATAAACACGGTAATGATATCGACAAGTACTGGAGCGCATTAATTAACGCCCACAGGCTCGTTTGTGGTCGCGGAACAAATACGAACGCAGGGAACATTACGATCTCATATTTGATTATTTTTCATGTAAGTAATGACGTATTTTCGTTCTACAAACAACTAACAACTACACATCTAGTTTTGAACCTGATATTATCTTGACATCAGTTCAGTAGGAATTGACAGTAGAATTTTAAGTATGGAATAGTAATGAATATACTTTGAATGAACTCATAACGCACCGTATTAAATTTCAACCTACTCTTAAATACAAAGATGAAGTTCTATTGAGATGTTGTGATGTGCATCTTTTCGATATTTATTCGTTTTCGAACCGAAGGTAGCATTTTCGGTTTATATAGAGATGATTCATAAGTCTTATTAATTCATATGATTAAAATGATTTTTACTTCAACTTTGTATGAAAAAACAGATATGTGCAAAAATATATATTACGCCTCAGTTGTGAATCCCGAAGGAAGCACTTCGCTCTGTGAGGTTTTCTCAGCTTCGTCACTTTTACTTTAGATTTAAAACAATTCTACAAAATCACGTGTTTTAGAAAAAAATCGAAGATTTTTGGTTTTCGGTGTAAACGACCCCACTCGCAAACGCTTGCAAATAAAAATATGGTTATGAAAATGGGTCCAGCCGTCGTCGACTATTCTAAAGACATCCATAAAATATTATAGATGCAGCGGAATATAAAACAATGATCGGAATCGGTTAAAATGGTCTTAACAACGCAGCTTTCGTATCGACGAGAGCGGAGCGCATTAATTACCGCCACACATTCGTTCGCGGTACCAAAACAAATAGGAATGCGTGGAACAAAATGCTCCCACATACACACGTAAAGTATATTAGCTGACTATTACCCTAGATTCGTTTAAACTAAATGGTGTAACTGGGAGTTAAACGTATGCGAGGAACTAATGGCTATTGTTTATGAAAATAGGCTAAGACTAAACTAATATTGTGTAAAGAGAAACTTTTTGTAGTTCTTTGAAGCTAATCTCTGGAACTGGCTACATATTCTTGTTTAAAAATTTTATCATTACTTACCTTAAGTTGATAACTGAACTGTGCCTGTATTCTTTTATTCAAATTTTCCAAGAAAATACATTAAAGATTGATTACTCAAAGGTGGGTACAATCACAGTGCTAACATTATTGTGTTATAAGTAACATTTCATCGCTTATGTGTCGGTTAACGATTTAAAATGCCTTCTTAAGCGCCTTATGGGCTTTTTTTTAATTTGTAAAATTACGTTAGATTTAATTTAAAAGTCATTTTGTATTTTGTTTTTTCAAGATTGAATTTTTGTAAGTATTTGTAAAATTATTTCATTATTGGTAAGGGATATTCACCTAAATTTATTGTTATAAAAGACAAACTCCACGCGGACGAAGTCACGGGCGGACGCTAGTCTATATTATTCTTTATATATATTTAACTAGCTGTACCCGCGACTTCGTTCGCGTGGACTACAGGGTTTTTTTTCGCAATAAAAGGTAGCCTATATCCTTTCTCAGGGTCTAAATATTGTCTGTGCCAAATTTCATCAAAATCTGTTGAGAGGTTTAAGCGGGAAAGAGTAACAGACAGACAGAGTTACTTTCGCATTTATAATATTAGTAGGGATTGCATTGAATTTTATCGACTGTTCTGACAGTGTTAACTGTATTTGTATTAAAATATTGTTCGTAGTGATTCATAAAGCTCAAACGTATCGAAATGCCATATGTACTGATGCAATGGAGCATGTATGAACTTCACACAACTGCATCGTAGCAGCTAAACAACAAAGCGAGCGCGTAGCAAACAATATCAAAGCTAAACTAAAATGGAATTCGGCTAACCATGTCAACAATTGGATTTTAATTCACACCGTGTATTTGTTCGAGTAAACGTTACGTGACGATTAAATAAACTACGCAATATTTGAACTGGACTAATTGAAAACTGATGTAAGTATTTGTGAAACTAATTAGGTAATAACTAACGCGCCCACAGTAATTGGAATACGTTCTAACGTGGATCATGATGTATATTCCCCCCCGCTTTCAGCTTTCAGCTTAGCGAGTATCCATTCCTTTCTAAGCTTATGTTGTACCAACAATCATAAAAATTTCATCTTTCCTAAAATGACGTAAGTCTGGGGTGACTGGGATTTTGGTCTATGTTAACATCATTCAAGTATTTTAAATCGTTTCGTAATATTCCAACAGCGAAGTTTAACCTTTGTCTTTGGACCTAAGTTGTTGAAAGCTATATTTAACCGGGTATTTACTTAGTGTTGAGATTATCTCCGAAATTGTGCTCTAAAACCCACAATCCGCCGTTTTAATTAACAGACCTGCGCTAAATTGTATCGCTGTAAGAAACCGCCAACAAATACTGAAAATTTGCTGACGAGGCCACGTTGCCAAGTCTAACATTCTGCTTCTTGCAAGGCCCGTAATAAATAATATCGTAGGACCTCCTTCAAAGGGCTTTTTGCATGGAGGCCAGTACGTGTTCCGAGGCGATGTTTTGGGCGTCATTAATTACGAATTATGAATTCCGCTCACAACACCGACGAGTACAACCTTGCGGAATCCTATAGAGGCATTTACGTTGTGGGCCGTAAAAAGTTGCCAAAACATCCCTCTAGTTTCGGCGTAATGGCCGTCAAATTATTGCTATTTTCACGTTCCGCACCTACATCTCAGCGGGGTTTCGGAAACCTACCGCCTCGGGCCTCCTCTGTTTTTGTACTAAAACTCACGTTTTTCGGGATACAAAGCTCTTTGGTTACTGGATGAAGCAGGATATTTTAATGCTCGGTCCAATAATTTACGACTCGTTATGTGTCAAATATGACTATCCATTTTTATCCAACCGACTACGAGTTTTTAATGCCGTTCCATAGTTTACTTTCCATATCAGCTGTTATCAGTAGTCCGTCGGTAGTTTTTAGCTTACGCCTCGTATAAATTATTACTTTCCGTAACTAAAACGTATCGTTTTTCAAATTTTAAAACCGGCTGTCAGATATACTTTTTTATACTTTCTACACATTACTATTCCATGTTTTTACGATTTGTATGGTACTGTAGTTTTAAAATATTACCGATTATGTGCCTCTTTATATATTATTATTATATATGGAACGATTGATATTGTGTTGATTCACAAAAATATGTAAGTTCATGCAAATCAATTGACATAGATACTAAGGAAAAATTGTCGCTTGGTTCTTTGAGTTTCAAAATTACCCTCTGATTAAGTTAAAAGATAAGTGTAAAAAAATGTTCAGATCAACGTGAAACGTACAAAAAATTTGGTGATTCCAATGATATAACTCAATATCGCCCTAAGTCGCGCTTGAGTAAATCGCCTCTTAACCGTCGATATTAGCTCGAGTGCTTGCTCAAGTGATAGTTTCACTCTTTGTATTTCAACATTTTTCATTACCTACTTTCAGTGCGGTTTTAACAACAAGCTTCTTAGCTATTTGATACTTTCTTTACAAACAAATAAAAGTTTCTGCTTGTTTAAATGAAGACTCAAGTATTTTTTTTCTTTTATTGTTAGTCAAAAACAGTTTAAGTTCTTTCATTTAATGCGTTAACGTAAGTACCTACTTAGAACGTTTATAAATTTAATTAACAAGTAGAAATTGACCATTAAAATTGCCTAACGTAACGTATGTTGAAAATTAATGGTCATCATGATCCTCGAACGTAAATAATGGGTAGGACATGTATTTGTTTTTTCAAATTGCTTTTACTGATTCATTTGAACCATTAAAAAGCTGATGTTTGACAAAAGCCTACTTACATACATTTGTGTTGTCGTCAAAAGTTTTTAATTAAAAAGATACCTTTATTTCACGCTTCCCACATCCAGTAAGCTTCAGTTTCCATGTCACCATTTATTCGAATGTGAGGTAAAGCGGCATTATTTATAGCGCATATGGAAATGCGTCGTGTGAAATGGGATCGTAATGTTTGATCGTTCTCCTGATAAAGCCGCGTCACGCGGGATGCCTGTCTCTCGTTATTTGGTTTCGATTTGCATAGCTGATGAATAAGTTGAGCACTGACCGTGCCGTGATGTTTTATCATGTTGGTGCATGCTGACTTTCGTAATGACGTAAGATAGGTAGGGATTTTTTTGTTAATCGCTATTCTTAAGATAATTTATAATCTTTACCCACCGGCACCGAAACCTAACCTTTTGCTGTAGTTTGAATGAAATAATTTATTTGGCATTTTACTTAAGTAATTGAAATTTTATCAATTTTCACTTTTTTATTGTTTTATAAATATTTTTAAGTAACAAGGAATTTGTTGCATCACAAAAAACTTTACGTAATTCTCAAACAATATACAGTGAAAAGTCCATACAAATTTAAATGAACGTTGCTAAGGGAATGATTAAAAAACGGCTCGTTCCATGCATATTTTTTTAAGATATTCAAATCAATAAAATCCTTGAAAGGTTTTTATGAAAAAACTGGGAAATTAGTACTAATTTTAAACCCCACTCGTACGAAGTCGCAAGCAAATGGTAGTTTTTGTTACTGAATAATTTTTTTAATAATATTTAGTATTTTTAATGGAGCTACGACTCCATTCCACCAGATATATAAGATCAAAGAGCAGATGTAAAAAAATGTATCGTGTTTTTGCAAGTTACCTAATTTTAGGAAAAATCTTCAATATAATTTGAGGTTTTCCATCAAACAGATTATATCCAGAAAATATTACAGAACCTTTTATGCCAGATTTTTATAATTGAAGAGGATAATCCCTCTTACATGGTTGCTATGTCAAACTTTAAACAAATTAGGGATTTATGTTTTTGGCGGAAATTTTTTTTAAGGCACACTAACGTGAACAAAGGTAAACTGTTGAGAAATAGGTTATAATCTTATGACAAGTACAAATTTTGCAAAAGTGAAGGACCGTGAAATTTTTCTTCGTAACGTTAAGCTTAGAGTTAATTTGTTTAGCCCATGGGCCGGAAAATAATAAATGGAGGATATTACTTTTCCTGTGGAATATATAAATAAGCAAGTTTTTGGAAAAAATGAACACATTATTACATGAATGTTACTAAGCAAGAAGATGTTGAATATGAGAAATATTTTGTATTTATTATTATTACATTAGTTTCAATGGGCAATGATATTTTTATTCAATTTAGTAACTTTAGTTGCAATAAGATACGATTGTAAAAAATTTTTTTTAAGTAGTAAGGCTGAGTATTTGCTTTTTTAGCGACATAATTTTATTTATAAGTTGCTGTTCTATGAATGCTTTGAATGACACTTAATAAACATTTTTTCCTCTTCTATACATCTATACATATGTACCTATAATATGTACTTATATTAATTTAATATCATACAGGCGACTGTTCCCATTAACTCGGTTAATTTTATTTTCTTATTAATTTCATTAAAACTTGTTACTATTCTAGGTCTATCGTCCTTACTTTTTCAAATGTTAAAATTTATTTTATTAAAATTGATATTCTGAGAATCTTAATAAAGAAACAGATTTACGTCAGCTTATTTTCCTGTTTGAATTATTAAGTATCATGCCACGTTGACACGAAACAAACGTGTAGGCGGTGCTATGTGACGTCATGCGTTTTTTAAAACGTAATGAGTAAGTTTGCTTATTATTTGACTTTTAAGATGTGATGTGTTACTAAAAGCGTTTGGGGAAAATACAAACAATATGCCCTGTCTCTTTGGTTTCATACACAGAGTGCGATGAGCTAACATGGCAGCAAATAACAGGCTGTTTAATGTTCAATACTACGGATGTTACCTCATATTTATTCGCATTGCGCAAGCAACATTGATGAAACAATTAGTACCCTACATTAGCTTGAAAACTTTCCGAGATCGAATCATAAAAATAAGTGCACAAGAGTGAAGAATAAAATACATTTATTGACCATCACACAATTACATATTTACAATAAGATATCTATCGTGTGACGCCAACTTGAGTACCACCTCAGCAATACTGCTACGCATGTTTAAAACAACAGCAGCTCTGGTATTCTGGTGGAAACCAACTACTTGGAAAAAAATCCTTGCAAGCGTGACGTCATTGTAGTTTCTTATACATTTTCTGTTATGAATAATAATAGTTGCTTAGAAGCGATTTATTTAGTAAGTGATATTTAATCCTTAAACAAACCCCAATGACTTCGAAAATGGATTTGCTAACCTTGTCTCTTTAAAACATGAATATGCGAAATCAGTCATAAACAATATCTCAATTATTAATTGTCAGATAGGTACCTACTTAATGGAGAAGAAAAATAATAAGAATTATTTAGGTACTTTACTAGATCGCTTTTCCAATGCAGCCATAGGGGTAAATTAGTTTAGCCTTAAATGCTTCTTAGTTAAAGCCACATTGCTCAAGATAAGACAAGATTGACTCTTGGGTTACGACACATGTAAGGTGCTAAATCAAGACAAAATTTTCCCCTTCACCGTCAGATTTCTTGAGCTTTTTCCACGAACCTATATTAATCATTAACAGCCACTCAAATACCAAGTATCAATTTGTGTCAGAATGGGCTATCGCTGCTGCTTTAACATTTTGATGCTTGAGCTTTTATTTTTAAAGTTCATTGTTGGTCTGGCAGACCTCGAATGGTTCGCCCCCACATAGGCTCTCAGGCGTAATGATTCACGGTTGCTCTTCGGCTGAATAAATAATGTTGGTAATCAAATCTTTTGCGAATCCATGCCATGTTGATGTTGCTAATAACGAAACGCATTTGTTTTAGTGTTATTTGTTATGACGTTAAGCACTTATGCTTAAGTGTTGATAGATAACGAAATTGACAGGTTACATTATCGTTACGCTTAATTTGCAATATTAATTCAGTTAACTTTAAATTTAGTACATGAATATAGTAAGACCTCAGTTTAAATCGAATAGATAAATCTATATCTATATTATAAAGAGGAAAAATTTTGTACTTATTTTTGTATGTTTGTAATGAATAGGCTCAAAAAGTACAGGGCCGACTTAAAAAATTCTTTCACCAATAGAATTCTACATTCTTCCACTTTGACATAGGGTACAAAATTAGGTCGTAGATCCTTGGTAAAATTTGAAAAATTTCAACAGAGAAGCGGGAAAAATTCTCTAAGGCGAAACGAATACAAAGTCGCGTCCCGTTGTCTGTACTTATGTATCCTTCGATCTTTAAAACTACTCACCAAATATTGATGTTTTCTTTTAAATCGATTCTAGAGAAAGGTTTATGTTGTTAAAACATACACAAGTCAAAAAAATTAATTACCTATTATCTAAAGTGCACCTTTGTAAAGCGGGGGTGGGTCACTTGTTTAAAATATCTAAAAAAATAGTATTTTAACGACAGGCGTCACACCAGAGATTGTCTGAGCTTTCCTTATTAGAAAACAAACAAAACATAACATAATGGCTGACTCAGCAATGGTTAGTACTCTTGGCTGAACCAAGTTATACATGTGATAAGCATTTGTGTATGTTCTGTATCTGGGTGTGTATCAATGTTCTTACGCATGTTTTGTGGTATCGCTATTGGTTATGAACTCCTAAACACAAGTACTTAAGCTGCTCCGTTTATAAGTAGATATTGTTACGAGCTTCGGGTTCGTGACAATAAAAACAGCCGATAAAAATTACCAAAAGTCACACTTTAATTGAACGCCACTAATTACAACCTTAAAACGCACTAATTAAAACAATAATCGCTTCCAAGTCGCACTTCAAAATCGCTTTCGAAGTAATCACTTGTATCGCTAATTCAATACTGTCCCGGTCGCGGTGAATCCCGGCCTTTTATATTGCCGCGGCCGTTCCCGAACCTTCCAACGCAGAAACATCCGGAACATTCGCGCGCAGTGCGGCCTTGAACGGCCGTACGCTCGGTCAAGGTCATTGTTCTAGTAAATTCTGGCGTACGCGTCTCGACTCTCTGTAGTCCCGCCTTTCCACACTAGATGGCGCTGGTTACTACGAACGTTAATCGTGGCGCGTAACACTGCCCCCTCCTAAGACATGCTCGTCCCGAGCATTTTCGGCTCCATAATAACGCGCCAATCGATCCACATGGACGATCTTAGGAGTACCCCTCGCACCTTTTTGTATCCGGTAGGTTACGTCATTGATCTTAGTCACAATTCGATACGGCCCTTCCCATTTCGCCTGAAGCTTAGGAGATTTCCCCTTGCTGCGGATTGGATTGTGCAACCACACTAGTGAACCTTCGTCAAACTCTTTACTGTTCATTTTGCGGTCATAGCGGGTTTTCATTCTTTCAGACATTTGCTGGCCCGATTGTCTCACGTGCTCACAAATGTCATTCATCTTGTTCCGTAAGTTATTTGCATAATCTGTTATACTGCATGGGGAATCAGGTGGTATTCCGGTGATCATGTCTGCAGGCAGTCGTAGTTCTCTTCCAAAGTTTGCGAACGCTGGTGTTACCGATGTACTTTCGTGAACAGCGCTACGATATGACAGCAAAAATGGTTGTATGTGCTTGTCCCAATCTCGTTGCCGATTTTCCACAACTTTTGCCAAGTACCTCTCTAGTGTCTGATTAAATCTTTCCACCATTCCATCCGACTGTGGGTGGTAAGAAGTTGTTCTTGTTTTATGAGTTCCCATAACTCGACAAGTTTCCTGGAATATTTGGGACTCAAAATTCCTTCCTTGATCACTGTGGATTTCCAAGGGAACTCCAAAACGACAGAAGACTTCATAAACTAACTTATCAGCAACTGTCGAGGCCTCTTGATTTGGAATGGCGAAGACTTCCGGCCACTTAGTGAAGTAATCCATCACAACCATGAAATATTTGTTGCCACTTTCACTTTCCGGGAACGGCCCCGCAACGTCAAGGGCTATCCTCTCCCATGGTGCGCCCACATTGTACAGCTTCAATGCACCTCTACTACGAGTCTGAGGTCCCTTTACAGCCGCACAACTTGTACATTTGCGACACCAGTCCTCGACATCGTCCCGACAGTAGACCCAGTAGAACCGTTCTCGTATCTTTAGTAGTGTCCGTTTTACTCCCAGATGACCTCCTGAACAACCATTATGGTACAGCTGTAGAACATCCGGTACTTGACCTTTGGGGACAACCATTTGCAGATGACAGCTGTCTCCACGAGCATTTTCCCATCTACGGCACAGAACTCCATCCTGAATCACCAAGCTGTCCCATTGGGCCCAATAGCTCTTTGTGATCGAACTCATCGCTGAGACGTCGCTCCACCTAGGCTTAGGAACTCCGGCCTTCATCCACTCTAGAATCGGCTTGATGTCCGCATCCTCCTGCTGTGCACGTTGTAGGCTTTCCTTCCACTCGTTGCTAAGGTCTGTCTTGAGCATCCTCACAGGAACAACTTCTTTACTTTCTTGCCTGGTACAATGCTTGCAGTCTTCAGGACAAGGTCTTCTTGACAATGCATCTGCGTTACCATGAGATTTTCCGCTGCGATGTTCCACCACAAAGTCGTATTCCTGCAGTAATTCAATCCATCTCGCAACTTGTCCTTCCGGATTCTTGAACTGTAAAAGCCATTTCAGTGCAGCATGGTCAGTTCGTATGTGGAATTTCCGCCCCAGAAGATATTTGCTAAAGTGCTGCAACGACTTTACCACAGCAAGCAGTTCTCGTCTCGTAACACAATAGTTCCTTTCAGGTTTCGACAAAGACTTGCTGAAGTAAGCTATCACAATTTCTTGATCGCCATTCCGCTGGGATAATACACCGCCAAGTCCTATGTCACTTGCGTCTGTGTCAACTATGAATTCCTTACTCACATCAGGGTATCCCAAAATAGGTGTTTTGCACAGACGGTCCTTTAGCTCCTGGAATGCGATGTCACAACTTCCATCCCAGCAGAAATGTCGCTTCTCCTCCGTTAGCTTATGCAGGGGTTTTGCTATATCTGCAAAGTTCTTAACAAAACGCCGATAGTAGGAACACAAACCAAGGAATGCTCTGACCTGCGTCTTGTCTTTTGGGATTGGCCAATCCTTTACAGCAGCGATTTTCTCTGGATCCGTGCTGATACCTTCTTCAGACACTACATATCCCAAAAAGCTAACTTGCCGTTTGAATAGTGAACACTTCTTCGGGCTTAACTTGAGGTTGGCACTCTGGATCTTCATGAGCACGCGTTCCAGATTTAGAAGATGTTCTTCAAACGTACGGCCTACGATGATTATGTCATCCAAGTAGACTAAACAGGCATCGCCAATCAGACCGGTAAGTACAAGTTCCATCAACCTTTCAAACGTTGCCGGAGCGTTGCATAATCCAAACGGCATGACTTTAAATTGCCACAGACCCTTTCCTGTCGAGAATGCAGTCTTCTCCTTGTCTTTAGGATCAATTTCAACTTGCCAGTAACCACTTTTTAAATCTAGCGTGCTAAACCACTTTACTCCAGTAAGCATGTCCAGCGTGTCATCAATTCTTGGCAAAGGATAGCTGTCTTTCTTTGTAACGTCGTTCAGACGACGATAGTCAACACAAAACCTCATGCTACCGTCTTTCTTTCTTACCAGCACTACAGGTGAACACCATGGACTAGATGAAGGTTCAATAACACCATCCTTCACCATTCCCTCAATCATGGTTTCCACGTCCTTTTCACGTGCTACGGGCAATCTCCTTGGCCGCTGACGGATAGGCAATTCTTCTCCTGTGTTAATTTTGTGTTGAACTAAGCCAGTCCTTCCGATGTCAGCATCGTTTGACGAGAAAACGTTGGCATACTTGAGCAACATTTGTTTCGCCTTGACCATTTCGTTTTGGGACAGAGCGCTGCGGCAGTCTTCTAAAAGTGTGGTCACTCTCGTTTGTGTATCTTTGCTGACGGTCCCGGTCGATTGATGTTGGCATCGACGCAACCAATCCACTTCCTCGCAAGTACCAACTAGTGTGCCTTTTTCTATAACCTGTTCCTGGTCACAAAGGTTCAGCACACGTACCCCTGAGATGTCGGTGGCTCTAACCAAAGTGCGTGCCACTCTCCATGGAAGGTCATTTTCTACCCTTTCCACAAGTACACAACGTTGAGTTTGCCCAGGATTCCGAGGAAGACTAACCGGCACAATCGTTTCAGATCTCGGCGGAAGAACAATCTTTTTAAGGCTGTATGCATTCCCTGGTAACGCGCCTTCCACGAAAAGTTCCTCTTGCCCACATTTCAGAACACCTTGCTTGACGTCAATTTCGCAACTATTCTTCCTCATAAAGTCAAGGCCCAGGATGCAATCGTCCATTATATCCGCCACAATGACATTATGCAGGTAGGTTCTGTTGCCTAGCTTCAGCCCCATCTTCTTCTCTCCATGGACGGGTATGCGCTGACCTGTGGCTGTTACCAAATTAATGTGTTCTCGGTTGTATGCAGAGTCCCCAAGGGACCGTCTCATAATTTGCGAACTGACAACCGTGCGAGAGGCTCCAGTGTCTATAGTCAGCTTACACGGCGTTCCGTTTACCTCGCCCTGGATGACTAGGCTGTTCCCGTCTTGGGTTTGTTTGATCGAAACCCTTGGGGCTCTTTGAACCTCAGCCAGCACCCGCCCCGCAGTCCTGGCTATTACTCGTTTCCCTGCTGCTGACGCTGAGCGGTGCTCTTAGCTGCACTGCCGTCTTCTCCTTCTGCAGTTCGCTTAGGGCAACTGGATCGAAGGTGGCCCTTTTCCCCACAACCGTAGCACCTAGGGCTGTATCCTTTGTTGCGGTCGCGAACTGTAGCCGCGGCAACCTCCCTAATGCGATGGGAACGATGATCCTGCCGCACAGCTTCCACCTCCAGTGCATGGGCCAAGGCATCTTTAAGCGTCCCGTGGTGCCCGAGCCTGACAGCAGCTCTAACTTCAATGTCGCGGATGCCATCGATGAACGCCTGCACAAGGTTCCCATCAATAAGCGCTGGTACGGACTGGTATGCTTTACGCACCAGCTTCTCCACTTCAAGGGCCCATTGCTGCAAGTTTTCGCTACTGCGTTGCACACGATCTTTGAGCTGCGCTCGAAACACGTGTTCCAGGTGAGAGTCGCCATATCGAGCCTCCAGTGCCTCAAGGAGCTGCTCGTAAGTCACTTCCTTACCGAGAGCTTCCAAAACAGATAAGGCCTGGTCACGAAGGCCTAGGGTGAGGGCAGTCATGGCCTGATTTTTATCCCAGCCGTTCGCTTTCATGACTGCCTCAAACTGGATTTTGTAGGCCGACCAGGAAGAAGTTCCGTCAAACGGTGGCACTTTAAATCCACGTAGCGAAGGTGTTGTAGCTACGGGAGCTGCGATTGCTTCTCCAAGTTTAAGACAATCCAGCGTTTTCTTAACGTCTGCCGTCACGGTCTTCTTCACATCAGCCACTACGTAGTCAACCCGATTATTGACTTGGTCGATCCGGATTTCAGCTTCCAGCAGGCGGTTGTCATGTTGAGCAACCTTATCCTTCACCTCCTTTATGTCTTTCCCGAAGGTAGCGTGAAGGTCCTTCAAAAGAAGCATCTGCTCTTCTTGGCGACGAGCCTGTTCCTCCTGGCGGCGAGCCTGTTCCTCCTTATCCCGCTGAAGCTGTTCTTCCAACCGACGAGCCTGTTCCTCCTGGCGGCGAGCCTGTTCCTCCTGGCGGCGAGCCTGTTCCTCCTGGCGGCGAGCCTGTTCCTCCTGTCGGCTAGCCTGTTCCTCCTTGTCCCGCTGGAGCTGTTCTTCCAGCCGACGTGACTGCTCCTGCAGCATCATCATCAGAGCAGCAAGGTCTGGTGCAGCCGATGCTGCTGGTGTTGCTGTGGACGGGCCAGCCTCCGTGGTTAATAACTGGCTCTCCGATTCCTGCGGCAAAGCTCCACCAAAACGTCTCTGGTCCGTCTCCTGTTGGCGTTGACTCCGGGTACGGATACCCTCCGTGTCGTCTTTAGGTAAAACCGGCATAATTTAAATCCCACTTCTGACACCAATTGTTACGAGCTTCGGGTTCGTGACAATAAAAACAGCCGATAAAAATTACCAAAAGTCACACTTTAATTGAACGCCACTAATTACAACCTTAAAACGCACTAATTAAAACAATAATCGCTTCCAAGTCGCACTTCAAAATCGCTTTCGAAGTAATCACTTGTATCGCTAATTCAATACTGTCCCGGTCGCGGTGAATCCCGGCCTTTTATATTGCCGCGGCCGTTCCCGAACCTTCCAACGCAGAAACATCCGGAACATTCGCGCGCAGTGCGGCCTTGAACGGCCGTACGCTCGGTCAAGGTCATTGTTCTAGTAAATTCTGGCGTACGCGTCTCGACTCTCTGTAGTCCCGCCTTTCCACACTAGATGGCGCTGGTTACTACGAACGTTAATCGTGGCGCGTAACAATATGTTACCTATATTGTGTGCTATTATTTATTTATTCAAAATTAATTTACAGTTACAAACTTTTTAAAATAAATGATAAATAAATAAATACTGGACAACATCACATACGTTCCTCTGATTCTGTGGTAAGTAGCTAAAGCACTTGTGTTACAGAAACAACGACGGTTCCACAACACCCAGACCCGAGACAATACAGAAAAGTTCGTTTCCCATATTGACACGACCGGGGATCGAACCCGGAATCTCAGAGATGGCGCGACGCCAAAGTCCGGCACGCTAGCCTCTCGGCTACGGAGGTCGTCAAAAAAAATAAGACTTAAGAAATCTAGATGAACTGGTATGATGCTAATTATCTTGGATTCTAACATATTTGATACAATTCACGAAACTTACATGATAGTCTGATTTCGTTACACATAATCTATGAATATAAATCACACTCATTAATAATGCCAACAGATATTTAAAAAATCGTAACTCATAATATTAAATTTTATTAAAAAATGTATTCGATATGAGCTTAGCGGTAAACACAACCTTTGTAGGCAGATACGAGTGTGTGAAATTAAATCTAGACTTCTAACGAGTCAGATATAAATCTAATTTGCGATCTGGATTGCGCTCATAGTCAAAGACTAAAAAATAATCCCCTTTCCTTTGATTATATAGAGAGACTATCGAAAAAAAAATCTTATTTAACATCCTTGTGGCATTTACCAAGATTCACTGTTGTTTAAATAAATATAGTTGATCACAAAAACAAATACTATTAAGTTATACATTCAGACGCATTAAATTTAATGCAATAAACAACATTGCACATTTCATCCTGCTTCTCTAAGAGCAAAAGTAAAAACCAACCTCTCTCTTTTGCAGCCATTAATACATTCAACGGCAAATGTTTAAAAGGAAACTAAATAAATGCACTCGCAAATACTCCAGTGCTTGCATAAAAATTTCTTAAATTAGTCACAACGAGAGTCCGTCCCAATGAATAAATTTACAATTCACAACTTGTCTCGATTTATTAGTTCAGTAGACGATAAACAAAAGAACGCGGGGCGCCAAAGTGAAATTTCGTCGGGTATATTAAATTTTCGTTGAAATTGCTCTAAGAACGCGATGCTGGTGTAAACAAACCAAATGGATAAAGTTGCTAAGAGATTTAATGCAATCATAGCGTCGCGTTGCCTCCAATTTGAGTGGCTAACTTGTAAATATCTAGCAGCTTGAGCGTAAACAAGCGGGACTACTGTAAACAGAACCTTCTTTGGATTCGTTTCGACAAGACTAAGGTTAGTTTGTTTGGTTCACAGGACAAATAGGAAGTTTATTTAGGGAACCAAAAATAAGAATCCGAGAAATGAGAAAATCATCATTCTAAAGCAGTTTTGAATCACTTGTATTTTGGACCCCAGAAACGAAGATGGTACCACAACTTAAATCCATATAAAATGATTGTCCTGGGCCGGGTTCGACCACACTACTTTTGGTTTAACAAACGTAAAATCAGTATCCTTTTATACAGTTTTTGATACAATTTTTTTAATTATAGTTTAAAAATAAACGGCCCGTATCTATTTTAATATTTTTTGTAACCAACATATTCGTTGGAAGTGGCTTCAATATTCACTGATTCTAGAGTATATGGCAAGTCTTGAAGATATTGTTCGATAGTTGCTTAATTTTGTAAGAGAAAAATCCATTACGACTCTTAATATGTTTTAGTTATACATTGTACTTATAATAACGATATAACAGGTTGTTGCGTGTACCATTCAAAACATGGTGTGATCAATTTATTGATCTTCACAAAACGTTTTGATAACATGTTCGAAAACACATGAAATCCCGCAAACAATCCACAGCGCAAAACATCCAAATTGGCGTAATATATTTGTCCGGATGCATCACTTCACCCAATTGGTACGCCCAATATGAATTTAAATTGAAATTAAGTCCGTTGAAAAGAGTGATTAAAAATTTAAATGTTCGCCTGAATCCAAAATATTCGTCGACTCGGTCGGTAATGACGTTTCGGGCTGCAATCGAAATGAAATGTTTATTTTCATTTCGTGCATCGCCTTTTAAACGGACTTTTGTTCGAGGAGAAAAGAAAAACAATGTGAACGCGTTCAATGAGTTGTCTGTGATTGCTTGACATATTTGTTTAAATGATATGACACATAATTATTCAATTGAATGGACGAATGAAATCGGGAAAGAATAATATTGTTTTTGAATTGTTTATGTACATTTTATCTTTATTGGTATATTTGAAAAGGTTTTTGGTCTTCTTCTAATTTTGAAAGATATCACAATACACAATCTTATCATTTCTTACACTTATCAGTTCATTAGAACTTAACAAATGTTTTACAAAATTCTCGCTAAAAAGGAGTTGGGTTTATTTAAACACCCGTTTAAAATTCTGATGAACTTTAGTTTCATATATCATTTTTTGATGATGACACCTTAACTATTTATATGGCTAACGTGGCCTTGTCAGTTTAAATGTCAATTTGCACTTTATTTCCATCTTTGGACCATGATTTGCTATTCAAATGAGCCATAGTGGGACTGTTTAAATTATTGATAAATGCAATTGTTGTTTTTAGCCAGTTATAGTCCTGACGTGATATGATACGAAAATTATGAGTAATAATAGCGTTCATTTCTGATCATTATTACGAGCTATTCTGTTATTTTAGGACGTGAAATTTCGTCGTAATGTCTTGCTTACGTATTCTTTCAGTGTTTTGTTAAATTTTATTTGGTTTGTTAAGTTACACGTAAAGTTTAATTAGGGCAAAAATATTTAGGTAACACAAGTTAGGTTATATAATAAGATATTCGTTAATTTGGAATAGTGTAAACTTCTCGCTGAGGAATACATTTTTAACCTTAAAATGCATGTATGCCTGTGGGCGTTTTGCTTACGTACTTAATTTTTTATCTTTTGTAATATTTAAAACTAACATCATGTTAACTTGCTATGTTAACCACATTATTTGAATTTATAATGATGTGGGAATGAGTCGGTAAATAAATTATTTACAGTTATTGCGTACGCGTCGCCTAGCAAGCAATTACGGTAATTCGGCTTGTACTGTTTGTCATAAGGGTATTAACGTATTGGTTAAACAGTAACATCATTTACCGACTAGAAAATAATGGTTTGCCAATAATTTACTGTGGCTAAGTAATTTGAGCGCTTGTTTGCTAGGTAACTACTAAATTACTGTCTGTGATGGACACTTAACAACGTACAGACGGAATGGAAAACTTTCTTCATAACATTATTTAGCCGTGAGTAGCATTTTTTTAATTTTATTTTCATTGAACATGGAGCCACGAGACACATATTGATATAAAAAACGAACAGAAGTTTTATATGGTGGGAATTCAATTATTAATCAGGTAACTTCTCATTTAGGTGTTAATCTGATTTATCTATAATTTAATGCCCTACTTCTGCTTTAGTCAATCGTCTGTGCCCCTCAGAATGTGTTGTAACAAACAACTAATCCACGTATAGCTTTTATATTAGGTTTAGGTTTAAAGATATTTATTCTCATAAGAAATTTACACTTCACTTAAAATGACATACAAGAGTTATTATTATAACATAATAAATAATATCTATAAATCATGCACTGGTACTAGCTGTTCCTATGTATGATTTTAGCTTGTTTTTAAAGCTGAGTAAGCATTCACAGGCCTTTAAATCAATACTACCTCTTAAGTAGCCAAATGCAGCTGCAGCTTTTTAATAACATGACACCTAGTGTAGGGCAGGCCGAAAGCTTTTCAGCCCACTCGTCAAATATACGTTTAGTAAATTTTATCGCTAATAAGGCGTAATAATCTGCTTTCGTACCATATTTATCTTAAAACTTTTTAAATTCATTAATTTCCTTTATTAATAATTTCTCTTGTGATCAACTAAATTTGGCTGATTGGCTAAATTACCTCCATATCAAAATTTATCGGCTCTCTTTCAGTCGTTTCCCTGCGCCGAACAATTTTGATGAACTCGCAAAACTCGGGTTTCCCATGAAATCGGATAAAACTGACCGTCTTAATGAACGTGGCATCAACTCCCTTGATATAATAAAATCTTTTTAGACACTTTAAGACAGCACTTTAGCTTAATGAAGTGCTATAATTCATTTTGGCTGGCGTTGGAGCGTCGGATGGCTGTAGACTGAAGGGTAATTAGATCTCGAGGCGTTATCGATTTCCACGTGAGATAATGGTCTTGATAATAGTGTGGGTTGGTAGTTTTTTGAGCAGTAGCTTGGCTAATTTGCATGAGAAAAGGTTGAAGAATCGTTTTGTGTCAAAGGCTTAGTTAGGCGGGGCTATTTTTAACCTTAGGATCGTTTTTCGCAAGTTTAGATTGTTCTAGATTTTTTGATATGTTTTAAAATAATAACAGCAAAAAGAGAAATATGTTTTTTTTAATGTTACATAATGTTTGTTTGCCGCTATATATTGACGTTACTAAAACGTCAAATACAAGGAAACAGGTAGAATTCGCGGTGACATATGGCACGCGTATTTTATAGTTACTGCAAACTGTAAACCACGAAACTTGCACTAGTTACGTTTATTTAATGATATTTATTTTATTGCTAAAATTGCAGAACTGATAACATGCATTTAATTTTAATATGTAATAAAGTTAAGTAAAGTGACAAATATCGTTTATCAAGCTACAGCAGCGAAAATGAAGAAAAAAAAACAATTAATTATTAATTATATTACTGAGACAATAAGTTGACGCACCGTTGTTATAATTAAATGAGTTATCAATTGATTCAGAAAAAAAATTGCTTCCCATTTTATATACTTTTAAAATCAACCAGTGAGTTGGTAACCTTGCTCCGCTTGTTTTAGTCGAATTGGCATATAATTTTAATAAGTAAGGCACCTATTTCAGCAAATGCACGGTCGTTCTAAAAATTGAAAATGCGATGATAACTCTGTTTGAAAACCAAATCATAAATGAGGTTGGCTATTCTGGCATACTCGTTAATTATGAACGATCTTTCAAACGAATATTCGACACAGTTCGCAAATGAACTCTAACCTCTTTTAAGGAATTGGCCCAATTACTGGAGAACTGTACCCTTCATAAGTAACCTCCGCTAAGTCCCCTATACACCTGTGTATATTGCGTTCCTGGGTCGGTTCACTGGCTCGCACTTAATTGTGTAACAAGATAAAATATCGTTCCTTTGACAACATTGGGCATGCGTTTAGTTGTGACGTAAGGACATTCGCACACTGGCGATTTTGTTTTCATTTACTTATTCAAACCATTTATTCCATTGCTAGGTAGGTATAGGTCACCTATTGTACTCTGTCAGCAGATAGAGTATACTTACTAGTTACTGGAATGGTCCTAAGTACTTGTCACACCAGCTTTTCAATATTTTTCTTCGGCGATTAACGTTCTTTAGTTGCTATTAGGCAAAGAACGAAAGCAATGTTTTTTATTCTGAATTCTGGGAACGAGGGAATTGCTTTTGATGGTCCATATCGCCGCCTAAGCACAGGAGGTGACTTATGTGGGGCTACTAGGGTTTTACCGTAGTTACACTAACTCCGTCCTACGAAGGGGCATTGCCTATAAAAATCCGTGGGTGAGCATCAGCGCTTTAAGTAATTGTATCGTGGATATCCATGGTCAACACTGGGCTACCACAACAGTCCTTGCGGAATCCCAATACTTACACTTCTCGTCAGTTATATGAAAGGTCTTACATCGGATTTCCTTACCATTTTCCATTAAATAGGTATTCTTCCTTTCTTAACTTTGAACTTAAGTTATGTCCCTGCAATAATTATATTAAAAAGTCACATTGGCGGATGCAGGTTAGGGGTTACCTCAAAAGATTGGTTTAACTTAACACTATTGACATGTCAAAAATAAATTGCATGTCTGACCATATATATGCCCAAAATATTTCATTTATTTTGGAAAATTTACTGATTCTTTGACATAGGTACTGTTTGAAACCTTAAACAATGACTTTGAGGCGCTAAGATTAACTTGTAACTTAGCCACAAAAACTAAACCGCCAGTGTGATAGTCGTTAGGTCAATTCGAAATCATTAAAGCGCCAGTTAATTAACGTCTGTGCATGAATTAATCGAGATAAATGTGGCCAGGTGAATGACGCTTTTGGAATATGTATTATGACGCGTTCATTTATTAGAAATAGCTACGTATTTCAGTGGTTACGCGTTTGCGGTTAGTAGTTATTCAATTATATCGTAAATGGATCACTATTTCGTCTAATATTTGTAACACATTTTAGATAATGTTTTTTATTTATATACGCTGAAGGCTTGATCACACATCAATTTAATTGAAATTGAACGGGTCTTTTTTGAATTACTAAATGAAAAGGAATTTTTACGACAAAATTAGTAAAACAATAACTATCTTGTATTTAATTTGTAAAGTTTAGGTTGATAAATGTGTCGGATTTTTTTTATATCCCACTTCAAGATTGACTTTATGCAATGCAATGAATATTAACCGACGAAGATAGGTAATTTTTTATTTACTCAATTACGATAAAAACCTACTTGAATAGGATTCAAATGTAAGTCTATTATATAAAAATGAATCGCAAAATGTGTTGGTAAGCGCATAACTCAACAACGCCTGGACCAATTTGGCTAATTCTTTTTTTAAAATGTTCGTTGAAATCCAAGGATGGTTCATACGAAGAAAAAATCGAATAATTGCCGGGAAACCCCTAAAAACAGCCCTTTTCTTTTTCACATACAAACGTTTTTAACTAAAATTTAGAGTCAAGCCACATTCCAAATCTTTTTGACAGGACGAAGTCTGTCGGGTTCGCTAGTTAAATATAAAAAAGATAAAAACTGCGATAGAGAACTTGTTGTAGGAAATTAGTTTCAGCCAGTCACTAGTCAGTCTTTCATATGAAAATATTCAACTCATGATTGACATGATACGTGAGGATTGTGAGCAGTGGACACTATTCCACAGCAGCTATAACGTACCCCCTCGCTTCTAATATCTATTCTTGTACAGTCACCGTCAGATATATCGGAGCAGACAAAGTGACCAAATACATCTGAACACTTAAAATGCCAAAAAGTTCCATACACAACAAGTTACCATTAATTTCTGAACATTCATTACTTCAATAATGTCTGGGTGTTGTGGTACCGTCATTGTTTCATCATTTCTGTGACACAAGTGCTTAAGCTACTTACCGCAGAATTAGAGCAATGTATGTGATGTGGTCCAATATTTATATTATTATTTATTTATATTATTATACCTATTTAATAGGTACTATAACAAAATGAATATTAGATTAGTTGGTAGGTATGTGCTCGTTTTAAAAATGTGATCTCAATGATTTAAATACCTAAAAGCAGGCAGGGAGTCCTACACACGCTATCACCCTCCCTCAGGCAGGTGACGGCACGGGGCGCTTCAACGCCATCAATTTCCACTATCTAAAAAAAAGAGTGACCAAAATCGAACTTAGCAAAAACTGGTCGAAAAAATTTCATTTGACACTTATTAGGGAGTGCCCTACTTACTTATTTATGAATTTAGCCATATAGTTTAAATGTTTTTTAATCATAATAAGTAATTAAAAATTCGAACCAACATTTTTAACAAGTTATTTTTTATTTTTTGTAATTAAAATGCGTGTCGCACTTGTGCTAGAATAATCCATATTGTTAAATACCTCACTTTGCTCCCCACAGGACAGGCTTAGCCTAGTGTGGGGATCAGTAATTTCTGTTCAACGTGTACTTATTTTGGAAATAAATGTATTTTATTTATTTTTATTTATTTAAGTTAAAAATGGTCTACTTACTATCAATTTGGTTTTGGCCACCAGCTTTACTATACGCAATTGGGAGTGAATGAAACTTGTTGCTCATAAAAATTATCAGGCGTTTTATTTAGCGCTCTAGCCTTTGTAATATACAATAAGTATTTGCGATTCGGATGGATAATGGTACAATGCCCTTAAAGGGTATTAATTAAACAACAACAAAAAAATATTGATAAAATAATTAGGAAACATATATTACCACTTTAAAATTGTCATTTAGCTGGTAGATTTGAAAACAAAACGTGCTTATTAATGTTAGTGTATTTTTGAAAGTTCCTCTACAAGCAAGTCAAAAGATAAGCGAACAGCTGGTTCTGTTCCAATTTAAAATTAAAACATGACAAAAATATATTTCCTATAAATTTTATGTAAATACATTTAAGTTCGCTTTGGCTGAGCTAAGATTTTCTATAGGTACCTACCTATGCACCGTCACTTTACAGGGATCAGGTACACTTTGTGTAACTCAGTTATCTAAACAGCGAATAAATAAATACGCTACGCATTATGACTAATTTTTAATGGACTGTTAGTATCCCGCTTAGAAACCACGCAGTGATTCCACTAATGTCCAGTGTTTAGAGAGGCACGTCAGAAATAGAGACTGCGCGGTGATGTGAGCTATTTCTTACTAACTTGAAATCTTCATTACCTAAGTCTATGCCTTTTTTTTTTCGGGGGGAAATGTCTACCGCACCGTCACTCTCAGCAGGGAACAGAGAGGGGTGTATCGGGCTCACACCGACTAAAACCCCCTCGGTGGCCAACGCTGCGCAGTTGTGGGGGAGTCGGGATCCCTTGCGGATTCTACACAGGCTCCCCCACAGTGCCTACCGCCAAGCGGCCCATCTCGCCGCGCAAATACGCAGCTGGAGCGTGTCAGGCCACCTGAAACGCCCCACCCCCCTCGGGACCGAGGTAACGGACGCCAGGCTTATCCCACGCCTGGCATCTCCGGTCCCAGCCGCGGATCTGCAGTGCGGCTCCGCTGCCTACCGCCTCTGCGGCCACCCGAGACTCTAAATCTAGCTCTCCCTCCGAGAGCTAGATGGAGTCCCAACACCCACCGGCCGCGGAGGATAGGGAGACCGGCAAACGTAATACCGTATCCTCCTCTTCCCCCGTGACCCCACCACGACGCGATTCGCGCCCCGCGCGGCAGCGCGCCACTGCTGGGTCGCGGAGGACAGGGAGGCCGGTAACGAATCACCGAGGTCCTCCTCATCCTCCGCGATTCACCTCTGCCCTTGCGGGCTTGCTGCAGAGAGCCACCTGCTCTCCGCGGCCCAGCTCTGGATCCGTCTTGGCTTCACCCTGTGCGCTATTGGAGGCTGGGTGACAAGGCCAGCCTCAACGTCCCGGACTACAGGGTTACTAAGCCCCCCCATCGCGACAAGATGCGGTACCCAGCCAGGGGGACCTAAGTCTATGCCTATGCTAAGCCTATGCCTTATTCACAGTGCACTATCTTTCACTTGCAAAACTTATCTTTCATGTCACTAAATAGGTATTTTTAGTAGACTTTCCTAAATTCCTGTCAAAGGACAGGTAGGAGGAATGATCGGTAATTTTTCGTTTAAGAGGCAGTAAAACACTTTCAGAAAGTATTTAAATGGTAAGATAAGAGAATACGATAACGCTTGGCCTTTTTAACTCGTAAAACACCTATTTCAATTCACTATCTGTATTGAGATCTGTTTTTTATTATTTTGGGTCCCAGATAAGGCCGCAGCCAAACAACAATCACTTCGGTGTTCCTGCGTGTGAGTAAGGTTTACAGAGCTCCTGGGGGGTGCTACATTTGTAGCAGGGGTCAAGCCTTCAAGGTAAGGGCAACAAGTCCAGTATTAGCATTATGCTGTACCTACTTGTCGCCCTTTTCTAGAACTTAGGTAATGATACCACTTAACATCAGGTGGGAGCAGGTCAATCTTGAAGTGCAATATAAAAAAAATGGTTTTATTATCACAAAGCTTTGAAAGTACCTTTACTTTCAAAGCCGGAGTGTTTTTCGACGAGGAACGTTAATTTTATTAAAATAATGAATGATTTCTAAAACCTACCTACCTACATCTTAGTTTAACTGAGCTCGGTAATTTAGGAGGTGATTTAGAAGTAAAAAGTGATTATGCTACCTAGTAAGAAATCATTAATACTTTTTATTTATAAATCGAACCCTACAGCATTATTTTGTCTCTAATGAATTAAACACTCAAAATAATGAATGTTTAATTTCGTCTAATCCTTACTAATATTCTAAGTACAAAAGTAGTTCTATCTGTCGTCGGCATTCATGCCAAAACTAGGTACTAAACAAATATGAAATTTAGTATACAAGTAGTCAAGAGCCTGACAAAGGACATAAGTTTTTTTTTATCTCAAACCATTCGAAAAAGTTAATAGGCAGCTTTACTACAAACAGCTATAGAGGTATTTGTAACGTAATTACTCTTAATAATGAAAAATCAATTCCATGCCTAGCTACTTGTATTAGACATTTGGCCAGAAATACTTATGCTTTACGATAATGTCTCATTTTCGCTGCCGTAAGTACGCCCATGTACATTTGAAAACGAATCAAGGTGTAGGTAGGTAATTTTCCTTCATAACGAAACCTCAATACTATGGAATTTAATATCTATCCAATATCCCAATAAAACGTGCAGTTGCAGAACTTTAAATATCGAATTGAACAGAATACGGCAAGGGAATTTGGCTGAATGCTAGCATTCTAGAATTTCTAGATTAAATAAGAGTGTATGAAGTTGGTGTGTACTGAATATATTGGTACTATACTTAGGTACTTGCTGAAGAAATTGAAAGGTTGTCGCCATTCATAAATTATATTTATGGACGCCGTAAAAGGGGAATTAATGTTAAAACTGCGACATTGTTTTTATTAAGTATTTGAATAAGTAAAATTATAACGCTATTTCAGTAGAAAGTCTACGAAGAAAACTGACATGCTAAATCGGTTACAATGACAACCAATCGTCGATCAAGCAATGACTGGTAACTACTTTTTTTTAATAGTTAAGGATTCAATAATAAAACTGTTCTAATATTCAAAATAGTTTTAATAAGTAAGGAGGCATAGATGTTATTTTTATAGTAGGTATTTATTTTATTTAAAGTATTATTAGTACGGTTCTGGGTGTTATAATTCTACTTTTACTTAAATATTTTTTTAAGATAAAATGCGTAACATTACTTACTTAAATCAGATTTTCACACAATGTGAAAACATCTATTGGCCTATTTTTGTATTCTAGTCAGGATGTGCTTCAAGTTCAGTAGTGCTTGTTCTAGCAGCAAAGTTCGCCGGCCGTAGAATGACCATTCATGCGAACTTTATAGAGCAGCGAAACGTTTGGGTCTTACTGCCTTGTACCTACCGAAATTCTGCAGTTCGTATAACTTATCAGTGCTTTTTTTGACTTGTGAACGAGGTCATTGACCTGGTCAAAAATAAAGTTTAACCACGGTTCCCTGAATAAAATCATATTGAATGTGAAATTGGAGAGCATCCTAAATTACGTAAAAACTTTTATAAAATTGCAATTGATTGTACTGTCAGCATCTTTAGTTCGACAAAAACTTTTTACTTTGTCACATTAACCTAAGAGAAGATAGCTAGGTATATTAAAGTTCATGTTAAACGTCTAGTACAAATTTTAAGCTGAAAACTACTAACAAGGTGACGGAAGCTTCACCTCGGTATTTCAAACATCATAAGCAAAACTGTATATGGGTAGTTCTCATTTTTGAATAAAATAAAATGTCATCAAGCACAAATGATATTCTAATAAAATTGATGATGCATTTTAGTAGTGTTAGCCTTGGGCATCATGGTAAAAATGGTTGCCGAGCTTGCAATCTCATAAGTACGGGTTTAAAAAAATTGCCCTCCATGGAAGTGACTGCAGATCCAAGGAAGTGACATTCCCTACACAAGTAGGCATTGTCACTTCCTTGTTCTACCAATATTTGTCATGGCAGAACAAACAATGTGTTGAAAATAAAAGATCAGTGTTATTATTTCAATATATTTTTTTAATATCAAAGAATATTATGTTATGTAGGTAATAGGAACTTTCTAGTAAGCTGTTTTCACCTTGAAAGTAAAAAGTAAAGTAATTAATATAGTAATTAGTTTTGGGTTCTCTCTTTGGGTATCAATTAATATGCAGTCTTAGTAATCGTCAGTCTCACATTTTTGAATCGATTCTTATACAATCACGAAACATTATTAAACATCTACACTAATATTATAAAGCGTAAGAGATTGTTTGTTTAAACGCGCTAATCTCCGAAACTACTGGACCGATTTGAAAAATTCTTTTTGCATATGAAATCTGAGGAACTGACGAAGGCTAACTATATACAATATTATATGTATGTGTTTATATTTAATTTAAGCAGATGAAGTCGCGGGAACAGCGACTTCATCTGCTTAAATTGCATCTGCTGCAATAAAAATATAAGTAGCAAGTACAATATTTATTCTGTTTATAGTTTTAATCAATATATCTGTAATATTTAAGTTCGTCTATATCAAAAAAGAGTTCTTATCGCCGACCAAGAGTCGGCTCTTTTTAAATTAACATCACATCAGCGCGTGGAACAGCGAAGACGTCCTCAGGCTCAATCCAAACGAAAACAGCGTGTTATTTGGTGATTCGTTTCTTTTTTGTAAATTTTATTCTGGGCTTGTCGCCATCAAATCCCATTACTTGGCCGATGTAATGTTTTTCCTTTATTTTTAAACAAAAATCTGACAATAATCGACATCCCATCTTTGTTTGTTTAATTGTTTTAGGCGACACCTTAATTTGCGTTCTCTCCACTCTTTTTGCTGTTTCCGATGTTCTCTTGGTAGCTTATATTAGCTACCAGCTTCAGTTTATTTTCCTTTCTTGCTCTATCTTTTTCTTTAGGATGTTCGTATAAGGCAGCATTTTCTTTTATGCGAGCTCTTCGCCTTCTCTCACATTTTAGTTTTTGCTGACGTATTTCTTCGGCTGTTTTTTGGACGTTTTTTAGTTTTAGGCTTCCCCATCTAAAACAAAATAAAAAAGCAAATGCAGCCAAGCAATCATCATGTCATAACACCTTCTTAAAACTTGCGCAAGCCCTTACCATACTCAGTATAATAATAAAGTAAGTAAATAAATATTTATTCAGTGAAACATACAGTACTACAAAGTCAACAAAAACTAAAACTTGGAAAAAACAGAATAACTGAAGAGGCTAATCCTTTCCGTGGATCGTAGGTCACTTCCATGGAACGATTTTTATCCACGGAACCAAGGAAGTGACCTCCACGGATGTGACTTTTATACATTTAAGCTCCAATAACAAAACCTCAAAAACAGGAATAAGCATGCTTGTTTAACCATGTCTTTTTCACACCAAAACACATTGTAATCACACAAAGTAAAGGCATAGATGTAAAGTACATACCTTTGATCATCAACACAGTTGTGACCACTTGAGCTCGACGAGTTTTGAGAATGAAAATTATTTTTATATTTACTCACAGACGTTACGCCACTGGCTGAAACTGATAACTGGGGACAAGAGACAGCGTCCTTTGGCTTGTCTGGGGCCATATGCGTTCAAATACACGCTTGTTATTTTTCTTGTACGGCCAGCGTGACATTGATCCATGGAAGTGAAAAAAAAATTGATCACACATTTTATGTGAATTTTTTTTATCTTATAGTAGCTGCATATACATATATTCTTGTATTACGGAAACAAATGCATTTAAGATAATAATAGCATCGTTTTTTACGTGTTCATATTAGCAGATAAAACGCAACATTTATTTTTCTTCACAAAATCTATGTGATCACATCCACGGAAGGGACTGTATTCATATAAAAAAGCTGTGATTGTTTTCTTTGATAAATATATAATTATTTTCATCTAAACATAGTGTTTTCACTAAAGTGTCCAGCATTAGTGACTTTACCTTAGTAAAATATGCATTTAAAAATAAAATTACCAAAGATTCGTCACCCGCCCCACTAACATCCATTCGAAATTAATTGCACAACCTAACTTGTACCACAATGTAATTTCCACTATATAATGGCGGTTTATACATATTTATGAGGGCACGAAACCAGGAGAGAATTCATTTAGATAGTGAATAGCCGCTGTAACTTCCGAAATGGAGACAACAATGTTTACGAGTCCATTAATTACATCTGAACTGAGACTGAAGAGAACGGGTTGAGTATCATACGAGCCGGGATTACGGGGACTTGAAGAGACTAGCTGTGTTATCCGGCGTAATGTATAGTTTCTGTTACCCTTGCTGTTACTAACGCTGATACTAAATAAGAAGATACCGCGAGATACTCTTGTGTGTTTAGGCTTACACCTCTGGGCGTACTTAGGTCCTACGTCAGGGATAGAGCATTATCAGAGGAAGTACATAGTCTAATTAATGAAGCATATGTGTAATAAAATATGTTTTTGCTTACTTTTATCGATAAAAACCAGCCAAGTGCGAGTTGGAAATGTTTGAATTGAAGTGGTTGAATAAATCTAAAGTTGAATTAAAGGTAAATTGCGGTTTATGATTTTTAACGTATTAAAAATAACAAATTACTAGATCTCGTTCATACATATTTTCAATGGAAGTTTACATGGTCAATTTTTTTTCAGTTTTGATCATTGTCTTATTTTAAAAGTTAAGTTATTAGAGGGGGAGGGGTGGACTTTACCACTTTGGAAGTGACTCTCGCGCAAACTTGACGCCGACATGACAATTCTGAATTATAGGAGGTGGAGGGTCGATGTTAACGAAACAATATCAACTGTATAAGCACCTCTTTAATAACATATCCACATCTTAAATACTAGTTCACTTATCTATAATACGTGTTCAGGGTAGAGATGCCTACGCGCATTGTATTATCTTCATCAATCACGTTTAAGACGTGATTCATTCACATTCACATATACTAAAATCCGTTCCGTTTTTCGCCATTTGGCTACGGAACCCAAAAAATATAGTAAGAACGCCCCTACCATACCCTCCCCCGAGTACGCCCATGATTGCTCTTCTCTATAACTACATCTAAAATAACTACAAAGTGACACATACTGAAAAAATCTCGAAATTGTTTTAGTTTATTATTCTGCAGAGTATAGACATTACATAGTGTTACTTTAACACTTTTATGATGTAATACAATACGTTTTGAAAGTTTTGAGCACTAAAATAAAAATGTATAAAATAAATTAAATACATGCGTATTAAATAAAGAACTATTACGTTCAGTTCAGATCAGTGTTTCATAATGCAGAGATCTTTATTTTCTATTGTGTCCCCTTTGTGGACAGGGAATTGGTTAGAACCAAACCAAATAATACTAGGTAAGTACTAATATGAAAATCCCCAACTTCATTACTTTTGAACTGCGATATACTAAATTGAGACTTTTGAATTAAGAGCCAGTAGAAGTTGGAGCGCAGATAAAATACTAAAATTAGTTTGTACTGTCGCTGTGTAATAATGACGCTGACAAGGAAATCAAAATAGTTCTGACAGTTGCTGACGGATAACGTTGACTAATAAGATTAACCGTTAAGTTAAAGTAACCCTTTGCACACGACAAAAATCTGTTTGGTCCAACAGTTTTTTGGTATATCGTAATATAAAAATATGTATAAGACACACTTTTCTTTTATCATCTAAACAAAGATTTACTGAGATATATGGCATTAAATTTAGAGCGACGTCATTTATTCGCATAGTTTGTGACGTAAACACATCCCTGAACTAAATTTTGATGCGCTGTTTTACCATTTTTTTTATTTGCTGAAGCAAAATATACGTTTTCATTGTATCGGAGTAAATAAAATAATTTGTTTGTTACCCATTCATTATTCCTATTATATATACTCGCAATTAACCCTTATGTCTTGAGTTTTAGAATTTATAACGATTACTATTAATATTTACCGTAAAATTCTGTTGTCCATGGACACACAAGCCTACCATTAGTAATTTATCAGCCGCGTTGCAATCGATTTAGAGCTCCAACCTCACCAGTTCTTGTTCTCTGCTGTAGCAAGTGGGTGGCTGATAGTTCGGCTAAGGCAGATTGGATCCGATATTATTTGAAATCCAGGCTTTACCTGGAACAGTTAGTATTGGGAACTATAGTGTCTGCTGTTTCCAATGGCGTAGCATTCCCACTATTCCGGAACGAACTAAATTATTGTTGCATAGTTTCTGTTGTCTGTAACGGAAGATACTGTTTCGTATTATCTCAGGAGGCAAGCGTGTTACCTTTAATGTTTCGGGTTGATTCCCGGACGGGTGAACATAGAAAACGAACTTTTCTATAATGTCTCCAGTCTGGGTGTTGTGGTACCGTCGTTGTTTTTGATTAAAACATTGTTGATTGTACGATACAAAAACTTTAGCTACACAATTAAGCGTAGGGACGTTTCTAGGACACGAACTTTCAAAATTATCGTGGGTCTTTCTGTACTCAGTTGACGATCTCCGTATGTATAACATCTTTTATTTTATTTAAAAACTTTATTGCACAAAATAAAAAGTACAAAAGGCGGACTTAATGCTAGAAGCATTCTCTACCAGTCAACCGTTGGGTCATGCAGATAGTTCGTTTATGGGTGCGGTAACAGTGAAAATGTGAGTATAGATTACAACAAAAAAAAATAATAATAATTAATAGCAACAAATTAAACACCAGAATAGAATACAAAGGTACATGGTAAATTAATATAATAATAAAACAAAATAAAATAATATATACATCTATCTAATAACAATAAATATAAATATATATATATATATATATATATATATATATATAATACAAGTGAATACATGAAGAAAAACAAGTTAAGCAAACAGAAATTTTATTTAGAGGGGGATGGACAAAAGAATTCACGGACTCTCTTTTTAAAAATACCCTTAGTCAGGGCTTGTCGAGTTACGGTGGGCAGAGCGTTCCAAAGCCGGATGGCTTGCACAGTGAAAGACTTGGAGAAGAACTCAGTATGATGTCGAGGTATGCTCAAGCTGAGGTTGTCTGAGGAGCGAAGAGAGCGGTCATGAGAAAGACATAGGTATTGAAATTGTTTCTTAAGATAGGACGGGGACAGTGGATTGTTGAGAATATTAAATAGCAGGCAAAGAATTCTAGTGTTTCTTCGTTCACGTATCGGAAGCCATTTAAGTTGGTTGCGAAAACTGGAAATATGATCGTACTTACGTAGTCCAAAGACGAATCTGATGCAGTTGTTAAGGAGACGATCGAGTTTATTAACCAGGATTTCGGAGATATCAGGATAACATGCGTCAGCGTAGTCAATAATGGGTAAAATTAGGGTGTACACAAGCATGAGTTTTGTTGTGAAAGGAAGAAAAAATTTGAAACGATAAAGACTCCTCAGACAAGCAACCACCTTGCGGCTAATCTCAGTAACATGAACAGACCAACTCAAGTTTGAGTCCATATGAAGACCAAGATTTTTCACGGACTCACAGTAAGGAATAATTGTTCCATCAAATCGTATTGGTCCCAGGTCAGTAATACGAAGCTTAGACAGAAGTCTGGAGCTTCCAACTATCATCGCTTGGCACTTGGTGGGATTGACGGAAACCCCGAAATCATGTGACCAAGCACGAATACGATCCAGATTGACATTCAACCTATCGATGGCCGAGGATAACTCCACCACAGTTGCACTAGTATACAATTGCAGGTCATCGGCGTACAGGTGATACGAGCAATCAAGAACACTGGAAATTAAATTGATAAAAACGGAGAAGAGGATCGGGGAAAGGATACCGCCTTGTGGAACACCAGTCGATAAGTAGACCCAATTAGAAGAGGCAGACTTTGTAGCAACCGATTGTTGGCGACCACGTAAATAGGAGGACATCCAATTTAAAACAGGAGGGGATAAATTTAGTGAGGATAAGATAGCAAGTAGGAGATCATGATCAACCGTATTAAAAGCATTGGAGAAGTCAATTAGGACAAGAATAGTGAGCTTGGTATTATCCATAGCCTCTCTAATATCATCAGTTACTTTGATGAGTGCCGTAGTGGTGCTATGTGCGGGCCTAAAACCCGACTGTTGTGAGTTGAGCAAATTGTTAACATTTAAGTGTGTAGAGAGTTGCTTCAAAACACAGGCTTCAACTACTTTCGAAAGAAAAGGCAGTATAGATATGGGTCGAAAATGGTTGGGAGAAGTGGGATTGGAAATTTTGGGAAGAGGATGAACCAACGCCCTACGCCAGACGTCAGGGAAATCACCGGAGTCAAGTGAAAAATTAATTAAATGAGAAATGACTGGTAACAGGTGGTCCAATAGTGGAATTACCATGAGCCGACTAATTCCGTCGACTCCAGTGGCCCTAGACGTAATGGAGATGATCGTTCTTTTTAACTCGTCCTGGGAGATAAAGGAAAAAGTGAGAGGGTCAGTGATGGGGAGTGTAATTGATGAAATGTTAGAGAGTGTTTTGGATTTAATATGTGGATCAAGAAGTGGAACATTAGAAAAGTGTAAGTTTATGTCATTAAGACAAAGTGAGATGGGAGTTTCATTCAATTTAGATCCACTTATTCCCAAGGATTTTAAGAATTTCCAGACATTTGGAGCAGATGATTGTGAAATGCGGTCGTGAATAAAGCGTCGTTTGGCTACTCGTATCATCTGATTGCAGCGATTCCTTGCGGTCTTGTATAGTGACCATAGTTCCTCAGTTCTGTCCTTTTTGAAACGTCGAAAGGCTTTGTTACGCCTTCTCATAGCCATGCGAATCCCCTGAGTCAGCCACGGAGCGGGAGGTCGCTTGATCCGAACTGTATGCAGAGGAGCATGGACATCGAACAATTGTAGAACAAGACTGTTAAACTGATCAACTTTCTCATCGATGGTAGTAGCACATGAGACTGGCGACCAATCTATCGTCGACGCATCGTGCAACAAATTGTCATAATTGACGCGACCATAGCTCCTTAATCGCACTTTCCGTGACTTGACTTTCGGGGACTTGAGAGCGTAAGAGATGTAAACAAGGTCGTGTCTGGAAAACCCAGGCGCAAGATATTGACCGTGGTCACTGCTAAATTCGATGTTTAACGTCAAAATATGATCAATCCAGGTATCATTACTGTGTATATTGTGATGAGTGGGAAGAAGTGGGAGATGATGAAGTCCTGTAGATTTAAGAATATTTAAAAGTTTATGCGAACGATGAGAGTTACAGGCAAGATCAGTGTTGAAATCACCCATAACAATAAGATGAAGGTAGTCAGTGCTCAAGGATTCCAAGACTGGTTCCAAAGAGGAGAAGTAATCAATAGAGGGAGGACAGTAGACGACACCGAGCGCAGCCTTGGATGACCCTAAAGTAATTTCAATAAACAGGTATTCAGCACTGGAGGAGTAGTAATTAGGAGAATTGGCAATAATTTTGAAAGGAATATCCGATCTAAGATAAATGGCAACACCTCCACCTCCTTTAGCGATACGATCATTGCGAATAAGAACGAATCCGGGCAGACTGTACGCTGTAGAGGGAAGGCAGGGCTTGAACCAGGTCTCGGATACAAGGACGGCACTAATGAAGCTAGATGAGAAGGAGTCCAGTAATTCACTATAGTGCTGAGGCACACTCTGCGCGTTGATGTGACACAAATTAAGGTTTTTACTTCTAATCTTAAAGCAGGCATTCAACTGATCACCCAGAGTATCAGTATCAGTATTTGAGCTGTCGGAAGTGTCGTGACAAGAGAAAAATGTTGAAGACGAGTTTGCTGATAAATTTGAGTTTGATGACATAGATAAAATACTTATAAATACAATAAAATATATATAAAGTAACAAAATTAATAATAAGAATTATATGTTTATAAATATCTCGGAAGTTTTATAAAGCACATTCTAACCGCATCACCCACCAGCTTTTACTAAAAAAATACTGATTAAAAATTAACAAAGAAAACAATTAAACAAATGAGATGTGGTGTGTGGGTACGTGAGCAAATTAACATCCTAAATTATATAGGAAAGATCAAATGACAAATTGAGAAATTAAAATGTGAAACATGTAGTCATGGAACAGAACTTTTGCAGAGGGTGCTCAAAATATGAATTCCACGGCCACAATTTGTCACTTTGACATATGTCAGGAAAAAAAAATAAAAAAACATAATTAAATTTCGATCTGCCCATCATTAAAAATAAACAAATGTTGTCCAAAAGCTACAAGTGGAAGGTAGAAAATTAAAGTGAGAAAGACGTACCCACAACTGAACAAAGAAATAACAACTGGACACTATTTCTTGGCCGCTTGCTTGCGAGTTTCCGGCTTCCTGGTCGGACAGGGGACAACATCATCGCCGGATATCTCACAGTAAAAGGGAATATTTTATATTATAACCAATTGGTGTAGATGTGCGTCGATGTAATGGTATTTTGACTGCCCGTAGCTGAATATGGATTATGGTCACCTTTATAATTCATCAGCCTTCAAAATCACACAACTTTTGCTACACATTAAAGCGTTGTGTTTGTTACATTAACATGATTAAAATTCGGCCCACAATAAAAGGAAGCCTGCAACGACTAGCGTCTAATTAGCGGAATGGCGTCGTAAAAGCTTTAACCGAAGGTCACTACAAATGGATGCCCAGTAAAAATGTTAAAATACACGGTGCAAGAACCGGTCAATTCTTGTACTTCGGGATCCGTATATTTTGTACATAGACAATTGATATATACACGCGATTAAAAATTCCTTCCGTTTGATTTTGGAGAACTACCAATTTGGCAGATAAGAAATGTTTCTGTCATTTTATTTTGATATTTTATTTTAACTGACCCAAATTAGTTTATCTTTTAAGATTGTACAATTAATAAAATGACTATATTTTTTAGATAAACCTATTAAATAAAATTAAACCTTTATATTTTAGTTTTGTGGGTGCGAGTCGAGGTATACTCGTGGTGTGCAAAAAGGTATCAACACCCTTGATAGTGTCTCCAAAAATAATCGGAAAGTAAAACGGTTGACTTCTATAAAATTCTATTAACTCTATGTATTTCAATCAAACATTTAGCAAATATTTATGAATTCATAAAAAAAAGAATTTCGAATAAAAAGCAATTTCCTTAAAGGATTAATATACATTTAAACGTCGTTGTATATAAAGTTTAAGGTCTTTTTATTAAAAAAAGGTATCCTAAAATCTTGGTTCTCTATTTCGCATGGATAGTCACGCGAAAAAGTAATCGAATCGTAACACAAGATTCGGTGGAAAGTTAGCACGGACGACGGTCCGATTGAACTGGAGATCTAAATGCGGTTGAATTCACCTGAACATCACTTTGTTTTATCAGTGTGACATAAACGTGAAATCGTATTAGACTGTTCTGTTTCAGTGTTCACTCAACCATTTAAGTCGACTTCAAGCATGGAAGAGGTTCTATGTTAGACCGCCTCTATTATATATTTTTTTGTAGTCGTAGTCTTGTTAAAAAAACAGAAAAATTTCATCTTCCCTTGTGGTGCGGGAATCGAACCCACGACCTTCATGTATCGCACGTGCTGCTCTTCCAACTGAGCTGACCGCAAGTTATCATAGACGATGAAATTTTTCTGTGGTATCAACCTGTTAGCCTACGGTAAGGGCCCTCTGGCGATTACGTTTATGACTACATTCTTATGTTTCTTTAAAATATTTTATATAGTTCGCTAGTGTGGCGCAAAGCACTATAAAAATCATAAAAAACTATTATTGTCTTGTTTGATTTGGTTTTTAGCGGTACCAACACGTTCGATTTGCCTTTCTCAAATTCAATATTTGTTTATTCAAGTAGGTTACATATAATAACACTTTCGAATCGTCATTGTATATAATGCAAAGTGATTCTACTTCCGGTTCGGAACCTATATCTACCGAGAAGACACCGGTAAGAAACTCAGCAGATCAGTTACAGTGCCAGTATCTAACTTATAGCTATGTGTAGAACACTTTGGACCAAGTCATATAGTTTTATTTTGATGAGTGAACAAAAGCATTAAGTTATTTTAATAAGCAAACTGGAGCAGACCAGTCCCCAAAGGTGGCACCTGTTCACAAGCATGACGTATGTGCCAGCCATCGCTTCACTCAACCATATTGAAGGGAATGTAACGACCCGCCACATAGCGCCACCACCCCAGTGACGTTTTAGTGAGCATGACTACTCCAGTCCCCCTTAGAACGCGACCAATTAACAAAAATTTAGATCATCAACCTAACAATAGGACCTGGAGCACGAAGCATGAACCTACCTTTATCTTATTCAGATAAATACAAATAGCATTATGATTATATTATGTCCATCATAAAATAAATAAACAAAAAAAAAGTTTAATGTCATTTCTTAAAATAATAAAAAAAAAATATATATGTCATCTCAATACCAAATTATCTTATTCAGATAAATACAAATAGCATTGTCATTATTCATCATTGTCCATCGTATAAAATTATTTAATTATAATTTTTTTTTCAAATAATAAAATAAAATGAAACTTTAGAGATGTCAACACAATAAAAGTGAGAGAAAGAAAAAAAAAAAAAGATAAAACAAGTAGGTACATGTGCAGGCATGTGAACAGTGGCAAACATACGTTTGGTTTTGAAGTCATATGACCAGTATGAGTAGAAATTTGAGTCTCAGCAGAGATTTAAGCCCCGTTTGAAGGCATCCTCAGATTCTTGCTTAAATAATAAGGAGTTAAGCTACCCTGAAAGTTTGGTGTAAGCGAAAAGGCTTCACAGTCAACATGAATAGTCAGGTAGGAAAGGAATTATCTAGTTTATATAAAACAAAGTATGTGGGTGCCATTAAAAGTACCTATCAATAGGGGTGACATACGCGTCTACCTTGTTTTTCGATACCTAAACCATTACCAATGAGAAGTATCATTAATGAATTAGGTAATTACTTAATGTAATCTTACACACTAATACTTAGAGCTTGGAGACCGTATTCAATGCGATTACCACTTTATTAATCTACAATAGTATGACTATTCTAATTTACTGTGAAGCATGGCACTGAGTTATGCGTGTCAATGCAGATATATCTAAATTAATTGATGTATTGTTAAAATTTATCAAGCTCTAAACATACATTGTTTAAGCGAAAATAATATTGTTCTATGAAATTTGATGCTCTCCATTATAGAACAGTGGTGTAAATTCTGGATTATGATATAATGTATTAACCTAAGGTTGGTACCTAACCACAATTATATCTAGTAACAATGATTTTTAATGATGGGGGCTTTTGTTTTCTAATAGGTCGTTAATAGGTTAATCATGTATTTACTATATTACTTTTTATTCTTTGGAAATAATTCTAAACTATTCATTTGGAAATTCTGTCCTGGGCAAATATATTCCTACCACTAAACCACCAGGTCACGTCCGGACAAAAGGTGGCTGCGTAGAATCCTCATTACAAATTCTGGCAGCCATTCAGCCAGCCAACACCAATCATACCCTAATTGGCTAACGCAGTGATTGCAAAAATTTAGAAAAGCGACCCCTTTTTTTAAGGGGGCGAAAATGCATTTTCGCACGCATCGAGAAAGTAGGTTTTAGTGCTATAAATGGTTATGAACATCTTAAAACTAACAATATCGTCGTATTCAGGAAACGACGTCTCATGAAAAAACATATTTGCGATTTAAGTGAAGCACAAAAAATATTTATTGAATGTATTATTTATTATTTTAAAATAAATTCAGAAATCAGATCACACGATAATGTTCATAATATTGGGGTTGCTCCCGTTTTAGAGAGTTTATGATATTAGAGAATTGTATAACTTACTGTCGTCGCTTCGACCTACAGTTTGAGTAACAGGGACTCAGTATTAACGTTTGGTTTGGCAATTAATTGAGTTATTTATCTAGGACTATATATTGGGAATCGTTTGACCGCAGTCGCGTGCTATGATGTTTGAAGAGGTACATTCATCAATGATTTATAGGCTAGGCTTATGTAGGTTACATTAATTATCTTGTGGATTCGCGGGTAAAAGAAATTTCATTTATTATTTTTACAAAATCCAAAAATAATAAGCGCTGTTTTTTAAATAAGGATATTTCAATGACTACTTTAAAGTATGTAATTAATAAAGTGAAAGAATAAGAAGTAATAAACAAACTAAGTATTTTTCTAAAATAGTAAATTAACGGGTTTTTAGTGTAATTTAAAGTTTAAGACATTCGCGTTCCAATGTCAACATTTAAAATAATTTAACGGGTCAAGTTCGTATTAACTACTAAATAAAAATGGTGTCGCGTTTTGACCCGTTAAATTATTTTAAATGTTTTAGTGTAATTTTTGGTGTGTTATTTAATATTAAAACACCAACATTTAATTGCTAAAAGCCATCCATTCCTCTTTCCAAAAGACAAGGCAGACATTGTATTCCCTTTTCATTGAAGTACCTTATTTTTCTTGTAATCAAAGCCATTATCAGAAGTTAAAATCTTTTTAATTATTTAATAAAACCTCTAACACACAAATTTATATTTTAAATATGGCACAAGCTGGCGTTTAAAAAAATATGATTGTCTTAACTTTGTCGTAATCTAATGAAAGTTCCAGCGAACTTTTATGAGAAACTATAATTCACGCGGTGTCGTCTGGCAAAAATGTTTCACTATTCTTGCGACTTCTGAGTTGCAGACACGGGACCTTTTGCAGGTATTACATACATTTGTAACAGCGTATTTGGTATTGAATTTGCATATTGAAACAGTTTTAATGCTTTTGGTTTAGACTGTCAAAAGTTTGGGTAGGCTACGAGTTATCGTAAGTTAGGGAGATCCTTACTAATATTATAAATTGGAAAGTGAGTTTGTTTGTTTGTTTGTTCCGCTTTCACGCCGTAACTACTGCACCAATTGCTTTGAAATTTTGCAGACGTAAACTTAGAAGTCCGGATTAAATAATAGGGTACGTTTTATCCCGAAAAAAAATGATATTCCCAAGGGAAACAAAAATATAGTTTGCTTGATGGATGGATTGGAGATGGCGCTGTGTGTCATTTAAGACAAGGTAAAATATTGCAAACGAATATAAACATGTAAAAGATGCTAAATGATACAATAAATTAATCCCCGAAAATGAGGAATTCCCGAGGGATGACGAACAATTTGTTTTATCGTCTAAACTGTTTTTTTACATCTACTTATATATAATACTAGCTGTGCCCGCGACTTCGTTCGCGTGGACTACATCCTTTCATGGTCGATTTTACCCCTTTCTCCCCTAATATTTGAAACAAAAAGTAGTCTTTATTTTAATCCAAGTTTTGAGCTATATTTGTGCCAAATTTCATATCTCTAACTTCAAAAATAAACATTTTTCCATATAAACTTTCAAAGGTGGTATTACCCCCCCCCCCTTATTTTCTAATAAAAAGTAGCCTATCTCCGTTCTTGAGATTTAACGTATACCTATACCAAATTTCATCAAAATCCGTTCAGCCGTTTAGGCATGAAAGAGTAACAGACAGACAGACAGACAGAGTTACTTTCGCATTTATAATATTAGTATGGATAGTGTACCATTCAGTTTTTGTTTAACAACTAATCGTATTCAGCGTTACATCGCGCTTCTTAGATTTTTCCGTGGTAATGAGAAGTTTTCTTATAGTTGCGCTTAATACTGCAATACCGAATACCACGCGGGCGAAGCCGCGGGCGCAAAGCTAGTGCTTAATAAATGTAATGAGAGTGGGTCTAAAATCATTGATTTTTTTTAAAACTGAATCCTTACTTTTCATACATAGTTGCCTTACCGGGCATAGTATAATAGTTTGAATTCACTTCTCACTTTATTGTTTTTGTATTCAACTAATTAACATGATAGTATGAACGGACGTGTGGATGTTAATTATATTTAACGCTGTTACTTACTAATCAGGCTTTGAGATGAAATACTACATCGATTATATATAATTGCGTATTTTTTATCTCAAACTAGCTGTCCCGGCGAACGTCGTTCCGCCTTCTATTTTCCAAATTTTTTAACCATTTAAACCTTTCCTGGACTTCCACTATTGTTTCAAAACCAACATTAGCCAAATCGGTCTAGCCGTTCTCGACTTTTAGCAAGACTAACGAATAGCGATTCATTTTTATATGAGTGAGTGGTAATTTAGCTTTATATTATATAGTAAGTAACAAATCGTTTCTTCCTGTAGCTTCATATTCTGATGAGGCCGCCAGTCCGACACGACTTATAAATTTTTACGGCATACATTTAGAAATACCAACAGACATTTTGAATGTAATAACATCTCATCAAATTAAAATAAATAATACCAACACCCACGGCCTTCTTTAGTCTCGGAGTCGAATGGACATCCTATAATTACTTACCGAGAGAAAGGATCATCACTTATAGAAACTACACTCAGAACTAATTGCATCGTGCCAGACAGTCTTTACGTGAACCTAATGTGACGTTTTAATGACAGTTTTAACCTTAACGTCGTAGGTCGCTTCGTGAGCCCTGTTATGATTCCTAAAATGAATACCAAACATCACTTCGAATATTAAACTTATCGATAATTAATTTTTCCCACGGCTTCGTGCGCCTTTAGCTATTGGTTACAGAAAATCCATTAAAGTGTTATATTTCATATCGCCTTAACAAAAGATGTTCAATTTTAACAACACAAGTAACAGTGTTCTCCTAAATTAATAAAACTTTCGTCGATCCACGGAATTTAATAGAGAAGAACCAAATAAATGACTGTAATTACTCGATAGCCATCAAACACATCAAAGTGTAATTTGTGGCGAGTAATAGAGATGTCGTATGTTTTCAATGTCGATAAAACTGATTCTATCGATAGTTTAGCGTCTGTTTCTATTGGACATCTTTAAAATAAACATTCAAGTTTTGAGCTCCCCTCCATGTTTTATTTATACTCTTGTTATGATTATGATCGTTCTAATTATGCTAATTTGTTTAAGTAAAATCTTTGAACGAAACATAATCTGCAATAAATTATCCAAATATCACTAAATACAAAGTTGTTGGTAATATTAAGCCGAAATTCAATCCTTAACATTTTGACGTATGAATAGAATAGGTAGTCTTTTGTCGATAGAAATATTTTTAACGATACTGTTAGTTTGCGGGAATTTTGGTCATCACTAGTAACAATGTAACATAATGTTTACTACTGCATTGCAATTGAAAAAAGTCTGTTGTGTTTTTGTTTGTTAAATTTTATACGATCGGATGCGGTTATACACGGGGCATGTACGTACAGAGTTAATATTATCATACATATATAGTAAATCTATTGAGGTATATATTTACCCTAATACTTACGTTTTAACATTATAAACATTATTTGTTTGTTATCTACGTGTTTTAATTGGGGCTGCCTATATTTTTGCCAGTTAATTATTGCATGAATTGTGTGGCGAAAAAATAATCGTATTATACTCATATTAAATGCAGTATTTTCAAATACTTAATCTTATTATTATTTTATACATTTTCAAACTAAACAGTAGTTTTACTAAATAATATATTGTTAAAATCTACAAAATGTTTATTTGAACCGTTAACTTAAAATATTATTGTTATATTTTTATTAGATATTTACGCTTCTAACACATACTTTACCGACTTGAATATACGGTAGTATTTTTATAAAAACGAATATATTTCAAACACAACATCATCGTAAATTATTCGAGTAAGTACGAACAAATAAAAATTAAAAATAATGTTCTTTGTACTGAACATAAATACCTATTAGGTCAAGTAAACTTATTTGCTCTCAATGAATCACAAACCTAACAAAATTATCATCTTGTTGGTAGTTTTATCTTCGTCAATCTCTTACTTCTTTAGACTGTGACCGGGTACAGTTAAAAGTGAAATTGTTTAATAGACAGACGTAACGAACATAGTTTTATTGTATATTTGAATTAATTTGATTTAACCTTAAAATTGTATATTTGTTTTCGTACTACCTACTTTTCTATATTCTAAGTTGTCTCGGGTGTTGTGGTACAGTCGTTGTTTCTGATTTTTGTATCACAAGTGTTTTCTCTACTTACCATAAAATCAGAGCAATGTATGTGATTGTCTAATATTTATTTTATTTTTTATATTATTTTTCGTTAGTAGTCCAGTCAGTTTAAAGTATGTAAATGTGACATCTCTTTGTTGGGTATTAAATCTGGGATAACTCAAAGGCCTTGCCTGATGGCAGCTATTGAATTTCGACATTTTGTTTTAATTTTGGTCTGCAGGAACAACGCAGTGATTCCTCTAATATCAAGTTTTTTTTTATATTGCACTTCAAGATTAACTTCATCTCACCTGATGTTAAGTGGTAATGAGGTCCTAGTTTAAGGGTGACAAGTACAGCATAATAAATCTGTTACTGGACTAGTCGCCCTTACCTTGAAGGCTTGAGTAGAAGGGGGCTACTAATTTAGCACCCCCCAGGAGCTTAGTGTTTAGTTTAGAGACTGGGCGCTGATATGAGCTTTTCACTTCCGATATCGTTTTGATTATCATTGTGACTGTACGAGATTAACGTCGCAAGATCCTATATAGAATTACTAGCTGTGCCCGCGACTTTGTTCGCGTGGACTACATCCTTTCATGGTCGGTTTTACCCCTTTTTCCCCTAATATTCGAAACAAAAAGTAGTCTATATTTTAATCCAAGTTTCGAGCTATATTTGTGCCAAATTTCATATCTCTAACTTCAAAAATAAACATTTTTCCATATAAACTTTCAAAGGTGGTATAACCCCCATCCCCCCCTTATTTTCTAATAAAAAGTAGCCTATGTCCGTTCTTGAGATTCAATGTATACCTATGCCTATATCAAATTTCATCAAAATCCGTTCAGCCGTTTAGGCGTGAAAGAGTAACAGACGGATAGACAGACAGACTGACAGACAGAGTTACTTTCGCATTTATAATATTAGTATGGATTAGATAAAATACAAAATAGATTTAGAATCGAACCCCGTGATTCTCGGTCGGATCAATTTTGGAAACGAATTTTCTTACTACGGGCGAAGGTTTTTGCCCTGCATTTGGTTAATAAACAGGCTAATGCTATTGCTTCTACATCTATCTGAATATTTTAACTGGTCCTTATTTCTTTTTCATTAAACATACATAGCACGACTATTAAGTTTACTAACAAGCCTATATCTAAGCAGTATAAGCACACACAAGTTCCGATATACAAAAGGAGTAAGTGGGTGACCGAGTTAGTTCGCTACAGGAATATCCGATGCCCTAAACTATTTGTAAGGTTTCGGAATGGCTGCACCGGGATACAAGATCGCCCGGATCCCATCGGGCAACAGGCAAGCTCGTGTTAACTTTGGTCTGTTTTAACATTGGGCACAGTGTGTAGCTTTGTAGCGGTTAGTGCTACAATGTGTGAGAGTAAGTATTTTAAAGGCAGTTTAAAATAAAAAGAAATAAAAAAGCCTCCATGCTAGGATCTCATTACCACTTAATGATGTCGGATGAGATCACACTTGAAATGCAATATAAAAAAAAAGCCGGTTAGTTGTCTCAAATTTCCAAGTATTTTTTTTCTTGTGCTGTAAGACCGGTTTCAAAAATGTTGGGCTTTCAAACAATTTCATGATTTTAAGTGCTGTATTCGGTTTGGATTTTACTGCAAAATGTTAGAAAATAAGGTTAAAATAGCCGGGTTATGATTCAAAAGTTTAAACCAGAATATTTTGAATGTTCTTGAAAGCATTTGTCTCACAAGACAGTCGCACTAAAGCTTAATTTTTTGTTCCATTTTTAACTCAAAAAAATTTTAGCATATAAGTAATTAGATTTTTGGTAATTGTATTTTTTTCAGATTTATAAACCTAATTTAACGGAATTAGACGTGTAGTAAACATACGATGCCTAAATTCATTACTTTCTTTGCCTTACTAGAACATGCCGTAATTTAGGCAAAACGAGAATGATACCTAATATGATAGAACACACATTTGTGCTTATAGACTTAGGATGTACCTTATAATACGGTATGTTAGTAGTGAACTATAAGTTTGTCAAACGAAATTACATTGACCGACCCTAATGTGTCGAAACTTTCCAAAAAATATTGGATCTCTACGTCTTCATGGCCGTATACTGACTGAGCTAATATAAATTTAGCTTTGGTTCCTACATATTTTACAATCGGTAATTTAAACTTTTTTGTATGATGTCTATAATGTTCCCAAAATGGTTCTTACTGGCAAAATTTTACAGTATATTCACAAACGATTGTAGACAAAGAGTAGGTAGATTTATTTTATAATTTACACTAATCCATAACCAGAGCCGTTGAAAAATTGTGTGATACCAGACATCGTAGACAATTATGAGATTATTGCATAAGACTGGTTTATTGTGCAGCTTGGTGCAAGAAGCAAGCACAATGATTTCATTAATCGAATGCATTCTCACGCGGCTGCGAACTTATTTGACCCGTTTTGGTGGTTAAGTTTTTAATTATTGAGGCTAAGTAATAACGGACAAAGATTGAAGTACGCTGAGTGATACCTATTTAATGTGTGCCGACCTACAACATGACCTACAAGTCGACACAAATACAGCGTCAGCAGAATTGGCGTAGTAAACAACGCTCCATACGTTAATGCGTGACATCGATATCCTGCATCGCGATATCAGAGTTTTCGTCGCCACTAAGTATATATGCAACAAACCAAGAATGGTAGTAGGGCCTTGGTCCCCGAGCAGATAACACCTAGCTCGGCGGAAGTACTTCCACTTTTAGTAAAGAACATACGTTCCTTACATTGGTGACCCCGACTGAGCTGAACATCAGCAGCCTTTGAAGAACGGAGCCTTCGCATCAGGCCATGTCTCCATACCCTCAACAGCCAGCTTAGCCACGACAAGAGCACCGGACCACCGCAGCTGACAAAGCCACCTGGTTCCGGGCCCGTGTAATGAAGCAGGCCATCGCAGCCCTACGACCGAATCATTGGTCCACACCGGCGTAGCAGCAGCTGCTTCTCTGCAACTACACGCATCGGGCACGTGCTTGGACTCCAAAGGGGGGGAGTACTGTGCCGACCTACGACATGACCTACAAGTCGACACAAATACAGCGTCAGCAGAATTGGCGTAGTAAACAACGCTCCATACGTTAATGCGTGACATCGATATCCTACATCGCGATATCAGAGTTTTCGTCGCCACTAAGTATATATGCAACAAACCAAGAATGGTAGTAGGGCCTTGGTCCCCGAGCAGATAACACCTAGCTCGGCGGAAGTACTTCCACTTTTAGTAAAGAACATACGTTCCTTACAAATGAAAAGATAAAAAATGTTGTTGAAACAGAAAATATCACGCTCGTGCCATTAATCTAATAAAGCTGTGTTCAGTTAGTGGAATAATGAGCCGCGAATTGTAGCGTACTTATGTTACTGACGTGTATTTATTGTGAGCCTATGGGCATTATACTATTTGAATTTCTCGCATGAGATGTTAATAAGGTTAATACTAGTGATGTGCCGGATCGCTAAAAATGTATATCCGCGGATACGGATCTGAACACGGATATTTAGTGCCAAGATCCGCGGATACGGATACGGATACGGATCTTTATTTTCTTATTCGATTAGTGTCAGCGCTCGCAACCTTGAAACGATAGTTGACGGTACGCTCGCCGCAACGCCACGCAGGACATGTTTTGACTTGCATTGCGCGGGTAGTATTTATTGTTTTGGTTACGGTTTAGTGTGACACTGTGGCGCGCTCATAACGGTTGTGTATTGTTTTGATACAAATTATAAATAATGTCTACTAAGAAGTTTTCCAGTGCAGTGAAATATTTCGTGTTAGTAAATGATGAATATGCGAAGTGCAAAATTTGTGATGGAAAATATTCCCATAAGGGTAAAATCTCACAGCTACAACAAGTACTAGGGTTAAACCTACTATTAGAAAAGAACATTCCCATAGTTCAGATTTAGAGGTATCTTTGATTTCATTAAATAAAAAGAGTCTGAATGGAATTTATTAGTTTTTTAATTCTACCTAATCACCAGAAAAGATCCGTAAAATATCCGCTCGAAAAGTAACGGACACAGATACGGATACGGATTTCTATTTTACCTCGGATATCCGCGAATACGGATACGGATACGGATATCCGGAACATCACTAGTTAATACTATCAATACTGTTGCTTACAGTTAAATACATATCAGACGCATAATAGGTCACTGCCTCGTTATTTCATTTAATAAGCAGTTGACGAGCGTGATAAAATTTACTCAAATGGCCCGTCCCGAGCTAAAAAGACTTGTTTGAATATCTATTTGACTACTAAATACTAGAAAAAGTAAAATCGTGCTGCACTCTATGGAATAGTATCCGTTAAATGTTTGACGTTGAATTTCATATTATGATTAATTCTGACATGATGGTTTTTGTAGGTATTTCATCGCTAAAGTAGAGACACCATCAAATTGCTAGCATGTGCTAGCTTTGACCTGGACCAATTTGATTTTTTCTTTTATTGTTGTGTTTGTTATTATCAGGAGACGGTGCGGGAAATGAGGAAATTTAAGAATACTGTTTTCGTCGCGGGTAAAAACCAATTCGAATTCGTCGTTAAGACAGGATAACGTCTGTCAGGTCAGCTAGTAATTATTAAATGAACGTGGAGCCTTCTCCAAATATAGGATATCCCTATTGAAATTCTACTATTTAGTATGATTGGCAAAAGAGTTTTAGTCTTAAACATTACAAATAAACAAGTTTTTGAATTTATATAATAATATTAATTATGATTATTTCAATTTTTTATCAATTGTATGCCAAATTGTGGATCCAACTGGACCCAATTTAATTGACATAACTACCGGTATACGACCGTTTAAGGGTTGCCTCTATTGGAACAAAATTGCTGAATTATTCTGATTGTTAAATTATTGCAGGCACTTCCACAATTTGCCAATAAGGCAATTGAAATTCGCTACGTTCATTTCGTAACATGCAGTAATAAAATTGAGGTCACCTCGGAATGGTGGGCGAATAAAAATACCAAATTACTCCGTTCCGATCGTGACTTTGAACTTGGTTAGCCCTCTTCAAAAATGCCGAGTAATAGCGAACTTGACCTCTTTGCATCGAATTCATTATCGCAAATTGCCTGAAATTTTATTTTAGAGTACCTTATGATATACTACGACGCTATATTATACGACGTTTTATATATGCTTTCAAACTCAGACACACGCTAATAGGTGTTGGTGTCTGCACCAATAGCGAATATTTTTTTAACGCAAGGTATTTCAAGTTAAATTTTTGTTTCGGATATCGTAAAAAAAACACGTTTTTAAGTGGGAAAAACACGTAATAATTTGACGTGAACAGTGTTCAGTGTAATCGAAAAATTATATTAATATTCTTTCTTCACGTGATTCGAAGGAAGAAATCAGAAATAGTATAAATGTTTCAGTGGATCCTTTGGTGTGAGCGTCCGACTCGGGTTTTTCAATCGATTCTATCATGATGTATATATATTCTATTTCTGAGAAAATGTTTATTGAAGTGGAAATATGAATAGGTATTATTCAGTTCATTTGACGATTGGTCATTCTAGTTTGCCAAGGACATTGAAATTTATTACTGTTAGGAATTGAATTCGTCAAAATTAATTAACGTTTTTATAAATAACTTAATATTTTTAATGAATTACAATTTAACACATTAAAAGTTTTTTCCAGTTTAAAATGTTTAATGTACAACAAACAATATTAATTTTAAACGCGTCTATGTGTACGATGAAAGGTTCATTTGTAAATAAATCTCCAAGTAAATAACGTTTTTGATAGAAATATGGCAGTTTAGATGTGTTACTATACTTATAAACTGAATTATTAAAACAAATGATATTATTTTATGAAACTGCCACTTCACTGTAAATTCTTAATAATACCTAAATGATAGGCACTTCATATAACGACAATGAACATTATAAGGTCGTTGCCGCAACTTAGTGTCGTCATCAGAATGTCAAACACCCAAAATCGATAATTACAACAATAGAAGCTCGAAATAGTAGCCATAGAAAATTACGCTCATTATCAGCAAAGCCCTCAATTGCGCACCCATCACTGTCCCTAATTACCCCTGCCCCCTTTCCCTCCTACTCTCATTGAAAGGTAGACCGTAAAGCCCGACGTTCAGAGGACTACGCAAAAAGTAAAAATTAAAAAGGGAATACCTAGATGAAGTTTTATTTATTCCACGGATATCGATCTAGCGGCTTTGTTTGTAATGTTCCAGCTTTAAAACATTTGATTTTATTTTGTTGCCGGGGCCGAATCAATTTGTTGTTTTATTGGAATGAAACAATAACTTGGTGATTATATTGATATTGATGAACTGTGGTGACGTAATGACTGGGGTTTAGAACTATTGTCGAAACGCAAGCGAATTGTCTCCGGTTCGGTTTTGGATTAAATCAAAACTATAAAGTTTTGATCGTATGATTGATGTATTGAATACTCGTGATGATTATAATTATAAAATTTTAATCATCACGAGTATAGCCGTGCTTTAGACACATTAAGCAGCTAGTTTTTAAGCCTTAAACCACTAAAATGCTCTCAATTCTCAAGTAAATCTGACAGAGAGGTTTGTCATTTACATATGCCTCACCCTCTTTCACCAAATTGCACTTTGCTCGCTTAGTAGAGTATAAGCCCTTATTTAGCTTAAGCAAGGTCTGTGCCAAGTATTTGTAAGCATGTAGTTTTTCATTTGCTTGATAGATTGAATTGTACATGAGTTTATCGACAAGTCTTTTTTTTTAAGTTCTTAATTGAATTTATTAGAAACAGATTTTTTTTAAATATTATCGATAAGTATGTAGTTCTTAACATATTCGGCAGAGGGCACTTACCGAAAGTCTAACGGTTGATACAGCAGAAAAATTTCATCGCCTACGATAACTTGCGGTTAGCTCAGTTGGTAAGAGCAGCACGCGCGATACGTGAAGGTCGTGGGTTCGATTCGCGCACCGCAAGGGGAGATACAATTTTTCTGTTTCTAATATTTAAAGTTCGCTAGTACGGCGTTTAGTACTATAAAAATAATAAAATCGCTTAATTGAATTTGACTTCGAGTCGTATGTACTTAGCACCACCTAGAGATAATCAATTAGAATGATATTATTCGTTCCCTTCGTTCTCACAGCTACCGAGCTGAGAGAGCGAAGGGAACAAAAAATCGATGCTATCGGAAGCGAGGACAGGTAACCGAGTTAAGCTGCTAGATTATAGCGATAGTTCTTAGATTAACCTCTTTATTTTGCTCTTGTGCTCTGCAGTTGTCGCTTAGTTAAAATATATGATGAAACTGCTCAATATTTTGGTGTACTAATTAATATTACCTCGTATCTTATATTTTTCTCTAGCGAGTAGCGAGAGCTCAGTTTTGTATGGGAATTTCAATGGTTCGACTATTCTTTAAAAGCCAACTTATATTTCTCGCTAAGTAATAAGATTACTAGTTTTATTTGTAGTTAGGTTTATATGCCGTAAGTTATAATGGGAAAGTAGGGTGAAAGTAAAAGAGTCGACAATCTTTGACTGTGGTGCTAGATAGTAGACGACAAAAATATTTATCATGGTCTGAAGATTTAAGACTGGTGTATTATATCAGAAATAGACACATTCATTCACTTTGACCAGCAGTTATCGTAGACAAAAATGAGTACCTAATATTAGTGACACATTGAAGTGTACTTTTTCGATTAGTCCGAGTGTCCTGTTATTGTCAGATTGTCAGAATCCAATTTTAAGCTCATCATCATAATACAAGTCATTTAAAAAACGGGAATATCATTCCTCTTTGTTTGTAAACGTTCACCCTAATGGTACAGGTCGATAGCCTAAAGGTCTTAAATGACTATCGGGGCGTATCAGACAATTGGCTCTGATTTAGAGGGTCCCTACAATGATCAGTTGGCATAATGAGATCTCTCTCGTACTCAACACGCGCAATCGGAAATTTGAATCTAAGCCTTCTTGATAATGGTAGGTCTGGCTCACTCCGTAAAAGAAACTTGCGCGGGCACCAGTGTTGTAGACGCCATCACCACCGCTTTTGATATTAAACATTTAAACTAATTTAACGGGTCAAAACTCTGACACCATTTTTATTTAGTAGTTAATACGAACTAATTACTGCCCGTCGTTTCGGTTAGGTTGAACCAACCGTGGTCACGAGCTAACTGGTCTTGTTCGCCTTTCAGGTCTAGTATGCGCAATACGTCAAATTTCTCGCATGAGACGACAAAAGTTTCTATACCGTCGATTGGGTGATAGTACACCGTACTCGCATTTTCAGCCAATCAGCAGTCGACACATTGATTTTGACGTTTGTTAAGAGCGCGATAAAATTTAGTCGTGAGGCGCATGCTAGGCCTGTTTGTCTGTACCCCCGTACAGCCTGCAAATCTTCATCAACACTCACATTCTCACATAACAAAATGTTATTGAAGTCACTTCGACACACTACCCTGACAGTATCCGGAATTGTTTTTGATCGTTCTAACCGCGGTAAACATTTGTTAATCACTGGATTCCATGCTGATGACTGATGAGCTTTTGATATTAATAAGAGTAAAACAATTTGCTGTATTTATGTAGATTAACAATGATACGCATAAATAGTAGAAATCAATCAATCAAGTCTCAACGACTACAATTAGTTCGTAAATAATATTAAAAAGTTAACATAAAAGATAAAATGCACTTTTTAACTTTGATTTTATTTTTGTATTTATAGACTGCATAAATACACTTTACGAGCAAAGTTAGTACATGAACCAACACGATTAACATAACTGGAATAACTGAGCCGGTAAACCGATTGGTTTGTATTTTTCTGTTAATTTTATTCCCGTCTCGTGTTACATATTCAATAAAGATGATATTTTTGAATATCTGACAAAATTTTGAATCGTGTTCACTTTGGCCTATTGTCAAATCTTCCTGCGGCTGTAATTTTCTTAAATTACGTGAAATAAAATTTTCAACCAGTTAAAAATGCCTAGAGTGTAGCGTCATTTTGTCATTAAATGAATACCCATACAGTACTGGAATAAAAATGTTGTAGTAAGTAAGTTAAACATGGAATTTCAAACTAATTTAAAGGAATAGATATAAAACAATTGTGAAAACTTATTTGGTTTCTTAAATGAGTTCATTTATATCTTTATTACAAGTTCAAAAGCAAATATATTTTTGGGCTCATCTATCAAAACTTTTCTTTTGTTCGACGCGGGTTCATAAACTATTACACGTTTTATGATCGATGGACGAATCAAACACTTCGAATGGCATTGAAACATTGCGCGACGTAAAAGAAAATGGCGGTATCAAAAGCGATTTCCAATCATAACGAACAAAACGAAATCGCTTATTCGAGCCGCGAGAGGCGCCTGAAAAAATAAAAGCGACCAATTTTCTAAACAGAGAAAAATAACAGTCCGATATCAATCCAATAAAAGGCCAGGAAGGAAACAGCCTTCGAGTAAGCAATTGTTTGATAGAGATGGAAGATTAAAATGGGCACGGTGTGAGTGAGAAGGGAGAACAATTGCGAGGAATTTCCAAAGAGGAGCGAGAGTTAAAGATCAAGAGCTAGTGATGTTTGAACACACCGACGTAAACTCACTGGAAAATACTGAAGATTGTTCTATTGGTGAAGGTCACGAAATCTAGTGACTGTCCTTAATTAGTTCGAAAAAATGAAACATATTTTTTCAAAGTTATTTTAGTCATTTCTTCGGGCTGAGGTTGAGAGTATTTGGGCAGTAGAATTCATCTTTAAGTATAAAAACATAATAGAAAATACCACTTGATTTTGGGTGCCATTCACCTTAATTAATTTTCATTAGTGTTTAGTGTTGTACAGGCTGTATAAAAATATATTAATATCAAAATAAAAACAAAAAATACGAATTATAAGTAATCAAACTGACAATCATCCTACACCTAATTTAAATCTATTGAATTCTTTCAATCAATTTAACTTCTTCATTTCAAAGCATTAAAGGTATTTTTGGTATGCAAGTGTTTGAATGTGGTGCATACAGTACTGGTCATTCACTACGAAACTTCACTGAGCACATTATACCAAAAACCAATGTGAACAAATATGTATTTTTTTTATTTAATTAAACAAAAAAACTTACTATTAATGTTTTCTCATCGAATAAATCCACCAAAATTAAAACGTTAGAAATATCATTCGCAACAACATTTTTAGTAGTTAACTGTAAACTGCTTACTGTCACACGTTAATTTATTTCAAATGCTAATAATGGAACGCGGAAGTGGTAAATTCTACATAAGCAAGTATATTTTTTAAATGTCAGAGGAGTCTCCAGGACCTATTTTAAGTATTTCTTGTAGCTAGTGCTCTCCAACTTCATTGGTTCTTTTTCCGTAAACAATAAAAGTTTTGGAAGTTGGCGCTTACGCGGCAAGGGTTCTAGGGTAATGAATAATACAAATAAATTATTCACATCGCGATCACGTTGTCTTTGCTATTGCGACCTGTTCCATTAGCTGGTTATAATGGAACTAATTTATGAAGTCACCACTGTGGGTGGAAATTTATTGAGGAAATAACTTTTGAATTATCTGCAAATATCCCTAAAGTGGTTGCCATTCCAATACCGGACCGTGCGTATAATAAGTTTCAGTATCTTTTTCGAACCGTCGACACTATCGTGCAACGGGACCGAAAAGCATTTTAAGCTGTTGGTCCCGATTGATAATATTCATTAGAGACCATCTGACAATAAGTAATAGTAGAAGGAATCCATATCAAAGGAAGGAAGAAACACATGAGCTAGCAACGAGTTCCATTTCTTAACGATACGGCAAAGATAAGAGTTACCAAACTTTTTGGTTTGCGACGGAATATTTTTCACGGTGCAGCGAAGACATCGTCTGCCGGCTTGTGGTTCTGTGGCGAAAAGAGGGACGGGAAAGTGAATACAGTTCGTTGGAACACTCACCATGACAGAGACAATTTATGAACGTTCAACAAATCAATGCCTCTACGAAGTTGAAAAGGTTCACGGTTCTCAGTAACCTCTTCGTCGTCGATTATGCGCACAGCCCTTCGCTGCAACCTATCAAGGGCATCCATAAGGTATGTGGCGGAATCGTCCTAGAGATGCGAGCAATATTCCAGGCAGGACCGAACTTGAGTCTTGAATAAAAGACAAAGCTGGTTCGGTTATTTAACTGATGGGACAGACCTATATTTTTTAAAATTTACCCTATTGAGGAAATAGTAAACGTGCGAACTATGGATCCTTATGTAGATGCCGCAAATTTCGCTCCATAGATCTAAGCCAAACAAATAATAATAACGACCGGTATTATTCTAATATTCTTTGTTTCAGCTGTTGAATATAAGCTTTCTACATTAGTTTCCAATATGAAAGCTTAGTTTAAACTTTTAGTTCTAACCGAGTGGGTTTACAGCTATAATTAGTTTTGTTTATTACCGTGCCTGAAATTATTCTGATCTGCAGGATGTCAGTAAAGTTAAAAGTTGTGGGGAGAGAAAAGTTAGGAGTCTCGTTTAGGCTAAATTTATGTAGTTTAAAAGTAAAGGTAGCATAATAATTTAATACTTATACAATTATAAATAGATCTTGTCTAGCGCGATGGAGTAATGGTTAGGGGTCCTGGTAGTAGAACGTAAGGTTCGATCGTTTTTGTTCATTGTCTAGATGTTTGTATGTGTATTCAAGTAGGTACATGTTGTGGTACTTCTGTTGGTTTTTATGATGCTAGTTCTTAAGCTATTCACTTTTAATTTGATGTGATGCTTTCTGATGTTCATTTATTAATTACTCGCGGACACGACTTCGTCCTGTCAAAAAGGTTTGGAATGTGGCATGACTCTTCAATTTTAAGTTAGAAAACGCTTGTACAGGAAAAAAAAGAGTGTCTTTAGAGTTTTCCCGGCAATTATTTGAATTTTTTTCGCCAACCATCCCTGGACTTAACCTAACATTAAAAAAATAATTGTCAAAATTGGTGCTGGTGTTGTCGAGTTATGCGCTTACGAACACATTTTGCGATTTATTTATATATAATAGGTTATTATTTTTAGAACTAAATAAAGTGTTACTTAAATCGAATGAAAAAATATTTTTTTACTTTCAGTTCCCCATTACTCAGACATGGTCGGAGCTTAAAAATAAACTATAAGAGGGACCCCACACTAGCGTCTTTCGAGCGTCAGCGTCTTGCCGGCGACCTCCGCACACTAGCGTTGGTTGGGCGTTGCGTCGACGCGGCGCCCGCTCAGCGGCGACGCGGCGCCCGCACAGCGTCGGCGCGGCGTTTGAGCGGCACTTGCGCTGGGCGTCCTCCGCACATCGCGCTCGAGCGTCGCGCCGCGCACAAGCCATGTACAGTTATTTCGAAAATGGAAATGTAAGATTTGAACACACAATAAAATGTTTTATATTGCAGTGATAAATTAATGCTTTCAACTTGTCAAGGAAAAAATATATTTTACCTATTTGACACATGGCCCGAATAGTCAACTTTAGTATTTATTTTCTCGAAAACTAAAAGTTCTTAATTGAAAATGGGTTTCTTCGGCAATATGAGTTAGTATTTTAAGCTACATCCATATTTGCTTACGTCGACGCGACGTCGACGCGACGCCGACGCAACGCTTGCGCAGCGGCGCGGTCGAAATGACGAACGCCAGGACTGCGCTCCACAGGCGCCACGCTGGCCCGACGCCTGCGCAGCGTTTATTTTATCAACAGTACAATGATCAACTCAATTGTTTCGGCCCGACCGTGTTTTAGAATCAGTAGGTAGAAGACTTTTTGGCTGATAGCAAATATGGATGTAGCTTAAAATACTAACTCATATTGCCGAAGAAACCCATTTTCAATTAAGTACTTTTAGTTTTCGAGAAAATAAATGCTAAAGTTGCCTATTCCGGCCATGTGTCAAATAGGTAAAATATATTTTTTCCTTTACAAGTTGAAAGCATTAATTTATCACTGCAATATAAAACATTATATTGTGCGTTATTCAAATCATACATTTCCATTTTCGAAATAACTGTACATGACGTCAGCGCTGCGCGACGCTCGAACGCGATGTGCGGAGGACGCCCAGCGCAAGCGCCGCTCAAACGCCGCGCCGACGCTGTGCGGGCGCCGCGTCGACGCTGAGCGGGCGCCGCGTCGACGCAATGCCCAACCAACGCTAGTGTGCGGAGGTCGCCGGCAAGACGCTAACGCTCGAAAGACGCTAGTGTGGGGTCCCTCTAACCTTCACCATTTTACTTTTTATCTTTTTCCATATATTTTACCATTTTTATTTTGTGACCTCTGTGGCCGAGACGCGAGCGGGCCGCACTTTGTTTTTTTTTTATCTCTGAGGTCCCGGGTTCGATTTCCGGCCGGGTAAATATGGAAAACGAACTTTTTCTATATTGTCTCGGGTCTGGGTGTTGTGCTACCGTAATTGTTTCTGATTTCTGTAACACAAGTGCTTTTGCTACTTATAATAGAAGCAGAACAATGTATGTTTTGTTGTCTTAATTAAATATTTTTAAATAAAAAAAAACCTACCAAAAATATTGTTCTACAGTACCTATGTATGTAAATACTTGAAATGTGAAATTGAATCTCAAAAAGTGTACCGATTTTTTAATTTTTAATTTTATAAACAAATATAAATCACCAAACAAAATAAATTTTGCTGAAACCATTATTGGTGAAAGCGAAATAATAAACACCTGATATTGAGCGTAGACAAATAAATTTGACTTTATGAAAAGTAAATTAGAATTAACTTGAAGCCTTCCAAGAATAACGCCGCTTCACATTAATCAAAAGCTGAGAACTTTATTTAAGATACTTCCCTGATCGTGACTACAAAAATGTTTATTAATGTTCCAATAAAAATATCGTGTACGTGTGGTTAACATGATAGCCTAGTCATTATGTGCATGAGGAAACATTATGGTGGTTATATATTTTTTATTAACTTGTTTAAATGTTCCCATATTTTTAGATACGCGCTAAATGTGTTTTACACGAGTTGGTGAAAATCTTGAACCCTTTTGTTGTAGACATTCCTCTATTACGCACACACGGTTTATCTCTTCTTTAATTATGCAAACGGTTAAGGATTGAAACTCTCTTCTGAGGTCCCTTTTTCGAAACCGTGTAATCTGGATATATTTAAAACCGAAATGATAAACACCTTCAAGTTTTAAAATTGGACAAAATATTTCATTTTCAAAATATAATTTACATTAGTTTATTAAATGACAAGATTCATATAAATGCGGAACTTATTGTTCCAGAAACTGGTAGACTATGAACACTAAATGGTACTGTAGGTAAATAATTAGGTGTTAAAAGACATACATTTCTTAAAACGGAATATTACATTCATCTTTATTAAGAAACACTGGAGATGAAATGAATTTTCACATAAAACAATATAACGGACAAAGTTAACTTACTTAGTGAAACATAACGACCTCTTTGACGACCTCCGTAGCCGAGAGGCGAGCGGGCCTGACTTTCCGGGTTCAATCCTCGGTCGGGTCAATATGGGAAACAAACTTTTCCATATTGTCTCGGGTCTGGGTGTTGTGGTACCGGTTTTGTTTCTGATTTCTGTAACACAAGTGCTTAAGCTACTTACCACAGAATCAGAGCAATGTATGTGATGTTGTCCAATATTTATTATTTATTTATTTATTATAATGTTATTATTAACACTTAACTAAACTAACAAGGAATTTGTAATTTGTTGTATATTACTTATGTGGGTATATTTTATTAACTGTTTGCGATTAGATATTATACAGGTCAACTTCTACCACAAAATAATATTGCTTCTGCTACAAACTGGCATGTAATTATTCAGGCGTTGAAATTAAATACGAAAATGCTGCAAATGAAAACGCTATTCCAATATTTAACCAGCTCTTTCGTCTTCACAGATTTTTAAAATAATTCCACGGTGAAACTTGGAATAATAAAGTTCCTCTAAAAGTTCCGATGAAATGTTTTGTTTTAATCAACGCGTTCGTAAATAAGAAAAGAAGTTTTGCTCACCTGCTCTTGCCTATTTGTTGCCAGTGCAAAAACTGAGGCGTGATTTTATTAATTAAGCAGCATAGTTTGTGGGCAACACCGGTAAGCTCCAACTAGGGATGCCATGAGGTTGAAATTGTCGCAGTAAAGCGAATAGTTTATTTTTGTAACTAGTATTGGCAAACATTAGACCCAAACCATTGTTTATTGCATTTAGAATAAGTGACTGATTATTAGTTTATTTTAATATTTATTTAACAAAATTGGACAACTTTTTTTTTATTCACTGTAAATTCAATGAATGCGGTAGATGATAAAATGACTAAAAAAATGTTTATTACTATGAGTAGGTAACGGACGACTCTAGCTGGGGGCGTCCACCCAGCATACCTACTTAATTTTATTTATTATTGCCTTGACTGAGAAACGAACCTGTCAAAATATATTAAAGTATATTACAACATTATTGAGAATTTAATTCACTAATTAATTCTTGAAAAATATTTTAAGAACGCTTATAGCTAACACGATTTTATCCAGCTTGACTATAATATTATCGTAATTACGGACGTTATTGCATCCGTATAGTAAAGTCGATGGACTATATGCTATATTACAATCAAAAACGATCTCTGTAAGAAATTCAGATAAATTTAGTCTGTCAATTGTAAATCAGTGATTAATCATGAATTCATAAATAAATTCCTAATTTATTAGAGTTACAACTGGTAAAAAGCACTTGTAAAAATATCCCAAAGAAAAAAGGTTAGCTTTAAAAGATCAAGTAGCTGGCAGGTAAATAAAGCTTGTTTAGCTTTCGCGAGGTCTCATAGCTACCGAAGAAATTAATTTAAAAAGTTAATTCGACCTCCTTTGGGCTACTTAAATAAGGGAATAGTCCTGAGGAGAGCGGATGAATGTTAACCCTATTTGCAAGTAGCGCAAAGTTTGCAAACTGGGAAGTTTGTTGGCGTTTAAAGTTTGTCGGAATACCGGCATTAAAAGAAACCTCATCAGCAAGTCTAGGTGTGAACTCCGAAATGTAACTTCGACTGGTTTGCGTTTCGTAGATATGTGTAGTGAAACTGACGTAACCGTTAGTTTGAGAAAAGGGAAGGAACGTTTTTAATTGAAAGACTTCGTTGCACAAAAACGGTGTAACAGATGAACTTAAGACAGGAGCATTATCTACAAGTCAAAGTCTACTAGTAATGGGTCGTACGGTGTTTGTGTATGGGTATGGTAGCAATAAAATTGTACGTATGGAATTAGAAATACTTATATAATATAATAACAAAAATAAACTAAGCACCTTGAATACATAAATGTAAACGCGACAGTTCGTAATTTCTTAGTAAACAACCGTCACATAGGTACTTAAACATACATTTGTCTGAATGTATGTTAGTTACACTTCCACGGAAAAACTACGTGTATAGATAAGATATCACAACATACTTGATTGGTACACAAGCGGTACTAGCCTGATTATAAATAAATAAATGCGAGCTCCAATAAACTCAAACTAAGAATTTCTCTTGATACTATCCAACGACGTATATGACTCGACTCGACAGAGAATCGAACCCGGAGCTTTTCACATCTACCTTAGTCACTGCACCATCAACGTCGTCAAAAGTCGAAGGCGCATTTTATAGTGATACCACCCGGGGCCCAGGGGGATAAACATTTGTTTTCTAAAGAAAATAATATACCTACGAGTATTTTCGTAGTAACCACTTCACGCTACTGCGAAACAAATATTTTTTCATCTGGCTGACATTGCTTACCGACTCAGAAAGTTCGTTACCATGTAAAGTTTGTCGTAATACGGGTATTAAACGTCTTCCAGTCTAGATGCTAACTCTTTGGAGTTAGCATCTAGACTGCAATATATTTTGATATAACATCCTCTAATCTGTATTAAATATGGAAGGTGGGCGGCGCGGTTAATACGATGTTATAAGCCAAAACTTAACACATGAATTGGTATTATTTAAAACTACATAAAAGAAAGAAAGAAATTTATATTTATTTACCTTAACAACAAACTAATTGGCAGTGTAGCTTAACACAGAAAATTGTATGGTCAATTGGGTTCCTCAGCCAGTGCTGCTACGGCATTATTCTAACACCGCAATAGCGCTGGCATTCTAGTGGAACCCACCTGCTTGAAAAAATAATTAAAACCAGGGCAAGTGGCGATAAAAATTCGAAGATTAAATCTAATAAGGTAAAAAATAAATTGAAAATTAAATTATAGATCCCACAAGAAACAAAATAACACTTGTACATACATCGTCACCTAAGAACACAGATAAAATTATTAACCATCGGCTTGGAACTGTTTTCTGTTTTACAATATGATATTAATATTTGCTTTAAAATAATTATATGGCATTACAATAAAATCAATGTGTGAAAACACAATTGTGCATAAAGTTAACACAAAGAAAGTTGGAAATTAGTTGGTCAGTGCACAACGACCTACCCTAATCAGACAAATTCTGGCAACCAATAATGGGCTTTAATTTCAACGCCATAAAAAACTAATTCCCTTGAAAAAAATTACAGATAAGAGGAGATAGATTTGTTGTCACATGTACATACAAGTTGATAAGCAACGGATAATACACCAGCTGTAGTAAATATTTGTCAAACCATTTGTTGATAAAAGTATTTACCTAGTTACTAGTTAAAGGGGTTTTATTTACTCTGATAATCACTTTTTTATGATAATACATTGTTAGAGACATAAATGCAGTTAAACAAATAAAGGACTACGTCAACCCTTAATGTTTGTACAACGAATAGTCTTATCGCTAGTGGTGACAATGCCACTCAGCCGTTGAATGGGCAAAACTGTTAAGAAATAAAAAAGAGATAAAAATTGGTAGGAAAAAAAAGGTTTCAACATTTTACAAAAATACTGTTGTATAACTAAAAACTTCAACAAAACAAACATAGAAAATATAAAAATAGTTTACGTTGCGTTTTATCAAATTTTCTTCCAATTTGAAATCTAAAATCGATGGTAATCGGTTCATATTAATGGAAACTTAAAAAAAACCTGATCTGTTATTGTTTAACTACGTTACTTGAATGAAAAAAATATAATTGAAGAGGCATGATATGACAGATCCTTTGTAAAATTAAACCAGATGAAAGATCCCAAACAATAGGGGCAAAAAGTGGAATCGTTCGGTTACTGACCTGAGCCAACATTTTGGGAGCGTGAGTGGTAAATAAACGATTGGAGAGGATCCTGTCGGCCAGATGATAACTTATCGGAGTATGATTAACATTAGTGCACTTTGCGTACCAAGTCGGAGTTGTTACGAATAAATAATACTAGTTGCACTTATTCAGTTTTAAATGTTGTTAGCAAATGATGCATCGAATAAAGGTGTTCGCAACTAACACTACCTACAAACTAGCCAGTTCAGTCTAATTGGGTTCAAATCTGGGTCATTTAAATCTATACTTTGCTGAAGAGTTGTTGTGTTTAATCACACTATGAATAGCAATTGGCGAATGCACCACGTGAACGGACCCCCTTTCGATTGTTGCACCGATAACAGGGTATCTACCCTGTTATCGGTGCAAAAAACAACCGAATCCGTTATGCTGAGTTCATTACTATATCTATCGCTTATACGGATTGTGCATGAAGTCGTGTACTACCTAACATTAGTGAAGACATTTTTAACAATTAATCAATAATTTATTTGCAAGAATACAATTTTACAATTACATTAGGTCTTAAAATTAATGTAGTAAGTAAGTTGTTAGTATTCTGTCTGCAATCAGACGTGCAAATATTATTCATTGTTTATATTATTAAAAAAAGTAAAATGTATTAAATTACAAAATAAATATTAATAGTCAATAAGAAACATTTTTTACTGTAGTCAACAAATTCCCTAACACTATAAAAACGATGGCTTAGAAGCCAGTCGGATAGCTTTGATTTAAATTTATTACCTATATGTATTTTTATGTAATCAGGAAGCAGATTATACAATTATATTGACATATTGTACACGTATTATTATTATTTGAAATCTATACATCTATACATATAAATAAAATCGGAGTGTCTGTAATAGTAAAATAACTGCTTCTTATTACGTGTATTAAAAATACGGTATATATACCAAAATAACTTTTTTTTACATTTTCTGTCTGTCTGTCTGTTTGTTCCTTGTTCTGAAATAGTTGGATTTGGTAGCTGATGTAATAAGGAGTAACTTAGGCTACTTTTATTTTAGAAAACTAATTTGATTTTATAAAAAATAACGAAATTCTGTAGTCCACGCGAACGAATTTGCGGGCACAGCTAGTAATAAAGAAATATAGATTAGATTTAAATTATCGTAACAATTGTAGTTGAAAAGGTGAGTGATGGAGATAACTCTACTCAAGGATAATTAAATGTTCTTAAATGGTATCAGTGAAAGTGATTTAACATGAACTAATAAAGACATCACATTTGGGTTGTTATCTAAGTCAATGATACAATAGGACATGCCTCGTGGTGACTGCAATATCATGTTTATATTGTACATAGAACTTAAGTAGCTGTAAAATTATTTTTTTCGTTTTTATGAGTAAAGGTTCCTAAATAATTAAATGCCGAGGACTCTACTAAAGAATAATTAAATATGAATTAATGGTATCAGTAAAAGTGATTTAATATTTACCGACAAAACTGAAACACTTATCTGTAAACTAAGAGTCTACGATAACTGCAATATCTTGCTTACTCATATATTGTTCATAGAACTTACGTGGCTACAATTGATTAGCTTATTTTAATTAAAATAAATAGGGAAATCATTCAAACATAACCGAAATTTCATTTAAAAAAAAACTTTTATCAATCAGAAAAAAATAAACTCGTTATAATAGGTAAATCAGTGCACAAAGACTAAAAATGATAAGGGTATCAGTTAAACTACAATGGTGATAAGATAAATAATAACAAAATAGGTAAATTGAAAGGCGAAGTTAAAAGGAGAGTAAAAGAAAAACAATACTCGCACGGTATTGAATTGCCCAAGTACAATACGCCCAACGGACGCTCCGTCCTTGTTTTAAATGGAACAGAACATATGGGTATGCATTTGATTGATAAGGAAAGTGCCTACATGATAACGCACGCAGGCGGCGTGTTTGTTATCGCTTTGAACTTAATATGTATTTTATTTTAAGTGCTATTCTTAATAAAGATGTTGGTAAACGTTTGCTTAGCCCAAAAATGATTGAATTTTAGTAAATAGACTTATTCACAAAAAAAAAATTGAAAACAGTATGATTCAGTTTTTTGATTAAAGATTGATGTTTTGTATTTGTGTTGAGGCTAGAAAAATATATCTACCTACCTCATAATAGTGTTTTTTTTAGTTTCAGAAAAGTTTTTCTGATGAAGACTGGACCTTATAATTAAAACGTAAGGGCCCTTTAAAAATAAGTTACGTACCTACATACTACATTATATCTATGCTATGAATCGTATTTATCAAATTAAAATTTAAACAATGACATACTCAAAAGTATAGAAATTATTTTTGTCTTTATATATCACAGATAATTTTGATTACCTAGAGGGGATTACCCTACATTATCAGAACTAACACACCACATCCAGTTTCATAGTTAGTCGAAACCATGCCGCTTTATTATCGAATTACTGATTTATCAGTGATTTGAATTAATCAAACGATAAGGCTCGTGTCTGCCAGCCACGGCACGCGGCATTTATAAAAAATGCTAGTCGCGTCGTATATTTTACGTTTTTCCGCCGCAAATTTTATCAAACGCGTCGAACGGAAGCTAGGCGATGCGCACATCTAGCCGCATCCCGTTTCACTCCTCAGCCAATCGCCTCCGACCTCAGACCAAACGGACCTTCGTATGCTCAGTTCCCTCAGTCTCATTTTGGCTGCCGGCGCGCTCGCACGTACCGTATTGATTTCCGTGCGGCAACTCGCGAGCTTTCGAATTTTACCTGTGGATTGTCAGTGACATGTGTTCTTGATTAAACTCCTGTGTGTGATTATCTGGATTAGCCCTGATACAAATAAACTCATCTAACGCACCAGGACACAGGACCCCATTCAAGGTTGGTGTTTATGCATTGCGAATAATAATGCGATTGGATGCATTCGGAATGTCACTTGGCCGGTCTTCATGTTAGAGTAATGTAAAGATGGTTTAAGTTGAGGAATTTAAAATTGTACACTCGGAAAGTTCATTGACTCGCTGGCCTTAGTTGTTTTTTTTTGTATTTTTTCTGGTATGACCGGTGCGTAGCGTAGGAGGTGTTTCTGCGCTTAGTCAATCATTCCCAATTTTTGTACTACAAAACGTAAATTACCTTATTTGTTTCCAATACTTACCGTGTTATTGTTATTTTTAATGCATCCGATTTTGAGCAATTTAGATAGTTTGAAAACTTTTATTGATGAATTTTAGAAATGGCAGATCATTTTAATTGTAGCGAGAAAAACGTATCAAAATTTAATTTAGTACTGATACCAGATTTTAAATAAACTCAGGTTTTAGGTAGAAGACGTTAAATTAATACGATAAAAAAACTTTAATGATTATTTGTTTTAAGCCAAAAGGTGTCATAATGAACAAGAACAATAGGTTATATTTCACGAAAGCCAGTCAGTATACATTGGTCAATTGTATTCAAAATTTACACCTATTTAAACTTACGTAGTGGTGCTACCTACGTCATAGTTACCATAAGTGTCATTATACTCAAAGCAGCTTATTTGCATATAACTGTTTCGAGAAACAGCTAATACCTACCTACATGCCTGGGTTTTGATTCTATCAGTAAAAATTCCAGTAGAAAGCAGGTCATTTACGAATTTGTGTATTGATAGTCGATAACAGCATTTTTACTTAGAAATGCATCTCAGATACACTTTCAATTGAAAATGGGATTAATAAATTTTTCGAAAATTTCTTAGACAGACATAAATTTTAAAACTTCTGTTCGGAGCCAAGGGTGATTATTTTCAATTATACTATATGTACTATAAATTATTACTCATTAAAACTTCAATACACTTCAATAAATTCTACCGTATGTTTTATGGAATTTATTAAGGCTATAGGTAGGTATAGTCTTATATAGGTTTAAAATAGCGTAAATTATTTTTTTAACATTAAAAAGAAACAGAAAGATTTACTGGTCGTATCTAGTTATCTTTTTACTAATCATACCTATAATCCGACAGGATACAGTAATAACACTAAAAGCTAAACCTATTGTTGTTTATCCTTCAAAACATAATATGACTGCAATTACATAAGTTTTTGTTGATGTTCAGATTTTGCGTTTCCGAGGTTAGATCCATGTCAAGGAAACATGTGTAAATGCTTAAATAGTATGTGCTTGTTTGTATTGGATTAAAAAGGGCAGGCGTTGATCCCAAAATTATCCAGGTATGTAGTACAATATTTTAGATAAACAAAACTAGACGAAGCATCAAATTTGAACTGGCTGTTGACAACAGCTGTTCCTTATCAAGGCCATATGGTTTTCTGACGTCATTATGTGAATCATTGATGGAAAATATCTCATAAATTGAATTATGCACTTAAACGCTTCTGGAAAAAATGCTCGTCCATTAAAAACACTATTACCAAGCTCTTTTATATTTCACCGAATAGTGCACACAAATGCGGTAGAACTCGTATAAGCTGAAAATATCTTATTGAAAGAAAAGAAACTACAAAAAAGTAATTGCGACATGTTATTCTTGACTAACCATTAAATTGATTGTAATCAAAACATTAAACGTAAGTTACGTAAAATGAAAATTATTCAAATAATAAATTATAAGTCGAGTAAAATGCCTATTTTTACATGTTTGCGATTTTAATAACTTTTGGCGCACTATAAATGTTAATAGGATAATCTCATCTATTAAACTACTAAATTCCACCTAAATCTAAGAGGTTTTGCCGTGAAATATAAAGGAACATCTTTTAAAACTTTCGTGATTGTATTATTATTAGTGTGATTTACCGACGAAAATTAGTAATTAGTAAGAAATTAATATTTCACTTGGTTTGACAACGTTTATATCTAGGTGTAATGATATCACTCAAAGTTTATTTAGAAAATCTTTTTTTAATTTTGTTAATTTAAAAAATAATATAATTTTAATAAATTTTTATCTCCGGCTAAAATATCTTCCGTGATATTTTCGGAAACACTTTATGGCTTGTGACTTGATGAACAATAAAGCACACTGTTTTATGTCTCGAATATAAATTTAGCTTTAGCTACAAACTCTTTAGCTGCCACCAAAGTCTCTTAAATAATCTCTCTCTTAATTCTTAAGCGCTTTGTTTAAGAGGCAATCAAAATTATGCATGGTGGATTCCATATTTCTGGGACGTCAACAACTCCTGGGAGTTTCGTTCCCCCTATTCAAGACCAACTGGTACGGCAATCTCAGCTCCAAGATTTGGATGCGTGCGTTAAACAATAGTCGTAAATTTCACACAAGCGCCTAGTTTAAGCCACGTGTTCCTCGAAAATTGTATGGCCGCAGTTGAAATTACATATATTTGGGAGATCCAATTTAAAGTTCCAACTTGATTGAGAATTTGTATTCGCGCTTAAATTTGGAGGGACTCTAATATTGAAAGAAAATATTCTCAACTAAACAAATCCATAAAAAAAGACCATCCACGATAAAACAAAGGGTATTTGTTAACCGTTTCCACAAAAGAGGGGATGTTAAGGAGGAGTATGAGCAAAATATTTATCAATAAAAATATTTCTAGCAAATTCAAATCCTGTGTGACCTATTAATATGGAACAATATACTTTAACATTATGTTTACAGTCTTACAATATTTATGTTTTATTTACTTGAATTACAAAATGAACCTATTAAGAATTCGATCCCTAGATTATACTAAACAATTATTTCAACACAAAAAATGGTCTCTGAATCGAAAAACTAGTTGTATCATTAAATTGCACATTAGCATTTACTTTCTGTTGTGTCAATAAAATGCGAGCAACAGCTTATCCAAACCTCAGTTGCTTCTCAAAAATAAATTAAAATAGAATGCACATTTTAATAAAAACTTTCTAAGACGAGTGTACCTTCTGCCAGCTACGAGTATATCGGCACACCGGGCGTCACATTGCGGAATATTGTTACCCTAATGAATACGACGGTTTAATTATACCGAGAGTACGAATAACGCCTTACATACCACCCATGTACGGAGACTGCGGGGATGGCATACCTTATGTGTGGAAATACTACACGTGAAGTTTAAAGTGTAATTTGAATCGGTGACGAAGGGAAACAAATACACAGATTCGAAACGTGTTGTAGATTTTTGTTGCGATTGGATTTTGTTTAATGATGGGAAATTAACTGGGTATGTAAACAAATTAAAAAAAAAACAGTAGTTTTTGGTATTCAAGTTGGCACTTGTCAGGAAAGTTTAGAAGTCAATATTTTATTTCATAGATACAGTCAGTGTTCAAAATATCATTTAAGTTGTAGTTAAAAAGTTATCTGCATGTAACGGACAATTTGGAAAGGATTTAATGATTATCGATGACATGCCGGGGTAAGTAGAATGTCGTAGTAAATTTAGGTTCAGTCGTACTAAGACAGTAAATATAGATGGAATACTTTTAAACAAAGAAATGATGTAGTTAAAAACCTGTTTTTTTATATATTTAAGTTAAAACTTTAGTACGGTTTCTGTCAATATATGTCTATCCATTATAGATTCTTAGGTCATAACTCAGTCTCTGCAACTTCAAAAATATTTTTTACCTCAAGTTTCATTAAATTTTTAAGATGGTAGTATGGTATGGTAGCGACGGAACGAATTTTTAAATCTGTATGGCGTTAAATCAGTTTTGAAAGCAAACCTTACTGTTTTAATGCCAGATATTGATAAATCAGGGTACAGTGAGCAGCGTAGACCAAAGCTACCCTGTGTCAAGACGAAGGTATGTTACACGATACCGAGTCTAATTGGATAAGTGACGCAACGGAGAGTTTTCTAGAGTTGTGTGACTTGCGAGCGATTATGTCGAGCTTCCGTAGCCGGAACGGCGCCGTGGGAACATCTGGGAGATTGAATTGTGTTTTGCTTTTTTAATTTTGAAGAGTTTTTATTTTCGAACACGATAGGAATTTTAGATATTTCTCTGGAACTTGAACTTAAATATAGATACAAACAATAAATTAATAAACATCACATACATTGCACCGATTCTGTGATAATACTTGTGTTACAGAAATCAGAAACAACAACGGCACTACAAAACCCAGATCCGAGACAATATAGAAAATATCGTTTCCCATATTGACCCGACCGGGGATCGTACCCGGGACTTTAGAGACGGCGCGTCGACAAAGTACAAATATATCCTTTATATAAATAAAAGTACACTTTCATATTTTATATATATATATATTTAATGTTTCGGCAGTCCGGTTAAAATAAATTATTTAAAAATTAAAATTCTTTCAAACTTTAATTGATTAAAATTAACCGAATTTATCTGTGCTTTACTATCTAAAAACTGCGTTTGTATTTGTTTGTGGAGCAGTTAATTGATTACGTGTTATGTGCGTATCATTATTAAAAAAGTGATTTGGTCAGTTAAGTCAAACCACTTACGAAATGCCAACAGTGTAAATGCAAGTTATACTTGTTCTGTTTTTTGTTAACTCGTATATTCTTCGTTGCAGTCGAGTAGCGTATCGACGTTTTACCGCCAACTTGCGGTTTAGCTTTGATGTAGGTACAACGGTGGCGTTTAGATTAGATTTTTACTACCGCTCGTAGGTACATCAGGTTTTTGTTCCTGTTTTGTCTTTCAAACATCCGGTGTTTTAAAGTTTGTTCTTAGTAGATACATTTATGTTTTACTACTTACTTTGTTGTAATTGTTTTATTTGCACCTAATTAAGAAGTCAAGGTGGGTGTAGGTTTATTTCTATTCTACGCAAAAAGTATTAAGTTAATTTGTAGTAAATTTGGTTGAGGGACAGACTAGATATAATACATACGATGAAATTACGTATCATACTTTTTATTACGAAATTACGCAAACGAAGTCCGGAAATATAGGAGGAGCATCTAGTATTAAATATTTGTACTAACTGCTTTACCTGTCTTTGTTGAATCAATTAAGTGTATGTATTCAATTGTAGCATCTGATCGCCTTGCAGGTTGTCTTGATGGTACCTATGGTTGCATTCAGACAATAAAAACGTGGGTGTTATGCTGCGCTACTACTTTTTTTGCATGGCATACACATATGAGTGCTATTTCTGCATTTGCTGGAATGTTAGTACAAGAGGTGATAGTGTATTTTATTTATGAGGTCTAGTGGTGGATCATAGTATGAAATAGGGCGTACCGACATTTTTAAGCTTGAATGCATTTCATATGTAATAGAGATAAATATCATTTGGTTTCTTTTGCGGTTAATTACGTAGCAAGAATAAGATTAATAAACTGAGATATCCTCAGATATATTTTGGTTTACTGGCGGTAAAAAACTGTTTCCAGAATTAAGATTGATAAAGATGAGAAATAATCTATTATATTGAATTTTGAAAAGTTTTTGCTTTTATATGTAAAAGAGGCAAAAATAATTTGAACCGTATTTACCAGAATCTAAATGTGTATCTTTTTATTCGTTCGTATTTTTATTATACAATCAAGAACACTTAATCTCACAGTACTTACCGTTCATTAATTACTTATTCATCAATTATCACCTCTCGTACTATGATTATTGAGTTATTGCGGATGGTCTGTTACATTCTCACTTGTTACGTTGTTGATGACTAATTTATTGTCAGCGATTGCAAAATGCATTGGTGCAGCACCATTATTCTAGTTATTGAGATGTAAATTTTATTATGTGGGTGGGCAAGTTGATGTTTGTGTCTCTGCATAAAAATGTTGGCTTAGTTAGTGGTAACCTTGTTGAAAGATTATCGTACTTGAAGGAAAATAACGCGCGGTAAATATTGTTTTCCCAATATATTTGGCTATATTAACTTTTGTACAGTATACTGATGACGTATAACTAATTAGTATTCAATTTCCTCATTTTATAATTCCTATACATTCTATTTACATTATTTATTTAATTCTTTGCAGTAATGTATAATGATAAATCAATCTCTTATTTAGTATGAGAATTTCGTGCTTCATGACAATCCTGGTACTATTTGGTGTTATAAAATGTAATGAAAGGGGACCATAAGTTCATATGGTTTTGAACTATTATTATCCATACTAATATTATAAATGCGAAAGTAACTATGTCTGTCTGTCTGTCTGTCTGTCTGTCTGTCTGTCTGTCTGTCTGTCTGTCTGTCTGTCTGTCTATCTGTCTGTCTGTCTGTCCGTCTGTTACTCTTTCACGCCTAAACGGCTGAACGGATTTTGATGAAATTTGGTATAGGCATACGTTGAATCTCAAGAACGGACATAGGCTACTTTTTATTAGAAAATAAGGGGGGGATGGGGGTAATACCACCTTTGAAAGTTTATATGGAAAAATGTTTATTTTTGAAGTTAGAATATAGCTCGAAACTTGGATTAAAATATAAACTACTTTTTGTTTCGAATATTAGGGGAGAAAGGGGTAAAACCGACCATGAAAGGATGTAGTCCACGCGAACGAAGTCGCGGGCACAGCTAGTCTTCAAATATTTATTAGCATTTCTACAAACAATATAAGCTGGACGGTATAAGTAACAAATGAAGCGATATTGAGAATAATAAAGAAGAAAATAACTCTATAAATTGGCATAAGAGAAAACAGGAGAGAAAAAATGAATTGTCAATATCTGTCAGTCAGACAATTTCTTGATTTTTTTCCAGTTCATATTAAGTAATAATTTTGTTTTGTTTTTAATTCAGTCGAGCGATGGCGTTTAATTGATTAGCCGAGGCTGATTGCGGCCAGCTAAGTCAAACAGACCCTCAGACAAATTAAACTCTTAATGATAATCCACCGTTAAACGTGCACAGTTATCGTTGCTACGGATCGTTCTGTCAACGCCAGATGTCATGCGTTTTTGATGCAAAACAGTCGATTTTAATATGGAATCGTTTATTTTATTATAAGTTTCAACACTTTGTTAGAGTATTCTTTAAACTGACTACCTCGATTACCTACCTCTACAATATTATTTTTGCGGAAGAGCTGAAGTTAAAAAGACGAAGTTATAGACCAAAGTTCAGATCGATTTCATAATAACTGTAAAATATAAGCGAATCCGATACACATTTCAAACGTACAGAGTCATTACACCAAAAGATTTGTCACGGCAATAAACATTATATAATTAGAAAACTAAAACAGTAATGAACTGCATTTATGCTGCAGTTAATGAGTAAAAACATACAAAATTTACAATCATAGTTCGCACCAATAAATTAGTCTAAGCTTAGATTTTCCCTTGGCCAGATCGAAAACACGCTGGAGCATACAGTTTGGATTTTGCATCGACCTTATGTCGTTGGTATAAGAACTAATATAAAACTGCAAGTATTTATTGACGTGCTTTTAACCGATTACCAGATGACGGAGTCCAACTGGAATATCTAGCACATCCAGTCCCAAGCTGATTTAGAAAATTGGGGATGGTTACTGGGTAAAAGCACAAGGATTCCATTAGTTAAAACACTTTTCATTTCAATAAATAAATAAAAAGTACGTTGATATACATATTTCTTGGTAATATTGGTTACTGGTGGACTTAACAGCAACATTTTAGTCACCTACCTTGTTTACCCAACCGGGAATTTGAATCTTAGATACTACGTCTTTAATGTACATAGACAAAGAAAATTGTTTTCATCAAAAAAAATATATAACATCTTTTCATTAAGAGAGATTAAGGTCCCTTAGAATTAGACGTTTTTGATAGCGCTGAAAATATGAAAACGATATATATTTACAATCATCCATACTAATATTATAAATGCGATTGAACCTCTAGAACGGATATAAGCTACTTTTTGTTTACAAAATAAGGGGGCATGGGGGTAATACCGTCTTTGAAAGATTAGCTGGGTTTTTTTTTATTTATCGAAGCTAGCTCGAAACTTGGATTAAAATATGGATCAATTTTGTTTCGAATATTAGGAGAGACAAGGGTAAAACCGACCATGAAATTATGTAGTCCACGCGAACGAAGTCGCGGGCACAGCTAGTTTTTAATAAATATATAGCAGGTCAGTGAAGTATGACGAATTGTCATTACCTTGGTTTAATTTTGCCTTCAAGCGACACTAAACGTTTATTTGTAGATCGATTTTGTGCCCACGCGTCTCTATTTAAGTAGATTAACATGAATTGGTCAATCGATCAATGATGAACTAACAACTTTAATGAAGTTAATAGAATTCAATTACATTTAGTTATTAAAATGCCATTTTGTCTTCTGCAACCATTATAAAATGTGTTTTCTTTAATCGAACATCAAAAAAATACTAACCTAAACAATAGGTTTGCCACAAATTTAATAAGTAAGCCACTTGGAATTGGGCGTACTGGTCACTTGTAAAGATTATAATTCTCTGTTGTTGTTTTATTGTTTTCGGACGAAATTTTTTTCCAGTGCAACATGCTTATATTATCTAGGTTTATCAGAGCCCTTATCGAAATAATTACACGTGGGATGATAAGGCAAATACTTTTAATGAAATAACGTGCAGCTATCCGTATAAATGTGATGACGTTTATAAACTAATCGAAATTAGTGTGTCATATATTTGGTTTTTCAACCTAATACAATTGATTTTTCTTTTCGTCGTCAAGTATGTCTTTTTATATCACGGTGTTCATGTTTGTGTGTTTGTGCTTTTTAGGTTTATTTACATATACTTTATATATAATAAATATTGTGGTACATACTATCTTAGATTAAGGTGTCCATAACACAAGTGCTAATTGTCATACTTTGGAATCAGGTCGATAAATAATGTATTGTTATTTAAAATATTTTTTAGATTTCAAATCGGTTTTATCTTTAAAAGGTACCAAATAGGTAAGTAGTTCGTATTAACTACTAAAAACTTTGTCGCGTTTTGACCCGCGTATTTTAAATGTTTTAATGAAACGCAAAAGTCTTAAATTTGAAAGGCATCATTTATAGTCGTAGATATTAAACAGATTACAATTAATTTTCACTGTGAAAATTATGTCAATTGTACAAAATACTTATTTTGTAGTACTTTTGAAGTGCATCAAGAAATTAAAACAGTATCAACTATATTTCTAGTTAATTCCCAAGAGTTCTAAGAGTGTTCTAATTTGTACGAGTGTTGAAGAGTAGTACTTCAATTTTACAATAATATTATGCGCAAGTGAATGTGAAGTTCCTTAGAATTCTTTTTTCAAGAAATGTACGCAAATAGCTTCTCTTTTCATTTGTCGCCGACAAAACCGTTTATCGTGTTTTGGCACACTGCCTTTTGTTTGCCCGCGAAATGGGGAATCTTTCTGCCAAATATCACAATAACGTGGCTTCCTAACTTTAAGGCGCTGTAAATTGTACTTACCAGTCAAGTGAACATCAGTGAGATATAGCGACGAGATAAAAAATTAAAAACTGTCTCGAAACTGCTTGTCAAGGCTGTTCTTCGTTAATTTCAATTTGAAGCTGCTTTATTACTTTATCAAAGTTTTCTCAGACCACAGGTTAAAGTTTGCTCCAATTATTGTCTTAAAGCTGATAGAAACACTCGTAAATGAATCTGGCAGGAGTTGTCAGCACACAAAAAGCATTTTTTATTTTAATCGCGATTGTTGAAAATGTAGGAGCAGTTAGTATTAAATGAGTTGAATTTTATAATAACGTTGCTAAGGATAATAGGTTATCTTTATAAAATAAACAATATTAATTTTATTAGTAACTATCCTGAACGTTTGATTACTATGACAAAATATGGAGGTAGAAATACGCAATTCATAATATTATCCTCATTATAATCGTCTGTTTATTATTTTGCCGTACCTACTTGACCGTTATGTTTTCACGTGTATTGATACCTAGGTGTTGTTGATACATTACTGTTGTCGTATGTTCACTGTGATGTTACTTAGGTTTATCGGTGTTGGAAATCTGCGCGTTTGTTGCCAAGTTACAGGAAAGTGGGTGCAAGACTAATATCATGAATCCGAAAATGTGTTTATTGGTTTGTTCACTTTTAGCGCACCACTCATTCGATGTAAGATTTAAATACCATACCTACGCGTTTACATTCTTAAAATTAAATTTCCAAACTTATTTTACCATCCTTACTCAGCTTTCAAAGGTTCTAGACCTTAAAAGCCCGGGCTTTGAAGGCTTATAAGCTTCGACTCGAGGCTTCGTATCTCGATTGCTTTTTATCAAAACTGGCAACGTTCGTTTATTTACTGTTTTAATAGTATGAATCTCTATTCATATTTCTGTATCAATATAGTAAGATTTGAAATCAGCCGACACGCATTGCTGGCAAACGATGTTATTGCAATTAGATCAAATTTTTGCTTCTTGCATTGTACAGTAGTTTGATCTTTGACATGGTTCAGATTAATAGTGTGATTGATTTGTTTATCGTGCATTGTGACTATCTGTAGTCGGGTCGACGCCTTCTTTACGATGAAATCATTGAGGAAGTTGAGAATCGCAAATGTTGTTGTTTACAACGTCATGTGGCGTCTCATTCACTTCAAATGAAGTCAGAGGATTTTTTAATGGTTTGCGAGTTAACATAATCGGACTTGTTACGTTTATCAGTTCACACATTACATACTATTGTGATTTGTTTCTAATATTAATATCTTTGCTACTATTGTACGATGTATACCATCGGTATCGATATGATTTCGTAGACTACATTATGATCATTATACTGTAGTATTGATGTGATAGATTTAGACTTTTGTGTCGTGATTAAGTACTGACTATTTAAAATTAAAATCAAGATCATTTACAGAAGACGATAGAATGTATTAATAAAGTAGTAATTCACAATTGAGATATTTACTTAAAGAGAAAAGCAATGTAGAAAATATATACCTTTCTCATTTGGATTTTTTTGCCTAATATATAGCCTTGTAATGGGTACTAGACAATTGAGGCAATTTGTATGCTAATATTATCAACGATACTTGTAGATAAGATAAAATTATTTCACGTTATTGCATTTTTTAACTATAGGCAATCCAGTGTAATTTTGAAATAAATTTTGTATTCTATTTGAAATATGACAAGGATCGGTTGTTCTTCCAAAACTAAAATGGTAAATATAATGACAAGGTTGGAATTTTCAAGTAGTAATGTTATCAAAATAACGTGTAAAAGTGTTTACGGTACTCTGCGATTATACATCTGCTTGTAGACTCATTTAAAGTTGCTTCTTTGCTATTATGCACGAAAAAAGCAGAGGACGTGCATGGGCGTTTACCTCAAATTAAAAAAATAGAGAGCAAGTGAAAACTGTTCGTATCTCCGAGCACATGAGGGCGATTTCCCTTTCGCAACACCCCAGTGTTTAATCTACATCGGAAATGTTCGTGGCGATTACATCCGAGCGGCGACAATGCTGGGACAACAATTGCGCCGTTTACCCTACTTTATTAGTCGTGTTACTATTGGTAGAATGGAATAAATAAAAGTGAGAACTGACCTTGAATGTGTCGTACTGTCTGGCTAGCTCGCAGATTAGTGCTCGGGTTAATTATGTGTGCGTTGTGTTATTGCGCACCTGAAAGTGTTTGACTGGCAGTAATAATTAGGAAGAATAGAAGTTTGGAAGGACGCTATTTTGATTTAAGCATAAGCAGCTGATTTTATATAGCGGATTGAAAATGTCTTTGCAATTGTTCCAATTTTTTCTTCATTTAGAAGAATTGTCGAATGATATCGAGCTTGAGTGGTATTCGAGTTTCGCAATGAGAAACACATTTTGGCGATGTTTTTTTTACAGAGGTTAAGTACTACTATTTTTAAGATTTGTTTCAATATATTTTACCATGATCAATAAGGGATTTAACAATCTTTAATTAAAAATTTTAGCTTGAAAAAACAATGTTTTTCAATCAAATGATTTTGTGAATGTAGCTACATTACCTACTGCTAACACGATAAAGATACCTTTATCTTAAACTTATGACCCTTCAGAATCCAAATTGTCATATTATGAGTTTATTTTGCAATTAAAAACCATAAGTATGATTGTTGTGATGGGTGAACTTTTACTTTTTGTACGGATTATTGTACGGAACCCTCGTTGCGAGATACCGTTTCGCACTTGGCCTTTTTACATTTCTTTTTATAACGATTCACATAGCTCTAAGAAAAACCAGTGTTAACATTAATTCTTTTATTTTTGTCATTTTATTCTACCGACACTACCCAGTTTTAGCTGACTTATTTTCCATTAGGTTTATTGTTTCTATTAACATAGCTTACTTTGTACTTAGGTGATGTCCTGATAAATATGCAAAATGAATGTAAAACATCCCACAAATACGTGAAATACATAATAATGAGGCGCTCTGCCAATACTTTCCGGTATTAAAGCCCCTCGAGTATTTTATCTTTGGCTCGTACTAAAAATGAACTTGTAGTGGTGTTTAATCAACTTGGAGGAGGTTTTTTATTCAAATACTTCTTTTTTTTCTTAACTCTTGAATTTGCCGCCAATACTTAACCAGTTTGGATTTTTCTTTTTTATTTGTGTGGGTTTGCTTGCATTTTTATCTGGTAAAGGCCTGATGAAATAATTTTGTTATAATCGACGGACTCATAAAATTCAAAAGCGTGCTTGGACAGTTTTCTTAACCTATGTAGGTATATTGGAATTATAAAACTCCACTACTGATGATAGAATCTCTGTAAAGCTTTTCTCTATATAAGAGTGTGCATATTTCGGTTGCGATGACTAAAAGTTTTGAAAAAAAAAATCCATCTGGAAGGTTATTCTTATAAATTGGTCTATGATGCTGTGGTTTTCTAGCATTATGTCAAACAAATTGGTCATAACTATTCTAGAACATACATATAATTACTTAATATAATTTGAAACAATAAAAATATATTACGTAGTGACTTTTGGTTGTAAGCCGTCCACTTCAGTTTCCTGTTAGTTAATAAATTTCCCAGTCTGATACCCACGAATATAATTTCGTTTATGAGTATATAAATGTAACACGGGTTTTTGCTGCCACCACCACCAGTCTCTTACGGGCTATTTAAATAAATTTATGTGTGTACATATTTTAAGTCACCATTTTGAGACGCAAGTAATGATGCATGTCGGATAGTTGGTAATGTGTTCTATTTGTAATTATGATTGCTGAACAGCTTTTAGTTCACTCATTAGGATGGATCAACAGCGGTCTTAGTGGTGCAACAGAGCGCTGCTTAGTGGCTTTATGTAATATAAATAAATAAAATAAATATTGGACAACATCATATACGTTGCTTTGATTCTGTGGTAAGTTAAACCACTTGGATTACAAGGTGTCTGTAATCCAAGTGCTTTAACAAGGAACAACGACGGTACCACAACACCGGGACTCGACACAATATATAAAAGCTCGTTTTCCATATTGACCCGATCGTGGATCGAACCCGGGACCTCAGAGATGGCGTGACGCCTAAGTCCGACCCGTTCTCCTTTCGGCAACGGAGGTTGCCGAAAGGGATTGTCGAGGAAAAACGATCAGTATTTACAGAACCTTAGCCGAGGTATCACGGTTACCTGGAAACTGCAATGTTTCTGTGTAATGATTTATTACGTACACTTATGAGATAATATTTTATTGGTGAGGTATCATTTGGCCAGGTTGTACATCATAAAGGTATGATACACAAATGTGGTAGGTGACATAATGATTTGATCTTATAACCTCTTAAGTACGCACAAGTTAATGTCGTCTATTGAATTATCCAAGAAAAAGGGTACTTACTACAAACTTAATGAATATTTCAATGATAAACATATATGGACATGATTGTCTGCTCGCTCGCGCACCAAATTTTTAAGTTCTCTAGATCCAAATATTGTAAAGATTAGGATATCTACTGAGTTTTTTGCTAGATTCTTCTCGGTAGGATTAGGTTCCGAACCGGCTGTAGCTACAATTTTGGTTTATATTCATTTTGACGATGCATAAGCGTTACTAGTAACCAACGTGAATTAATAAATTGATTATGATTATTGTTCTTTGAATACTAGCATTTCAAATTTTAGCTATGAATAATTAAACAATACAAAAAAAAACACACTCAGAGATAGTAAAACTTAAACTTGTTTGCTTGTTTAGAATCAAGATTCAATATCTTTCTAAAAACCTACATTCTTATCTTATTTACCTTAACTTTAATGTATTTCTAAACTTACACAATCTTAAAGCTTACGTTTTTGGAATTTTGGAATGTGATTCTAAAAAAGCTAAACTTTGTTCGTCTTATCAAAGGCGTAGTTTTAGTGTTTGGGGTGGACTTAATTTTTTTGGTGTTGTACAGTGATGGTCGGCAGTTGCGAGAAACGAGCATAATGACGTAATAAAACTAGTCGTAAAGCAACTCTGTAATGTTCGTATGCTATTAACATGCATTCCCGGTGCATAGATATTTTGTAAGCCCCGGTTATACTCGACGCTTGTTATGCAGTTAAATTTTAATTTCATTGTACTGACGGCTGCAGTGTTGAGTACTCATTTTTACGTTTTGGCATTAAAGTTGTCAGTGTATACTGAGTACTAAGTACGGAGAACTTGTTAGGATATACCTATTTTATCACAAAACTGGTATAGTGTGGATGAATAGTAACGCTTTCCTAGAAATAAAGAACATGCAATAGAAAAAGAAAAAACTGTAAAAAAAGAAGTTTAATACGTGAAGACTTGGCCGTGAAACCTTATAGAACATTTACTTATTACTGTAATCGCGATTGCAATAAAAATCCGCACGTCTACTACTCGTTTGTATTTTATATGTATATATTATCCAATAACTTTTTTTAAATGTTTGCACTTTAGGTACTTGTTTTGGTCTTGACCTAAGATTTAATCTTGCATCTCTTTTTTTTCTTTCGTTTTCTCCTTTGTAAATATTTAGGCGGTCTTATCGCTTTCTAGCGATAAGACCGCCTAAATTGTACTATAATTTTTCTGTAAAACCTATTTCTGTAAAGATTTTGTGCAATAAAGTATATCTATCTATCTATCTATCTAAATATTAACATTTACGTTTAACAAAAGGCTTTACTTATATTAAGAGAGGTAGGCATAGCAATTTATCGCTCTAACTGGAGCAGCCCGACTGGTGAAATACCCCAACCTAACAGAAGACCGCAGCCAAATAACAACCACTTCTGTGTTGTTGTGTTCCTGCGTGTGAGTAAGGTTTCCAGAGCTTCTGGGGGTATTAGTAGCAGGGGTCAAGCTTTGAAGGTAAGGGCGACAACTCCAGTAACAGATTTATTATGCTGTACTTGTCACCCTTAAGCTAGGGTCTCATTACCACTTAACATCAGGTGGGATGAGGTCAATCTTGAAGTGCAATATTAAAAAAAAAAATTAAAAATAATAATAGAAATTAGTAACCAATAAAGTTTCGTAGGTATTCGTAGAAATGAAAAAAAATAGTCAATAGTCAAATGTTTTGATTTACTTATGTAAATTACATCAGTAACGGTTATGAATAGTCACTATATAAATCGAATGATGCTACTTCCGATTTGGAACCTATAACTACCGAAAAGATACCGGCAAGAAACTCAGTAATTTTTTTTACAAAAAAAGCTAGTTTTATCGCAAATTTTACACAATTTCAATTCAATTATAAAGGTCCAAAACGTCGTAGGTGCCAATCCGATACGTGGCACATACGACGTTGTTAGACGATCACGATTCACAGAAACTGCCCTGCTTTCTGAATCCGGTTAACCAATTAGACCTTTAAATGTCAGATTTCTTGTTCCCTTTATGCAGTTTACTGACTTTAGTCCATCGATCCTCAACTCGCATGCTACGTCAGGAATTCGGTGGAATGTGGTCGGGCTGAAAGCGTAGTTGATCTTTTATATAGAACACCCGGGTTTTATGGGATATATTAAGTATTATTTTCATTATTTTTCATTTTCACAGAAATAGATCTCGCTATAAAATTCTAATTGCTACCTATCACAAAAATTATCATGGCTTTAGTACCGGGCTATGATTTCCGATTGCCGGGTCTAGCAAAATCTGTATTGCATACTTTGAACATAGCTCGCGTTTGTATTATAACCGATTCGTATTTGGTTCGAGTTATTATTAAGCCAGTACTCATTGTAAATGAGACTTGCTTTCATTAATGGAGGCTTTAATCCTGCAGTAGGGCAATAAAATAGGCTGAAATGCTGCATTGACGTGAGAAAATTTGGAAGGGCGTGATTCTTGGACCTTTTAAGGGTGGAAATGCAATGGTGCCCCGTTTTGTGCCTCGGGAAAGGCAGCCACGTATGTGGGACTGCTCCGCTCATCCAGATCGGAGACTACTCACTAAAACCTCCTCATCGCCTATTGAATATAGTAGAATATAGCTGCCACGGCGCGCGATTCTTGGGCCTGCGCTCGCCTATGAGATTATTACGAGGCCATTCAATTAACAGACAATAGTCGGAACAACGTTATTGGGCGTCGACTTTCCCACGGTCAAGACCGTTACCCATCACCTCTGATGCGTTTTATCACCTGTTGGTCGTTAGTTGTGGTTTAGCAGGTACCTATACTTGAACGAGAATGGCCTCGGGTGACACCGCGGTGCGAGTACGTCGTTCGTAGGGTTGGTACTATTTAATTTAAACCGATCGATAGGTTAATTGATGATTCCTAATGAGGTGGACAGAAACTAAAAATTGTCTACGAAGTTTTTTTTACCACATACCTATTGAGGCAAAGGATATTACGGTGACAGTAATTTCCTTTATTTTATTTCACTGAGGTTGACATTTGAGGAAGTGCAGAAAAGGTCTTTTATTGTTTCATTTCAGAGCTCAGGTCTTCATCGTCGAAATCAAGTCCTCGTTACAACTATGGCCTTCACCTTAATTACGTCGCTAGTGAAATGCGAGTCGGTGATCACGAAGCCGAGCTTTGGTCAAAAATCTGTAACATACTATACTTGAACCGGGATTCGATTCCAGCACCCCAAAATAATAGCTCGGTATTTACCCCTCAACCATCGAGGCGTCACAAACAAAATAAAGAAAGAGGAGGAGCAAAGCATTCTAGCAAATTTTGCTGGAGAATCCAATATCACAGCGCTTGGAAAACAGAGAAGAAATGTTCCATTTAACGTGAGGTACTTGGACAGTATTTTTAGTGCTGTTGTGGTTTGTGGCATCATCTTTTTTCTACTGCCACGCAAAAGTTCAACGAATGTAGGCAATGATTGCACAAACGTTTTCTGTCAGCTATTGGTTGTACTGTCTATTTTATAATAGTCGTTTTGGGTTAGGTGTTACTGTACCTATATTGTATGTTTCAAATATTAAATATCCAGCGAGACTCAGCCACTAATCAAATCATCTACCCGTCTTGTACCCGACATCCTAAGCTACATTTATATCTCGGCACAATGAACTATCGGGAATAGTAATGTTGAGACCGTCGTAGCCCTAGATACACCTAATAAGTACACAGTCTACCAAGTTACTCGAATAGTTCCCGAGGCGACCGAGACGGCGATGGTCAATCACCTGTCTCGTGGTGCCGGCAATGGAAACCTGTTCGTCGCGACTTGGCGAACCGTCCATTTCTTACAAGGCGACTGTAATGTTTCGATCTTAATCTTTGCATCGTAATGAATGAGCATCGTTCGCAGGCAAACGATCGGGCAAAATTTTTACATCAACGTGGAACACTACACTGCTAATAAAGTACTGCATCTGATGTGTGCTGCCTTTTTAGGTCGATGACATTGAAGAACATATGGTAACTACATAATTGCTGGATGGAATTGTGAGACAAGCGAAAAGGCTTTTGAATTAAAGGTCTGTTAAACGATTTATATTACTCAAATTGAAAAGTAAATAAATGAAGGAAAACTGTTGTATGATTAACTGTTCGGCGAAGTTCGTTTCGCCTTAGAGAATTTTTTCCCGCTTTTCTGTTGAAATTTTTCAAATTTTACCAAGGATCCCTAATTTTGTAGCCTATGTCAAATTGAAAGAATGTAGCATTCTATTGGTGAAATATTTTTTTAAATCGGCTTAGTACTTCTTGAGCCTATTCATTACAAACATACAAACATACAAAAATAGGTACAAATCTTTCCTCTTTATAATATTAGTGTAGATACAAGGGTGTAAGGAGGTTGTTTCCATTACTGAGATGGCACGGCATAGAATTTTAGGTGACGAATAATAATATACATTATTTTTTACAATAAGATTAAAATTGCAATGTTTATGGATTTTAAAGTAAGCAACGGTGTATTAGAACCATTAACATGGAAATTCAATTGTAATATTATCATAAGGTACATTACAGTTCGTCACCTAAAATCCCTTACCGTGTCGTCCCGATAATGGGCGCAGCCCCTTACGCAGAACAAATCAAGCCGATATGCGAAGGAATGTTTAATTTAACATCGTAGGTTAAATAAATAACTTTGTTATTTTCATTCTCTTGTTAGTTCGTTCAGTCTTTCGAATTTGCTGTTGCACTGTTTGCAATTGTATTATTTTTTTTTATTATACTTACTTCACTAAACGTCTAAAACATAGAATTTAATCACGTTTTTGCTCTAATTAGAATTTCACGCGTGGCATGCCAGATCACAAATTGCAATTCCAGACAATTGTTCTTATCATAATTATTAACAAGAGTTTTTTGAGTTCAGTCTAGAGTTAACAAAGGCCGTATTCTTCTCTTACGGAAGTTGGCGAAAAATGAATCATGGCATGTACAGAATATTAAAGTAGCGAAAACAATATGTTTATTTCATGAAATGTTTCAAATGTTGAACGATGTCGATTAGGTCCCGCATACTGTTGTGCTTATTATAAAAGGTATAAAAGACTGCTTTACGTTTCGTATATATGTATGTGTTTGAAATACGAATTAATTACACAAAAGTAAAATGTTCTTCTTTGCCCTAGTTTCACGCGGGTAGACAGATTTATTGGAGTTTTAGTAGGGATCCCTATTGTTTTAAATAAAGTATCAGCTGGGGAGCGCGTACGTGTGCGTCAAATCAATTTATCATATAGTTTTAGTATATAGTCACGGGAACTATTTTATGCAAACAAATAGAATATAATAATTGTTTATTTAGCAAATAAGGCAAGATAATAAAAAAAATAAACAAAATATGTCCCAAAAAGGCTCCCAGCTCAGCAATATGTCGTGACACTCATTATTGAGTCAAGCGACGCTGATTTTTAGTGGTCGCCTGTTTATAAGTAAAGTAATTCCATAACACAAATTAAAATACGGCACGGTGGTGATAAATCAATCTTTTAAAACACAACATCACTTATCTTAACACACAAATAATTACATATATCTTCTTTATATAATAGTATGGATTTATTTAATTTCATGTTTACTGAGAGTCTCTATCAAGATGCTATTGTAATTTATTAATTAATTTAATCTGTTGTTTAAACGATGAAAATGTATTTTTCAGTCACTTTATTAGGTCCAAAAATGACAGTACTATCTTACGGATATATTTATAAAAGTAATATTAGAGAGTTAGATAAATCAACTCAGAAGTATATTTTATATAAGACGTATTTTATAGTATGGTGGGCAAATTCTCATATTATGCTCATGAATGTTAAAAATCTGTTTTATTATAATAATCTTGTGTTATCCACATTTTACGGGTTTCAATTACCGCACTGTACGCTTTATGGCTATTATAAACACGTGGTACGTTGCGTAAGTAAAGCTGAAGGAAATAAAAATATTTAAAGCGTGTAATTTTAAATTTTTCATATTTCAAAACATGTTGTAAAATCGGCCGTTTATACGGTGACCGGTTATCGTTCTACCAATGCGTTTTGTACAACAATAATGTTCTTATCAACAGTCGACCAATTCTAAAAACAGCATTCAAACGAATATTAACCTTGTTGCAACGGTGTAAAGTGTATTCGTTCTATGTTTTAGAATTGCAATTGTACCTACTTTTTCGATTACAACGATTCTCGTAATGCAACGATGCAGCGCTCGCAGGAACGCATTAAGTACAACCACGAATTATATTAACACTGCTTTCGACCAATTTTGTGGACGTGACTATATGAAACCCATTCTCTCGGCTTTCGAGCCATTATCTAGATCTTAGATAGTGTTGACAAGTATAATTTGTACTATTAAACTTTTTTGAGGAGTAGAAAGGACGTAATTATCTAGACGTGTAAAAAACAAGCTATTATTTTAAATGGGCTCTCACACATTGTTTTGGAACGTATTTCGATGATCTTGAAATAAGAAAAAATACACTTTGAAAATTAATACTTTTTAAAATTACTAGTTTGGATCAAACATTAAAAATTTATGTAACATTTTATACTAAACTAGCGGTCCGCCGCTGACTATACCCGTTTTTCACATTTTCTTCTGATTCTTTGCTCCCATTAGTCCTATTGATAATAGCGTAATGTGAAATAGCCTAAAGCCTTCCTTAATAATTTGACTATTTGTCACAAAAAAAAATCTATTTAGACCAGTACTTTCCGAGGTTAGCGTGGTCAAACAAACAAACTCGTCAGATTTAAAATATTAGTTTTGATATTAACTTGCAATATATTTCCGTTACGTCATTTTTGTTTTAGGAAAACAGAGATAAAAATAATAAATTAATTTAAAATGACTAATCTTAGTTTTTTACAAAGAAATACAGAAGTTTCTATTTACTCTCATTTTACTTAGAGAATACACCCCATTGCATAGTAAATTTGTTACTAATGTTTATATATCTTATAAAAGTGATTGTAAATCAGATAAAGTCTACGGGAGTGATATAAACATTAATCAGCTAAAAGTTGCATGTATCATTGTAGATATTAGAGTGTCAGATGGATATCTGCGTTATATAATAATTAGATTCGCCAAATCTAGTAACTCTAGCAAGCTATCATCATGATCTAGCGTAGATATTTAACGAATATTACAACTCTCTACTTTTCAAACATCCTGTTGGCTAACAACTATTTCACCCACTTGTAAATGGTAAATTATTACTCAGTCTACGTCCGTCTGCAACACCTGCGTAAATAAAATAATTAAAAAAACATGCGTTTAGCCAGAAACTTATTATTTGCTTCGTACATTGTGAACTTCAAGGTTAAATCTACATAGAAATAGGATTTGTATAGTGTCTCGAGTGGATAGCTCACTTTCTTTTTATACTTTACTTTTAATAATAACTGGCTGACTGACAACTTTGATTGCGCTGAGGTAAATTACCCTAAGCGTAAAAGATCGGGTTCGACTCTTGTTTAGGTCAATTTTGGAAACGAGCTTCTCTGAATTGGAGTAGGTTTGGATGTGGTAGGTAGACGGCCCCAGGTTAGGTCAGTCCTCTAGTAGGTACTCCTTTTACAAGGGAAAATATTAGTTTGATGCCAAATAATTATCTGGCGTATTTATTTTACTATGATTGGACTGTAATCGACCCCGGATAAATATTTAGCTTAAGCAGATGCGCATTTGATACCATGGTTTTATTTTGTGAATTTTTCTAAGTTCGGTACTCCATAAAAAGATGATTTGACGAGCTCCATAGCCTAATAGTGAGTGGTAAGGTTCTGTTGTAAGTAGCGTAGGTACTTTGAATTATAGAAATCAGAATCAACAACGGTACCACAACACACAAATTCGAGACAATATAGAAAAGTTCGCTTTCTATATCGAACCCGGGACCTTAGAGTCCGGCTCGCACGCCTCTTGGTCACGGACGTTGTCAGATTAAATATAATTAATTGGATAGGATTAAAGTGACTCTTATAGATTTAGAAAACACTTGTTATGAAAAAACTTACAAATGTATCAACTACAGAAAGAAACATAATTATAAAATCGAATCTCAACGTAATACATTATTATCATTGAAATTTGTATGAAAACACAAAATACTGACAATTTCAAGTCTTAATACTGTTATCGGTTTATGCGTGTTAAATTGAAATTCATAATGTATAGAAATAAAATACTAAAAAAAAATTTTATTTACCTTTACATAATAATTTGTAAAGGTAAATCAATTTAAAAATGCACGTTTCCTAATTTTATGTTTTTTTTTAAATATGTGAAATTACTTAAGTATTTTAATGCTGGCCATTATTCGATCCTTTATTATTAAAAAGTGATTTGCCAGGGTTTTGTTTAACAGTATTTTTTAATATGTTTTGTTGCGTTGCGTACCTAACTTTACATAACTTTTATTTTATTTTTTGCATTTTTTGTTTTCAGGTAAGATCGAAGTATGAAGATGTAATGTTTTTCTGGCTGGTAAATTATTTGAAAAGACAATATTTTCATTAGTACACCCCATCGTATCGAAAACGAAGCCTCGATTTCGAGTAAAATCACAATTTAAATTCAACAAAGGTCACGATTAGCCGATAGTGTCTCTGTAAATCTTTTTTATTTTACATTAATGTTGCGGATAAGATTTCAATTTGGCACTTTTAGGGGCCTTTTAATTTGTTATCCTGGTAATAACGATTAGGTGCTATTATGAGGTCGTTGTTTTACATAATTACGCATTTAATTTATGTTATTTTAAGTAATAATTGGATAAGTGTTTCATAATTTTTCTGTACCGAATGAAGTGGTCTGTAGGAATTATACTCAGGTATGCAAAATTTGGTTACTAGAAATAAGTTGGTTCTTTTTATATATTTTTTTTTATTGAGGATATCGAATTTTCAGTAGCTAATTTAGGAGACCCAGAGCACGAAAGGTTCAGTTTGTGGCCCAGGAATTCAAAAACGCAGCTTTTTAAATTGGCTTGATTCTTGTTGTGTCTGGGCGAAGCCAGTGATTGGTGTGATTATTGTATGAGGCATTCAATGTTTATGACACATAAAAAAATCCAAAACAATACGATTTTATCATACCCACGTGGATTAATGGCAATATTTAATTGAACGTGATTCAATCAAAAAAATCTATATTCAAAGAGGTTGCAGATATCACTTTTGAATTAATTATCATTGAATACAATGGAAAGTAATTATGATACCGGTTCAGAACCTATTTACTATTGAAGATACCGGTAAGACGGTAAGACACTCAATAGATTTCTTACAGTAGCAGTAGCACTTTGAACTATGGCATCTAAGTAGTTGTCTTTACATCAGTTAAGAAACAATAAGTATCTACTTAAGTACCTAAGTATTAATTTTTAAGAGGTAAGATTGTTAATTTATCAGAGCACTAATCACAGTTTATAGTTACCTGATATGTGTGTAAAGAAAACCCAAAGCCAACTAACATTCTCGTTTAAAATAATAGTTTCACGTAATGACGGCTAAAACCATCCAAGCACCGGATTAGTTTGCAAAAGTTACCTACAATACCCACGTTAATACGCCATTCCACCTTTGGTATTATCATTGTCTACGTTTCCATCCTTCCCTTAACTTCGTATACGTAACGTTACGCGTTACATCTGAAGTTTAGGTCTAAATCTCGGCTAAATATAAACGCGGCAAGTAATTAGACATTTCAGCTGCCCCTTTAATCCGGACTTACGGAGCTCTCAAACTTAACAATACAACTTGGTCGACTAGTCAGTTGTGGATATCCCTAAGTAGGGCCGTCAAATATTTATTAAAGTGGGAATATTTTAAAACTACGGAAAGGATAAAAAACTAACGAGATTAACATGTGCTCGATTAATAATTTTGAAAAGTAGGTAGTTAAAACCAATTGGGGACTATAGTAGTTATGAACTATACAGTTATGTTTTTAATTTATTTGATTCGCCGAAAGTTAGTTTACGCGTATGTAATGAGTATGTAAGTCCATAAATACTGGATCAATTTTGTCATCTTTGTAAAGGTTTCAAATATAAACCGGGATCGTACGCGTGAAAGGGCGCGGCAGGCCGCTAGTTTATCATACAAAAACTGCAACAATAAACGTGCAGTTGTTTCAATATTGATTTATTGTAATTAACAATAATATTCTTGTTATGCTAAAGTAGATTGTTGTTTGCCCTACTGTGTTATGTTAAAAAGTAAAACAAATGCAATCTACAATCAGTAGGTGCATGTATTCAAAGAAATAATTTACACAAATCAGATAACAAAAGATGTTTTCAATGAAATTTCCATGAAAGTACTGAGGCCTAAGTACATATTTATTTCATAAAAGCATTGTTGAATACATTTGTTTGATGATTCTATTACGTCATGTAGTTTCTATTGAAAAAATACTGACTGATTCGGGTTCAGGTATATTATATTTTCAACGGGGATTTAAAAGTAAGTAATTAAATATGTCGACCTTAAAACTTAAAGATATGATAGAAGGTTGACTCTCATAGGTTATTGCAAATTCTATAAAAACAGTATTTTTACTCTTCTTTTTCTGTTCCATTATCTGCAAGAGAAAAAAAATCATATATTGTACATATTGCGCCAGCCCTAATCAAGTCTCGTCTAGTTTACTCAAGCGGGTGTTGGGACCAATTACTGAGCACGTTACGATCCGACCACGGTCCGGGTCCTGAAATATTGACCTTAAAAGGCCATTAGTGTCCCGCCTTACCCGTCGATAAGGCATATTTGACCGTTTAAGGATATGAAGTTGCGATTGGGGGACGTCGAATCACTGTTTCAGATAGTTGCTCCAGGATTGGAACCTAATTGAAAACGTTAATGGCTTGATTTATATGAATACCTATTGGAATAATAGTTATGGATTAACTTGCAATGTTGGGTCCGGTTATGAGATCGTATCGTATTTCCATGGTAATCTATATCAAACTCAATGCTGATATGGAAAGAGGTATAATTTCTAAGGTTAGCTGTAACCCTTAAAACTATTGCGTAAGTTTAGTAAACATTACATAAAACCATTTCTTTTATATCTTTCATCAACGGTTTTGCTTGTATCATTTTCAGGTGCTTTAAATTTACCTGCTATTATGCTAAGAACTGATAAAACGGATGCAACTTAATTTGATTTCTATTATTAAGGAAACATAATTTTTTTGTTATTCCATATTGATGTTTCAGCGGCTTTTATTTCTAGAAAGAACATCACGAACATACTTATCCATAATAATATCATCATCAATAAATCCGTGTGTGAAACGAAAGTGTTGAAAATCAAAAATTACTAAAGTGGTTTTCGAATTATCGTAAAATTTGTAAAAAATTACAATTTAACCATCTATAATTTACGCTTGAAACTTGTTTTCAATTCTATTTTGGATATGGATGTTAGTATGATTGTTTCGGCTTTAACTTTCTATAATTCCTTTATAACATAGATTCGATTGTAGGTATAAATAATTATGAATGTTCAACTTTTTTGCCATAATACCTAAATTGCTAGTAAGTTAGTAATTTCAAAGGTTGATTTGTTTTCTCAAAAAATATTTACCTTGTAAATATTATTCCCTGTCTGGCCTGTTCTTTTTCACAAATCAATTCATCTCTTAGCTTTCATTTGAGGTTTTGCTTACTTAATTTTACAAAGTTAGTAAGTAAACATGCGATTCAAAGTACGAACAATCAAATACAAAAATACTATAAGTATACTCTGAAATCCAAATTACTTCAACACTCTCTACGAATCATCCAATTTGACAGAAAAAGGCCGTGGGTAGGTAACTAATTACAAATAATATTTGAACGTGAAATCGTCTTCAATTCGATTCTATAGCAGTTAGTCATTCACCACAATCATCAATCAAAGTGCACATCGCAACATCATATACTTTCGAATCTGGTGATTGTACTACGCGGAAGTTTGAAAGGTCACGAGAAGAACAGGCGTCCTCTTCGCTTCTGAACGGACAATTATTATTCATTGTTTTGAATCTGCATATACCATCTCCATTGTTCGATTACGTGTTGTCGAATATAGTGTTTGGAAATAATGAGTCACTTCAATACTGTTTCGAAATATCGTCTGTCGGCATCATATTAAATTCTATTACGTCGATTCGGTCGCATCTTATTGTGCTCGTAATCATTTCTTTTTTTATCATTAGCGCTAAATCTGATTGATTACTTCTCGGACTAGTCATCGTTGTCGTAAGTGTGTTATACGATTCAAGTTCAAAGATTTCATTTTCATTTTAAAGATGGTTATCCACCTTTTTATACCGAAATGCTTATGCCACTTTTGATTTTTCCGTTGTAAACGTTGCGATTGCTTCAATAATGATATGGCTTAAATATATTTATTCTTTTAGATCTTCAGTGTCTTCTTAAAATAGTGTCTTCTTTATTTTTAATTTCATGATGGTAATTAAGATAAATAAACTTACATTACTGTTGTTAGTTACTTACAAACGAAAGGGAAATTACGTCTCATAAACGATTATAAAACTCTCGTAATATGATTGTTTAACTATATAGAGTGCGTAATTTATTATCTCTAAACATATTTACGTGTTTGAGTTGAGCTCTACAATATAAATGTTTTGGAAATACCTACATCTGACATGGTGTAGATAGATTAGTTTTCCTGACAGACAAATCAGTTATTGCATGAGTGGGTTATTTTAATTCATATTGGTTTAGACCCATAAAATGATCTGTGACTATTTAAAACTATTGAAATGCATGGAGTTTGTGCGAGATTTTTGTGTAGCAACCGCTTTTATTTTTGTCTACTTAATAGATTTTGTAGGGTTTATTATTGATTTGTAGGGTTAAATATTATTATATTATGAAAATCAAATTAAGAATAATCAAAATTCTTTGGAATTTATTCTCTAAAGTAGTGTTTTATGCAACATAGTCTAAGTAAAGTTATATGTGTGAAATTTTTCAGATTTTAATTGAATAAAATAGCAAAAACAATCGTTGCAATGGATCAAGATAATCAGTTTAACAAAACCAGGGTATTTAAAAGAAAATTTAAGTTCTAGAATATTAAAAATATAGAAAAGAACATCATTAACAGTCAATTTGAAATGATTATAATACGCTGTTCTGTAAAAAATAAATGAAGTAGCTTTTTTATTAATTTTGTAGGTACCCAAAAAAATTAATTCCACTTTTTCAACGTTCCGTTTTTGGTGGTTTACCCTTTTTAATTAAACTTTGCAAGGAACCCAACAAAATGAAATTGTCTATTTATTTAGAATTTGTAAAAAAAATGCGAAGTTTCATCAAGATTACGAATAGAAAAATTTAACAAAAGAAAGTTATGTTCTGGTAAATCATTTTATCAAAGTTTTCTAAATGCTGAGCCTTGTCTATTGTAAGGTATTGCGAGTTATATTTTTGTTATGTGTTTTCCAACCTTTATACTTACTGAGTTAAGCTTCAGCCAAAAACACATCCATCTATGTTATGGATTCCCTGTCGCCATTATTTCATTGGCATAAGGACTAATATCGTATTGCAAGTATTTACCGTGATGTACGGCTGACCGCAATACTTCTTTAATATCCCAAATGAATTTGATGTACAAAATATATTTGGATTAAACTGTTTCGAGGTACATTTATCTTACGACTGATATGTGAGTGTTTATCTACAGTGATATTATAATTACATGGCACATGATAATAAAGTTATCAACAGATAGCCAAAGTAATCTTTATTTCCGTTTAATAGAACATTTGTACTTACAAAGGTTTGACTTTATCTTAATTTGTAATAACATCCTCTCTGAAGATAACTATGTCGAGGTATGTACAACTTTCTTATCTTGGAAATTTACCATTTAGTCATCTGTAAAGTGGGTTTTCGACTGCAAGTATTTCTTAATATATGACATAATTCGTTTTTTTACAACTATTTATGAAAATATAATAGTCATTGGTGGTTCTGTTGATAAACTCAATAATAAACATACCTATATATGCTCAAACAGGAGCATATATATATTCTCCTAATAAATATGTATATGCATCTGGGAGTTTAGCTAATCACCGCTTGGAAGCCACTTCTATTTGCATACTATTTTGTCGAGTTACAAGTCTATAACCTATTTTATTAAGTCATATAACAAAGAAGGTTGATCCGTTAAAGCGAACATAATCATATCTATTTCAATGCTATTTTGAAGGAATAATTTACTGATGTAATTATTTCTTAAGAGTTATCATAAATGAAAAATGCTAATCATCATTCGACTATTAGAATTAAAAACACGCCGTTCCAAACACTAGGGAGTAATTTCTATAATTGTAACGCAGCGCCTAGTTTGTATAATTTTTATGGTGTTATACCTACACACATTAGCAATTAGTGATTAGATTGTGTAAAAGTTAACTACACGCGAGACCAATTTGGTAATGTAACCGTGAATCACAAAACACACGAAACTCGAGTACATCTACCGGTTTGACGAATGTGCGACCGGAATATCGAGATTTGTACAAAATTTCGATTGCGTGGAAACGAGACTTTTTATGTATGCTCAAACAGGATTTTATGAGTTCACAAACCTAAACCTGTTTAGTGGGAGGCCAAAAATATTTTTTTAAAGCTAAAATTATAAGTGTAGTTTTCTAAAAAAATATTTATTAAATGAAAGTAAATTTTTGGATAGGTAATACCTATTTACCATCAATATTTCAAGTGTGTTACTAAATCAATTATGCCGGATTACAATATTTTATAAACGAACAGTTTTAGTTACGAATAGTAATAAATTATACGAGGCGTAAGATCAAACCGTTTCGACTTGTAGTCGGTTGGAGAAAAACGGGTTGTAAATTTTGACACATAGTAAAATATTGTAAACAGGCATTAGTCAAGTAGGTTATATAATATTTTTAATATTTGGTTACGTTATACTAGTGCGTTACCTAGGTGCCTATAGTAAATAGGTAATAATTTTATTTACTTAATAAATCAGTCACTATTTTCAATTTTACAAAAGGTCGACACATGGTGAGGTCATGTTGTGAATAAACAAATTATCTAAAAGATACATTGTTTCCCTTTTTAAACGGTTTTATTATTAAACGGTTTTATTTAGCTTACCCCGTTTGTTTTATTATTTATTATTTATTCTTGGGTCAAATTTAGTAATTCAAATTTCACCCTCTTCCTGTCAATCGATTAATCTGAAATTTTGTATACACTTTGGATTTTGGTGACAATACAATTATATTTATTCATTATCATTATAAATTCAAGATGGCCGCCGCTACAAAATGGCGGATAATTTATGTTTCATTAATCCCATCAATATGGGTATCAAATGAAAGGGCTCAACAAGCAGAATACAATATACTATGAAAAATCAAAATCCAAGATGGCGGCCGCTACAAAATGGCGGATAACGTAGGTTTTATCAATCCCATCATTATGGGTATCAAATGAAAGGGCTCAACAAGCAGAATACAATATACTATAAAAAATTGAAATGCAAGATGACGGCCGCTATAAAATGGCGGATAACGTAGGTTTTATCAATCCCATCAATATGGGTATCAAATGAAAGTGCTCAACCAGTAGAATACAATGTAATGTAATGTGTAATAATAATAAGATTTAAATTTAGAAGTTGAATCTGCAAGTCAAGATTTTGAATCGTGTTAAGGACTGTGTGGCGTTAGGGTGGCTAAAAATGATACGTCGTTAGCGGTACACCACCCAAGTTAAGGTGAAAGGTTAAAACGCGCCGAGAACTGTATGGCATTAGGGTGGATAAAAATGATATGTCGTTAGCGATTTCCCCTCAAGACTCAGGCGCATCTTGTTGTACATAGCCTTGCCCCTTTATTGGACCTCTGGGGGGGTCGACCGTTTAAATGTCCATTACCACGAAATGCAGACAATGTGGATATAGCTACTATAATACCAGCTGATATCAACAAAACTGGGGGCTTACCAGTGGAAGTGGAAATATTTGTGGGGGCAAAAGTCATGCTACGGTCCAATATTGACGTTTCAAAGGGATTAGTAAATGGCGCTATGGGCTACATCAACGAAATCGTTTGGCCTCAATTTCGTCGAACTCAGATGTATGCAACAGATGTACCTTCCGTCCGAATTGATTTCGCAAGAGACGGAGTACATCTTATACACCCGAAAGCCATACAGTTTCCAGCTAAGTACAATTACGGGACGGCTGAAAGAAGAATGTTGCCTTTAATACTATCATGGGCTTCTACAATACATAAAATGCAGGGCAGCACTGTGGATCACGCAGTCGTATAATTAGGTGCGAAACTGTTTGAAGAAGGTCAAGCCTACGTGGCTCTTAGTAGAGTAAGATGTTTGCAGGGACTACGTATAGAGGAGTTGGACTGCAATAAACTAACGGGCAAGAAACCTTGCAATAATGAAGCACTAAATGAATTAAACACAATGCGAAATAAAAACTAAAAACTAGAAAATAAAAATAGGTAAAAAACGTTTTAAGTTAAACGGTTTTATGTTAAACATACATTGCAATGTTTAAGATAAATGTACTAAAAACCAAAAAAATTATAAAATAGATACAGTCGTGGGAATTATAAACTTAAGCAAAGACTAGACTAAAATAAAACTGTGGGGCACGTCAATTGTGTGATAAGCAAGCTCAATTATAAGCAAGTTTTAGGGTTTCATAGTGGTGAGCGAGTAGTACTTTTATCATATGTTTTGTCGATTAAAGACAAACTACGAGCAGTGAAACGATTCCTTGATTAACCGTTTAACTTAAAAAGTGTTTTTACCTATTTTTATTTTAATATAAAGTGACATGTATAGAAGACTATTTAGCTTCACCGAGAAACATTTGCGGCTGATTTCAAATCGAAGGGCAGGTTTCTATTAGACTAATGGTGTCCTATTTGGCCCAATCCTGTGAGTACCTACTTACACAGTACCTACTTTGTTAACGAAAGAAAACGAATAAGAACGCGAATACGAGTATCTACTCGAGGGCTAACAACTGTTAGTAATTCGAGCAACAAAATCCGAATCGAAATTACACAGACGGTCTTCAACGTTGTAAACAAAAAGAAACGTACAAACCGTTATGGCCCCAACATAAATATGTAGAATCTCTCCAGGTTCGACCGGCGGACCGTTAGCGCGCCTGACCATTCATATTGCATTGTTCTTGCCTCGTATGCGCACATTTGCGCGTGGTGCAAGCCACGAGAAAGTGAAAATGGACATAAAGTTTTGTTTTTGTTTTTTATCTAATTTATCTTAAATTTGTAGACTATCGCATATAAGGCGAGCGGGCCACACATTGGCGTCGGGCCATCTCTCAGGTTCCGGGTTGATCCCCGGTATGGGAAAGGAACTTTTCTATATTGTCTCCGGTCTGGATGTTGTGGTAACATCGTTGTTTCTTCTTTTTGTAACGCAAGTGCTTAAGCTACTTACCACAGAATCAGAGCAATGCGTGTGATGTTGTCCAGTGTTTATTTATTTATCATCAAGCTTGCTTGTATTTACCGTCCTACTTCACTTCTAGTTTATGCTTATCCCCAGATTTTTGTTACATAAGGTAGTGAATGCTGCGCATATGTAAGTTTATATACTAATTATGTTTAATGTTAAAATTTTATCTTGTTTGTTCATTTTTAATTTTCAAAACGAAATGAATAAAAACATTCAGCACTCATTATTAGCCTCATAATATTAAAAAAATTAGAAGTATAGTAGAGATAGTAAGAAGTTTAATAATGGGGTAAAAAGTTAAGTTTTTTTTAAGGAAATACTTTTTAACCTCATATTCTTGCTTTTTGTATAATTTTAAAAACGTTGATATCTTATCACTTGCACCATATATTTGTAGAACGAACAATATGCGAGTTTGCGTTTGTATTATAAGCACATCACAGAGTGAAAGAGGAACTAAAAACATCTCCACTTCCTTCTAAAAGCACCGAATGTTTTGTTATATCTTCACAGCTATATAGTCATTTAGCTCAATGCGGAGTGTGAATAATCCGTTCCGGAGCTTGAATATCCTTTTTTACTTTACTTCTGTACTGCAATAGCCAATAATACGAAACATACATTTGAATCAGAGATTTTTGTTGGTTTTGTATGGCTTCCACGTGAAAATAAATATTCTGTAGCGCACGTTTATATGTAGTTACATATTCAGCGTCTTGTTATGTCTTTTCAGATCTCGCATTTCATACAGATAAATTGTGTTTCAATATGCTTTTATTAAAGACTGTTTATTGAGTCTTTTACGTCATTCATTGGTGTAAGTTGATGGGGCGATGATGGTACATTTATTTGTCGCTAAGGAATTTACTTTCCAACGCGATGGAAGATCCAAAGTAAAGTAAATTTTAGTTAAAAGTAAGGCAAGATTTAAAACTTGTACGATTTTTTCTACGTATGTAAGCTCTAGCTTTATATAATTATCATGATATACCTAATGTATATATTTCTTTCTCTCTGGTACGCGTAGGTATTTTTGCTCCAATCAATAAACAAAAAGTATTGCTTAAAGTATACAATAATTTTTCATTTAGTGTTTAAGAAAGACCGTCAAAGAAGGTTGTTAACAAATTGATGTTTTTGATTGTGCTATCACAATCTGATCAAAGCAGTAATTTTATAAAATACCATTTGTGTTTGAACTTAACCAGTGTGTTTCTAAAATAAGATTCGCAATAACCGAGGCGCGCGAACAGATGTTGTTTAAACCGCAACTACTGGGAATGTTGGATGCAGATAGTTTTTATGCTATATACATTTATTTTTAGATTGGTATATCGTTAACCTCGTGCCACCTACCTATTCGATGCAGAAAATGTGCTAGATTTTGTTAGATTCTCAATTAAATATCGTGATAAGAAAATTAGTTTTGTTCATCTTTAAAAATGTTGAGCATAATAACTGGGTGTTTGAACAAACATTAAAGTACCTAAAATTGAATAGTATTCGTGGTTGAGCTTACTTCGTGATTCATTTAAGGAGTATTTTGACTGGCCACTTAGGAATAATGGTTATCACTCTATAAATTAAGAGGTGGAAGGTAGTGGATTCGACTCCACCCAAGACAAACATTCCTTTGACGATTATTTTGTCTTTCGGTGATTTAAAAAATACTGTGAGTTAGCCAGAAGAAGCAACTCACTTTGGGATTAATTAATTAAGTCTTCACAATGAAAGATACCTAAGCATTTAAATAAACCGAACAAATAATTATTTCTGCAATTTAGAACAGTTTACGTATCATGGTATTTTAATTACAAAAAAAAATTATATATACATAAAAAAGCTTAACGTCTAAATTTAACACGGAATCCTCAAGCGTTAATGCACCTTTGGCGTTTACTTACTTATAATACGTTCTGGCGTTATGTTGAAACATGATAATGTTTACACTTCAAAAGGTTACTTGAGTTTGGTAAGGATTTAGCTTTAGCGTTAGGAGTTGTAACGTTAAAGTGCAGGTGACTAACAAAGTAATTTTTTAACAGAGATCAACGACCTTTCGTTGTCTTGTTATGTTATTATTTATTACTTGGTCGTTTCACATAACCTTCAACTTATTTCATTACCAATGTTTACTCATTACAATGTATCGGTGTATGGTTTCTTAGACGTCTAACTCAACTCATGTAATCTACAAGATTAATAATTATGGTTGGCAGAGTGGAACGAATTTAAACAGACCGTTTCCATATTCATATGTGAAATTGAACAAAGTTTGCCCTTAGAATATAAAATTTCGTATCATCATCATCGTTATAAATATGAAAGTACCTAATGAGTACGTTGTTGGAAAATGTAGTAATTAATTAGAGTCTAAACCAACTTTATTCATGCCTTTTAATAATGTTCGCAACTATGCTTCGATAGATACTGTTGTATACTTACTTTAATATAAGAGAGGTAGGGCATACCGATTTATGGCTCGAACTGGAGCAGCCCGACTGGTGAAATACCTCCACCTTACAGAAAACCGCAGCCAAATAACAATCACATCGGTGTTGTTGTGTTCCTGCGTGTGAGTAAGGTTTCCAGAGCTCTTTGGGGGTGCTACATTAGTAGCAGGGGTCAAGCCTTCAAGGTAAGGATGACAAGTCCAGTAACAGATTTATTATGCTGTACTTGTCACCCTTAAGCTAGGACCTCATTACTACTTAACATCAGGTGGGGTGAGGTCAATCTTGAGAGGATGAGGTTGTAGCTTACTTATTTGTGGAAAGGTTTCAATTTACAATAGTTATAATGTAAATTATAGTGACAGAATGGGCAAAACGTTTTATCTGTATTCTTTCAAGCCGTATAACTCTATGCGAAAATCAAACGACCAATAGTTACGTTGTTTACGTCATCAAAAGAACTGCTTCAATTACGATCAATATGGTAACAATGGGTTCCACAAAATTACATCATAGATTGACCAGCTAATAACATGCTACCGGTGTCAAACAGTCTTTGCTTATCTAAATTTCATCGCAATAACAAATACGCCTAAAGCAACAAAAGCCGCGGTCAAGTTGAGCGGGCTAACAGCGATTTTGAACTCTAAACTGTAACAGTAAGTGTCTAATAACATCAACGTATGCAAGGTTATTGTCAATGACCGCATTAGTAACAGTACCATTGGGCCTCATTAATAAAGATTTCTCATTCATAGCACAGAATTACTTAAACCGGTTCCGTTGCTTATTTAAGAAATCTGATGAATTATGCAGAGTATCACCTAGATATTCATGAAGAGGCAGTTTTGTGCACACTCGGCGTAGATGGAAATTTGTGTTTTCGTTTTAATACGAGTAACGTATGAGTGTTTTTTTGCTAAAAACATGTTTTTGATGCTTTTATTCTAACTCCGGGGCATACCTACTGATATTTCTTGTTTATATAATACAATTAAGCTTTAATTTTAATATTGATAATTCTTATTTATGCTAGAAGAAAAGACATGTAGACCAATACATGCCGTCACAGTTATTTTTAAATACTAATTATTCAACTTGATGTTTTTTTTCTTACTCCAAGGCATACTGATATTTTTGATTACATAATACGGAGCATTATGTTTTTCATCGCATAGCTAACCTATAATTTTAATATTGATAATTCTAACTTATGCTAGAAATAATAAAAAACATGTAGACTAAAACATACCGCCATAGTTATTTTTAAATACCTACTAATAATGAAATTTGATAACATTATATCTATATTATCATGTAGGAATAATATTCTTTATCTGATTTATGTTCAATGTGCATAATCATTATTTTTGACGAATTTTTGTTTTAACGAAGTATAGAAAACGCTTATCTGCTTAACGTGTGAAGGTAATTCATCTAAAATTACGAGTTAAAGAAGATAGGACTAACTATCTCATACCTATATAAATATGCTAAGAAGGTCAGTTGATACGAGTATATAACAAACAAACCAAACTAAGTGTGTGTGTATATCTAACGCAATCGAGAATAAATGATAGTACAACTTCCTCGCTTTTCAATGCTTACTACACATGCCATCGTTTTGCAAAGCCTGACAAGTAATTATGGTCCGAACCGTCGTCTGTCCATCTATTCATTAGCCATCAATGGTAGCATCTGCCGTATTAGGAAACCTGTTAAATATATGAGTGTCGGGTACCGCTACCCACGGTCGATACCGGAGGCATCCACGCTAAGCTTTAGTGCAGGGGTGCTCAAACTTTTTGAGTGTGAGCCTTGTATTTTAATAACAGATAAACAAAAAAAAAACGAAACAGAACTTGTTGCTTACAATTTTGTGCTATTAGGTGCTAAAAAAAATCAGACACTAAACATATTTCATGTGGAATATCATATGTAGTGTTATCACGGCTCTGATTTTTAGTGTATGCAATAGAAAAACAAGTAGGGAAATTAAATTATATTAATACCGTGGGCTCATAACACTCCTCAGTCTCGGGATGTCCAATGTTTATAGAGCTCTTAATTGAGTTAAGATATCCTACAATGTGACAAATCTTAGAAGTACCTAATTTGAAAAACACGAACCAATTTTTTTTAACCATTTAACATCTCGATTATATAATCGAATCTGTTATTGAAGTTGTTAGATATGATTAATATGTGTTGATTGTACAAAACTTGGTCAAATTAATTCTTTGAAAACAAACTTAAGCCATCAATTCGCAATGATATAAATTCAAGTACGAAGACAATATTCAAAGCATCAAGAGGATTGAGTTTGTGTTTGACAATTAATTTAATTCTCTTGGGTCAGTAAAACGTCAGACGGTTCGCCTTGACCACCCCTGGTTTATTGGATTAACTCGCCGGTCATTGACTCACAGTGTGTCGTCGAAAAAATATGCCGCTACTTACAGCTGGTTTCGTTTTTGTATAATCAAAAGCATGTCAGGCATACACTGTGTACTCGGTACCACTCTCACGTCTTAGACATAAGAACTTATATTGAACTGCAAGTGTGTATAGCTTGATGTGCTGATGAACTTACTCTACAAGCCGGTATTGTTTGCTAGTTGTAAGTTAGTCCTTGTAAAACATTATTGAACCCGACAATTGTCCGCGATTGAATGTATTAATTGAGTTTAACCAAATTAAAAACATTAAAAATAAGTTGACGGGTTAAAACGCGACAACATTTTTTAGTCGTTAATTACGAATTACTTACTGAATACCGGTTGAGATAAGAACTTCAGTAACTAACACAACTTTTTTAATTTATTTATTTATACTAAAAAAACTACTATACTATGTCTTTGCCATCTTTTACTAATCCCTGCCTGCATAGTATCTAGGTACCTGTATGTTAGTTTGGCTATTAGAATTGCAATAAATTATAAAAGCGATTTTATTTTATACTACGCAGTGATTAGAAAGTATTACATTTTAAGTTTAAAAGAAGTATTTTTAAGACGTAAGTTTATTATAATTGTAACAAACGAAGTTTTCAAATGATTTATTTTTTATTTTTTCTTTCTGTTGATTCAGGCCCCTATAAAAGTCTAAGCAGACATAATTTGAGCTAAATTTTAGAGTCTTTGCTTATCTGCGCCTGTCTGTTAAATTGATCGGCCGTTTACTTTGTCTTCTTAAAAACATTTTGATTTTCGAATATCAGTAGACGAGATTTTTGTTAGTTGGAATGATTAACTTGAGTTCATATTTGAATTTGTTTCATGTTTTACCAGAAGTCTAAAATCATTCGTAACAAAAATTGATATTTTGCCTTGACCACATTAAATTGTCACCATTAGATAAACCCCATTGCTATGAATTACAATGAGACACAACGTGTTATTATGTTTTTATGTTTAAAACTTGTTTATGATAGTCATCATGATCATATTAAAAATTACGAGCAAAACAAAGATTGACCTACATATATCTGTTGTTGCAATGCTAATGGCTATTTATTTTGCTAGTCCTCATAGATTTCGCACGGGTAGATAGGTTTTAGACCGTGGGTTACATTGTTTGTATTTTAGTGAAATAGAAAGGTTATATTTTTTACAATAATATTACGATACTGTTTATTTCACCTAAGGATAGCGTAGCTTATAGTGAATAGCGGTCCCGGCGAACTTCGTTTCGCCTTAGAGAATTTTTCCCGCTTTTCTGTTGATTTTTTTCAAATTTTACCAAGGATTCCTAATTTTGTAGCCTATGTCAAATTGGAAGAATGTAGCATTCTATTGGTAAAAGATTTTTTTAAATCGGCCCAGTACTTTTTGAGCCTATCCATTACAAACATACAAAAATACAAATCTTTCCTCTTTATAATATTAGTATAGATATATATTTTTATTTTTATACATGACCACTTCTAGCTATATCTAATATAGCGGCCCACCCCGGCTTCGCCCGGGTGCAATAGGTACTAAAATATGTACGTATTATACATATAAATATTGCAATTTATTTTATTACATTGACTCCTCCCTTACCCCAGTGACGCTTGGAGCCTACATCGCATGCTGGCTAGCTGAGCGCGGTGAGCGGCAACCAAGCGACTTTTTTCTAATACTTGCATTATTAAACTCATGATATCTTTCGAATTAAATGACCGAATTGAATAATTCAAAAAGTTATATAAAGGTATTGAAGCTATCTTGAATATAAAGTAATTTATTTTGATAAGGATTAATACCAAGGTACAAATAAAGAGCCTTTAAAAGAGGCGGCATATTAATAAATTTTTTAGATTAAAAAACCGCTTATTGTGACATAACTATAATATTTAGTCATATGCTATCCCGACACTTTTTGTAGATAATGATGAGTTCTGCAAAGTCGTAGTGCATGACTTTGTTCTATCATCAATAGTTTTTGCAGCGCACGCGATGTAAGGAATTTTTCAGGTCACCTTTAATTTCATTATTGAAGTTTTAGTAAGGATCCCTAATTTTTTTGAAAATATAATATAGCCTATGTCACCCGTAGATAGTGTAGCTTCCCACCGGTGAAAGAATTTTTCAAATCTGCCAAGTAGTTTCGGAGCCTATTCAATTCATACAAACAAACAAACAAAAAATCAAACCTTTCCTCTTTATAATATTAGTATAGATAAACTCAATCGTAAAATATCAGAATGCAATCAAACAAAAACCAAATAAAATCTTTCCCTTACATCATATTCATATGGATTAATAAAAAAGATTACCTATTGTGCATGGACCCAAATTATTTTGGCGACAAATTAATTGTTTTGTTTTTAAGAAAACAAAATCCATAGCTCTTACTAAATTATTGACATGAACCTTAATGCTAATCTTACAGCTAATTACGGATTTTAATTACATTTTTGTGACAAAGCGACGGACATAAGATGTTTTGCGGGTGAGCAAACCCTTTTCAGATACACAATACTTGAAAGTCTTATATTACACCTATGTTAGGAGCATCCTCGAATTGTGTTTTTAAATGGCTGTCTTTAGTAGAAATTTAAATGTTAGCAAAATTTAAGACTACGATTGTTGCAAAATGTTTAAGTGATATCTCTTTTGACATTGCCGCGATTCTGAAACGAGTCTTTGTAATTATATCATTTAGCGAAACGGGAAGTGGAGCGCGTTGGTTAATTGTTCTCCCATCCCGTTATTGTCATTATGTTAACATAACACTTTCTGATGCGTTAGGTAACCGGCAGCATTCGAATTACCATTGTAATCTACCTCTTGAGAAAAGATGGGTGGGACAAAACAATATGACAATCTAATTACTTTTATCTCGCAATTCAATCTTACTTGACGTTGATAATTTTATTTATAAGATTTAAATCTACAACCTCAATAGTGTAGGGAAATTACCTGCGATAATTCACTTCTGTTATCACAATATGATAATCGCAATTTCTGACCTTGACTGTTTATAAGATAAGATCGATTTGATATTAATATTTTGTACCATGCTCATTACAACGGGTTCCTACCGAACTCGACACAAGAGCTTAGAAATAAATGAGTTTTAGTACAACTGACTGAAATAAAGTCACAGATGGTTTAACGTCCAAGACAACGTTTATAAACTAATTTTAACTATTATTTTTTTTGAAAAAAAAAACGATGTTACCGTGATACGTACACCAGCAACTAGAGACATCGAGGTGAAGTTTCTTATTTTTTGATAAAAAGAATTATCCTTACACGTATTTTCTACTCAAATACGAATAGGTACATTAAAAAGTATTATCCAATGTGCAGTCGATATGAAGTTATGCGCTTATATACATTCTGGTGACGTTTTTTTTTAATTGTATTAATGACCACACAGTCCAACTACCTATATATTTGCATTATCTTCACCGTAACTACATTGATCTATAACGACGTAAAGTAAATCATTTTAATCCATTTCCGTTCTCCCTGCGCATAAATTTACATTAACGACGTTTCCTTGTAGCTGTCCTGTACCTTGTTTGAACATTCATACGAGGACTGTATGAATTTATTCCTTGAGGAATAACCAACTCCTAATTATGAACTTTAATCACAGTTCAGGCCGAGTCGTAATGGTTTCGGTCGGAGGTTGTTTTAGACTAAAGTTTCTTCTACCTGGTACCCTGAATTCAAAAGACAAGTTAGTTGTTATAGCATTTAGAAGTGCTGTTTTGAATTTTAATGTACTACTCGAAGGGAATTTGTTTTACGTTAATCATAATACGTTTTGACTACAACTGAGAGTTTTGCAGACTAAAAAATAACCTATTGAAAACTATTTTTATCCCTACTAATATTATAAATGCGAAAGTAACTCTGTCTGTCTGTAACGTTGTTCCGCTTAAACCTCTCAACCGATTTTGATGTACCTACTTTGGTATAGGTATACGTTGAACCTCAAGAACAGATATTGGCTACTTTTTGTTAGAAAATAAAGGGGGCGGGGGGAATAATACCACATTTGAAAAAGTTTATATCGGAAAATGTTTAGTTTTTAAGTTCGAGATATGAAATTTGGCACAAATCTAACTCGAAATTTCAATATATCACCCTTTGTACTGCACTTTAGGTTACAAATTCTGACGACACAATTTAAAATGGTAACCAAGTAAGTTGCGGAACATAATAGGTAAACTGCCAAAATTAACGTTTCTTGATAATTATATATTTTTTGTAAAAACAATTAATTAAATACTTAATCACGTTTAGGACCCAATAATTCAATTAAACTGATTTAAATCACAACACTGTGCTTTCAAGTTGGCAACATTAAAAAAGTGTTGTGACAGCTGTCACTTTAGTCGATATAATAAAAAAATCAGAGTCAACGTTTAAATATAATACATGCCTAATCACGTCCGCAGCTAAGTGTAAACCGTAAACGTCATAACAAAGGATAGTTAGGGCATATGAAATTAGCTCGGCCTAGTTAGCACAGGCTGAGTTAGCGTCCCTGAGGGATAGGCCAATTATACGGCCAGAGCCGTGACTAACGGCTCGCTGAGATGTCTACAAAGAAATTAGACGCCTGCCTGATTTCGGAGACATTTTGTCACGGTACGTAAAGTTGTGCTGCGTGTCGTAGGAAATTTTGCTGAAAAGTATTTTAAAGGTCTTTAGTTTCGCCATTTATTCTGTGAATAAACAATTATAAATGTGTATATAAAATTTCAGCTCAATCGGTTGAGGGCAAGTGCCGTAAAATTGAGTCGTGATATTTCACACGAACATACAGACATACCTTCATACATTGCAAGTTAAATGAAAGCTTGTTAAATACGGAACAGTTGGTCAATGCTTGTCATACATTTCATTTGCTGAAGTTTGGTTTACTGGGATATTACAAATCTCATTCTAAACATGGGTGTGTCTCTAAAAACCTTTTATTGTTTTACATAAATTACTAAAATAAAAATCTTCTCTTTCTGTCTTTTAAAAAGTCTCCAATAAAAGCTTAATTCAGAGTCAATAATTACATATGTAGAAAGGTATGGTTTATAACAAGCATAAACCATATCTTTCTATTGCAGGCGCTTTATAAAACAAAATCATAAAAAGTCTAAAAATAGCCGCTTCGTTTCCCACAGATTTATAAGAATCTAGATAAAGATTGATACTATTATTATTTTCCCAGATGAGGCTGATATCAATCCTCAATTTACGTGAATGAACTTAATAAGGCTATCGATTTTCCATTAACAGTTTTCTCCCGCGTTGGGAATGTTCGCAGTGAATTAAGTACCGATTCAATGTTGATTTATCGGTTATGCTTCGATCTTAGAATCGAGTCTCTTAGCGTGACCTAAGACCTACCATTTGGTAGAGTGCTGTCATCAAGTATTGACGCATCAGTACAACCGGTGCACCGGCATTATATAACACTAGCGGCTCACCGCGGCTTCGAACGCGTATTGTCCTTGTTTTTTTTTTACACATTGTCTACTTATTATTCGCTTCCATTGGTTGCAGCGTGATGATTTGTAGCCAAAAGCCTTCACCTGTAAAAGATCCTTTGTTGCATGTTTTTAGGACTTGATGAAAAAAAATGACTTTTATTCTTGCAGATGATCATTCTGTTCTGTAAAATGCACGTAATAGCTATGATCCAAATGGTATGGTTATCTATGTAGGAATTGCGAATTGGAGGCGATAATAAATCTGATATGTGGCAGTGACCACAGTTCACTAGAACTGCACAGCCTCAAGTAATCTATACAAACATGTAAAGCAAATTGGAGTGTCTGTTTGTAAAATTGAAACAACCTCTTTTTACAGCATGCGTATGAATGTATATGCGGTACGTACACCAAAATATATATTTTTTTAAATTAGTAACATTTTTTGTCTGTCTGTCTGTTTGGACTGTCTGAATGACTGGACTGATTTTGACCGGACTTTAATTGGCAGGTAGATGTTGTAATAAGGAGTAACTTACGCTAATTTCAAAACAATTCCGCAACTATATTTATAGGTTTGTTGGGTGCATGGCCACGTGACGCACCAGCAAGATGCGCTGGCTTTACTTTTGTTTTAGAAAAAATAAATTCCAAGGCGCGGGCAAAGCTACTTTAAAAATATTATTTAAAAATTGAGAATGTTAGACGGCAATAGCTACGAAGTAATAACCCGGCTTTTCAAATGGTACCGGGCACCGTAATGGGTGAACAACCGGTATACACGCTGGGTGAAAGAAGATAAGCTGGCATTTATAGTCGGTTACCTTATATTTATCGAGGATGATTCGATCTTAGACGCGACTCTCTATAGCGTGACCTTTCCTTTCCGCATTCACTTGGTTCCACGGTGGCGACTAGTCTACGATGTTGCTGCATACTAGGTATAATCGTGTGAGAAAAGGTAACGTCACATTTTAAAAGGAAAACTCTTATTTGCAAAAAAATGCACAAAACACAGAAAAGGGGGTTTTCAAGGATCTAAACATGTAATAAATACCCTTAAATTAAGCAAAGTAAATAAATATTTGCTAATTAACACTTTAAAAGACCTTTTCCTGTTTAAAACCAATCTCAATATAGTTTTTTTAACTTTCAGCGCTCTTTTTATTTTTTAAAAAGCATATACCTAAAATTTAATGTTCAATTAAACTTTTTGAAGGAACAAAACCCCAAATACAATTAATAGGAAAAACACAATTACAGTTGACGTGAAATGCATAAACGTAATTATATTAAGTGCGGAAGTAAGTGATCGTTTTAAACTTCGACATAAAGTTGAAATGTCTTTTACTATTCATTAAATAGAAAACAGATAACGGATTTCGTCACCATTTTTGTTTATTATTAAATTTATTTATTAAAAAAAAAATGACCTACCCACTTTTTATCAATAGAATCCTCACTCTCACTACGTCGAACTTAAAATGAAAAAAAAATCGTTCGTATCCTTTAAATCACAGTATAAATAAATAGCAAGAGTCGTTAATTACTGGCTCCGAGGTGTTATTAGCACCCTATAAGCGACAAAAACGTTAAAAATATTCACAGCGTTTTTGTCATAATTTTTGCCATTGCCTGTACTTTCCATGACATTAAGCCGGGGACACAACGGTGTGCGGTGGGACGACTAGCGAAAGCACGCCACTTTCACCGCGACCTTTGACTGAAGAGGGGTCCGTTGGGTCGCGGAAACCAATAGGTAGGTTTGAGTTATGGCGGCTTACCGCAACGCAGGGTTGGGCGGTGAAAATTATGCACTGTGGTGATTAAGCAACTGATGTGGAGTTTCCTTTTTGTATGATAATGTATTCTGCGCCTTATTACAAATTTAAATTAGGTACTCTTTTGTTTTTTGATGAATAAAAATAATAGCTAATTAATGGACTAAACTGAAGTGGGTTTTCTAACAGTTATCGAATATTCTGCTTATTTTTCATCTTAAATATTTTCATTTTTGTGTACGATTTAAAATTGTATGACATAAAAAGTTCATACTTTGTAGAAGTAGAACATTTTTAAAAAGTGATTTGTATTTATTGCGAACCGAAGCAACTAATATAATAAAAAAAGACGAAAAAATAAAATCTTAAAAAAAATAAACATTCCGATTTTGGAAGAGATAATCTTAAATCAAGGTTTGGCCTTAATTACTTAGGGGTAATAATTTAAAAAGACCTAGTTTGAGGAGTAATTCTGTTTAATTTACTGCTACTCCCATCTTAAACATTTAAAATAAATTAGCGGGTCAAAACGCGACACCATTTTTAGTAGATCGTATTAACTAAAATAATTTAAAATGGCACGCAAAAAATCTGAAGTTTATATTATGCTGTTGCCATCGTTATTAATTGAGTAATTCAACATTATCTTTCAACTACGACCAAACGGGTTATCTGATAGCGGTAAAGTTTTAGCGTTACTAGTTTTGCATGCGTCCTACACTTTCACTGGCACTTTTACCACGATTAGCGGTAACATACGGAAACATATCGCACCTCAATACTCCCAACGACAGTTGGAGCGAAGCATACTTTATACCAATTAGACCGAATTAGTCTCCAGACCAAGCAATGAGCACATAATTAGACGGCCAGTTAGAGAGGTTCGCGCTTGTTAGTCAAAGGTTTCCTGATTTCCTTGCTATGTGGTTTGACGAATTGATTTTAATATTAATTTTAGGTTATGATTCACACAGGAGGGAAAGCCCGTTGTGAATACCCATAATTATGAATTCGATGTATTCACTCTGAATTTGCATTTTCTTCAATGACGATTTAAAGGGTTTGAGATTTGTTACATATAACCTAACTGTGTAAAAACAAATTACTTTGACTGTGATGAAATTTTATTAAACGTTATATTAACCCTTTTTATTTCATAGCTAAAATGAGCTGTACATATTTAAATTGGTATAGTCTATACTTAATATTATAAAGCTAAAGAGTTTGTTTGTTTGTTTGTTTGAACGCGCTAATCTCAGGAACCACTGGTTCGAATTGAAAAATTCTTTTTGTGTTGAATAGATAATTTATCGAGGAAGGCTTTAGGCTATATAACTTCACGCTGCAACTATTATGAAAGTTTTTATGGAAACCGAAATCCACGCGGACGAAGTCGCGAGCGGCCGCTAGTATTTAATAAAAGTGGTTTGGTGATCACCATCTGGAGCTTTACCTATTTAAAAAGTCTGGCACATTTTTGAGCTGACTTAGTCATAACTAAGTGTTTAATCCACTAGATCTTTATTATTGCTACACACAAAACATCTTATTTATTTTTAAATATGTCTGATTTAATATTCTTGTTATATATTATTCATATTAAATATTTTATTTTTCCTTGTTGCAGGTTGGTGCAGCGACTACGAATAAGGTTACACTTTCTTCAAGTAAAGTATACACCTCACATATCGGTTCAAGTCAGTTGATATGTACTTTCAACCACTTTCCGTTTCTAAGGTTGATGAGGGTAATTTACATACATACGCATGATTTGATATTTATTTAAGTATATTCAACAAACTACTGCAGTGAACAAGTTTTTAGCTAAAGTATCTTAAAAAAAAAAATAGTTTAAAAAACTAAAAAACACGCTTTTAGCTCGCACTAAAAATTACAAAATAATTCAGACATTTAAGAAAGAAAGCGTGGAGCGTTTATGTTATCTTTACTCTTTTTGGACAAAACGCTCCACGCTTTCTTTCTTAAATGTTTCAGACATTATTATTTTGTAATTTTTAGTGCGAGCTAAAAGCGTGTTTTTTAGTTTTTTAAACTATTATTTTTATTTTCTACTTTTTAGTTTTCTCATGTATCAATAATTATATAATTCTTTTTCGTATCCCATTCAGCAAACCCTTTCATTTAATACCCATATCATAGGGGTGCATTTCAAATAGCCTGTCCGTTATCTTGGACGCCCGCCATATTGGATTTGAATCACGTGACTATTTTTTTCGTATTCCTGACAGCAAACCCTTTCTTTTGATACCTATATCATGGAAGTGCATTTCAAACAGTCAGTTCGCCATCTTGGGGAGGCCGCCATATTGGATTTGTAATGACGTTTCTTAGCTAGTCATGTATTGTCATCAGAACTCAGAGCGTGTGCAAAATTTCATCTTAATCAAAGACCGGGAAGTGGGTCAAATTAAGATTCAAAGATTCCGTTACATACATAGATACATACAACCCGAGCTAATAAAAGCGTGTTAATATTCGGAATTTCTTATTAAGATACATCGTCTGCCTATTCGAATTCAAACAAAGGATCAAAATTTCAGCTATAAATACATATTATGATACATGTTATGATTGTATTCTGTTTCATATACATGCAAATTACTAAAGTGATAATGATAGATCTTATGTCGAAAATTAATAATCTAATTGAAAATTCCTAAAGCGTACTAATTTTCTAAATGCTCAATTGACATAAGTATCATTATCAAATAATCTGATGGCAGTTTGATAAAATACTTCGAAACGGTTATTATGTTCATCAAATTATATGCCGCTAATTCATTTTGTAATTTATTTTAAGCTCTGGGATGAATTAATGAAAATCCTACCGTGGAATTTCAATTGAAAACTTCAAATTTTCCCGATGTTTGAAATTACTAAGCACATCCATACTAATATTATAAATGCGAAAGTAACTCTGTCTGTCTGTCTGTCTGTCCGTCTGTTACTCTTTCACGCCTAAACGGCTGAACGGATTTTGATGAAATTTGGTATAGGTATACGTTGAATCTCAAGAACAGACATAGGCTACTTTTTATTAGAAAATAAGGGGGGATGGGGGTAATACCACCTTTGAAAGTTTATATGGAAAAATGTTTATTTTTGAAGTTAGATATATGAAATTTGGCACAAATATAGCTTGAAACTTGTATTACAATATAGACTACTTTTTGTTTCGAATATTAGGGAAGAAAGAGGTAAAACCGACCATGAAAGGATGTAGTCCACGCGAACGAAGTCGCGGGCACAGCTAGTTTGTATATAAAAGCAAAACAATTGCAATAGTAATTGGAAGTTAGTGATTTATTTAAGGGATGCTACTATTTGTAAGTGTTTATACTTAACTGATTTGTAATTAATTGTATTTTCCTTAAATACACACCTATATATTCCAACGATCTATCTGGATTTTAAGTAAAAAATTAGGGTGTGATTATTATTGAATAACAAATTAATCCTACTAGATATGTTATAAATGTGAACATTAGTATGGATGTAGGTATGTTTCGCTTTATGTATGAAAAAATATTTAATGGTTAAACTACGTATTTAAAAACAAATATATTGAAATTAAAATAATATATAAACGATACTTTAATTTCTAAGTAACGTTTAAAAGCTAGTTTAAAATTGTTTTTCCGTCAACAATAGTTATATTACCAAAATGAATTGGTCTGAAAATTTACTTTAACTTTACGTATTATTTTAAAACAAAAAAACAGTATTTTTGCCTTGAATTTCGCCCTCGGCCCTTAGGGACTACTATAAATTATTTTAACTTCACATTCGGTATCAGTCAGATATCCATTAACTGGGTTCCCGTGGGATGAACTGAAATAATTAATCATTCACATTTTTATTATTACGATTTCGTATTGAAAAAGTTTTTTTCGCTGTAGGTAGGTAAATTAATATATTAGTTTGATTGTTCACCTACTTTCCTAAAATGTCTTTTCAGTACGGCTTTTAAAAAAGGAATTAATATAGCCGATAATAAATTAAACGTACTTATATATATAATATATTTAGCTTAAACAATCTTTTCTATAATATGTGCTGGGATGTCGCCCCAGTTATTATCCTACATACATCTGATAGTCATACAATAATGTAAAGTCATTTTTAGACTAGTTGATTGGTGTCTGGCGTATTAATTTATTTTTATTTGACACCCTCTATAGCATAGAGGCGAGTAGACCAAGCTTTTCTACTTATATAATATGAATAACAATTTAGACATTTATAAGGAGTTTGTACCTGTGATAAGGAATGGCTAAATTCACCAGGCGAACCCAATTTTAGATAAATAACTAACTTTACTCTCAGATGCTTTTCAGTCACCAAATGGCTGAATAAGCTTAATAAATAATTCAAGATATCAGTTAGTTCTCCATTAAAACCTTTGACTAATAGTTACATTCCTAATTAATGACTATACCTATGTTTCGTATCAGTTTAGTAAACAGCACCCATATTACAACGTGTTCACTTTAATACCAATCGCGTTGAAACGTTTCAATTCCAACTAGAATATAACTAAATATAAATCGTTAGGATTAGCATTAAATTCAATCGCAACGTACGACCGCAGAATATCGTTGAACTTACTGGTACTATTAAATCGTATTGCGGTTGTAAACGTTATATTAAAATATGATTTCACAATTTTAGTTAGAAATGTGTGCGTTAACATTAGCAATGGAATTAATATTCGAAAATGAGAAGGTTAAAATTGAAAATGCAGTTAGCTTTTAGTTCGTATTTTGTGTAAACAAGGGGTGAAAATGGTTTTAGAAACATTGAAACGGTGGTTTTGCTGGTAGGTAGTTTCACTTAAGTTTCAACACTGAAATAAATAAAAAGCCCAATAAGGTAATACTTCAGGGTTGATGAAAAAAACAATGTTTCTAGTAATCCACTCAGTAAGATTAGTAAATCATAATAAAAAACTAAATATTTTTTTTAAATTGATTATTATACAGCTCATCAGAGTTCAGAAGAAGGGTGTGTATAAGTCACTATAACGTAAAGATATTTGTTTACACAAGAAACGAAATGATTTAGTATTGATGTGTCTAACGAATTGTATTGATGTGTCTTATATTTTTTGGTATTATTACTAATGTATTTACCAAACAAAATTTTTAATCATCTAATGCTTAAAACAAATCCATACTAATATTATAAATGCGAAAGTAACTCTGTCTGTCTGTCTGTCTGTCCGTCTGTTACTCTTTCACGCCTAAACGGCTGAACGGATTTTGATGAAATTTGGTATAAGTATACGTTGAATCTCAAGAACGGACATAGGCTACTTTTTATTAGAAAATAAGGGGGGGATGGGGGTAATACCACCTTTGAAAGTTTGTATGGAAAAATGTTTATTTTTGAAGTTAGAGATATGAAATTTGGCACAAATATAGCTCGAAACTTGGAATAAAATATAGACTACTTTTTGTATCGAATATTAGGGGAGAAAGGGGTAAAACCGACCATGAAAGGATGTAGTCCACGCGAACGAAGTCGCGGGCACAGCTTAAATAAAAACTTAAAGAAAGAACATAACCCCTTCAAATAAAAAAACACTTATTCATGTGTTATTTATAAAATGCCAATAGAAGCGCCTATTCGTTGTACCAGCCGCGTGATTTGCTTAATCGAAACAAACATTATCACGTAACATTAAAAACGCAGTTGCTATATATAGATGCAAAGAAAAGTTTATTCAGCTACTGTTACATATTCGCGTGCATTGTAACTGGTGCGTGCATCTTTTTAGTTAAGTTGTTACGTAAGTGGAACATGATTGATCTGAGGTAAGTAGATGATCGAATCGGAATCACACGTAACAGACAGCAATACTTGGAATGATAGCAAAAAGATAAGAAGTAATGTCTGTTCGAATGAGAATTTTTTGGGATGCACACAAGAAAGCAATCTAAGTAAATATGTTATAAATAAATAAATGTTGAACATGGCTTTGATTATGTGGTAAGAAGACAAATAAGTTGTGTTACAGAAATCATAAACAACGACGGTACCACAACACCCCGACTGAGACCCGGGAATCGAACCTAGGACCTCAAGAGATGGCGCGACGGCTAAGTCGGACCCGCTACCCTCTCGGCTACGGAGGTCAACAAATGAAATAACTAAGACATTAACTAGTGTTTTCTTCATTATAATTTTAAAGAATACTCTCTGTAGAATTTTGCATTGAAAATTACTTAATTAATTTATTGATAAATAGCATGGAACGAAATTTCATCTTAAGAAATACACCCCAACATTTTAACTGGTTTTCAATTAAAAAAAATACATCATCTTGACAATTTATTTGATGCTATTTTCTTTATTGCGGCACAAATCCTGTCACGAAGATTTCAGATTTCTCAGATGCAATTATTTTTACAGTAATAAGTAACATAAGAGGCATCTTAAACCAGACTATTCCGCAATAATCGTGATGATACCGTTATTTACGAACTGTGTCTAGCTTGCTGTGTCATGTTGGCCCATATCTGGGCGGGTTTATGGCGTGTGATAGCCATCAGAATCCTGTTCAGAGTGGTGCTATTGTTTGCAGTGTCTTCGTGGTGACTACCGATAACTATGGATGGATGGTATGGACTTAAAATGTTGGCTCCAACGTATTTTTGTACGCGGTGTTTGGGGCCAACATTGGCCATTTTTAATAACTACTCGAACTACTGAACAGCCTATGCTGTGTGTTGTTTTTCATACTTAATTGTCAAGGTATTACGCGTACTATACTGAAACAGGAACCCTTGACAGGATATTCGTGAAAATAATCTATATGAGTTAAAATTTTACTAAATACAAGCTCATAATCGGTTGTAATAATCATATTTGAGTTGCTTTTGCCTTCCTCAAACTGTAACATGAACAGTTCATGGCAGCAGAAGTTATGATGATTGATTTTAATTAATTTTAATATACAAGAGCCAATTTATGGTTTCGGAATGAACAAAATACTAGTATTGTTATTTATTATGATTACTTTTTTCCTTATTTAATGGGAAATTATATATACCTATATTATCCGATAAATAAAAATGTTTTATCTACTTACCTTTCATTAAATGTCATGGAGACAGTTTATATTCTGTTCAATGTAAGTCACGTAGTGTATTATTTTTGTAGATAGAATTTGTAGATACCTATGAAAGCTGCCAAATTATTTGTTTATGATCTAGCAAGTAAATTCTAGTTTCGCATGGATTCCAACTTAAACCAGCATTGGCCCCAATATCGTTGCAGTTGGTACGGCACTCGGTCACTCGATGACCTAGTATAATCGTTTTACTGCAGCCGACATGTCTCGAGGCAGACATACACACAGCTATTGTCTTAGATCTTCAGTTGGTTCAAAGTGTCAAGCTTTTAACACACTTTCGTTTTTGAGATGGGTTTAGCGAGTACCTATGTGTTTGTTTACACTCACATTTGGTATTCAAACCATTATACGTTTTCAAATATTACGGTTGTCATATTTTTTTTATTGCCTTGAAAATAATAAGAAGTAATAATAATTTGTTATTACTAATTAACAGTTTTTACTAATTAAATTTAGAAGAATAACAGTTTTTGCATTTTTTTTTGTTCTTACTCTTGGGTTTTAGTCAAACGTCTAACAGCCAAAAATCTTATCCAGTGTAGGCAACTGCAAGTAAACTATCAGCCTATTTAATGTCTCACAAAGTGAGGCTAAAACCTCTATTAAAAAGATCAAGACATCATAACAACGATTGTTACTGGCTTACTGACCACACTTGTAAATTGCGTATCGGTGATTGATTACATAAGCGAGTAATGTTCGGAAAGTCCGAAGCATACTTTTCGTGATTCGAATATTAGACCCAGGCCTTCAAGATGATAACCCTGTACTTAATTCTTTATAGACCGGAATTCCAGACACAAAAGAAAATAAATGTTTCTTGACGCACTTAAAAGTAAGGCTTGGAAGGGTTAAACCACTACACCTATGATGCGTTCGACGTTACGAAGCTGTAAGTCAATATGAAACATTGAATGTTCTTGTGTATACTTTCAAGAAAATCGTCTTTGATTGCAACGTTAACTAGGGCACAGCCGCACACGCACAGATAATAAACGATAAATGTATGTGCCATATGATTTGCGGTTGTGTTTAGCCATAGCGGTTGAAAGTTACACAGGCTTTTATAGAAAATCCTACCATAGAAATAAAGGGAAACAGTTAAACCAATCATAATATTTTCTATTTATATAAAGAAACACTATGTCGATATCTATTCAGTCACTTTGAAAGTTCGAAAGCTTTTATGAAATCCACACAGTTTTGTTGATGTTTTGAATATTTTTCGGCGCAATATCTTTTCTGTATACGTGAAGTTTACCAAGCAATTGAGAACTCAAAAATTGCTCTCCAAATGATTGGTTGCCGGTAACACTGTTAGATCAGTAGGAACAAGCCATATAATTTCAAATCAGTCGTACACACAGGTGGAATTTGTAGTTTTCTGTTACTATCGTCATCTTCAATTCAGCCGATTGCCGTTCAGTGCTGAATGTAATCTTCTCCCAAGACTTCACCTATCAGCATATCGTAAATTGCATCCTTTGCAACTCGACAAGCTCTGATGATGTGATGAGATTGTTGTGTTTTCAGATACACTATTACCATTTAGTTATGCAAACACTGTTTATTATATTCGGTTAATCAAATAGAAAAGAAAACCAATTATTTAGCATGCGTAATTAAAACGGAATTACGTAAATAGAAATGTTACAATAGAATTTGCTAAAAAAGGCTTCCAACTCAGAATAATGTCGTAACACCCGTTGGTTGAGTGCTGCGACGCGAAATATCATAAAGTTTACTGAAATGTTTGGTATTGTATCACGCCCCAGAAAAGAAACAAACAAACTTTGAATTTAATATTTAAACCCATATTTCTAGAGGAAAAATTAAGTAAAAACATCAAAGTTCATATTTATGTCGCAAACAAATTTCAGTACACAAAGCTTGTTGACGAAGAAAATAAGATTTTGTAAGCCGGCAAAGCTCCACAGACGAACTCTTTCATAAGCTCATAGTAGTAATATTATGCTCGGCACCAAGCACCCATTGTTACTATTAAACTGCAGTTCCTTGTTTCCAAGTTTTCGCTCTTATGCCCTAGTAATTGAGCAGTGAAGGCTAGACGAGTTGAAATTAGGAACTTGGAAGTCAAAGTCTTTTGGTCTTATGTTACCTTTGGACTGTCTAAGAACAATTGGACTCTTTTATTTTCAACTCCTTTTACCAGAACCACTGTTGAAAAACGTTTTACCTCAACTAAAACTAGAATCAGACCTTTTATTTTTTCTTTTTATCGGAATCGCAAACAAAATATTTTTAGTCAAGTAGGTCACAAAATAATATTTTTAATCGTCGTTGAGCGCAAAGTGACTCGTCATTGATAAATAGATAATAAAAAAAGCATAGCAATAAAGCAATTCTAGTTTTTCAAAGCACTTATTGAGATCCTCATAAATGAGGGAAATATTTCAATAAAATAAGTTATACTATCGAATTCACTGGAGCCCTTTGTTCTGTAAAATTACACTTATATTTGGAATTGATTGCATCTCGTAAAAGTGTGCTTATTTCAGACGTTCGGAATAAAATAACCTATTCCGTTAGTCGTTCACTAAAATACAAAGTTGTTTTACTGTTCACTGCAAACGTTGGAATGGAACTGCACTATGTAAGTTTTCTATTATAAAGTTTATGCGCCTTCGAACACTTAAAAAGTGTGTTCGAGTTACTAAAACGATTCATTCAAAAACATTGTTTTCTATTCTGCACCTAGTGCATTGTAAAAGTTTCCCTTGTATTTAAAAGTTTAACTGTTTGAAATTGATTTTTGTTTTATTGCAAAATTTGATTTACTACTCAAAATATTGATCTCGATACGGCAGGAGCTTAAAGAAGGAAAAAATAGAAAGAAGAAGAAAACAAAAGCTAGATCCATCTGCGACTACTTTGGTAATAGGCGACAATAAAGAAAGAAAAATCATTTATTGGCACACATAGATACACACAAACTTTTATACGTACAGTAGGTACATAGATTAAGAACATTTATATACCAATAAGTTCCCAGCCTCAGTATGACCGGCCACAGCACAATGCCGCATTAGTGCTGGTTTTCAGGCAGACCTTGTGGTGAGACAGTATTTAAAAATAAAAAAGAGGATATTAGAAACAAAAAAGAACATTAATAATAATAAGTGCAAGAAATATGTTTATAAATAATATAAATAGTTAACGTAATATTCAAGTAGTTTATATTATTTCTATCAGATGTCACGTTGTTTGCATCCCAATTGAAATGAGTAATGGTTTGCAATTAAGGTCAAGAAGCAAGGTAAAATGTTCCAATAAGAAAAAGAAAAAGGGTTTTGCGAGTATATGAAAAAGTTTTCTTGCCGTTTTTGCGATTTAAGGTTCAAACTTTGGCATAAAATGATAGAAAGAGTAGGTATGTGTATGCGGGTATTGTTAGCTTCCTAAATATGTTTGTATTATGTATGATGCTTAAAGTTACCATAATTTGCAACTTTTAATCCCTCAGGATATCCTTCGGATATCCTCTTCCGTAAATACACAGCAGTTTGACACAGCTTCAAACTTCATGCTGCTTAAATTATGGGAATCGTGGTAAGCTTATTAAATACAAGTTATTACCGTATTCAAGTTAAAATTATATTACAAATAATGACATTCCAATAAAAGTAAGTGAATAAATGTAAAAAAGAGCAGATGTAAAAATTCAATCATACTTTAGCCATATTACTCCATGTTTCACTAAAAACAGTGATCATAAAAAATATATATTTTACGTAAACAAACTTAAAAAAGTTTTCAAAATAACAAAAAAAAAATCCGTGTAGGTTTTACATTAACTGGTTTCAAGTAAAAAATAAATCTTTCCTCTTTATAAAATTTGTATAGATTTAAAAAAATATATACGTAAAAACTGAATTGGATAAGCGTTCCTGATAAAGTTATAGTATACATATTTAGATATATCTACCAAATAAGCAACAAATGTATTTATTTGATGATGAAATGGTTTTATCAACCATAAATTTGGAATACCATCTCGGCTAAAATTGATATACTGGTATGTAATGAGTATCATATAACGTTTAACGACCTCAACGCGCAAAGTAATTAGAGTTGCTAATTATTTATCACCGCTGCATCTACGTTAAGACGCGATGCAATTTGCGATGAATCATGGAGCGTGACGTCACATCTAAGTAATAGATTTGCAAAATTAAATTCCTACCACAATTGGTCGCCCTTAGTTAATTTAGCAAATTTAGAATGCCGTAGGTATGAGTATTTTGAGGCTGTGTTGTGTGACCGCGTATAATTGCACCATTCAATACAATGGAAACTTCATATAATCATGGGAATAAATGGCATTAATGATTGGGCAAAAGTCTCAAATGAACATTATTACAAAATGATAGTCATTTTGTGTAACATAAAGTAGAGATTAGAATGTCATATGAGATTTATTGTAAAATGCAACTTTGTTTTATATAATACTAACTGTTCCCTGTGACTTCATACAAGTTATTTCGGGTTGATAAATATACCTGTTTTAATATGGTATCTCATCTATCTTTCTACGAAATTATTTAAATCCATTTTGTAGTTGGTGCGTGACAGGGTAACTAACAAACATCCAGACATTTAAATATCCAAATCTTACAAACATATTTATAATATAAGTAGGGTTGCAAGCATGTTGCCCACTCTACCACGCTACGTGGCTACTTAGGCCACTTGTATGTGCAAACACGTCAAATAATACGTTAAATCACCTGACTGATTTTACGTCCGCTCTTACCAAAGGGATATGTTTTAATCCGCTGACTAGTTGAAAGTTAAGTCACGCTTATTCAACAACGGTCAGCCTAGTCATTTAATTAAATGTTGTCCTTCATAAACGCGCTAGTTATTCAATCAAATAGCAGATTCAACCAGATGACTGCGACATGACGTTTAGTCAAGACGTTGAACGTTACATTAAACAACTTTACGAGTTGTCCTGTAGTCATTCAATGAAATGTCGTCATTAAATGAACGCGTTAGTCAGTCAATCAAACAGCAGATTCAACCAGATGACTGCGATATGTGTAGCTTACTAGGCTGTAAGATAGCGCCAAAGTACATAAATCATATTGAACTTCTAGCGTAAAAATATATAAATGAACATACGAAGCACCTTACTAACTTTATTTGAAAGCATGACTAGCATTCAAGTTTACCGGTGATTACTCACATTATGACGTCACAAAGCACAGGAGATTTGCAAAATTGAATTCCGACGTTGGTGCGTGGCGTGCGCCGGAGTCTATGATTGATCGACAAGGTCACGAGTGGTTATTGTCTCCTCCGTTTCTTATCGGCCTTCTTACTTTCACTCCGAGTCACGACTATGTACACAGGCGTTAATCTGTTTGCGATTTTTAGATAGAACCATTAGAGTGATTGTTCCGATTGATGATACAGTGTGGTGATTGATAGTGATGCGTTTGAGCTTGGTTGTTCGGTGAACGTAACAAAAAGTAGATTGAAAGAATAATTGTACATTTTGTTCTTTAAATAATTGTGTTTCTTCTTTTAGTTACTGAAATTTTCCTAGTGTACTATAATTTATTGAAAAATTAAGGGCAACTATTTTAATAGGTGTGTGTAATTTAAAATGAAAATTAGAGGAGGTTATACATATAGATATTTCCTTTAGGTGGAGGGTTATTTTATAAAACTTTCAATATGGTTTCCGAAACGTCGTACATGAAATTCCTTCTCACTATTCATACTATTGCAAGAAAATGACATCAATATTTGATGTAATTTTCTATACACTAAAAACATAACATCTTCGGTAACAGTGGGCTAAAAAAGTAAACACGTTTATAGATCTAAATCTTTGTTGAACTTATACAATTGTTTATTTATAAAAATACAAAAGAGAGATCAAATCCCTAACAGAAGCACAATGCAAAGTGTTTTTCTATCGGAATTAAAGCCGTAAATCCACGTTATCTTTTGCATGTATTCATTGTGAGATAAATCTAGGTCTGAGCTGAATCTAGTGAAAACCGTTTGTCTAAAATTTTTGGCCTGAAAATACTCTATTAATCACGGATTTACTCAATCGGATTGAGCAAGGTGAGATTGTAAAAGTTTACGGCGCAGAAATGAGAAATTTGAAAATTTCCACCAGCGTTTGTTTTAATTGGTTATGTAGGCCAATTGGGCAAAGTGAAAATGTAATTAACTTTCAATCTGGCACGCTAAACTCGAGTTTGTTTTGAGGAAGCTTGATCTATCTGTGTGGGGATAATTGGAAACATCCTGTGTATGAAATACCTACGCGATTCATATTGCCAAGAGAGGAGCGTAGCAGTAATTACAAAACAACAGGGGAAATGAGAAAATGGGGTTATGAGATGTTTGATTTTACCCCCTTTCTTGCGTAAAGGGGGAATCCTAATTGTATTTGATGGAATGCAACGTTATCAACTATGGATTATTGTGTTGGGATATAATGTACGGCAACACTCAGGTATCTGACAATTGAGCTGGAGTAAGAAGTATTTATTCATAGTTAAACATACAATTATTTACCTTCGAATACCATAATTCAATACAGGCAAAGTTCCGATTTATTTCCCATAGCTTTACATTGATTTTGTTTTGCAATTATTTCTGGTTTTAAATAAATTGCGTTGTACTCTTACTGCAACAGATCGTAACGTTAATTGAAAATAATGAGAAAATAATGAGTAACAATAAATTCACAACTGTTTGTAATGATGATTCACAAGAATTCCAAAATAATTAATTCGATCACATTGAAAATCTATCTCGGTTCAAGCAAAGAAATAGGTATTACAGTTAACATAGCTTCACCGGAAATAGCATAAATAATCACGTATCAGAATAAAACTTGCCATCACTGTTTAAAGGCGATAAGGTGATCAATGAAACAGAACGCATATTACCGATAAAGAATAGAGAAATAAAACAAGTAACAATGATTACGTGCTTCAAGTTCTAAAACAGTATCTCGGGTTTGTGGAGAGATTGTTATGGTACATTGATTGGCAGGTTTTGGAAAATAAATCTATCATGGCGTTCATCAAAAGGTGACCACCATTCAAAAATCACGATTTACAACTATTTTTATTTTCATTTAAGAGTTTCGTTTATTAAAAAGGTTTTAACAGCTGCCCTGCTGGTTATCGACTTATTATCTCGTTCTGTCCATTTAGCTATCATTGCATTAAATCTAAGGCCCGCGTTAACCAAGAATAACTTGTCATATCGAAAAATAAAATCATTTTTAACACTTTACCGCTAGATGTTTTTAGCGACCCTCAGTATAAGAGGCTCTTACTGCCTATATCATAATATTTACGTTATTAGTCATGATCATTGTTGATTTTGGTTGATTTTATCAGTCGACTAAGCCTCAGATCTTACTTACAGCTTGAAAAAAATACGTATATACATAAAATTTGGTAAACACTTATATAATGCCTCGATGTATTTGTGGTTTAAGTAATTAAATAATAAGTAAATGCGCCAGACAACCATACCAATCACCTGGTCTCAAACTAAGGTTTCCCCTTGCACTATAAGTACCAGACAACGAATACTAACTGGTCGCGTCATCCCAACACGTCCAGACCCAAGTCAATTTAGAAAAGTTCGTTTTCCAAATTAACCTGACCGGGAATCGAACCCGGGACCTTTCGCGCTTTGGCCGCTTAACTTAGCCACTGCGCCACCAAGGTGCGTGCTTTGCTAGTTGTGAATTATTTTAGAAACAGCTATTTGCAATAAGCTAGACTTGTCATAAAACCGATGACCAATAAGTCAAACACACCCTGACATATTATATGACGATTTTACAAAACCTTGTAGTAGGTAATGGAACCTTATGCAATCGATTGAGCAATAATACACAAACGGCTTATGAACTCTCGGAAGATGCGTATGCATTTACAAATATCGCATTGAAGCGAGACTTTCTAAATAAACATGTATTGAACATTCGTGTTTTCATGTTTAGTATATGATAGCGTTGTCGCAATTTAACCTATGACAAGCGTTTATAAATTCCTCACGTGTATAGGCTTATATGTTAATATGATTACTTCACTACTAGATGTAAGAACATCTGATTGCTAGTTAGTATGAAGTAAGATAGAGAGGTAAGCAGGTGAGACTTCTTTTATTGTATTTACTTAAGTCTAAATTAAGAATGTTTTAGGGAGGAACACAGGTAACAAAAAATTTTATTAATAACAATTCGTTTTGTAACAGATCTATTTAAAAATGGTTCTGATTTGTAAAAAACAAGTTCGTATAACAAGAATCGTGAGACTTAACTGATCAAAATTTACAATGTAAAAATATCCTAATTGTTATGACATACGAGGATTTTAATTTCCAATGGTTTTCAATTAAAATTCTTAGTCAGAATTCACTGTGTATATTTTAGCCATCCCGTCCCCAACAACCAGTGTACATACGTCCTTAAAATATAAATGTTGATTACAAGTAGGCGAGTTTATAACTTCGAGGCTTATGTTTGGAAGCGGGAAGTATTTAAATTTACCTACCATTTGTTATTACAGGAACAACAAACCAAAGGTATAACAGGATTCTAAGAATTGATTTATTCTTGTTTAACAATAAATTTAGAAACATGCATACGCTTTTATTTGTCTGTAATTATAATCAGGAATGAGTTGTAGTTTTGTTTGTTACAAATAATTTAAAAAAAACTGCCGAACCGATGTTTTATCTTGTTTTATTGGATAGCTAAATTATTATTATGTATCATGAGATGGTACTTTTTCAAAAAAGTAAATGAGTACGAAGCCAATTCTATCTTAAATTACAATAAATTTGTAAACTTAGTGCTATATTTTGTAACCAGTCAAACATTTTTGCATAAAAAATACGTTTAGTATTTTTACAATTAAATATGAAAGATATGAATAGTATAATAATAAATTAATGAAATACTTACAATAATAAAGTATTCAAATACACAATACATATATCCTGAAAAGGAAAGTCCCAGTCAATCATTTTGAACACATAAAGTTATTTTAATAGCTAAAAAAAAAATTTTTTTTTATAGCTATGGGTAGGTATGTTGTATCACCATGTGTGTTAACCGGCAAATCCATTGCTTCAAACACACATTTTGTACAAAAACAAACTAGTTTTTGTGTCAACTTTTTTGATAAATGACACTTCAAAACCTATTTATGAAATGAAAAAAAAATCGGTTCAGTTATTTATACGTTGCAAAAAAAAGATCCTTTAACAACATAAGAATAGATAAAGCAATGACTATGCAATGAAACCCCTAGTAATCTAGTAACTCAATGCAAACACGCTTATTCATCGCAGCTGAATGGATAGCCCCACAAATCAATTGAAACGGGATTTTATTTATAGGCGGACAGAATACTGCGTCGAACAACAATAGAGGCATGTAATGCATTTCATTAATTTAGTCAACGTTTGTCGAATGATTAGCGAAAGTACAGTCACCGTCAGATATATCGGAGCAGACAAAGTAACCAAATACTTCTGAATAGTTAAAAATGTCAATAAGTTCCATAGGTACACTACAAGTTACCATTAATATCTGAACGTTCACTACTTCAATAATATCTTGTGGCTATTATTTTAATGATAAAAAATTAATAATTTTGACTGTTTTAAAATAAACTGAAAAGTTACTGGACCGGTAATTCGTTCGCTATTGAAATACTTAATAATTTCTAAGTCACTTATAATCAATAAAAATCCACGCGTTCGAAGCTGCGGGCAAAAACTATTTTAAAATCGATTTTTGTCCATTTTGGAGTCAGACCCTTTTTCCTGCTGGTTGACAGTATAAGCTACGAACACCATATTAAAAGCCTAGAATATATATTATTATATTTATAGGTCTACAAACAGTAAGTAGAACCTATATCTAACTCATTCTAGTTGTTCTTTGATGTTCTTTTTTGGTCCTATCCTAGGTTTTAGTCTACTCAATCTAATGATTTCACAATGTTAAATTGTTCTAAAATTCAATAAAAACTGTGCCAAGCATCGGTCCCCCCATGTGGGTCGCAGATTTAGCTGAGTAAACGTAAACAGATGACCAATTTTGTAGATATTAGGTCCTCAGGTCCATAAGTTCACTGGACTTCAAAATGAATATGGCGAACTTCTAAATGTCCGTTATAGCGTTTGTCAACATTTTTACTTTATATGAAATTGAGTCTTGTTTTTGTTTTTTAAATTAATCAACTTGCTAGCTTTAGTGGTTACCATCCAAGTTAGAACGATGAGACTAGATGTCGAATTATGGAAATTCTGAAAGTGATCGCTGAGTCAGTACTTTGTATCTACTTATAGACAAACAAAGGTTGTCTAGTCTCAGAAAGCTGAGGTCACTGTCCTTTAGAGTGGAAGACTTTGGAGAGATAGCTCCTTGCTTGTCATGTAATGATGACGAGGGTAATTCAAGACACCAGGCTCATTCTGCATCAGAGACATCTCTGCCCACACCACCCCCTCACCACGTCCACATGAGAGGCAGCTGAGTAGATAGCGAGGTCAAAGGCTATGGTAAGAAAATTTCGTTTTTACCAGATGTAAGAAAAGAGAAGACCTATTATGATGGATACTATAAAATCCTCACTCCCCATTTTATACCTTACACATTACATACCCAAAAAATGAAAAAAGTACCTAGATTCGTTCCTTTGTAATACATTTTATATGCGTTGACAAAAATGAGCATGATTTTCATTTTTCTTTTACAAAACTACTAGCAATACTCGCTTAGCAATTTTATGTACGCCTTTACGCGCCAGAACAAACGATTTGTTTAAAGCTTTTGTACCGATTCACAATTAAAAAAAGTGTTATTTATTTCATAAAAATGTCCACTATAGGATCATACTATGAGGATTTTTTAACATTTTTGTTATCTATCATCTTAACGGTTGGTAAAATTGGAATATAAGGACAGATAAATTTATGACTCAGTAGCGTAAGATGACCCGGATACAAAAGTTTCTCATAAAGGTCGTCCTTTGTATTGAAATATATCTTTGCATAGTGGGGTTTTACTGCGATCAATTTCGAAGCAATAGGCTTGTCAGGTTCTAAAAGTGACCGGGTGATAAATGTAGATTGCTTTTCTACCCTAAAGCGTGACTTTATGTGTCCGTTCTACCATTTCCAACTCCAACCCCAAGTGTGCCTTGAGTGCCTTGATATGAGATGTTGGAAGATCGTTTCTAATGTACGTCGGTACATTTGGTATTTACCTGTAAATATTTTTGACGACCTCCGTAGCCGAGAGGCGAGCGTGCTGGACTTTGGCGTCGTGCCATCTCTGAGGTCCCGGGTTCGATCCCCGGTTGGGTCAATATGGGAAACGAACTTTTCTGTATTGTCTCGGGTCAGGGTGTTGTGATACCGTCGTTGTTTCTGATTTCTGTAACACAAATGCTTTAGCTACTTACCACAGAATCAGAGCAATGTATGTGATGTTGTCCAATATTTATTTATTTATTATTTATTTTTATTTTCTTTGACGTACTAAACCACATCAAATAGTTTTGCTGTCTTCTTGTAATCCTAATTTGTTTTCATGTTATTGTTTTATTAAACCCTTAGGTTATTGTTAACTGTCGGCAATAGGTTGGATTGACTGGAAACATATTTGTATGTTTTATATTTTATAGAAAAAAGTGATTTTATTTGTCTAATATTCTCCAAGTAGCGTCATGTTTATTTTTTTATGTTTTAATTGCTTCCAATTTTGGGTTCCGGTAATTCAGTGTAATTATTTAATACTGTTTCCTTCACCGTTTAACTCATACTCAGAAAAAAGATCATATTCTTCAAAATATAAAGGTAATAGTTTAAAAATACAGAACAGTAAAATACTGTAAAAAACAGGAGTTGTATTTTTTTTCAATTCTTAATATCTTTCAAACACTTTAAGCGAATGGAATTAAATTCCGTCAAGTGCTGAGCTATAATTGAATTCCAACGAATACGTAAGTAAACGTTTTCATTAATCGCATAGTTAGAAGAGCATTCGCATAGCTGCATACATTTTCTAAATTATTTCATCATTAAGGCTAAGCGTAGATAGATAGTCGCTTTCTATGTGAGTAATATGTGCATCATGCCCCCGATTATCGTTATAGTAAAACTCGATGTGTTTGATGTTGACAAAATACTTAATGACGATGATTGACACTAGTACCTACCTACCCATTATGTATGAAGCGGTTTGCCTCCTCTTTCATTATGCGTAAGGACCTCTTGACCTAAGGTCAGCTTTTCCAAAACGTTATGTATAATCTGGACATCTTTAAGGCCAAAGTGAACAAACACCGGTACCATCGTAGGTCTCATCTTTGTCTTCTATCAAGCGACATTGGGGTCAAACGTTTTGTCTTTATTTTTTGACACATGTACAATTAGTAGAATAAGGACAGTCAAGTGAAAAAAAACATAATGGCAAAAAAGTCTCCTACATTTTTGTTTGTGGTATAAAAGTCAGCTATTTTGTAATTTATTAAAATTGCTTCCTTTAAGATGTGACTACGGCAACAATGTATATGATTTGGAAACTGTGGTGGATCAAGATTCAAATATTATCAAAGGGTTGCACGAATGCTAATGTAAACGTAATGCAGATCTTATTTTATATTATATTTGCTTTATATGTATAGCTGTAGGTAAGTGTAGAAATAACTACATTAATGAACGTATTTTGTTGACAAACATTGATTACACATCAACTTGAGGAAAATAATTACAAAAAATATATAGCTGCTAGAACAAAATGTCTTCCCACAATTGTACAACTCAACTTTGGGCAGATCTACAAAATACGTATTCATTTCATATGCCATACCTTTTGCCCTTTATTGTCTATGCCTATAATTTTATTTCACTAAATTAATATTAACAATCCAGACGTGTCTAGACGAAAAAATTAATGTAGTTGATGTAACAAAATAAAATTACTCATTTTTTTTGTTTCGGTAGATAAGCTCTTGTAAGGCTCGTATGGAGGCAGGAGTATAATAACGTTTAACACTATAATTACATATTTAAGTGACATTTTATTTCTGAGTGATTTGATCTTGCGCTTTTAATAAGGGAAGAAGAAAGGTATTTGTAAATCTCCACAACATATCAAACGCTTGATGTTATTAATTATTTAACTTCAAAAGACAAAAATTGTATGTAATTACCAATTAATTATGGGAAAATTAATTAATTGGTAATTTTAAAATTTTATTAATACTGCAAAAGATTATCCCTGTTTAAGATAAACAATATGCTAGATTCATTATTAGCCCCTCCCCTCCGGACATCTGAGGCGATCAGACGTGTTTAAAGTGAAACTACGTATTTTCGAAATACAAATTATAAATCAAATACAACTCCTAAATTTCCATCAAAATAATAGGAGCGCATAACTGTGTTGGAGCCATTCATCTACAGTCCTGCGTGCTACTAGTCCATCACACACACATCTACAATACTACGTGAGTGAACCATTCATTCATTAATATCTATTGAATACGGACAAGGGCCAAGATATACTGGACGGAAAGCTGATTTGTATGAAATCGTCGCGACCGACCAGCATAAGCCGACCCCCCTTAACTGGTGTTTAACATAACTCCTTCAACTCCTTATTGCCTGGTACTTTGGTCTTTGAAACTTGTGCGAAATTATGCCACTACGTCATTCTCCCCCCGCTTCATCTCCCGCCTCAAAGGAAAACCTAACCTGCGAGCCAGCGCTACCGCGCTTGGAGTCGAACAAGGAGCAAATAGCGACGCTACTTGATACCCAACATAGAACACTGGAACAGGAGCCACAGTACCTAACTAACGATTCGCAAAGTTCGAATGTTTCACACCGACACTCTAAAAGAAAGAGAACAAATACTACAGAATTTCAAGTTGCTAATTTTATGACGGAAATGAAATCTATGTTTTCTGATTTTAAAAAAGAACATTACACAAAAGTTGAAAAAATGTGCGCGATTATGGAAGAAATAAAGACCCAGAATTCGGATATACGATCGTCCATAGAATTCTTATCTCAAAAATATGATATGCTTTTAGTCCAAATCAAGGATCTGAAAGAAGACAATTTGCAGCAAGAAAAGTACATCCAAACACTTGAGCAAAAACTAGAAAGCTTTGAAAGGAGTTCGCGTTCTACATGTATAGAAATCAAAAATATACCAATAAATAAGTCTGAGACAAAGACCACTCTCATTGACACTGTAACCAAAATCGGCCAAATACTAAACGTGAATGTGCAAAGGAATGAAGTGAAAGATGTTTTTCGTATTAACACTAGAAATCCTGAAAACAAAACTATAATACTGGAGTTGGTCAGCGTCTTAACTAAGGATATAATACTCAAAGCATTCAAGAATTACAACAAAGGACCAGCAAAACTTACTACAGAACACATAAAAGTAAGTGGACCACCCAAACGAATATTCATAACGGAGAACCTGACAGCAAAGATGAAACGCCTATTCTACCTTGCGCGAGTATTTGCAAATAGCAATGAATATAAATACTGCTGGTGTTCTAATGGAAAAATATTTATAAGAGAAAGGGATGGATCCTCTTATTACATAATAAAAGATGAATCTGATCTGGAAAGACTGACTAAATCAAAATGACTAGAACTCAAATGCATGCTACTTTTTTGTTTCATTCAATTGTTATTTGAAAAAGAACTTCCTATTATTCTTAAAAATATCAAACTTTATTATTATTTTATTGCGGTAAAAACAAATGTAAAACACATATACATATTTACACATTTACACACCATAAGACACTTTCAGTCACGTATCACAAATCACATAAACATTATACTCGTATTTACGCTTACCACAAGATTAGTAAAAAAACAGAGTTTAGGCACAAACACACATAATAATAACACACATGTTTTACTCATATGCTATTCTGCTACTATTGTCATATTTACACTATCATACTCTAGTTTGTATTTAAATGGCAAGTTTTCTCACGAATATTATGGATGACCACTTATACGTTTCTACAGACATTGATACTTTTTCGTTAGGTCAGGCGTATCTATGCTCCCCAGAAAAAGCATTCTATTTTTTAACAAACCCGAATGACTACCTCAAGGTATTTCATGTAAATATACGAAGCATAGGTAACACTATAAATTTTGAAAATCTGTTAATTCTTCTGGACCGAATAAGATTTGCCCATGACATTATTGTGCTGACAGAGTGTTGGTTGAGCAAGTGCCCTTATCTTCCAAATCTACCTGGCTATACAGCTTATAACACAAAATACAGTAATCAAAATGATGGTATTGTTGTCTATTTAAAAACTAATCGATTAGTCGATGTCGTTGAGCGTAATATAAATGATGCAAATTGCATGACAATAGAGCTTTCTAAAGATTTCGTGATAATTGCCATTTACCGCTCACCATCATGCAGAAATATTGAAAATTTTACAAATTCATTAGATTCCCTACTAGTCACATTACGTCCCTTCAAAACAATAGCTATTATTGGTGACTTAAATATAAATATCTCGTCAAACAATGTCGATCCGAACTCCGACTCGTATTTGAATTTACTTGCATCGCATTCCATGCTACCTGCTCATCTCTTTGCAACGAGAAACAGAAACTGTCTTGATCATTTGATACTTAAAACCGATAAACCAACTATAACAATGGTATTAGACTCTCTGATCACTGACCATTCTCCTGTCATTTTTTGCTATGCTTCATCTAATGTCAATGAACGAATGAGTATTCGGACATCCAAACGTATTAACCTACAAGCGTGCTTAAAGGAAATAGAGAACATGGATTTCTCGGATATAATTAATGACACTCATCCTGAAAGTGCGGCCCATACCTTAGTGCATGAGTTAACTTTGCTATTGAATATAAACACAGTAACTGCCAACATTGCGAGTAGGAAACGCATTCTTAAGCCATGGATCACTCCGGGCCTGTTACGATGTATACGGCATAGAGACAAATTATATAGGAGAACTAAAAATCAGCCAAATAATGACATAATCATGATAACGTATAAAAGGTATAAACAATTTTGCAATAAAATACTTAAGAAGGTTAAAAATGATTACGAGCGTTCAGAATTTCATAAACATAAAAAAAATCCGAAAAAAATATGGAACCTTATCAAAACACTCTCAAATCTGAAACAAAAGCAGTCGTCATCTGACGAGCTTCTTTCTACATCCACTAACCCTCAAGTTTCCGTAAACTCTGTGAATAATTTCTTCGCTAGCGTAGGAAATGATTTAGCATCTAAGCTGTCATGGAGTCCTCCTAATACATCCACTCGGGTTTCCCTTAAGGAAATGGATGATTCTGTGATGGAGTCCATGGCATTACTTGGTACAGACGAAACAGAATTGGAGGAAATTATCGTGGGGCTGAAGCGGGATTGTGCTACGGGCTGGGATGGCATACCAACATCTTTTATCATTGATGCGAGACATGTCTTAATTCCAGTTTTAAAAAGCATATTTAATCTGTGTATGTCAGCTGGTACTTTCCCTACCGATTTTAAGAGGGCCTTAGTGCATCCAATCTACAAAAGTGGGGATAAACAAAATGCTAATAATTACCGACCAATATCTGTGTTACCCACTTTGTCTAAAATTTTTGAGAAAATCCTTAATAGAAGGCTTATTGGCTACCTAGACTCTAAAAATTTGCTCGCTCCAAGCCAGTTTGGATTTAGGGCTAACAGGTCAACAGAGGACGCAGTTCTTGAAGTAACAGGTACCATAATGAAAAATGCTAATTGTAAACGGCCCTCGATTGGTATTTTTATTGATCTTACTAAAGCATTCGATACGGTGTCTATCCCTATACTTATTACCAAACTTCATAACATTGGTGTTCGAGGTGTTGTTCTCGATATCTTTAAGAGTTACCTGAGCAGTCGAAATCAGCGCACTGTAATAGGAAACTATACAAGTAAGGACGAACTGATAACTTACGGTGTTCCCCAGGGAAGTGTTCTTGGACCCACCCTGTTCCTTATATACGTCAATGACTTATGCCAATTGCCACTGCCTAACAGTAAAATTGTAGTATATGCTGATGATACTGCTATTATCACTCATGGTGAATCTTGGGAGCAAGCGCGCTTGAGTGCGGAGGCAGCTTTAAAATCAGTGATGGTTTGGCTTGCTCGCAATCTGCTTACAATTAATCTGAGCAAAACTAGATTTATCACCTTTTCGCCGAGGCTCTCGTCACAACCTGATACATATTTTCAAATAAAGGCCCATAAATGTGGGACAGATTTTAAATATCCATGCTCCTGTAACTTAATATCACGTGCACATAATATCAAGTATCTGGGTATAATACTAGACAGCGTCCTATCGTGGAACGAACACATCAAAGCCGTGACGGGGCGGATTAGGAAATTGATCTTTATTTTCAGCAGATTGAGGGCTAGCGCTGATCCATCTATCCTTAGAGCAGCCTACTTTGCCCTTGCACAGTCAATAATAAATTATTGCATATCAGTCTGGGGTTCCTCTGGCAAGACAAGGTTATTACCACTCGAGAGAGCACAACGAGCTGTTTTGAAAGTTATGGCTTTTAAGCCCATTAGGTACCCAACTAATCTTATCTACAGTTTTTGGGAAGTTCTATCGGTTCGAAAACTGTTTATTCTTAGTGTAGTTCTGCGCAAACATAAAAATCTTCCTTATAACACTAATTTTATACAAAATAAAAGACGACGAGACAAGGTATGCGAGATCCGTAAGTGTAGAATAGAACAGGTCAAACATCATTACAATCATATAGCTCCCCTCCTTTATAATAAAGTCAATAAAGAATTAAATATTTATCCCCTTAATATTCACAGATGCAAAACTCTTCTCACAGAATGGCTACTAAACCTTGATTACGATGCTGTCGAATCCCTGATTAAATAACTAAAACATGTTCCGTTTATTAATCAATAGTTAACTTATTTATTAATAGTGTTAGGGTTAACATTTAAAATGCACGAACGTGCGCATGTGCTAACGCAAACACTTAAGCACACACCCAGATAAATTCACACACACACACACACACACACACACACACAAACACATACATATACGCACACACACACACACACACACTTAAATGTAAGTTATCTAAGTTAAAATTTAACTTTCATGTATTTTATTTAAATTCTGAAACGTCTGTCTTTGAGGCGGGCGCTAATGTCTGCGACACAGTCTTAAGACTATTGCAGCCATTATCGCTACAACTGTTTGTAAAATAATTGTATGGGTTTCAATAAAGATTTATTATTATTATTATTATCTCGCTTAAAAGCGATTGAAAGTCGGTAAGCTAAATTAAAATTTGTACTCAATCGAATATAATCATAATTGGAGTAGATAATTAAATTTTATTTTTGGCTCTCTATGTTACATACATTACCCTCACGTATAAACAGAATTTATTTTTAATTTAATGTTTTGATCAGTTTATTAACATGCAATGCACTCTTACCAGGTGTAAGAGGTTCTCTTACTCGATGCCTGGCTAGATTACCCATTAGACTAAGTGTGGGTAATGAAATATGAACGGCCGTCCGGTCATCTAGTCACATGGCTGGTTTATAGCAGTAGACTTCAGGAGTCTGCCGATAAGGGTCCGCAAACACGAGATGTGTTGTCAACTATCAAAGAAAGACCGAAAACATCTGTTAGCGCTATGCTCATACAGACTTTGATACTTAGTTTACACTAGTGACCCGTCGCGGCTTTGCTCGCGTTTTATCATTTTTTCCCATATTTTTAACTAACTTTTTGCTCTTTTTAGTTACGGCGTGATGTTATACGTATTACAGAAAGCCTTCCCGGATAAATGGATTGTCCAACACAAGAAACAAATTTCAATTTTAACCAGTTATTTTGGAGATTAGCGCGTTCAAAGAAACAAATTCTCGTAAGTTTGTAATATTAGTAGAGAATTACACCAACGTAGGATTTAAGGAGAAATAAGTCACTATGTATAATGTATTCGAAGGTAAAATATATATGAAGATGTGCCAATAAGGCCGCAGCCTCAGCGTGAGTTGCTGCAATGTTGAGTCCAATGCCGAATCGCGCTAGTTTTTCGGACGGAACCTATGATGAGTGCTATAATATGCACGGTACTCTGTGATAATTTGCTCTGCAGAATATGATGAGAATTACATAGAAAATTTATTTGTAATGGTATTTTTGCTAAACAATCGTTTACTCTGAATGCAAACACATCATTGGATCTTGATCTGAATGCAAACACATCATTGCTTTTGAAAATTATCCAGTTTTGTATTCATTGTCAATTAAATCTGCCACAACGGGACTTTAAAAACATTTTGACTATTAAGATTATACCTTTGCAGAGCTGAACAAGAGAGATTACATAAAACAAAGAAATATTGGACAATGTCACATAAGTTGTAAATAGATAAATCACTTATGCTGCAGAAATCAGAATTAACGACGGTATCATATTTTTTTTTTTTTTTTTCCTAACTGACTATAGATGATGGCCGCAGATGGCCTTTTCATCTTCACCGGGCTTGCGGGGGAGCGGAAGGCTCTCACCCCTAAAAAATTTAAACAACTGCCGGAGGGCGCCCCATAGCGGGGCTCGGACCTCGGCTCGGGCCGTTGTTGGGAGAGGGTAATCGAACATATGTTTGGGGAGAAAATCGCCCCGGCACGTGCCGGTATCTTGAAAAGGAGCCTACCAGTGGGGATCGCGGCGTGCGTCCTCGCCGGCGAGGACGGAAAAGCGGTCGGTTTGATGTGTGCTGTGTCGCGAGCTGTTTTGCGTCGGCCATGGCGATCGTTATGGCGTCGTCGGGATCTAAAAGCACATTCCTAGGCCTACGTTTACGTGGGCGGACTACGGAAGGGACGTAGTCAGCGGCCGAGACCACTAGACTATTTGGATGATGGGGAGCAGAGTCAAAGTAGCGGGAAGAGCATTGCTTAAGGTACTGCGCGATAGTCGGCAGCCCTAAGTCAATGTGGAGGTTTTCGTTACGGAGATACCAGGGGGCGCCTGTAGCCTTACGCATGAACTTATTTTGAAGGGTTTGAAGCCTTCGGACTGTGGAGCGGGCAGCGTGTGCGAACACAACACTGGCGTAAGTCATAATCGGACGAATGCAAGTGACGTAAAGTCTCACCTTATTTCTAAGGGACATTTTACTTCGTTTATTGATTAGGCAATGAAGCCTGCCAAGGGCGAACGCGGCGCGGTCCCTAACTGTCTTAACGTGACTGTGAAAGGTCAGTCCGACATCGAGTGTTACCCCTAAGTAACGAACCTTCCGTTCCCAAGGGATCGGTCGGCCGAACAGGGTGATCGGGGGAACAGGGTGATCGGGGGAACAGGGTGATCGGGGGAACAGGGTGATCGGGGGAAACAGGGTGATCGGGGGAACAGGGTGATCGGGGGACGGTATCATAAAACCCCGAACCGACATTTAAAAGTTCGTTTTCTAAATTGACTCGACCGAAAATCGAACCGGGATCTTAGACATGTCGCGACGCTAAATTCCGGCCCACTCGCCTTTCGGCTATGAAGGTCGTTACAGTTACAAAAGTAAAAATAATACCTATTTCTCTTACTTGTCTAAATCTTCGTGGCATGTGTAGCTGGACTAAGCGTGTCAGGTGAGCGGTATTAGCCAAGGGAAATTGTTGGCTTTTACTGCTAGGCCGTCGTGGATGCCTCCATCTTACGAGCGGCCTCTTGATTGTGGGATTACGTAGTTAATGTACGTTGTGCAGTCAAGGTACGGTCTTAAAATGAGGTTGATGTTGGGTCGTTCGATAATAATTACCAGGAAATTAAGATTCCATGAATCGGTGATGAATATTTTCTTAATTTTGTACTCATTTGTAACCTTTGTAAAGTTCAGTTTCATAAGCCGTTAAAGGTCAACGCATAGTACTTGTGCTGAAATATTTGAAAAAAGAAGACTTTGAGTTATTTTTTATGTAATGTGTCAGAAGTATTATTCTTTTTCGTAAAATGTTCAATGCACACAAACCCGCTTATCAGTATACTTCACTACAACTGTTACCTGGTATAATATAGTTATACCTATACTTACTACCTATACCGTTACGAACAATCGGTTTTATGCTCCATAAAATTAGCCGAATCTTATAATAAAAATAGTATTTATGAATAATGACCTAATATAGTTAATCGGCCAAATCTATAATCCGAACATTAGTGATTTGGTGGAAGATAGAGGTATAGACACTACAATTTTTGTAAAGTTTCAGAAAAAAACAAAACAATTATGAAAGTCCAAATTGCCTACAAAAGAGTTCAAAGTTTTAGTCGTAGAATTAATTATAGATGCCTAAAAGTTTGTACCAATTAAGCCATTAAATCGAACGTTCCGAATGCGGACGTCTCATTGCAATAGAGTTGGATTTAGCATATAGGTATATAGGCGTTGCCGGCTCGCCGAGCGAGCCCGAAATATCTGTCGAATACTATTCCGATAGCAAAAGCAAAATAATTTAGTAGACGTCACAACTATGGCCATGCCTGCTATTCTGTTAGACGGTCGATAGATGCAATGAATCAATCCGATGATAGGATTTCCTATTTCCGTTCTTTGAAAGGGGAACAGAAATATTCGGTTGGTATTTTGTTATTGTAATGATAGAACAGATTGGTATGTTTTGAAATTGTCTTTATTTTCCCCGAAAGAATCGAACCCGAAATACCACCGTATTGTGTTTAATTGTAATTATGGATAATTTACCATTTATTGTAATGTTGTGAGGGTTAGATCCTTGTGGCAAGACCAGCGTCAAATTTTTTAGTGATAAAATCTCTTTTTACCAGTCATAGAAATGATCACAGCCGTAAACACATTTTAAGCACTCGGAGGATAAACAAGTCAAAACAATAAAAGACGGCTGCGAGTTAAATAGCGCGTTGATAACCGTTTTAGCGCTATCTCAACTCTAACGTAGCATGAAAGGTGCACTTGGAATTAACGTTCCGTTTATAACTTAGGTACGAGTGCGTCTTACAGCCTTTTTGGTGGCACTTACATTTTGTGTTTTGTGTGTAGGTCGGCAGCTGTGGGCACCTGTTGATGGAGTCGTTAAACTAATGGCACTGATAGTGCATGGATAGTAAAATTAATGTTACAACAACATATTACACAGAACAGTAATAAGGGCCGTCCCACAGACCGACTACATGTAATGTGCCCAACTACGCATCTTGCCGTGACTTATAGTTTTTAAAAAGTAGTAATTCCTGTGTAAGAAAAGGTATCTAAAAGTTTTAATACAATGCCAAGTTGGCTTCACACGATACCTTATGTTTTATGTAGACTGTCTAATATTGTGTGTGTTCGGTAATTGTGTGATCGTCAATAAATGAATTTTCTTTCTTTTTTTCTTTCTGAAAAAAAAAAATGCAGAAAATATTGTTACCTCAGCAAGTTGTACGTACTTGTGTCAGATTTTATACACTGCCTATTTTATAATTAAAAGACTAACATACGCATAGATTCATAAAAAAGCTCGTACTTTTGTCATTAAAATTAAGTACACTAGACAATATAATTTTAGTAACAAATGTATTTGTAAAAACAGAATTTCAGAATAAATATTAATGGGCTTAGGCTCGTGATATTGAGGTCATGGTTGCAATTCCTTTGGGGACAACATACTATGTGTTGTTTCCAGTTTGGATACGAGATTTCCTGATTAATCACCTTAATGCCTGGAAAGGACACAATGATCCATGCTGTTAAAAGGGCATATAAAAAGTTGGCCATATACCTAATCTCTTTCCAGTCTAGGAAAAGAGTTCACTTATGTGTTGCACAACCCACACTATAAAATATGACCTGCGGAATTGGTTCATATCAATGAGAGGTCAGAAGAGATTTTATTTTATTTATCTATCTGCCGTGACATAAAACAAACGCTCATTAATAATATAATAGGAGTATAAGGCTTTGCTAGGTATGTGGTTAATAATATATGTGGATGTAAGTTGTCTTTCTGTTTTATTATAGAGTTAAATTTATTTTGGGCCGTGGCAACAGTTCATTTTCTAGTCGGTGACGCGATAGAAAAAACACGATATAAAACGCTTAGAAGTTAATATAATTTTGTTGATAAATACAAGTGCTTTTTAGTTCAACGATCCCACTTAAATAAGTTTTAAATATAAATAATTTAATTAAAATTTGATATTAAATTCATAAACATGAAGCTGGTTATGATATGTTTATGAATGTCTTTACGAATATGCTCTTTGTGAATATCTTTAAAACTAGTTAAATGAAATAAACATGATACCTAATTAAAAATGTTGTTCATGCCCATTTATGTAAATACAGACAAGAAACACGGAACTAGGTGCTATCGTAGATAAAACAAGAAATCACATAGATTTTGCATTGCGTAAGGCAGTCTAAATGAGTCATATAGAATGCAGTTTATAATGAAACTTTTTGTTTGAGCAAGACTTTTTGATATCAAGAAAATAAGACGTTCGCGTTCCTTTTTATATATTCAAAATAAGTTTACAAGTCAAATGCAGGTTAAAATACTGAACAGGAAGGTAAACACTTGCACTTCAATTTTAGTTTTTATGCTTCCGATATAAGAGCAGTATATAACGTAGGTAGGCTAACGGGTTGATAAAGCAGAAAAATTCATCGCTTAAGATAACTTGCGGTTAGCTCTCAGTTGGAAGAGCAGTACGCACGATACGTGAAGGTCGCGGGTTCGAGTCCTGCACCGCAAGGGGAGATTAAATTTTTCTGTTTCTTTAAAATAGAGCAGCATAGTCCAAAGTATGTAGCTTGACGTGGTACCGTAACTCTGTACCTCTTTCTCTTTTGACATAGCCGAGTGGTGAGCCGGCCGGCCTCTGGCGTCAATCCTAATGTACTCGTATTTAATGTTGTCCAATAATTCTATCAACAACTACTAATCTTTATAAAACCTGACTACCGCAACTTTAGCATTAGTAACACAAGCTTGCTGTTTTTGAACTAAAACTTCATATGATATATGATAAGTAAGTATTATATACTATCAGTACTTGGTTGGGTTAAGTCTTATATAATTTCCGGATATTGTCAACATGTCACCCATCACCATGCCTAAATTTAAGTCGCATTTTTTTAAGTTACAACAATATATAACACTCGCTTTTCAGTTCTATTGTAAATTTAATTTTAATTATAAGCAGTATGATTTAATTAAGTATCATGGAATTAACTGATATGTATGTTACGTTGGCTGGTTCATGTTCATCATAAACTTTCCTTATACGGCGGTAGAATTTGTACTGACAATTTATTATTGATAAATTATTTTTATATTCTTTTCAAATTCATATTCGTGAGTGAAATACCTGAACATCATAAAATACTACTTAAACTTCTTTTGATTTGTTTTAGTTTCCTATTTGAAATTCTTTTACAGTTTCTCTACACAGATCCGAGATATTTTAAGCAAATTCAGCTGAAATAGATTCGCCTCGGATGTTCAAATGCTTCAGTTGATTGGAATATTTTAGATTCCGATGCAGAAGAACGTTTATGGAGTTGCTTTTAATAGCCTGCTAATGTGTTGTTGTTGGATGATGGTTCTAATGAATTGATGAAACTATGTGTTTACCACCATGAATTCTAATTTTGTTCAGAAATCGGAATTAAAAATAGGTTGAACGTGATTACGTATGCTGTTTGTTGATATTGATGAAAATGTTTCTTAACTTTGTATCGAAAATTGCACGTAACCTTGTTCATGATACCAAGTACAATTATCTATTAGTCATGGTTTCAAATTAATAAATGAATGTCAGATCCACAACTTATAAGAAAACATGACTCTTAATTTGTTTTCACAAGACATTTTTTGCAACTCATTAGTTGTGCAAACATTTCACTTAAACATTTGAACAAACAATCACTGTCCATGCATTTATGTAAAGTATTTTTAGATTTTAAAAGATTTCACATCTTGTTTCGTCATCTGCCATGAAACAGATGTATTCAACTCAATTAGCTTATGACGACTGTGTATATAATTATTAACTAAGCGTTTGTTTGTGAATTTGGACCCCAATTGTCTTTCCTCAAATTAAGGAAAATCCTTTCTTAGTCGATGCCAGTATCATAATAACTATCTGCGGCTCATATTTTAGCGCAATCCAATAAATTTATTTGAAAAGTGCGCTGATAAATCAGTCGGCTTGTAGTTGTTGCCTATTATTAAACAGGTAAGTATTACCTGTTAAACAGTAAGACTCAAAAAGCAAGCTTTTTTGCAAGCTCAATTTAATCCTCATGTCATAAAAACATCCTTTATTGCCTTTACTAATTTGGTTAATTTCTTAATCGATAACTGAACTGTTTAACGTTTTCAGCAAAGATGTTGTAATTTTAGAAGCGAAATATAAAGAAATTATTTTCCCCTGCATCATGACATATATTGGTGTTTGTATAGCAACACAGGCATTGCAAGAAAAGCCTTAAACTGCAATGTTATTTAAACTTTATGCGACTTAGATAAGTAAAGATAAGGCGACTAAGCGAAGCGAAGACAGTGAAAGGAGCCTTAATACTATTTGAAGCCATGTTTTGCCGGTGCATTTTTTAGGTTGTAACTGGGCTTCTACAAAAAAGCTTAGATCTAAGTTTTAACGGCCAGAAAATGAACACGTTTCGTGCTTCAGATATCCGTAATCTCTCAGCCATGCCATGTTTAAATACTCAACTAAAAATACACCTCTATTTCTAACCTTTGTCCAATGCAGCTAGTTTTAGATACAACGGTTAGGACCAATTTAGTTGCCCAAATTAGAAGCATTAAAGTGCACATATTTGACGATCGTACGGACAGCAATTGTGTCATAAATCACTCATTGTTAGTTTAAGCCGTGCGTTCAAAATTGCTCTCTCGTAGTTCGAGTTACGACTTAAATTAGAGATGATGTTGTCTGTACAAAGCCCACAATAGGGTCCAAATGGGGTAATCACCTTACGGTACATGACAAGTGGATGACCGGCGCGGTGTACTGGCCGAGGTCAGAAGTTCGCATCTTAAAGGTAAGTATAAGAAGATGTTCAGATGGTCTTGGTTTGATTCTATTTCCTTTTAGTATTTTTCTTGCATTGATGTCCTTTGTGCATATTGATTCAGTCAAACTCAAATACTATTTATTTGGTTTGTGTTTTTAAATTAAGAGAAATTAATTAATATATGTACAAAAATGTTGTGTCTATGTGTGCTAATGAATGTTTTTAATTTCTTACTTAATGATAAGTTATTAATTAGTAATGTTATGTTAGTTATGTGCAGGAAAAAAAATGTTGCAAGTGAAAACTTCTCGATAGAATGGTATGGTGAATGAGGATATTTTGTAAACCGAAATAGTACAAGGAAAGTCGCAGGCTAGTTTCTAATAAAATTGTTTTGATAATGAAAATAAAATAAAAGTAACATTTGGTAAAATATTTTCCGTCACAATACTACATTTGTTCTTTGGATTTGAACTGAACTTCTTCTATCTGATCTGTATCAAAACTATAAAGATAGTGATTTTCTAACTAATTTCAGTTTAGAGTTTGAAAAATGTAAGTATGATGGTATAAATATTTAACAAAATTTTATTTAAGAAGCTTAATCGAAACAGGAGATTAATCGAAATAGACAGACACACAGTTATTTCAATATAAAAGACGAAAATTCAATAACAATATAATATTTGTTGCTAAAGAAAAGTTTCTTAACCTTAATTATATTAATACTTCATTAATTTTAAATCAATATGTTTTCATTACCTATTATTGCACAAAACTTTATTAGCTTGCAAATGTTCTGTTGAGAAATTTACAGAATCTTGATGGAAGTTGCCGACTGAGAAATAAGCCTAATAATAAACCTGTGGTATTGCATAAAACAATTTAATAAGAGGTCGTCACATTTAATGGTTGAGGAAGATCGCATAGCGCCCAACATTCCGGTGAGGCAACCGGCCGGTTGACCTTTCGCTCCCCCGCCTCGCCCCCCCATCTACCAGTCGCCCCACAGTGGTGACCTCTCCGATGTGCATCGAACTTGCTTCGCTAATGCCTCTTACTAGAATAGATCGTTCTACGTCTCGATGCGCCATGTTGTCTTTAACGAGATTGGATAATTTTGTTTTAGGATGCATCCTCCGGATTAGTTGCTATAAAACTGAGACTGGTTGATGAGATCTTGTTTATATTTCGCTTTATGTGTCGGAAGCAGCAAATAGTTATGGGACTGTAAGTAAACGGAGGTTTTATATAAATTTTGTCGATAAGACAGTTTCAAAATTAAGTCTTAAAATAAAACTTTACAAATTTAATTTATAAGGTATTAATATCGTAAAAAAAGATTATATTTGCTACGTTTTCCACTTTGATTTTTTGCAAATTATCAAAATTCAGTCTATTACTACACTGTGACCAGTGTGCTGTCTTCATAGGAAATCTACGAAGGAATCATGTTGACGGTAATATAAAAGTACCTCAGCCGATTAGCCAGTCAAGATCTCCAATATAGTTATTTAAATTGATACGCTCCGGTTTTGCATGGATTGGTAGTTTATTACACCTTTGGTGACATTATTTGGTTTAAGACTTATAAATTTTTGAAAGCATAATATATATATACATATATATACAATATATAGCCTTTATGATCCGGGTAAGAAGCATAATATGGATTCGAACCAGTTAAATAAAAATAAATAAATGTTAAAGTCAATGCAAAATGTTCAAACTCGAAAGTTTTCAAATTTCGAATGTTAAGCTACATCTTTTAAGTACTAAGAATAAATGTAGTTTGTAAAAGATCTATTTTTATTTAATTCTTTATTTTTTAAATATTCATGTACATAGTTCAAATCTGCTAAGTCGGTTATACTTTTACACTATTGTTATTTAACACGTTGACCTATATGCAAAATCTTTTAGAGAAAGTAGACACCTTTCCAAAGAGCAAAAATATTTAAAAGAGGATTCAAATTTTAACAACTAGCTTCGTGAGACTTGACACAGAAAGGTCAGCTATCCGAGAAAGGTCAAACGAGTAGTTACAACAGCTAGTTTGTAGCCTAAATTTGAAATTATAATTCGCCTATTCAAATGATTTTTATCTCCACGAAGACACGATTTTTAAAACGAATATCTTAAAATGTATCAAGCGTTTTGTAATTTTATTGTGTAGCAGTAAGAATCAAAGTTAATTTCACCGTCGTGCTGCTGTACCATAACGACGATAATATAATAAAAGCGGTTGAAGAACGAAGCTGCATTACATGTAGAAAAGTCGCTTTGGCGATATATGAAACACCCTTTCGAGTTTTGCAGCGTGAATGAGGATCGCCGGGAAATCCTCTAAGAAGAATTCGGTTTGATTGTGTCTGCCAAACGGCGGAATAAAAGGATACGACGAGAGTCGCGTCTTTGGAAAAGTTTCGCCGTTATGAAGCTCACTCTCTTTGGAGAGGCGATTGGTTTTAGAATTCAAGGTATACGAATAATCGAAGATACGGATCGATGTTTTTAATTATTTCACGAGTCGCAGAATGGTTTGTTGGCCTTTCGTATTATAACGTACTTAGTTACGAGTAGATTAAACAGAAATAGCTTACAGTTGTTAAATTATCTATGTCTCTATTTAATCAGTCAATGATTGATCTTAGGATTGATATTAAAAACAGCCTTTCTGAATTTGCGCAGCAGTCCGGTATTCTTTAACTACACTTGGATTAAGTCCATTAACAACATTCGATTTGTCTGTTTTTTTAATTGTATTTATTGCATCTGAATCTAACAAGCAGCCTCTCCCATTCTAAGTCATTAGTTGTTTGGCTCAAAAGCCTATTTTATTTAAAAATGAAGGTTTAAAGCGCTTCAAATTACAAGACGAACAATGCATCGTTATCATAATTGAGTTGGTATTCCGTCTGTGGGTAACTTCCAGTATGATTTCAATTTATCCACAAGGCAAGGAGAACAGGGAAAGGGAGAACTGATTTTTGTGACGTTTTTTACTGAGAGCGATCGCTTCGAGGCCTCACAAGTGAGTGATCGCCTCGACTCAATCCGGCTAATGATTAGAGGTGTAGAATAGAACGCACATCGTCTAACTCTAAGTCGGTATTATCTAATAACGTTAAACGTGTGCTGTCGTTGAACGTCATTCGTTTAAATGTAACATAAAACCGTTGTGTTTTAGGGTAGACTAGCAACAGTATGGGCGGTCGCTGTTATAACTGACGCATATCGCGTGCCTAAACGACAAATGTCTAGAACAATAGATTAAAACAAATTTACATTACAATTTGTTATTACTAACTGACTAACTTAGTGACTACTGTCAAGTATAAATAGTTAACGAACATTATTATTTTTTGAAAGATGTTCAATGACCTTCTTTTAAGATTCCTCAAACTGTTTAATAATACAAGCTTAAAATGTTACTTAAAAAACAATACTTGAATAATCTTTTTTATTGAAAATGTAAAAGCAACAGATTACAATAATATTAATTCATAAAGAGACTTTTCAATGTATAGTTATTAACAGCTGTGAACCAACAATGTGAGAAATAATCACATGTTGTGAGATTCAACGATTTGCTGACAACTACCTATCTTAAAATAAAAACAGCGCTTCTTTAATCAATAGCTTAACGCCTGTATGTGTTATTTCTTTCCAGTCATTTTTAACACCCCTACTAATGATAGCCGGGCTTATCGGCTCTTCTGTGGCGCGTCATTTTTACGGATTCGCCAGGATTTATGTAAATTTGTTTTGTCAGCGACCCGGCTTGTTACGGTCGCGTCGGATCTGTCGCGATATCGACAATATTGATATTCGTGTCGGCTTTCCACTGCTCCTCGCTGATTGATTTTTTTTTGTCAGACGCTTTTTCGGTCGGTTACTTTATGCGGTTTGTTCCTAGATAAATAAAGTATCTCATTTTGCGGGAAGGACCCTTCGGATATCTTTGGTCCGCGTCGTTTAGATACAATCTGATTATGTACGCTGAAAGGATCGACGAATAGAATACCTCGTTCCACCTTATTCAGAACACGGAGTCGGCTTGATCAATATGTTGAAATATTTAGTGGAAACAGTATATTGTTGTGGGGGAAATTGGATTAACTACGGCTGGCATTAATATTCAAAGACGCAGTTCCAACTTCACAACGTAATTGTCAATGTAATTTTAACCGTTGCGTGTGTTCCCATCAAAATTTTGTCACTATGTGCCTGCGAATATTTGGTTTTAGTAAAGCTACGTATTATAATAAGGTAGGCTTAACGAGCGTTTTCGTAATACGAGTATAGGTATCGTGATGGCATTTTCACTGCTAATGAAGTTGTTGAATATTCAATTCAATCCAATTGAATTAGTTAAATATCAGATTCTTGAATCTTTTCTTTTTCCTACCTGACTGTCGATAGTGGCTGCAAAGCCTTATCATCTTCACTAAGCTTTCGGGGAAGCGCATATGCGCTTGATATATGAGCAAGGGGTGAGAGCCATATGGCTCTCACCCCTTGATTCTTGGATCAGTTGTTAGTAACTCTATAAATCGTATATCTAGGACTAATTAACAATTAGAAAACACAAAAGCAAAATAATACTATGTCATTCTTAACCCAAAGGCGTGCGGGACGAGTTTTGGCGTCACACCATCTCTGAGGTCCTTGGTTCGATTCCTGGTCGGGTCAATATAGAAAATGAACTTTTCTAAATTGTTTTGGGTCTGGGTGTTGTGGTACCGTCGTTGTTTCTGTATCATGTGTTCTTTAGCTACGTACCAGACCTTATATCAATAGGCAAAGGGCCTACGTGGTTAAGTCCAGTCTTGTACAACTCAATTTTATTAAATTTGTTTCCTATCTATTCACACACATAATACGATTGTTTAGAAATGTGCATTACCTCGAAAAATAACGACAATGATCAACTCCCAAAGTTTAACACGATAATCTTGATGTGATGTTAAAATACGGTCTAAAATCAAACAATATTTCGAAACCCGATAAAAACTTGTATCATTGGAATTATCAAACTTCATGTAAACTCAATTGACTATATTAAAACATGTGCTGGACCTATGTTTACCGCGGCAATAAAATCGAAGCGACAAAACTGCCTCGTGGGAAACATTATAAAGACTTAGGTTGTTACAATGTGCACCAATATAGGACGCATTTAATTCAAACATGACACAGGGTTCGCAACTAGCTAATAATTTGTCTACTGAAAATTGTATTGGCTTTATGGTCCAGCAGTTATTACTTTTTAATCTAGAGGTTCATGCTTGTTAGATCACAAAATTAAGTGTGGTTTTTAGTTTTGGGTGAGAGTTTTTTTAGATTAACCAACTGTAGAAGTGGTACGAATAAGTTGAATTCTGCCGGAATTGCATTTAAAATAATTAGTTCTGCTTCTGTCTCTTCTCTCTTATTGCCAATATTTTGGTTTGCAGATTTAATCTGATCATCAAAATTATGAAGGAAATGAAGGACATCAGATTATTAGGGTGACGATGGAAAAGGTGCACTCGTACTTGGGGTAACTAACTGTGATTTTGTCTATACTTTCTGTTGCTGTCAAATCACAAGCCATTTATTTTCTCTTTTTGTCCATAGATATTTTTACGTTTTATGTTTGTTATGGATGGCCAGCTCTATTAGCTACATTTATTTATTAATTTGTGTGTTATTTTGGTAGTGTCATGTCATGTCACAAGCTGTGCTTGTACATTCAATTATTTTAGACGCGTTTTCTCGTCCATTGTTTATTTTTTCGATTGAAATTTGATTTGAATCTGTTTCTAACGTCTATATCTGTTTAAAAAATACTATGAAGGATGGTGGTGATAAGAAACTTCCAAATTGCATTATGTTTTTGCCAGCCCTGAGTGCGTATTCAATTTGCGTGCACATTACGGGCGAGTCTAATGGCGTTTCTGATGAGTTGTATTGTGTCCCGTCACGATTTTATTGCGTGATGTACGAGTTTCGCACCTGACTTTATTATTCCTGTGACGTCGTTATGGCCCATCTGAGGTTTTAATATTTTAAGTGAATAAAAAAAGAGGAAACTCCAAATTAATATTCTTTGATGATATGCTACTATTCTTTAAGACTTTCGCGTTCTATTTTAAACATTTAAAATAATTTTACGGGTCAAAACGAGTCAGCTCGTGATCACGGTTTGTGCAACCTAACCGAAACGTCGGGCAGTAAGTGGTTCGTACATTATTTTAAATGCTACTATTCTGCTTTGAAATCCCTGGATAACTAATCGAAAGATAATTCGTATTTAACAAATGAGAGATAATTCGTATATAACAAACGAGATCTAGCTCTAGAAGATGATATTATGCGAGTACATAATAGCGAACGAGGGTACAATCAGCAATGTGAGTTGCCTTATTACTTTGTCACGTTTAAGCCCCGCGTATATAAATTAGCCTGAAACACATTCTAATTGGATGTATGTCGTTGAATCAGAACTAATTTCGAACTGCAAATGTTTACCGTGATGCGCTTTTTACCGAACATTCGTATGTAATTTTGTCATGTTTAAAGATTCTCATTAATTATCTACAAGCCTTAATTGGCTTCCACCTTCAACAATCACAAATACCAATAAAATATTCCTTGATATTGGCTTCTACAAAACAATGACAAAAATAAAATCCTCTATAAAAGATCAACTGGTAAAAAAAAACAAATTGATTTGATTTGGTTTAAACTCATAAAAAGCATTAATTACCTTTGATTCTTTTATTTATAGCAACGACCTTTTCAGCTATGATTTTAGTCTGATTTATTTACAATACTAATATTACGGTGTCAGCTCCTTTCCCATTTTCAAGAATCTTACTCTCCGTTGATTTCATTATTTTTGTATTATATTAGATATTGGCGTTGTTTGTATCTAGAGAAGCAGAAACCTTATATTTCATCAGTAATACTGTTTACGATGTTCATTGGATCGTGACTGACAATAATAATTTACGAGCTGAAGGTTTACTGTTAAAATAAATAAATTACGTGTAAAGGTCTTAATATTTTTCCAAGTAAATTACCGAAGTAGGACCACTTATTTCGTTGATTGATAGTCTGCCAAATAAGACATATTTAAGGGTTTTTCATCTTCGTTTAATTCCTGAAAGAGATACAAGTCTCTCAGACCCAGTGAATTTAAACAACAACCGGAGGACGTCCACCAAAGGAGCGCAATTCTCGGTTCGGAGTAAAAAATTTATGGAATTTACTAGGGAATGGGAGCCTGGCGATTTGTCATACAGGCTACCCTAGTATTGATACTTATCGCTCACAAAAGTAGTGCAAGCCCAATTAATGTTTTATGAGCTTCTATACTTATAAAGCTGTAGAGTTTGTTTGCTTGTTGGTTTGTTTAAACGCGCTGATTTCAGGAATTACTGGTTGTAATTTAAAAGATGTCTTTGCTGGTAGAGGTCCTTTAAAGTGTTATTTGTTTCATAAAAATACATAAATTAATTAGGTACACTTTTTTTGGACATGGAACTATAATCAAAAGGAGGTGATAGTGTGTACATGGGTTTTCGCTATCCAAAGAAAGACAGCCCATTAAAATTTGACCCGTTTCTAAATGCTTTAACGATGATGCTGAAAAATCTAGAACTACTACAGCACAAGCAGATCGGGTCTGGGTGTTGTGGTACCGTCGTTGTTTCTGATTTCTGTAACACAAGCGCTTTAGCTACTTACCATAGAATCAGAGCAATGTATGTGATGTTGTCCAATACATACATACATACATACAATGTGTTTGCGTTTAGAAAATTAACGGTGCGATCTAAAATGAACAAATAATTGATTTAAGTTTTTTAGCAGTTGCTTTCCGATTTTAATGATCGTTGGAAACATAAATCAAAGACGATCTCAATTAGCCATGTTTGATCGTTTACAGAAAAGGTCTTTCTTTAATATATTCTGATAAGTTTCACAGTTGAGTACATGCTTTACAGCGTACTTGACCATACATTATGGCCCGAGACAATAGCCTTAACCGCATCGCGTCAGTAGCTGCTTCGGATACAATGATCGCGTTGACAAAGGGATATTGATAGTCTGCAGTGATTGATACATAATAAAGGAGGTTTGTGGTTGGATATTAATTAATACATTTTGTTTAAGTTTACCAACAACGTTGTTACTTAAATTAACGACACAGGTCAAACATACAGTGGTTTTCTTCGTAAGAAGTAGGCAGATCCACATCCTTCCGTTTGTTACGATATTTAGCGTAGTGAACTGGGTCTCTCAAATTTGCAATACGGATCGTAAAACACTAACACTTTAGCGTTTACATAAGGAATGTTTTTTCTTACAAATATTGTGGATTAGGTCTTCATCTTATAAAAATATATCTTCTTTTTTGTCGGCATAACTGTGCAAAATTACAGCCAAAAGCTAGACTGCGGACGGGCATGAAAGAGTTTATTTAAGGTTTCCAGGTATCTTGCTTTTTGGTTTTATAATAGTAAAAAAAACAACTTAAACCCTTCCAAAAATTGACCAAAACAAGCTTTATGCTTATATTTTTGTTTGCACAAATATTAGTAATTCCTACGCAACATGATAGAAATGTTAATTTGGACCAGGGATTTCGGGTTTAAACTGTGCTTTGTGTTCATGCTAATAGGGTATTTGCTAGGGCGATAGGGTGTTAACTGTTTGTCTTGCACTGAACTGATTGAATCCCTTTGCCCTGTCACCAGTATTGACAAAGCCGCTCCTTTGTACACATTAAGCGATTTACCTATCTTGATAATGTGCGTTCAAGTTCGAACAAAGGGCATTAGAAAATAACCGATAAAGTAGCGTTTTTTTGAAGCGTTTCTTGTTGTTTACCAATTAACGTCGTACTGAGGCTGATACCAATTAAAACTATAAAAAAAAATAAGAAAAAGTGCTTTTTATGGAAGTAGTTTTCATCACGATTCCTCTGAAGAAAATTTGCATTAACTTGTGTGTTGCATTAACATTTGGGTACCTACCACAAAATATAAATGCACCTTACCCTTACTAAGTGCCACTTAATCGCTAAGGTCTGCTGATCCTTCATTTAACGGAGCGTATATAAAATTTAACAATCTCATCAACCACATTTTATTTTGTGGTCTGCATTAGAGTATACAACCATCATTAGGCTTAATTAGTTTAGCTGTAAATAGTTGAGTTCGGTAGTGCCCCTAATGGGCAGATCGAAATGATAGCACAAATTAACTAATACTCTTCCTTGGAGAAAATTACTACTACTATTATCATTGTGTTAATTTTATTAAGCGATAAAATTAAATGTATCGAGATTTATTGATATAACGTTTATTTGGTTTACCGATAAAGATCGCTGATTTGATTTAATACAGTTTTGTATGCAGTTCTTGTAAGCCTTAAAACACAAGATTTTATTGATTTTTTCAGTGTTATATACATTTTTCTTTCGTTTTCATAAGTGAGTGCGTTTTTAGTAGGTACCTTGTCACATTAGAACTCTGAAAACCAGATTAAGATAGTGGCTGTGATATCATAGTAAATACGCATTTACATAGTCCACCAGATAGATAGTGTCTAGCTTAGATACTGTACAAGGAGTTTAGCATTGATTCCCCGTGATTGACGCGTGCAACAGATCCGAGATCCGACGTGATATCACGTTCGTGTCCATTCGAACCGGTCCAAATTGCAGATAATCCGATTGATTGTGTTATAATTCGGTTTATATAGGGTTGCTGCAAGTGTTAAGCATTTAGAATTTAACATTTTCAAAGCTGATAAACGAAGCAGAGGTACGATGCACTATAACAGTCATTATTCAAAAACGTTCCAAAGTAAAGCGCACGTCGCTGTCGAATTGAAATAACCACAAAGAGCAAATTATTAAATAACGTTTGGCAGTAAGAGACGACAGTTCCAGGATATATATTAAAAGATAAACTATACGATATACCACAGACGTAATACACATTATCATAATTAATTTGTATTATTTTGTTTGTAAGTTGCAGCCCTACACCGTCAAACCAATCAGGGATGCAAGGATGAACGTGATTATTGCATCTATAAAGTAGGCATGTTATACTATTCAGTACAAATAGACTGGAACTGATTCGTTAAATATTCAACGAATCGTAATCGTCAAATACAAAATCGACGAGTTCCAAATGCCTTTTAGTAAATGTTTCTTTGCATTTGTATTAGAAAATTATTGAATAAGACAGTTGTTTCTTTTGTATAGGTGTTAAATTTGTTTAACTTTTATATAGATCGATTACCATACATCAAAATCTGTTAATGTCAGATGTACGACAGTATAAAGTAGATAGTAAAAAGGTCTCTAATAGGGGTAAAACTATCGATTAATTTAAAAGTCTGTAGAATCTTTGGCAGCCAACAGGAAATGTGTACCTACTTACTCGTAAGTTCCGCAAATTTCTGAAAAAATGACGTTCTGTATTTTATTTTAAAAACTTGCAACATTATTATTTCATACGAGTACATGCAATTACACAGTTGTTACACTTTCAAATCGCAATCATAACTTTTCATCCCGCTTCACTTTGTTTTCGCAACAGTTTTTCACACAGTGTTGTCAACGATTTGTATAAATCCATTCAGTTGTACAGCAGTCTTTTGTTGAGGTACATTTCAAACAAATTGTCAGTACATCTCCTGATAAGCGGAGAGCATCCGCTAGTTTATCGCCCAATTACACTTGCGCCTGTTTGTTCACTGTTAAAACGCAGTCTAAATATTGTTTCAGCCTGGAACCTGCATTGCATTCCCTGTGAGAACCAATTAAAGCGCCCTCTCACATTTGCATACAAATGAAAAGAACAGAAAACTATTTAGTTTCATCCAGGGGTGCTTGCGACTGGTTTTAAATAATAAGGCCTAATGGTTTTATTTTAATAACTCTCGAGGAATTAAGTATTTAAGTGCATGGCTCACTCCATGAGTAAGGATTATGTATAAACGTTGGCATAGGCGTACTAAGAAAGCAATGTGTAGTTGGCTTGTTAATTACCATAGCATCAAATAAATGCAAATATATTACTATTAACAACGTTATTTCGGCCATGTATTCACTCCCAGACTTCATATTATTTTTCTGTGTCAAACTTTTTCGTCTGGATCGGACACGCAATATTATCGCTCTATTGTAATACAGTGGCGCATTATCGTCGTTGGTGGGCGAGAATATTTAAACAAACGCACACTCGTAAAGGCCACATGTACCTGCTATTCAATGTTTCATTGACTAGAAATACCTTTTAGTATTCTGTTCCAGGTTGTGTTTTTAAGATCAGTAAAGACAACTTCATTGAAATACTTCAAATATCGTATTAAATGTTTAAATGTTTGTGTTAATAATTTAATCATTTCACTTACTATTCTATGTTCTCTGTCATAAAATAAAATGGGATGACTTCAACTGTTTTACCTACAGTAACTATTTTCATATGTATTTATATAATGATCAGCAACTTAAGTGCAAATATATTTTCTGAGATTTTTCAAGCCATGTTTAAGAAACGGCATAACAGGTATTTAAACAGGCTTGTTCGCAAGAAAGTATCTTACTTCAGTTTGTTTAAAATTTTGTATATTTAAACATTAGATAATAAACATTAGATGTTTGGCACATTAATTCATAAAAAATATACTTTACTTATTTAAAATGTTTTGAACAAACACATACGCAGAATAAAGAGCATTTGTACAAATCTTATTATTATTTTTTGTTTCAGGTAACTTTTGTGGAGTTTTAAATTAAAGTATCAAAGCGGTAATGTAAAAATCTGCAAATCTACATTTTAAGGTTGAAAAAGGTAATTATTATTATTATTATTATTTTTCATATTCAAGCTTACTTTCTGTTAGTTACGGCAAACAGAACATTTAATTTTAAACTGGCACTAACGACATGAAACAGACATTAAAATAAACAACGGTAGATACAAAACGTCCATTGATAAAACGATTATAACCAGGAAGCGGCAAAATGATGATTTCGGTAAATGACTAGAACAATAAACAAAAGTAAGTACATACTTACTTAACTTTAGAATGAATTCGATTGTAAAATCTAAGAGTCTCCTCAGAATTTGCTCAATTGATTAATAACTCCCGTCATTGTTTCGCTTCGAGATTTGATTGTTTCAATCAAATCGTCAACAGCCGTGGGATGCGTCTCGAGTTTCCGAGTTAATTGGAACACTGGAACATTGGAATTAGGTGCGGAACGAATTTCACCATAGTCCCGTGTAGTCCCTAACAATCTGCAGATTTGGTGCCATTGAATGCCGGTGGCCTGGATCCTCTCTAATTAAGAACCACTAACGTACCGGTCGAGCTAGAGTGTAATTTGGATAGTAACGCGATTTAAGTGCTTTTCAACGGTTAATTTTTAGGGTACCACTCGACAGACTTCACTCGGTTGTTTCTACAAGGCAAAAGTAACGAGCTGGCTGATGCCCTGCGTATTCTAGTATCTCATGTATCTCTTGTTATATGTGTTTTTTTAGAACGTTTTAGTCATTTTGGCGTTCATGAAATCAAAGATTCATATTCTGTATGGATACAAACTTTCGCCTTTATTATATTAATAGAATTCTTTAGTGGATAGTTGTCGGTTGTTGATTGTGACGTGGTAACTGGTTTGATTGTACGTAAATGATATGGGCACCATTTTAAATTTTATAATTCATTATTTGACAAATTGTCTTAATTCAAATTGCCAATTTAGACGTTAAAAACTTGCCGTTTTTAGCATAAGTAAGTTGATAGAGTACCGTGTGAGAATATAAAACTTGCTTGGTCTGGTACTGGATATTAAATACTAAAGTACTAATCACTCTTGGCTCGTTGTTTTTCGGCGTCCGACCCTGAGTTGAGTGATTGGCAGCGAATCAGTAATGATGACCCCTCACTATATAATTGTGTTGAAATCATTTTAATTTTATGCCTTCATAGGCAATAGCTGAAGACAGAGCTTGTTAGTATGAGGCAGTTAATCATGTGTGTCAATGTTCTAATGAGTTATTTTTGATAGGTATTTTGCTATACAATAAACTATTCTAAGGCGTTGTAAAATAGTTCATGTTTAGAACTAGGACATATAATTGGAGAAATACCGCCTGGATTTTGTTATTCTAAAGAGTTCTTAATTCAACATCAATGCCAAATCTACCTATTCCTTATTTTATTTATTTATAGATTTCATTCATGACAATTATGTATTCTTTCAAAGACGGAAACGCTTCTAAAACCTAAGTGTCGAAAAAGTATTACAAATGAAAATAATGCATACAAAATCAAAGATTTATCTACTATTTAAGCCTAAATTTACTATTATAGAAAACTGAATAGAATTTAATAGAGTAGAATAGAAAATACCCATCAAACTAGAGTCAAAGTAAGATAAGACTTTACATAAAATTTCTTTCTTGGTTTCAATAACGTGCTTGAAGTGAAAGAATACCCATTTGCATAGGTAATATACGAGTAACTTTATGTGTTATGTCCATCGACGAGTCCTAAAAAGTAAGTCTCTTTTTGGGTAAAACACGAAACCGTACACAAAAGTTCACTCAAAGGTTCTACGTTGGTCTTGTTTACAAATGAGAATGGAGACGGGCTTAGAAAGTTCCTTTTCTAGCGCCCTTAAGGGCTGCGCAGACGAGGTGCTTTTGTCGGGAAAGGATACGAATAAATATTAATGTCCGAAATAACATTTCTGCCTTTAAAGTTATAGGCATAAGCCCATGTGAAACCAGAATCGATAGAATTACTGTTATCCCGTCCCTATTTTTTTTTACTCGACTTAAAGTTTAATGTGCCTTGGTGCAGTTTTATCTATTCTACCCCTACCAAATGCGTCTTCAAACCAATCTTGACGATTTGCCATAGACTTACACGTGTTGTAATTTATTGCCCAGCATTTATTTAATACTTGTGGACTCTTCCTAGTATAAACATAATACCGAACATGGCAGTAGCTCTCCACCAATCTGACAATTCATACATTATTTTGTATAGTGAAGCTTGCTGTATCCTGTAATCCTGTAACCTGTGTGTGTTGTTTGTTAGTCGTAATAATCACATTATTTTAGAGGGTCTAGTTTTCGGTGTCGTCTTTGATTTTGAACAGGGATTTATTTATGCGTTCTTCATTTTGTATGTGACCTGTATCGATGGAAGAATAGTGCCAAGTACGCCCTCGTCTGTGTAAATCTTTATGTCGTGACTGGGTCGACCAGGATCGGTAGGGTATTGGGTCTGTGCCCTTGAGGTCACCACTTCAGACACCACAATAGGGTCATAGTACCTTGGGCTACCTTAATAAGCAAACCTTGTAACTCCGCTTCGGTTAAAACGAGTCTTGATCTAGTTTGGAGTTGCTTATTGTATTCGGATAATTGCTGCGGAAAAATTTTGTTCATTATTTATTTTTATCACATAAATGGTAGGGAATCCTAACAGCGTTTTCTTTTATGGTTGGTTAGTTATAAAAACTGTAATTAAAACTAATTAAAATTACTCTCAAGTTGAAGTAGCAGTTATTAAAGTAGGTACAGTCAAATGCACGTCAGATTTATACTTTGAACTTTGTTACCGATCGTATTAGTAATGGACGAAGATTATTAAAAGGAACTTTGGATACTGGACGTTTATATACTGGGAAATACTAATTAAATTAACCACGTTGAAATAATTCTTAGTAATGCATGCATTTAAAGGGTCTTCAAGTAGTTTTGAAAGATAATTTTGAATGTTATTCCGATCCTATCAAAAAGGTACTCCATTTTTTTTGGATTAAGATAGGTACCTACTTATTATACGGTAACTTAATTAATGGACAAAAAAGTTTTAATCTGATAAGATTTATACCTTAATTGCTAACTAGTAATATCAAAGAAAACTGTTTTTGATATGTAACATTGATGTATCTTTTTTGTAATAGGACTGGTGTTGGTACTCCGAAATCGGACCACTTCGAAATTTGTATTTGGTCTTTTAATCAGTTCCGGAACTTCACTCTACAAACCAACACCAAATTAACACAGTACACCAAAAGTTTAATAATTGATAAAAACTGTTAATTTGTTTACATCTAACGCAACTTCTTAATATTGTGTTCATCATTGGCGTAGCTTAAATAAGTAAAATAAAAAGCAATCAAACGGATCGATCACACTTTTCTTTCCATTACCCCTTATCGCATCATCTTCATATTTCATATTCATTCATAGCGATTTATCGCTCGAACAGCCCGACTGGTGAAATACCTCCACCTTACAGAAGACCGTAGCCAAATAACAATCACTTCTGTGTTGTTATGTTCCTGCGTGTGAGTAAGATTTTCAGAGCTCCTGGGGGGTGCTACATTAGTAGCAGGGGTCAAGTCTTCAAGGTAAGGGCGGCAAGTCCAGTAACAGATTTATTATGCTATACTTGTCACCCTTAAGCTAGGACCTCATTACCACTTAACATCAGGAGGAATGAGGTCAATCTTGAAGTGCAAAATAAAAAAAAAAAAACAAAAAAAAAAGTCTTTAAAGACATCTAGATATTAAATTAAAGTATCGTGACAAAATTATTATGAAAACAAGTTACAGTACCGACATTGGCAGTAAAACCAAATCTCAAAATCACGAAATAGCATTTATATCCGTGCCTAGTATCCGCATCCAATTAGTTGGTCGTGTTGCGACCTGTCGGCCCCTGGTCTCTAGTACCAGGAGCAAATGGCAGCCGGAGATTCACAAAGTTATTGCTTTGACCTGTTTGCGGTACCGGTTTAGTATACTCGTAGTTTGAACCTTTCGCATAAAACAGCTGACAGGATAGACGATGAATAAGGCAGGGAAATGCGTGCTTACACATTGTTACGGTCTCCTTTGTAGGAGCTTTTTTTTATAGTTTTTATATAACATTATTATATTCTCGTTTGTGTATAATTAAAAATATATTTGAAGGATTTTACGGCACGATTATACTTGCATCAGTTTTGTTCATTTCTAAAATAGTTTTTAACTTTTTAAGTACTTAAGAACTTGTATTCTTTATCAAAGTATTCAAATAAAGCTAAGCATTTGTTGGTATTTAATCTGATTTCATACATTTATATGTTTGTTTAAACCGCTAATACCTTATGGAAATGTAGGTTTATATTTATTTATATATATGTATTTATTTATGTATGTTATTTTTTATGTATATTTTTGTATTAATCACGTTATGGTATTTTTGTTTCCTGTTAATATTTTCTCAATAAATATTTTGCAAGGCCGCACCAGTTTCTCGATATCTACTATTTCGTCTATGTAAAGGTTGTCTGGAAGAGATTGTTCTAGCAATAAGACCGCCTAAATTGTACTTGATTATCAATTTCTGTAAATTCTTCTGTGCAATAAAGTGTATCTATCTATTTATCTATCTAATAGCTCGACATTGATATACCTTTTTTCAACTTGATTTGTTAATAACTTATGCCTTTTTTGCAGTATTAAATATTAATTATGCAGTAACATCCTTCGAAAACATTTTTATACATGTCATTCCGCATCAAATGAGCTATCGCACATATTTTTATCAAGAATTAACACGCTTTTCAACTTGTCCTGTCTGAATGATTGAAACTGATTACAGTCAGCCAGTTGTCAATATTGTAGTCTCAATCCACTATTTTGGTTTTTGCTTACCCTAACACACGGTATATATTCCACTGAAACCATTGTATTACGTAATCGAATTGACAAGGGTCAGTACAATAATATCAGTATCCATAACAAAGCATTTGCACGTCGATAAATTTGAAACCGAACAGCCAGAGCGTCCCTCGAGGGGTTTGGCGGGTGACCAACACGTTTGTACGTCGAAAGTGGCATAATAATGCCGCGGCAAGGAATATGCCATTTGCCATTATCGACGTGTTGGGTTTTTCGTTCGTCGCCATTCGTTGCTTATCAGTTAGTGCTTAATGTTAGCAATCAAGGCTAGATAAAAATATCAGATTTATTTATAAAAGTGGCTTGTATCCTGTAATTTATTTTTGTTAAAACATACTTAACTGGAACAAAAGAAACAGACACGCTCCCTAACATACATAGAGTCGGTACTAGAGCCGCAACCACTGGGTTTTTATATGTTTCTACCTAACAAAACAATGCCACAGTTAAGAAAATTCTAATTGCCTCTTATTGAAAGGATTTTCAGTTAAAATATCTTTTGCATTTAAAAAAAAAATATTAAATGCATATGTATTTTTATTTCAAACGAAAGTACAAATACTAGCGAATTACTTTTCTTTCAAATTTAACGTTAATGAAAAGAAAATCTTTATGTTGATTCGAATTAAAAGTTTTCCATAGGTACAAGTAGTGTTTTGTCAAAAAAAAAAAAAGAAAATTATCAGTGCCTCTAACAAAGCGCTTACGTCAATAAATTTGAAATTGAACAGCGTCTCAACGTTTCCTAGGGCATTTGGCGTCGTATGTGTCATAATAATGTCGCGGCAAGGAAAATACAGTTGCCATCATCAATATCTCAAATTGTTGATTAGTTATCGTAAGTTGTCATTTTGACAGCTTTCGTAACCGAGAGGCGAGCGGGCTGGACTTTGGCACAATCTCTAAGGTCCTGGGGGCCTACTCCCAAAAACGAAATATGTCGGATCCGACGACGGATAGCAATTTTTAATTCTCATAATCGTAACCAATTCACTTCGAATCTAAATAAAGCGTTTTCAATAAACAGAATATTATTTATGTAAATCAAAAACTTCGTTTCAATTTCCAAACTGTTGATTAATTTTCGTAAACGAAACCTTTCGTTTGTTCGTGTCGTTTTCGGGAGTAGACCCTCTGGGTTCGATTCACGATCGCGTGAAAACTAACTTTTTTGTCTTCTGGGGCCTGGGTGTTGTGGTATCGGTCCTGTTTCTGATTTATGTAACACAACAGTTTTAGCTACTAAACATAAATCCGTAAAATGTTAGTATGTGATGCTGGCGTACGTTGTTTAATTGTCTAGTTCTACCTACTTGCTTTTTTATTAAATAAAAGGAAATTAACTTGGTTAGCTAATTGCAAAATACAATATCGATTCTAGGATTAAGAAGAGTATAAATTCGAACGCTTTAGTATGTATTCGCACTACTGTATAATTTATATATTGGGATACTATTTTACCTTACCTTATTTGAATATAGTAATCTTAATTGGCATTGATAGAATTAATACAATTCAAAACATTAGTACTATCACTAAGATATTCAATGAATCGTTTTTAAATTCATTGTGACAAGGTCGTAACAAAACGTCGCGCGCATCGTTTGTTTATTTAAGTGAATTCGATGGTGACAACTTCAATATAACTTCATACAATAATTAAGTAAGTAGTATAGTAATTATTGTAATATTATGTTACAGCATTATTCCTAACTAGTTTTAATTTTGCCTGCATCTTTGTACTCGTGAATCAGTTATTGTTCAGTTTTAATTTAGCTTTGGTTTGTTATTTTTAATACATAATTCAAGAGTTGAATAAAAAAATATTGACCAGAGACAGGGGTAGAGCTTTTTATTTATGGACAATCGAATATAATAGCCTAACTAATTTTAGTAACTTTCACTTAAAATCGATTTCCTTCAAACACGACTACCAATTCAGTTTGGCGTGATTGAATAGTAAATGTCTATCGAAACTTAACCATTAAAAAAATATTTAAAATTAGAAGCAGGATTAACTCATCAAATTCAGTTGCGATATATTTCACAAAAAATAAACTTTATTTAATTTAAACGATGCTTAGTAAGCACTTATCTAAATTAAACAATTTTCCTTCTATTCTACATTGATTACATCTAGAACATATCAACATTTATTTGCCACGCATCCAACCTAAGAAATATTGACTTACAATAATCATTTAGGTAAAGACATTTTGAAAATTACGTCAAAGTCTCTTGATACAGTGCATATGCTAAAACAGCAAATACTGCACGTCAGATGCCTCAATAAATATTTAATTAACTAATTATCGTGGATCATGATTATTCATTCAAACTCATTTGGGCATGTTTTCGTATGCGCAGAAGCATTTTAGTGGAACCCGTCTTGAATTGTAATGTGCAACATGCATATGATTGCATTAGAAATTAGTTATTTATGTTTGTGTAAAACTGGTTTAAGAAAATGTAACGTGAAATAACAAGTTAGGGGATAAAAATTAATTTGAGAGTAAAATTTGATATCACCGTTTACAAACGGAACGCAGTGCTCGTAAGAATTGCGATCCGTTGGCTCGCCAAGTGATCTCTTCTGTTTTAATTTTTTTTATAATATGCCTATTTCTAAATATGATAAAATGAAGGTTATTCTACTAGATTTAGCCTTTGATTTCGTCTACGAGTTTTTTTTGACGTGAAATATGCAAAGTTTCAGAAAACTACATTTTAACGGTTGTCAAATTTTTCTTAATACACAGACAACTATCAAAAAGAAACTAACTAGTTTATTGATAAGCTTTTTATATTTACACTTCAAAAATTCGAATATCACCTTTGTTTGTAGGTATTGTCAAAAAATTTAAGTCTCATTGTTTTTCATATTGTATGTTATTAAGTCTATTAAAGTCGTTGTTACTGTTTCACGGGTCGCATTCTCATAACAGAAGCCTGACAATGTTCACATCATTGTTTATTTATATAAATAAACACGAGATTGTTTCGATGATATTGTAATACCCGCCCTTCAAATGCTATTTCACATAGGAAAGAACTTGTAAAAAACATAATAAATAGAAAAAATAAAAGTAGTTTCAAAGAAGACTATTTACTTTTTTTACATGGAAACCTAACGCATCCGAGTATGAATACAACTCAAGATTTTTTTCGTTGTATAAGGTTCAAATGTTTTTATTTGAAAATAAAATCTTAATTTTAATGATCCATCTTTGCACTATAGATATTATAACTGTGAAATTTAATATTATACGAGCCAATAATTCATAGGAATTGCGATAATTTCTATAACTGCAGTAGCTATAAACATTCGCAATACTGACACCGCATTGGAGGCAACATTTGCACAGATAGCATTTCCAAAAGACATAAAATAAATTCGTATTAATCGCGCCAATTTGCGTGTAATTGCCATCGCAACATCCGTCTCCGCGCGATTTATTCGACGACTATCGCAAATTAATTGTTATGTAACGTAATAAGCGTTCAGGCTGATAAATTTGCTCATGTCCACATACTTGGAAATTGATCTAGGTTTGATCATACTGTGTTTGTTCTAGTAACAGATTTATCAAGTACAAACTTATTTTTTATATTCTTATTACTAAACTGAGATATAAATAAGAGTCTTGGCTTACAATAATAGTAATGTTAAATTGTTATAATTTCATATCTGTTCTACTCACAAGTTTCCTTATTTAGTTTCTTATCATACTTAACGATATTAAACTCCCTTGTCATACTGCCTATGGTGGATTCCGAGGTTAAGAAACTTATTATGAACCTGCGCAGTGACTGTGCCGCAGGATGGGATAACATCCCACCATGTGTGATTAAACAGTCTTGCGACGCCTTAATTCCCCCTCGGAAGTATGTTTTTAACCTATGTATTTCACGGGGGGTTTTTCCCTCTGCCTTCAAAAGGGCTACAGTGCATCCGATCCATAAGAGGGGGAAAAGAGACAGTGTCACAAACTACAGGCCCATATCAGTTCTCAGTACTTTCTCAAAGATGCTGGAGAGATATATTAACAACACTTTGGTTAACTATTTAGATAAATACAAAATTCTGTCAGATCGCCAATTCGGTTTCCGAAGAGGCGTCTCCACGGAGGATGCTGTTGCCAAATCGACTGAAGCTGTTGTTTATAATACTGATAATAGCTTAAATTGTTATGGTATCTTTTTGGACCTCTCCAAGGCCTTCGACATTGTCTCCATCCCAAATCTTTTGACCAAACTTGAACTTATAGGTGTTCGCGGTGTCACTCTGGATGTCTTTAATAGTTATCTTACAGGTCGCACACAGTTTGTAAAAATAGAACAATACACTAGTGACGAAGAGTATATCTATTATGGCGTGCCTCAAGGTAGTATCCTGGGGCCTACTCTATTCCTGATATATATAAATCAGTTATGTAACATGGAGCTCAAAAATTGTTGTATCTTTACGTATGCGGATGATACTGCACTGATTGTCCATGGAAATAACTGGCTAAACGCCAAACAGAACGCTATTATTGCACTAAATTCTATCATGAAATGGCTGGCAGAAAATCTTTTAACATTAAATTTCAACAAAACCCAACTCATTCGTTTTAACATATCAAAAGGCAAAAGACCTGACCCTGAACTCGACAACATAACAATACACCGATGTCGTACCGATGGTGAAATTGGCTGTGGCTGTCCAATGCTCAAAGCAGTTACAAGTGTTAAATATTTGGGAGTACAACTAGACGAGCGTCTTGATTGGCATGTTCAGATTGACAACCTAACGGCAAAAACGAGGCGTCTTCTTTATATCTTCAAATCTTTACGTAACTCTGCCGAGAGAAAGACCCTCCTTATGGTCTACTTTGGACTATGCCAATCAGTCATCTCTTACTGCATTTCAGTATGGGGAGGTGCCAACAAAACTTCACTACTGAAATTAGAACGTGCTCAGCGTGCCATACTAAAAGTGATACTCGGACAAAAACGCACTTATCCCACCACGAAAGTTTATTCAGATTGCGGGGTGCTCACTGTTCGACAGTTAGCTATCCTTCGTTCCCGAATTAGCAGCTAGACGTAATGGCACTCTGGTGACTACCCGCATCAAATGCCGTACCTCGTGGGCAAAACGTCAGTCTAAGGCCTTAAGTACAAAAATATTTAACAAAATAAATAAAACCACAAAAATATACTCAATGACAACATTTGAAGCAAAACGCGCAATTCAGGAGCTATTGGTAAACCTCGATTACATCGAAACTAAAAACTTACTCACTTAAGATGAACTTTTGCAAAAAAAAAAAAAATATTAGATCACACAACTCTACTGAATCAACTCACACGAAATCACAAATACACACACTCACATACACATAACAATTGATTTATTTTACTTTTATTCTTGTTTTTACTTTTTCATCTTTTTATATCTTGTTACTTGTTTTGATAAGGGATAAATGTATAGTTGAATTGTACCAAAGTTGTCTCACATTTAGGTTAGACTACAAAGTCATAGACGTCAATGTCAACTAAGATACAGGATTTACGTCCTAGTTTAGAGGACATTGAGACTGTGAATTTGTCAAAGTACTCATACCTAGTCTTAAAAACTTTTGTAATTTTGGATACGCACTTTCATGCCCAATAAAGATTTTTATTATTATTATTTATTATTATTCATTAATAATGCACGGTTATAAAAATAAGTATTTAAAAGGCTTAGTCTAACATCAAAAATGATTTAAAAAATAAGTGGTAGTCTTTACCGCTTATTATGTATGAATACGTATTATAAAAACCTAGTTTCTACATCTCTGTACTTTTCATAGCAACTACAGTAAACCTAAACTAGTGAAAAAAATAATGTACAGCATTTCAAAGTACTTGTAATGCCAAGTCCTACAGTCACTAATGTCGTATCTTTCAGAATCTTGAAACGTTTACGTCACGATAACGATGCGTATCAGAGGAGCATCCAATCAACAATGCTTCACGCGAGTACACTCCCACGCCTCTATGGAGTAGGTAATAGGTGTTAAGTAACTGCACTTCTCATACAGCAGGGTCTTACACACTTTAAGTGTAAAATTTTTGACTAGAAAGCATTTTTAAAAATAAATGCACCAGATAATCAGACTAATTAACTAATCTCAGTCGAAGATTTCTCTCGTGCTTACTATGTGTAACAGATGATGGATACATTAATTAGGGGCGTTAATCCATAAAATCTAGACTTTGCTGATTTAAAAATGATTGTTTCCATATTGACTTGACCGAGGACTTTTCAAATTTTGGGCAAGGTCCTAGTCAATGTAAAATTTTATTGAAAAGCACCGTGTAGGTACACAATATTAAATTTCATATAAGATGACATGATTTTATGTCACATTAAGGCCACTTGGATAGGTGAATAAACAGCAACAGATGATATGCCTGGCAATGGAACAATATGTACGTCATACAAATAGAGACTAAAGTCACGTCACTATGTTTGCTCATATCTGAAGTCTTCATTATCTTTCAATCTGATATACTTACTTACTTTTATGCAACTGGAAGAATAAATAAAAATAATAAAATTACAAAACTTTGTGCCATTAAAATTTATTCAACCGAAAAGAGGATTTAGTACCTACACATATTTACAATTTTAGGGGCGTGAATCCATCATGGAGGCAATAGGAAGGTCCTACAAAAACTTCGACTACCATTTTTAATCCGAGAAGACATTTAACATACGGCAAATATTTTAAAACTTTTTGTAATGTTGTTGAATTAATTAGCTATCCAGCAAACGTCGTGGCACCTATTTTAACATACGGCAAATATTTTAAAACTTTTTGTAATGTTGTTGAATTAATTAGCTATCCAGCAAACGTCGTGGCACCTATTTTAACATACGGCAAATATTTTAAAACTTTTTGTAATGTTGTTGAATTAATTAGCTATCCAGCAAACGTCGTGGCACCTATTTTAACATACGGCAAATATTTTAAAACTTTTTGTAATGTTGTTGAATTAATTAGCTATCCAGCAAACGTCGTGGCACCTATTTTAACATACGGCAAATATTTTAAAACTTTTTGTAATGTTGTTGAATTAATTAGCTATCCAGCAAACGTCGTGGCACCTATTTTAACATACGGCAAATATTTTAAAACTTTTTGTAATGTTGTTGAATTAATTAGCTATCCAGCAAACGTCGTGGCACCTATTTTAACATACGGCAAATATTTTAAAACTTTTTGTAATGTTGTTGAATTAATTAGCTATCCAGCAAACGTCGTGGCACCTATTTTAACATACGGCAAATATTTTAAAACTTTTTGTAATGTTGTTGAATTAATTAGCTATCCAGCAAACGTCGTGGCACCTATTTTAACATACGGCAAATATTTTAAAACTTTTTGTAATGTTGTTGAATTAATTAGCTATCCAGCAAACGTCGTGGCACCTATTTTTTCCAAATTGCCTTACCTTTAATTCTTCCTTGGACATCTATGATTACTTATATAAAAATCAAAATGATATAAATCAGTCTGGCCGTTTTTGAGTTTATGCGAACCACGAATGATTTTCATTAATATAGAAGATAAAACATTATTGGCCATTATCTGCAGATATTATAATTTGCAGAATTCAATTTAATGAGTGTGCATGACGACCCTATTACTGTGTATGAAACCGAGTGAATCGATTAGTACATGTCGTTAAATTAAAGAGTACTATTAAATAAGTTGATACTAGCCTTAAGTAACTGTTATTTAATACATGACTGCGCAATCCTATCGTTACAACAGATTATGTAATTGAACATGTCTGCTCATCATTGAGCTTTCCGCTTAAAGTGATCAACTCTACATCATCATCACATACTTTACTCTGATTCTGTGGTAAGTAGCTTAACCACTTGTGCTACAGAAATCAGAAACAACGACGGTACCAAAACATCCAGACCCGAGACAATATAGGATAGTTCCTTTCCCATATTGATCCGACCGGGGATCGAACCCAGAACCTCAGAGAGCTGCCCACTCGCCTCTCGGTTACGGAAGTTGTCATTATTTAAAAAAATAAAAATACATAATTTTAATTAAAAATAGTTTATTACTTACTGAATCACTTTGCGGTTAAACATTAATTAAAAATTTGGATTATCCGTGAGCAATTATTGCAAGATACAAGTAATTTTAAATCGCGTAACATTTTTTATGAATACAGATTTTCGTTTCATAGCGTAACATCTACGCTCTTAACTAGTCGATCTTAATAATATTACCATGAATACGATATTGTGTTTGTAGTTAAACGATTTTATTTTTGTGCGTAAAATCAGTTATTTGTCCTTTTAATTAAATTATTAATCAATTATGGCTAGACATTTATAGGTTGAACCCTTTACGAGACCCTTCCTTCTCATGTTTGACCTGATTTCGCATCGTAAAGGGTACGTTATACTCAAAGCCTACTCAAATACTAATTCAAGAATCGCTTAGTGTTTTAAAAAGTCCTGAAATATGTGTACCGAGTGAATGGGTTTTTTTTAATTTCTATTAAGTTCTCAGTTACGGCCTACCAAATTGGACTCAATTACTGTACGTGTATAAGTCAATTTCTTGTGTCCTCAATTTCTGTTGCCCCTAGATTACGGAACTATAAATTGCGGAAGCCGATTGCCGCCCCGAAATATCGACCTCTGGATGTCCAAATGTATTTATAGGCGTTTACACCTACCGACAACGAACATTGTAGAGGTAACATCAAAGAACAATAAGTTCAGTCGAAGAAAATATACCCACTCTTTTAAACAGGTCCTTTCAAATAGCTAGAGCTTTATAACATAATTTTGTAATGCGAAACCAAGGTAGGTTCTAAAATATACGTTACTCCATATTTTCTTTATCAGTGGTGCGTGTAAGTGTAGGGTAGTCAAATAAACCGCAATAACTATTCCTTTACCGGTCTACATACCTGCTCATCCAATTAACGTATGGCTTATTCCAGGTTGGACTTCCACGTTACTCAGGTTGGACTCCTACATTAAAAGTAATACTTTAACCTCAATAAAAAAAATCAGTACCTTACATTGTAATTGTTAGCTTGAGATCCGCTCGGAACAGGTCGAGGATCTGGAATGTAGTTCATCATTTAGTGATCCCTGGCCTTTTGTCTTTAATAGTAGAGGTTAAATCTCTGAAAGTCTCTTGAAGTAAAGGTAGAAGTACTTAAAAACATGCCATAAAATCAAAATCTGCTTGTGACAGTTTGAACTCAAATTGAATCCTGTTTGAAATAGGTCGTTAATTTTTGACCGAATGAAGCAGTAGGTACTTCTGTTAATCTCTGCCAACACCCAAGTCGTCATACATTATGTAGGGTCATAACCGCCGCATTGTCAGCCAAATGGGAATGCCATGCGCAGTGTTTCGTGTTATTGTCCAAGACTTAGTAGGTCAAGGAGTTTGGACGGTGGCGAACCTCGACTTATGATCATATCAACTTGAGGTTTGTTTGGGATTTGTTTTGTTTTGTGGAACATCATCCTTTTGAACTCTAACATCATATTTTTATTTAAAGACAGTGCCAAAAGGTGGCTCAATTTAAAGTTAAATCTACTTATGCCCGGTTCCAATATTTTACGATTATGTCAAAAATGACTATCCATTTTCTACGAGTCGTTCATTCTAATTTCAAATCTCTTTCCATTTCAGCTGTCATCAGTCGTCTGTCGGTCGTTTTTACTTAAGCCTCGTGTAATTTATTACGATTCGTAGCTAGAACGGATCGTTTTTCAAATTCAAGAACTGGGCATTAGACTTTTGCAAATGATGTGTTATGGACAATTGTAAAATTTTCAGAAAAAAGTACCCTTAATATTTCTTGGAAAAATTTAGGTGTTCTACTAAGCGCTTTGATGGTCTAGTGTTATAATTGCCGGATTAAGATCTCAAAATACTGGATAAGCTGATACTTTTGTTTAGTTGATCTTAATAGGAAATAGTTGTTTTCCTTGTTCTATTTATTTGTTAATAATACAAAAGAAAAAATAAATCATTTTCCCAATTGTCAAATTTCCTAACAAGCTAAACGATGTGATGATCAAGACACAAATCAATTATGATCTGATATTGTTTCGTCAATAAATAAAACTGTTATCATCATGCTACGTCGTACTTCGCAATCGTACTTCATTAATTTAAGAGTGAGATGCTAGCAAGAGTTGAAGGATCAAAATGCGTGTCCAGTCACGTTTTTGTGTGAACCAATTTGTAGTCATAATTGAATAATGATAAGAATTGTGCCGTTTAAAGTATTGACCCTGCTCTTCATTGTACAGTCGCCGTCGGATATATCGGAGCAGACAAAGTGACCAAATACTTCTTACACACATATTGACGTTATGAGTTGGCATCAGATGTTATTGGCATCTGCTCAGATATATTGAAGTAATGAATGTTCAGATATTAATTGTAACTTGTGGTGTATGGAACTTTTTGACATTTTAACTGTTCAGAAGTATTTGGTTACTTTGTGTGCTCCGATATATCTGACGGCGACTGTACTTTAAAATGAGTATAATATACACATATCTTTCAATAAATAGTGTAATCGTTATGATGTTGTGATTGCTCGTGATAGTATTGGCCTTATGGTAGTCGTGATATAGCGGAGACCTCGTTATAAAAGATCAAGTGCATCTACTAATTTATTTCCGGTCTGTTTGAGCCATTAAAGTATTTAAAAGAACTAACGAAGTTCCCACTTGTTTAAGAAAAAGATCTTGTTACTATATTAAATTTAAAATATTGAATCTGGACAATTTCAAATCAAATCTGAATATTCTTATTAATTATAAATGAAAATTCGGTCTCAAGGAAATTTAGGGCATTCATGAAAGTTAACTTTGACCAAATACATGTTTGATATAAAAAGAAAATATAACATTACTAACCAAACCATATGAACTACTGCTAAGATACCGGAGGCCGATGTCGTGTAAGAATAAACGGAAAAATGAATTTTAATATTGGAAAACATCACAAGCATTGCTCTGGTTCTATGGCAAGTAGATTAATATAAACTTAAGAACTTTCGCGTTCCATTTTCAACATTAATAATAATTTAACGGGTTAAAACATGACACAATTTTTATTTAGTAGATGGTTGTTGAACCGAAGCGTCGGGCAGTAAGTAGTTTGTATTAACTAATTAATAAAAATAGTGTCTCATTTTAACCCGTTAAATTATTTTAATTTAGCTTAATAGTCGTTTTCCAACCGGAAATCGAACCCGGTACCCCTAGATGGTGCGACGCCAAAGTTGGTCCCGCTCGCCTATCGGCTATTATGTAGTAAAAAAAATACCTTGCCATCATCCAAATGTAAGATAAATGATGAAATGCGTTCTAAATTATTTAATAATCCCACAGTAGGGCAAAGGTGTCAATATTAATATCAAGTCATCGTTTTAACAATGAGCATCATTACGCAATTCAAATTGTGGTTGGTGATCGTGAACTCGACCTACGTTAAATAATGTGAAACACAGTTTGGTGGATCCGGTAGTCAAACCCATGAACCCGATATCAAAAGCAGGTATATAAACCACTGAAACATTACGGCGTTGTCTGTTTGTCTGATGTTTGTTTGTTATTGGGTACAAGTTGTAAGATATCATAAAAAGTTGTCTCCGATATTTTTCCTTACCCTATCCCGGTCTTTGCCCTCTATATATCGCAAAAGTAATTTGGGACAAATAACACAACTACGATTCTTAGTGCTGAGCAAACCGCAAAATCTTCCGACACTTATGAGTTCGGAAACTCGTAAGTAACATACATATTTGAGGGCGAACAGGCAGCCAACAAGCTGGTCGCGTGTTACATCTAGAGATGGGATATACTAAGCAGATTTGATTGTGCGTATGCCTGTTACAGATACCTGTTACATCGCATAATATTAGTTAACACATTACAAGTAATCTATCTTTTTCGCTATTTAGATCTCGAAAAGTTTCATCTTATTAGAACGTAATGTAGGTTGTGGATCTTGGCAATAGCTGTATGTATTTAAAAAAATATATTTCTTGTAAGAAAGCTAAATAATATTATAGAATTAACATCTAGTATTAGATATCAATTCTGATACTTTACAGTTTTTAAATTATGTAAGTTGGATAAATTTTCAAGTTTAAAAAGGTAACATAACATGTCGGTACCTAAATTTAGTAAAATATAAATATTGTGGTTGTTAAGGAATCAGGAACAGAAAATGATATAAAATAAGGACTAGTACGTGAAAGTGAAAGAAAATTTAACAAAAAACATCAAACATACAAATTTAGAATCATAATCAAATAGAAAATGAAATAAAAAAGCGTGTTAAAAATAGCAAGTAGGAAACTATTTTGATGTTAGTACAGCAATGACCATACTAGCAATGTCAAAATACCTGATACGCATACTTGTTTTAGTATTTAAGACACCCCTATTACCATGTTCTACTCAATATTGCTCTGTAAACTTGCCCTCAGTTAGGAGCTCGGGGAATAACATGGCGGCCTGTTATGAATTTATTACAGCGTAAAGGTTAACGGCATGCCTCATTTTGTTGTTGGGACTGTCAACCCAATTCATGGGATGCGTGCGGTGTTTCTGTATATTGTATCGGGCGCTGTTGCGAACGGTTAGTTATGAATGAATAAACTTATCTTGTTGTTTCCATAGATTTATGAATATAAATTTGGATTTCACCGATGACTATAGCCCTTATTAAGAAGTGCTTAAGCTTGCTTGCTTTGGAATGAGGTTATTTTGTCCAATATTTGTCTTTGTCGTGTACCCGTTCGCATTTTAGGCCAATGCCTTATAGAGGATCGGTTAATGAGAATGCATAAATTTGAATGTTTTATGTATATTTTGTTCAAAGTGACAAAATATTTAATTGATAAATAAAGAATCTTTAAGCCTAAACTTAAAATAATTTATTTATAATATTGGTAAGCAAATAATGCTTCTGTGTTGTCAGTAAATGGAGATCTTAAAAGAGTTGTATATTTTTATCAGTAGCGGTAATTTTTATCCTATGTTTTTTAAGCGTTGAAAATATTTTAAAGTTGTTTTTTTTATATAAATATAATCAATTTAATCATCATGTTATAATATAGAGTGGATGAGAATAACAAAAAGCGTCATACCTTTGAACAATTCAGGTATGACAAGCTCAAGTGATGGCTGACACATACATTATGATTGTTAACAAGTGTTGCCTTTGGGAAATGCTCTGTTCCAACATACCTCTCAAAAATATTGTTTCTCTTAACTCATCAAAACAAAACTTGGTTCAAAGTATGTAGCAATTTTATTAGTTACATACTGCTACTGTGACTAATCTGCTGACTTCACGGTATCATATCGGTCGATATAGATTCTAAACCGGTTGTAGAATTACTTTGCATGATCTTCAGTGACGACACAGAAGTGCTATTATGTAAACATCCTCATTGATTGATTGCTTTAATCATATTATATCCCAGTTCCAATCATAATAAAAAAACATTGAAATATTTTAGAGAATGTATAATATTATTTGAAACTCATTAACAAAAGTAAACTATCGGTTACTATTAAACGACAACCCAATTTTATCGGCTGAAACGTTTTACACTTATATGTGCTTTTGATTTCCGTTCATTCAAATATTAACAGTATAATTATTGAATAATAATACTGTTAATATTTGACATACGCGGTAACGATAAGCTTTACGTGAATACGTAAAGCTTATCGTTACCGCGTATGTACATTAATACTGGTACAAGTTAATCCGCGGATACATTCGCGAAAAATCCCCACCGATCAGATTTACGTGCTCAGAAATGCATATGACAGGTGGAACGAAGTGGGCTGCGCTACGGCAACCCATTGACGTGGATATGCGGATATTCTTGATCTGTTTATTATTCAGTTGTCGATTACGGGAAATTTAGCGGTTTTATTTAAAAAACATAACTAACAAATCTGTATAAAGTAGGTATTATGATGCACGCTCTGCACAAAATACAAAGAAACGAAGCAAAGGTTTACTAACTCTGGCATAGCTAATTAGTGCCAAAATGATTTTAGAGAATTCATTAAACATAAGGCGTACTTATATTAAATTAATATTTTGATTTTCATGCAGGTACCTACTTAATCTTGATATGTTTCCGCAAAAATAAAGCTTAGTACACTGATAGAATTTAAAAATCTCGATAAATTATTTCTTTACTTTGAAAAGGTTTTCCGTTTCTAACAATTTTGAACAAATTTTATGAGCAAACTATGGTTTTTAATTTAGTTTTGTAAATATTATATTTAAGAATGCGTCTAAATATTAACGTAACTTTTATGAAATACTAGCTGTGCCCGCGACTTCGTTCGCGTGGACTACTTCCTTTTATGGTCGGTATCACCCCTTTTTCCCCTAAAATTCGAAACAAAAAGTAGTCTATATTTTATTCCAAGTTTCGAGCTATATTTGTGCCAAATTTCATATCTCTAACTTCAAAAATAAACATTTTTCCATATGAACTTTCAAAGGTGGTATTACGCCCCTCCCCCCTTATTTTCTAATAAAAAGTAGCCTATGTCCGTTCTTGAGATTCAACGTATACCTATACCAAATTTCATCAAAATCGGTTGAGAGGTTTAAGCAGGAAAGCGTAACAGACACACAGACAGGCAGACAGACAGTTACTTTCACATTTATAATATTAGTAGGGATTGTTATACCTACAACGTTTCAAGTGAATTTAGTATCACAAACCGTAATATTGTTTATTGTGTTCCCCTATTTTAATAATGTACGGAAAGCTAGGAGCACACCGGTTTTTCCCAAAAATTTCCCAAAGTTACAATACAAAAATACAATTAAAAAATATCTTATCAATTCGAACTGAAGATTCCTGAGATTAGCGCGTTTAAAACTGTAAGCAAACTCTTCAGCTTTTAAAATAAATATGGATTTATTTGTAGATATACTATAAATCATCTAAGAGATCTGAAGCGAAAAGGAAAAACTAACAAACCTAACCAGCATTTGCAACTTTCGATCGAAACCGTCCCGAGTCATTTGTCCGCTCGCATAATCTCACCGAAAATTGCCAAACTCAAATACATCGGGCCGGCGTGTTCGAACTTAGAAACAAATAGGTGGTCCTAAATTCTGGCGTCGCATTTCCACGTGGACGGCGCAATTTCGTTACGGAAGTGCAGCCGTCCGGTTGATATTGCCAGGCCTGTGCGCTGTGTTTAGGGTTGTTACAGTTTATAAAAAAATATGACGAATTTGTGAAAATAAAGAAAATATGTCCACGTTTTAAATGTATCGGTATTGTTACTTTGAAATTTTACTGCCATTCTGACCTACTCAGTTTTTCTACTCTTAGGCCATGTACACATCAGCTAAAGTTACAAGAACACCATTTCTAAACCAAGATCAGAAAAAAAATAAAGGTTTTTGGTTCAACAGCAGTATAATATCGGTGCTATAACGCGGCATCTAATAAAGAGCATTTTTAATTTGTAGGCAGTCCAGAGTCCATTCAGTTGACCAATTCTTTGCAAATAAACAGTGTTGACATACGTTTACAGTGGAAAATCTGCTTAAGGAATTAGTTTTCCTTTTTTTGTATTACTTAAAACTTTTTAGTTTTTCAAATTTTATTTCAATATTTAATTGAAAATCACAAATCTTTAAGTTATTATATTAGCCGATCTAGTTGATCGGCTAATATAATCAACTGCTTAGGTAGATTGATATAGTCGCATTTTTGGCCGGATATGACATGTGTCTCTCAACGGTTTCCTGTAAAAGATTACCTCTTTCGAGTATTATTGTTATCATTGTTAAAATTATACTTGTGAAAGCCTTATATAGTCGCAAATGAAATTTATGCTATTGTAGCAATAAAGTCACATAATTTCTGAGGGCCCACTTTCGCTGGCAACCCTAGTTGTGCTGCAACACTTAATCCTATTTTTGATAAGTTGATTTCGTGTCCGCATCCATCGGCCCCCTGCCGCTTTCCTATTCTTTTGTTCTGTTGTATTCGGTTCTGTTTACTTTTTAGTTGCCACTCATTTTGTATGATCTAATGGGACGGTGGGCTTAGAACTGTCTTTGCAGTGTTTATGTCAATGCTGCTAGATGTTTTAAACTTTTTGATAAAAGTCGATACCTAAGTTTGAAAGTTTACCTAAAGTTTTAAGTTACGTAAAATAATATAAGTCACAAATTTAATAATCATCGTATGTTTATACGATTAACAAAACGGCAAAGTTTCACTTGCAGTTCCATGTAAGTTTTTATGCCCTGACGTGCTTTTGAAAGTACTTAGTTAATAAAAAATACTACGTCTTATGAAATTCTACAAATGCACCTTTTTGCGTTATTTTTTTATGAAACTTTTCCATAAAAGAACTTTATAGTCTAAAAATATTAAACTTAAATATCCTACAGCAAGTTACAGGAATAAAAGTATGCTCACGATTTGATTTAGAACCGAAATCAATGCGCAAATTCTTTTACGACTCGTATGTACCTCTTTCTGTAGAGTTCTTTGACATACATACTCTAAATTGTCAAACTGGAACTAACTTTTACTCAGTTTAGATATTCTAAACTTCTAAACAAATGGATGCTACCAAACTCTGACGTTCCATTTCCAGTGTATTATATTTTGGAAAATACGCCGGTTCCACCGAAATTACTCACCGCTGCTCTGTCTGTGACATTATGTAATAACGTTATTTCGTTTCCATAACTGATACGATTTTTTATTTTGTGATGTTAAAAAAAAAATTAACTCAGTAATGTATGTCCGCGTAATTTTAGTAATAGGTAGGTACCTATACTAAACCCTGTTTAGTGATTGTTTTATTCGTAATTGTTAGGCCAAGGTTTTTAAAAAAGAGTTGAAAATTTACTAAAGTTTTATAATAAACAAATGGTTTTGCGTTCTTTTAGTTTGCAAAAACATAAAAGTCTCATATATCCTGTAACCAAGTTTATACCTATTAGGTATCGGTCCCAATTTAGCACAAACATCAATACCTTTATGTGTTGAACATTTGTTTTGTTTCCGTTCTATGATACAAGTTGTTGAACTATTTGTTTTGAAATAACGATAGTAGGTATGTTGTTCTCTTTTAGATTTTATTTATAAAATTTTCATCAATTCTTTGACGCTCTTGTTTCCTTTGTCTGCTATGAAAAGATAAGTTAGCCTACTGTTGGTAGGTCCTGAATAAATCTTATCACACAAACATGTTGCCGCAACAATAAAAGCGAAGCAATCAAACTTAACCAAAGTGTAAACAATGCAGCACCTGCAATCAGCTGTAAACATGAGAACGAGTCACGGAACGACAGAACGACAACTATCGACAGTAAAAACCCACAACAGTCTTGTTACGTGCGTAGAAGGAATCCAGTCGTAAACTGGTGCCATCTCATCATGGATAGGACGACCTGTAAGCTCCAGAACGGCCCTTTATTCTCCAGGGGATATGGATCAAAATGGAACGGTGAAAGAGCTGGCCGCACCAATATCTCACCGTTATTCTGTTTAGCATAATGGAGGTGGGCTTTGTCGATGTGTCGTATGCGAATGACCTTGTTTTAGGTGTTCGAGCCGATGATGAAACTATGTATGTCGTCGACCTCATTGGTGATTTTTACTTTGACGATACGCGATGATCCGTTATCCACACGAAACTGAGAAATCTGTAGTAAATGTGCAAGAATTTAAATCTTAAATGACGAATATTTAGTAATATCGTTAGCATTGTGATCTATTTTAATTGGAATTGATGCGTACGAAATTGAATTAGTTTACTGAGTCGCCGTTATTGTGCAATCATTGTTCAAATGTTGACGTTACGAATGGTGTTCACATCAAACAATAATTTACAATTGATTGCTTTAATGGTTCCCTCAATTGAACGTATCGCAATGGAATAATCCATCAATGCGAAACAGATTATTTCTGGGCAGAACGTGACAACTGGTGTTGTGATTGTTAATAATTACAATGTTACATCATAATTAGTCCTACGAATTTAAATAGCTAAACGGTTCAATTTAATTCCAATTCCATTTATTTTGAAGTGTTACTAATCCATTAAAAGCATAGAGTCAGAATTAGAAGGTTAACAATATGAATAGCTACGGGTACTTTCGTTTAAACGAGTTGGAAGAAGTTCTATTCGATTGTAAAATTAAACCATATTTCGATCTTTACATGGTTTTTAACTTTATAAATTACTGATATCTCTGTACGCCCATAAATACAGAAATACTGGACCAAATTTAATAATATTTTACTCTTTATACTAATAAAGGTTTGAATTAAAGAGTTTTATAAAACGTTTAAATTTACCGCTGCGGGTTGCTAATATAATATTATACTTTATACTGTGTGCAAAAGTTGGTTCTACAATAGGTATATTGTTATATTATATACAAGTAGATTTTATACTTATTTCAAAGTTCCTTTTTGAGGTGACATTATGTTAAACAGTTGTTTCATTTTTTTAACCTGTGCCTTCATGTTTAGATATCACCGATTTGGTATACCCATATGAAACGATCGGCCAAACGGTATCTCATAAAAATTTATATTCAAAGGAAATATTCACTGAATGTGTAAGTGGGTAACTATGCATAGGATTATCATAATTTGATTATTTATGAAAATATGCTTCTTTACGAAACGTGTGATGGTATGACACTATTGCTTTTTTAGTGGCATGATATTATAAGCACTTGTATTATTAAATGTAAGACATGATGTATGTTGTTATAAATAAAATGATGTCATTTAAATTTCTTACTGCGAATGAGTAGGTCAAAAATTGTTCAGTTGTTTGCAAAAACCAAGGTCATTTTAGAATTTGATATTATGTAAAATTTTATTACACGAATATATGTTTTTATAGTCAATTGCGCAGCAACTATGTTTTCATATTGGACCTATTAAAGCACTATTTTAAAAACAAACATCATAGCACATTAGCATACACTTTTACAATTTTAATATCTGATATGTAGATGCCGTATTTAATGGAATTCTAAAGGTGAAAATGTGAGTGCAAATTAGTGAAATATTCAAAAGTTTGACCCACATTTTTATTACCTAGAATTTAGACTCGGAGAGTGAAATTCATAAAACCAGTGTCAACAGACCGTGCGTTGATGCTTCCGACCGTTCATGTTTATTGCTTACTGACCAAAATATCTAGATCTACAACCAGAAAGATTTTATATGTAGGTATAGGAAGTGGTATTTTGGTCGTTTACTTTCCATTTGTTTGCACTTTCTTCAGCAATTGCTCCTATCGTGGTGTCTTGCGGTTTGCGATTCAACTGTAATAAGTACTGTTTTGTTCCAGGTACGAATCGGTTCGGGAATCGATTTAATTTATCGTTTCGTCTGTTCGAGTAAGGTTTGTATCACTTTTGTAGTTGGAAAATTTGATAACAATGACATCTTATGTGTAGTTACGTGACATAGGTAAATAAATCGTCAATTTCAATTAATATGTATTAAAGTAATAAGTTAGACCTAACTTTATCAATAACTAGCAACCCGACCCTGTTTTGCACGGATGCCATGTAAATATAATCACTGTAGTAAAATATGTCTTTATTATTCATATATATTTTCTCATGAACCACTCTATGTATTGAACATTAATAGACCACACCACAATAATATACTGATATAAAGATTATTAGTTGTTCAATGATGTTGTATGTTTAGCCTAATAAAGCTTTCCTCGATAAAGTGACTATCCAACAGAAATGGTTTTTAATTCGAACCAGTACATAGTTCTTGAGATCAAACAAACAAGCCAACTCTTCAACTTTATAATAATATTAGTATAAAAAAGCTGCTGATGCATATCTTGGCAAAGCATTTTGATTTATATTGTTACCTGGTTTTAAAATCACTTTCCTTGATTCTTATTTTAGCAAAGTAAAAAATAATAGAAATTTTCCTCGAGTCTTCCAACTAAATCTCAAAATCGAGTCCAAGTTGGTCTCTAGAGCTATCTGATTACTCCAGAGAAATAAATGAAATATTGTAAAAATGACAAGCAAGAAGGTTCGCGTAGAATTTATTAAAATTAAGAGAATAATAAATTTACCAGGTCCCCTAACAGTGTTAACAAGGTTACAGCAAAATTGCTCATCGCTCTGTTAAATGAAAGGATGAAATTGTGGAGTCTGTCGGTTTATAAGCCATATATTTGGAGATTTATCCAATAAACTCGACGGGAACTTTGCGATGCTTCATATAAAATGTTAATTAATTTAGTGACAGACTCAACGTTACTTACGTTTTTACGGTTGGCTACAATTATAAAATGTTAATTTATTGTTTATTTTTTGCCCTTTCTGTACAGAGCCTATATATATTAAAGTATCATATGTTTATTAAAATGTATGTGTTTTGATTTTTATAGCTTTTGATGTGTTGTGTTTTTGAATTTTTCTGACGTGAATGACACAAAAAGTAAATTTCAGAACGAGGGCCTCTAAGTTTTTATTTTTGAAGGTTTTTAATTTTTAATTTTCTTTTTTCTTAATGGTAAGGTTTTTTATAGAACTGTGTTTTTCTATATTGGCTTGGCTTTGGGTAAAAATTGTATTGTGCTGATGATGAAAATATTAACCAAAAAATATGGAATCTAAATTACATGAAAAAGTACCTAGAGAATCAGACGTACGCGATACCTACAAAGATTAAAGGAGCCTTCAATTATAAATATTTAATTTCAAGCAAACAACGAACAAAGTATAGCCCATTCTATGTGAAAGTCATTTAAAATTCTGTAATTTTAAAAAGACAATTTTATATCTTATTTTAATAAGTCATCTATCTTGCTTTCTACACCACTCCACTAGCGGAAAGATTGAATGGAAAATTAAAAAATGTGCATAAGTTATTACCCTATTATGAGGTACGAAGTGAGGGCAATAAAGTGGACTTTAATAATGTGAGCATAAAACATTAGTTTTTTGATCACTGAAATAAAAAGTTGATAAAAACTCTGTGAATGTATTGTATGATACATCACAAAGTCAGTCATAAGAGTTTCACCGGTATATTCATAATTGTTACAATAAATGGTACACTCATTAATTGCCACTCGCCTCTTTCGAGTAATCGATAAATAGACTACAAACAAAACCGATGAAAGTAAACGTTAATTACGGGAACTAGCTTGTTAATCACGGTTTACCATATTAACTGTTCAAAATTTAATCTACTGATAATTAAAGTGAAACGGAGTGGCTAAACAAGATTTTGGGAACATCAATTTGGTAGCGCCAAATATGCTTAGCAGAGAGCAAGTTTGTGCCGCAGAGTAAATACGACACTCGTACAGTAACTTGGTAACTTAGTGTTACAATATTGTCTTAGAAGTTTTTGTGGAACTTGTGGTTTTAATGATGTTTGGTTCGATGAAACCATAATTTTATATCGATCTTGTTTGGAAGTAGAGCAATGTTCATCATTGTTTATTTTTTCTAAAACCATAACAATAGCTTATGATTCGAATCAATCAGAATCAATGATTGTGGTAATATAAATCAAACGATTTAAAGCTCTCAAAAAATAAAAAGCTAAAAAATATACAGGTTGAGTTGAGGAACCTCCTCCTTTTTTTGAAGTCGGTTGAAAACTAAGGCAATTAATGTATTAAGATGTTTAATTTCAATTTAAAAAGGAAATTGAACTAGGTATCACAACATTCAAAAAGCAAGAGAGTGAATTTTTAATATTGCAACCACTTTTAAGTTTGGTCTGTGGGGAAGCTCCATTGCCCATTTTATAAACTGTAGCGCACTGTGGTCTAGTCAACGTGAAGGTTTTGCTGTAAATTGTCGTTTCCCTTAGAGAATGAATATACCCGTAATTGCATTCAGACCTTATTACAAAATTATTTTTATATCGCTTTTGTATCGCAATAAACTAAGTATTTCTTTTATCACGTTTGGAATTTAAATGCCACAGACATGTTTATTAAATTTTCGCGTGTTAATGTATTGTGAACAAATTGTTGTTTTTTTTAATGATGGTGTTGTTTTATACGTCTTATTATTATAAGGAATAAACTTTTAAAATGTTATTCATAATGTGTCATGTCAAAATACTTGCTTCATTAAAATAAATAAATAAATATATACTACTGAAGCATATTCTTCACTTAAAGTATAATTAAGTAACGAAATCCTTTTAATTGAAAACAATTACCTAATCCTACGGAAAAAAACACCATGTTTGCATATAAATTTATACTAATGAAATAATTTTAAATGGTGAAAACGATTTCCATTATAAACACGTTAAAGATACGATACGAATTCGGTCCTATAAAATTATTAATCGAATTCGATGTGGGCGAGTATAATACGCTATGTTAAAAAAACAAAGCATCAAGACACCCGGAAAATTCAGTGATGTAAACAATACTGATGTTTGTCAATACAATTATTCTGCTCTTTGTGTTTACTTTATGGTATCAAGAGCCGCTATTCAGGTTTGAACCTTCACTCTGAAGTATTTTTGGTAAAAGCATTGCATGTTAAATAGGTACCTTTATTGTTTAAGATATATTGGTTGTGTTAGATAATAAAGAATAATAGTTTCTCCATAATATGTCTTTACCTCCTTAAAGACAATTTAATCTTGTCAAGTTATACGACGTATTTAGAGCTAAGTAAATGTATTTAATTATATAATCCTGGAAAACGGTGTGTTGAAAGTATAATCTAAAGTAACCTTTATTTCTTGAACCGATTTTATCTAAATCGTTTTAATACTATTTACTGTGTAAATCTATTTATTGTCTTAAAATTTTCGTTAAAATAAAGCTTGTCCATTGATGTTTAAACCACCTACGTTTATAAATAAAGTTGCATATAAACTTCTCCTAATTGCATTGCGTGGGTGTTTTGCTATAAATGAAAACCCTCGTGGCTCATGAAAGTTCAATAGACACTAAAACCGAGTTTCATTCGTTCTTTGAGCCCCTAATCAGTTCAGCGTATAGGGAATTCTTTGATCCTGCACGATAAAGGGGCAGAGGCAACAATCCAAACTATTCCTATAAGCGGGAAAACTGAAAGTAGACTGGCGGTATTGTTGTAGAATGTCGGGTTGGGTGGAAAGACCACTTTAAAATAATTGTTTTATTAAATTTACCTTTTAATATATTTGAAAACAATCTTAAAAGTTGCATTTAATTAACTTTGATACTGCTTCAACCCTCTAAATATAACGCAAGTATAAAAAATTCAAATGTGAAAGATGTTTATAAATATATATGTATGATTTAGTAGAAAATTTGATTGTAATTCTGGGACACTCGATAACAATCACTTGAGTGTTGTTGTGTTCCTGCGTGTGAGTAAGCTTTCCATAGCTCTTGGGAGAGTTTTTTATTAGAAGCAGGGGTCCAGACTTTAAAGTAAATGGCGTCGCTCTTAAGCTAGGACCTCATTACAACTTAACATCAAGTTGCTTAAAGATCTTTATTGTCATAAGAAATTAACACTTTACTTAAAATGAGATACAAGAGTTATTATCTCAAAGTGCAATATATACTAAATAAACACCACACACGCTTATTTGAACAATTATGAACGGTACTCATAATAAAAAAATCAACCAATACAAACCATGAGATAAACGCCCCAGCTTCACATAGCTAAATGACAAAAGTCTTTCGTAAAACACTCTGAGACTCCTCCAGAAGATACCGCGCTTACAAATTCCGCGAGTAAGCGAAAAATACGTCGTAACCGCCGGCTGTACCCGACTACACACCGTCTGTTTTTGATAACTTAATTTACTGGCTTACACTCCCGTACGTGCACAATACAGAAGCGCTGCGTTTTATAGCCAGCCCATGTATCAAAGTTACGCGCTCATACTATCGGCGCGACTCCCGCCTCTCTGCGACTTTCGCGGTGAAAACTTGAAAACTTTGTTTAAAATTAGTTTTGTGCTCGCTTGTACCGCCTCTTAAAAGAAATCTGATTCTTTGATGTTTTTAAGTAGCGCAATTGGGTTAGGGAAGAGAAAGATAAAGTTTAATTGAATAAGTCCTTGTAATTCAATGCACCCGATAAGCGTTTTTTCATCAAAAGTTTTTAGAGTGTTATAATTTTGCCGTAATTTTGTTCACAAATTTTGAGTGCCTATTCAATATTTTATTTGTTAGTGTAAATGCTTTTAATTGTTAACTCTTCAATATCATAAAACCAATTACAACCCGAAAAAAAAACAAATTTCTACTTATAAATAAAGTAGGTACCTTAAATTTTACTTTTCGAAACTAAAATATCAAGAAAAAATATGTAAAATCTTTTAAAGTTAATTTAAAAGACGATTTAGTTAAAACTATTGAAAGATGACAGCAACAGAGGCCAAAGGCTAATAGAAAGGTAAACTCTAAGGGCAAGAGTTCAATTTGCGTTATTTCATCAAAATAACTCCGACTTGAGTTAATCTTTGGGAAACTCGACTTTAGTTACTTTAGTCAAACGCAGCCAAATGGTGCTTTCAGTTTGTACTGAAGGGAAATTTGCACCAATCTTCGTTCCGAGTTACTTTGCCTTGGAATCCTTATTAAAGCGAAGCTGCCTTTTTTGAACTAGGAAAAATATTTGCGATATGAAATTTTATTGTTTGTTTTATATTACGGTTAACATTAGCAATGCGATATCGGTGTTTATGCCCATGACATAAGGTACATAGTCAAGTGCGCTTTCTATCTTATAAACCTTTCCCTAACAATAATAAACAAATTTGCTTCAAAATTTTGAAGTCATGCACATACATTTTGGCCATTCATTTTTATATAAAAAAGTTTTCAATAATACATTATAGATAGATTAAAGTTGCGTTGATAATATGTTTAGTTTTATAGGTGGCCATGTTATGAATTTGTAGTTTGCTGTTAATAAATTGTACCTGTTACGTTGATATTTTACAACTACATTTAAACACTAACGCTGCAGAATAAATGTGAAACTCTCTAGCGTCTATCGTACAAAATTAAGTCAATTAAGTCACATTGAGCAAGGGAAATTTACAACCTACCGTTTAATTATCAACTTAACATATCAAACGTATTTAGTTTCCTATGAAGAAAATAAGTAAAGAGCAGGTACAGTACTTATGCTTACTCTTCTTGTGGATAAAATGTTATTTTTGCTACTTTTACCGGCAAGTCAACATTTTTGCTACTTAATTGTAACTTCAAAATACAAAAGTAATTGTGTTATGTAATTAAAAGCGACACTTCTTTAAATCATTACATTTTGCGTTGGTTTGTCGTTATTTATCAAATTGTATGTATTTAATTTATCTCATTTTAATATTCTATATTTCTATAACTCTATTTAATTTTCAAAGAGCTTTGCCTTAAGTAAATTATCTGCATAGTCCGAGTTTTGCGTTGAAGGTTTTCGGTAAAACAGTCAAAAGTTTCTTCAGATCAATCAATCAAGACACAAAAGGAACTAACTGTCCATGCTTCTATAATGATTTTTCGTAATACTATTTTCTTATATTGCTCAACTCTCATTCCACTCATTTTAAAGTTGAGATATTCTCTGTTCGTACAAGTATTTAGATATAGTTTTGCAACAACTTACTACATGTCATCGTTTATTCTACGTATCACTCACATATACACACACATTATATACACATACACACACTCCACACATCCTTTTTCACTTCACATCACACTGCTGGTGCTGTACCAATTCTTTCACAATAAATTAAGTAATAACAGATTCCATAAATATTACCGTATTTACCTACGCTTATCTGCTGCTGAAACTAAGTTTTACTTTACTATGAAGTATGAGTGACAACATCTTAAACATATACTCTGAAATGGATCGACTATATGAAACCAACATTTTTACATCCTCCCCTGAAGATATATCAAAACTGCTAAACAAATATAATGAAAGAAGCTTAAAAATCTTACAGTTAAATATCCGTAGTATAAATAAAAATATTGACGAGCTTATAGTATTACTACATCGTATTAAAACCTGTGTTGATGTCATTGTTTTAACGGAATGCTGGAATAAAGTCTGTCCCCTTATTCCCGTTCTACCTGGATATACTCATCATAGCTCTAAATTTATATTACAAAACGATGGTGTGGTAGTTTATATTCGTCATGGCCTTACATGCAAAGTGACTATTCCAAACTTTCAGGACGCGAACTGCCTTTTATTAAAACTCAACAACATTTCAATAGTTGCACTATATCGATCTCCCTCGTATTCAAAAATCGACAAATTTCTAGAAAGCCTGAATCGTGTGCTGGACGAAATCAAAGGACAAAAATCGGTAGTCGTTACTGGGGATATAAACATTAATATAAACACTACTACTGTAGATAGCGAAAAATATCTCAACCTCTTAGCTTCCCATGGTCTAGCTCCGGCTTATACGACTCCTACTCGTGAAAATAGTTGCTTGGATCATTTCATATATTGCTCTCCATATACCCCCACATCAATAATAGTTGACACTAATATCACTGACCATGCCCCCATCCTGTTTTTAGCTAATGTTAAACCTAAAACAAAACCCATAAATAAAATTACCACTCGAATTAATATGTCTGCCATTCTCTCAGATTTAAAACAAACCGACTTCACTCATATCAAGGCAGCCCAAGATGCTAATTTGGCTACAACAGAATTAGTCTATTATAATTACTACTCTTGTCAGCAAACACACTATAAAAGTTAAGACCCCAAATCGCCAGAGAATACTTAAACCTTGGCTGACTCCTGGTCTCCTGCGATGCATTCGCCATAGAGACAAACTTCATAAAACATTTTTAAAAAACAAAGAAAATGAAACGAATAAAATTATATTTACTAGATATCGAACGTACTGCAATAATCTACTCAAAAGAGTTAAATTTGAATTTGAGCGAAATGAGTTATCTAAGGCCACAAACAATCCCAAAGATACATGGAAGATCATTAAAAGAGTCTCTTATATGAACCATAAAGAAAATCCGTCACATAAACTGCTAACCATAAGTCATGACTCATGTCAAGATATCAACAAAGTAAACAGCTTCTTTGCAAATGTAGGTAAAGAACTGGCGTCTAAAATCGATTCACCAAATGTCACGAGCACACTTATGACCTTTCCAAACAGTTCATCTCAGTCCATGGCACTGTTCGATGTTGAAGATAGAGAAATTGAGTGTATTATAAACAACCTCAAGAACGATTGTGCTGTGGGCTGGGATGGAATTCCAACCTCAGTTGTCAAAGCTTCTAAACAAATACTGAGTCCCATCCTAACCTCAGTGTTCAACCGATGTTTAACTACTGGCACTTTTCCAACAGCGTTCAAAAAGGCATTGGTTCACCCCATTTTTAAGGCCGGGGATGAAGATAGTGTCAACAACTATAGACCCATCTCAGTTTTAAGTGTTTTCTCCAAGATATTCGAAAAAGTGCTCAACAAACGATTGATTGATTTCCTTAGTAAGCACGACATTCTATCAGACAACCAATTTGGCTTCAGGAGACAAAAGTCTACTGAGGATGCCGTACTAAATCTTACAACAGAAGTTATAAAAAATCTAGATACAGGCCGTAAGTCTATGGGCATATTCTTAGATCTTTCAAAAGCATTTGACACTGTCTCCATTCCCATCCTCCTGCGAAAGTTGGATACGATTGGTATAAGGGGCTTGTCGCTGGAGATGTTTAGAAGCTATCTCTCGGGTCGTAGGCAAGCTGTTGTGATCGATGACGTAGTTAGCAGAGAAGAAGACGTTTCTTTTGGAGTGCCCCAGGGCAGTGTCCTCGGGCCGACATTGTTCCTCATTTATGTGAATGAACTATGTGATCTCAATATGCAAAACAGCAAACTATTTTCCTATGCTGATGACACAGCTATTCTCGTGTCTGGGAGAGATTGGGAAGAGGTTTATGTTTGTGCTCAATTGGCTTTGAGAACTGTCACTCGCTGGTTAAACTCAAATCTGTTGACCTTAAATGTATCGAAGAGTAAATACCTCACCTTCTCCTACACTGCGAGGACTCAGCCACCTGATCACCTAACAGTTTCTGTGCATACCTGTGTATCACCTGATGTCTCTTGTGACTGCCCTGTGTTGGAACGTGTCCCGTCTATTAAATACCTTGGCGTACACCTAGATTCTTGGTTACCCTGGAAGGAGCATATTCACTCTCTAACGCCCAAAATTCGCAAATTAATCCACATCTTTAAGAAGATGCGTAACATTGCCGAAATTGCTCTACTCAAAACAATTTACTTCTCCCTTGCACAGTCAATTATCTCCTACTGCATCACAGTGTGGGGTGCTGCTGCGCAAACTCACATGTTAAAAGTAGAAGTGGCGCAAAGAGCGGTCTTAAAGGTGATGACATCCAAACCTTTCCGTTATCCTACTGACGACCTCTTTTCTGTTTGCAATGTGTTGTCTGTTCGAAGATTATTCATACAGCAGACCATTCTCCGGAAGCATAGAGAGTTAGCCTTTGATCGTCAACTTTTGACTCAAAGACGCAGAGCAGACATAGTATGTCCTACTATGAAGCGTAACACTAAAGCTGCCGGTCGTCATTACTTACATCTCAGTGCTAAGTTATACAATTATGCCAATAAAAAACAACAAATTTATCACCTGCCCTCTAGTGCTTGTAGACGTAAACTATTTACTTGGCTTGTGGTCCTCTCGTATCAGGAATCAGAAGATCTTCTAAAATATATACAGTAATATGGTACAGCTCCAAATATCTCTCTCTCACACACACATACACACACAAACACTTACAATCTCACTCACACACAAACACACACAAATTAATTGCTATCTAAATTCTTTATTTTTATTCTTTATATACCTATTTTTCATTGTGATACATTTTTACCTTATAAGTATGTAACTTAAACTACTGTCTGAGAGAGGGCGCTCTCACTGCGCTACAGTTTATAACTTTTGCAGTTGAGAACACCACATTGTAATTAGAATGTTAAGTTTATGATAAATAAAGAATTTATTTATTTATTTATTTATTTATTCTGAGATTAATCTTCAGCAATCATCTGAGGTATCTATTTGCGGTTTTAAACTTGTTGTTGAAAGGAATTTACCTTAAATTTAAGTGAAATTCCTTTTACCACAACTTTTGATTACACAGGACAAGCTTTAGATCTAAGACAACCATATAAATACTAATAATAAGATACTTTCATTCACTAAGTCTGTCTAGAGTTTGTTCATTTGTAAATAAAAATTATTATTCTGACGACATGTTTATATAACATTTGGCAGGGAATTTGACACCTACAGAATAATTCCCGAAGGAAAAAATGGCAAGGAAGAAAATTTTACTAAACTGTTTGTTTAGATATTTTAAAATTACTTATTATTTTTTAATATTAACTTGCGAAATAAACACCTCAGAGTAGTTCCAATAGGAAAAAACTCTTTTCTTTTTCCAGTACAAACGTTTTCAAACTAAAATTTAGAGTCAAGCAACATTCGAAGTCTTTTTGACAGGACGAAGTCTGTCGGGACTGCTAGTTTACAATAAATGTATCCATAACATTACATTCAATTTCCTTTGACTAACAGTTGTTTTCTTTTCTCGTTACTAATATTAAAATATCATCGTTGAACACTTAGCATTATACAATGAGGTACTAAATTTAGATAGTTTGTTAAGCACCCTGTTTCCAATTCGATTAAATAATTATGATAATCACATACTCTAACAACACGGGAACTAGCGAAGTAATCCATCAGCCTTCCAAGCGCCGTATTTAAACTTGTGTACTAAATTTAACAAAAGCATCCCAGTATTAGATACATGGTAAATTAGTTTACCACTTTACCGATAATTCATTGGTTTAACTAAAAACAAGCGCTCTAACAAATTTAGCTCGTGTTTGCGAATTGGGTGGTGTTCTGCTTCTGAAATTATAAATTTGTTTCATATTGCTTATTATTTATGAAAAGGTTATAATCAGAAACCTTTACTACTTAAAGTTTAAAAGTAATTTATGTTACACCAATTTTTATTACGATAGTAGTCCTTTATTTAGTGCCATTTGACCCGATCTGGTGTTACGAGCATATCGAAATTATTAAGAGGCGATTAAACACATTCGATTAATTGAAGTTCTTTTGTGAAATAAATTTCCAAATAGACGATTTTATTTGTATTGTGACAGAAGTTTTTGAAATTTATTGTACACAAGATTTTATTCGTCATTACAATTTATTTTCTGTGTTGTATTTTGATACAATAAAGTCTCCAAAAGCTGATGTGTCTGCCAGCTTGCCTTTATTCTTAGCTCACTTCACGGCATATGTTTTTGTTGAAAAACCCCTGTGCGTGCGTCATGGCAATAGAAATTGTTTAGACAGAAAAAAATAACGACCAAAACATTTTAACACGACCCATTATTTTTAGATGAAACGGTGAGATAGGATGTTACGAGTAAATTGAAGCACCTAGTTGTATGTCAGTTTAACAACGGTGGCGAATGGTAACACTTTATAGCGTGTGAGTATCGGTGATGCTACCCGCATGCTACATGGGTGAATTGTCCTCCAATGAAGTTCGGTGAGCGGTTACTTTTTTTTCCAGGAAATCGGGAATACCGAGCGTCCGTTGCATGTGCCGTTATAGTGTGAAATTGGATTTCCATTTACCCTTACTCTGTAAAGCGATGCAACGACGTTTTTCACAAATTTATGCGTATTATTTTGCCGTGAAAAATGCAGTTGAAATATGGTCATTGGATTTTTAAAGATAGTGACACACAAAATTGCGCTCAGACAATGTTTAGAAAATTTGGAGCTGTAAAATCAAGCGGGCCTATTAATATTTTAATAGTATCAACAAAATGGTGTATGTTGTATGCTTTTAGTATTTTTGCAGTCGATGAATAAACAATGATCTACTGTTGCCTAAAACATTTTTTTAAAGTTAAGAAAATTTAGTAGCTTCATACCTCTTGATGAAAACTTTAAGGACTAAAAAGTTATTGGCATTTTCTAATTCTTATCTCAAAAACTTTTACTTAGTTTAACATACAAATAAGCTAATACAACAAATCTTCAGAAGTTTATCCTTGAAAATGTCTTAATAGACTTTTGATATCTGTTCTATACCTAGATTTAATAAACTATTTATCGACATTTTATTATTTTTATAGTACTATACGCCGTACTAGCGAACTTTAAATATTAGAAACAGAAAAATTTTATCTGACCAGTTGGTAAGAGCAGCACGCGCGATACGTGAAGGTCGTGGGTTCAATTCCCGCACCGCAGGGGGAGATAAAATTTTTCTGTTTCTAATATTTATTTATCGACATGTCTAAAAATATTTTCATAGTTTCAGATGTTTTCATCTATATGTAACATTATTTTAGAAGTGGATCTGTTCATCAAAACAAATGTAAACTTTCAAATACAGTTAAGCTAAAGTAAGTAACATTTTGTCAATAGCCTAAACACGACTTCATAAGAAATGTAGAGAAAAAAAGTCTTAATAATTAAAAATTCCAGTAATAATACAGTCAAACAATTTGTTGCAAGGCACAAAGGGAAAGCAAAGGGCGCACCAATCGGCCACTAACGACGTTTCCCCAATGTTAATTCTAAGGTTAATCATTTCCTTTCAATCAGACCTTCCACAGTTAATCGGCTTGATGCTCTTTTAGCCTCCTCTTTGATTAGAGCTTGCTTACTAAAGACGAAAGGATATTATGTCAGTCAATTGACTTATCTCATCGGAATTTTGAGGTGGGTTCCTTTGGCGCCGCTTTTGAAATCCCGTGGATCTTAAAGCCAATTTGAATATGGATCTTGGGCAATTTAGTTTAATGAACCAAACGGTCGGGTAGTCAGTTGCTGACTGTATCCATTTTGTGGTGGCTTAATTGACTAGGTGGGTTTTTAATAGCCGATTGTACGATAAGGGATTGTATTTAGCCTAAAAGCCTAGCCTCTTGCTAGCTGTCTAATTAGAATATTGTGCTATATTGGAGCACTAAACGTGTCAAACTTTAGGTCTCGAAAGGAGATTTTTTATACATTGCTGACTTTATAGGAACAAGATAAATAAATAAATGATTGTTTGTGCGTGAATTGTATATGTCTTCTCTTCAATAAAAAACCTATGAATGTACCTAACGGCATGGTACATCCATGCATCTATTATATGGGATGATGTGAAAACTTCATTAAACAGATATATAATAAAAATACCACTTCAAATTGATTTAATAATGTACAGTTTTAATTTTCTTTATCAATAAAGACGGTTTTAATTTTACGGGCTGTAGTAATTACGAGCAAACACGTGACACTCATTATCGCTTGCCCACTTTATAAATTTATAATTATACAACACCAACGTTCAACAACCGTAGTATCATCATCATTAAGTGGTATACCGTTAGAATTGAAAAAAAAGCATTAACTTGGTAACGTAATAGGTATTCACATTAATTGGAAATTAGTGAAATACTAATTCTAAAAGCAGAAGTTATATTGACTCTATTAATAGTCATATTTGTAGAGACGAGGTTAGCTTGACAGCAATTAAAGTACTTTTAAAAGTAGATAATTATAACAATTTTAGGTTTCAGTACATACTGTGCATACGGTCTATATTACAAATCGACGTTTCTTTTCGCACTACATACGCCTTACCTTGCGATAGCGGCTCGATACTATATTGTGTAGTTTTCTTAACAATTTGGTCAGTAAGTGTCGTAAATAATATTATTAGAATGTAATACATCATTTTTTTTATAAATACAGTTGCCCTTTTCTATGCATTTCCAAAGCTACAAGTTTCTGAATATTTGTACGCCTTGCTAACCCACTATTTCCACCAGCGTATAAATCCTCGTGTTTCGACAAGCGTAGAAAAGCTAATGTGCCGGTTGTCGCAGCACATTTTAGTCACGAAACAAATATAATACCAGTCTAGAAGGTTGAACGCGTAGTAAACTAAATGGAGAAAGGAGCAAATCAGGTTAAGTTTTCATAAAATGGGTGAAACACTGTTTTTTTTGTTTTAAAAAAAAAACAGACGAAATTATTTATTTTTTCGTCGATCCTTGATAATAATAATGGAAAGAACTGTATTCTATTTCTTATTTAAAAAAGATATCTAGTGTACAAAAAAATAGTTGCAGAAACTTGCGCGTCATTTTAGAATAATATACTCTAATTAATTCCACGGATATTAATGAAGAACAAAATCTCGAAATTAAATTTTCTTTTTATTCTAAAAATAGTTAGATGTGGAAAATCTTACCACTAAACTTAGTTTGTTTTATCAAGTAGAGAAAACACGCTTCTTCAAACTTAGTTAAAAACTAGGACCTCTTTATGAATTATTTATATCAAAGGTTAAAATATATTACAAATAATTGTTAGTTTTACTACACAGTGAAAAAACAAACCATAATCCATTTTAAGTAGAGTGGGATCTACCTTTTTAAGGTTATTGTAATTTACTATATTTTTATCAATTTCACTTTGGAATAAAAAAATACTGTAAGTTTTAGAGCGTCGTTTCGGTTATTTCTGAGGGTTGATGCACAAAAGTCACAAAATAAACATAGACTATGTTTTATCTCTGTTCAACTGTTAATATTAAGAAAGAGACGAAACTTTGTTTCCATTTCGAATCCGGTTCCGACGTGTGGTTAATAGGTACACCGGTTCAGTTTCCAGACTGCTGATACTTGAGTTGTGTTTCTACGGTGGCGCTTTATGAGTGTCGTACGGCCACACTCCGAGAACGAACGACGAAATGCCGGTTACTACGGAAACTGTCGAATATATTATTCATTTCTACCATTGGAATACTAAATACGGTTGTGGGAAGTAATTATATTTCGTCACTTAATTCTTCAGATATAAGTATTATTAAACAGGTAGTCCCTTAATCCTACAGGCAACATCGCACGTTTTTTAGAGTAAATCGATAACTAAAAAATTCAATCGATTTTAGTATCGAATACACACCCGTGCGCCCCTAGCTCAGCCATACTTGTTCTCGTCATTCCTTTTTCGTGCGAGGCAACGAGCGCACGCTCCTACGACAAAAAAAAAATGACAAAACGAAGTGCTTTGGAGAAATTAGAACGTCACGAACGAAAAATTAGAAAAATACAACAAAAAGAGGAAAAACGACGCCGATTACGCCGCGTTTTGGATTCTTCGGATGACGAAAATGTGGCAGGTAAGCCAAACTTTGCGAATAATAAGTGTTAAATAAGTGACCTACTTATGATTTCGGGGTAGACTGCGAGTCTATCACGAAGCGGGTAGCTGCGAGCTGCCCGCTCTGATTCATAGGTACATTTACAAACGCGGGATAAACTGCGAGTCTATCTCGATCGCGCGTAACTTTGAGTTACCCGCAGACATGAATTATAAAATAAATTAATAAGAATGACTTCTAAGTCGGGTTCGATTGCGAATCGATCACCATAATTTGGGTAACTGCGAGTTTCTCACGAATATGGTTCTACAAAATAAAAAATCGTAACATGTAAGATAAGATCGCAATAACAGTTTCTTTATTTTCGGAGTTAATTAACTACCCACATTTTTTTTTCTGCAACGGTTTTAAATAATTTTTTTAGCCGAAATATTTCTTTTTTAGAAACAAATAATGCCGCAACATATGCTGGCATTGAGGGCTTAGCTATGCCCGAAGCTGTTTCCCCTGGAATTCAGCTAGACGAGCAACCGCTCATATATTCGATGCCGCCATGTGACGCGGAAGGGGCTTCGCCTGAGGTCACACCAGCAGTCACTGTACCGCCTGCGGATTCTGCTCCACAGTCAGAACCAGCCTTGGATCCTGCACTATTATCTGCTTTAGGGGCTTCTACCTCGGATACGCCCGATTTTGGAGAAGCTATCCACGATAGCCTAGCTGCACTGTGGCTACCTATATTACGAAAGGGATTGCCTAAAGATGAGAAAAACACACTTGTTAAAGAATATTTAATTCCCACTAATTGTAAACTATTAAAAACTCCAACGCTGAATCCAGAGATTTCGGCTGCAGTTTCAGATATCGTAAGGGGTCGGGATAAAAAACTATCGTGTTTCCAACAAACGTTGGGACAAGGTATCTCAGCAGTGAATCGAGCCATGGATATTTTGCTTAGGTCAGACAATAAAGTTCAAGCTTTAAAATACTTAAGCGACAGCTGCCGCTTATTGTCCGATCTACACCATTCGTTTTCTAAGGACAGAATAAAACTTATTGTGCCAAGCTTAGAAAAAAGCTTTTTGCACATTATTCATGATAACGAACGCGATGATACACTATTCGGTAAATTGATTGGAGAAAAAATAAAAGCCAGTAAAGCAATAGAAAGGCAAGGTCATCAGATTCGAAAATCAGGTAACCAGACCAAACAAAATACCACACTCCAGCCTTTGACCAACCGTCCCGTCCATCAGGGAAATTGGACAGGACCTCCTCGTTACCCAGCATACAGGGGAGGACGGGGAGGTCAACAGAGACCAACACCAAAAACGATTCGCCGACCATTTCCAATGACGTCGACTCAAATGCCATCGAAGAATTTCAACCACCTCAAGAATCGTGCCAATGCACAGCATTAGCGCAGGTACATGCTGGACGGCTTACCTCCTTTTATACTTGCTGGTTAAATATAACTAATAATCGTTCGGTTTTAACATGGATTGAGCAAGGGGTTACAATTCCTTTCGAGTATGAAGTAATACAGACCAAAATACCAAGGTCTACTTTTAATTACAACGAAAGCCGAGAAATGCTCACCGCTATTGAAAAACTAAAAAAGCTAGGTGCTGTAATCCCTTGCTCTCCATGTAGCGATCAATATGTATCAGACATATTTCTAGCGCCTAAACCTAAGGGGGGAAAAAGATTTATACTAAACTTAAAGTCCTTAAACAAGTGTATTTCTAATTCCCATTTTAAAATGGAGGACTATAGAACCGTGTCAAAACTAATTTCTCAAGATGGATATTTAGCCACCATTGATCTCATGGAAGCTTATCTTTTAGTTCCAATAGCTAAAACGGATCGTAAGTACCTAAGATCTCAATTCCCATCCCCTGACTCTCAAGTACCCTCATTATATGGATTCACAGCAATGCCATATGGCCTATCCGTAGCTCCTAGGATTTTTACCAAAATAATGAGAGAAGTTGTTTCTTACTCGCGTAGCCAGGGCTACAAATCAGTCATTTATTAAGATGACATATTATGCATAGGTGACAACTTTGAGGAGTGTAGAAAGAATGTAAAAAGAACTCTAGAATTATTAAATTGTTTAGGTTTGGTTGTGAATTTTGAAAAAAGTTCTTTGTATCCTGAAAAATCTAAGAAATTTCTAGGATTTATGTACAATTTACAAACTTTAACAATGTCATTACCATCAGAAAAACGCAATAATATTGCTCAATTGGTTGCGAAATTTTCCAAGTTACCTAGATGTACAATTCGTGATTTAGCAAAACTAATAGGAGTCCTCGTCGCAGCATGCCCAGCAACAAAGTATGGATTCCTATATACCAAGATATAAGAACGTCAAAAATTTCTTGCATTACTGGAACATAATAACAATTATGAGGCAAAAATTAATCTTTCTGAAATTATCCTAAATGATTTAAATTGGTGGAGAGACAATTTATTTAAAACTTTTTGTGATTTAAAAAAAAGTAGTATTTAAACATGTTATTTATACTGACGCCTCCTTGACTGGTTGGGGCGCCACTTGTAATGATATGAAAGTAAACGGAAATTGGAAATTTTCGAAAAAAAAAACTATCATATAAACCAGTTAGAATTGTTAGCCACCTTTTTAGGACTTAAAAGTTTTGTTAACAACGAAACCAATTGCGCGATATTATTGCGAATTGATAATACTACAGCAATAAGCTATATTAATAGAATGGGAGGCATTCAATTCCCACACCTAAACGAACTCTCTAGAGATATTTGGCGATGGTGTGAGAGCCGAAATATTTGGCTTTTTGCTTCGTATGTGAATTCGAAGAAAAATTTTGCAGATGCCGAATCGCGCAAAATTAACCCCGATACTGAATGGGAATTATCAAATAATGCGTTTGATCTAATAATACAACTATTCGGATTCCCAGAGATTGATCTGTTCGCCTCTCGTCACAACGCCAAGTGTGAAAGTTTTGTATCTAGATACCAAGATCCAGATGCTTTTGCCGTCGATGCCTTTACCATAGACTGGAAACTGAAATATTTTTATGCTTTTCCACCATTTTGCCTAATTTTGTAATGCCTAAGAAAGATAATCGATGAAGAAGCAAGTGGAATATTAGTATTTCCACATTGGCCCTCACAGCCATGGTTCCCTATTTTACAAAATTTATTAGACTCTAAGATATATTATTTTGCACCCGATAAAAATCTCTTACGATCTAATTTCAGGGAGTATCATCCCCTCCACAACAGTCTTACCCTGGGTGCCGCGAAGCTCTGCGGTCGGCGTTTACGCGACGTGACATACCACCAGCTGCCCTCAACTTAATGCTGGCATCTCTATCCGACAACACTCTCAAGCAGTACAGCGTGTCTCTGAAGCTTTGGTGGCGATTTTGTACGGTCAACAACATGAATGTCTTTAGCAACAATATTTTCTCCGTGATGACTTTTTTGACCGAGCAGTTTAACCAAGGGTGTTCATATGGATCTCTTAACAACCATCGCTCAGCCTTATCTCTTTTCTTAGGAGATAATATCGGTTCTGATGACCGCATCAAGCGAATTCTTAAAGGGGCTTATAAAGTTAAACCAAGTCATCCCAAGTATATTTCTACTTGGGACCCGCAGACAGTACTTAATCACGTATCCAAATGGTATCCAAATGTACAGTTACCTCTTGACAAAATTACAAAGAAATTAGCCGTGCTGTTGGCTTTGTGCACTGCACACAGGGTTCAAACTTTTTCATTGATAAAACTTGAGAACATTTTACTCACTGATAACGGCGTTAAGATATCCATTACGGACATAATTAAAACCTCTGCTCATGGTCGCGATCAGCCAGTCTTATTTCTTCCGTTCTTTCACGAAAATTTACGCATATGCCCTGCTTCCGTCCTCAAGGACTATATTTTTGTAACAAAAAAATTTGAGAACTGAGAATGCAGGTAACTTATTGCTGACCATAAAACCACCACATAGAACTGCTTCCGCTCAATCCATAAGTAGGTGGATAAAAGGGGTGCTGTCGGAGAGCGGTGTAGACACGCGCACTTTTAGCGCACACAGCACGCGGCACGCAGCTACGTCGGCCGCATACTTCGCGGGACTCAGCCTAGACATTATTAGGAAGACAGCGGGTTGGACCGCCACTTCTAATACATTTGCGCGTTTCTATAACAGGCCAATTGTTAATGAAATCGGGGACTTTGCAAGATCTGTGTTTCTTCAAACTATTTGAGAAATGATTTGATTGAATATGAGATATATAAAAATGTTATAAGGCTGATTTATTTTTAGTTAAGGATAATTGTTATTTGTTCCATTTTTCAGTTTAATTACGCTAAAGATTTATGAACGTTCGAATATATAATTTAAATCTAACGTTTTTGTCTTTTAACAAAGCCACACTTATCTTAATAGGAACACCAGCCAATAAATTAGCTTAACACAAAAACAAAACAAAACTTTAATTACTCTGAACATCTACCTGTTTAATAATACTTATATCTGAAGAATTAAGTGACGAAATATAATATATGATCAAGCGAACTTCCAAGTGAAGTTCGATCATTATTATATGAGTCACTTAATTCGAAGATATAAGCTCCCTGAACCCACCCTAGGAAACAGAACACAGAACAGTGTACTTTTTTCCATTAAACCCATTTTAGTTTTGTTTTCTTTTTTGTAATAACTCTAAAGAATGACGAGAACAAGTATGGCGGAGCTAGGGGCGCACGGGTGTGTATTCGATACTAAAATCGATTGAATTTTTTAGTTATCGATTTACTCTAAAAAACGTGCGATGTTGCCTGTAGGATTAAGGGACTACCTGTTTAATAATACTTATATCTTCGAATTAAGTGACTCATATAATAATGATCGAACTTCACTTGGAAGTTCGCTTGATCATATAAAATATTCATGAAAGTTATTTTGTGTCGCAATATGATAAGATTAATATCGTAGGTTAGTATAGTATAATAAAAGTTTTCTGGTCATTTTGGTTTACGATACTGAAGATACATATATTTTTTCAAGAATCAAGGTTATGTTTTGTTACAAGTAATTATGAAGGATATATAATAATACAATAGCTAGGATAAATATAAATCATTTTTGGCAAAGAAATCCCTATAGATTGTGAATAATTGCTCACCGATTATGTTAGTATTTGAACCTGTTTCACATCCAAACTTGTAGTCTACGCGATCGAAGTCGTGGGCAAAGCTAGTATCTAATAAGTTCGTACAAAAATAACAGTAGATATGTTAATTTGAATTTGTGAAGTAAGCAACATTTTCTTGTAAGAAATATATCAATGATCATATGAGAATATTCAAACAACCATAAAAGTGTTACAGAGGTTGTGAAGATATATACGGTTGAATTGAGAACCTCCTCCTTTGTTTTGAAGTCGGTTAAAAATTACCTACTTTTCAAAATTGATGTGTAATATTATAAGAGCAAGTCTAAGTTTTTATTATTAAGACCGTCTGTATGTCACTACTATGTTCATGACATACTACTAAAATACGTAAGTCGAAATATATTACCATAATAGTTTATACCGTGTTATAACTAAGTTCAGATTTGTTAACAAAATAGATACTGCGATACAGGCCTGTAAGCCTAGTACAGATTCTTATTGTATTCCGTTAGTAAAACTTATTAATATTATATCGTGCCAATTATTAAAAATATTTGAGCTCACAACATTTTCACCTCTTCGTAAGATCTAACTTTAGCAAACTCTTCCGTCGGCATCATGTTACTGATCTTTTTAGTTACATCTCCGAAGAAGTTAAACTAAGTTGCCTCTTAGAATTTATTTAATTTGTCACTACCCACAGTTGCTGGCGCATCTTCGCCGGGGACGCAATATCTTACAAGTTTACTTGTTATTTCTTATGTCTGCATTTCTGTTTTGTCTTTCAAAATAACAAGTCGGAACTGAGTCAGGTTAGAAAAGTTAGGTTCCGTAATAGAAATGTGTTCATTAACAGTCATACTAAAATAACACTAAAGTTGGCGTGTGATACTGTGAGCTGGTAACTTTTTAAACTAAGACATTTAGATGGTGTTTTTGAAACACCGTCTGAAACCCACAAATGTTATGATGTAGTATGTACATATACCTATAGGTAGATATGTCTTATTTATATCGTTCATTAATCAATTTTTGTTTACAAATTTTATATAAACTGCAACTTGCCAAGTTATCTAAAGTTATTTAATTGCTAAGCTTGTATTATACGTTACTGGCTTTATCAGTATGTAAAACAACTTTTTCACGACATTATTCCGCCTAGCTGTGTAAGAGAATTCGATCTATAAATCTACGATTACGTATACGAATTAGAATGAAAACATTTTACTGTCTCACATTTTGTTTGCTAACCCCCGTAACCAAGAGGTCGCCAGATTTTTGCGTCGTGCTATTTCTGAGGTCTCGGGTTCGATTCCCGGCCGGGGCAATATGATTTTTTTTATATTGGCTCGGGTCTGGGTGTTGTGTTACTGTCGTTGTTTCTTATTTCTGTAAAAAAGTGCTTTAGCTACTTACCACAGAATCAGAGGAATGTTTGCGGTGTTGTCCTACATTTATTATTTACACATTGTCACAATAAATTTTCATTTTATAAATAATAATATATTGACTCACCCAACTGTGATCAGTTGTAAAGGTTTTATAAAGGTTGTATGGAACTCTAAAAACATTCTGGTTGTAGACAGGCGTTCTTGCATATTTTTTATTAAAGTCGTCTACTTCTGCAGCTGTAGCAACGAGATGCACTTTTTTCTTTAAGTAAGCAAGAGCACCCTGTTTTATTATTACAAAGTGTAGTGGTATTGTTAGATCATGTCAAAGAAACGTAAATATGAAATGGTGCTGTCTCAGAATTAAATTGCAGAGTACATTTTTGTTTTGGTCTGTTTCAGGTACTTTCTCGTTTACTGTCTCATAAAGTAAGTAATTTTAATAAGTGTCTGCAAGTTTCAGTTTGAAATCATCAGGCCTAGCATACGCAATAGGTACGTCAAATTTATCGCATGAGACGAAAAAAGTTTCGATACTGTTGATTGGCTAATAGCATACCGCACTTGTATTTTTAGCCAATCAACACCTGACGCACTGACTACAATCGATTTTGACGTTTGTTAAGAGCGCGATAAATATTAGTCGCGTTGCGTATGCTAGGCCTGTTAGTCATCGTTATGACAAAATGAGTGTATCTTGTACAAATTGTCGCCAGCGGTGTTTCCGGACCAGCAGCATCATCTTCAAGTCTTTAAAAAAAGGAGCCTTTATCTGAAAGGCCCGCAGTGCATTGTAACTCGTCTGGTGTTGTATGGGCAGCGATTGTCACTTACCATCAGATAAACCGCGTGCTCATCTGTCCGCAATGTTATGTAAAAATCGAAGTTTAAATTATACGTTAAGTTTTGTAAAAACGAAAAAAAATATGATGATTAAGGAATAAACAAAGTTTTTTTTTTTTTGTTTTATTCTGCAACGTGACGATCTGTCCTGAGACAATAAACCACGGATCTGTCTGATTAACATATTCTGTAGTATGTGGTTTTAGTGAAAATATAGATGGATATTATTCTAGTTATAATTCCATCAGAAATATCTCCTTAACTTGTGGCAAAACGGATTTTTAGTGTTGGGACATCTTGTCTTTTCAGTCTCACGTGACGAGTACCTCCCTCCTCGTCAATTGCTCGAGCAAGCTCATTTGCGTGGCTGGATAGTTTTTGTTGGTATTTCATGCTGTAGCTCTGTATTTCCTGTTTGACAGTCTTTAGCTTGAGATCCATGTAAATGTATTTATTGTTAATACATTGAGGTATGTTGAAAATTTGCATTAAAGTTTTAGTCTGAAATCTTTCGAGAATTTCAATGTTGCTCACACTGGCTGTACCCCATAGTTGGATACCATAGGTCCAGACTGGTTTCAAAATGGCTTTATAGACTGTCATTTTGCTTTTGTGGCTTAGCTGCGAATGTCGTCCTATTAACCAGTACAGATTCCTCAGTTTAGTATAGAGTTGTTTGCGTTTAGTCCATATGTGTTTTGTCCAAGTAAGACGTCTGTCGAGATGCATACCAAGGTACTTGGCATGTTCTTCTTGAGGTATTTCTTCATTGTTGAGCTTGACTGGAGGGCATGTTTTTTTCCTGAGGCTAAATGTGACATGAGTGGATTTAGATTGATTAGCTTTCATTCTCCATAGTTTTAACCATTTATCCACCTCGTTTAAGTGCTTTTGTAAATTTAGTGACGCAGTTTCTGGAGTAGAGTGAGCAGATAACAGTGCTGTGTCGTCCGCAAATGTGGCAGTGGTCGTGTTTTCTGTTATTGGCAGGTCGGCGGTATATATTAGATACAATATGGGGCCCAGTATACTGCCTTGAGGAACTCCTGATTTTATTTCGTGTAAAGATGAGCATACATTATATTCTTTGATTTGGAAACTTCGCCTATCAAGGTAGGACTTTAAAATGTTGGTAAACGAGTGTGTAAGATGCTTTTTTAATTTGTAAATTAGGCCTTTATGCCAAACTTTGTCAAAAGCTTGGCTAATGTCTAAGAACACTGCAGAACAGTACATGCGATTTTCCAAGCATTTGCTAATAACATCCACAATACGATGGACTTGTTCGATTGTTCCATGTTGCCCTCTAAATCCGAACTGGTGATTAGGTAATATGTTTCCATTATCTATGGTAGGAATTGTCATTGCATATACCGACAATATTTGAATGCGAACCTAAATAATTTATATATATATACTCGACTCATTAAAAACTCGGTACAAAGAGTCTACGCCAATCAAGACGCGCCCGAAAGTAAAGACGTAACTTTTGCGGGACGCGGCGTCTGAACGTGAGGAGAGTCTGCAATCGCACCACGCTTCAGCCTTCAAGCCATTAAGCACGAAGGGAGCGATCGGATGGAAGAGATTAACTTCCAACGCGGCGTTTAGGCGACACTATGTCGGATTCCCGCCTCTGCGGGTGGCAATGGAACTGAGTTCTTTTGTTTTTTTACCGAAGAAAAAAGCGAGCACGAATTTTCTGCGGCTTTTCGATGGAGCCGTCGGATTGACTTAGCGTTCGTTCGACGCGAACAACTGCATCTGGTGGCAGTAATTGTGTTTTTATTGGCTGTGTAGTGATTTGTGCTGTAGATTTTTCCTTTTTTACCATATTTCCATTGTCGAATATTTTCTGGATGAGGAACATTATGGCTTTCTGCTCTTTTTATATCGTCTATTTATTTATATATTTATTTTTTTCAACATTATTTTTTTGATTTAATTTGAAGTTTGACAACGAATAAAATAAAATAATCTTCAAAATAACAATGCTTAAGTTAGCCAAAAAAGATATGTTAATGACGAATAATATTAAGATCCAAAGCGCTGTTATTAGCCTCACCTCACCGTCTCACGTCTTTAATGTACAAAGACATTTTGCCGATGACATTCTCGCGGTCCCAGAATATTGATTTCACATACTGAGGAGCTAAATCAAAGCGGGAAAATAGACCGTCAATAGATTTCAGGAAGGTCGTGAGCCATTAAGTGCCAAAAAGGTGACTGTGTGGAAAAGATTAACTCCCGCTACCCTCTATTGGAATGTACGGGAGCCCGATGTAGGTATTGTGGTACAGTAAACAAACATTGAATTCAATATTTGAAGGGGAGCTCTTTCGGTCTAAACGTGGTCTCGGAATAGGTGTTTTGTGTGAGTTTTGTGCATCCCGGCGTGTGGGTAACTTCTGTTGAACTCGTTCTAGTTATCGGGTAGTGTTCGCTTTGCGGTCGTGTGCATTGTATTGTTGGACTAAATTAGTTATAGGAAGTTTAAACTCGCTCTCATCGGTTATTCATTGACAATAGCCGCTGTTATTCTATCACATTAGCTTGTTCGATTTTTTATTTTTATAGTACTATACGCCGTACTAGCGAACTTTAAATATTAGAAACAGAAAAAATGTATCTCCCCTTGCGGTGCGGGAATTGAACCCACGACCTTCACGTATCGCGCGTGATGCTCTTAAAGAGATTCCCGCACCGCAAGGGGAGATACAATTTTTCTGTTTCTAATACATTAGCTTGTTTGCTGGAAATCGTATTGGTATAATATGAATTAATTAACTTTTCTTTTGGAATCATTGCGAAATATTTTTTCTTTTTCACATGTTTTGGCCACAAATACATTACAAATACTAGAAAATATATACATTTATGGATAACACCAAAAAATACGAAATACGCGAGATATTTAAAATGTCTACAATCAATTGTTTAAAAGTTCATTCAATCTTACAACATAAATACACAGAGTATAAGAAAAAATTATAAGTCACAAAGTTATATTTTTAATGAATAAAAAAATTCAATAACCAAATGAGGACCACTGATATTCCATTTTTTTTTATTTTCCATTGTAACTGTTAATCTATACGCCTGACGTCATGTTTACTAATCGTTTGGTAGTTACGCAAACGCATACAAACACAATGAGAGTTTTATTCAAAACAATTTTCATCGTTCAATAGTACGGCGCCGTGAAAAATCTTACGTTTCTTTTTACTTCTCAGTGATTCTCAAATAGACCAAACAGCATTTTATCTAAAGTCACAAGACAAAGCTTCGTGTAGCAATAAATACATCTACTTTATACTTTTGAGACCAACAGCAGCCACTGAGCTTGAGTCGCGTTGAGCTGCCATTTCAACAAGGTTATAGGGAACAGTGCTTGTTGCCATCAGATTTCTAGCTTTATGCAAGTTAAAAATGTGGGCTGATTTTTGTTTTGCCTGGAGCTATCATTTCTTGTATGTGAACTATTGAATATTCTTTAAGTACGTGCAGTGTGAGTTTGTTGGTTCTTCGAGGCTACCTCTGTACATTTGTCAAAAAATAGATTCCGTAGATTTCCATATTATAATTAATAATAAGTAAGGACAGTTAGATTAACTGAGAATAAAAAAATGGAAGCACCTTGGATAATTTCTGAAGTAATATTACGACTTTTGGCTTAAAAATTCAAGAATATGTTGCAAAACTGATTAACAAACAGATTCGGTTATATTTGTCCTAAAGCTGGATACAGGCTTAATTTTAACTGTGAGATTAGGCCATATTCCTCCACGCTCAGTGTGGATTGGTGGCGCCTCAACTATGTATACAGAGCTTGTTTGGTGATTTCTTAAAAACATTAAATTTTTGTAAGCCCCCAAATTTCATCAAGTGTAAAGACTGACAAATAGACCACTTATTATTATTAACTACTAAACTTACGTTCTAAAGTACGGAAATATAATATTATTTTATTTAGAAATTAGTTTTAAAGAAAATACTGCATGTATAATGTATGTGATTGGCTTGCACTATTTCAGTCTGACGTTACTCAGCTACGGTACTTTGTAACTTTTAAAGTACCCATTCCTTTTAAAAAGCGTAATTACTTTCGCGGAAGAGTAAAATTTAAACCGCTCCCTAAAACAAAACAACTCCTCCCGACAAAACAACTGACAAGCAACCGGACTTTTTCCTACCCCGCTCCAAATCGACGTATCCATTCCTGCGGGAGCACCGCCGAACCGAACAAACATTACCCTCCTTTCGGCAACGTCGTTGTCGGCAAAAAAGGCTGTCCCAACGACTGGATCTTCTCGGAGACGTTTCCGCAACTTTAGCCGTTCGCCTTTATTTATGAGCTCTTCATGAAACAGGTGTGTCTCAGCTAAAAAGCCGTTTCCAGCCAGCTGCAATATACGCTGCAGTATTTTCTCATTTGGTTCCCTTTTGTGGCTCTCTAAGGTCTTTTGTTTTCGCATCTGTGAGGTTTTTGTTGTTATCAAATATAATAATGGCGCCGCGTACACAATGCCAGTAGTCAGGAATTTTGACGACAGCTGACTAGTGTATTTTTTTGGAGACTATTATTACAAATCGGTAGTATGTACGTACTCAATTTTTTTTTAATAAAATTAAACTATTGTTATTGAAATACTTATAAATGTAGGAAGTAAATTTGACGACACAATGATTTACATAGATTACAAGTTTAATAGATTTGAACTAGGTGTAAATAAAACCACAGTGAACTGTAGGTAATTTTTCTCTCTCATTTTAATCACTGCAACCAGATGTTCTTATATAAACCGAAAAAACACAATGATAGCGCGATCTAACATACAGGCAACGCCATCTATTGAATTTCTTATAAACTAAACAATTAAACAAACCCTTTCACTTGTCAAACTGACTTGAACACAAGTACAAAACGCATAAGTATTGGGTATTCTTGATTGAGGTAAATTCTGGAAACGAACTTTTCTGAATTGGCTAAGAATTTTGGGCTCAAGCACCCTATTTAGTATCTGTGGTTTGGTATTTATATAACTAGAAAAATATTTTAGTTCTAGATCAGTTAATGTGTGATTGTCTGGCGCATTTATCAATATTCGAAAAAAAAATTACTTGCTATTTTATGGCACTTTTATTTTTATGTGCCGTTTTATATTGTACGTTTGTATCTTAAATTCAATGTGAAATGCTCAAGTACTTACTTCTTCTTTTAATAATGAGTAAATTTGTAAAAACCTACTATGCGAATCCAACAAGAACTAAATTTTTCCAAGAAGTATGCAGCTTCCATTACATTGGTGTCTTATTACGGACCATTATTTTTTTTATCTTAGTGCAATGTATCCATGAGTGCTAGTTTTCTTTGAATCTTTTGCTCTTCCGCAGGCACTGTAAGTTGTTCTGATATGCTGCAATACTTGCGCATAAAATTTTCCCTCAAAGAGAATCTTTCAAAAGGAAAACAACACGTCGGGGAGCAAATATATACATTTTGTACCATTTTGTAACATATTCTGATTTTGTTTTATTCTCACACTATAGTGTTTGTTTTGTCCTCGAGTCTTTAATTTCCTTTGCTACAATATTAATATTATGCTTATTCATCTTTTTAAATAAGGATAATCTATCCGTTTTATGTAAGAAGGTATAGGTACTTGTCAGTGTAGGTGATCATTAGTTGAGTTGTTTTTAAATTGGGCAATATTATTAGAATTTTTTGTCTGGTCTATCAGATATAATTATTGTTATCTCTCTAATATGACATGTAACATAACAATGAACAAAACAAAAGTTATAACAAACGTTACTGTTAAGACTGAGAATCATTTTTGGGTCATGCTTAAATAAATAATGAATGTTTAAGAGTTTCCTCCTTCAAATCAGATATTGTGTTCCTCTCACGAAACGCACTATAACTTAACGAGATACCTCAGTGGTCAGAGGTGTTCCCAACTGGGAGAATCAAGTGACTTATTGAATCAAAAGTAATTACATGACTGAGTAATATGAACTGTGCGAGGAAGTTAATCCTCCTGGGTGCTAGTTTGATTCGATAAGACGCGAGTACCTTTGGACTGGCGGTTATTGTGGAAAGTTAGCACAATGGGAGTTTTCGCCTTTGTAAGATGTTTCGGTGCATTGATGTGTTCAGCTTTAACGGTAGCCACTGGTGATGTTAGCTCGTTTCTAGGGTTTCGTAGTAGCCAAAACCTTATTTGAATAGTTTTTAATTAAAAAATACTTATGCAATAAAACATTTTTGCTTTTTAATAAATATGTAGATAGATCAGTAGATAGCTGCACATTATTTGCATAAAAATATTTATAAAGACACATTTTCTTACAATTAAGAGGTGATGTTTCAATTTTCAGATGAAAATTAACGATAAAGTAAAACTAAGCTGTTTGAATAAAATAAGTCATATTATACTGACTCGCTGACTGTATACGACTGTTGTATTCTCATCTGACAAAACAATTAGGCCTTACGTATTTAGCAATAAATACTCATAAAATTTAGTATTAGTATGAAAATTTCACTACAAAACTTTTATTTAGAAAATCTACGAAAAATGGCATCTCTGAACATGATTTAAATTTCATACTTTAATTGCAAAAGAGTACGCTCAGTCAAGTCAATAAAATGTAAATGAGTTCATTTAGGTATACATATTAATACCTGTAACTGTATGTATTTGAAGTTGTGACTCCTTTTTAAATTAAACTTAACTAACATAAAAGAGAGACAAAAGTTTAACAAGTAATAGCAAAGTAGCGTCTACACAGCATAAATTCATTCCATAGCATCATCAAGTAAATTGGCTCTGACTTCAGTGCACATTTGCTAGCCATTTCTAACATCACTGGCTGAGAACTCAAGATGGAGAGTTAATGAAACAATACTGCTTCAGTAACTGCACTTTTGTTACTTCTGAACGTTAGTGGTCTCCGCGACCCCAATTTATAAGTATGACCTGCAAAAGTGACAGTGCTCCAACGGTCAGTATCGTAACTTGTAACGACCAACCCTAACACCGTACATTATCATTTAGTCGTTTCAGTGGCCTAATGTACCAAGTTTCAATTAAAAAGCCATTGGTGTACCACACACGGTCCATTAGATAGGTTTAATGGATAACTTTACGATCGCGTAATCGAGTTATAACTTCAAGTTTGAGTAAAATATTGATAATTGCTTTTGTGGGCGGCCTCTGAATGCGGTATTTATTAATGTGAACATTGGGATTCCCTTTTTTAACGGTTTTATGAAACTTGACAGTGCAACTTTTATCATTTAATATAAAAAGTATGCGTAGCTCTACTAGTTTTATTTAGTTTACCGGATTTACTAATGGTTTGGGAGAATTTCTTTTTAATCACCATAATAGGATTTCATAGAATGTTATGAGCACACAAAACGCCCAACATATTTGATGGCTGATAGTTTTTACTTTGAAAATTAAAAATATAAACTGCCTGAGTTTTGCAGCTTTTTTTTCTGGCGTAACATTTTGTCGACTTTTAGTTTATATGTAGCTTGATCATGATTGATTGATGATGATGAACATTAATTAAAAAGTGCTATTATAACTTAAACGAATACTTTAACGATAAATTTAGTAATACCTTATCTAAAACTATTAACACTGTAAGTGGTAAATAATATATATTAATGATCCATGTTCATTATTGTATATTTTATATTGCTATGCCTAAATGGGTAACATGATGTACTGTAATTCATATTTATTTCCACCTGTTTGACATTCATGAAATGCAATAATTGATTTGACTTTGACTTTGACTTTGATCACTGAAAAATGATTGATATCAGTCAGGACAAAAAATGTTTTACTTAACTAAATGTCAAAAAATAAAATGTGATAGTCAAAAATTTAAAACAAAATTTATTGAAATACTGACTGAATATAGTGACATTTATCACGAGCCTCTTCGGAAATCACTCTGAGCCTTTGTTCACTATTGAATACTGATATTAGACATAAAGGCACCTAATAAGCAATTTTTGGCTGGAGAACATCTGACAACTGCAGTAGACACTTGCTTTGCCAAAATATTTGTTCTCTTATTATTAAATTAAGATTGTCTACATAACTCAAACGCATAGAACTGCACAGAGATGCAATATGCAACATTGTTACGCTTTGCCTGTGAAATGTTCCCGATTCCGTTCATCGTGCATATTAGTAAAATAATAAAACAAAAGACTGCTCACGACCTCAGTGCACGGTCGTGAGAGCCACCAAGCATGCTAGTTCACAAGAGCACTCCCATCTCTCTTTTTGATTCAATAAGAAAGAACGAGATGACTAGAACTGTCTGATCATCGATTGCAGAAGGCAATATTTTGCAGATTGCTATCTCCCAGACGTTGACTTGATTGCTCACTTGGATTTTATTACGCGAGTAGAAAAATTTATACCAGTTTTAAAAGTTTAAATTAAGTTTTTACAAGGTGTGCCGGGACTATTATTTTCCGAGTCTTCGTATTTCTTTGTTCGTTTAAAACTAGTTTTTACTGTGTAAATTTGCAAAGGAGTTGCTATTGTTACAACTTTTACTCGAGTTTTCTATGTGACTATTATGTATATTCTTTATGTATTTAGAATCATTTTGTCGTCAATATAGTATTTTTGGTAAATTGTGATACGTTTTTTACTGGTTTTTGACTTCTGATATTTTATTGGTTGATAAAGCAATCAAATTGTTTTATCTTTATTATTTTACAAATGAAATAGCTTTTTCATAATTAACTACTGTTCTTGTCATAGAATCTGTTCTACCAACGTTTCCTGTAAAATAAGTTAAATAAGGTGCTTTTAAAAGTTTACTAGTAGCTTGAAGGATATCTTAAAATATTAAATCTTTATTGTTTAACATTATTTTAAAACGAGACACAAAACCGGTTTTTCTATCCAACCATTAAATATTAAACTGATCATCCATACTGCCGCATTTCCGATACAGGATCCAAACCGAAAATACACGTTAAAAACTGTAGCGTACATTTGGTCGAAGCCGAATACAATTACTGGAATATTTTCCCATATTTTTCGCGTACAGACCGTAAGGGAACACGATAAGCAAGACAACGATATAAAAAGGGGAGAGAGTGTGTGGCTGTTGCTCATAAATCATAGGCGGGCATGTCCCACTCGTCCGCAAACACAGTTTCGGATATATTTCATTGTTGGCTTAGCGATTACCGAAGTTACTCTAGTGGGGTACATGAAACGACTTATCGTCACTCTGTTTCTACTTGCGGTCGAGGTTTTTATTTGGCGAGGGAGAAATGTATGTACTGACTCGTAATTTGATAGATGAGTAAATATGTACCTATGTATCGGTCCAACAAGTAGATTGACAAAAAACATAAGTCACATTTTTTTTTACAAAAATTTACTAAGATTAATTGCGTTAAAATTTTGCCTAACGTTACTTCTTCGCGCGGTGTTTACGTATTAGTAACGTCAGCACGTCACTCGACTGAACTTTGGTGCACTGTATCTTTATTTTATTATTTGTTAAAGCAGTTTTCATTGTATTTTTAATATAATTGACTTTCAAACTTTGGACGCCTATAAATAAAAGGATTTCAAATCGACCCTTTAAATGTAGGGTTAGAACCTTTTCAAATTTAATTTATTTATTATGTTTATTAAACACAAGTTAAAAATAAACTTAAAATGCAATATTTGGCACGATTAAACTCTTTAAGTAAGAAATGGGTCTAACTCATGCCTATTATAACTGATTTTTATAACTGCAGCAGATTGAAAATGTTATGAAACAAAAATACAACATTACTTGTTTCTATTAGTCAGGTTTTATCACAATTTCTGTCAATGACAGTTTTGTCTAAAACATATTATTAATTTTCACTGTGAGATCTAAATTGTTCATTTTAACTTAAAATTACAACTCAATGGCTTAACATCTAATCTCTTAACAATCTAACACGACCCAAAGTCAAAGAGTTGTTTTAAATGTTTGAATTGCTACTAATATTTACTAAGTGTTTCAATACGCAAACTATGTAAAACAATTTAAACTCAAAAGTTTTGATATAAAATTTCATAACTGTTTACGAAGATGCTCTATAAAATGCCTTCAAAACTATTAACTGAAACATTGTATGAAAGCAACATCGTGTGAATAATTTATAGAAAGAGTTCTAACAAGTTGTAAAGTAAAGAGAAAAGATAGCATCCCTTTAGCAACAAGTAATAACTCAGCTTGTAAACTTGGACAATCTTGTGGACTTTGGCTCGGTATGTGTAAAACAATGGAACATACAACAGTGAGGTAAGTCGGTTTTACTTTGAAACTTTCAAAAGTAAATTTGACTGCTCCCGTGCAACAATGGCTAGCGATATTCAAGCTGAATCAAGGGTTCAATTTAAAGAACCATTTGTGTTTGTTCTGGCGGGGTATTTGGAGATGTATCCAAGTATTTATTTTGGTATCACCGCTAATTCTGGTTTGCAAAATACAAGTGCAAAAGCTCATTAAATTGAGATTAGGTCACTATGTGTGCCGTTAGTGTTTGTTTATTGTTCTTCTAGGTAATATTATATTTCTAATACACAGATTTAGGTAATAAGGTGATTATTAAAGACTTTGTCTGAAATAAACGAATACTATACACTTGAAGGTAGAACAGTTCAATACTGTATGTGCGCCCTGTTATAAACTTTGCGCAGAATCATAAAAAAGTTGATGAGCAAAAACCTTTCCTATAAAACTCGGTAATGTAATTGAAAACTTTTGATGCAATGTATCAATTAAGGTGAGATATCTTCCCTTAGATAAAATTTAAAAAAATACTAAGTAATTATTTTCCACTACTAAATGTATTGCTAATAGAAGGTCAATGGAAAAAGAAAATATTTAATTGTATAAGAATCCGAAAATCAAACTGCTGCTTCACATGAAATAGACAGGGCTTAACAATTTTTACATTCAATTTTAGGTTGCATATTGGCAACCATACATTTTAAAACAAAAATACTACGTTGTTTTCTACACTGTAATAGCGAGGCGGCCGAACATCTAATGAAACCGGACAAAAAACATCGGATCTTGTAACTTCCACGTCATCCCCACATTAACTACCGAGTGTTATTAGAAGGATACGTTCTGATATTTTCCCCCTAATGACGTTATCCGGAAGAACATTTTTTTTCGTTTTGTTTTTGGAATTACGTGCGAGTGATACGAGATTTTTCGATTCTTGGTTTTGTGTGTGTATAGTGTTTGTAATGGTTTAATGACTTACTACTCGTGAAGGTTTCTCTTTTTTGAACAAAAAATTTGAAACTAACAATAGATATAAAGGCACAAAATCGATTAATAGGTCTATACCTACAAATCGCTAATAAATCTAGTCTATACCTAATAATCGCAAATTTGCAAATTTACCTATGTAACTCATTATTTACATAGGTAAATCATAATTGGTCAATAAGTTTGGTAACTTGCCTACTAGTTCACACTTTACCCAATATTAACCGATAAATTTCTATTTCTTAATTAAAATGGGGTATATGGGTGTTCCTGCATGGAAAATTCGTTTAGGGTGAGCCAAAATATTGTAAGGAACCGTGAAGAATTAAATTATTTGTGTATTTTTTTCATCTGAGAGAGATATGTCGTTAATAGTTTACCTACTGTCACCGTTGAAAGCAAACCAAATGTCAATATTAATCGAACTCCTGATAGCACTTCCAGCGTTCTCACATTTTCAGACGAAGTCGATACAAAATTGTAATCATATATTTCTACGCCCGCCGTTGTAGTCTGACAAAAATAATTTCCTCTGAGCTGGCGAAAATCGTCTAGAGGAAAGATGAAATTCCGAGCGCCTTCAATAAGTACAGCAGGCCATTATTGTACAGGGCCTTAGATACCTTGGGAAAGTTCAAGGCTGTTAGAACCAACCGGCTGTCTCAATATTACGCGAAGTCCTCGACAGGTTGGTTAAGTTGCCTTGGGAAAAGTTATTTTGTTGAATGAAACATAAAGAACCGGTTTTAAAATATGTTCTGATCCGATATTGATTGATCGACCTCAAGGATGATAATGAATCTTAAAACAAAATTTAAAATAAAAAAAACAAAAAAAATTGTTAGAAAACACAAAATATGCTGCATAGATGAAACTACGTTTGAAAATTGTTAACATCAACTATTTCTACAAGTCCTCTAAAAATATAATCTGTAAATATTCCAAATCCGATAGTGTATCCTTTTTTGGTGCAGACTACGCAATCCACTCGGATCCAATTTTATAAAATGTGAAAACGTTTTTAGAAAAATACCCGATCCATATTCAATATGCGGTATGCGACTTTAAATTACCTTCACGCTAACATTTCGATACACGTAAATCGTAGATCTGAATCCAAATCGAATTTTTAGCAGAACACTATCGGGATGACCAATAAATCTTTGCACACGGTAAAAACGACCTGTTTGGTGCTCAGGCTGTTTTCATATTAGGTGAGTGGTATAACAGCAGTAAAAGTGGCTACCGCTGCTTTACATCAAATAAAATGCTGAGGCGGTGATGGTATGTGGTGTGTCGTTACATTCCCTTAAAACTGAGCAATTGAAGCAATGACTGGCACTCACGTAATACTTGTAAACAGATGACACTTGTGAGGATTGGTCTTCTCCAGTTTACCTCTCTGTTATACATATTTACTTAGGTACTTCATTTCATCAAAACGAAATAGTCATTTTGATTATTCAAACTTTTGATGCATAGCAATAAATAAGTTGCTTGACGATATCTCCTTGGTAATTTTTTTTTATCTTCCACCGAAATTACCATAGATGTACCAAAAATAAAGGTATTTCCCAAGACATAACTGCATTATCTAATTTATGATTTTTATCATTAGGTGCTCGTTGCTAAATCTCATAAAAAAAATATTAATTTTTCAAAGTCAAAAAAAAGTACCTTAACCAATATCTTATAAGCCAGCATTCCAAATGAGTATGTATGTATTTTTTTTTTCATAATATTGTCCAAATGCTGAAAAAAGGCTTTCCTTCTTCCATCCTTCGCGATTTTTGCATGTGTCTTTGTCTTTTAGAAATGTGTCCAGTTCAACTCGCTATCGCTACTTTTGGTCCACCACGAGGCCTTTTCAAATTTCGGGGTCACCATGGCTATATTGTCCTGAAAGTGATCTGTAAGCGGCATATAATTTATTTTGCATACATTTTTATTTATTGAATTGAAGAATTAATACCCCGTTAATGACTAGCGCATTTTTTTAGCTTCCTATATTTTGAATAGCCGTAAAGATATGAAAAACCAGCACGAAGGATTTAGCACCCAAACTCATAAATGCCTGACATACTCGCATATTTCCGCACGTTCGCAATAAACATGTGTAAAATCTCCGACTATCCAATTTAAATTTGCTTCAAGCTACAGTTGTAAATGCAGAAATTCATTACAATAGCTAGTCGACAGCATATTGCACAGTTTGTGAACGCCCTTAGAGACGTCTAAAGAGGATGCAACAGTACCAAGATACAAACTGTATAAATTATTCGGGCCGTGGGCGTTTCTACGAAATAGTGATGTTCGATCAGATACTTCCAAGGATCGATAAATGGAACGCGACCCATTAAATTTTGGTACCAAAACAATAATAAATATCAGACAATATCAGATTGATGTGGTACCAAATACTTTAAGTACAAGTGTTATAAAAATAAGAACTAATGGTGGTACCACAATAAAATTTAAATACACTTATAAACATGCAGATACATAACAAACACAAATGTTCATCACAATAATGTTTAGTTCAACAACAAACGCCAGCCTTCGTTTAATTGGGCCCTTAAAGGCACAATACAATTTGACACATTGCCAAATCGATACATGTGTATGTTAGATCGGATAAGAAGTCGCACAAACGAGCTGGCAGTTTTATAATTAAAAAAATAATAAAATTACGGTCAAATATATACCTGTTGGACAATAATGCATTTTTCAATTAGGAAACTCTTGGAGCGAACAGGTTAATAATTTCCCTTATGTAGATTTCACCGATTATAAAATAGAAAGATCACAAGTCAAAATAGGTTTTCGTCCAAAACGTGTTTTTACTTTGTTTAGTTGGTATGTCACCAATTAAACCAATGACATTGTTTGTGATCGACGAACAAGTCATTTGACATGGATTTCTCAAGCTTAATAAATTTGACCTGATTTGGGTAAGCCTAACATTCTATTTTAGTGAATCAATATTATTCAATACTTTTTTTAATTTCTTATTTCATGTATTTTGAAAGAAGAATTGCTAACTTTGATCGATGCAAATTCGATTGCTCCTATTCCATATTCTTAAAATTGGTTCCCGGATCGAACATCTCTAAAGGAGGTAGCGGGAATGGCCCCAGCCCTTATCATGTCGTTGCTTTGTCTCTTTTTAATTCCCCGCAGAATAGGCTATTAATGTATCTTGCTGTTGGAGGAAGAATCATCGCCGAATTGGCTTATTTGAATAACAAGAATAAATTGTGCCTAGAAAATTGTGGAACGAGTCAAAGTGTATTGCGTTAGTAAAATAAAATATGGCAGGCGAATTTTCCAATAATTTTACGAAACAAATATATGTACGCACCTAATTTAACAAACGCTGGACCAATTTGGATAAATGTTTTTTGTTGTCAGGTTTGTAACATACGGGTTTGAAGCCGTAGTTTTAAACAAGTAAAATTTTTTTTTTAAAATCGGTTCGCAAACCACGGAGATATACCCGAACACACATATATATATATGTACGGTCGAAATAAGAACCGCCTTTTAAGTCGGTTAAAAAAATATCCTTGAACAAGACCTTGAGAAAAAAAATTACAGTTGTTTCTAGATACTTCAAAAAGTTACCGGGAATAATGCTATGTCATTCTTAGGTAAATAGATTCTGAATTCAGACTTAGTAAATTAAGCAGATTATATTATTATGTGAGTGAATGAGAATTTGTATTTCAATATGAAATCTTATTTTGTTTAAGTGAACAACACTACAATGTAACATTTTATAAATATTCGTTAGTCATTCATCGTGCTTTGTCAATATTAATAACAAAAATCGTGCACCAAACGTCCTGTTTGAAACAGACTCTAATAAGTTTATTAATAACCGTGATCTCGTAATGTGAAGGTAACATCCATTCGCTGTGCTGTCAGTTGTGTTACGACTCAAGTAATTAACTATCGAACGTTGGCCATCTGCAGCGGGATGCCTTTCATCCTCTTTTTAGAGACTTATAAAGCTTAATAATTTTGCAGTAGAAACAGTGCATTTTAAGTTATTTAGAAGCATTCACTATTTGCGATAATTGTAGAATAAACCTTTAAGGAACATATCAAAGTGTAGTTTCGAATATCTTTACATAAGTACACGAAATCTTGTTTAACGTGTTTTGAAAACCTAAAAAAACTTATACAGTTCATTAAAGGTTTTCCACGCTCAGTATCTCGTGTCGCATTTATATTGCAAATTTGTGTCTTCAGTTCTAAAATGATTAATCGAGTAACCGCGCGTTTAAATTTGAATGCAAGAGATTTACTTTTCATCGATCATTCAATCGAAACTCATTGAGTGGTCATAATTCTTTGTTCCCCTAACAAGCAATGAATCGAATTATCCTCAATCAACACATTTGTCTTCATAGCTGCCCACCTAAACAAACTTGATGTAGGTAAGCGTCAGGCTTGTTCGGCTCGTAAAAACCCTGAGTGTACTCTGGGTTCCTGCTGATTTATCGAACGACAACCAGGATTTATAGTAGCTAACATAAACTCAGGCTTATACATCAAGCATGTCTATATCAATAAACTAAGCGGAAGGTCGCCGTTTTATGTACCATCGTACGTTCGGAGGATGTAAATGAAAGTAGAAATTTAGTGTTCTTGGACGCAAGAGCAGGCTCGGTTTATGAGAGTTTACTATATGTTGTTATACGAGTATGATCATGGATCATAAATAGCTGCCCGGACACTCAAAAGGCATTTAGGCCTAGCATGCGCAATACGTCAAATTTATCGCATAAGACGACAACATTTTCGATACTGTTGATGGCTAATAGCACACCGCACTCGTATTTTTAGCCGATCAGCATGTGACGTACTGACTTGAATCGATTCTGACGTTTCGACAAAAATTTTATCGCGTGGCGCATGCTAGGCCTGATTGTCTCAGAGCAGCACGTGATACGCACGTTTAATTATAAGAATAAATTAGAACTAGAATCAATGGTGGTTTAAAAAAATACGCGCATAAATGTATATTTTTTTACAATCTATTCCAGTCAATTGGTAGTTGTACCTATAATAACGTATTTTTTTAAATTTTGGCCTTTTTATTAACATATTCTTGACTCACAAAAAAGTTTTCATCACATAAACATTTTATTCTTTGGAAATTGTAACCCACGATCCCTGGTGCAGGTTGATTTTAAATAAGCCACTCAGTCTCTTAAAAAGCTTTGTACGATAACTTACTCATAAAGCAAAGAAGTCAAAATTGTGACGTAGCACGTGTAGCTACCTATACAAGGATAGCGTCATTATCCAATTTCTTTTTCCTACTGTATGTATACGCGAAATTTTGTACTAGTAAAATTTTTACGCAAAGACTGTATGGATGTTTGTATATCTAGATGTCTTGGATATGTGTTTGTTACTCTTTCAAGCAAAAATTATATGGATTTTGATTAAATTTTAAAGGATTATATGTAGCTACATAAAAAACTTTTTAAGACACTAGTTTACATAAGACGGGCGTGGTGGCGTATACCCCGTTTGAATTATCTCTAATACCAGTCGGCTAGTTTAAAAACCGTTGCAGATCAAAAGCGAAGCTAGCCGCAATGAATAATGAAATAGAAAATATCAAAATGAAAAATCCAAGAGAGTTCCGCTCGGCCGCGCCGAAAGTCGCATTCGTAGTACGGTCAAAGACGGAAGTGCTTACTGCGTCTCCTCTTGATTTATTGGCGTGCCGTCTAGGCGGATATGAGGCCCGCCCGCTGAAGTCTGCCCGTTCGTCTCTCGCGCTCTCCTTTATGGAAATTGAAAGGAGGTGCGACCAGTGATGCCGAAGTTGCCCAATTTGTTGGTACCGAATGATGTCTTACTTAAATTTAAGCAGGTTTAATGGTAGGCGATAAAAGCCTTGATATCGTCGACGCGCGTGTAAAACCGCGAAAGAGCAGTATGTTCATACTGCGTAGCTGCAGCGACGATAATGGTGTTGTGGTTTGAGTACCAGGTTTTAATCTCGAGTCCAGCAAAGTACCTAGGTTACGTATTTTTGAAACGTAATATTGGTTGAACCAGTACACGTTATTTTAATTATGATTTCATTAGACATTTACTTCACAGTGGGACATGATTAGACTTATTACTATTTACATACTTCTTTAATAAATAATTAGTTTATTTTAATAGTTTTTCATCACATATATTTATTGATATAAAACGGTAAAACTTAAACGTTTTTTTAGTCTTATCGTTTTACATACATTCATTCTGCCAAATGGATTTATAGTAGTTTTTTAAATTTTTATTTTATACTACTACACTATATTGTTTAAGTAAGGAGAACTTTTCCAGCTATTTGTATATAAAAATATTTATAAATATAAAGAACACATGTTTTTTACAAGTCTTAAATTTTTTGGAGTAGCAAGTTTCAGATATTGGTACCAGTTTTATTAGGGTACGGTTTATACCAGTTTCCATGGAGTTTGGCTGACGTCACTGGGTGCGAGCATTGCTCACTGCTTTGTAAGCGCCGGATGAGAGTTTTTTCATTTCACTAATGAGGTTGTGTTGTGTAATTTATGGCTATTCCCCCGTTTTTTGATGATGTGAGTTATTGTTTTTATGAAATACCTAAGCGCTTTCAATATTAAACCCGTTTTTACATATACCGTGATTTTAGAAATGTTCGTTGTCTATTACTTTTTTTTTGCTTTTTAAACGACCCGTTTTAATTTAAAGGATTGAATAACAGTAGGTAGACTTTTATTAAAATAGTGTGTGCTTAAATATTAACAAACTCCTTGCATAACTAAAATCCACATGCAAATATTATTTTTGTCAAAAAACGCTAACAACAAACTTTTAATTAGTTCATACGAAACCGAAAATAATAAGTTATGATAGCGTTAATTAATTAAACTTTCCTGTTATTCTCGTTATAGTTATATTTTAGAATTATTATTTTATACTGGTAGCAATAAAGTTATATCTATTATTAGATGTGTCCGCGACTTCGTTCGCGTGGACTACATCCTTTCATGGTAGGTTTTACCCCTTTCTCCCCAAATATTCGAAACAAAAAGTAGTCTATATTTTAATCCAAGTCTCGAGCTATATTTGTGCCAAATTTCATATCTCTTACTTCAAAAATAAACATTTTCCCATATAAACTTTCAAAGGTGGTATTACCCCCTTCCCCCCTTATTTTCTAATAAAAAGTAGCCTATGTCCGTTCTTGAGATTCAACGTATACCTATACCAAATTTCATCAAAATCGGTAGAGAGGTTTAAGCAGGAAAGCGTAACAGACACACAGACAGACAGACAGACAGACAGAGTTACTTTCGCATTTATAATATTAGTAGGGATTAGTAATTAATTATACCTAAAATATTAATTGTATAGGACAGACGTGGCTTAGTATTAAATTTTTTAAAAATAATGTTGACTAATCATATTATGGATAGATAGATAGATAGATATACTTTATTGCACAAAACTTTACAGAAATAGGTTTTACAGATTGATTATAGTACAATTTAGGCGGTCTTATCGCTAGAAAGCGATCACAATATAATATGGATTTACAATATAGGAATATAGGACAGGACAGGAAATATAGGACCCTTTTGCTCATTTAAACATTAAACTTCAAATTCTCAGAAAATTGCCTACTATTTCAAAAGCAATAAATACGGACAACGGCACATCAGGATACATTGTACCTTCCAACTTGATATTAGAGCTTATTCCCGCGACATAAGGACGCTACACAGTCAAATATCTGCAGGCCTAGCATACGCAATATGTCAAATTTATCGCATGAGGCGACAAAATTTTCGATACTGTTGATTGGCTAATAGCACACCGCACACGTATTTTCAGCCAATCAGCAGCTGACGCACTGACTTCAATCGATTTTGACATTTTTTAAGAGCGCGATAAAATTTAGTCGCGTTGCGTATGCTAGGCCTGCTGGTGTGCTTTTGTCTGTACAATTGGTGCAAAAATGAACATTGCCATTCTTTTTATTTTAACATTTAATTTTAAAAATTGCAACGCTCAGTGGCATACGTACACACTAGTAGGAGCACTTGTACGTGCATCTTAGTGACCTAAATATTAAAGGACGGTGACTGGACGGAGCGAGCGTGGAAAAATTCATGACTTCAAGGAAATTGACGTACGATGAAAGAGTCGGGTCGATACCATTTGTAACGTGCGGTTTCTGTGAGTTATTTTGACGTTTGATATAAATTCGAGTATTAGGAATGGTATTCGATTTGATATCGCAAATGTGGTCAGTGGTGCAGATGTGAACGAATTTTAAAAGTTTGAAGAGGAATGTAGGTATTCGTTTTTTTGTAATTGAAAAGGTTAGTTAGTTCGACATACATTTTTATACACATCACATACAGGGTTTCTAACCGGTAAGCAATGCGTGTAAATAATTTTTCGGTAAAAACTACCTACATTATATTTTGGTGTAAATCTCTATTCGTTAGTTGTAAGTAATTTGTGTTACTGAGATATTATAACTTTCTAAAGAAAGTCTAAATTGTCGTTCTTATTTGACAATCAGGGAAATATCTGAAACAGTGAAAGTACCTACGAAAATTCAAATCCTAGACACTCTCGTAATTACGGAGCCTAAAGCTCTTACCACCAAACTATTGAGTTAAAATCAGTTGAAAATCAGTTTCTTCCAATATTTGAAGCACGTTTAAAAAAAATAAGCCGAATTTACGTCAAATTTCTAAAATAATATTTTCAAAAGTCAATCCAGACCCCAATTCACGTTGAAACCAATAAAGCTTATTTCTCACTCTTACCTGCCTACGTTTACACGTTAAATGCGGTGGAAGTAATTATTTTCCCCTCAGCTTGGCAAAAATTTTACGCGGTAAAAAAACGCTGTAACGTTTTTGTGATTATTAAATTCGGGTGAGGTGTTTGCCTGAACCGAGCACCGCTGAATAAGTTTAGTCGTCATCAAAAAAAGCATGCCTGATAGGACTGTGAATGAATCTATACTAATATATAATTTTATTCCCTATTTAAATTTTCCAATTAATAACATTAAAACTCAAAATAAATCCAATGATTAATTACTGGATTTAATTCTCGACCAGTGTCGCCATATTGTAACTTTTAATTTATGTAAACTTAGCCTGACTACTGCGATTCAAGCAATATGCTTAGTACAGCCATTGCCGTGTATCGTAAGACCTTTGTATAATTTTATTGGAAATAAAGATTTTATTATTATTATTTTATTATTAATAATAATAATATGAAGCTGAAGAGCTTGTTTGTTTGTTTGAATGCGTTAATCTCAAGAGTTCTTGAGTAATACTTAGTTCGAATTGCATAAATATTTCATTAACTAATAAGTAAAATTATTTCACTAAAAAGACAAATACTCACCATTTGCCTTCCGTATATGTCCTTCGAGTGGTGAACAGTGCTGTACGCAGAGACAGTGACGAAAATACATAATTTAATGATTTGGTGTTTAATAACTGTTGATGGAAGAAATCTGAGTTGGTTAGTCCCTTTACTGAGGAGTTAAGTAGAAGTTTATAAAGTTTGTAACATAATATTAAAACCAAATACTTAGGAATACGATGTGTTAAAGATCGTACTGGACAATTTCTAAGTGTTTATTTTTTCAGAAATCAATAGGTCAAACTTGGTTTCATTCCAATGACCAAAAATTTAGGATAAATAAGTTCAATTTGTATAGCTTACAGAATAGAAAATGTTAGGCTTTCACCGAACGACATCTAGAATTTTATTTTATTGTTTTACATCTACATTTCGGTTTTTGTTTGTTTCCACATGAGGTATCTGGTTGTTCATTTACCGTCATTGTATCGGTAGGTACACGTGCCCAGCCTAAGATATCGGTAACTTTCAAAATAATATTTTATTAAGTTTTTATAAAATAACACGAAAGAAAGTATCTTGAGTCAAGATATAGCAAATTTGAATACACTTTGACAAAATAAAATACTGAAGTTGTTATTTCACTCCACAATATGTAAAATTCATCTTTAAAATATTCCAACATCTGCTTGTAAAACTTGAAACAAAATCGTGAACTACGATCGAATGCAAAATATGAAATGGTTCGTTTCGCGAAACTTCAAACAAACATGGCGCCCCTCTGGTCAAAAATTCTAACTGAGTACGGTCTAACAAATGAGATGGCTTTTCGCACCTCCTGTGTCAGACAGATGGCGAAAGGGAACAGATAAAAACGACCGTCTCCTCGCGAGGATTTAGTTTTTACATTCAAATTCGGCGAATCCCTAAAATATAAAATCCAGGTGGGATAAAAGTTAAAATACAGACCGTTGCCAAGATAAATTCAAGTTATTTCGTTAAAAGCGTAAAAGTTTTAATTGATGAATTCAGAAGAGGATGTTAGGGGGTGGGTGTGGGTAGGTGGTTGGGAGTTATACGGGCTTCGGCTTACTCACAAGATGCTTCTTACAAAAATCACTATCAAGAAATTCCTCGTCTTGGGTGTATATCATAAGCATTAATGATTTTGCACTGATAAATAGTGGTACTTGTACGCGTGCTGAACATGGATATTTCGATCAGAAATATTGACCAAAGTCAAAAATCGTTAGTAATATCAATATAATGGATACGTAACTCGGTAAATATGGATAGTATTCACAAGCTATATCTGATATTTCTTCCTATTTAAAGTAACCGTTTCCTTCATACTTTAAGTTGTACGGTCCAAAGCACGTAAAGGTAAACACTTGCAGGTCGATATTAATTATATCGATAATAAATTATAGGAACGATCTTAAGTGTTTGTACTTAAAGGTGGGCTACAATCTCTTGAAATGATTCTGTTTAGATAGTTAATCTGTGGCTAATTACAAGTAGGTACGATGCATTCGTCGCCTCATGTTATAATGGTTGAAAACAATAGCAGACTGTACCCAATAACTTAAAGGCCTTAAAATGTCATGATTTATATCGCTGTTAGCAAAGTGATTGACCGTTGCTATCTAAGAACTCTTGTGTTCAAATTTTTTACAAACGTCAGTGATTATCGGTTTTAGTTTCTTGTGCACTGTTATTAAAAGTTTATATGCTATCTATTTTCAGCTTTAAAACTTACATTCCTCAACGATTTGTCGCGGGGAAACATAATTGTGCAATTTCATCAAACGAGCTGTGTCGTCGCCAACTTGCGCCGATAACTAGCGGTCAATTAAAAACTAAGCGTCGGGGAATCGTGAATTTTCCCTCAAACTTTGTCCAGCGATTCTGTCGCACGTTAGGGCGTAGGTAGGTAGTAATCGGCCACTGATTGGGGTGGAGTATCTTTACTACGCTTCTAATTGCGGTACCAAATCACTTTTGGCGTTTGATTTGAGAATTATGTAATAACCATCCTTCTTTATAACGTAGTAACTTAGTGTATTGTGACTTGGTCTGCATTAAGAGGAGTGATTATACTTGATAGCAAAAACTTCAAATGGACGGAGTGTTTTCTCAGAAAAGTTGGTTCAATGGAATTTAAGCCATTCGCGTTCTATTTAAAAATTTAAAATAAGTTAAAGGGTCAAAATGCGACAACATTGCTTCGAAATTACTAGTTAAAATTGAAAAAAAAAATTGTGTTAGTTTATATATCGAGAAAGGCTTTAGGCTATAGAACATTAAGCTGTATCCAATAGGAGCAAATAATCAATTTGAAATGTGGAAATAACAGAGGCAGTGCGCGTGCAGGCGTCGGCGGGTAGTATCAAAATAAGTTGAACAATTAAGGCGCATCGACTATAAAATACAACTGAAAAAAAAAATGTTTTCATACCTTTATATGCCAAGAATCGTACCTATATAGATATTACGCGAATCGCTTTCACTGTTCAGGGACCGTTAAAGCTAAACGTCTGAACGTTTTCTGCAAACTTTGCTAAGCCGGGTGTTTATTGCAGACATTATTATAATGAAGTAACACAACAGCTCTTTTAATTTCTTTGCCTATAAAATTTTGTCTTAAATAGAAACAGAAAAGAAAAGGTTATTTAAGGCCAGTGAAGATTTTATTTAAAGTTGTGACATTTGTTGATATATAAAAAACAGTGGTTTTACGTTATCATTACAACGTAAATCCGATGTATTGTATTCCATCTGAATATTTTGCTTTAAAGTCATTATCAATCAGTGTTTGGTCAAGGTAATGGTTAAAAAATTTAAAGTTTTGTTTTGATTTAGTGAATGATCACTATGGTTCATATTAATTTTGGATGTTTTGAGAAATAAACTTGGGAAGATAGCATTGCGCAAATTGAGTAGATTGGAAAATAAATTAACTAAGAGGATCTTAAAAGAGCCAATCAACCTGCGTTTGAAACATGTTTAGATTCATCAGTAGGTAGCTAATTAAACAGTCTCCGTTCGATGTCTTAATAAACCGTCCCTAAATTGAATTACGTAATTTTCTCTTTTATTTCGCACAGGTAAATCTGAGAGAGCCCGAAAATAAACCCTCTTGATATTTATCGGCAAACATATTTTAGGCCTAAACCATTATTAATCCGACGTTAAGTCAATTACTCGCTGAGTCCCTTATTAGAGCCGGAGATAGGTGGAAACGCGAGGTTATAAGTGCTGGAAGCGGGAATGTCGTGGTTTACGCCACTTAGTGTAATGAAGCGAAGTAAGAATGTTAGGTTTGTTGAGATGGATAAATTTTCTAGAAATCTCTTCGTTAGTTTTTACCTTAGAAGTTTTACGAACTTTATGAAATTGGCTATTTTTCTGAAGTTTAAATCAACATTATTAAACTGCCAAGAAATTGAGATGCGTACAGAAATACACAAGTTTTAAATTTGTTAGTAGATTTATTTGTATATTCAAAGGCTTTTCTAAGACGAAATTCCTTTATGTCCGCGGATATATTGTAACAACATTCTTGCACAATGTGCAAGTATACCTAAGTAAATATTGCCAATCAATTGCTCCAAATTCGAACCTATGCGTATGTGTACCGTCTTCCGGAAAGAAACAAAAACCTCTCGTTCGATACAATAGGACCTCGATAAATACAGAGATACCTCAACGTCCTCACATCGAGTGGCCGATTCCCACTCGAGTCGAGGTTCGCTCGAGTCGAGCGGACGCAACGCCAAGTTCTAGAATGAATTGTGTGTGTCGAGGGCCCTCGCGAGATCGTTCTTTGAGTGCTCTATGATTTTCGGCCTCGACGAGATGGGGTTAAGTCAATTCACGTGCTGTAATCGAGTTACGTTCCGTAAAGATTTTTCGCTTCGTTGCGTTGATGTGTTCGTGAATCTGTGACAGTGTTTGTGTGTCAGCGTATTTTTTTAATAAGTATTTGTCTGTACTGTGAGGATTTTAAATCTTCATTTAATTTATCAATTACGTACGGTGAACGACACATTAAGATAGACGTTTGCAGTTCGATTTATTTCTTATGTCCGCGACATAAGAAAGGTAGACACAGAGTCCAAATTGTGTAGTGTGACGTGTTTTCGACTGCACTCGTAAACAGAGTGATTTTCTCATCAATGCTGAGATTGACTGTTTAAAGAATATGTTTCTTTCGAGATATTACACAAAATGTATTAAAATTTATGTAGGTTCTTGGAATAATATAATATAATTAAGGATGAAAAATAGTTTATAATAATCAAAACTTTAAGGTTAAGGCTAAAAGCCTTTAATTTAAGTTTAAAAATAAGCTCATTTTTTAAAAAACCTTAATATTACAAAAATTGCTTAGCTGGTATCAAAAACTCTTTCAACATTAGAATGCCACAAAACACAAAGACGTGGGTGTTTTGAGAAATATTACACAGCGTATATTTGGTAGCCACTGTTAATTAAAAAAAAGAGAATAAATAAACCTGCACGAATAAATAATAAGTATCGCCAAACCTCAAATCACTTCAAAGTAAGCTCAAGCAGGTTGGGCGGATGTTTTGTTGAGTTCCAACCTGAATTGTGTAGTTATGTGAAGAGTCCTTTCTCAAAATAACAGGTCTCCCTACACAAAACAAACGAAAATCACGAATATCACGATGTTCATTTGTGTTTGGGTATAAATATTATTGAATAGTTTACTCGTACTTTACATAGTTTATAGACTCGAGGCATTTATCAAAACTTAATTGATCGATGTTTTATTGTTTCGAATTGACTGCGAGTTTTATATTTTTATAAAAATTAAAATATTCAGGCTTAAAATTCCTTCAAACACCCTACTTACGTTACGAATACGAATGTGTGTATAACTAGTTCTATATTTATTACTTTTTCACGCAAAATCTACTGACTGTATTTGCATGAAATTACGTGTAAAGAAAGAAAAGAAACTAGATTAACTTTTAATATTTTTATCCGAAAATAATGCGAACATAAATAATAAACCATTAATTTTCTTTTGTCAACAGATCTATCGCCCGTGCCGAATTCAGAAGGTGCGTATCAAAACACATATTTCATCGCTCCCCCTGGAAACAGAAACTGTTAAGAGACCAACATAGAACATTTTTCAAATGTGGGTCGAGGTAATTTCTTTCAGTCATGAATTCCGGCATTGTTGGTGACGATCGTCCGAGTCAATCAGCTGACCCCACTGGGTCTGAAAGGGTCCCGGGACGCGGCCCCAGACATTAGTCCCGGGTCAGGGTTGCCGTTCGTGAAATATTTCATACTTTGTCCTGGTTTCTTGGAATCTGAGCTGTCATTCAATTGGTACCTACCTTTATGGAAATACTTTTTAATACCTCTTATCTTTTTTTAACATGTAAAATATTTCGAAACGTTTTATCAGTTTCTTATATTCAAATGTGAGCTTAACATAACAGACTAAAAAACAGATAAAACGATTTGTAAAAGTAAGTTAATTTTGAACAATCGTTTGTGTAGACTGATTTTTTTTTTTAACTTATTTCAATATCTATGGATCAGGATTTCAAAAAGGTTTAAGACTAATACTGCTAGTAAGTTGGTGGTGTCGAGTTTTATTACTTTGCCTTTTCGCTATCAAATCAAAAGGCAAAGTTTGCTATAATCGACTACAAATTAGATACTCTTAGCATTAACACAAGAAATAAAAACAAGATTGCAAAACGTAGACTTCATAAAATATTAAGATAATAAATTTTTTGCTATAAGCATTAAATTAGGTAATGCTGAAAGTGGGTAATTGGTGTCGATTTTAATTTACTATACCTTTCTTTTACAGTTAAATCGAAAGTTAACTGCATACTTTGCTATATAACGTATCGTTTTTTTTTAATATATTAGTAAAATATCAATTTTTATGGGTAACTCGTTAACTCTAACGCGCCTTGACTTTCAACTAACAACCCTATTGTTGCGCTGTAACTACTACGATTGTGTCTAATGGTGACCCTTGATTGGTATCGCCGATAAATTTAATCGAACTACCAAATACCTTTTTCGCGAACCCTTTGCTGTCATTAACTTTGGCAAAGTTTGTATCATTGCCTTTGAAAGGAAATCACAGGATTGGGAACGGACCAATTGGGTTTTAAAGGGACTGCGGTTATTTACAATTAGAAACTGGGTTCCTGTTTATGGTTGCAACCTTCATTAAAGTTATAATTGACCTACTTCATTTTGCATTTATTTTGAATATTATTCCTTGCAGTCATTCCTTGTATTAATATAATAAAGACTAAAAATTACGAATGGAACGATTTGTGTCCCAGCACCGATACCGTTTTAATAAATGACAAGATTTTGATAAGATCTTCTTTTTTTATCTCTTGAAACCTTGTATTGGTAATATAGATTATAAGAAAAAAATAATTATCATATTTGGTGCAGTCATTATGAAGTTATGCGCTTAGTTCACACATAATGGCGATGCATTTTTATTTATGGAGATTAGCTATTCAGAGATGAAATTAATTTTATATAGGTAGAATATACTTTCGTACTTATTGAACTTCAAAAGAAGAATAAAAAATTGAAATATACAGCAAACGATATTTACTTGAAATAATAATATGAAATACTTTTTAAAACGCATTTCTTATGCCATATAAAGTTATTTACCAAATGTTAAAAAGCCAACTTTTTCCGCTTTTTTATTTTACCGTCATGTATGTTTTAAGTCTAAACACGTTTTTATTTTTACTTACGAAAATTTTTTCCCAAAATATTCGTCGCTCCTGATTCGATCACATCATTTGTCGGGCGTCACGTTTTCTTTACACAATTCCCGTGACAGTAAGTAGGCATTATCTTCTTCCAAACAGGTTACATGTACGTGCAGCGTATAAGAAATAACTATGTATTCATTTCGTCTTACAATAAAGAGGTATTGGATCGTTTGTTTTCAGTTCGAGCGTAAAAAAAAGAAAGAGAGTATTAACTAGAATAGATGATGAGTTTTTAAAATTGAAAACAATTATGTATTTATTTGTTTAGATTATATTTTTATTTTTTAAACCGTCTTGTAAATAAAACACAGATCCGTAACAGAGATAGCTGCACTTGGATTATATAGACGTTTTATAAGTTTTACTGAATTAGAATATAATTATATGAAAAAATTAGAACTTTTTGTTTTTTAACAAATTTTAAAATCGATAAAATTCAGTGCGCTGTGCTATCAGCCAAACGAATCAAAGCTTTTGTCGGTTCAAGCGAGAAATTTGTCATATTGCGCGTGCTAGTAAGGCATGCGTTGCACTGATGTAAATTGTATTTTAAAAGAGTTTGAAAATATGAAATAAAACTTTCGCTCCAACAAAATTTTAAATACTGGATACGCCTATTCGGTAAACCCCTCAAAGATCTTTACTAAAGTATAGCGTAGGCATTGTAGTTTTACCAAAAATAAAGGTAAATATCCTTTACAAAAATAAAATTATACCGATGTAAAATTTACAAACAATAAAATAGGGCTTGTTATACCTCCAAAATCCAGACTCACGATGCCTAAGCTGCTTTCCTATTCAAACGGCTTCAGAGGGAAATGACAAACACATAACAAAAGTAACGTATAACACATAGACGGGAAGAAGGTTGTTTTAAGATATATGCGGGGCTTTGCTAAATCGTTTGATCAAAGTGGGTTTGAATGTTTGTAATGTTTGTTTGAGAAATTTCAAAGATAATAGTCATTTGGAATACAGTATATTTTGGCCAGATTGTTGGAAAAAACGACTTTGATACATTTTTTTAGTTTAGTCTCTATCCCGCGTTCAAAATCAACGCAGTGATTCCGCCAATGTCATGTGTTTAGAGAGACACGTATTCTATGACACGTCATATAACAAAAACGGGAAGTCTGAGCGATGTTATTCGACGCCATGTTTTGAATATGAAAAAGAAAATTATATTTTTAATTTTATTCATCATTTGATGTTTGTTAGCTTCAATAATTGTTTTATCGCAAACATAAAACTGTTTTTTTTTAAACATCAACCACTATAAGTACATTGATACAATTGACGTTTGATACATTGTACTAAAGATTTTGAGAGGAATAAAATCACTTGCAGTAATAGAATGAGCGTTCATATCCTGGATATCGGTCACCGAACCCATATAGCATTAACATTGAGAGCTCTCAATATAGAACAGACGGACTAAAATTGTGTAGCATGTACATAAATAGTTTAGTGATAGTATGAAGTTCGATTGAAAACATATCACTTAAAAAAATATATATCCTAACGTATTAATAGTTTAACGCAAAAGATTGTTACGTTATCTGGATGATATTTGTAACTTTTTCACGCAAAAATGACTAAATTGATAAGAATAAAATTTTGTACTAAGATAATTCATATTCAGTAGTGTTAATAGGTAGGGTAATTTTATCAAAAAATAGCGCGAACGAAGATTTAAGCAATTGCAAAACTATTGTAAAGTGTGTTATTTTCATGTATATAAAATTAATAATTACCGAAATAAATACTTTATTTTTTTATTACTTAATTTTTTATTTAACTTTCTGGGAAAAAAACGATTCTAGCACTTTTACCCATCGAATTAAGTAAATATCAAAAAGGGGAACATACATATTTATACGTATTATATTAGGTAACTTACCCACGATTCTAACAACATATTATTTTATATACTTTTTATACATAATTCGTAAGATATTGCCATTTTGATGACTCGCGCCACCTAAGTAATAAATCACTCGTATAGGATTTGACAGATGTGCCAAATCAGCCATTTTGACAGGGACAGAGGAGAGGATAATAAATATAATTTATATTAGACAATTTGACTATTGTGTTATTAACAATTTCCTGAAGTTTGAACTTAAGTAAAGTAGCAACAGAAAGTATTTTATTTTTGACTTATTTCTTTCGTTTACGTTTTGCCTGCAATTGATTTTGAATTCCACGCATATCATTTCAATATCAGCTTAGTTGATTCTAATATTAACCTCCTCAGTTCCCCAGCGAGCAATAAAAATGTCTTAAACTTAAATCCAAAGAAAGCGTGTACGTATAAGAACGCTGCTTCGAATAAATTGAACGCGATCAAAAGAATCGTAAAGGCACTGAATGGGTTGCTATCATCAAAGGTTTTAACATTTTATAAGAGAAACCCTCCAAACGGAAATGAAACACAGGGATATGGAATGTAAGATCACACAGCCTATTAAAATTTAATATTCATGATTGGGGTACTGAATGTTTTGAAATGGATATTATATTCAAAGTTGTTGAGTAGACCGTAAGATGTCGAATCTTCCTTGATCGTTAATATATGTGCGAGCAATATACCGATTGCTGATGGGAAACGAAACATCTAGAACGGGTACCACGGACATGGTAAAGCAGTTAAAAACAACAATCCAACTCAAGACGGACGCCTTCGTCATGAAAGAGGTCGATGGTTACCAGTAGCGCAAAAACCGAGCATTGTCTTATTAGTAAAGGACTTACAAAATATCTCGAAAATAATTTAAAAATAAAATAATGATACGTCCACTGCTGAACAAAGGTTAAAAAAATGGTGATGATGATAATTTGAATATTTTCGTTTGCTACAACTACATACATTGAATTCCTCAAAAAATCAAACCGTTGTTACAATCAATGCCCAAACTTATTCACAAATAATAAAGAAATACTTCATTAGAAAAGTTGCTTTAAATAAGTTAGGTATCGACAAAAGGACGTGTTATCATCATTTTACTTATCAGTAATGTCATAATAAGAAGTTGACTGGAATACTCTACCTTACAAAATTAAACGGAACTTTATAATTGGAACTAGGCAATTGTGCATTTTAATCCGTACGGAAGTACAAATAGAGTTCTCATTATTTTTAAGTGTTGAAAACTTCCATTTCCCCTTACATTGCAAAGAGACAGCTTAAGTTTCTTGAATTCTAGGGTAGTGACATAATGTACTGTGGATTCGCAGAACCTACATTCGATCCGCTATCACACGGTTGTGGCACAACCGCAGTAATTTGTGAGATTGCATCAAGGCCGTATAGCGACTCCGATGATTCTGTTTGTCAACGCCAGCTTTAGAAGACCTTTGGTTTTCATTCAGCTCTTAGTGATTTGTTTGTAACAAGAAAAGGCCGATGGACCTAAATAAAATGGTTTAACCTTTTTTGTTTGCAGGTGGTCTATAGTACCGCTTAAAGGTTTTGCTTTATACAGTTTCTCTTAAATAGTATTATCTTATATGTTATTATTATATTGATTTTTATAACATCACGAATAATTTGAAATTGCAAAGTAATTACTGCGGTTAAGTTTAAATAAATCATAAGTTAAATTTTTTATCTGATTGTAAAGAATAATTTAATCAACTGGTTAAATAGGCCCCCCTATTATAAAATAATAAATACATTGAACTTAATTTAACTATCTGAAATTTAAACGGATATTATCTAGATATATGTCACTGGCAAAATTACAACTGTTTACATTTACTAATCGTGCAATGGATTTTGAAATTATAAATCAATCATTGTTCATACAACATTTTTTGTTGGTCTAAACGACCAACGAACATCAATGAGCCATACCAAGTTGTGTCAATTGAAGGTTGAGAGGTTTAAACAACCGCTAGTGAAGTGGATACTTCTACGTGTAATGGTCGCACAGCAGTTACTGCAACGGTCGCCGTTAGCGCAGCTAGTGGACAGTTTGTTCCATTGCACCTATTTCTGGCCTTGTTAATGGCGATGGTTTTAGATGATGGCTCATATCACTTTCTTGGATTGTGGTAGCACTCCGTTCGGAATGTACTTTTTATGTCATCGTTTGAGGCTTGTGTAACGGCAAACTCATTCTACTCGAGTGTTTCTTAGTTTGAGAATTCTTAAGGATAGAGGCACTGCAGCACTGGTACGAAATGAGTATGTTAATGTTTTTCGAAATTTCAGAACTTTTTATAATCATAGATAGATGCACAGATAATTCACAGAAATTGGTTTCACATTAAACTAGTTACAATTTAGGCGGTCTTATTGCTAGAAATTACGAATCTCTCCCAAATTTAACCTTATATATAAATTATATTATAATTACGGTACTCTGTATGTTATGATACTCTGTAGTCTAGTGGTAACGAGCTTAAACGCGTGACTCAGAGTTTGTGAGCTTGATTTCCGGAGAAACATGTTGAGTGTGTTATTTTGTTCAGAACGCAGTAATAAGATCATCACCAAGTCGGTATGGCGGGCCCGTAATACGATTTTGAAGTTGCTCTCCCAACATATATCTTCATAGTTGTTTCTGTAGAACCTTCCCAATTTTCACGGAAATCTAAATGAAAAACCCCAAACATCCAAATTAATTCGACAAAATCTGTCCACGTTATTTTTTCCTCTCCGCCAAAAAACGGGCGAGATCAACACAGGAAATAGGGTTAAATGAAAATTCAATTGTACGAATCTCAAATTGGACGTTCATAATGAACGTTATAAATCCGCTTCGTCCGTTCCTACGAGTGAATTTTATTAAGCTACATTTTTTCTCGTAGAGCCCGTAAGCTCCGTAGAGTTGTGTGCCGCCAACGACTTCTATATTGGGCCCGAGTGCTCAGTTTACACTGGTGGGGTACTAAAGACCGGCCCTGACTTTACGACGGGTTGATGAGGGTTTAAAAATGCATTATTATGTAGAATAATTTGGCTGCTTTTTATTTATCGCTGACACCGTAGAAACGTAACAAGTACATACTAAAGTAAATCAATCCGCTTCATGAAATTTGGGCAGAGTTTGAAAACTACGTTTTTTACGTAAACTCATCCTCGCCTTAGAAACTGCAATGTCCTCTTATTCACATATATGCGTCTTGCGAACCAATTTTTTAGAGCTGTTTACAAATGCTTAAACATAAGATATAAATATATATTTTTGTGTTATATTACGGTTGAATTGAGAAACCAAAATTTCTATGTACGTGTTCATGTAATCAGTCGTCAACTGTATCCACATTTATGTTATCTCACGTGAGAAATTATTCATATTGCGCTAATACGAACCCATTTTTTGAATATTGAAGAACATAATCAATTAAGTTAGTCTTTTTTTTGGGTATTGCGTTATACTTTTAAACAAAAGCTGATGAATCAGATTTAAGTGCCTATTACAAAAACACAAATGGACTACATAAAGCAATAGAAAAAAAAACCACTTATCACCTAACACGTCTTCACGGTTTGATAGACAAGAGGTTGTATGAGGTAACGATAGTGTTATTGCTGCGTGTGCAGACGTGCCCTGACCTTCATACGTGACTGGTGTAACGTGACGTCATAACTATGATGTCTCAGTCTATAGATATAATGTTCCATTAGTGACATCACTTGTTTATTTGGTTCAGAACACGTTTATCTCTTAAACCGTCAAACGGCAACAACTCCAGCAAGTATACAATACTAGCTGCCACCTGTGACTTTGTATGCGGGGATACTACTCTCCCCTGTTACACCCCAAAAGGTGATGAAATTCCAAAGAAACATTATTAGTATACCTTCATACAAAACTTCCAAGTGCTGTTTTACACTCTTAAGAGTAGAGTTTCTTAAAATCCGTAATTGGCAGATATCGCTATACCTACATTATGTATGTAGGCAAGTCCAGCCCTTTCAATGCAAACAAATAATACTATTAAAGTTTAAACAAATAATTATGATCCATTCAATGATATACTATGTCATAACACATTTAGAGTTATTACAAAACTAAACTAAAAATTTTATTAAAATAAAAGCTATGTACTGCTAATTGTATTTCATTTTATAATTTCCTTATCGTTATTGTGAAAAAAAAAACAGAAAACTATATAATAACAACAATATATATATATATATATATATATATATATATTGTATATTGTTGTTATTAGATAGATGTATATATTATTTAATTTTGTTTTATTATTATATTAATTTACCATGTACCTTTGTATTCTATTCTGGTGTTTAATTTGTTGCTATTTATTTTTATTTTTTTTTGTTGTAATCTATACTCACATTTTTACTGTTACCGCACCCATAAACGAACTATCTGCATGACCCAACGGTTGACTGGTAGAGAATGCTTCTAGCATTAAGTCCGCCTTTTGTACTTTTTATTTTGTGCAATAAAGTTTTTAAAATAAAATAAAATAAAAAACTGTTTTGCAATGTATTGTATGATGTCTTTTACTTTAAGCCAGTGATGAACTTCATTCGAGCAAATATCGTGGGTCAGGTCGAGAATTGCGGATACGAGACCTAGTATAGAACTAGCTGCATTAACCTTATACCAACTGTAAATGTCAATCTATTGCATTTTATTACTTAACATGCCGTCTTTGCCTTTTTAAATCTGCCAGTTTATGTTTACTATTTGATTAGCTTAACTATTTGATGGACAAGTAGAGATTGGATAGGGCTTTCGTCTTTTTTTTAAATTAAATGTGGTACAAAATAGTTTTTATTAATTTTTCAACTAGTTGTCCTCGCGAGCTTTTTTATTTTGTATAAAACCTCAATATTGACAATAATAAACACAAAAAAAACAATCTAATGCAGTTGTTAAGAAGATGAGTATATGACATTCATTTTAGGGATTTATTTATAAGTAAATAACTTACATAAGCGAAAATTTTGAATTATGGTGAAGACAACTGAAAAAATGAAAAATAACTCTCTTTTTCGTTCCAAGAAATAATTTTATTTTTAAAATACTATCCGAGACTATCATTACTTTGTTCTATATAAAAAAATAAAAAAGAGTTGTTTGCAAAAAAATGCTACAGGTTGCAGATGCACCCAAAAATGGCACCGGCAAAACAAACATTATTATTTATGTTTTGTTTTTCTCTCATACGTATTTTGAATTAGACGAGACTGTATATCTTTAAGGATTTTTTCAATATGATTCAGGTGCCAATATTGATTTTTGTATTTTGAATGGATCTAATGGATCTACCAAATATTATGATCGAAGGGTCAAATCTTTTGCTAAAGTATCTGCTCATTTGTTAATATTATCTGTGCATCACAGTGCAGGTTGGTGACCCTACACTGCTGTCGGGTGATGTCCGTGAGCAGACGAGTTGCGACCTTGATACGTACGTGTGTCAGATCACTTGGCATGTCACGGATTCTTCGTGCAGGATCACACGTTTCAATATTAACATTGCAAATGTCAGGTTTGCCTATTGCATGGAACTAGTATTTACTTACCTTAGTAACATTACTTACTTAGTGGTTAATTGGCCGCATTGTTTGTAAAAAAAAATCACTAATAATATTTTTTTCAAACTTCAAATTGTAGAAATTATACGCGTTAAGGGGCCGTCCATAAATTACGTCATCGATTTTTTCAGATTTTAGACCCTCCCCCCCCCTACAATCATCCTATCATCATTTCTTAATGATCCCCCTCCCCTTTCTCCCAAAATTGACGTCATTACCAGTTTAATACATAGTATAAAACAATGTCCCTTTCGCTGTCTGTCCCTATGTATGCTTAGATCTTTAAAACTACGCAACGGATTTTGATGCAGTTTTTTTAATAGATAGAGTGATTCTTAAGGAAGGTTTTTAAGTATAATACATGAACGTTCCACGGACGAAGCCGGGGCGGGCAGCTAGTATTATATGTAATATTATTGTTAGAGTATTTTATCTGTAGTTATTACTGTATTTGTGTACATCTATGTATGTTTATTATGAGTTATTTTAGTATTGTACGCGCCTCTCACATTTGCAGTCTCACTTACTTAGGTGTGCTGGAAGAAATTTCTTTTTAGAAATAATCTTTTTGTACGTGAACAATAAACTATAAATAAATAAATAAGAATGACGTGAATTTCGAAACACGAAATGCTTACATTGTACTTGCATTAACATGCTTACAATAATCTGTGCATTGATATGACGGTTTTCTTAAATAAAAAACAAACCGATTTAAATATGCTGAATATCATTCACGTTAACGCTGACGAATTATAGTTTTCAAGATAATGTATTATGTCAATTTGTATTTTTCGCTTTTATTTTGGAGTTATAAAACCATATACGAATATGAAGCTACTTAAGCTAGGACCTCATTACCAATTAACATCAGGTGGGATGAGGTCAATCTTTAAGTGTAATATAAAAAAAAATCTTAAGAGTGCATTTGGAGCAATGCATATCATTTTGATTTCAAGTCCTGATGAGGCGACAAGATGCTTTAAGTATCATCATTATGTTCTTTTAAGCATAATGCAGGCAAGCTAAAATTGTAACTCGGCCCCAGGGGCAGTTGTTTCGATCACCAGTAGGGTACAAACATGTGTGTGAAAAAAAAAGGCTATTTATTTTGTGTCTGGGTGTTCACTTGTATTTTTAATTAAATATTATGGATACTAACGTTTATTCTGGTTTTCCTATCTTAGATGCTTAAGCTGTCTACTTTGGAATCAGTCGATGTAGAATTATTCATATTATTGGTGAGAAATAATTTCACAGCACGTTTTTATTAATTTCGGCGACAAAACACTGACTAAGCCACAAGTCACCCAAGCCCAAATGGCTCATTTATTAAATTAGTGGGAAACCTATTATTTAGGTTAGCTTAGGATAGTATTTTTCGATGCTCAATTTAATAGAACCCTTTTATATTAAAAAACTCTTAAATAAAAAAAAAAACTTTTAAATTAAAAACTCTTAAATATAAAAACTCGTAAACACCCAAGCTGTAACCGGCTGCCGCATGTGACTCATCGATCTATTAGTTCCAAGATGAAGGGGTAAACTAAACATAAGTAAAATTTAGACTCAACATCAATTTACTTATATTGTGAGCCACAACAACACAACTTTCAAATAAAAGTGAAACCCATCTGAGTTCCCAGTGGCTTTATATAAAGTATCATCGTTCTATTATCACGGGACTGCCATGTATTGAATAAAAGATCACACATGTGTACTGTCAGTGTCAGAAGCGATAACAATGCCTTAGGTTTTGGTTACGATTCTACGATACTTGTCGGATAAATTATTCAAGAGATGTTTTTATTTCAGAAAACATTATAAAAATAATAGTCGATAAAGAATAACACAAAATTAAAGCTGTAAAATGGTAGGCTATTATTGATGCTACTTACTTAAAACGAACAAAATTTGCAAACTTACTTACTTACTTACTCCCACGGCTTAGTGACCCATAGTGTGTCTAGCGTCCGTCCAAATTTCTCAACTAAAATTGTTTTCGCGAAAATGATCCTTCTCAGAGTACTTGCCACTGCCGTATTTTTGTTTTTGACAATTTTGAAACTCATAAAATTTTATTAAAACAAGTTTCATCGCAATAGTCGCAAGTGTTGCAATACAATAGAACGCGTTTGCTGCGTGAAAAGAATTTACGGTGGCACTGCAAGAATGTATATGCTGCATTTAATATTACACATCGCTACCGAAGTCCCGTCTTCTTTTCGTTTACATCCAGTATTTTACCCCTACTAGCACCCGCTTTAGAAGTAGAACACGTTAGGTACTTATTAAAAAATGTAATATACATTATATAGGCCTTGGTTTGATCTTAAAGGCTAAAGTTTGTAAATAGAAACTTTGACTTTTGGAGTAATTTCGAATAAGCAAATTGCATTGTAAAAAGACAAAAGAAACGTTGACCAAAACAGATAAACGTAATACGAGCAAACAAGCACCTTATCAGCTACTAGCTTTTGCCCGCGACTTCGTCCGCGTGGCGTGTTATTGTGTCATTTCAGTATTTTTCTCGGTGTGTGTCGAATGTAAATAATAATGAATGTAGCATTCAAAAATTTTAAAAAGTTTTTTTTTTTTTTGAGAAAAAACATTAAAAAACAACATAACAATTATTCTGAATCTGGCGCTAGTGCAGTATTTTTTTATGAAAAAGATGTTTCCCATTCCCATGAAGCTGTACATTTGCTAAGATACCCATATACTAAAAAATTTCAAGCCTCTAACTCGCGGTACAAAAGTTTTTCCCGCTATTCCCGTTCCCATGGGAATTTTGGAAAATCCAATCATGACTTAACTTTGCATTCACTAAGGTATATGCATGTCAAATTTCAATCATCTAACTTACGCGATTTAGATTTTTTCATACAAAAGTTTTTTCCCGCTAACTCCCGTTCCCGTGGGAATTTCTCAAAATACAGCCATAACTAAACTTTATATTTACTAAGGTACCTGCATGCCAAATTTCAAGCGTCTAACTTAAGCGGTTTAGATTTTTCATACAAAAGGATTTTCACGCTAATTCCCGTTCCCGTGGGAATTTCGGGAATTCCTTTCTTAGTGCACCCCTACGGTACCTAAGCTACGTCCCTTCCAAATTTCAAGTGCCTACGTTTAGCCGTTTGGGCTGTGCGTTGATATGTCAGTCAGTCAGTCAGTCAGTCAGTCAGTTTCTCCTTTTATATATATAGATAATTGATGTCTGGCCCTATTATGTTTATTCAAAGATTTTTCATTAAAATTATTTTTTTGGCGGATCAATAAAGGGATTTTTTTCATTGATGTCGTATGGAACTTATCAAAACGAAAACGAAACGAGCAAAGCCTGCTTTGTTAATTTAATATTACATAACAAATAGTGCACGTGTGCTATGTCCACACACAGTAATTGTTGTTATTATAGTATTATAATGATTACGTGCACGCTAAGTACTTTTGCAAATGTCGCCGTTTAGCTTCGTTTTAAATATTTAAAACGAGCGTAATCTCTCGTCGCTTAATCGATGGATAGTCGTCTGGAAAAGTTAATTTGAGACGCAGCATTCTATTGAGATTTAAAAGTTAAAATAGAAAATATTATACAATTTCCTGCTATTGTAATACAGTGACCTCGTTGGACAGGTAAAATATTAAACATACTTTAAATATAGAACTACTCAAATTTCACCGTTTTTAAATTTTGAATATTTTTTTATTCATAGCAAAAAATTAAATTTACTCCTATTAGGATACGACAGGTTAGGTGCAGAATAAGCCGATTTTTATGTGCATCATTGTAATAAAAGAATTATTATGTTTTAGTAAATGACATATCTAACTACCAATAAAGTTTTATAGTGAAAACGAGTATTGTCCATATAAGCAATCGTAAAATTACTTTAACGTCTGTTTGCGGTATTTGATTTATCTTTGTATCTTCAACCGCAGCGTAAAAATCTGGTCATATCATGACAATGGCATGTTAGTTAGGGTTTAGTTGGGAAATAAAAACGATAAACATATACCTAATCAAACAAATTAAAACGCTTCGGACTCGTTCATTAACCAAAAACGACACAAAGAAGTAAAAAACACGTTTTTAGCAGATTGAAGTAAGCTTAAACCATAAAAATTAAATTCAAGAACCTTAAGGATGTCAATGGTGGGAAAATGTACCTAATGTATTTAATAAAAATCTAAATCGGTTCATTGACCACGGAGTTATCCGCGAACATTCAAAAAACAATTTTAAGTATAAAAAGGAGATTAAAGTTAATAATAGAGTAAAGGGTCGATTGTATGATTTTAAATTATGATATTGTATTAGAAAAAAATAAGTTGTTATTCAAAGTGTAAAAAGTTTAGTTTTTTTCCCAAATCATTGATTTAGTTGTTTGACCTGTGACTGATTGCCGTCCCTATATTTCAGTTTGTACGCGGGGTCGCTCGCTACGTTTAACAGCATTGTGCGTTTCACACATCGGAGCACAGTGGAAACACTTTTATTTGTGTCTGTACAGCTCAATTAAGCGCAAGCCGAGTGGCGGCAATTCGTTGTGGCAGATCTGTGGTCTCATTAAATGGCTAGATCCCTGCTTCTTTGGTGCTGCATATACTATGCTACACATATATTTACATCAGGAATTTTCTAATTTCATTAAGTGAGAGGGATGCAACGTTTATCTACTGAAACTGATGTAGTAACTAAGCCATTTACGTGTCACTGGTTGCTTCAGATCTTATAACAAATACTACATGGAACTGATCACTCCACCATTCAGATTTCAGTGGAGATTGGTGGAAAGGTGTATATTATTAAGCAAGCAACTAACGTAACTGTCAGAAGTTACTAAGCGACCAAATGGATTCTTGATAGGCTTAAGACTAAATATCTAGACTAGACTAAAATCGATAAATCCGTTGGGACCAACAGCGTTACGTGCCTTATAAACCCTATAAATGTCCTATATCTATCAAAAATTGTACCGTGATGTTAAGCTACGTATAGCTTAACATCATGCGTCGTCATGATTATTATAAGCGCCACAAACATCTTAATGTCACATATAACTTGAATAAAAATGATTGCATAAGCAAATTAAATCAGTAGTAAGGTATTGTCGATGTGAAACTCTATACAATAATGGATCACAACGCGACCCTGTCTAACTAGTTGAACGTATTTGTTTGGCTATAGCTCGATAAACGCAAACCAATTCGTTGAGTCCAGAATTGTGGTCTCATTATACTGACCTAGAGTCATTGACGGTGGACGCTCGCGAAATGTTGGTTATTTTGTGGTCCTATTGTGGGGTTGTATCTATGCCGTGTTAAATAACGATACTCAGCAACTTTGATGGTAGAATTTACTTAGTTACCAACAAAGCTTTTTAGTATTTCGTGGACAAGTCTGTTGGCACGTATATGTTTGAATATTCTAATACAAGCAACCCATCGCGACTTCCACATTTTCCACTGATGTTTCTTAATGGTCGCAGAGTGATTTTATTGTAGCTTAAATCTTTCTCGATATATTAATTATAAAAAAAACACAAAAAGCATTTTTTAATTCGAATCCGTTGTTTCTAAGAGAAGCGCGTTCAAACACTTCTATACTTTGTCACATCAAACTTCTTCGTAAGTATGTCAGTTATTCCTTAAAAACTGGTACATAGATAGTTAACATGAAGTAGTACCAGTCCATAGGTAGATAAAGTCTATTCCTAAAATAAGTACTGTATATAAACATAGCTTTTACGACACGTTACGATATTGATCAATTCGCAAATCGTATTTGTATTCGAATAACTTAATAGAGTAGCAGTTTGTAGCCGAGGACGAAAGCCGGCAATACTGTGGTCTCATTAAACGGTTTAATCGCTCGCATCATTGTCGACAGACAAGTCCAACATGTTGGTTTATAATTCAAATTCAATTAATGTGTTTATAGAAAAAAAACACTAGAATAAACTGACAAACATTAATCCTTTAATATTGTGATCTTACTCCTGTAAGATAAAAATATTAATAAAGTTATATTTTTGAAAATTATCGTTTTTGTAGGCTGCCTTTAACAGTAATATTAAAATGGCCTATTGTGTGTTTAAATGTATACATATATTATGTGTTTAAAAAAAAACACAAGGACAATCAGATAAAAATAAAGGGACTAGAAAGAAAGAAAGAAATACATACATTTACTGGACTACGATAAAAAATATGAATAATGTCAAGCCCTGAGTTTATTACAAAAATTCACTCAACCACTCACACAGTAGTTAAGACACTAAAATTGTCTGTCTCTGCACACCGCATTGAATTCATACCGGCTGCGACGTAGAGAGTCGTTTCTCATTATGACAATGACATTTCGCCATATACCAGTGTCGGGCAAACATCACAGCATCGCTAAAATACTTTTATTTGTGTCTGTACAGCTCAATTAAGCCTGTAGTGGCAATTCGTTGTGGCGGAGTAGTGGTCTCATTAAGCGGGCGGATACCTCGCGTCATTGGCGTCGAGAATTCCGAACATGTTGGATTACGCTCATGTGTCGGCGTTACTGTTGTTGCGTTTCGCGAATGCAATTATGTACGTGACTGTACTGGGCGAGTTAATAGAACTATCACGGCTCGCTTCGGGCACGCGGCGTTAAATGGGTGTATTTGTTTGTTTTCTTTGTGCCTGCATTCGTTTATTTGTACGTCGCGAAATGGGTAACAGCTGTTATGTTTGTATTAATTAATTGAGTTGTACTAGTATGTTTAAAATGACAACGGTTTGTGTTCACGTTTTAATGTTCTGGAGTACCTGCAGCTAGTTTTCTTAGTTACCTACCTCTGTTGTCTAGTGTTCGTTAGAGTCAGTGTTCAGAGGTCTTTGGTAAAATGTTTGCTATAATTATTATGAGGTGTGTCATTTAGCCTAGTGTGAGGACCAGCAAAAATGTAACATGTATTATAATTATCGAAATGAATAAATAAATAAAAAATGAATAAATAAATAAATAAATGAATAAATATTTTCCGATTGGCTATTAATGTTTGTGAATTGTGACATTCTCCGATTTAACTATCAACTTGAATGTTTAAAAAGAAAACTATGTATTCGACCTAGCCTGTGTAAACATTTATCTCGTGAGATGATAAATATGTCGACATTATCGATTGGCTTTACCCCTTTTAAACGCATGTAAAAGCGCCTCACTATATTTATTTTATTGTATTACATTTGTAAGTCCCTAGCAATTATTGTGCATAGTGAAGTTTTCTAAACTTCGAAATGAAGGCGGGAGTGTAATATTTTAAGGTGGTTTATTACGTGATTATAATAGCCCATTAATATCCCATCGCCTCGCGAAGGTATCCATTATTGAAATAAAGTTCCCTTTTTGATGATGAGTTTTAGTAATTAACTGCTCAGTAAAATGAACGCTAGCATAAAGAGGTAACAAGTCATATATGCGTTTTACTATCGGTCATAAAATTTTAATTACTCACAAACGTTATAGGAAGTTTTCAAACAAGCATTTTATCTATTTAGGTAAGTCTAGTAAGAAGTGTAGAATTATTACTGAAAAATAGTAGTGTTATGAAACCTAACAAACATTGTAATATTTCATATTTTTTATTGATGTCTTTTAATTATTTATGTGTTCATCTCATAATAACACACTGGTTAGATCAGTGGACTAAGAATGCGTCACGTAAAACAAAATGAATTAAATTAGAAACCAGTGGAATTATATTGTCCACAATTGTAAGTATCGTAAGTTTTGTCAAATATTACAAATTTAACGCAATACGCATGCTAGGCCAAAGGATCTTGAGGAATTGGGATATAAATTATCATTTTTATTTTATTTAGGGAATCATTTCATTATCATGTCTCGATATTTTTATACGGATTTTGAAATTCTGTTTATCTGACTCAATGCTTGGTTCCAGAACAATCATGGAATCCCACAATCCCGATCGTATCCATACTGATGTTTGATTTTATTGCCCCACAATTGCAAACATTTTTTTTACTACTGCGATGAAAAACGATTATTTAAATGATAGGCATATTTCTTTTATTAAATTTAAATTGGTTTGATGTCGAAATAACATTTACAACGTGCCATAGTATGATAGGTAAGTATCCATATACTTCGGTTGGTTTCCAACCGTTATGCATGTTTTATGTTTACCTGCATGATCAAAGTGTGTCATAGAGCTAAAGCTAGTTGCATTTAGGTGCATAATGGCTCATTCAGTGTCATTTTAATAACCATACATACAGCATATGCCAAGGGCGTCCGTTCGCCTATACCATCCGGCTTTGTGTCGGTATAATGTTTCATCACATTTACTAAGTTCGTAAACTTAAATACTGCCAGTTGTTTATATTGCAACGCCATTTTTGTTTTTGTGTTTTATTTGATGGCTGATATTGAGAATTATATTTCTTGGGGTACTGGACACAGTAACATAGGTAATTAACCCAAATTTTCTAAAAAAATTTATTTCATGGTTTATTTTTTAAAATTTACTCAATGTTTACGTATAAAACAGGAGGTTATTTTGTAATTTTGTCTCTATGTAAATCAACATAAGCAAAACTGTGTATGAAGTTAAAATTGCCAAAAAATTTTTTTTATTGAAGCTTTAAATTGTTTTATATTCATTGTTGGAGTATTATACCAACTGTTACTCCAATGAATTGATACCACTCTTAAACAGAAGAACAAATAACTGATCACGATCAATAATATAACTTAATATTATTTTCTTAATTGCAATCAACTCTCATGCTTGCAAGAAATAAAAACATTACCTTATAATTTACAAAAAAAACCGACCAAAAGCGTGTCGGATCACGCTCAGTGTAGGGTCCCATAGTTTTCAGTGCATCACAATATTTAAATGCTAGCATAAACGCTTAAATTACAACTTACGTTAAAAATATTTTTTTTTCAAAAATTTCAAAAACTATTAACCCCATCATCAGGTGTCAGGTACAACCCAGGGGGTACCCTAAAAATGTTTTATTTAGTTTTTATTTTTACACTTTGTTGACGTGATTAATATACATATTTGTACCAAATTTCAGCTTTCTAGTGCAAACGGTTTCCGAGATTATCCTCGGACGGACAGACAGACATGGCGAAACTATAAGGGTTCCTAGTTGACTACGGAACCCTAAAAAGCTTTACTCCATCCTTGTTACAGCGCCGTCGTTTCGTTTTTGTCAAGCGAGCGTTTCTGGTACGTATTCTGTGACGTCACGCCGTGGAAACGAACGAAAAGAAAGTAATTTAAGTCACGTCACGACCACTCAGAACGGTGGCTGACCTCATAGAAAATGCATAAAACACGTTGTATACGACGTGCCTGCTGGGACCGGTCGCCTTGCATTAGAACCTGCCGTTTCAGCACGGAGTTCGAGTATTCTATGAGATTGTCTCTTTTTTTCCTTATACTTCAACAAAAATAGAAGATACATTTTGATGATGATATTTTATGGCGCTCTAACTGAAAATGATGTTAGTGATATGGTTCAAATGTGACGTTTATTATGAAGGATTCTGATTTTCAATCAGGCGCATCTAAGATCAGAAAATGCATAACAATGAAGAATCATCTTGCTGGCCAGTATGGCGATGATAACGGATAGGATGCTACGGTATCAAATTCGTTGTCATCGCGATGTGGGTTCCTCTCTTGCTTACCATCAGTCTGAGAGGAGCCAATATACTGAGCTACTATAAAAATTTAGTACAAAATCTAATCGAAATTTCATAAAGGTTGTGACAATTGTGATGCCATTGATAAGATCATACCTTAAAAACTGCTTGATAAAATTATGGAGAACCTAATAATTACATTCATTAACGATTAGAAAAACTTTTCTGAATGTATGTATTTGAATTGATTAATTTACATGTGAATGATTTTTTCTCATTTATTCGCGTGAGGTGTTGAGTTTTGAATGTGCTAAATGTGACATTCAGTAGCAGTAGCTAAATAATGTCTTGTCAGTATTGATTTCGCAAATCCAATAAATTTCAACCTTATGACAAAGTTCAACCGTCTGTAAATTATTTCACCTTTAAATGTTATAATGTTATTAATTTTAATTAAGAGCTTGTTCATATTTCGAGTTTTTGCAGAAACATAAACGAGTGTTTTGCATGACATCAGATGTTTTCACCATATGCTTAAATACAATGAGGGTTTTCGCGTTCGACAAATCCACCAGATGGCGATACGTAGGCCTGGGGTCCAACTGCTATGTGATTGGTTATGGTTTACATGACATTGACAGACATGTCACTATGACATTTAAATCACCAATCAATAAATAGGTGGACCCCACGCCTAGGTATCACCATCTGGTGGATTTTTCGAACTCGAAAACCCTCATTGCAAGAACCACGCGCTTCTTTTAAAGAAGCGTGGCTAACGCTACATACGCATGATTGACTAGAATCAAATATGAAAGAAAAGGAAAAAAACGGCAAAACTGAAGTGCTAGTTGGGTTTTTAATGTGATTGTATCGCTGTTTTGAGTAGCGCGTGTGTGTAAAAGTAAAAGATTTGTAGGGATTGCTATCGCATCACAAATAGGCCTGTGTCGTAAATTTCAAAAATGGCTTATTTCGATAGTTTAGTACCTGTATTACCCCAAAAAAATTATATTTCATGATAAAAATTATATTTAAAACACATATTTTAAGTTTGAATAAAATATTTTTAAACTGACGTAAAAACACAAGAAAGTATCATGGCGTCGTGAATGACGTCATATAGTTGCAAGCTATTGTGTTCACTTACGGCGAAAGTTTGTTTTGTTTAAATTAAAATGGAAACTTCGTATTTTAAAAACTGCATAGTGCCCCAGTGTATAAATACAAGTATAAAAACTCCGACTAATATCCGATATGGGTGGAGATAACACTCTCAACATGTCTAAATATGATAATAATAGAAAAAAAACGAAGTGACTTGTGCTGTTGTATGAAAATCTTAACCAAACGTCAACAACAACAATGGCACATATCACCATGTGACGTAATACGTTCTGATTGGCGTTCACGGCGGAGGGGCCAGGGGTGTATTTTTTTGATTTTGTTTTTGTAAAAATAACAATAATCTTATTATTTTATGAGGAATTATTTCGGTTTTCCTTGATTAAATATTACAATTTACGCCTAGAAAAATTCATCCATTGGTTTCATTGTTACACAAGCCTATTTTATCGAGCTTGCATCGCCGATTTAAAAATTAAACATTAATTGTTGATAACTTTTACTATCTGTGTGTTAATTGTTAGAAATAGATTCACAAATACAACCTCTTTAAAAATAGATATATAAAATCTCTAAAAAAAGTCAAACATGCAAAATTATTTGAATGTAAGAAATGGTAATAAAGTTATATTATTTTAACTAGGGTACCTGGTTGAAATCCGTCTGAATCATCGTTGAGTCGGTGATATTAGAACAAATAATTTGTTTTTTGTACAGTTATTATGAATAATGTTTCATTTGAAACTAACCAATAAGGATAATCGAATATTTTTATTACCAATAATATGTGTTGTAACACGATTTTCCGCCATTGAATGTCTGTCAGAATTATTATCTCACGATGATCAACGCATATTTATTTTTTTAGGAATACTCAGTATGTATCTAAGTGTGTTATTAGTAATATTTGTTTTTTGTTTAGACAGAGGTATCAAACTTAACTATGTACCTTGAGATATCAGACATAATAAAAACGACGCGCTAGGAATATTTTTAAGGATTCTATATATAAATTGTGAACGAGCTTAAAGCTGATTTTTTTATCTAAATGAAAAGAAATCTAATTGAAAATTCAAGTGAGCAATTTTTTTATGTTGAAGTGTATTTAAGGTAGGTAGGTAGGTTATTTGCGTGTAGGTTATCAATCCTGTAGAATAAAATAAATAATTTACGATTTCATTCTTTGATTCAATTTCACTAAGTTAAAGGACCGGGGCCACGGGGTCCAAAACTCGAATCGAACCCGCTGAGAAAATCTTCAACCTCATTTTCGTTAGGACATTGCAGGCTTGAATCACCTGATTTTCTATTAAGAATGATGGTTCATTGTTTATGTAATTTGGTTGGTCAAGGCTGCAGAGGTCAAATAGCAATCACTGTATTGAACGAGCATTTCAAATCAGAATCGCAATAGTGACGAGCCCCAGGCTCGGTAGTAGGAGCGATACTGGGATGAAAAGACGGATATATTCAGAAATTCATTACGGCATACCAAAAAATTTAAGTTAAAGAAATGCATTTTCAATTATTTTCGTTGTGGCCGCTTTCCGTAGTGTAGGGTATGTGCTAATGGCTTAAAAAACGGAGAAAAAACCTAATTGCATACTCCGGTTTCATGTTATGTGCAGGACTAGAGTCTAGCCAATGTCATTAGCAGTGCTCTCGAGGGGTCCGGGGGTCAGGGGGTCATTGCAGGGGGAGGTCGGTGGCCGTAAACGACGTCGCCTCGCGTTTTCAATTCAGCACTAGCACGCCACAGCGTAAAACATTATGGATTTTTAGACTCACGATATGCGACTGTCTGCATATGTAGTTCATGTTTGTAAAGTCGAACCTATAAAGTTTTATGGTTATTAAAATGTCAAGAGTCGGTCGGGGGACTTGAGGTTTATGACCGCTTGATCAGTTGAGAGGATTAACTACTGGTTTTAACTTAAGAGTAACGCCAAGGTAACTATTAGCGATATATTAAGATATTTTACAGCTTTGCAGGCATTTTTTATTTAAGATTCAGTTCAAGTAACTTAACAGAGTTTTATTACGCTGCAAGTTAACAATTATTTTATATGGTTAGTCTCAGAAAAATATACATGTAAAGTATCATTTAGACAAAATCATGCCATGTTTTTTATCTTTTAAAAGAGTTGTAAAATATTTCCTCGAATTTAGATTTATGTCAAATAATAAAGTAATCTTTTCATTCATCCCATTATTTCTTTAAGACATATCATTGCTTAAACAAAATCAAAAGATCTTTAACTAAAAGAAATACGCTGGTCTTAGTTTATTGTACAAAGACTATTCAACATTCCTTTAAGATTGTGATCTCCATAAACGTAGTTCCGGTAAGGAGGGCATTTCACAACACAAACCATTCTCATAGTTACCTAGTAAAAGAAATGTTTCTTAAGTTTTTCTAAATATTTTTTTCATTTACAAATATTTTTAATGTAAAATACACGTATGTCCAAACTTTATATGCTCAAAAGTACAACGTGTTATTGAATATGCAGGTATGACAAAAATTTAATAAATGTTTTTGCTAAAATTAGTAAAATAACGTAAAACTGACAACATACTGGCAAAATATAAGTGTTTTATATTTTTTCATTGAATACAAGTCTGAATTTATTTAAATAGGTAATATAAATTGATTAAACTGAAGCAGACCCTGGACAAATTCTAAAAGTCTCGATGTTTTTGTTTTATTCAACCGTCCAAAATGTAACAATGCGTTCAAAGTCTAATCTAAATTTTGTTGAAAATTTAACGGTAGATAGTCCAAAGGGTCCAAAACTGAATCTGTTGAAATAATATTATCAAGAGACGAAAACTTTTTCCCTTCGTGACTTTTTTCGTAATTAACTTTGTTCGCTGCCTCATTGAATTTAAATGAGAGGATGGTGCCTAAATTGCAACAATATTTTCCTTTGGTTTGTTCGTTATAAACTGGGTGCGTAAAGCGTCTAACTCAATTATGAAATTGTAATATGTAAAATTAATTTGCGGGACCTTAGTGTTTTGTTTTAGAAAATGAAATAATACTGTTTGAGATATAATTAGTTCTTGTTAATTGAGGTCATAGTTAATTGTATTTTGCCATTAAAATGTAGCGTGAATCAAATGTGGATACTTACGCTATGCCTAATGTGTTATCAACTAGTTACATAAGGATTATCTAAACAATCGTTCATTATTTTCAAAATGTATATTTCGTCATTTTATTTTACTTTTACTGGCTTAGAATTGTGACTTTAACTCCTTAATTAACCGACAATGAAAAAAATGTTTGCTTATATAATTTTGCTTTGGTAAAATAATGGGCTACTAATTGTGCAAGTTATTGTTTTCCCTATTAGAATGTTTAATTTCCAAAAATATTTCTTTGTTATTTCCATCGTTCCACTTTTCATGTTCTCTACAGACAGATATACATTTTAGCTAACATCAATATTACAATAACATCGTACACTCTAACAACTTCTATTTCTTTCCTACTAAGACGTACAAATTAGCAACGGTAGGCCAATGCATTTGCGTGTAATTTGCTGTCATTATTTGCAAATGGTCGTCGGATGAAGATGTAGCAATAATGCAAATTGCAATGCGCGCCATCTCGTGACCCGTGGGTGGAATTGCGTCGTGCCGCCGCAAAGCAGCTGTTGGTAGGTCATGGTTGTGGCGCGCACGCATATTTTTTGGGCCAGTAAAATGTCTCTTCGATGTCTGGAGGCCTACTCTGTAGGTCTATTCCCAAAAACGAAATATGTCCTTAAGTTCCAAACAACTAGCGCACTATAAAGTGCTTCAAAGTTTTGGTTTACGTTGGTATGCAAGCTTTGGGTATAGGCTTCTTCTCATTTCATTCGTTTTTATCGCATCAGTATAGAATAAAAAATCCAGTTTTAAAGATGGTTTAAGGTAAAATATAACTAAAATAAAATAAAACATTTATATCGTAGATGCATAAACGTATAATACTGTATCGCTTGATTTTTAAACTTATCATCAGCAAACCGCTGAAACTATGGCCTCTGCCTAAGCTAGTACAAGCTCGGTGACATCATTCCAAGTGTTTAATTAAATTTGTTTTCTTAACCATAAATTTAAAGTTGTTTTCGTTGTTTTAATGTGTACTAGGTTTCATAAAAAAGACTACCCATTAAAAAATACAACGGTTCATTCTAATCATTGAGCAAGTATAAGATAAGGGTTTCGCATATTGTATGTTTATTAAATTTTTGTCAATTAGTCAACATAGGTAGGTATTTTCATCTGTAGCCTGCCATCCATACTTATAATAATAACTATTTATATTTTTTGTTTATGTTTTTGACAGATACCGACCTCACCAGCATAACATCTTATATATCCCTCATATTAAACCTTTTAAACCTAATGGTATAAACGGAGTTAAGCTCTTGGGAGGCGTTTGCTCAAATTTATGGCGGCGAACGTCTCAGATAGTCGGATATTCACCGTTATTTACGTTAAATTTGAAACCGTAAAGATGCTATCAAATTTATTGCCTGTATCTCGGTTAGAACTTGATAGATGTATACGTCTAGAGCTAATGTATAAAGAAACAAAGCTTAAAATGGCCATATTGTAAAACGTTTGTGCATGTGATCTAAATTTAGGAGTCGTATTGAACGTATGTAATCGGTCTTTAGTAAATTTAAATTACCTATAGTCGTATGCTTTGCCTATCACATAGCTAGTAAGTGCAATACTATTGTTCGAAGAACATTGTGGGTTATCGAAAAAGTAAAAAAGAGGTCATACAAACGCGTTGCACCGCGGTGACCATAGACGGACCATACCTCGGATAGCATCGGCCCACGATCGTTTATTTCAGGATTTTATTTTGAAAACAAACTTCTAAGATTGCTTAAAGTGTCTCTTAGTTCTTTTTTATTATTCACATTGCAAATGATGAGACTTTATGCATAAGTGGTAGACCGAGTAAGCTACTTGATACATCATTTTGATCTTTAAATATATTAAATGTATAAAAGATTTCAAACTAGTCAACGGTTTACTAATTGAGAGTTTAAAAATATATGGGATATAAAATTAACGGGCGAACATTTTACAATACTTTTTCAAAAACTGTCAAGTAGCCAATTGTGCTGATGAGTCGACATAAAACCTCTGGCATTACTAAGACGATTAATAATACCTGGCATAGTAATAAATGAAAACAATTCTTCGCTTTTTATTAACACATCGTTAATTATATATGTAGTACCATGGATGACCAATACATTCATCGGTACGTTTTCAAAAGCTCAAACACTTGAGGTGAGCCCGTCCGGTTCTGATTGGAGTTAATTAAGGATCATTACTTGTTTAAAAGGTTCCATTATTGTGTACGTAAGAAATATTATAAAAACTGTACCTATATTATTTTCATGTTGATCTAATAGCAAATCGATAGGACGATAAGAACATTTATGTGTTAACTACCTTTAGTGTCTAAAAGAGGTTAAGAAGAAAAAAAGTGACAAATAATTAAAACATCTTTAATGATATGTTTTAACAGACAAACAATAGATAAAATAGTAAAATCTACAATTTATAATTTTTATAACAAATTCGTAAAATTAGTTATTTTACAGTTTTTGAAATTTACCTATAGTAAATAACTCTACTTGTTACATTTTCGGTGGTAAAGATTCAATTTAGTTTAAAATAATAAGCCAGAATAAGCCTAAAACAGGTCCAAATAAAAATTGGATCTTTAACTATACATTTTAAAAGCAGTAAGGTTAAATGGATCTTCTTACTTGTTTCAGATTCCTTAAACGAGCTGTCATCTGTACACGCTGCCTTGGTGTTTGTTAATGTAAGTATTTAAGATAAATATGTATGTATATCCAAAAACTTTGTTTGTACCGATATTAAAGACTTTTTGGTTGCGTCTATTTATTAGAGTATCCTGAGTATCACGAACTATATGAGGCTGACTGTACGAAAATACATTTTTTATTTTTTGTTTTGTTTACATTTTAAAGCGGTGTGTGCATACATGTAAGTCGATCCATCCATAAGGTGAATCGAAAATTTATTTCAAAAATTTTGTTTAACGTTATTTTTTTACTGTCCGCATCTCTACGTATTATTATTTACATCACCTTTTATCGTTCATACCAGTTTTGTCCATAATTCAAATTGTGACACACAAAATAGGTAGTCGACTACCTGACTGAGAGTGAACTTACTTAAAAGTATTCTGATAAAGTACACTCGTATATATTCTTAAAATTTATGTTAAGTGCCATGCAGTAATAATAAGAAATTCAGGTCAAAGTATGGGCCCATCATTCTTTGCCTCCCCTCTCATTTCCATGCTCTACGGAGGTGGTTCTCAAGAAATTTTATTAAAATTATTCCATACGATTACACACTTGATAGACTGCTGTGTAAGTGAGATGGTAATAATTTTAATTTGTTTTGATTTTAATGAGGTATTAATGTGAGGTGCATTGATTGCTGATACAGTATGTTTTTGTTTCGTAAAAAACCTAAAATGTGATATTTTTTTAAAAATCTCGGCAACTAACTTTGATAATCTTTTTTGAGCCTTTTCATTCCAAACATTTTATAAGAGAAATAAAAGATTTACTACTTGAAACTACATTATTTCTTATATAGTTATAATTAGGTATCTTACTCTGGGAATTCTTAGTGATTGTGTTGAAAATTTCAATAAAAATAATTTTAACATGGGACTTATAAACCTACGAATCCACAATAAAAATTAAACAAGAGATAAAATACGAAAAAGAAGTGTTGTAAGTAAATTAAAACTTGGAAAAAACATAAAATGAAAGAGCACTTGTCTCAATATTTAATGCTTAGATCTTATTCAAATAGACTTTACAATAAAGTCAACCATTTTGAAAAGGACCTCAAAATATCATTTGATAGTAGCTTCCTTGCTATTTTGATATTTTTACTCGTATCCTAATTAGTTGTGCCAACTGGTTTTATAAGTTCCTTAATGATATTTACTCTAAATAAACATGATATAAATGGTTGTAAAAAATAAACCATCACCAGTGAACAAACAAAAAAAAAACATTAATTTAATGTTGCATACAAGAAATGTTTACAAAGCAAATTAAACACCGTGCATAGCTCAGATGTTTCAATGGGCCTTACTAATTCCACGGGCGACCCAAAAAGTTTCTACTTTCGCCTACAAATGGCGGTGTTGCGTTGAAAAATGGCAACCCGAGCCAACGCCGATAATGTACGAAGCAGAACAATCCATCAGGGCGAGGGTTACACCCCTACCTACCCCTAGTAAGAGGGGTTCAGCATTGTATCGCTCTTCACTTAAATACTCGTAGAAAAATAATTACAAACGAGGACCACAAATTGTAACAAGTTGATTTTACAATTGCACAATCTATATATACTATGGATTTCACACCGCCCTTATGTTGCATAAGACTTAATATGGAATAATAAAAACAATTAAACATTCTTACCATTCCCTACCTAATAAATACCTAATAATAAATGTTTTTTCTTTCTTTCTTTTTTTCACTATCCTCAAATATAATATACTAGCTGTGCCCGCGACTTCGTTCGCGTGGACTACATCCTTTCATGGTCTGTTTTACCCCTATATCCCTTAATATTCGAAACAAAAAGTAGTCTATATTTTAATAGAGCTATATTTGTGCCAACTTTCATATCTCTAACTTAAAAAATAAACATTTTTCCATATAAACTTTTACCCCCTCCCCCCCTACTTTCTAACAAAAAGTAGCCTATGTCCGTTCTTGAGGTTCAACGTAGCCGACCTCTTTCGACCTCCGTAGCCGAGAGGCGAGCGGACCTGACTTAGGCGAGCGCCATCTCTGAGGTTCCGGGTTCGATCCCCGGTCGGGTCAATATGGGAAACGAACTTTTCCATATTGTCTCGGGTCTAGGCGTTGTGGTACCGTCGTTGTTTCTGATTTCTGTAACACAAGTGCTTAAGCTACTTACCACAGAATCAGATCAATGTATGTGATGTTGATGATGTTGTCCAATATTTCGTATTTATAATATTAGTAGGGATTCCACATTTATACTATTTTTATTCTCATGCGATCAGAGACTATAAAAAATCAAACATTCATTCTGTTCAAGGTTATGGAATGTTCAATGTAAAAGTAAACAAATATAATAGGAGAAAGACTCATAATGTAACATTAATCAATTGAATATAAGACATTGCTGTTCGGTTAAATTATAACGTAGCAAAAGTAATTTCTGTATGATATAAATCGTTTTAGGTGTCATTTCCTTTACACAAACATTGTTAATATGATAAAATCACAAATCTATCGAACCAATCATTCCTATCAAATGTTCAAATTACATATAAATGTCTACAGTCCAGTATCAACGAATATAGTCCAGTACAGGTTTCTTAAAATAATTAGTAAATATGAAGTAATATTAATAATTTATTCATTCAGTTGCATTCATATTCAAATTCATTCGAAATAATTTCTTTTCATCTTTTATTTCACAGATCCCATTTGAAGAACATGGACGAGAAATGTCGGTTGAATCGGAAATGAAACAGAAAACTAGAAAGAAAACTGTTAAAGTTTGGCACGACGGCCGAGCGACGTTATAGCCGGGACCTAAAGTCATGTGAAGTGAACCAGGGACTCGGAATAAACTGTCATATCTAAAAGGCATATCGTGCTGCAATCTGACAAAACAAAGACATATCTATTTATTTTATGCTAGTCACCATTTTGTGATTATATAATAGTTAGCGTAAACTGTTTTGCTCAAAAAAATTATACGCTATAAGCATTTTATCAGATCAAGGTCAAGGATCGGGATATGTTGTAATTAACAAAGCTGGGAAAAGCAATAGCAAAGTCAAAGATATCAATAATGAAATACTACAGCATGTTCTTCCTAAGGAGGCGGACGTTGATTCTTAAAGCAGTGTTAGTACTGACGGCGCTATGGTTTATGGTCGCATTGCTGACTACGAATGGGGGATCGAGAAACGCGATTGGTGCCCAGCCGATAGAATATGAAGACCCTGAGGCAAAACCGTTGAAGATGGCAAAACCGACGTCTACGAAAAGGAAGAGCGAATCTTACGGCAACAATCTATCAGATGGTGAGTTAGAATAGGAAATAAATAAGCATGCTTCTTTGGTGTTGTGGCAGCTTAAATTTTTATTTTACGTAACAAAATTTAACTGTTAATAACAAACGAGATGGGTTTCAAGTAAATGTTACATTTAGTCGTAACATCTTAGTTTTTAAAGACAACAAAGATCATTTCTCTGAACCTAAAACGAAAAACTTTTATTATTTGTCGATTCTGTCAAACTTAAATCATGTAAGATATGAGCTTACCGTATTGCACATTTTATTTTGAATGAGTTACGATTCATAATTTTTTTTTTACACTTAGGTGAACCTCAGAGAAAGATATTAAATTCTCTGTGTATGTTGAATTATGATCGCACAGTTAAGATTAATCTGGTTCATAAAGTAAAATCAATAATGAAATATTTTCTAAGTTAATATAAATATTGCAATGTTTTTTTGTCAATCGGTTTCAATTTATAAATTATTTTTTAAGACTTTCGCGTTCCATTTTAAATGGTTATAAATTCTTTGCATGCAAATTGGTCGTCTTGATTTTATTTGTTGCTTTTATTAGATTTATGCATGACGATGTACGTTTGTCCATCACAGAGCGGCGTATCGATTGGATCGGTCGGCTTTCTGGGGATGAAGGTAATTTTAAAAACGCTTCAGTTAATTTTTATACTAGCTTTTATAGTCGATCGTAACGGTTTATTGGTGTAGGTTTTTTATGGAATGTTTAGTTTTAACCGGTAATGGTAATTTTGGCGTTTGATTCTAAAGTTGTATGGTGATGGAAACTACTATGTAATTTATTTTCATATGTAACAAATCTGGAGTATTTAAAAAAATTTCAATTTAAATAAAATTTCTAGTAAGTACATTACATTAGATTAGATGAATACATCAGCATTTGCATAAATGTGATTATTTTGTTTAAAGGTCCCTTTAGAAGTAGTATTATCATAATAAATTTGCCTAGCAGTCTAGGTAAATACATCTTTTATTAAAAACAAGTCATCGTTACAACAACTGGCACAGATTAAAACACCACACACCACAAATCGAATAGTAAAAAAATCTACCCGACAGATTAAAACAGTAGACCAATTATACAATTCTATATTTCTTTCAACATTCGTTTCAGTAGAGAAAATAACTCCTTAAATGAAACAGTTTGTTTTTGTGATAAAAAGTTTCAGCTCTTTACTATTTTAATCCATCTATCTGCCGAATATTTTCCGTGCACTTTCATCAAAAGCTGCATTTTACTCGTAGATCCTCCTCCAATTCGCTCCCGAGCATCCTAACAGCATTCCCACGGTCGCCTTTGAAAGGATGCTCAATACTAATAGGCAATATCCTGTAGGTCTAGGCGTTATAGCTGCCCCGGGTTCGGACAACGCACCCGGCGAACTGGGCAAACCGGTCGTTTTGCCCAAGAATATAAGCGAGGACGCGAAACTGGCAGTCTCCGAAGGATGGAAAAAGAACGCGTTCAACCAGTACGTGAGCGACCTTATATCGATAAGGAGGAAACTGCCCGACCCAAGAGATGAATGGTGAGGAACTTTAACATGATTCTTTTTTAAATTTAATAAAGGTTTTATACGTCAAGAAGTAGATGCACATGACCAGGTTGTAAATTTGAAGACGAATACTATATCTGCCATTGACAGACGTGATGTTAACACTTACTAATCACTATTTGGAATTAAAGCAACAGGCGTTAATCGGTTCCAAATAGTTCCGGATAACAGATCCGAAACAACATTTGTTAGGACACTTTGCAGGCCTATTTGGAGTCGACCATTGAGTTACCTTAGTTAAAGAATTGTTGATAGCAATAATATATTTTTAAGAACTTAGGTTCATGTACGGTTATTACTATTAAAAATGCAATCAAACAAAGAAAAGAAAAAAAAGAACATAACTTTTTATTTAGAGTCTATAAAAGTATAAATATGTACATCGAAGGGGATTCTTCTTTATTAGTTTATTTTAGTAGGTATCGTGCATTAAATATGCATTATCAAAACAAAATAAATATATTTAGCAAAGTGGTTTTATATAGGAGTATTTCAACTTGCTCTTATGTCACATATTTTTAACAAAAGAGGTGTAAGAAGCTTCTATCACCTTTAAAGGTTATTTGGTATTCAATAAAACTATGACAACAGTACTCCCTATCTATTTTGATGCTAACAATTACGTAGTAGGTACTAGAGTATTTTATCTGTTTTTCATAATACTACATCTCTGACCCGTAATATGAACGTAGCCCACAAATTTTTCTCTAGAGCATTAGTGAAACACCCGTCCCGGGTTAGCAAAAAAACTATACAAGGAAGACGAACGAACACTGTCATCTTTGTACTCTGTGCGATGAAAAAGAGCGATTTCAATCAGAGCTCGCGAGCTCAGAGAAACCGCCGGGCCCAAGGGACGAGTGCTAAGGAAATGAAATGATATAATGATACATTAGATTTGGCAACTCGATTGGAAGTAGCGCAAAAAATGTCCCGCGGGTCTTGCCCCGATTTGATCCGTACTATCGGAGATTAAGGGATGCAGGGTGTGTTATCGTAATGTAATGTTGTTGGCCTGTGTGAGTGGGATTTTAACCTCGTCTTCGTGAGAATAGATACACATTGTGAGTTAAAGATTATTCGAAATACATTTTTCTTCCTTGTCGCTAGTGAAACTAGCTGCCTTGAATTAGTCATAGTTTGTATATAAATATTCCTTATTTATATACAAACTATGACCTGGCCTGGCTGATTCGATGTTGTGTTAATTTAATTCAATCAACAATTCAAGTAGAATAGTTATGGTGATTAACGAACTATAATTTTAGCATTATTTCAATTGGGTTAAAAAGTGTATTTTAGTTTTATAACGATATTGTTACCACTAATATGTGGGGTAGGCTGGTAAAAAATGCCACTCGGCACTAAGTCTACTTTTTGATTTTTATATTTTTTTATAAAGTTACCTACGATAACTTGCGGTTAGCTCAGTTGGAAGAACAGCATGCGCGATACGTATAGGTCGTGGGTCCGCTATACGTATAGCTGAAATTTGTATGGTTCTTAAAAATATTAAAACTCTTCTTTTTTTGAAATACGTGTGCGTATCAGTTATAAAGTTTAAATAAATAAATATTGATGGTATTGGATTGTATCATGTGTTTTTGTCTGCTGGCCCTAGACTTTTCATTTTTTTAAGGCATACGTCCGATTAAAATGTTGTTTTGCTATCCATAAATAATAAATATTAATTTCAAGAGTATACTTGTTGTGTTATATATCGACGACCTCCGTGGCCGAGAGGCGAGCGTGCCGGATTTTGGCGTCGCGCCATCTCAGAGGTTCCGGGTTCGATCCCCGGTCGGGTCAATATGGGAAACGAACTTTTCTGTATTGTCTCGGGTCTGGGTGTTGTGGTACCGTCGTTGTTTCTTATTTCTGTAACACAAGTGCTTTAGCTACTTACCACAGAATCAGAGCAATGTATGTGATGTTGTTGATGTTGTCCAATATATATTGTTGATGAATTGTAAGCTAAAAGGTTTTCTTCATTTTTCAGGTGTAAACAACCGGGCCGCTACTTGAAAGACCTCCCACAGACGTCCGTAGTGATATGCTTCCACAACGAGGCGTGGTCGGTGTTGCTCAGGACAGTGCATTCGGTTCTGGACAGGTCCCCTGCACATCTGATTAAGGAGATCATACTCGTTGACGACTTTTCTGACATGCGTTAGTAGAACATTTTTGATTACCTCATATGCTATTTTTTTCACGCTTACCATTTTAATATTTTTCTTTTCTATGGTAAATACAAAATGTGCCCCTATAAAGAGGAAATTACTGGCTGCTTTTTTTATTGTTTCTAGTATTCTGGGTGATAGCCACTATCTAAAGAATATAAAATATCTTTATCCATGACAAAGTGAAATCATGATTCAATGCATTTGGTTCTATGGTCGAACATAGTATCTTTAGAGAAACGAGCATCGAAAATAATTATGTTTCCAAAAGGAAAAACTCTATTATCCTCTTTTGTTAAATTATGTAAATAACGCATAATACTGTTTGTAGCCAATATTTGGAGAAAGCATTGTTAATCTGGTTAAAATATCTTTCTTTTTTTTTGTGTGCACCGTTGGCTCTTAGCATATTATTAATATTTTGTATTGTGAAAACTCTCTTTCATATGATAATACTACAGCAGTTATATTTTGTTTATTTGAAGTAAACACAACACAATAGTAAAATAGCCCTGTCGTGTGAATCAAAGAAACTCTACCCAATGATTTATTTGTGTGTAGTGATAATCTTGAACGATCATTTGTGCTCCATCACTCCACCCTCACGAATTAATCCAACCGTCAAAGATGGCCATGGGGACATTTCCGGACAGATTACTATGTCTTATATCTTCTTTTATAGGCCATGACCCAAAACGATTGAAATAAATTCGGATGGGGAAATAAACTCCTAACACAGTGCGTGTTCACTGATATGTTTTTCCTGCCGTACTTAATTTTGTAGTTCATCAATAAAGTTAACTTTTTTACATCCTACACTTAATTATGTATCTTTTTATTCACATTGTCTACAAAAGTCCAAAAAGTCATTCTCTTCTTCTTCAAGCGACTTTTTGTCTCAACTCAACTCAAATTTCTACTCGATTTCAGATTCTGCAAATTCTATAATTATCTCGTAGTCGTAAAGTAAAGTAGTAGTAAATATCAATCCCGACCGAGTTTAACTTATTCGAACGCGTACTGCATAGACGTTTGCTACCTGCACTTATTTTTTCATACTCACCCGTTATTTGGGGGTGGTCATTGTCATTGGTATATATCACCTAACCTACCTTATTATTATCCTGCTAAAAGTATCTATAACCGCATTCTATTTATTTCACTGTTTGTTTTGTTTTACCGGCCGATTTCATTTGTATCTATTTGCAATTATTTTAATGTTAAAAAACGGGAAGTGATGGTTTTTTGCCAGAAAAAAATATAGATGTTAAAAAAAATCAGCTAACTATATATTAAACGTAATTTTATCTTAAACTGACGCCATTGCGTTAGGCTCGTATTTTAAAACGGCGCGTCCGTAAAGCCTTAACAACATTCCGTTATAAAAATTGACTCTATTGCAGCTCATCTGATGCAGCAACTGGACGACTACATGTCGTCTTTGCCCAAAGTGAGGATAGTGCGCGCACCACGCCGCGAGGGCCTCATCAGAGCCAGGCTTCTCGGTGCCCGGTATGTCACAGCCCCTGTCCTCACTTACCTGGACAGTCACTGCGAGTGCACCGAGGGTAAGTGATATACGATTACTCAGCTCAGTAATTTTATTATGGTGGACCGTGCATCTCAGGACATCTTTTGTTTCTTGAATCGCGTGTTTTTTGTTCAGGTCCACTGTTAAAATGGTATGTGGACAACAAATACAAGTTGAATTAATCGTTTTAATTGAGATTGACGGTGCAATATAGATAAACTAATGGATTTTTTAGCTATTCCGTTATGTAACATACAAGAATTGTATATATAAACCTTTATTTTGAGCCACTCTATCTATCTATTCAAGAAAACCCGCATTGAATTTGTTGTGTACTTAATAATCTAAGCGAAATTGTTTTATATTATTTAGTGATTTGTTGAAATTTAATTGAAAAGAAGCAACATTCATGATAATGTATCATTATTTAAATCATGGTTCCATCAATTTACAAATAATGTGTTTATTTCAGGATGGCTAGAGCCACTGCTGGACAGAATCGCACGCAATAAAACAACAGTGGTTTGCCCCGTGATCGATGTCCTCGACGATAACACCCTTGAGTATCATTACCGAGACTCATCATCTGTCAATGTAGGTGGGTTCGACTGGAACCTACAGTTCAATTGGCACCCTGTACCAGCGAGGGAGAGAGCGAGACACCAACATACAGCAGAGCCCGTCTGGTCTCCGACTATGGCTGGTGGCCTATTCGCTATAGACAAGGAATTCTTTGAAAAACTTGGAACCTATGATAGCGGTTTCGATATATGGGGTGGTGAAAATTTGGAACTCTCATTCAAGACCTGGATGTGTGGTGGAACTTTAGAAATTGTGCCATGTTCACACGTCGGGCACATATTCAGGAAACGCTCGCCTTACAAATGGAGAACTGGTGTAAATGTTTTGAAGAAAAACTCCGTACGTTTAGCGGAGGTAATATCACATTTTCTATCGATCGCGTATCTTTTCGTTCCGTATCAAAATATTTCCGATGTTTTCCAAAACGTTATCTTCCACAGGTATGGTTAGATGACTACGCGAAGTACTACTATCAGCGTGTAGGCAACGATAAAGGGGATTACGGTGACGTAACCGGCAGAAAAAATCTTAGGGAGAAACTGGGTTGCAAGTCGTTTGAGTGGTACTTGAAAAATATTTATCCTGAGCTCTTCATTCCGGGAGAATCGGTCGCGCACGGCGAGGTTCGTATAAACTTTTATGAAATCATTTTTATATTTTTGCTGGTAAATCTCTTGAACTTAAAAGATATTTTTAAATTTTTGAACAAACTTTTTTTTTTAATAAAATATTGCGATATTCCTATGAGTGCAAAATGTTACGTGTCCTTCTAAATTATTACTTGTACAGATCCGAAATGTGGCCTTCCAAAAGATATGTTTGGACTCCCCGACGCGCAAGTCAGATCATCATAAGCCAGTCGGCCTATACCCGTGTCACCGTCAAGGAGGAAATCAGGTCTTCTGTCGTTTACAATACGATCCAAAGCGGCAGTACCACTTTGTTGGAGTTTATGTGTCAGTTTGATCAGATCACTTTCTGCACTCTTTTAAATGCACGGTCAATCCAAGCACGTTCTAAGGCACATGCACACGGTCTTATTTTTTTTTTCATTATTATAAACAACATTAGGTACGAAACCAAGCGTTTGGAAAGCGTTTCTGCCTTGATGGGGAGTCTGAAGAAAATAGCCAAGAATATGTGCTCCTCTTCATACACAAATGTCACAGAGGTGGTGGCAGACAGGTACCATCGACTGGCGGAAAAGTTTGATATTGAAAAGCGTGTTACATAAAATAATGGATTCTTGCCACACCATGTTTAACTTATTCTGCTATGAGGAATAAGTGATTTATGTCAATTTGTTTTGTTTTTCATTTCCATTTTCACCTAAATTAATATTATCACTTGAATACCATTTTTATAATAGTCTCTTCTTTTTTGATTTTGTTGAGTAAAAATTGTTGTAATCAATATTTCGGATTCTTGTCATTAAATAAGGTTTTAATGTTTTCGTAATATGTTTTAAAAAGGAAGTTTCAAAATTGCCTTCATAAGAAATGATCATTGAATCGCACATGACGATTGCGTTTTCATGTCAAATGCTTGTTTAGAATTTATTTTAATTAATTTGTAACACAAATATTCAAGTGATAATGTTCCAAAAGCACGCTTGCTTGGGCTCGCCTTTTTAACTTATGGATGGCATCAGATCGCGAACCGATGGTCGGATATGTGCATCGACTCTGCTGCTGGGCCTGAAGAGATGAAGAAGCCGGTCAACGTGTGGCCTTGCCACGGCGAGTACGGGAACCAGGTTTGTCAAAGGCTGCCGTTATTGATTCATCTCCATACGCTTTGCTTACACTCTGTAGTTGGTTGATGGTGCTCATCGTTGTCGTTTTTGGTAAGTTTTGGGGGCTTTTTTACCACAATAGTAACATATTTACAGTGGAATCTGCGGATTTTGCAGACATCTCATAGTTTTATTAGGATAACCGATTTTACGACAAACTCACGGCATCTTTAAAAAAAGTATGCAAGTCGTTTTTACTTGATGACAAAAAGGTAAAAGGATTCGAAAATAGCTATGCAAATCGAATCCTTCCTCTTTGGTGCTCTAAATATGGGTAAAGACGTGACAAGACAAACATCGCGTTACAGAATATATCCTCCTGTACACTATACCAAAGGATCGTCTAGCATCTTTGGACTTTTAATTGACTTCATAAAATTCAGTGAAACTTACTGTGACTACGCTACTTTTGTGGTTGACAAAACAGTGATATCAAAATAACAATATTAAAATGCATAGTTCTGCAAAGCATACTTAGTACTAATAAGCGAAACATTCGCGTGTCTGACCTCTCTCATTCATTATTCGACACGCATATGTTTTGCATGATCCCTGTATAGCCGCTGCTGGTACTAATGCGATAAAATACTGTGACATCATTATAACAAAGGACGTTTTTTAAACAAACATTTTATTTGATAGTCGTGGAAATTTGTAAAACTTGAATACTTCAAATGGGTTATGTAACAAAAGTGATGAGATTAGTAAGGGATTTTCATTTTAAATTAGAAATGTGTGTAGTTCAATCATTTACTTTTCCAATTTGGTACTGCCGCCAGGATTTTAGTTTTAAAAGTTTAACATTATTATTATTTATAATATTTTTTAATAATAACACCTAATTTTCTTATATAATATGTATTTAAGTAACTGTAAGTACTCATTGTAAATATTGATTCTAATATTATTTACTTAATAACTGTTTAAATTAACATTTGAGTAGATTTTTCTATGAGTGTATTAAAGGGTTGGTTTTGGTCAGCAAATATTCAATATTTTAAATATATTGTATTAACATATATTATGTTGTATTGTCATTTTAGCGTTGCCATGAAGGATGCCATTGATATTTTTAGCGGCACATATAAAGTGTCCCCTTAAAACGAAATCGATAAAGGCCTCAAACACGTATCCACGATACTTAAGGCCGCCTGAGAGAGTTTCCAAGATTGAAAGGAACAAAGACATCGGCATCTCCTCGTGTGCGACGCGAAAATGAACGAGAAAACGGCTTGAATGTGTGTTCCCGTGTTTTCAGTACTGGATGTATTCGAAGAATGGCGAGATCAGGCGTGATGAGACCTGCCTGGACTACTCGGGGCACGATGTGGTGTTGTACCCATGCCACGGTGCTAAAGGGAATCAGCTATGGTTGTACGACCCTAATGTGAGTATATTAATTATTCGACCTTTATTCGTACCCATAGAAGAAACTTCTGGGAATTCTTACTCAAAGAAATAGGCAAATACAGGATGGCTTGTGATCGTTTGAATAAAAAAATAATATCTTACTACTGAGTTACATTAACTGAAGATCTTTTTATCAATTTCGCAACTGATCTACATAAGGTATTCTATGTCTGTGGTGAAGCAATAGTGATTTTTGTATGTTAAATAATAGAGGAAAAAATTCCTACGTCGCGAAGGTGTCTATATTCCTTTTATAAGTATGTAATGAAATTTGGCGAACAATTAGGTACATAATTTTGTTCCTTATAACTTAAATCAATGTTATTAAGGTTAAGATTTAACTATTTTTTATTTGGTAATATTTGCTATTTCATACCAAAATAACCGTACCATAAGTAATGTCATGTACTTGCAAAGGCTCAGGGTAGTTAGGGTACTTTAGTTCACTTTCTTTTATGATCCGAAAAGGAATATACATTTTGGTACTTTCAAAATTTATGAGATCTTTACATCTATGTAAGCTCACAAATCTGCAACAAATTTGGTCTCAAAGATGTCCTCGCAAAGACTACTGACTAGTTTGTGGACAACTTTCATATAACGTAATAAACTAAAAATTATTTCCCATCAGACGAAGCTGCTCAAACACGGTTCGAGCGAGAAATGCATGGCGATAAACAGATCGAAAGACAAGATAGTGATGGAGACGTGCAATGAGGCGGAGAGCCGGCAGATGTGGAACATGGAGAACTTCAACCCGGACAGACTGACTCCAGAACTGATGGCCGAGTAGCCAGAGGCCTACGACGAGGTCCTGTTCATATAAAACGAGACACGGACTCGTTTAAAATTGTGAAACGTGATGTTACTGAGTGTAGTGATGCCGTTTCCGCGACCACAGCCAATCATGATGAGTGACTCACTAGTGAGTGCGTCAATTTCTAGCAATTTTTTTTAAAACATGAGGCCATTTTAAGATAAGAATGTTAATTGATGACTTAGATAACGGAGGTAATTATAAAACAGCTTGTGTGAGTAGTTCAAATGGGTGTAGATGCAACGTTTCTTAATTGGTGATCACTTGTTAACCCCGGAAGGGCCTAAGCTTACGAGAACTGATGTATAATTATAATGCCAATTGTTTTATGGGTGTTTCTATAAGCTTCATTATTTTTAATTCACTGCATTCCGTTTAAGACTACTTCCAATTAAGTAGTTTTAAATTTCAATAAAAATGTAAATTGTCTATTAAACTGTTATATTTATTTTACGGATGCCTTTTAGTTAACTTTAGCCACTTATATCATTAAGTAAATTACTTGGTTTGATTTGTTTGTTTTTGTATTAAAGTTATCTTCAAATAACTTTATATTTATAGCTCAATTATTGTTATTTGAAAATTCTAGTTACTTCAAATTTTAAAGACTTATTTATTTGAATTTGACGTTTATAAATGTGTATTTTATTTTGTTCTTATTTGATGACTACGAATTTTATTAATTTTAATTGATTATTATTTTATTTATAAATACAAATCTTAATAATATTATGATGATCCTATTTTTAAAGTATCAATGTACATCACGTAATAGTATTTTTTGTGAAGTATTAATACATCAAATTAAATGAAACCCTTTAGTAAAAAACATACATCTACTTTGTACATATCCAACTGTAATCTTAAACATTATCGGTAACTTTTATAGTATATTTATTACTATTATAATAATGATATCATTGCGGTGGATGAAGACTTTAGCTTTTACAAAATCATTGTGATTTATTTAATTATAATATAAAATAGTCATTCGGACATAGGTTTTTAGGAAATTAAAATAGAGAAATGAATGTAAATTTATAAATAGCTAGCGATAAAAATATAAATTTCAGTTCTTAGGACTACGTTAAGTAAATATTTTTGTAAAACTCGTAAAATCTCCGAGTGAGTTCTTTTTTCTAATAATTACTCTACCGTTAATGGGATAGAAAATTTTTTAACAACGACTGACTTGCTAGCTAAAATCATGATATGTGGATAATTTTCACAATCAATTATCACCAAACATCACTTCATCAGAAACTTTAAATTGTTAACTTTTCAGTTCTAACTGTCATTTTATCATCATCTGTCATTTTTATTCTAATTAATAGTAAAATAAAAATATCAATTTTAAAAAATAATTATTTCTGAAAGTCGTTACAAAGTTACAGTTTTAAAATGAAGTATGATATATTACTAATTTCGTGTTTTTGATAGACGCGAAATTTGATTCGAATCTAAATAACAATATTAGCTGTATGAAGATTCATTAATTTAAATTGTAACTCATAACATTCCATGATGTGATTCAAAATTTAAGTATAAGGTACGAAGTGTTTGCTGTTAGAATTTAATTAAGTTGATTTTTATTTTCCTTTTATAGATTGGCTATTAAGTTAAAAATATAAATATATGTTTTTTAATTATAATCATACTTCGATCCCCGTAATAAATTTTCCAGAATTTACATTAAAATTATATTTAATTTGTTTTTTTCATAGACTGCTCATAATATTATTACTTTTTACATTTTTGAAAGAAACTTAATCTTCAGACAACGTGCCAGTATTTACCAGTATACTTATTTACTATATTAAACTACATAAAGACTAACTTTTCATTTATAATGTTTTACCAATACTGCCATTACGTCTTCCTGGAGGAAAAACTTACAATACATTTTTGTTATTTGTTAAAAGAATAATACTTATATGTAAAAGAGATAATAAAGAGTGGATTTTTTTAAAATACTTTAAAATTTTATTGGTCACCATGCTTGCCCAAGCCACCGTTCTCACGTTTTAGTTGTAGATTTAATTTCAATTTCAAGAAAAATGTTTATGAAATACGTTTATGAATACTGAAAATCGTTGTGATTTTTTTTTATCAATTAATAATGATAATAAAAAAAATTGGTTCTAAATTTTATTGTGCTCATTCTAGTGTAAGAAATAAAAAAATATATAAATAAGTTTTAATTGCAGTGTCAGTCGATTACCAAAGCCTAGCAGCTGCATCACATTGATGATTGATTTGTGATAATTAAGGTATCCTCTCTTGGAGCAAACGTTTGTAATGTAACAGATCCGACGATATTATCTAATTTTGGGTGATCAGGCGCATCATACCGCTGCCTGGGGGAAAGGCAGTAGCGGGAGGGAATTCCCCGCTCTAACTTAAAACTAAATATACTCCAGTATATCTCGTCGCCTTTTGATGGTGCAGCCATTTATAAATTTTGGCGAGCCCTTGTTTAATCACTGGTAAGACATCTCTCAAACATGCTATATCTTATTAATGTATGTAATTATCAGCTAGCTTTCGGTTTTCGACTTATACGCGCTTATACATTTCATCATAACTAAACCTAATCAATCGTTGTATCAGGTAACCTAGTATATTATAGAAGTGACTATGAAAATACTTGAAAAAGCGAAGACATGTTTTTGTTGCTTAGTATCAATGGGGTGGGCTTTGCTGAGATCTGTCATCATAATTCGTATATTATAAAATGATAATTGTAATAAGGATTATAATATTCTAATAGATATTCTTTCTTGTTCAAAAAAAATCAATTTTGTTTATTTTTATCGTAATTTTACGATTAGTTCCTTTATTAAATGGAGTTACTTTTGCATTTGAACTGTAAATATGTTTTAGATTTCTTTCATGACTAGGTACTTGATGTTTTATAGCGATCAGCTTTATAACAATCCATCTCAAAATGTAGATATCCAAGAATCTTCGATATTTGCTAATAATTTTTCGATTAAGGCATGATGTGAGATTTGTTAAAGTTTCAGTCTATTATACATAGGTTCGTTTCCAATTTTTTTATTTAAACGCAAATAAATCTTTTATTGGCAAATATCAGAAAAAGCTGATCGTTTGATATTGAAATGTCTTGAATTAAAATAATTTTAGTATTAATACTTGTATAGAATTTGTAGTTAATATATCGTCTCGATGTAGGATGTTATAAATGTGCCTTATATCATTACGTAGGTAATTATTATATATTTGAATGTTGAAATTTCTGTATATATCGCGGTGTCTCCATTGTAATATATATAGTATGATAGCGTAATGTTAGACGGCGATAAAGTATAGTATTTGTAAAATAAAGCATTATGTTGGATTTGTAAATGGATTTTATTATTTGGAACCTACCTGCCATCTATTAAAAGAAACAAACAAAGACATTTATTGATCGTTATTACACAGATACATACAAAAAAAGGGTTAAAACAATTACATTTTGAGAAAATGTGGTCAATAGGTGCCTGCCTCATCATAAGCTACAGTAGTAGATATGGTATTACATACCTACGATACCACTGCAACGCTGGTCTTCTATCTATTGGTATGCTATTGTCTCACATAAGCGCAAGTGATGCAAGCCATATCATATTTTATTATAAAAAATCAAGTCGGCGGTGAGCCCGGGTGTCTATCGTACGACTTACCCATCTCCGGTGGGTACCCGAAATACTAGTGATATAAAAACGGCAGAGCCTTACAATTTAAAGTTCGAAATCAAAAACAAGCACAAACCTAGCACGGCACGTCCCAAAACGAAGGACGGATATCTCCGTGCCTAAAAACTGTTCGAATTTTCGACGTCAAAAGTCCATCCGCTCGGTAATCCCTAGTACCTACAGAGACGGATAACAAAAATCAAACTAAGAGCACGTGTGGAGCTGTTCTCTAGCCCCGTATTTTTATAGCCATGATTGTAATATATATAGGTATATTGTATTAATATCACACAGGATAAAAAAACAATGGTTCTATTTAATCGGTCAGATTTTTTCAAGTTTGATTGTATTGACATCACACAGATTTGAACAATGATTATATTTAATCCGTTAGTTAAATTTCCAAATTATAATAAAAATGTATTTTTGCTTTAACAAATAAATATAAATGGATAAAAAACTGCGCATCAAAGTTCAGAAGGGGAACTCGTACTTATTAACGTTTACTTATTCACTAAAACTGTGCGAATATCGGAGTTGAGATAAATTTAACACAATTTATAGTATTTGATTATTGTCAACATGATAAAATAAAAATAAGTGACTTCTTGCTTTTGGTAATCTAACTATTTTACTGAACATATTTTTTTAGCGCCGATTTTAGAAAATATATCTCGCTTATCGCCTGTCATGAATTGCATAGCAAAAATGCATATTGACAACAGGTCAGTAAACGCCTTTTATCTTTCATACCCAAAACGTGCAAAAAAGTAAAGGCTTTTCGTGTTCAACTTATTTAAATAACGTTCTTAAAATAAAAACATCATTTCTTTTTATTAGCATGCGATAATCACTCGAATTGAATATCTTTAGGATTATTTACGAAGCACTGTTAAGTAGGTACATAGTATGTACGAAGCACTGTTAAGTAGGTACATAGTGTGTAGTACCTACATACCTACTAACAAAGAAAACAACACATCCAACACACCACACAACATCCAAGAAAAATACCTAATATCAGTTTTACTTATACGACCAGGCTTGCCAGGTGTTCGGTATTTTACCGAACCGTTCGGTATTTTAGCACTGTGTTCGGTGTTCGGTATAACAAAAATTCCGAAGTATGGGCGGTTCGGTATTTTTTTTTTTTCAGATTAATTTTACGCAATCGACAATCGATGTTGCCGCTTCGTACACGCGCTCATTGCTGGAAGCGTGCATGAGTGAGAAAAAACATAGTTTTTAAAAGTTAGGTTAGCAGGTTCGTTCTTTGTATTTAAAGTTAATAATATAAATAAATTATTAAAACTTGTTTTTTTTTGCTCTCTGTTCGATATTTTATCGAAAAAAATCTGGCAACCCTGTATTACGACACAAGCGGCCTGTCTCGGCGCCGTACTCGTACTCCAACCAGTATTTCCTGAGATCAGTGCGTTCAAATTGGTATATAATATAAGCCACCCTATAAATCGCTTTAATTTGTACCTACATTACAGATCATATTTTATTAAAAAAACGTATCTACCTACTTTATAAAAATAATGTGAAGCTGTGGCTTAGCTTCAAAAACCCTTTGAATTATTTTTGAGATGTTTTAAACTATCAATTATAAATGATCTGAATCTTCATATAGATAGCTACTTTCAGACTTATACAGTAGTGTTTCTGCACACAAAAGGTTGGTGTATCGTGCATTAATCAAAGTAACGACGGTCAGAGGCAGAAGAACAAGAAAAATCTACAAAACAAAAAGTTCCACCCCAACCAAAAGTGACCGGGCACTTTCGTCCAACGCATCCAAAATATAGTTGTTTTGTCATTCAAAGGTCCAATCATAAATTCTGAAGCGCCTAAACAAAAAGTCGTAACGTCGAAACGTGTGTCGGTCGTTTGTCGCCGACAAAAGTTTTAATGTCGGGCTCGATGTTGCGAGGATATCGCAAATGGGCGACATTTTAAGGCCAAGCAACTAGATTTGAATTTATCTTGTTTAGTTCTCTATAGCCAGTGCTAATGGACGATAATCGCGTTTGTAACGCCAACTTAACCGAACCGAACCGAAGGATCTCTGTGAGATTGTGTTATTTGCTGATGACACTTCTCTCATCTTCAAAGTTGATAGATGTAAAGAATCATTTGAAGATGTAAATAGTTCTCTCTCACAAGTGCTACATTGGTTCACGAATAATAATCTCCTGCTTAACACTAAGAAAACGAAATGTGTCAAATTTACAATGCCGAATGTTAAAAAAGTCAACATCAAATTGTCTATGAATGGTGAACCTATTGAAATAATTCATTCTACAGTATTTCTCGGCATCACATTAGACTCTAAATTACAATAGGGACCCCATATTGTTGCCCTGGCAGGAAGGCTTAGTTCAGCTGCATACGCTGTAAGAAAAATTTGTAATTTGACTGATATTGAGACGGCAAGACTGGTTTATTTCAGTTACTTCCATATGTTATGTCATATGGTCTCCTATTGTGGGGAACAGCTGCTGACATTCAGACTATTTTTGTTTTACAGAAGAGGGCTATCCGCGCCATATATGGTCTTAAATCACGGGATTCTCTCAGACTTATTTAAAGAAATTAACATACTTACCGTTGCATCTCAATACATTTTTGATTGTATTATGTATGTACGCAAAAATTATAATCTACTTTTAAAAAAATCTGACTTCCATAACTTTAACACTAGAAATAAACACAAGCTTGCTGTTCCATATCTAAGACTACATAAGAAAAGTAATTCCGTTGTGGGTTTAAGTGTTAAATTATTTAACAAGTTACCTAAAAATGTTATCCAGCTGCCCATTCATAGATTTAAGTCTCAAGTTAAAAATTGTTTAATAAAAAAGGGCTACTACAAAATTGATGATTATTTAAATGACAGAAATGTATGGGTCTAGAATAACTTAATTCTTTGAAATCTTACTATAGCTTTGTATACTTTATTTAAGTACCTAGTTTAAGGACACATTGTTATATTTGAAAAGAGTAAGTGTCGAGTTTCTTGCCGGTTCTTCTCGACATGATCAACATTCCGAACACGGCGGTAGAATACTTTATTTGTACTGACTATTCATAAGTGCTTTTGTAAAGCTTACATGAATAAAGATATTTTCGATTCTAACCATAACCAACTTAAGGAACTGAACAATTAGACGTTAAAAAGTTTTTAGTGTGGCTTTGTATGCTGTTACATTAATGCCTCGTTCCAATATTTGAAAAACAATCCGTTCTATTAACGGATAGTAATAAACTAATCGAACGTCGCTTCGCCACCTCTCGGCTACGGATTGTCATGTAAGTCTTTTTATTAATATATCTACCTACCTATAATGACGTATGAATACATAGATCACTGATGTCGGCCTAGGTACCTAAATCAGTCTACATTGATTCAATATGGATATTTATGCTTAACGGAAAAAGTTTGCCACAGATTGAAATAAAAGTTTGAAACAATATTTTTTGCAAATAAATATGATCTTATTTATTTTAAAACTTCAAATAGGTGGTGGTGGTGTTAGAGCAGGTTCCAGAATTAATCTTAAGGGCCTACAATTTCCCACGATCAAAATTATGAAAACGTAAGAATGTATTTGTGAAAATGTGTAAAAAGTATTAAATTATCTTCCAGTAAAATAAAACCAAAGGGCAAAACGAGGCAAGGAAGTTTTTGAGAAATTTGAGATTACCTACCTTTACCTACACATACCTACATCACAAGTACATACCTAAAAATATATGGTTAGGAAAGGACAAGCAAACGCTCAAAATTACTAACAGGAAAAATACGTCACATGTTCTTGAAAACATTTCTGAGCAGATCCTACATTTCCTACGCGTGCTTTTAAATTAATGAACACAATTCTCGGTGGCTTGTTTCACTCGTTTTTCATCTGCGGAATCCACTTTTATCAGCTTTGAATACGAAATGTATTAATTTGTAATACCTATTACCACGCCGACTACAATTTGTAAGGAAATTACTAAATTGGTTCGTAAAATAGAATTGTGTAACGCTAAACTAAGTTAATTGTACAATAATTGTTGTTTTGTTGTTAGATAATTAGGAGCTTGGTTTGATTAGCTGAACAATATTCCAGAAATAAATATTCGAGTTAGTTCTGATAACAATATTTTGTCTATTTTAATTATGGGTTGAATATAATGAATTTATAATTCTTAATTTAAACCTAGTTGCTATTTTTCTCATCTTGCATTTTTTGAACACTGATTACAAATTCTAGGTTATATATTGGCTTTATTTCATTCTAAGTCAGTTACGCAAAGGTGCATTTCCATCATTAAAAATATTATACCTTCTAAAATTACAATTCGATCATATTTCTTAACCAATAATATTAGACAACTTTACATAATGTATAATTGCTAATTTAGATTGCAATGACTCTTAGTAATTGCTTGCTGTTCATTTCTTTTACTGTCGAGGGTTAAAGAACAACGTTGCAAATAGTTAGGTTAGGTTATTCCAAAATAAATAGCTCAATGCTCATCATAACGAATATTTGTCCCGGAATTCGAAAGAAACCATGTTTTTTACGTCAAGAAGGTTCACAATCTTTTAATGCGCTGCCATACTAATATTAAAACAGGCGTGCACATAAAAAAAGACAAGACATGTTAATCGTGTTAATACATAAATCGACTAGACTTCAGCAATTTTCCCTTTGTATTTAATTAGTAAAACATATTTTAACCACGTTTTGTTATCAATGAGTTAAAAATCATTTAATAAACAGTTAAATTACACCAAATTAATTAGATAATCATTATGATTCCTTCTATGACTTGGCTAACACAATATGGAAACTTTATTCTTGCTAAGGTGACAGAAACATAGGTACCTACATTATATAAATCAAGCTGCTTCAGGTGTTTTTATTTACGCCTATTTTTTTTAAATATCTTGTCTTTTAAAACCTACCTTAGACCTTCACGATTACCTATATCAAAACTATAATTAATTTGCTAAATCGGTCTGACCGTTTTTCATTTTTAGTGAGACTAACGAACCATGATTGATTTTTATTAATTTAATAAACTAGCAGCAAGCCGCGACTTCGCACGCCTACTATTTTTCACATATTCCGCTGATTAAAAACATTCGATAAATGGATAGTCCAACACAGAAATATGTTTTTAATTCGAACCAGTAGTGTCTGAGCGCAATTAAACAAACGAGCAAACTCTTCTCTTCTTCTATAATGAATATTATAAAGAAGATTTGTAAATATATGATAGGACTGCTCTTGACGTCAATCTGGACGCTTGGTCAAGATGGCCGTTTTGATAATAATTCCACATGGCACCAGTAATATTCGATGAGAGATACGAGCGTCGGAGTTTTGTTGGTTGGCTTTTTCGGTCTGGAATATCCCACACACGCCACTGGCAGCGGTCTGGTGTGCCAATGCACATCCGCCCCTTAAAACCAAAAAGGTCAAGATGACCTCAACTATGGAACGAACTTCCTTCGTAGATACATTTTCGCTCTCATTTTAAAGTAAAAGATATTTTTAACAAAATCAAGCTAAAGATAAAAGAGCAAGTACCTACTAGCGTAAGTAAAGTTCCAGCGATTTCCAATTTTCCATTGCGAGCAATGATCGAGCAGTCCATATCTGGAAACTTTTCAATCGGCGCTGATTCCACTTTGTTCAGTAGACCGTGACTGGAATTAAACCGTCTTTGAATTTTCGCGCGATTTGACAGATCTGAACTGGTCTTCCATTGAAGTTTACCTATTGGTCTTTTATTGTTTGCATGGGATTATTTTTTTTGGCTTTTATGTACTATAACAATACTTAAAACCAATTTATTAGTCCGCTTAGTCAAACTGGAAATTACATGATGATTTTTAGGGTTCCGTAGGCGAATGGTAAAAAACGGAACCCTTAAGGATTCGTCATGTCTCTTCGTATGCTGTGGAAAATTGGCAAGTAAATGTATTCGGTGAACCGCATTAAAATTTTCATACAAAAATAGAAAAAAAGGACAAGAAATTTTTGCGGTTCCCCATACTTAGAACTGAAACTAAATTTTAAAAAAACCCACACCGCACGTATGGGGTGTGGGGTATTTATGGATAGGTCTTCAAAAATGGTATTGAGGTTTCTAATCTATTTTTTTTTCTAAACTGAATAGTTTGCGCAAAAGATGCTTGCTTGACACATTGAGAGAGTCTGTTTAGGCTTAATATCAGTCTGTTGTGACCAATAAATTGATAGATCAAATTAAAACTTTTTTCGGTGAAAACGATTGATGAAAGCTAGAACTGCATTTTACAAGTCCCGTTCAGATATGGAATCCAATTGGGTTGGACAAAACGAATTTTGCTTGAACAACGTCGGCAGCGAAGCAAGAATTTTAAGATTAAATCTTACACTGGTATGAGTCCTGGAGGATTTCTCGTTTGGAGAATCTCATTATTGTCTATTAAACTTCACATTTTATGCGACTGGAATAATTTAAGTAGTTGGAATTTTACGCTCTATTATTTCAGACTGCTAGATTTAAAATTGGAAATTATGACTAGTATACATGTAGGTAAGAGTACTATCAGGACAGGCTGAGAGTATCAAGACAGCTCATGTAGACCTAAGCCAATTTAGTCTCCATTGAGGTCAATGCAAGTACATAACTACTTCTACTATGAATTAGGATGAAATATGTGATCAGGGTTCGTTTGATGTGTAAGTTAGACGTCTTTCGTTTTTTCGTTGCGCTTTTGGTAGTAAGCTTATGTATGTACAGTTTGTGTCACATTTTCAAAATTCGAAATCATATCGGAACATCCCATAACAGTGATCCAGTTTAGGTTACAGGTATTAGATATTACAAGTAGGTAATATAAGATATTCAGATTTTGGATATGGAGGTAGTTAGGATGTATTTGACATAGTTTTATTCACAGTTACCGAGCTTCATAATACTTCTGATTTGTGGTTTGATATCTAGTAGGCTTTTAAAAGAGGTAGGCCATAGCGATTTATCGCTCGAACTGGAGCAGTCCGACTGGTGAAATACCTGCACGTTACAGAAGACCGCAGCCAAATAACAATCACTTCTGTGTTGTTGTGTTACAGCGTGTGAGTAAGGTTTCCAGAGCTCCTGGGGGGTGCTACATTAGTAGTAGAGGTCAAGCCTTCAAGATTCAAAGGGCGACAAGTACAGTAACAGATTTATTAAGCTGTACTTGTCACACTTAAGCTAGGACCTCATTACCACTTAACATCAGGTGGGATGAGGTCAATCTGGAAGTGCAAAATAAAAAAAATAAAAAAATAAGGCCAGCAAAATTATTACCGCAAAACGTAATTCGCTTGTTTATTCAAAACTTTCCGAACTACGAATCTCGAATTAGCTTAGAGACCAAACCTGAATGTTTAAGCATCCTCGGCTCTCCTGTTTCCCATTCAAAACGTGCCGGAACAAAACGAATAAAACTTAGTCCGTCTATCCGGACCAAACGAAAGAACTGTCTAGCAGACAAGTCAGAATACACTAATCAACATTCCTGTATTCCATAATCCCGACAGAGCGACAAACGCGCGCAGAATAACTAAGGCCAGACGAACTTGTAATTTTGCTTCGATTCGGAAACTTTTGGGTTTACGAGTATTTTGGTGGTGTTCCAATAGTCATTGAATACAGAAACTTTTTCATTTACGCTCTTGGACGCAGACTGAATAATATATGAACGGAGGCCGCACTCTGGCGGTTGGAGAATCCTTTCGGCTTTAAGGATTTTTTAAGCTTTCCAACTGAATTAATGACATCTTACCCCACGGGAGTTGAGGGATTTGAGTAAAAATAAATTTGTTGACTGCTTTTGAAGCCTTATCTAGAATTTTGATTGCATTGTTAAGAAAGCGGTGAGTTGGAAACAAAATTATAATTTGTAATTTTTAGGGCTCCGTAGGAATTGACAGGCAAACGTTTTCTTCCAGACTGGGATCAAAAGTTTTGTAGATGCATGACCTAAAAATGTCACCGGAAAAATAAGGCATAAAATTAATTTACGCCTCCATTGAGTTTCATTCTAATTTTTAATTTGATGTTAATGTACAACAACAACTTCACAAGACAACAAGATCTTTTTGCTATATTTACATGATGGCACGGAGGCTTATAATTTGTATTCGTATTTTTCATGAAACTATATATATTTTTTTAAAATAGATATTCGAAGCTACGACCTTCCTTCACTATTCACAAACATCAGAAACGTTTCTTATACGAAAAGTCTACGCTTTGAGACTGTCTGATCGTAAAGGTTACGAAAAAAAAAGCACATTATTCGAATTCGCTTCCCACCTTTAAATAAAGTGACTTTACCTGAGGGATTTAAAGTACCCACAAAGTGACTGAATGTATTATACGTTTGAACAATTATTTAGAAGAATCTATCCAATCTTTATCTGTATAACTGGCTTTGTAGGTTGATATGTTGGTTGCAGTGTGAACCTACTAAAGGTCCTGGGTAAAAATTCAAATACAGAGATTGATCTTAAGATATCTTAAAATAAGATTTTTTTTTAAATGAAGGTATTTTTTTAAGATACGAAACATGGTTAGTAATGAGTCGTCTTGTTTATCTTTTTGCTTCAATGGCAAAATTGGAAAAATTTTACAATAAGTATGCAAAAAACCCAGTTTTAGCCCAAAAATATTGTTGATAAGATTTATTATTAATATTTTTTAACTACAAAATTAAAAAAAATGTGTTTTAAAAGTACTAAGTAGATCGTTTAAAAATAAACGTAGGTAGTATGCTACATTATAGCTACCTGAAATGAAAAAAATATATTTTCCAAAAAGGCTAAGTGAGAGAAACTGCCAGCGAAAGCAAGAAAAAAAATATACTTTCAACTTTTGAAAGACACTTGAAGAGAAAAGTAATCTACCGCTTACATCCAATCCTTAGATCTTTGATCCAAAGTGATAACTAGCAATTCAGAAAGGGCTTTCTTTCAAAACCTAGGCTATCCCTCGTTTCCAGAAAATTGATTGCATCATTAATATTGCTGGGATGCAGACCAATATATCAAAGCAGTGACAATTCAATCTAATTTAATGTATACTTATGTTGAATTTATGGCCGCAATCAATATCATTTGATGACAGGTTTGCGAGCTACATGCCGCGGCGTTTTCATAAATTAATTAGCAGTAAGTTCGTTAGTCAGTTGTTGGTCGTTTATAGATAGACAGATAAATGTACTTTATTGCACAAAACTTTGCAAAAATCTGTTTTACAGAAAAATTATAGTACAAATTAGGAGGTTTTATCGCTCTTCTAACCAACCTTCAAAGATAGGTAGAGGAAACAGGAGGTCTACTCTCAAAAACGAACGAAACGGATCCGACAACGGATAGCAATTTTTAATTCTCATAGACGCAACCAATTCACTTCGAATGCGACTAAAGCGTTTAAAAAAAACACAATATTATTTATGCAAATCATTAACCACGCCTTAACTCCCGAACTTTTGATAAATGATCAAAAACGAATCCTTTCGTATGTTCGTTTCGTTTTTGAGAGTAGACATGACGTCACGCATCAAAAATACACAAAAGTTTTTATTTTATAAGTTGTATTTGTAGTTTCAAAACATATTAAAAATACATAAACTTATAGATACCAACATATAAAAACACATGTATATAAATTGTATTTGATTACCATACACAAGTAAATTTACGTAACAGTAATTAAAATAATTTAGTTGTTACGAGCTATTAGTATGAACGTAGTTTATGTTTCATATGATTATTAAAAAAGCTTTCACATATCGTTTTTGAATGCCATGATTTACCGAAATTTCATGTTTTATAAAACAATTACTATCTGGTCTTTAAACACTGGTTTGTAAACAAATGTTGAATTGTACCTTTGAAAAAAAGTGCAAATAACTTTACCTTCAAGCTAACCTTTCTAAAAATTAAGCTTTTTGAAAGTCTACTACAAAAGTCAAGATAATAAATAAAACGTGAGTATTTTTCTGTCAGCAGTAGATACTTCACTTCGTTCGATGAATAAGACATGACTTGCGTGCCTTTATTTGACCGACTCCGAATAAGTGAATTTGAAAATAAGTGCCCACCGCAATAACGGTTGAGCTTGAAAAGGTTACGTCGTTTATATCTTCGAATTGTTTCTTTTGACACAACTTGCCTCCTTTAATATTTCGCTTTGTGGTAATGACAACAAAACAGTTTATTTATGGAAATGAAAAAACACATAACCTGAAGGAACGGTTCAAATAAAAGAAACTTTAAAAGAGGCAGGGCAAAGCGATTTATCGCTCGAACTGGAGCAGCCCGACTGGTGAAATACCTCCACCTTACAGAAGACCGCAACCAAATAACAATCACTACGGTGTTGTTGTGTTCCTGCATGTGAGTAAGGTTTCCAGAGCTCTTGGGGGGTGCTACATTAGTAACAGGGGTCAAGCCTTCAAGGTAAGGGCGACAAGTCTAGTAACAGTTTTACTATGCTTTACTTTTCACCCTTAAGCTAGGAACTCATTACCTCTTAACATCAGATGGGATGAGATAATCTTTAAGTGCGTTATAAAAAAAAAAAAAAAATTCTACCACTCACACAATTTCAACTTGAGTGTTATGTAATAGTGATAAATATCAGTTCTCTATTAAAAAATGCTTGCCTAACCTAATACTGAAATAATGAGCTGTTATTTCCCTATCTGTAAACTTTATTTTTTTTTAAAGCAATGTTTACACTTTCGAGTCAGGGATGTTGACTGGATAATTAATTAAGATACTTCTGAACACCAACTAAAGCACGATTCCTTCATTTATCTTCTTTTCATTATATGAAGATAGCCTACTGTATATATCATAATTTGACTTGTCAACACACTTTAATAGTTTCGGAGCATTAAAAATAGCATTTGAAAAATCAAAATGGCCAATATAAAATAAAATCCAATTTTACTGTGTAGATACGTTAAAATTATGCTTGGTGGTAATTTACATTCGGATTTCAAACAATTGGATAAATAGATATCAAATTGACACTCTCATTTTCTTTTGCATTCATAGTTAATCGCTAATGGATATCAAATCGCCCCATCGAATCAACATACTATTGTCCAAAGGTACACAAAGCTTAGACAAAAATCACAATCTATCTGTCTCTTCAGTCTGGAAGATCGAATTAAACGACCACAACACGATGACATGCATGAGGAGAATTTTTATAGTCAAGTCATAAATAAAATAAGCACATAGCAAGAATCGGTATGTTTATTACTTATCGATATATCAATTATTGGGATATGTTTCCATTATTTCGTCTGGTACTCATAGTACAAGGGAAAACCTTAGTTTGAGACCAGGTGATTGGTGTGATTGTCTGGCGCATTTATTATTATTTATTATTTATTATTTAATGTTTGTTGAATGTTTAGCAAATACTTAATAATGTACGATACTCCAAAAATGCAGTTTAATAATTCCCATTAGCGTTTTGACGTATATTTTTGTCATCACCAATATTTAATGGTTAGATACATACATAGCTGGGCACCGTTAATCAAATAGTTAACTTCGTTAATCGTTAATCCGTTACTAAAAACGTTAGCTTCGTTAAACGTTAAAGCGTTACATTTCAGACGAATTAACGCAAGTTAACGTTAATCGTTAATCCGTTAAAATATAATCAAAATTGATGGATAAATGGTCATGGATTCTCACCAGGACCTGGAATCTGATTCCATGTCTTCCATGATAGGGTTTTGATTACTGCACTGCACAGTACACTTTTTCAATTCACCTAATATTACCTACACACTTCCTTATCCACACGCAAATGATGACTGACAGTAATTTAGGGAGCGTTCAAGTATTACGTAACGCAATTGCGGGGGGAGGTTACGTTAAGGGGTGGAGAGTCAAAAAATCTTCAAATATTACGTTACGTAAGGGGGACCAATGCAATATCGAATAAAAAACATCGAACGAAAATATGGAATACTTGCTGTTAGTTCTTAGATAGTTAGACTTAGTTCGCGTGGACTACATCCATTCATGGTCGGTTTTACCCTTAAAAAGTAGTATTTATTTTAATCCAAGTTTCGAGCTATATTGGTGCCAAATTTCATATCTCTTACTTAAAAATAAACATTTTTCCGTATAAACTTTCAAATGTGGTATTACCCCCATCTCCACCCTTTTTTTGACAAAAAATAGCCTATGTCCCTTCTTGGGGCTCAACGTATACACTTAATACCAAATTTCATAAAAATCGGTTGAGAGATTTAAGCGGGAAAGCGTAACAGACAGACAGAGTTACTTTCGCATTTATAATATTAGTAGGGATACAAATAATCGATCGCTCAAAATATCAAATTTACATATAATAGAACGTTCAAAATATCGAATGGTAAAAGTATCGAACGCTCAATACATCGAATGATTTATTTGTATCTATATTCGATATTTTGAACGTTCGATTTTTTTACCGATTAATAGTGTTTGATATTTTGATTTTCGATCGCTTGGTATTCGATATGGCGTAGATAACCCGTTACAACGTAATACTTGAACGCTAATTTCTTTAAAACAAATACAGCACTCGTCATAGGCTAATTAAAACACCGACTCTCTCAATTATTGACATATTGAAATCAAATGAACAAAATGAATTTATTCGCAGCTTTCTCACTAGCACGCGCTTTCTATAGTGTTTTTGTTTCACTCGCGACACGTGCTGCTCGCCACTTGTCGTTTCATACTTGTCTTGTCTAAACCTGTTTTTTTTGCCACGCCACCGCGGTGCAATGCGGTGTATAGTAGGCATTGGATTAACGATTAACGGACTTCTGGATTATTAACGGAAGTTAATAAGTCCGTTAACAGTTTTTAAAGTTAACTTAAAAGTTAATCCGTTACTCGAAATGTTAACTTCGTTAATTAACGATTAACGGATTAACGAGTTAATGCCCAGCTATGGATACATATACTTCGAAACACAATAATGTAGTTATATTTGTATTTTTTTTATATTGCTTCACAACTTTATCATTAAAAAAAAACCAGGAAGAAATATATTTTCTTTCAAATATTCATAATAATGAGGTTTTGCATCCTTCCATGAGGTAATGTTCATTATATTACCCCTTGAGTGATAAACACAGGTATAAGTCCAAGATTTCTACTAATATTTTTGTCACACAACCTGCAAATTCATCATGCCAATAATTGTGCATCTTCCTGACTGTTTTAATACATACATTGTGAAAAAACCGTTCACACCTTTATATTCAGCCGCCTCCCTAATATCGCGCAGGTGTCAGTGTGTGCGTCCCCTTGGGAAATGAATTTTTTCACAAGGCCCGTTTACGATGCGGCTGGTCCTTTGTGTGTGATCAAGGCTACTTATGAAGCGCATGTTAGGTTTTCGTGATATCACCTTGTTTAGCTGGATGAGAATTCAAGAGGAAACGTAATTACAGGTGGATCAGGCGACCGGCATCGACTGATCACTAGTCTGCCACATAAATTAAAGATGTTAAATTAGATGACTATAAAAAATAAGACACAGTTTTTTTAAATGATTTAAACAAAAATGTACTAAGATATATTGTATTAAATTTTGGCATGACGTAACTTCTTTATACAGTTTTTACGAATTAATGAGGTAAACTCACCCTCCACCGAACTTGCTTGTGCTACATCATCAGCTTAATGTATCTATAAAAGCCAAAAAATATGTTTGCTTGCTAGTGAAATCTGTCGAAGTAATAAATCAATTACATGCTATTAGCAGACCAAATCAAAACTATGAAAAAACAATTTAACATGAATTTTTATGCGCGCTTATCACAATACTACCAGCTACGTAAATATTATTTCAATAAGTGTATTCTTGCGAAGAAATATGAAATTCAGTTAACAAATTTTGTGCCAACATTGTTTTGAATTCAGGTATTTCTGTGAAACCGTTTTATTTTTATAGTAACATTAATTCAATCAAAAACCATTATGAACAAAAAATTATCCAAGTAATAAAAATAAGGAACTATATGGAAATAAGGTGTTGTGGTACCGTCGTCGTTTCTGATTTCTGTAACACAAGTGTTTTAGCTACTTACCACAGAATCAGAGCAATGTATGTGATGTTGTCCAATATTTATTTATTTTATTTATTTATTAAGTTAGACTAGTTAGTAATAACTACAAAATGGCAATAAATGTAAACTTTTGGAAGGTGAAGCCGAAAATAATGCTACTTATTTAAATTTTTTGAAATACCAGAACAAAAATAATATTTGGTCTATATGACGCTTAGGCTTCAAGCACATCATATTAAAATGTTTGTTGTTTTTTTTCACTTAGGCGAACAGTTCAACGTAATCTCTGTATAAATATTTTTAATTTTTCCTAGCGTGGTGTATCCAGATTGGGCATCCATTAGGAAGATTGGGGCCTAATATGATTATGATTCAAATTTTTCGACCTAGTACAGACAGTGAAATTATTGGCATCTGACCTTCTCGACCCTTACAAGGGTAACCAGATCTAAGTATATGGATTATTGAACCAAACAGATTTAAGTGCCTTCTAATGCACGTAATCATCATTCGTATCCAAAAATTGTTGAAATGTCTTCATCAAATTGGGAAATCCCTAAACAGTGCAAATGTTCCCTTTCGTATTCGAACCTGCGACTTTAGAGTTATTTATTCTAAGCACTAAGAAAGTTCCATTAAATGCTAAATACAGTGGTATCACGGCATAATGCTGAGATGGTTGCCTTTTTAGCACATTATTAGGGTAAGCAGAATTAGATGTAAGCTGTTTAGTTTAATTTGTAGCTCTAAAATAATTCCTTGTAACATTGTTTTTTTTTTATCGTTTTTTTGTGTGCTGAATAAATACTTTCACTTTCACTTTCAAATGTTTAGAATTCTCTACTAAACACATTTCGATGATATTAGCAGATGTATCCAAACGTTGCAAGAGAAAGATGATTTAAGAAAATCTTAATAAAGTAAACGACAGTTAAGACAATGATACATAAGAAGACGATTGTTCAAGACGTATTTGATTTAAGTTATTTGGCTTATATATTTGGATTTTGTTTACAAATTGCTTTATCTCATTTTCTACTACTTCAATATTTAGCTAATGAGAAGCAATGAATGTGTGTTTATCGCTTTCCATGTACCCTAACTTTAGCGATACACAAATTAAGCCCAAAAACACGACCCCTAAATTGAGCTTTCACAACGGCTCCACTCTTGAGAGACATTAACCGATAATTTATGAAGGTTCAAATAGCCGGATAAGCAGATTCCCGCTAATCAATTTCGTTTGTAACCGTAGACTCAACGCACACAGAACGAAAAATTAAATAAATTTAATGACAAAAAAATACTATGTCGAGGCAGCTTCATATGCTTTATATAGAGACTATTCATTAGTAATACTAATGTCATCTATATGAATAAAAAATATTGACTTTGACTTTGAGGGTCACGTATGTGCCTCTGTCTCATATCACTACATAGTATAAAACAAAGTCGCTTTTTCTGTATGCCCCTATGTATGCTTAGATCTTATGAATATTTATAAAATGATGCAACTGATTTATATGCGTTTTTTTTTCGTTTAAATAGAGTAATGCATAAGAATAGTTTACATGTATAATTTTACATATTTATATGTATGAACATATAATTGTACAGAAAAGCCAAAAACTTTATATGTACGAGTATTTACCTTCAACGTACGAAGCCGGGGTGGGTAAGTTTCAATATATTTAAAAATCAATGCCACGTTTTGTTGTTATTTTATAACCTAACTACGGGCTCAGCTATCCAAACCAAATATTTAGAATTTGTTCCGAATATTTAGTGGATAATCTATGTGAAGTTTTTACAAAATCTGTTAAGCGATTCTTTTTTTATCACATTGTGAGAAATGAATTTGCGTGCAAAGTAATCATTTTTCTTAGCTTGTATCCAGATTGTGTATCCATCTTAGAGTCAGGGATCCGTTATGTGCGTGTGTGCGTGTGTGTGTTTTGTTGCAGTTTTTAAAACATAAAATATATCGTGTTACGATTTGCAAAGTGAAGGAAACACTATGTAATAGGTATTGTATCAATGAATATTGCTGGTCTTGTTATCGCATTGATGATTAACAAATAAAACAGGCAATATTGGCGTCTCTTAGGCAATTTTATGATTTAAAAGCAACTTGACTCAATACAAAAAACTAAACTAGTACGAGTATAACCATTCCTTGTAAAGTCTTGCGAAAGTCAGTGTCTTTTTTTTAAACTGTTTTGTTACTGTAAATAATAAAAGGGTTCATAAAAAGCGATTTTGTTTTTAATTTGAAAGTTTTATATTTTTCAACATGCTCTATACTTAATTTTTGTTATTATTTGTATTTTATGAGACACTCGTGTAAAAAATCTTTAAAAAAAAGTAATTAAAAAACTACAATCGTACAATACAGTGATTGTCAAACGCTGAACATGATACGTCTGCAATTTGTTTTAATATAGACTTAAATTGTTAATTTATACGTTTTGGTCTTCATCTTGTCACCTGTGTAAGGCAATCTTTATAGCCTGGTTACGCAACAATGACGTCAGCTTTTATTCCGTGACTTGTAAATTCTAATTAGAATCTTGTTTACATGGAAATAAAGTTATTTAGTATGGAGTTAAATCAAAAGGTGGAATGGATTGCGTTGTTTTTAATTAAACATGAATTAGGTTCCGATAAACTCCTAGAATTTGTAAGTACTAATATAGAATTACTCATTTTCTTGTTTAAATTATGTACAATTATTAAGCTTAACATTTGTACTTTTTTGCTTAAGTCAATATGACATATGTCACCATAGAGTATAGTGTTTTTCTTCTTTTTCTTTATTTTTGATTTGCTCGCCTTTCTTCTTTTTCTTGTTAGTTCATCTATTTATTTTATTTTGTTTGTTTCTTGTTATCATATATATTTAATATATTATATATCAATAAGTAGCGTCACTCGAATAGGCCGCACCATAATACCAGCGCTGCAGCAGCCTTGCGTCGCTGCAGCATACAGCTGAGGTGTGGCCTAGTTGACCACTTTCCCATTTGATTTTTCTTTGTTTTTTTTCTTTTTTAATTACCTACTTCATGTTTGTTCTGTTTTACTTTTCCTGTACTTCTTTTTGTTTTTTGTTTTTGTTTTAATTTTGTTTGTCGTGTTGTGCTGTCAAGTGGTCAATAAATGTGTTTTCTTTCTTTCTTTCTTTCTTGTACAAATGTGTTTTGAAATTAGAAAAAAAAAAACGGTAAAAAGGGCTACAATATCCTTTTATTACGAAAAAAACAAATCTTACTAAAATACTTTGTTTTTACGCGAATGAACTAAACTGAGAATCAAAGTAGGTTATTTATACTCTTTTATGGCGAACAACACATCAAGGTAAACATTTGCAGATGGATTTTGATTCTTATGTCAGTGACTTAAGGGCGGTAAAAAGTCCAAAGTGCGTTAATCTGACGCGCTTCCGATAGGATACTCGATACATGTATACGATGTTTTTTTTGCCAGAGCCATTCGACAATATATACAATTTATTAATTGGATCTCGACTGATTTGAAGTATATTATGCCATTAGATTAGTATGCTACTCTCTTTTTGACGGCAGCAAAAAAATAACATGGCGCGCAGAAAAGCACAAGGGAAACGCATGTAGATGTCACATAAAAGTAAAAAAATGCATCAACGAAAAACCACATCACAAGCGAATGCCTGGGTCCAATACTTTACTCGTATTGTGTAAGTCTCCAATCGACTACGAGTCGTTAAATAATATCGCTCCATACAGCTGTCATCACTCGTCGGTCCTTTTTAGCTTACGGTTCGTGTAATTTATTACGATCCGTAACTAGAACTGATCGTTTTTCAAATATTGAAACCGGGCATTAGTGTAACGGATCAGTTAGTATTTTGCATTTAAAATGTTTTTTTTTATATTGCACTTCAAGATTGACCTCATCCCACCTAATGTTAAGTGGTAATGAGGTCCTTTTTTTTTTTTTTTGGTTGGGGCGGAAATACCTTGACGTACCGTACCCCGAGGGAGGCGACGGCGTGTGTGGGACTCCCTGCCCTGAAATGGGCAGGACTACCCACTAAAACCTCCCCGTTGGACCTGATTGGCCTTGCGTGGCGGTGCTGTGGAAAATCGGGTCAACCTAGCCAACCACAACACCACCAGCGGCTTGGCTGCTTTTAAGCGGCCCAGTCTCTTTCCCCTGGCATAGTCACAGGGGGAGTGGGGACGGCCGATCCAACTGGACCGCCCCCACCTCGCAGTGGAGGCCGAGAGTGCAATGCCGACTGAGGCGCCCTCACGCCATCAGCTGACCGGTCTCCACGCGGAAATTCAGCACGGGCAAACTGACGCCGCGCTCTGAGCCGCCTCCGCTTGCGGCATGCGGGGGCGGACGGGTCGTCTTCCCTTATTCTTTCCGCTGCTTCTTTCTGCGTCATAACATCTTCATAGAAGGAAGCAGCACTTTTCCAGGCCATCTCACTCCCAAGCATGGCCTCAACCATACTTGAGAGTGAGAGATGTGGCCTTACGAATGCGGACAGCTGCTGTCGCTGCACCGCCCAGGGCACACGAGCAAAGTATGCTCGGCGCTATCCTCTAGCGCGCCACATTGGTTGCACGCCGGAGATTCCTCTCTACCGATCCGGTGCAGGAACTTGCCGAAGCATCCATGACCCGACAAGACCTGCACCAAATGAAAACTCAAATATCCGAGTTTGCGCTCGAGCCAGCGGAGAATCACCGGCCCGAGCGCGTCAAGGGTCCATCGACCTGATTGAGACCGCCGCAGAGATTCCGCCCAACTGAGGATCATTTCATCTTTCGCCTCACGGCGAACACGAGCCAGGTCCTCCGGATAAAAACGCTCTCCGGAGACCTTCTTTTGAGTCTGCCATACGTAGACCCTCGCCAGCGCCTGGGCCTCAAGTTCCCAGGGTGGCGTCCCTGCAAGTGCGCATGCGGCATCGAAACTAACGGTGCGATACGCCCTGCATACCCGCTGAGCGATAGCCCGCTGTGGGCGCCGCAGGTGCCTCACGTTGTCCCGGATATGGATGGTGTCAGCCCAAATGGGCGAGCCATACAGTGCCATACTGCGCAATATGCCGGCGTAAAGGTGCCGACATTTGGCTCTAGGACCTCCCACATTGGGGAGAAGCCAGGCGAGAGAGTCCGCAGCCTTAAGAAGGCGTGGAGATAGCGCCGCGAAATGTGGACCAAACGTCGAGACGAGAAATATATGCCAAAAATCGCAATATTGCCCCACAGGGCCACCACAAAACCTGAACCCCCCTCAAGATATGAAAGAGGAGGGGAGGTGGAGGACGAACGCCTGACTATTGCCACTGTGCCATCTCGGTCACCCAACCAGCTACTAGGGACAGAATAAGGTTCTGCTACTACAGCAACATCGACCAACCACTCCGCTATAGCCTGAAATAACAAGTCCTGGGCTGAGCGGCAGTGGTTGGCATTTGTTTGGAGAAACGTGAGATGGGCCATTATGTTTCGGTCATTTCAACTTCCTCCACAACTACAGTCCCAGTGTCGGCTACTGCGGCGATCGGTTGGGTCCGTGCTTTCGCCACCCCTTTTTTGGAGGGAGGTCTACAGCTCCTTCCCCCCATGACATGGCCAACAGGCCGCCCACTCTCCGCGCAAACCTGGCAATTTGGCTTCCTTTCACTACAAACAGCGACTTTGTGACCACTTTGTCCACAGCGGAAACATAGATCTTTGCGCTCGGCGGAAGAAGGGCAAAGAGCACGAGTGTGTCCAATGCCTAAACATTTAAAGCACCTGAGGGGCCGCTCCTCCAGAGCACGAACCGACGCCGAACTAAAACCCACTAAAAAGCGGCCACCTTCCACAACAGCCTTGGCTGCGGAAACGGGACATTGGACACGGATGGTGCCCATTCCCATACGCCCGCGACTAATCTCACCCGCTTTTATTTGATCAGCCGAGCAGTGACCAATACCGGCGACTTTTTCAATGATCTCAGATTTAGACACCGAATCGTCCAAATCTGAAATGACAATACCCGCATATTTTACAGGTCTTGTCACCTTGGCAAGACCTTCGCCTATCGCCTCCCGCATTTTAGCTGCAAATTTATCGGCCAATTCCGCCGATCCTGCCCCCGGGAACTCGATGAGCCGAGCCCCCGTCTGGGTCTGGCGGAAACGCAACGAGGACGGTGATGTAATGCCTAACTCGTTCAAGTCCATTCCATTTCGAGCCCGGCGGAGCACGGATTCGAAAGTTTCCCCTTTCTCCTCTGCTTCTGCGGTAAGGGACACCACTACCGCAGCGTTCTTTGGGGGAATCAACTTTTTTGGCTTTAAAGCGGACTTTTCTTTCTGCTGGGGAGCCGCTTTCTTGTTCCTAGCAGAAGGGGGTGATGAAGCCGCAGGCTGTGAGGAAGAAGTTGATTTTTTCCCCTTTCCTTTCCCCTTTCGGACAACAGTTGACCATCCTTCGTTTGCTAGGGTAGTCGAGGGAAGTAAAAGATCCTCTTCTTGGCTTTCTTCAGGAGCCGGAGCCGGCAGAGAAGTGGCTCGAGGAGCAGCTCAAGGAGCGGCTCGAGGAGCGGCTTGAGAAACAGTATTAGGTATGAAGGCAGACTCCACGACCCTAGAAGGCCCAGGTACAGATGCGAGAACGAGAGCAGGCAGTTCTCCAGTAACCTTGGACTTTTTAGACCTTTGAGGTTTTGGCGGCTCAGGGACCTTGAATGCCTCTGGCAACCGTTCCAGTAAAGGCTCTTTCTTTCGGTCCGCTGCTAACGGTGGGCGGAGCCGTTTCTCAGGAAGGAGCCTACCCTCTAGTCCCTCGATCCGGGCATTAAGTCGGGCGTTTAAAATAGCCCGTTCGTCTTCCATAATATTGCGGACCATGGCTTCAAGAGCCGCCTTGTCCGCTGTCAAAGATCCATGTGTGGAAACAGGAGATGACTCACTCACTTCCATTCCCATTTCAATGGGGACCGAAGTTAAGGCTGGGACCAGTGATGTTTGATCAGATTTGGACAACCTGGCCACAATTGCTTCTAATTCGGTCACTCGTTTACATTGGCCATCTAACTCAGCCAGCAGACGATCTACTGTCGCCTGCAACCGGATTGTTTCTTCGGAGGTAGTCCGTTTAAGGGCTTCCTCGCATATTGCCCTCATGTTGGCGTAGCTCTCTTTTAGGGCCTTTCGATAAGTCCCCTTTAAATTAGATGACTTGCTGATCATTGAGGCGGACCCATCCGCCTCCTCTTGCATCATACGTTGTAATTCTGCAGCCGATTTGCCGTCCAGGGGAGGAGTCAGTGAAACCCCATACCCCGCTTCATTGCGTGCTTGGCGGAGCTTCTTTTCCTTAGCCACCACTTGAGCCTCAAGCTCCTGCTCGTGTGCTGCCTTCGTTTCGGCATCCAACTGCCTCTGCGCCTCCGCAAGACCAACGCACGTGCCAGATGCGGCGGGTCTTCCCCGTCCCTTCTTCTTTTGCGTTTTAATGCTCCCTTTTTCCTCCGAATTATCTGACGATGATCCTCTTCCAACTTCCTCTATTGGGCATTTGCGTCCCTTTAAGTACTTAGAGCACTTTGAAGTGCCCGACTCATCTGACATATGAGTGAGAGTATCTGAATCGGATTCAAACACTTCACTTGGCCTGATAAACAGACCATCACAGCTAGACACTGAGGCCACAGATGTAGCGCGGCTTCGAGTCCTAACACCCTCACACTCTATAGGATTAACATCCGAAGATGTAACATCTACCGACGCACCAGAACAGACGGCGTCCAACTCCGCATCCGAAGATGCCCAAACAGCACTCCTACTTACATCGAATTGGTTTTTGGTCATATTTATGTTTTCACTCATTTTAGATCCCACGAAATCACGGTTTAGACGGACCACCAGGGGCAGAGCCGGTTGCCACCTGGCTACCCTCATACTACACGGGGGCGGGCGGTCCCGTGAAGGGAGGCCGATACCACCGACCACGACCGAGTTTATCCCACCCGGTCACCATCCTTCCGAAGAAAGATGGCCCCGACGCCTCGAGCACTCACAACGTCGGGATTGGGGGATTTTTATTGTGGTTGTCTCCACTTGGGCCAGCCAATAAAGGCAAGCCCCCTGGTCTGGTCGAGCCGATAGACGTGATCACCAGACACTCGACCAGGAAACAGGTTGTTTGACGGTGGCCGAAGCCTGCTGCGACCGACTGCTATTACGCAACCGGTCGAACCCGCCGCGCCACGAGGCTGTCCCGCTATACACCTCTCCGAAGAGCACCGACATCAAAACCAGGCGAGAGTGACGAGGAAGCAAAGCGCCCCGACACCTCACGCGCCCTTCACTGCTGTTCTCAAAACGAGATTAGCAGGGAGGACGACTTTGAGCCAGAAATTAGCCGCTGACCGACGGAGTCCTACGCAGAAACCTGTAAGGGCTCCGCCAGTCAGCGTTGCCCAGGATGCGCCACGAGGAGGCTTTCTGACAACTGCACCCCGTGGTAATGAGGTCCTAGCTTAAGGGTGACAAGTACAGCATAATAAATATGTTACTGGACTTGTCGCCCTTACCTTGAAGGCTTGACCCCTGCTACTAATGCAGCACCCCCCAGGAGCTCTGGAAACCTTACTCACACGCAGGAACACAACAACACAGAAGTGATTGTTATTTGGCTGCGGTCTTCTGTAAGGTGGAGGTATTTCACCAGTCGGTAAATGTAAAGTCTTTGATTTTTTTATTGATTTGTTTATTTTTCTTAGTATTCATCAACTGTCAAAACTATAGCTAACATTTTAACAAGCTTTTTGCGTTTAATTTTCCCAACACTTTCATTCTGTAAGAACTAAAAATACCCTCTCAATCGACAAGTACCAAAACTTTATCCGCCGCAATGCGGAGCCCAAACACAAATCTGAAGTACAAAATGAAACGTTCAAACGAAAGTTCAGAACAAAGAGAGTTCAAATGTAAGAACCGATGTTGGACTTGTTAAAAATGTACAAGTCAGCTGAAGCGGGACCGATAATGTTACAATGTGAGTGCAGTTTCGCGACATAACTTTGACTTAGTAACGTGAACAAGCAAAAGCACTAAAAATTCAGGATTTAAACTACGTAACTATGTTTACACTGTAAACTAGCGGCCATGCGGCTTTGCACTCGCACGATCACGATTTTTTTTGCCAAACCATATCTTGATACTTAACAACAACAAAAAAAAAAAGAATTAGGTACAGTTATTCATGTTATGCGCTTCCATAATGTTTTGCCTTTTTAGCTTTATTGACATATATATGTTTATGTATATATGATATATATGCGCTTTTTTAGCTTTAGTATAAAGTTAGTTAGCTTTAGTCAATAAAGCTAAAAAAAGCGCATATATTCCATATATATATATATCAATAAAGCTAAAAAAGCGCATATGTAATGTAGTTATTATTATGTACATTGCTCTGAACCTTATGATAATAGCGAAATAGTCCTTATTTCAATATCAGTCTTTATAATAAGGATCATGCTTTGGTAAATAAACCGTCATTCTATATAGTAGTGGGATCTTGCAAATATACTAACATTTCGTTTTCATGAAAAGTATAATGAATGTTTGCTTTTAAAAAGTAATTTTTTCCTTCAACTTTATTTTTGTGTCGATAAATGCAAAACAAAACATAATTGTGCTGTTTAAAATAGAACCCGAAAGTCTTAAAGCTTATAATTGTAATGTATGAAATGATCTTGTAAGTCACATATTTTGTACATTTCTACTTGTAATGTATGAAATGATCTTGTAAGTCACATATTTTGTAAATTTCTACTAATCAAACCTTCTTCTAATTGCTGTTCCGTACCGCTTCTAAAGAAACTACTTTTGAATACAAAAATTAGTTACAATTTAAAATCCGCGAACCCAAAAGCACTCTCCGAAATTACAAGCTCGTAGATATTCTAAGCCCCAGGAGCTTTTGTGAATGAAAATAGCGGGCAGGTAAAGCCTGAAAACTGAAAGACTGGGGCCGAGACGAATGCTCCGGGTCAAAGTACGTATTACCAGAGCATTAGCTTTGTACAGACAAGTTGAACAAGCTGGTCCGATACCAATATATTTTCCGTATGTTTTACTTCTTCATAGATTCAGACATGAAGATTTCTCTGACAGATGTATAGTCACCGATACAGCTAATCTAAAGTAGCAAATTGGCAACTCGTAGGACGGATGGGCGATGGGATACAAACCTAGACCGTTGTTAATGACAACATATATAAATAAATATTAGACAACATCACATACGTTGCTCTGATTCTGTGGTAAGTAGCTTAAGCACTTGTGTTACAGAAATCAGAAACAACGACGGTACGAAGACATTCAGACTCGAGACAATATAGAAAAGTTCGTTTCCCTATTAACCCGACCGGGGGCGAACCCGGACCTCAGAAATGGCGCGACGCCTGAGTGCGGCCCACTTGCCTCTCGGCCACGGAGGTCATCACTCCATATTGCTCTGATTCTGACACCGCTATCCACAAATTTACGATGTGAGCCTTATTTTTAATAATTTTGTTGGGGAATTATAACTTTCAGTTGACCATAGAATAAACTTGAAATTTGGTAAAGAAAGACGACATTATACAACAAAAAAAACTAAAATTACTAAAATTGTTTGTTCCATCATAACTGCAAATGACCAGTAATAATAATTTCATAATACTATTTAAACAATTAGCACACTTAAATGCATGACCTCGCTATGCTAAAATAAATCCATAAAAATAAGTTTTTTTACTTATAACTACGAGTACCTACTATGGGTCATTTTATTGCCTAATACAACAAACTGCTTTTATTCTTATTTTTTAAACATGTAAACACAATTTTTAAAATTAATTGAGGAATATCCTTATCTTTTTAAATCAAGACCTCATTGATCTACCTAATCGCGATAGACCGCCTGAACACAACCTAAGGCGGTTCGCCTTTAGACGCGGATCTAAGTAAGTATATTATCGGAAAAGTATTTGAGCGGCGAAAGAATTCTTCAAGAGTAATCGGTTAGTTGGTTACAGGCATTGTTACATTGCTTTGAAGGGATTTTGCAGGTGCATTCGATGTAAGTACCCAGTTACTTGGAGTATCCAGGTTTCGAACAGTTTTGATCAGTAAAGTGAACTGAATAGTTCAAGTACATAAGCATTATAACTGTTCAATGCTTCGTTTGTTATAAGAATAATGATTTTATTCTTAAGACTGACTTGACGACCCCGGTGGTGCAGTGGCTAAGGTAGGCGGCCAAAACGCGAAAGGTCCCGGGTTCGATTCCCGGTCGGGTCAATTTGGAAAACGAACTTTTCTAAATTGACTTGAGTCTGGGTGTGCTGGGATGACGCCTCCAGTTAGTATCCGTCGTCTGGTACTCATAGTACAAGGGAAAACCTTAGTTTGAGTCCAGGTGATTGGTGTGATTGTCTGGCGCATTTATTTATTTATTAATTAATAAGACTGAGTAACTTTTTAAAAGCTAGCCGTAATTGTTTTTCTGGTACGTCTTACGACCATATACTGTAAAATATATGTAATGATAATAATAAATGTTGAATAATTTAATTTTTAATCTACCCTATCAGCTATGCCTATTATTGCTTGCAATTTTGTTAATACATTTATATTCGCAAAATGACTTGACCGAGAATCAAACTTGGTACTTTTCGCGCATTTTGCGCCTTCCTTAGCCACTTCACCATTGAGTAAAGGTCACTAGCATGGCAATGGTATCATTATGACGTCATCTTGGGTAGCGTTTACATTCTGCACCGCTATGTATAAGCGGCTCATCAAAATATGAGCTTAGGATTCATATAAGATTGTAATTAGGTAATAACAAATGAGCAAAAAATCCAGTTAGAGTAACTTACAAAAAAACATGAGTTTAAGACGTACGATCAACAGAACATCAAGATAAGTGTAGTTCGGTTGGTGCAACCTAACCGAAACGTCGGGCAGTAAGTAGTTCGTATTAACTACTAAATAAAAATGGTGTCGCGTTTTGACCCGTTAAATTATTTTAAATGTTTAAAATGGAACGCGATAGTCTTAAAATTTATAAGTGTAGTTCTATATTAGTTCTTATGCCAACAATATAAGGCTGGTACTAAGTACGAAGTCTATGGTGAAGTGAAGCAAGTGTGTTTATTAGTACGAAGTCTATGGTGAAGTGAAGCAAGTGTTAACAATTATAAAAAATATGATTGAAATTAAGTTAAAGTTGAAAATAATAAGACGAATACGATTATGACGTACATCCGCTAGCGGCCATCTTGACTGGACGTCACTTTTCGCACGGCATCGTAAGGAGACGCGCGCGCTGATTGTTGAAAGTGGTTTTGCCTACGGTTAATAAATCTAAATAGTAAGTACAGTCTGGTGTTTTACTTCTGAACCATTAAAAGTTCAGAAGCGGGATACCGCGACAAACGCTTTGCCTACGCGAGGCCTTGAGCCTTGCCCAACACTGGGTAAGTGCTAGATGCTAATTGTTATTTTTTTCTGCATGTGCTGATGTTTCAAAACGTGTTTTCTTTCGTTATACTCGTTATGTGTCAATCTAGCTATTGAACCGAATACTGACGGAGTAAAGTAGCTGTTATGTTAATTACTACGTATTATTTAAAACCTTGAAGAACAGTCTGGATAACAGGTACACTTATAAAAAAAAAAAGAAGCTAACTTCCTAAGTACAATTCAGTATTGGTTTAATGCAGTTATTCAAAACTTAGAAACAAACCCAAGATAGTGAACCTCATTTTTAACTTATAAACTCGTACCTTTTATTATGCTTGACACCTGTTCGTATAGACAATTTAGTAAAATCAACATTGATTCACTGGTATATACTTGCAGAAAATATTATATTATTTTAGTTTACGCCCAACCCTGTTTGAAAAATGTCAATAACTTATATAATCTACTTTTATTTACTTAAGAACATTTCAATTGTTGTGCAAGTATAATTACTTTTACATTTATTATCATTTTAATTTATTAGCATTAATATGCTAACAAATTAGTCAACTAAATTAATTGATTGAAAAGTACTCGTGTTTTATGTTAACTCTTGAAATCCTAGGTACATACTAGCTATTCAATGGATACGAATAATAAAACAAATAACAGTAAAGTGATGCTACCTCCTTTCTCGTTGTTATGATAGTATGATGGATGCACAATTAAATTAAATTGAACAGTAAGGGGAACTACTTTTACAAGCTTACATACAGAATTTCCAAAAAGGGTGTATTTCACTTAAGTATGTACGTACTTATTTTTTCTTTATATTGCAGCTTACAGTTTATTCCTATTTTCCTATTGTCCTTATTGCTTTATTCTGAGTACGCCTTTTCGTTCCTACCATAAGATGGAATGTAAGTCCCAGTCGGTTGAAGGATTTGGTTTTAACATTTAATATTAATTACAATTATTAATTATTGAAGCGTACAGTATAATAATGTTTATCCTAACTGACCTTACCCTCCATTCCTGTAAACTGCAACGTGGCCGGCTATTTAAATAGCAGCTTGAATAGAGATGACACCACGACAGTGACAAGCAGTAATCTGGTTTTGTTAGTCAAAACCAGGTCCATATGAGGCCGTAGCTCCTTGTGTGGGCAAGCGGTGATAGTCACATATGAGGCCGTAGCTCCTTGTGTGGGCAAGCGGTGATAGTCACATATGAGGCCGTAGCTCCTTGTGTGGGCAAGCGGTGATAGTCACATATGAGGCCGTAGCTCCTTGTGTGGGCAAGCGGTGATAGTCACATATGAGGCCGTAGCTCCTTGTGTGAGCAAGCGGTGATAGTCACATATGAGGCCGTAGCTCCTTGTGTGGGCAAGCGGTGATAGTCACATATGAAGTCAAAGTCAAAGTCAATATTTTTTTGTTCACATGGATTACATTGGTGCTTGTGAGTGGTCTCTATGTAAGGCGGGTGAAGCTGCCTCCGGTTCGGAGCCTGTGGCTGAAGAGAAGATACCGGCAAGAAACTCAGTGGTTTTTTTTGCAAATGGAAGCTTCACTTATTACTGGTTTTGCGCTGGGACGCGCAGTTGGTTTGTCAATTGTAAAATAAAAATTTTAAATCCATTATTTAAAAAAAAAATAATAATAATAAAGCAAAGGTATTTGTAAATTAAATTAACTGTATGACTCACATGCGTCATCGAGGCCCAATTCTGACATTGATTGAGAAAATGCGTTACATATATATTTGTAAAATAATATAAAACACGTAGGTACAGGCGAGCACACTAGTCACTGATCCACACGTTCCTGTCATTCAAATACTCTTCTACTTTGTAGTAGCCTTTTTTCAAAAGACAACGTTTGACAAATGTCTTAAATTTGTACAAAGGTAACTCAACAATAACTTGAGGGAGTTTATTAAACATTTTTATGCTTAAAGCATCAAATGAATTACCTATTTTATGTAGTCTACGCTTAGGAACAGCAAGCTTATTTTTATTTCTGGTGTTAATGCTATGATTGTCTGATTTTTTAGGAAATGTATGCAAGTTTTTGTATACATGCATTAAACAGTCGAGAATGTATTGAGATGCGACTGTTAAGATGTTAATTTCCTTAAACAATTCTCTCAGCGAGTCACGTGGTCCTAGCTTGTACATGGCTCGGGTGGCCCTCATTTGTAAAACAAATATAGTTTAAATATCGGCCGCAGATCCCCATAATAGCAGACCGTAAGACATGACGCTGTGAAAATAGCTAAAATAAACCAATCTTGCTGTTTCCATATCTGTTAGGTACCTTATCTTTCTGACCGCATAAGCAGCCGAACTCAGTCTTCCAGCCAGGTTAGATATGTGGGGAGACCACTGTAATTTTGAGTCTAAAGTTATGCCAAGAAATACTGTCGAGTTAATAACTTCGATATGTTCATTATTCATTTTTATTATAGTATTGACCTGCTTTACGTTAGGCATTGAAAACTTAACACATTTTGTTTTCTTGGCATTTAGTAAAAGATTATTGGATGTAAACCAATGAAGTATTTGATTCAGGGCATCATTAATCTTATCAACATTGTCACTCTGTCTATTAGTTTTAAAAATAAGAGATGTATCATCAGCAAATAATACTATCTCACATAAGTCTTTTGTATAAAAGGGAAGGTCATTGATATAAATTAAAAATAGTAATGGTCCCAATATCGAGCCCCGGGGCACTCCCATGAACAGAGGAGCGCCAGAAGAGTTTGATCCATTTACGCTAACTTTTTGAGTACGGTCAGACAGATAGGATTGAATAAGACTAAGTGATTTGTTCAAAACACCATGATGCCGCAGCTTCAATTTCAATCAATACACGTACGACATCCTGCTTTTTATCCCATGCATCAAACACATGCTTGATGAGAGCCACTCCCGCATCAGTTGTAGATTTTCCTTTAGTAAATCCATATTGATTATCATGAAATAACCTGTTAACTGAGAAATGATAAAGCATCTGATTAAATATATTTTTTTCAAAAATTTTACTAAATGCGGGTAAAATTGATATGGGATAAAATTCGATGGGTCACTTTTATCGCCGCTTTTAAATGAAGGTATTATTTTACTAACTTTCATTAAATTTGGAAACTGGCCATCATCGATACATTTATTAAATATAAAAGCCAGTTGAGGAGCAACAGCATGTATGATATTTTTCAATACTTCTACTGAAAGACCCCACAAATCCTCAGTTTTTTTTCATATTAAGCTCCTTAAAAGCTTTCAAAATAGTTTTATAATTAACATAATCAAAGTTGAAGGGAGTTGTGCACTCATCCACGTGCGATTTGAGCAGGGACTCAGCAAGGCACGGATTTGAGGATAAGCCATTCGTTGTTGTGACCGGGATATTGGAAAAGAAAGATTCAAAAGCGTTTGCTATTTCAGCATCTTTTTCGAGAATACTATCATTAACTTTAAGAGAGAACTTGTGAGTATGTATGTTGTTTTTACAAGTCTCTTTGTTAATAATTTGCCAAGTTACTTTACTTTTATTTGTAGCCTTCATTATTTTATTCTTGAGAAAATTTGACTTTGCTATCGCACAAACCTTCTTAAACAATTTCGAATATTTTCTAACATATTCTACTACTGAAGAGTCATTAGAATTAGCTTTTAAATCATATAGTTCAAATAATCTACGTCTACTTTTGTATATACCTGACGTAGCCCAGTCACTAAATGTTGTTTTTGAACTATTTATTTTTAGTTTTTTTTGAGTAAAAACATTGTTAAATGCTTTTTCAACAGTGTGAAATAATTTTTCATAACAATGGTCACTGCTGTTATTTGATTTGAAGTTTAGCAGAGACACTTTTTCGCATACATTTGTTTTAAATTTTTGTACACGATTTGCGGTGATAGGTCTACAAGTAACATATGAAGATTGAGGGGCACGATGATGTTCGAACACAGCTAATTGACCGCTATGGTCAGAGTTAATAAAATTTATAATATATTTTGAAATGCTGCTACAGTTGCAGAGTATATTATCGAGACAAGTAGCCGATGTGGCGGTGACTCGTGTGGGTTCGTTATAAAGTTGACTTAAGTTATATGATTTAAACAGATTCAAGAACCGAGTGGAATTCTGTGAATTATCAAGGATGTTAACATTAAAATCGCCACATACAACTATTTTTTTATTCGAAATGCATACTTTTCTTAGGGCTTCTTCCATAATATTCTCAAATAATACGTAATTAGCGGATGGTGGTCTATACACACACATAATAATATATTTCTCAAGCTCTAAACATGAAAGTTCAATAGTTCGTTCGACTGAAAGTTCTACTACATCCTTACGTTCCTTAAATATGACATTATTTTGAACTAAAATCAGAGATCCACCTCTAATAGCATATGAGGCCGTAGCTCCTTGTGTGGGCAAGCGGTGATAGTGAAATATGAGGCCGAAGCTCCTTGTGTGGGTAAGCGGTGATAGTCAAATATGAGGCCGTAGCTCCTTGTGTGGGCAAGCGGTGATAGTGAAATATGAGGCCGAAGCTCCTTGTGTGGGCAAGCGGTGATAGTCACATATGAGGCCGTAGCTCCTTGTGTGGGCAAGCGGTGATAGTGAAATATGAGGCCGAAGCTCCTTGTGTGGGCAAGCGGTGATAGTCACATATGAGGCCGTAGCTCCTTGTGCGGGCAAGCGGTGATAGACACCTAGGAGGCCGTAGCTCCTTGTGTGGGCAAGCGGTGAAGATAGAAGACACGAGGCCGTAGCTCCTTGTGTGGGCAAGCGGTGAAGATAGAAGACACGAGGCCGTAGCTCCTTGTGCGGGCAAGCGGTGAAGATAGAAGACACGAGGCCGTAGCTCCTTGTGCGGGCAAGCGGTGAAGATAGAACACACGAGTCCGTAGCTCCTTGTGTGGGCAAGCGGTGAAGAAAGAAGACACGAGGCCGTAGCTCCTTGTGTGGGCAAGCGGTGAAGATAGAAGACACGAGGCCGTAGCTCCTTGTGTGGGCAAGCGGTGAAGATAGAAGACACGAGGCCGTAGCTCCTTGTGCGGGCAAGCGGTGAAGATAGAAGACACGAGTCCGTAGCTCCTTGTGCGGGCAAGCGGTGAAGATAGAAGACACGAGGCCGTAGCTCCTTGTGTGGGCAAGCGGTGAAGATAGAAGACACGAGTCCGTAGCTCCTTGTGCGGGCAAGCGGTGAAGATAGAAGACACGAGTCCGTAGCTCCTTGTGCGGGCAAGCGGTGAAGATAGAAGACACGAGGCCGTAGCTCCTTGTGTGGGCAAGCGGTGAAGATAGAAGACACGAGGCCGTAGCTCCTTGTGCGGGCAAGCGGTGAAGATAGAAGACACGAGTCCGTAGCTCCTTGTGTGGGCAAGCGGTGAAGACAGAAGACACGAGGCCGTAGCTCCTTGTGCGGGCAAGCGGTGAAGATAGAAGACACGAGTCCGTAGCTCCTTGTGTGGGCAAGCGGTGAAGACAGAAGACACGAGGCCGTAGCTCCTTGTGCGGGCAAGCGGTGAAGATAGAAGACACGAGTCCGTAGCTCCTTGTGTGGGCAAGCGGTGAAGACAGAAGACACGAGTCCGTAGCTCCTTGTGCGGGCAAGCGGTGAAGATAGAAGACACGAGTCCGTAGCTCCTTGTGTGGGCAAGCGGTGAAGACAGAAGACACGAGGCCGTAGCTCCTTGTGCGGGCAAGCGGTGAAGATAGAAGACACGAGTCCGTAGCTCCTTGTGTGGGCAAGCGGTGAAGACAGAAGACACGAGTCCGTAGCTCCTTGTGTGGGCAAGCGGTGAAGACAGAAGACACGAGGCCGTAGCTCCTTGTGCGGGCAAGCGGTGTTTTACTTCCTGGCTGGTGACAACAACTCAAGAGAGACGACATGTACACGTGTGCTCCAATATAATCGGTTGCAACGTTCAGTCCGAATTCAGACAACAGTTGCCCCTTGTGGGGTTTAATTATACTTACTCATGCCTGAAGAAGCCTTTACTCGCCGTATTGGGGTCTAATCCACCACCATTGTTAAGGTGACGATGTGATTATTAGTGTGGTGTCATGTATAGTGCTTATGTAGAGTAACTTTGTTATTCGAATTGTGTCTACTTCAGTTATTTAAAATGAACAGATAACATTGTATTTCGAACTTCAGTTACGGTTATTTATTTTAAAAATTATGTTTTTAGTATTCTAGTTAATTTCTAAGAAATGTACTTGGTAAAGAATGAGGGCATTCTTCGAAGTAGGATGGCCGAGTGATGTTTAGCTATGCACAGCTATAATTAATATAATTGATCTTAAATACAGATACATTTAAACATATTGTGAATGATTACAATTAAAGATAAAAAAAAATAGTAAAAAAAAAAACACATTTATTTCATGAATATACGTAAAATTTTGCCTCTTATGTCTATGTTAATACTATCATACAAACCAGCGTAATCTTTCAGTCAGAAATTTGATGTGTTTAACTATGATATGTTAATGATGATTCTTAATTTATGATTTACAAGTATTCCAAAATACACGCTATAATTAGTGCCTAGAGTGCGAACAGCGACAGGTGTCTGGGACAGACACATTATCAGGATGGCCGACTGTTAACAATTATAAAAAATATGATTGAAATTAAGTTAAAGTTGAAAATAATAAGACGAATACGATTATGACGTACATCCGCTAGCGGCCATCTTGACTGGACGTCACTTTTCGCACGGCATCGTAAGGAGACGCGCGCGCTGATTGTTGAAAGTGGTTTTGCCTACGGTTAATAAATCTAAATAGTAAGTACAGTCTGGTGTTTTACTTCTGAACCATTAAAACAAGTGTGTTTATTAGTACGAAGTCTATGGTGAAGTGAAGCAAGTGTGTTTATTAGTACGAAGTCTATGGTGAAGTGAAGCAAGTGTGTTTATTAGTACGAAGTCTATGGTGAAGTGAAGCAAGTGTGTTTATTAATATTTTCCCGTTCACTAAAACGTGTCACCGAGTATCCCTTCGCGTGTGTGAGGACGATATATCACGATTCGCCAACGACAGGTGGACGTTACAAGACAGATTTCCTGAGCAGCACGTATTGGTATTTTGCAATATGGGTTCTGTATTTGAAATCTAAAAAGACTTTCCTACCTGTGATTAGGGAAAAGTATCTTTAATTTATATGAAAAGTAGGTTATAACCTCGTACGATAAAATTTCCTTTTAAAAGCCAGACACGTTTTATTTTTCTACTGTGTCTGGTGCTTGGGTCTCATGACCACAGTCAATATATCTATGTAAGTATAAAGGCTAGTAGTCAGTCAAAGTGTAACTGAATTCTGAAAAAATACCATATTCGTATTTTTTCTTTCAACGGCTATTATAAATAGCAATTAAACAAAGATACCATAACGACAAGAATTAATTACAGACTCAAATATTATATATTTTAAGTTAAAATAGCAAAACTGAAAAACACAATTTTTATCGCTTTTTAATGTATTCAAAAGTCTTTTTTAACATATAACACGTAAAACTTAAACTTTTTTAATTAACAGTCTTATCTTATCCAGATAATTTTAAGTTCTCTAAAATGTGGCCGCAAGTTGGTTCTTTGAGTTTTAAAAGGAGCGAACGGTCAATCGTTATCATTTCTGTGGTGATGCTAATTTCAAAATAGCACCAAGCTTTAATCAAAATAGGAAAAAACCTTCATTTTCAAAACCAAGTCATCGTTACAACAACGGGCACTGGTTTAATTAACACGGTATCCGCTCTTCAAAAAATTTTAACAATAGTGAAATCTCATTAGAAGACTTAAAATAGCTAAATTTATAATAACTATCACTAACTTTAAACTTTTGCTTAATCTGCACAGAACAAAATCATTAAAACAGTGAAGTGTAAAGTGATCAAATATTTCGTAAGGCGGGATGTCAAGTTAGCATATCATTATAATTTTAGTAAAAAACTGTTTTACGACAGCTTTTAACTGTAGTTTTTATGTAGATCAAAATAAGGCAGGTTTTCACTCTAGAGTTTATGTTAAGGAACCCCAAAAATAAATGTCACACATCTGTTTTCTTCTCAAGATTACAATTGCGTGGGTGTAAAGATTTTCCTCCCGCAAACTTTATTGTACTTTTAGTTTTTCGCGTGAGTATATGTATAGGTGGACCATCATACTATTGTACAATTTTGGACCTTATGCCTTTTATCTATTAGAAAAATAATGAAAAGGGAAGCAATCTCTTTCAAGCGTTCTCCCTAATCGCCTTAAGATGTATGTTCTTATACGGATATAAAAACACAATCTGATTATTTTGGCCTAACAAATTTATTTAAAAGGGTTGAAGAGAATAGGGTTGAAATAAATGTATGGAAAAGAGCAATTTTTTTCATGTCTTTTTTCTTTTAGAACCTAGCATGAGTTTCAGAAATGTGTATCTTATTTTCCGTGCATCTCTTTGAAAAGTTAATAATTGAACTGTGAAGTGTTGTACTAGAAGACAAAAACTCTAAATTATGTAATGGACATCCCATCCCATTTCAGTTGTTTAATTTTAGTTATGAAGTTCCGTTCCAAAAATTAGTTTTAAAATGGTTTTAATTTTTTAATGTTCCACGGTGTAATTGATAAACTTTAATGATAATGAAAATAAGAATTGATTAAAAAACGACACTTTCAATACAATATAACAGCAAAGGCATTTTATATTCCCAACCTCTATTTAATTCTCAAACCCTTAGCTAAAACAAAAAAAAACATCTTCGAACCATTTGAAAAAACAAAAGCGCGTTACCATAAAATGGCCGTTCCATTTTTAAAATACAATCGGAACGCAAAACAAGTGTCATACAAGTTGCACACACATCGACTTATTTCCACCAGAGGGAGCCCATTCAGTTTGAAAAACGAACGGCGCAGTGAGCCATGAGTTGATACGAGCGGATGAAGGCGCGCATATCTCGTCACTTCCGCTTTTATGGGACGTGTAGTTGTGTTTTGTAAAGGGGAGGATATATTAATATAGCATAGCGATTTTAAAGGATATTAAAAAAAATGAGAAAGTAACTTGATATTAAGTATTCTTTGACTTCGCTGCTTTTAGCTATGTACCAGATTAAAAATGTCTAATCTTTACGTGACATTTTTAATATTTTTACGGATCAACTTTTTAAAATGAATCATAAAAAAAGATTTTTTAGATAGATACATATAATTTATTGCACAAACCATTAACATAAATTGGTTTAGCATACTTATTATTAAAGTTCATTTTGGGGGTCTTATGTTTAGTAAGTGATGTCTTCCAGATAACAATTCGGTAAGTAAGAAATATAGTGGACAATAAATGGGAACGGTTGAAAACACGAAGATACACAAGTAAGGAATATATATTAATACCAAACGTACAGATACTACAATAGTAGATATACCTAATAATAGGAATAAGCAAAATGAACTTTAGAAAACTTGCCTACAACACTAATAATTACATTCAAGGACTAGTCAAGTACTTCAAACAGTGAACGAAAAAAACATAGAAGTCTTTCTAACGCTTAAAAATGGCACCACAAAAAGTAAGGCACGGTGGGCCTGGTTTTTACAAGGCACAAAAAAGTGATTTTATGAGATGACGTAACTAACGACGCTTTTAACGAACGTCTTTTTGTAGACCTAAACGCATTATCCTTAAAGTGGGTTTTCAAGTGTCGATACTTTATAACAATATTGCGTATCTATTGCTTGTGTGGTTTGCATTTCTGTGTGTTTTGGTGCCGATATTCGATTGATGTATTTCGTTCATCGTTTTAAAATGATCCCCTAGTGGTTTTTAAACTTTTTTCGAACGCGACATATAATAGCGAGCAGATAAGGAGGCAAAAGAATTTCATAGTCGTACAGCCGAGATTAAAAAAAAGTATGACAGTTTTATGTCAAGATAATAAAAACAAGGAGGTGAAACAAAAGAAGTGGCATTAGAACAATATAAATAACGCGATACCGCTTCTTTCTTCACAATGTTGCGAGCAGGTCCCAGCTTCACACCTTTTTATCCAAATGGAAAGAAGTGGGTTATAGGATGATCCTGTTTATTGGAATTTGAAGTTGATTTGTAAACAGCAATATTGTGCTTACTATGAATATCGAATTTTCTTGTATTGTCGATAGAAAATACAAAATACATTGAAGATGATATGGAGCATAAATTCGAGTCAATTGAATTGAAATGTGGCTGCGTTTGTCCTTTAGAATTTGATTGATTGGAATATCAAAATGCGAGTTCACAGATTTATACACAGTTGAATAAAATGGATTCAGTGGGGAATTATTTGCGTTCAACTATCCGCACTTTAAAGTCGTATAGAATCAAAGGCGGCAATCTGTATATGGACTCTTTTTTTTTTTTTTATATTGCACTTCAAGATTGACCTCATCCCACCTGATGTTAAGTGGTAATGAGGTCCTAGCTTAAGGGTGACAAGTACACAAGTACAGCATAATAAATCTGTTACTGGACTTGTCGCCCTTACCTTGAAGGCTTGACCCCTGCTATTAATGTAGCACCCCCCAAGAGCTCTGGAAACCTAACTCACACGCAGGAACACAACAACACATAAGTGATTGTTATTTGGCTGCGGTCTTCTGTAAGGTGGAGGTATTTCACCAGTCGTGCTACTCCAGTTCGAGCGGCAAATCGCTATGCCCTACCTCTCTTGAAAGTCCATCAATCATCACCATCTCAATCATCAAACATCAATCTGTATACGATAGTGAGACTTGACAGGTTGGATGGTTTTTTTTTTCTATTTTGTGTATACTGTGTAGGAGGTTTAGTACAGTATTCATGTTCAAAGTTGTGTAAATTTCCTAATGGATTATTGTTATTAATGAATGCCTCTTTTAAATAGATTTAAGTTATAATATGTATCAATAACTTGTTATAATAGATACAAAAGTCTGAGGAGAAGCCTGGGAACCTAACAAAAACAAACCTATTTCAATTAGTTTTAGGCTTCAGTTTTCAACAAAGCTACGCTATTTTTAGCACTTACTTATTTCAAAAGAATTTTAAACATTTTCTGTCCTGACAATTCCAAGCAAAAATAATAATCAGATTTAGTCCAGTATCATCATACCTATTTGGGCGTTTTTTTAATCAAACAAATAAAATTAATGATACAACATGAAAAACTAGTTGCCAAATTTATTACTGCTGATTCAATCATGTCAATATAATCTAAAATCATTTACCGAAGAAAACATTTGTCTTTCTTAGTTTTAACCTTTAAAATTCAGTCTATCAATATTTTTAAGTATTGACTATTTATAAACAAAATGTTATTTTTATAAGAATATTTCATTTAAGCGTCCAAATTAAGAACATACAAATCGGCATGAATAAAACCGTTTTAAAATTTTGGATAAAATCTGTGTTTAAATTCCAGGTGTAAATATTTTAAATGCGAACGTATGTTTTTTCGGAATCAGCATTCAAGTAACGGCGATATATCAAAGCTTATGACATATTGAAATATGAAATATTCAGAGAATCAATTCAATGGCTCTGAGTAAAATAGTTTAGTTCAGTTTTATTGTGAGTAAATTTTATAGGGTTTGATTTATTTCTAATGCTTCAACAATAAGTTATATAAATGACTAGCTGTGCCTGCGACTTCGTTCGCGTGGACTACATCCTTTCATGGTCGGTTTTACCCCTTTCTCCCCTAATATTCGAAACAAAAAGTAGTCTATATTATAATCCAAGTTTCGAGCAATATTTGTGCCAAATTTCATATCTCTAACTTCAACATTTTTCCATATAAACTTTCAAAGATGGTATTACCCCCATCCTCCCCTTATTTTCTAATAAAAAGTAGCCTATGTCCGTTCTTGAGATTCAACGTATACCTATACCAAATTTCATCAAAATCCGTTCAGCCGTTTAGGCGTGAAAGAGTAACAGACGGACAGACAGACAGACAGACAGAGTTACTTTCGCATTTATAATATTAGTATAGATGCACGGTCTACACCGCACATTTTGTTCGCCTTACGCGCCGCGGCTAAATTAGGTCATGCGCGCGCCAGCACTTTACACTTAACTAACTATACTTCACTAAACAACTCAGTTCGGAAACCACCACGATCGGAAAAAGACCTATCTATCAACTAACTTAATATCTAGTAACTTTAATAAACTACATCTCGTAAAGTTACTCTTTCCTTTCTCCAAACCTACACTTTAACTACTATCTGGCACCGTCAACTACGTGCCGGACAACATCAACATCATACAACTTCCTATACGGTGTGCGTGGCCAACTAAACGCAAATCATACAAATGATTCAAGTTTTTTTTTTCACTTTGATACCTGTGTAGTTTTATTTTATGATATTACATACAAGGTCGTATTGATCTAGGTAGTTCATAGTTACATAGGAATTTATATGTACACACAGTTTATTAAGGTAACTTATTAATAAAATTATAATAATAAAAATAATCAAAAGACAATGTACAGAATATTTACAAAGGGTTGTCCGCTCCGGTATCAAGGGTGCCCAGGGTGCTGGCAACGTTACCTCTTTGGATAGCCAGACTAATGCGTTGGTCGAGGTAGTTGCCAGCATTCAAGTAATGATTCAAGTTGATAACAAAAGTAATACTTATGGTTATTATACTCGTACTTATGATCATATTATACAGACTCGTCAAATCAGAATTGTATCCAATACCGATTCAAAAATGTTATATTCAACCTATTTGAAAAAAGAAATATTTGATTTATCATGTAGTTCATAACCTATTTCTACGTATTTAATTATTTTTCTTATTTTTTACCTTGCAATGGTATCCCATTTGGACTCTGAAATTTGATAGATATGTCTGTATCTAAAATTCTTATTGTGCCGACCTACGACATGACCTACAAGTCGATACAAATACAGCGTCAGCAGAATTGGCGTAGTAAACAACGCTCCATACGTAATGCGTGACATCGATATCCTACATCGCGATATCAGAGTTTTCGTCGCCACTAAGTATATATATGTTACAGTCATAGTGATTAAATAGCTATTATACATAATGACTGGTCATTATATATAATGGCCAAATTCACTAGCCAAAGTAATAAATACGGTCTAGCCGACTTAAAAACTTTATTATTTTTGTATTTATTGGGATTGAGATCCCTTTGTTTTTTTTTGTTTTATAGCCAGTTAGTTTTAATTTTACTTATAAATTAAAGTTAAATAACTTTATAACAATGTTAATTGACGTGAAATTACTATCTTATGTTATTTTATTTTTTTAAATAGTCTTTATGATTAGTTAAGGCAAATTGAAATGTAATGTAATAATATAATAATAATATAATTCATTTATTTCCATCACAAAAAACAGATACAATTGGATTTGTACATGAGATGAACCCAAAAATACAGTAGATTATCCGTATTGTGACAGACTGACGCCTAAAAAAGGTATGAGATACCTGAACTATAGGTCGCCAGGCCACCACCCACAGGTTAGGCGCAACTGTCTAAGTATAGGTACATTTAAGGCACAGAAATCATCAGACAATGTGATGGGTTGGATGAACAGCAATTACTCAACACTCGTATCTACATCTAAGCTTATTCAGAAACTGAACTGCGCTATCCCACCTTAACTGGAGTAATGTATAAATTCATAAGTTAAACAAAGAAAAGAGCTGTATTACAACCAGGAATCAGTTAAAGCTAATCAACGCAAATCAGATTCAATATATACCTACAATTAGTGAGTTTAACAAATTTAGAAGAAAATAAATTTTCACTTAACAGAAATATGTTAAGGATTTCAGCCAGTTAGTAATTACAATTTTACATTTAGATGTCGATAAATGGTATATAGCCAGTAGAGTATTGGTTTTGTTATAAATAAAGTCACCTAGGTAATAGAAATGTTTTCGCGCTAAGGAAGTGTTTATTGGAGTAGTTTGACAGACTGTGCCCTTTCTTCTTTTGTTATAATCTTAAACGCATACCTACGTGTTTTATTACATTATCCAAGTCATCGAAGATATTATATATAATAGCTAGTTAATGTGATTAATTTTGTATCCATTATCACTTTAGCCAAACTGAGTAGATATTATGCATAATGGCTAGCCATTATACATAATATCCAGATTTATTACTTTGGCTGTAACATATACAACAAACCAAGAATTAGGGGTGTGAGCCCTCCGCTTCCCCGCAAGCCCGGTGAAGATGAAAAGACCATCTGCGGCCATCATCAATTGTCAATTAGGAAAAAAAAAAAAAAATGGTAGTTGGGCCTTGGTCCCCGAGCAGATAACACCTAGCTCGGCGGAAGTACCTACTTCCACTTTTAGTAAAGAACATACGGTTCTTACATTATCTTTTAAATGGCAGTCAGTTCATAAAGAATAAATAATGAATGTGGAATTTAAATACAAAATAGAACGTGTGACAATTAACCAAAGTAGCCATAGTTCCAAACGTTTTATCTTTTACTGCAGGAATACGTATCAAATTCTTACCTCCTTTGAAATGTCTTGTCCTTGGAGAATATTTATAGATTGAGCTTTAAAAACATGTCTTTAAACATCAGTGATTCACATTAAAAAATATATATATATTTTTTAATGTGCATCCCGCCGCCCAAGCGAAATGAAAAAAAAAAGAAAGTTTTTGCAGTCCAAGCAAAGCTCTGTTACACTAAAATTTTAATTTGATTTCCACTTGACCAGGCCGGGATCCGTGGACATCAATATAGATGTTCAAAATACAAAATATAGAATCTAAATAAAACGTTACTAGCTTAGACGTTTTGCATTCATTTCTACTTCGAAGACTTTGCGGTAATTCCTATTTCGTATACTTTGCATTGATTCCTATTCCGTATACTTTGCATTGATTCCTATTTCATATACTTTGCATTATTCCTATTTTGTATACTTTGCATTGATTCCTATTTCGTATACTTTGCATTATTCCTATTTTGTATACTTTGCATTGATTCCTATTTCGTATACTTTGCATTAATTCCTATTTCGTATATATTGCATTGATTCCTATTTCGTATATATTGCATTTATTCCTATTGGAGCCTTGGCAGATACCTTTTTTTCTATCGAAATCATCAACGAATCAATGATTCAGGAGGAATCGTAAGCAACCTGCGCACGTTCCTACGCGGTACTGGGTGCAGGCCGTAACGTCTACGTGTCGGCGAAACATGAATAAATTTTACGTCGGATGGAATTAGATGCGGTTCATATGATGCGATGCGAGAACCGAAAATTATATTGATGCTTAAAATTAAGGGTTGTTCCTTATACGGCCCGGTTTGCATTCATATAAAAGATTTAAGATAATAACAAATATTTTTACTTTTCCTATTAAAGACAGAAGGTAAATATTACATAAAATGAGCGTAATTGTTTGTGTGATACTGTTGTTTATTGTAGGTAAGATACCTACTTGTTTTACGGATAATCACGCCTCCTTTTTGTTAAGAGATGAATGAATTAGACATTTTGTATTTTTTTTTGTAATGTTTTAATTTAATTAAAGTATAATTCATTGAATATTGATTTTGAATCGTAACATTTACATGTAAACAATAAAAAGAAAAAAATGTGATGAAAAAATAAAACAGATAAATGTGTTTATTAATTAAAATCATCTCAGTTCATTTAATTAAATCGCCGAGAGGCGAGCGGGCCTGGCTTTGGTCAGCGCTAACTCTGAGGTTCCGGGTTCGATCCCCGGTCAGGTCAATATGAGAAACGAACTTTTCCATATTGTCTCGGGTCTGGGTGTTCTGGTACCGTCGTTGTTTCTGATTTCTGTAACACAAGTGTTTAAGCTTCTTATCACAGAATTAGAGCAATGTATGTGATGTTGTCCAATATTTATTTATTTATATTTAATTCAACGTTATTTTACGTATTATAATTGAACAGTAGGTATACGGATAATGCCATGGTAAAAAAGTACGACACAGCGCGCTAAATTCAGTACATAATTTCTAAAAGGATGTGTTTACGTCATTATTTAGCAAAAACTTAAGGAAAAAGTGAGTTCACGAAAAAAATTTTGATTAACATCGACCAATCAGCTTTTTGTTCGTCTAGTTTATTACCCAACTTAATGCTTATCTTTATTCTAAAATCGTTACTTAGTTATTCACAGAATATCTACTGGCGATACATTAAAACGTTTACTCATGAGAAAATACAATCAATTTATTTTAGTAAAATTTCTTCCCTTAATTTCCCAAAGTATTTTTTTACCGAGCAGGTAAACATACGCTACTGAACGTAATTAACAAAGGCTCATAATTAAATACAAACCATTCAGAACATGTGGTCGCGGAGCGAAACGCGATTTATGATTCGGAAAATGAGGAAAGGGAAAGTTGTTATTTGCATCTCAATTATCTCTTTTGTTTCTGACAAATACAACTTTTAAGGACATGGTAATGAAATAAAAACATAGAGCAATGTTTTTATTTCAGAATCTTAAAAGTTACATTTCCAACTCAATCTGCATCAAATATAATATTAATTCATTTGATGCAGAATTACTATTAATGCGTTAAATCGGAAACTGTGGTAATTCGGGTAAACTTTTTCTGAGATGTGTCAATGAACCGATTGAAGTATTCTTGCGAGTCATTATTGTTTCTTTTATCACCCTTTGTAGTTAATTGTCTTGAAGGTTTAATTATGTGAAGTCACGGGACTATTCGATTTTCGATAACGCTATATATTGTACCTGTATTTTATTTGCGTTTGAATAGGCACGTCAAAATTAAGCACGCATTATCACACTGCAGATTTTATCGAGTTATTCATTCGTTTTGCATTTCTTTATTCATTTACTAGTAATTGCCCGCGACTTCTCCTGCATTATTTAGAATAAAAAATATCCTAGATGTAAACCTAGTAGCTCGTTTATCTTTGTATCTACCAAATTTTACACAAACACATTCAGTAGTTTTTGCGTGAAATAATAATAAATATACATACCGACATAATATTAGTCTTCCATTCTGTAGCACCCTTTTTTCAAAAGACCACTTTTATTAATTTCTGTTTTATTTTCCGTTACTGTGACCCTGTTCTAAGAAAAAACAAAAAAAAATCCATCTTAACAATTATTATTTCTCCTAGTACACGATAACACGTGGCGTGTGCATCGTCCTCTCTGATGTAACTTGCAGTGACGTATTTATTTCCCGGGCGTATTCTCGGTGACGGCCCGGAGCCGTCTCTTTGAATTCTTGCGTCCCATAATTCTTTCTTGCAGCTCCCTGAGTAGTCAATTTTGTTATAGGAAGCCACTTTATTATGTGGAGTGAAGGGACTCTTCATAAATATTCCTCTTGAGTTTTGATACTGTTAAGTTTTGTACCTGCATTTAATTTGAGCATAGACCATGTTTTGTATTGAAATTCATTAAGAAATTTAAAGCGTTTTGCTATAACGCTAACTTAAAAACAAGATAACTAATGAACGTTTCGACTATTTATCTCTTTTAGCGACTTTGTCTCGTTAAAGTTTCAGATTCTTTCACTTAGTTTTTATTTTTAAACGACTTCAAAAAAAGGAGGATGTTCTCAATTCGACCGTATACTCAACAGTCAATATTTTTATTGCATCTTTAGTGTTCACAAGGTGGTAACTTAAAATTAGATTACTAAAGACCCCGTAAGTTAACTTACCGAGCTTTGCAAAAGCAGTGTTTAAATTAATTTTATGTTTTAGTGATTTAAAAAGTTATATATAGATTGAATAACTTAAAGCTTCAAGCCAGTAAAATCAACGTCGATGGGTGACCGTTCCAATTGAATTGTTTACTAGCAACTCCGTATTTCAGTAGGAATAGTTAAACAGTTGTAGTTTGTTCGTTGTCATTGTGACATTCGTTGTAAATGTCAGTCAGAAAGCATTTGGTAGCAAGCTAAAAATTTTGATTTTCTCAAGGGAACTGTTAGAGATATAAAATGATAGACGGTTTTGTGACAAGTGAAAATATATATATATATTGACAGATCGACAAATGAAGAAATATTAACAGTAAAATTCTATATAAAAAGGTAATAAAAGAAGGAGGCTTTGCTGGTCGCCAACAGGAACATCTACCTAAAAGTTAGGATATTTGCTTGCCTTGCACTAAATCCTGCAGCGAACTGGACCTATTCCATATTATTATTGATATGGAGCTTTCGTCCAGCAGTGGGACATATAAGACTTTGTTTGTTGTTGTTTGACAGTGAATAATATTGTTTTTTTATCATAATGCTATTTTACGGGCCGAAAAAAAGAAACAAGGAAATCTCCAAGTAAACTGAATAACAATCTCAAACGTTTTTCTCACAAGTTAACAATAAATTCGGCCCAAATGCGAATAGGGGCCTACAGGGCCCTTTAGGGACTCTTTTAAGATTCCACCAAATTGTGTCCAGAGGGAAGGGACATTCGACAGTATAAGTTATTCTTTTAAAGGAAATTTCAGTTGTAACTGTTAAATCAGATGTTTGTCCGGCGATTTTACTGAGATCGATTTTATTATTCAGGGTTAGATAACATAGTACCTATATCACTTAAAAAATATGTTAAATGCCAAAGTTAAATTGCCAAAAAAATTTAATTTACTAACAGACATTGCGATTGCGAAAAAGAGAATAAAACAATACTAAGAAGAGTTAATGCATTATACCAACGATAAAGTAAAATTATGCAGAAAGGTCAATAGGTGTCTCTCTTTTCGTGAGGGAAATGTCTCTCTGCGAGGAACAGAGAGTAATGTGCCAGGCTCTCACCGAGTAAAACTACTTCGGTGGACATCGCTGTGCAGTTGTGGTTGAGTCAGGATCCTTTGCGGACTGTACGCAGGCTCCCCCGGCACAGCGAATGCCGCTAGGCGGCCCTCCTCACCGCAGACAACCCGCGCTGCAGAAGCATGGCAGGCCACCTGACACGCCTCACCCCCTCGGGACCGAGGCAACGGATGCTTTACCCCAAGCAAAAGTCATCCCCCACCCCTGCCATCCACTACCTCTCTTCAAGAAGAGGGGATGGAGGCTTCTCGTGCCGGAACTTCTACCGTCGATTACAGAGATTCTTCAAATAACGTCGCTTGCCTTCTTTGCCTAGGGTGCTCCAGGCTCGCTTGCTACCACTTCCTTTGGATTCGTGAGGATATTCAAGAAGTAGGCAAACAAGGAGGTATTCCGACCCAGACCACCCCAAGGTCAATAGGTGCCTGCCTCAGCTGATGTTAAACTGGTAAACAAATGACTGTCAAATTTGAAACTGAGAACCGTGGTGTTTAGTCTGACAGTTTGCTTGGTAGTTTAAAGTACCACTTTGGTGTCCTTATGAAATAAAACCCAACAACCTCGTTGAGCACAACACATCAAGTTTCGTGACTCTCTTTGACTCCGTGCGACGCTCAACTTTGCCTTTGTCCAACTTTGGCGTCCTTTTTACTGTGCATTGTATGACTTTCGGTGCATTTCATTGTTTTGCAACAAATTAATAAGTAATTATAATAAATAAATAAAATAAATAAATAAATGCGCCAGACAATCACACCAATCACTTGGTCTCAAACTAAGGTTTTCCCTTGTACTATGAGTACCAGACGACGGATACTAACTGGGGGCGTCATCCCAGCACACCCAGACTCAAGTCAATTTAGAAAAGTTCGTTTTCCAAATTGACCCGACCGGGAATCGAACCCGGGACCTTTCGCGCTTTGGCCGCCAACCTTAGCCACTGCACCACCGAGGTCGTCAAATATTGGACAACATCACATACATTGCTCCGATTTCGAGGTAAGAAGCTAAAGCACTTGTGTTACAGAAATAAGAAAGAACGACCGTACATTCTACAATTTAAAGACCCGAGACAGTATAAAAAAGTTCGTTGTCTAGAATGATTAATTTATTTTGACTGGGCTGTTGGCAAAATTTGCACCTCTGGACATTTTATTTGTATGATAATCTTTTGTGTTATTTTTGCATCTAGATGTTATACATATTTTAAGTATTAATAGTAACTAATAAGTAACTAGTAGGTGACTTTTAAGTATTAATGGTGGTTAATTATCATGAAGTTGAAAGAGTAGCTTACAATCAACCAAATATCATTTGGATGGCGTGAAAAAAAAGAAAATACCGTACCGTAAAATACTGTACCGTATTTTATTACTTTTTCAAAGATTGGAGACCTTCAAGGTATACATTTTCCTTACCTTTAAAAGAAGGAAATATTACACCTTTCTCGCAACGCCACCTTATCACTCACGCAAAAAATTAACCGCAAACTCCGTCAATTTTTGGGCGCGACAATTCACGAGGCATTGACGAATCTTATCGAACCTCCACCGAGCCTTATCTAGGCGAAGCACGAGTAGCTTGGAAAACAATAGGTTGTACCGAGTTAGGAAGCGATGCGATGTGGTTGTCAAATTATTAGCTGAATGTTTGTTTGTTTAAGTTCGGTTACAAATAAGGCATCGACGTTTTTTCTTATTTATCGTGGATTTCTCAAGGTTGAATTTTTCAGATATCAGTGAGGATTGGTTTAAAGATAAATCAAACATGGATCGCAACACTTTGTCCGCAATGAGGTTCAGACGGTTTCATGACATATTATCAATTTATTAAAGTCTCGATTTTCTAGTATTTTAAGTATGATTGGGTCCTGAGTTTGATTCCTGGATCAAGCAATGGATGTTTGAAATATAGCTAAAGTTTGTGATCACCAATCCATTTTTGGTTTGAGTAATGATACGGCAATATCAATTGTTTTAACTATAATTGGATTTTGATAATTGATGACTTTTTTACTATAGTAGGACACTAATTAGGGTAAATTTGTTAATTTGTAATAAAAATTAATTCTCCAAAACTTCGGTGCTGCAATGTTTTGCTATACTTAACTACAAAAAATATAGACCGTATTTAAAAGTTTTAGAAATCGTTATTCAAGGAACAGTAAATACCTATAATACATATAAATGTCTTTCTAAACACAGAAAAAGAATCATCTCTATTTGCAGTGTGGTAAACCCACAACCTTAACGTATCCATAGACAAATACAAAGGAAGATGATTTTTGTATATTTTAGGTTCGCTAGTTCGCACGTGGGGCGTGTTGCACAAAGAATGTTTATAATCAAATTGTTAATTGATCCAAGTCTTGCGACTTCAGTTTGCAAAAGAGAAGTCTACACTTTAACAAGTCATAACGATATTACACAAAAAACAATCGTTATCACATCCACTCCTTCTAGATTCCATGCCATCCGATATCGCTGCGTCCCGTTAACGCGAGCGTACGACGCGCGTAAAGCTCTCAGCCCGATGATAAGATGGATGGATACATCTTTCGGAGTCGCGTCTTTGTGCCATGTTTTATGACTCGAGGTATTTGGGATAAGGGACGTGGCCGCTTGTTCGGTGTAACTGGGCGAGTGTTCCAGTAAATTATTTATCCGGTAAATTATGTATGAGTTACAGGAATTAATAAAGACGTGGTTGATTAAAAATGTTTGAACATTTTCTCGTCTTGGTTTTGTTGCGTGTGTTAGATTTAATTTATATATATATCTATTTACATTACTTAGAACATCAATTTCCAAACTATTTATCGATATAACTTAAATAATGATTAGGCAACTGGTGAAGGGAAATTAAAAAGACATATTAACTTAGCAACATATTTACTCAAGCAAGAAAATACTATTTAGCTTATAATCAAGTAAATAACAAGGCTAATCTAACAGAAATGTACCACTTAATTTCTATATATTAAAATCATTACACAATACACATGTGCTGGCCAATATAAATATGTCACTACATACAAAAAATATATTTATATATGCTCACAATAAGTCTGTATATATGTATACACATATATCCACAGAGACATGAATCTACATATGTGCACCATTACTAATAAGGATTTCCTATTTATATACACATATACCTAAGTACACAAGAACTAAATAAGTTAAGGGTTGTTGCCACACGTTTTAATTATTATATAATATCTCTAAAACATATAGTCTCTAGACATATAATTCGTAAAAACAGTACACAATGTATATACAAATATATTAAGGGTACCTAGGTCATAGATACCCCCCTACGGTCAAGTAAAACTATAAGATCGTACCTTGTATATCTCCGATGCTAACGCTTCGCTTGCTCAAAAAAGCAACTGCCTGACGCTTTGTAACGTCCCCCTTTTATACCAGTGAACAAACAAAGAACTAGGCAGGTGGCTTCAAAATGACGTTTTGCAGCCACGTGCCGGATGAAAAACAACTTTTTATAATGAAAGTTATTCTAAATACAAAATAAATATCTTAATATTCTTCATTAATAATTTAAAATAATAACATAATATACGATTCTTAAAATATAACAAAATACTCGTTTCTTAATATATCTATCACAGATGGCTACAAAGTAACGTACCTGATGAAAAACAACTTTTTATAATGAAGGTTATTCTAAATACAAAATCATTGCCTTAATATTCTCCATTAATAATTTAAAATAACAACATAATATATGATTCTTAAAATACAACATGATACACGTTTTTTAAAATATCTATCACGTGTATATGTTTTTTTGGTGTGGCAATACCGGAACATGCAAATTGTGCTAGCTAAACATAAAATGTAGGTTCTTACGAATCTATTTGACTTTGCAATCTGGTGTTGATAATAATTATGTAGGTACATCAAGGTATTTTAATTAAGGTAAATAATATAACAATATTTACTTACAAATTCCGAGAACGAACTACGGAAAAAATAATATTATGTTTCAAGGTGCACAGTTTTATAATAAGTTGCCTAAAAGTATTAAACATGCTAAAACATGCCTTTCATTTAAAAAGTTACTCAAAGATCACAGTTTAAAGAATCAAACACTTTTAAACTGATTTTGGTTTGTAATTATAATGGCGGTTGGCCATAGGCACATCGGTACACGACTATTTTGACGTATACCTACCCACTTTGTTTCGCGCGCGCGTTTTTTACACTAATATAATATAAAGTAAAATGTTATTTTCTCTACATGTGATTAATGTAATCTTTTGAGAAAAATAAATGTCTTAAACCATAAAAAAAATCTATCCTTCAACACAGATAGGTGAATTAAATAATGATTATAATGATATTTAGTAATCATAAAGTCACAAACTATTGCTCTGCCAATCGATGTGATAGCTTTAATAATATTCTTGTTAACAAATTAGCATTCCAAATTGAACGAGTAATGTACGATGTTTAAAACGCCAGGTGGCAAACAACACACGGAATTAAACGGCTCCAAAGTTATAATTTGTATTTTAGAAGCATGCTTCTTGGTGAAAACACGAAAACTCGACATGTGAGCCAAACACGTCCGAAGTTTCAAGAAGTTGAGAGCAAGTCACAGGTCACAGATTGTTTCTTAACAGCGGAGTTGAAAGGGTGGGATTGGAGAAAGTCGATATCGATAAACGGATCAATCTACGGAAAAGCAAAAATTTGCAAAAGAATACATCATTGTGAAATGTACGTATTGTTGTGTGTATGCTACATGCATACACACGCACACACTCTAAATCATATTTTTTCTCTCAAGTATGTGGTCAGAACGGGAAACAAAATAATGTTGGTCCATGTTAGTTGGATTTTTTTGGAAAAAAAAGGAAAATCTAAAGACACTGAAATCGTTTTTTTTTATATTTGTGTTTTTCAAAGTAATTTTTCATCGGTTCATGACTTTAAGTATTAAAAAGTATTATTATTAAGCAAACAATCAACATCTTTTTAAAGCACCGAACTTTTAGTTTTTCTTCTAGTATAGCACTTGACCCCACAATCTTCACCTAATGCATCGTTCATGGTCTTCCAACAGAAGCAACTTTAATCTATTGTTTATGATTCATATATTACAATTTTAAACACAACTAATGAAAAGATGCAAAATGAAAAGGAAACGTAAAAAGTGTACATTTTTGATCCGTTTTTTAAATTTCAAAGTGTTGGTATCACGCCTCACTACTGAATTTAGAAATTTGAAATTTTTCTTTCTCTTCTAATTATAACGTTAACCTTTGTAATCGATAGACAAGAAAACATCGATATTTTCACTTGCCTGGTTCTAAGCGCAGTTCTTAAGTGCTTCCCTACCGATGCACTCGATTCAGTATTAAACACGTTCGAATTTGTGGCGATAGAACTTCCATGTTGTCTAAACTCATTCCGGAATTTGGGGATTTCCACTAAATTGACTTCGTTTAGCCTGTAATTAGGTTTATTTAGTTAATTTTGTATTTGCTCCACTTACATTTAGCGATTTCATAAATATATTTAACAAACCTGTGCCCGCCACTTCGTTCGCGTGGACTACATCCTTTCATGGTCTGTTTTACTCCTATCTCCTCTAATATTCGAAATAAAAAGTAGTCTATACTTTAATCCAAGTTTCGAGCAATGTTTGTGCCAAATTACATGTCTCTGACTTAAAAAATTAACATTTTCCCATATAAACTTTCAAAATTACCCCCATCCGCCACTTATTTTCTAGCAAAAAGTAACCTTTGTTCGTTCTTGAGGTTCAACGTATACCTATTCCAAATTTCATGAAAATCGGTTGAGAGGTTTAAGCGGGAAAGCGTAACAGACAGACAGACAGAGTTACTTTCGTATTTATAATATTAGTAGGAATATCCTATGACGTGGGCTAAACGACTCTAATTTTTTTTAAGTTTGGGCATAAAACCCAGAGATAATGCCTTACATAATCTGAAAGGTATTTTTTTTGTGTTATTTCTAGTTTGGTTTAAGAATTCTCTAATGAATCACCTGAATTTTGAAAACGAATAAATGTTTCAAGTCCTTTGCATGGTAATTGAAAAATAAAACATTTGGACGTTATTTTTGCTAAATTAAATAATCAATTCGCATAATTTGGCTATAGTGATGATTAAGCTAGTACCCATGATTGTAAAAGCGGCTATTGAAAGGCTAATCCTTATATATAATATATTCTGTATGATTTAATAAAATAGTGATAATTGATTGATTTGTATATAAATCAAAGTGATTTTGATAGTTCTTTTGATTGTTACCTATCTCCTCAGAAAAATAATCTGGAAGGGTTATTGACTTAATAGAACCAAATTTCACAACAGAAATAAGGAATATTGCAGAGTGAAATGAAAAAAATAATAATAGTGCAGAGAAAAACGGCAAAGATTGGCATTTTTGTTCGCGAAAAACATGACAGGCTCCTAGTTTAATTTCCTGACAAAACGTGCAATTCCAATAACGGAATGGTTTCTGTTTAAATTTAACTTTCACGTCTCCTAAAATGAATGTTCAAGCAATTAAGAACATGTTGAAAGTGAGTTGCGGAATTATGCCATTAAACTTTTAAGTTAATTTGACGACTGCGGTAGAAAGGTGTCTAAATCGCTTAATCCCTATTAAGTTTGAAATCAATTTGAATTAAGTTGTGATAATGCCAGCTATCATGAATAAACATTTTCGTTAGTTTTTTAAATATTATTCGGCTGATTAAAATTGTCAAACGTTATTTAATAGTGATTATATAATTTGGTAGCTTAAATAGAATATTACAACTTTTTTTAACCGCTAAATAGTCAGTTAAATTTTTTAAATTAACTATAGATTCTCAATATTTCTATGGTGCCGATGAAAGATGCAAGGGGGTTTAAGTGGAGCGCGCCGCACTTAGGTATTTTAAATGACCCTTTTAGTGCATACCATATGAAATATTAAATTATTTGTCTGTTTTTTTTATAAATATTTCTTATTGGCACTTTAGTAATGTCGCCGTTAACCCGTTTTTTCTTTTTCGAAATGTTTGTTTAATAAACCTTTCTAACACAAGTAAAATTTTCTGCGGTTTCCAATCAACTTTCATGTATCTACTTTACTTTGATGCTGACTCTTTTCGTTTACATTTACCAAAGCTATCATATTCCCAGTCTAAATATTATTTTTCGAACGCTCCTCTAGCGCCTTTGTGGGAAACTCCGAAAATGAAGCTACGCAATTTCTAGTCTCTCATTTAGTTGGGAATCCTATAACGCAAACCCATCATATATGGGATTAAATATTTTTTGCAGGTCACAAAAGATTCGCAATTTAATCTTCAAATATGAGATACTTTTTTTTCTAGGTATAATAAGACTGTGTAATGTGCGTATGCTACAAAATAATTTTCTAAATTCAATAAAAAATCTTACAATAAATCAGCTCTTATGAAGAGTTTTATTAAAACTTGCTTTTTAACTTTATAATCTACAAGCGACCAGCCCCGGCTTCACACGGATGTAATGTAAATACTTAGAAATATTGGCTTTTCCATTTTTTATTGCAAATAAAAACCTTCCTCTTGAATCACTCCATTTATTAAAAAAAAACACATCTAAATCCGTTGCGTAGTTTTAAAGATTTAAGCGTACATAGGGATATATAATCCCCTATATAGGCGTATATAGGGGACAGAAAAACCGACTTTGTTTCATACTATGTAGTAATTATAAATTCTATAGTTGTTTCGGTTTTCCATTACACAATTGCTTGGGCTTCTTACTTTGGTTTTAAGTAAATGTATGCGATGGTTTGTATAATTTGTTTATTATCGATTGTCATAGACGAATAATTATAAAAATACTTTAAATGATGTTTTACCCTAATCTATAATGAATAATCCGAATCTCTTGTACCTACAAAACGGTTTTTTTTTGTATTTTACCAGTACGTAAAATGTTTGGAACTGTTAGGTCTTACATAATGTCTACTTTCTGTTTCACACTGTAAAATTACTGTTTGTTTACCAATATAAATGAAAGAAAAAAAATCAATACTTTATTCATTTTCATTCTCATCTCAGCGACATATCCAAGACTTATAATCTTTTTTTTAGTTTTTGATTTCTTTCAAATCTGCTTTTTGTTTAACTGCCAAAATTAAACTAATTAAAATAATTAACGTTAAAGAATAAAATTAACACTTTACGTGAATTGAAAGTTAATCATGATTAAAGTAAATGGAAGTCTGTCGGTCAAACTCCCTAGTACCCATCCACGTGAATAAGCAAGCTTTCAATAATGCGGAGTTGAAAAGTTGGCACCGAAACTTTGCTTGAACCGCATAGTTCGCGTTCACGTCGAGTTGAGCGATTATAAAAATTTCGCAGAGCAAACTCTCATCTTCAATGGTTTTATTAATTTTAGCGTAAACACCTAGCAGATTGTCTTTTGTCACGTTATTGAATAGGCCACCCAACTTTCCAGCAGTTGTTTTGAAGCACTTTAGTAAATAATTGTAAGCATAGTTTGAATTCAAGATTCAGTTTAGTTGTTTTAAAATATCTATGACACAAAAACACTAGGTTTACTAGACAAGATATACCGTTTGCCTTCTTTCGGAGTTCAAATCAAAAGAGTCGGCGCGTGAAACGCCGCTACTGGCAAGTTCCCAGTGGGCACACTGGGTAGGGTGATAAACTGAAAGCAATAAGTTAGCCGCATACAATAGGCTAATGGGGTCACAGCCTTATATTATATTAATAATTTTTATCATGATGGAAAATTCATGTTTTCAAATTTCAACAGAAATTAAATTAATTTCAATACACCCTGCAAAGAGATGTTGCATTTTTTTAATGACATAACAACATTGATATATGTTAATGAAATGGCAAGTACACTTACGCAGTAACAATACTCGCATCTCGTATTGGAAATCCCATGTAAGCAAGCATTCACAAAGCATTATGAATTCCAATACACAGTCCAACGAGGACTGTCAATGACATATTTGAATGACCAAATCCGTTCACGCAATTATCTTTCTTATTACCACTGTTCATAGTCGAAAGTCGAATGGAGAATCCGGAAAAGTAGTCTCAGTTACATTTGAGAACATTTCCAATGCGCCATTTGTACTATTCCTTAAAATGCTAGTGCTCGGATTCCAGAGCACAATGGATACGGTTGAAACAATAACGGGTGAGAAGCGGTAGATTGTCGTTCGGCAGTCCGTTTACATGTTTCGACTGTGGGAATTTTAATCTTTTAAAAGAATCAGATAAACTTTGGAATAACATGGAATGGAAACTTGAGAACCAGTTTATTTGTTTTACTAATGTTTATTTGTTTACTTGTAATATGATGATCTATTTGTGAAACAACCTGGTCTCATTTTTTTACACATACATATAATGTATTTACTGGCATTGATACGAAAGACATTTTTATTTCCTTTTTTGAGACGAACTTTCAAAGATTTTAAATTGAGAGTCATTGTTTTTGATATGGAATACTTTTATCCGTTTTTGACGCCTTATCTAAGATTTGCTTTTTCACTTTTACAGTAATCCTATTCATAAATTACTGCGTACCATTAGTACAGTCCATTTAGTCACACACATTCAGACGAAACAGTTTTTTTTCTATATGTGAAAATATGACAATTATTGCATTAAATTTAAATAATTTACCAATTGAGGTTTCATAACAACCCGTTCGTCATATTTACTTATTAACCATAAAGTCAAAATATTATTTATTCATACGTTACATCGGTATCATTTATTCATCGTCTCTATATCTCTAATAAACCAATATATACAACATCTGGTTCGGAACCTATTACTACTGAGAAGATACCGGCAAGAAACTTACAAGTATTTTGTTACAAAAAACTAAACTTATTGGTAATTATAAACCAAAATATACATTTTACGCCATGTAACCAAAAATGTCCCATTCATGACACCTCGTCCATACATATTGTTGTAATGATAACTTGATTTTACTTACTTACTTACTTTCTTTACAAAAATCTCTTTTTTTTATTCAAAATAGGTTTACATTTAAGCTCAATCCCGCTTGATGGAACGCAAAAATTAGGCCTAAGATAGTACGCGTTTGCCTATAAGGTGATTGTTCATTTAGTTTTAAAAAGGTGCAGATTATAACGTACCGGAAAACTGACCGCTGCAGAAAGTTCTACTCGGCCCTTAAATTCGCTGCATCAACTTCGCTTGCAGTGATTACAGCTTCCAGTTCAGGTAACTAATAAACTAAAACATTGTATTTTGCAGTAACTACGTTAGTTTGCGGGTGAGTTAACAACGAAATGCCTCGCAGTTACGTCTGCGTTAGACCGGTTATCTATTTTATAGCAGGCACGAGGTGAGTGGGAAGGTACCAGGAAACATAAGCGTAAGAACAGAACAGAATAGAACAGAGTGTTGTATTCTCGCTCCTCAGTTGATAGGGTTATAGACGAGACAATATTAAGTATATTATAAGCCTTTCGCGTTCCATTTTAAACATTTAAAATAATTTAACGGGTCAAAACGCGACACCATTTTTATTTAGTAGTTAATACGAACTACTTACTGCCCGACGTTTCGGTTAGGTTGCACCAACCGTGGTCACGATCTGACTGGGCAGTAAGTAGTTCGTATTAACTACTAAATACTTAAAATTTATAAAGATCAAGCCTATGTTTACAACAATAGCTACTGACTTAATTATCCCGCTTATCCGAATGTAGGAATGTAGCTCACAAGCCCAAACCATGTTCAAGCAATTCGAATCAAAAGTGATAAAAACTGTCGTACAACATTATTTTTAGATTACTCACATATTTAAGCAATACAAGTAAGCATTTTATCATCATCTAGATTCTGATCAATAAATAGTAGCCTAGAGTCATTTTTAATTCAAGGCATCTGATTTGTACCGGATTTTCCACTAAATATGACTTAAGTATCTTTAATATAACGACATATGCCTACCACTTGGTCGAAGATGTCATAAATAACATCTCAGTTATAAATATATATGTACTTTTTTTAACCTTTCATTGATTATCTCTTGTCATGAGTTATATTATTTATTTTGAAAATATAATACTTATATCACTATAAAAAAGAAATTAAATTATTATCAGTGTCATTTTTACTTACATAAAGTGAAATAAACCTTTAAAAGCATTTTAAAGAACGTAATGAAAAACCTATCGTTAGACAAAGATAAAGCTTTTACAGCTCCTGAAAATTGACTTTCCATTTTACAAGATTTTAAGTTTGCGTTCGCGTTATGGTATGTGTAAACAGCCTTATCGTCATCTAAAGTTCACCGTCTCTTAGCTGTTCTAGAGCATCGATGAGGGAACATTGAGAATGAACAACGACACAAGAACTCTACCGTGTGAACGTACCCTTCTTATACTTGATGGTAGAACTGATTGTTTTATACTTATATACATACACTAGCTGTATACGCGACTTCGTTTGCGTGGACTACGTCATACTTTCATGGTTGTCCATATTCTAATCCAGGTTTCGAGCTATACTTGTACCTAATTTCATATCTCCAACTTCAATAATTTCACCCGAAACCGCGTATCGCGCACTCATTTGTCGTTGACAAATGAGTGCAGCAATGAATTTAGATAAATCTTCGGTTAAATTTTTATCGCCAGTTAAGTTTACTAATCATGTTTAAATTCTTCACCTATTTAAGCAAATGGAGTAATTGAATACTTTTTCAGTTCGAAATCATTTTCTTTTGAAGGAGGTAATTACTTTGAAAGATTGTTGTTCATTTAAATATAATGTGAGTTTTTTAAGCCAGATTTTGATTTGGTATAGAAAGAAAGAAAGAAAGAAAGAAAATACATTTATTGACCACTACACAGAAGATACAAATTTACACAAATAAAATAAAAACTAAAAACAAGAAGAAGTACAGAAAGAAGTAAAAACAAACATTAAATAAATAGCAACAAAAACAAAAAACAAAACAAAAGACTTAATGGGTAAGTGGTCAACTAGGCCACACCTCAGCTACAGTCCGTTCACAGTTATTTTACCTCTAGCTGTTATGTTGGCTAACCTGAGAGCAGTGCTGCCTCATTCAGCTTCAAGATTCACCACTTTTTACAAGTAATATTATAAAGTAGAATGTGGGAAAAACCAAATACTAACTTAACTCGTAAAAAACTATCAATCAATCAAATCATCAATCAAGAGCAAAGTTGAAATAAATGACATCATTTTAATGATTGACCAAATGTCGACTTAAAATTGATGTATTTTTTATTTATTTTTATTTTCTATTGCGTGCCCTCCAGGGTCCATAACAGTGCTCTACTATTTACTAACATACCATATTTTTACAATATTATGATTTTGCAATAAATTATTGAGTATTGAGTATATTATAATTAAAAAACCGCTATATGTAATGTATCATTATTTATTTTGAATAAGAATGGTCCAAAGAGATAGCCGAGACACTATCACTATCCATTGAACTTGAGTCGGAACTGCTATCAGATTCAGTTTCAGATTCATCGTTTAATTCTATATTGAATTTGTCAATTTCCGCGTCCATGTTGCCATCTCTTTCAAACATGGTGTCTTCAATATGGCGCACATGGTCACATTGTTTTTGCCACTCTTGCATTGTGACTGACTGAAAAGCTTCTTGCGTTAGGTTGACAATATTTTGTGGATCTTGTCCCACATTTTTGCTCGCTACTCGCCTTTTTACAAGACTCCACATAAATTCAATAGCGTTTAAATCACAGTGGTATGGCCGTAATCTAGCTACTTTGTGACCATGAGCTTCAAGTAATTGGTCAGCTTCATATATTGGAGCTTCTTTGTGTTGTTTTATTATTTCAAATAGTTGGGCTTTCACCATATTGGGCAGATAAGATAACCCCTTATTCGTTATCCAAGTCTGCATTTCTGCTTTGGTACTGTTTAATGTTGGCGCCTTATTTGTCTTCACAGTGTGATAAGGAGCATTGTCCATGACTATTAAACAATTGGGCGGTAAATTTGGTATAAGTTTTTCTTGCAACCATTTCATAAAATTTGTTTTGTTCATGTCATCATGATAGTCACCTGATTTTGTCTGGGATTTAAATATCAAAAAAGCGTTTGGTATGAATCCCATGTCACCACCAGCATGAACAATTATCCACCTTGAACCAGCAGAATCGCTGGTCGTTACACCTTTTTCATCTTCAGATTGCCAGCATTTCTTTACAGAATATGAAGCATGAATATATGTTTCATCGAGATACACAACTGGTCTACCTTCATTTCGATTTTGACGCAAAATGTTTAAATATCTATATCTCCAGGCTACAATGTCATGACGTTCCATCAATAACTTTCTTTTTGACCCACATTTTTTAAATCGAAATCCGATTTGGCGTATGATTTTCCACAATGTAGTACGGCCGCCTCGGAAATTTATATCCTCTTTTAGTTCAGCTAAAAGCTTACCCAATGTTGGAACCTCCTTTCTGACCGTGTACATTTCATGTATTTTATTTCTTACTGCACACAAATCAAAATCATCTAATACAATTTTCTTTTTCTGATCACGTTTTTTCCTTGGTGTCCTGACTTTTTGAGATGTAGAAGCAGCAGCTTCGCCTTCCTTCGTAATTGTGCTGACGGTTTTTTCAGATATGCCTGAAATAGAAATAAAATATAATTTTCGTGGTTATAATAATGGATGGGTTTATTTAAATAAATAAACAATTTATTGTGATTCGATAATATCGACATTTCTATCAACACAGTAGGTTAGGATTTAAATATCTATATCCATAATCTTAAATTATTTTTATCGATGTGAAAAACAAACTAGTTTTATATTTTTGAAATGTATGTAAGTATAACGTAATGTCACAGTATTCTGATTCCCATAAGTAGGGGTAAAATGTTGTTTACTGGTAACCCTATTTACGTACCTGTAATGGCGGCAACTCGTTCTCGAACATTTCCAAACGGAATTAAAGGGGCTTTATTTTCTCTTTCCCTTTCACAAAAGTCACGCACTGATAGCACAATTTTTCTACCACTACTTTGAATCCTCTTAGGCATAATTTAAGAAGAAATAGCACTGTTAGATTAAGAAATTCCGAGGAGCTTCGCTTGAAGAGTTTGCCAGTAACGCCAACCAAACGGAACGACACGCTGACAGCTGTCAGAGGTAAAATAAATGTGAACAGACTGTATATGCTGCAGCGACGCAAGGCTGCTGCAGCGCTGGTATTATGGTGCAGCCTATTTGAGTGACGCCTAAAATATACAAAGAAGAAACTAAAATAAAAAAAATAATAATAATAATAATAATAAACATTTGATTAAATAACAAAGAAAAAGAAGACAAACCAACAGAACAAAAATAAGGAAAAAGAAGAAAACACTATAGTCTATGGTGCCACATATACCATTTTGACGTAAGCAAAAATCTGTCTGATTTTAGGTTAGGTTATGCAGATTCATTCATTATGTAGATTGCCGATGTAAATTAAAAATGTGTGGGATATGTAGTGAGGTATGCATTACGCTATTGGCCAAATTTACATTTTACAATGTTACACAAAAATTTATTACGTAATATTCCACGCCTAACTACTTATTTAATAGGTACATAGCTATATTGAACGTTCTTGCTTCATATTACATCACGTATATCCGTGAAAATGCGGAAAATACACCCATGATCCTGTAATATTACGCTTGAAGCAATTTAATAAGCATTTTGATGGCTATTAAATGCACTCCCCAAATCGTGGAGTCGTATGAGCGCGAAACCTTTGCCGGTGATTTAGGCCGTCGTTATATGGGAGTTATTGATTTCGGAGTAATATTTACCTCATACCAAAAGTATACTAAAATATGTGTTAGCAACTAGACAGGGAAAACCAGCACAAATATATATAGATAAATGAACTGTTTCGAGGGGACCCAGACCCATGTAAAATTTGTCAAGTTACTTAATAATGTAAATTTTAAGACTTTCGCGTTCCATTTTAAACATTTAAAATAATTTAACGGTGGTCACGGTTGGTGCAACCTAACCGAAACGTCGGGCAGTAAGTAGTTCGTATTAACTACTAAATAAAAATGGTGTCGCATTTTGACCCGTTAAATTATTTTAAATGTTTACTTAATGGTTAATGGTTAATATAATCTGGGCACAACCCGTACGGACCGTTTTGTTAAGAAACAAAATGTTTATAAATGAAGGACTATATGCTGGTAAAAATAATGGAAACTTGTAATTTAAAATAAATAAAGGATGCAACATAACACCAAAAATATACAAAAAAAAAACAAATTAAAAAGCAATGACAAAACCATAAAAAGAAAATAAGTAAGGAATAAACTCTAGAAACGTGGTGCGTTGTGCATAGTGTTCATTATATAAATGTTAATTAATTATAAATAAATAAAAAAAGCTCTGTTATTAATTTCTCGTAACTCAATCCCGTTTATAATGACTTTGACTAGTGTCGGAGTTTTATCATATTAACATCAATTATGTTTTTTAATTCTGATGATATCTTAGTATTAGTTTGAAAGGTTAGTTCGAAGCCGTTTGCCGGCTTTAAAACTTTTGACAGTAAAGTTGGTATCTTGCCTTATTTATAAACAACCCCTGGTGCATAGTGATGTTATATCTCATAGTTGGTATGAGGAGATACCTAGTAATTTGTTTCTGTATGTATGTTTTTTTAACATAAAAAGTAACCCACACATAACGTTAGAAATAATCTGTGTAATATAAAATTTTAATATAACTTGCAAAATAAACCTATTTTATCGATCAAAAACTTGTTATTGAGATATTGGGCGCACGTGAACCTCGAATATCTCTATAACGACGCCATTGAGTACCTAAGCAAAGCTTTCCGTTAGCCAGGCTTAGTCTGAATTAGCTCCAACGGCAAACCGACCAGATAGCTTGACCTCTCTCCTAACACCGCACGCACTGTTTTCACTTGACCTGCACTCTTAAGGTCGGATGTGGGAGGTCGCGTCACACTGGTTTCGATGTTACATTCTCTGGGCATAAAACGCCATTTGCATGTGAAAGAGATCGGCCTACTGCCTGTTTTCATTGGCATAGTAAACATTCACCGTTTGACGGTAGCGAAAATGTTTGAACATGGGTCAGTTTTTATCCGACGTCAGTGGGGCGCTGTACTTTTGTTCGGTCTTTGTGATTTGTAGGCACAAGAAAAAGTTAACCCTGTATTTTTCGGATGAGTGAAAATGCGACGATTGACCGATTTTTATTTCAATTTATTGCGGTCGTGTCATTTTCCGTCCGAGGAATTTTGTTTAGAATGAGAAAAAGGCAAATTTGGTATGTAATGGTCCGGTTTATTATCAGTGATAAAGTGTATTCTGCTTATTAAAAAATCTTTAAAATCACATTTGAATCCAAAAAATTGGTATCTGATCTTTTGTAATTTTAGTCAGTTTCCGTCTGAGTAATTTGGTTTAGAATGAAAACAAGGCAAATGTTGATTTTCCAGTTTATTATCTATGATAAACTGGATTCTTTGTTTTGGAAACTTATATTGATCAAAACAATTGGTATATTTGTTAGTTCTAAATTTCTTTGATGAATACTTATTAGTTCTTATAAGTATGACATAAGGGCGGTGCAAAGTTCAAAGTGACGTGCTTTAATTATAATACTACTAGTAAACCTTGTCTTAACAATTACTAACGCGTCTAAGGAAAACGTAATTATTCGATTTAGTGCAATCATTCTAAAGCTATGCGCTAGCATATAAAAGGACTTAATTTATGTAGAAGATGTCTATTTTTCGAGGTTTTGTGTACTTTTTTTAAAGTTGGTTATTCTATTCAATCTGTCTAAAATTGCACACAAATCTATTCAGGAGTTTTTGCATGAAAGAGTAACGAACATTTACATCATACACATCCATTCAATTTTCAAGATTAAAATATTAGTAGAATGATAAATAATAAAATATATAAGCACTGCACTTCTATTTCCACCTCGGTGAGAGTTGAAACAACTTCGTGCTTGTGTGATATAACAAATTACGAAATAGCTTGAGTAATCACCGCGTAACACAGCTACAGATCCGGCATTCCAATTTAAACCTTTGCAATTCAATATGTCGCACTCAAAACAACCGTTCCATTTGGAATGCAGCTGCAATAGCTCGCCAAATATTGGTTTGATCGATCAAAAAGCAGTTGCAATTAAAGCTTAAACCCTACCGCAGTCGAGGCTCGATCGGCGCTGAACAACGCTGAACAAGACCGAACACCGCTGAACGGGCACAAAGGCGGACTGTCCAGCGCTGCAATTTGTCATACGACAGTTGCTGCCCAATTGTTTTCCATTCAATCCCTGCGAGACTTTAAAAGATTGATAGAAAGTTTTCTTTGTTTGCTTTTTCTTCAACAGCTAATGAGACTTTTTAAATTCTAATGCTGTTTTTGTTTAAGTTTCTTATTTGCCTTATTTGGATTTTGTGTTCGGTTTTCTTTAAATAAATGCATTTTTTAAACAACTGATTGTGAATTTGTGTTTGCTATTATTATAATTAGTATGAGATCAGTAGATGAACTTATAACATGATTAATTTAAGTAGCATGCAATAAACCCTATAGGGCAGAGTATGTTAAAATTTTCTAATTGGTTTTGGACCTTAGTTCGAGGAAATAAGGTTCAAATTATGGTGGTCAAATAGTGGACAGAGCCTTGTTAAGGTATGTCTATGATTATTTTAAATCAATTCAATATTTGATGCTTAATGCTGATACGATGTCAGTATTTGTTTAAACAGTAGGATTAAGATCCTAAGAAGAATCATATTTTTTGTCATAAATTATTTATTAAAAGGAAGTTGTGATAGGTTTAACAAATAAAATTATGTTAAAAATATATCATGATCGGAAAGACAAGTAAAAACTAAAAACTAAACTAAAGAAGCCTGAAGCCTGATAATAGGCTACGTAATCAGTTGAAGCTTTAATAATTATAAATAACCTTCCTGGAATGCAACGAGTTAAAAATACTACATACAAGGTACTATGACATTTTCTTTCACGAATGTTCCTTCGATCAGATATGATTTTACACTTTCAATTCATTAAGCAAAGTTACTCGTAGTGAAAATTTGCTAAATTTGTCAAAAAATTTAAGATTATTTTACTTATACATTGGAAATTCTAAACCGAGAAAATAGGCTGGGTTAGTAGATTCTGTATATTGCTATATATGAACAGGTGAATTAAGTAATCTAGAGGTTTGGCCTAAAGTTAAATTGAATTTATAATGTCTTAATTGGACTTCGTTCTTTTTCAATTAAACTTCATTCAAGGCTTTTATAATTACATTTTAACGTAAGAACACATTTATTTGCTTTATTAACGTTATAACGTCTTGTTTGCCAAAAAAATATTTATACATAAATTACCAAAGTGAATTTGATTAGTGATAAGTTGTTTAGTAAAAAAAGTGAACACTTCGAGACTTTTCCGTATCCTTATAAATTCAGAAAACCTCTCAAATACTTTCTCTTTAAATAGTAGTCGAATGTATGAACTTTGAATACACTTCTTCACAAATACATTCCTTGAGCTATGTTGGATAACTAGTACATTTGCTTTTTTTTTAAAAAGTAACCAACGAGCTATTAAAGTATAAAATTTCATTTTGTAGCTTTATACAAAATATACTTGTTAAAATCAAAGAGATTTTTTTCTAAATTTATGTAAGCGAGCATGCGTGTCCTGTCACCATATAACAAAATGTGGCCAACATTATTTGGCCGAAAAAGGAAGAATGCCTAATTAAGTTACATCCACACGTTATTAACATTATTTGCAATATTAATAATGTGCCCATTTTACGTGCCGACATCAAGTACTGAGTTAAATTAAAACGAAAATGTGGACTTTCAATTAATGAGCTATTCGCGATAGCTCATAGATAATTATTTTGTTTCTTTACTTTTTTTCAAATGCTTTTTAATAATCTTGACTATTCTTAAATAAATGAGAAGTAATTTTCCAGCTACCTTTTTATTCATTTGGGCGACAGAAATACTGACTGAGAAACAAATCGCCAAATTTCATTGATGCTCAATTAAATACAACCCTAAATAAATTGCATAGACGATGATAATAAACATAAAAAAATGGTGGGTACGTTCAGATTTCAAAATTATGTTTATTCAATTTTGATAATATGTAATGTAACTACGGTTGGTTTTACGGGTGAACACAAATTAAGTAATAAAAATAAGATACGTTATTTGTAATAATGAGTAAACTTATACATGTTTAAAGTTTCTATAAGATATAAACAACTCCGCCTCCGGAAACTGCAAGCGCAGTAATCAAGCTTCACGTAACTTTAAAAATATAACTTTTGAAATTCATTAGCAACAGTCGTTTCCGCCATCAATAACCGATATCAGGCAACTTGAAAATAAAGTTGAAAACCTCAGCGGATCCTCAGCAGTCTATTGAAGAGACAAGGTATGATTAATGCGAGCCACAGAGATTGCCGACGAGCATCCAGCCGTCTTACGTGATGTATCGTTGCGGGTTCCGGCCGGTACATCTTGATTTGGGTCTTACGGGATTTGGGAACTGCTTTGTGAACGTTTGTTATGACATAGCAAGGAGTTTTGTCATCTTGTAGTCCCCGGGTTTGTGTGGGTAATAGACTGTGTAGAAATTGATGTGTCGAACACAGAGCGAAATGTTTTGCTATGTATCAGGCTTAAAAAATATTCTTTATTACATGATATTGTCATACATTTTATTTTATTCACAAGGGAATCTAAAACACATTTTGCAAGTAAAACATTACAATTTTTTTTTATAGTCGAATGTAATAAGATACTTTTTTTTTGCTTTGTAATATTTCGCCTATTGGAACTTCGAGTTTATTAAAAAAGATGAAGTATGAAATTTATGATGGTATATGTTTATACCGGTATCAATAGCTGACATCAAGCAACATATGAGATCTTCAGCGAACCCTCAGCAGTCTATCGAAGAGACAAGGTATGATTAATGCGAGCCACAGAGATCGCCGGAGAGCATCATGCCGTCTTACGTGATGTATCGTTGCGGGTTTACGGCCATCTTGATTTGGGTCTTACGGGATTTGGGAACTGCTTTGCTATCGTTTGTTATGACGTAGCAAGGGGTTATATCATCTTGTCTTGTTACCAGAACATGATCTGAGTAAATAATCTTGCAAGTAATTAAAATGTCCAACGCGGTGCTAACATTTTTCGTTTAGCTAAGATGCTTCGAAAATGATGTTCACTTTTTTTATCGAGGAAATTTAAATCTTGGCAAATTCATTCCGCAAGTTAGATGCATATTTTTTTAAACCATCTATCGTAATGAAGTTAATGTTAATCTGCACATTAAGAAACTTTCCAAAATGAGTTCTGGGTGTTTTAGCTACTTACCTTAAAATGTCAGTAAAGTATGTGATACCTGTATAATTATATTTTTTGTCTTTTGATACGTAAGCAAACATTTGCTAGTAAGTATTTTCAATTTAAGATACCAATTTCTAAACTTTGCTATTAACACGATAATTCAAGTTTTTTGAGACGTAAAGTATTGTGGGAGAAAATAATTACAATTTTAATATAAACGTTCACGCAAGAAAGTAAGTATAAGGAAATAAATCCCTAGAAAACATTTTAACACAAGAACAACGCGTTGGCCAGCCGTATTTAAAGACGACTCTCATTTACAAATGCAAGTAAATCCCTAACTTTAAAATAGCGGAGCCGTCGTAAATTCGCAGAAAGGACACCGCCGAAGGGTTCCGTGACATTTTTAACAGATAGGACTAGAATAGCTGCGGGAAATAGCTCATTTAAAATACAGCAGCGGTGACTAAGCGGAGAGCGCACGCGGGCCTTCGCGCTTTTTAGACTGCCGAGTATTCCCGTTGAGGTTTTGTTAGAATGCTAAAGCTGCAACTGATGTCTACAGTACATCTACAGATAGTACAGTAACCTAAAATATCATTTTTAAAAATATGGTAACCGTTTATTCGGATATCATTAGCTGAAATCAAGGAACTCAAAACTTAAACAGTTGAAGTGATGACGACCTCCGTAGCCTATATCCTCTCCCGGTTTGCTCCTCGGTTTGGGTCAATATGGGAAACGAACTTTTGCATAATGTCTCGGGTCTAGGTGTTGTGGTGCCGTCGTTGTTTCTGATTTCTGTAAAACAAGTGCTAAAGCTATTTAGCACAGAATCAGAGCAATGTATGTGATGTTGTCCAATATTATATTTATTTATTAACAATTAGTTTGTAAATTTGGTAAATGGTGTTTTATAAGTAATAGTTGAGCTTTTATTTTTAAACAAAAAAATAGTAATCGATTTTTTATTTTTATAGTACTTTACGCCATACTAGCGAACTTTAACTTTAGCGAATGATAAGTATGTAGTTCTAAACAGAGGGCACTTACCGGAGGCTAACGGTTGATACAGCAGAAAAATTTCATCGCCTACGATAACTTGCGGTTAGTTTAGTTGGAAGAGCAGCACGCACGATACGTGAATGTCGTGGGTTCGATTCCCGCACCGCAAGGGGAGATAATATTTTTCTGTTTCTTATATTAAAAGAATAGTAGTTATTTTAAGTACGTTTTATTATAAGATGCATATAGCATAGTAGTACCAAAGTTTGGCGACGATGATAAAGTTAAATAGGTTAATAATAATACGGCACTAAGCTTAAAATAATTTAAGATACCTATTCGTTTTGGGAAACAACGTCGTCATGTTCTTACAAACATAAAGATACCTCCTCAACCAAAATCCTTGTTCACTTGAAGTCCTATTTGTCGGTAAACCGGGGTTTATTCCTTACAACAAAGAACTGATTTCGCAAACAGCTCAGAGGCTATCGCCAGACAACCGCTAGTTAAAGTAGACACCGCTTTCGTATTCAAGGATACAATGCAATTCTCGGTTTTACATACTTTATCCCTTGGCTTAGCGCGAATTCTTTTCAATTTTGCGATGAATTTTTCGAGTTCAGAGCAGACAGTTATCTTTTCTTCATCAACAAATAGTTATTGTAGGTATTATTTGTTAACAGAATCAAAATTATACCGCTAGCCTAGAAATGAACATGCAAATTGTTCTATGTATATTTATATCTTCAAATGTCATTTCGAGAAGTCTAAAGTGCATCAATTGTATTCTTTGACCGAAGGATTTTTTAAAGTTGTGATTTTCATAGGTTAAATTTCACACATTAAGTGAAATGTAACGTGAAAGAAGAAATAATGTTTGAAATTCATTTTTACGTTTACGTGCCGGGTCATGATCTCGAAGTATTGGGTTCAATTCTTGGGTCAAGTAAAGTATATTTTTCATTTTTACAATTTGACTTGGATTGGGTTTGTGAGCACTAATATGCATTTAACTAGCGTGTTGCTTTAGCTGATACCCATTATTTTAGCAATGATTTCATTTTATTGACGCAGATCGTAGCCATGCACATTATTTAACGTATAGCTGTACTTTATACATACCATTTAAGAAACGTCGTCGTCCAAATTGTATACGGTTGTGACATTTGTACCACGATCCTCGGTTATGAGGGACCGACCACAGAGAGAGAGAGATACATATACACAAGCGTTTAAGTATTTTTTATTAAAGATTTTCCCATTTGTAAAGCGTACAATACATAAATAGTGTAAGTATACGGAAACGTATTGCTGATTGCAGTTATTTCCATTTTACGTAGTTATCTTTCTTAAGAGTCATGGTAAGTTTTTTCGTCAGTCTCTGATATTTTTTAGAATTTTGATTACCTGTTGCAATTTCAAATTCATTACCTATTTTTGTTTAAAAACTGATAAATCAAATCAAATATGTTTGCAGTAGATTTTATTCAAACATGCAAAACTGAAAGTGACTGAGCGCACAAAGAAATATTGTTAAAAATCTAATTTCTTAAAAATGTGCACCTTCTACAAAAAATATATATAAGTAAATCGGTGACTTCTGAGAAGAGTTTCATCCAAATCCACTTTGACATTAATACCAACAAATTTGAACAACAAATAGTCGTTTTAAAACTTCAATTCAAATCTGCTTTTTGCATTCAATTTAAGGCTGGTTTCAGTCTTAATTGTTCGCAATCATTTTCGCATATTACGAAGGCATGCAGTACGTAACGATCCCTCGTTAGCTCACCCATCGGTTCACACTCAGACTTTAGTCACGTACCAGAAAACTACCTGCAGATTTTGATTTAATTGGTTGCCCCAATTTATCTGCATGTTAGTGGAAAATCGTCACAGTTTTACTCAAATTGGCTTTAAAGAAAAGTTATTGAAACCACGGTAAAATAAATGAATACCAATTTACAACATTAAGTATAAAAAAATCCCAACAGTTTCAAATTAGTTCTTTTGTGTATGACATAAAAGCGGTCGAGGTCCAAACTATTACTTTGATGGATTGTACATGTACAGTTTATATGAATTTTCCATTTTGTGATGGCAGGCATCTTGGATTTGAAATTTCTTTTTGGATTCTTAGCTTTTTACTACTCAAGGCCTTTTCTTTCGTACCTGAATTGAGGACATGGTTTGAATCCGAGATTTTGCGGTACCTGCTATCGTTTTGCGTCGGGGGTGAAAATGCTAGATAATTGACCATACATTCAATTAAAATTATAATTGATAAAATTGCATCACTTTAGGGTAAAGCCAGGATTTAAAACACTTAATTTATTAATGCGATAACATATTCTTAGCTATGTGTGTGTGTGTGCTTATGTAGTAGGTACTTACTGTGACTCGCTCTGAATGGAAATTTGCGGTCAGGCGTCGCTTCGCTGCATAATATGAGTTTAATAGTTTCCTGTAAGACTATGGGTACGCATGTATAATAAATCAGTGTAATCTCAATGATTATATGAGCTTTTTGAATCAACATTTGGTCCACAAAATTATTGATTAGACTATTTGCAAACTGGCAACAAACTTCTGCTTATAAACATGTATAAAAAATGTTTGTTAATAGTGAAAACTTGTTCGTTGTATGGATTTGTATTAACTATAGATGCTACTTCCATCCTTTTAGTTTTCAACAAATTGTATGAAAGTATGAATTAAATAAAACAAACAACGAAACTGATCAAATATTTCATTTTTCTTAATTTCATATTTTTAACTTTTTTGCCTTATTATTCAAACTTAACGATTTAAAAGAATTGCCACTTAAAATTCAATACGCATTTAATACTCGTATCTCATTGTTATAATTGTATGTAAGCAGATAAAAATTGAGAAGTAATTTCACAGTCACCTTTTTATTAATTTGGGTGACAGGAATACTGACTGAGCCACTAGTTGCCCAAGCCCAAGTGGCTCACTTATTACATTATTGCCCGATTTGTACATACGGCAGCTCAAAAATCTTCCCAAATTAATCAAAACCTAACAGTTAAAACAAAACTTTCGGGCAAAAAAATACAGCCAACATTTGGATACCAACCGTAATGTCGAAAGGCTGAAATCATATTTTTTACAAGTCACCATATGAACGCCCTAAACCACTATCACGTCAATCTAGAATACCCAGCCTAGCCCCTATTACTTAATGCACCGCCTATTTAAAAACCCCGCAAATTCATCAAAGTCAACGCGGCAAAAAGTCAGGATAAAGGTTCACGTGGCGGCCACAGCCGACGGCGACCGTTAAAAATGCAAAGGCTCTTTGCTCGAGTAAACATTCTGTGTGGACGGTGACGCGCGTGTGTGCCGGCTTTACCGATGAATCCTTAAGTCAGACTGGCGAAGCAAGTGGCGTTTTATTTCCGTGAGAAGTCGTTACACTGGTGATGTGTTTTTTTTTATATAACACTTCAAGATTGACCTCATCCCACCTGATGTTAAGTGGTAATGGGGTCCTAGCTTAGGGCGATAAGTATAGCATAGTAAATCTGTTACTGTACTTGTCGCCCGTTCCTTGAAGGCTTGGCCCCAGGAGCTCTGGAAACCCCCAGGAGTATTTACACGCAGGAACACAACAACATCGAAGTGATTGTTATTTGGCTGCGGTCTTTGTAAGGTTGAGGTATTTCCCTAGTCAGATTGCTCCTGTTGGAGTTATAAATCACTATTCCCTACCTCTCTTAAATTTAGTAGTGTCTAGATCATTTAAACTAACTGGAAGAACTCCAAAGACGAAGACTTTCATATGCTTTTGAGAAGTCGTATGGTAGCAAGTATCGGTTAGGATAACTACTGAGTTTCTTGTCAGATTCTTCTCAGTAGGATTAGGTTCCGAACAGCTGCAGCTACAGCTGTACTACCAAACTAAAGTATACGTATGCCTTGGTAGGCAATAATCCGTAATTCCATTCCAAAAACCATCAAACGCGTCGATACAGTAACAGAACATCTCCAAAGACGATGCCTTTGACATACTTTTGAGAAGTCATCGCCTCGGTTACTAGCATCAACTGCTTACCAAACTATTTATATGTCTATCTTGGTAGATAAAATTCAATATAAGAACCATCAAATGTGTCGATACAGTAACTAGTCATATCGGTTTCATTGCAAACTTGAAGGGTTATACTGATAAAAATGTAGATGGTAAAATATTTTGAACTAATTCATTAACAATAAACGGTATTTCGTCTCAAAACAATTTAAGTATTGTCATCTTAACATGTTTAAAAGCACCTTATTAAATTTTAGCGATAATCATGTGATTATATTAATGCAGACATTATTACTTTAAATCCAACGTCAATTTATTTGTCTTGCAAAGGAGTGACAAAACATTACATTAGAATTTTTGTGCACCAATTCTTTCCAATTGGAGATTTTCATCGTATAAAAAATTAAAAATTTTGATCAGATTCAAAAATCATGACTTTTTATATGTATATTAAACCTTGGCGTAACGAGATTCTTGACTAGCTTTCATAGAGCTAGTTCTAGATATTTCCGCACACTAAGCAGAAAATCAGCTAAAATTAATAGAAGAAAAGTTTCGTTTAATCGGCGCTAAGTTCAGAGAACTAATTAAATTAGTCGGCTAAGTTTTGTTTTCACTCAGCGGTCGTTAAGCCCTATTTATGGCAAGGCTAATTTGTTTTTTGGGTTCCTTATAGGGAAAAAGGAACATACAATTTGAGGGAGCTCAACTATATAACAAATTACCAAAATTTGTGAAAGACTCTAAATAAGTTCTTGATTTTAAAAAGAGATTGATGGTGTACCTCGAGGCCATTGTGTAGCTATGGTAGATTGAACCCATACCTACTTCTAAAATGAATACATGTATATATTTGTATGTTTTTTATTTTAGGTTTCTCATTATTATGTAAACTATGTTATTTTCTTTCTTTGAGAAATAAATTCTTTAAACCGAAGAAACGGAGCTGTTTCTAAGACAAGTCTGATTATTAAAAAAAATGTGTTTCCATAAAAGGTTCAGTAATCTTTTTACGTATTATTTTATTCGCAGTTAACAAAAAGGGGATTAATATATCAAATAACCAATGTTTTAAAAAACATTTAAAAAAAAAATCTCATAACATCTTGTTAATCAATGTCAATCAAACAGGCCTAATGAAACAATAGCGCTCAACAAATCCCCAGAACAAATATTTGTGTAATGCACATTTTTCTTAGGGTTTTTATTAATGCAATAATATATATTGTGGTTCTAATGTTGGTTTTGCTTTTCATAACATAAGTGGTAAAGCTACTTACTTTAGGATCAGGTCAATATATGCGTTGTGGCTTGAATCTCACCTTCCCCCGTCTCACCTGAATATGTTATATAAAATGTAGTATGTTTCTGAATATTGATTATTGTATATCTTATTTTAGCTAGATTTGACATTGAGTGGAAAAATCACTTGCAAAACGTAAGTTTTTTTCAAATAGTGTTTTAAATATAAGGGCCGATGAACAATACCTAATCATCATCATTAATATATAAATAATAAATAAGTATGTAGCTAGCTCATTGTATTTTTAATCAAAAATTTCTTAAACAAAAGTTGACCAAAACAATTTCTTGCTCAATTCATTTATCTAAAGGGTGCGATCTTTAAATTTACATTAATCAAAATAAGAGTGGCCCTTGTAAATTATAAACCAAACTCCAGATTAATCTTAAACTTCGTGCCACTGCATCAAAACAACAAATTTCAGCAGAAAACTCCAACTTCCAAGCTTGACAATTTCATAACAACATCCGATTTTCGAAAACTGGCTATAGTGGAATCCAATTTGTTGGCTTCGGACCCGCTTTTGTCTTCTGCGTAGTGTTGTTAAGGTATCCATAAAAATATCATGTCCATCATTTATCAAAAGATGGCACGAATTAATATCTTGAAACACGAACATTATTTGAAAATAAAACCACAATAATGAAAACATAATCTATATAGGGGCACTGGTTTTAAATTAAAAACCAGAGGATAAGTCATGACACTTATTTGAAGGAAATGGGAAAATTAATGCCATTTTTTTTCATTCTTAGGTAATTTATTGAAATAAATTAAACTAATACATAGAGGAACAAATAAACTTAAGAGAACATAATATAGTAAACTACAACTAACTTAATTAGCCATTATTTAGTTTTATTCTTTAAACTTTGTTATAGTTTAAGGGTGGTGATAAAATTTACATGACAATAATCTAAACGTCTGGTAAATACTAATATAGCTGTCACATGGCAAAGTTTTAAAAAAATATTCTAAATCAAATACTTGTAAAAAAAATCAAAACATTTATTTTCATAAAAATGAGTAGGACATATTTTACTAAAAAAACAACGTTTATAATATATTTTTTATAACCGATATTATTCAAATTTATTTAATGAAAAAATCAATACTATGAATATGTTTTATAGTACTATCGTCTTTTCCCGCACTGAGTCCAGTAAAAAAAGGATGACTTTTTAAAATTATTTGTGTATATGTACCTACATGTGCCTACTCCATTTCTGTTCTGATTCCATCATGAAGTTGTCGACATAATCTCTGGTTTATTCCAACACTATTACTACGCGGGTAAGGACAAAATTCCACTTCATAAATTTCATTTGGGACCGACATAATTATAGAACAAGATGCCTTTAGGTTTGTATTAAATTCTTTGCTGATAAATCGTTTCCTAATTTGTTTTTGGCCATTAATGGACTTAACGATACAGGAATTGTTTGAAGTCATGTAAGACTATTTTTATTATATTTTTTCCGTTATTTTCAAAATTACACTAAATATTTTGTGGTAATTTTGTAAAACGATTTAAGATTGAGAATTTTCAAGTTTTCAGGTTTCATATTTTTAGTTCATCATATTTGTTATAAAAAATAACTTCAGAAAAGTTATAAATGTATCAAAGTTGAATCAATGAGCACATTTCTATAAATCTGGAAATGTAGAAAAAAATCAGATTAAATTACTGGCATAGATATGAACAAAATAAAATGCCAACATAGTTCATTGTAAAACAGGCTTTGTTAAAAAACAAGTAAGAGTAGAGTGTTTCAATCAAATTAACACACTACAAACGACAGAGTAAAAACCGCAAAAAAGTTAATAAACCTAACACAATTACTTTAGGTTGATTCACAAACGTTAGAAACTATTCCGATACGGAAAGTCAATATTTTGTTTCTGTCCAATCGTAAATGAAAGAGAGATTTTATTTTAGGACATATATAGGAACATATTTTAGGAATTCCAATTCGGTTATGACGATTTGTGAATAGGTTCGATAGCTAACAGCATGCTTAATTTTATTCCTATCGTCAATTTTGTCCTTTGATAGACAATAAATAATAATAAATGTGATATTACTTTAAGTACACTGTTTCATCATCAAGACGCCGTACAGCTTGGAGTGTTTAAGCGCAAGCGCAATACAAAATAAAAGCAACTTTTTTATTTTAATAAAATATAGTTACTTAAAATTTATAGTAAACTGGTTTGTGTTTATCTATAAAACGAAAACAGTTCCATAAATAAGTCAACATCCCTATTGTGGATAGGTACAGTATAATGTTATACATATTACAGTAGACACATACTATGGAAACTTACCAATTCCCTTCACAATTTCATTGTTCAAATACTAACATTATTCAAAGCCGTATTAGACATACAGAAACATTTGAGTTGGAACTCTCCTTTGTGATCCGTAAACAAGTTGCTTCCATAATGTACATGTAGGTACAATGTGAAAGATTTACAAATACAAATACAACAAATACAGATTTAGTGTGGCAGACCATGTTAGATAGTATTGTATAAAGTGTGAAAATTTTCCAATTTAAAAAATATATTAGTTAGATACGGACTTAAATGGATCACATGATCGTAGGCGATGATTGTTATCTTCAAATATCTTCCATTCCCTACCAGTGTTATTAGCTCGTATTTTAAAGATTTGATTTTTAGACATTTTACCTTTAAGCTTAATTGTTTTTACTATCGATATCATTACAGTCAAGTAACCATTCGCGGTTGAACTTAACTAAAATTAAAACGTCCACAACGTTCGTCTATCGAGAGAATTGCGCAATGTTAGATAAATATCTAGTAAAGTTAACAAGTACAGAAAGTAGAGTAAAGTTGTCTCAAAAGAAATTGGCTCACATTTGAACAAATTTAAGATGAAACTTAAACGTTTTTTAGCAAAAAAGTTAGCCTAAGTACTTAGGTACCCTACTGGGTTAGCGTACATTTGCTATTAAGTAAGGTACCTTACTTAATTGTGTTATATTTTTGATTTTTCCTCAATAATATTTTAAAGGAATTAAAAATATTTTTTTATTCACAATTCTTTCAATAAAACACACCCAAGCAAACACATCTACTCAGATACTAAATATTGAAAAATATTGAAGTATTTTTGTTACTTGTGTAGCACAATGATTTTTGTACTAAAGTTTTATTAAACGAGACCAGCTCATTGCAGCTTATATATAATTCATATGCTGTGCTATAGAAAGCATGTCAGACTATACATTAATGCCACAATATTCTATTAAAGTTTAGTATAAATTATACGACGCGTTAGCTAAAAAATGACAGACGGACGACTGATGTCAGTTTATATGGAAAGTATATTTTAAATTAGTATTAACGACTCGTAGAAAAACAGATAGTAAATTTTGTCACATTACGAATCGTAAAATATTGAAACTGAGCCTTAGAAATTGAACCGTCATTAAGTCATATGAACAAGAACTAATATCGAATTACAAGTGTTCACCTTGACGTGCTGTTGACCGTACAAAAATAATTACAGTCATCAAGTATGCGATAAATTGCTGATTGATATCGAAATGTTTGCTTGCTATGAGTTTCTGATCAATTGACATTCCTTCTCACGGATTATATTTTTCTGCTCACAAAAATATTCGAATACTATGCTAACCATTTAAGCAACAGGAAACATTTAATAATCAGGAGTAGCTTTAAGGATAAGCTCAAGTATTTTTTGCTGTAAAAGTCTTACTACTCCGTGGAGGAATTTACTGAGGGTCCATAAAGACATGATTCATTGGGCTGGCAATCCACCTGCACAGTAGTATCTAAGAAACTATAGAATATACTAGCTGTGCCCGCGACTTCTTTCGCGTGGACTACATCCTTTCATGGTCGGTTTTACCCCTTTCTCCCCTTATATTCGAAACAAAAAGTAGTATATATTTTAATTTAAGTTTCGAGCTATATTTGTGCCAAATTTCATATCTCTAACTTCAAAAATAAACATTTTTCTATATAAACTTTCAAAGGTGGTATTACCCCCCATCCCTTCCTTATTTTCTAGTAAAAAGTAGCCTATGTCCGTTCTTGAGATTCAACGTATACCTATACCAAATTTCATCAAAATCCGTTCAGCCGTTTAGGCGTGAAAGAGTAACAGACGGACAGACAGACAGACAGACAGAGTTACTTTCGCATTTATAATATTAGTATGGATTGATGGTAATAACCTCAATAATTAATGGAAATTATATTTTTTATTTTTATTGTATTATACATACTTTTTTAATATTTCACACAATGTTCATTTGTTTGAATAAAAAAAACTGTCATCTAAAATTTGATCAGAACGTTAGCATCAAAACAAGAGTCTACAAGTAAACGTCTCTGCGCGTTCACAGTTGAGACCGCAATCCATTATGCGCAGAGTTTCATATTATTAAACTACCGAGTCTCCGAGTGCGAGAGCACAACAATAATTGGTTTTTGGACGGGAGCAGTTCATATTTCTGTTAATTTAGTTCACGTCTAAAATGAATGTATTCGGATATTTAGTTTAGATGGGATGTTGGGGATCCTTAATCAACAACCAATTTTATCAAACTGAGGTTTTGACGTTTCTTCACAAAAAAAACATAAAATGATACAACACGGAATATACCTATGTATATCTTACTATTGATCTCTGCCTAAGATTTCCACATCCTTTTGCTTCTTACTACTCTGAATCTTAAAGTCTATCTTTGTCTCTGTCCAGTCGTTTAAAGTAAGAAAGAGATGTAAAATATATTCAGTGTGCAAATTCGATTTTGTCATTTTGGGCCTTATTTTTAAGCGTTTTCCAATACGCATAATTATGTTATTACAATTTTATTTCAGTAGTGTGGTTTCCGATATTATTAAGCTATTTATTAAACTACATAATATAAATAATTATTGATAGAAAGATATACTTTGCACAGGAAATTTACATAAATTGGTTTTACAAAGAATCATACCATCACAGAGACCATTGAGCCGGTACAATCGTTAAAAATATCTGCTAGACAATATTCAAGTAAAGTAAAAAGTAGATAAGCACATTGACAAACATATTGGTGATTATAAGTACGATAAACAGCTGATTCAATTTCATTAGAAGCGAATGAAACAAAACAAACCTTATTTTTGATTCTGAAATGGACCAAATTATTGAATGTCAGTTATAGAAAAACGTATTTTCGGCTGTCAGATGTTTCTAAGAGTGTTCAGGAAGGTTCAGCGAACGAATCCAATTTACTCTTGTCTGCATGATGCTTCAAAAAGGTTTGTGCGGTGTCTACCGATGCGGATGGGCAGGCAATTTTCCGTAAATCACCAGTGTGGTACGTTTGTACATCATAAGTCTTGGCTGGAATGCAGCAAAAAGTGATATACGAGAATTTTAAACCTACAATTTAGAGGCGTCTTGGACATGAAGTACCTACCGTTAGAATTAAAAAAAAAACAAAAGGTGGTAATTGCTAAGCATAACTATTGACACAGTTTTATGGCAATCTATAAATTACCACCGTAGTTGCTAGAAACACATTAGAAGTTAAATCTACGAATGAAAAACGGGTGCATCCCGCCTATCATCTATATCATACATTAATTAGCAATGGGTACATATTCGTAGAACATAAATTGACAGAACTTTGCAGAAAAACGAAGGTTTGGTTAAAACTCTCCGCGTCTCCCGCTTACCCCTCCAGCCCCATGGTGCCCAAGATCAAAACTAGTGTTTTTTAGTATTAAAGCATTTTATACTGGTTGAAGTGAGGTATTTACATTACGATTGCCGGTTGCGGAAACTAGCAACTGAAGACAATCGCCGACACTCACAACTCAAGCTGTTATGCGTGTGCACTTTCATTCAGATATTATGTGCACCTGCAACTATCGCATAGTTGCTCATTTGAAAACAGTTAAGTTGACCTCAATTTTAGGAATCGAACCTATGAATATAACTAATATACAATAAACCGGTTTTATCCAGTTATATTATGCGAGGAAAGTACGATTTATTATGATAGGTCAGATTTGGAAACTTGTATAGCAATGCTTACTCACGATATAGTATTTCTGAGTACCTAAGTAAAGATATTTACAATAGTCACTTTTATACCGAATATTTGTGAACATATTGAAATAAAGTAAGTCTTCATAGAAATTGAAGCTGGAAATATTAAAACGTTCACTAAAACATGGTGAAGTACTAAAATTCTTCAGAATTGCCAATCCAATATGAGAAGCAGGTATAACGTTGCTTAAAAACTTACGCCATCCTCGAGCCAATTAATTCTCGATCCTGCCTGGCTGTATAAAGCAGACGCCTGCCAACGGCTAAAAAGTAATAAAATTTTACTCTCTTTTTTGGCCCGTCGGCCGTATCCTTATTGCTCGGTATTCTGGGTAAAGTCTTGCTTATACAGTACAAGTAGATTTAACTACGCCATATATGTATGGTAATGTACCTATGAGAGTTTTACTACTACAATGTTCACCGAACTTTATTTTTGATATTATTTTGTTATTGATCTGGCTTGTGAATAGGTGCCACTTTTGGAGACTAGACGTATAGAAACTACAATCCTTTGTTTTAATGTAATAATATATCTCAAATATATATTATTAGTACACCTTAAAGCCTATCTATAAGAGCATACATTTTAGCACATAAGAATCATATATTTTAGTCTCTTTAACATATAACTTTTATACAAACTTCTAAACGCGGTTTTACATCCTTAAAAAAAACTGTAACCGTAGCAAAGTTCTAAGCCCTTTCAGGAACTTATTTGCCAAATTGCAAGTGATATAGTTTTTTAAATTTCGTTATTAATCAGTGTGCCAGTCAGTGAATGGCGTTTCGTTAAAAGAGTAGCAAACAGATATCAATACACACTTTTGCGTTTAATAGATTAAAATGAATGTTTTATTTTTGACTTCCCGATGGAAAAATGGTTAAAGAGTTTAGGTTTGATTTCTATCCATGAATAACGTCCATGTGGTAAACAATTGCCTTTATTTATTGTATGGCTGGGTTTCTTGAAATGACTTAAATATGTTTTATAGCACCACAGTTAGTTTTAGTTTCCTTTACATAAGTGCTTTAGCTACTTACTTACGAGAGAAAAATTAAAAAAAGCAACAGGTAACTCAAAAAATTTATGGAATATAGTAAATGATTTAACACATCGCAAAAAAATCGACGCTAATAATAAAGAATTGTTAAAAAACAAACTAACTCCTCTGGACTCTGTGGAGCATATTAACCACTTCTTTGCCAGTGTCGGAAAACAATTAGCCGAGAATATTGGTTCACAGTCTCGACCTAATACAAAAAATATTAATATAAATGATAACAACCAAGTCACATCTTTTGTTTTGATGCTTACGGATGAATTGGAGGTCAGAGACGTGTTGATGAGTCTTAAAACTGAAAGTGCACCAGGATATGATAATATTCCCACAAAATTCCTAAAAAGTGCCGATGTTTTGGTTGTCCCAATAATTACTCACATGGCTAACCTTTGCTTCGATAAAGGTATCTTTCCCGATTGTTTAAAGTTAGCACTCATCACTCCTGTGTACAAGGGCGGAGATAAAAATGACCCAAATAACTACCGACCAATCTCAATCCTTCCTGCTATCTCAAAAATTATAGAAAAATTAATAAATACTCGTTTAGTAAAATATCTTAATAAATATAGTATACTATCTCCATCACAGTTTGGCTTTAGAAATGGGATAAGTACTGAAGATTCTGTTACTGCGTTGACGACACTCATTGTTAATCAAGTTGATAAAGGGAACAAGTGCTTGGCGGTATTCTTGGACATGAAAAAGGCCTTTGATACCGTATCTATCCCAATCCTTGTGAATCCTTGTAAACAGGCTAGAAATGATCGGCATACGAGGCACCCCACTAGAATTGCTTAGATCTTACCTTACCAACCGTAGACAGCGCCTAAAAATCGGACAGTTTTCCAGTCAGGACGCTGCAGTAACTTATGGAGTACCCCAAGGGAGTGTACTAGGCCCTAACTTGTTCCTGATCTATATTAACACCCTTTGTAATATGACTTTACTCAACGGAAATGTGTTTTCATACGTGGACGACACCGCAGTCGTATTTAGTGGCAAGACCTGGGAAGATGTAAGACGGAGCACTAATATGGGATTGGCTAGGATTGCAAACTGGTTAAGGATGCACTTATTAACACTAAATGCGTCCAAAACTAATTTTATATGCTTTACTAAATACAATAGAACTCAACCAAATTTAAATACCAAAATTCATACGTGTGGTAACTGCAACGGTTCTGGATGTTTGTGCCCTGAAATTAACAAAGTAGACTGTACAAAATATCTTGGAGTTATGATTGACCAGCGATTAACTTGGTATGAACACATGGAACTTCTAATATCTAGGGTTACAAAGTTTATTTGGTTCTTCAAAGTATTGAGGCACGTTGCTACGTCACAGATTTTAAATCAAATATATGTATCTCTAGTTCAATCCGTTCTTATATATTGTATAAGTATATGGGGAGGAGCGAATAAGTCGAAATTCATAGATCTGGCGAGAGCACAAAGGTCGTTAATTAAGGTCATGTATTTTAAACCCTATAGATATCCTACACAAGAATTATACTCATTATGTGACTTTCTTACAACTCGCAAATTATATGTTCACAATATTGTCTTAAAATTACACAAATCACTTACGTATGATCCTAACATTGAAACAAAGAGAATAAAAAATTGTGTGGCACCAAATGTATCCGTTAAGACAGTTTTCGCTAGACGCCAGCGAAACAATCATCTTATTTATATAATGCCGTGAATAAGCTTTTAAATATATACCCTAAAACATACAGAGAATGTAAGCATGTTATAACAGAGTGGCTAAAATCTAGAACTTATAACGAGATAGAAGATCTGTTAAGGTACAATTCTTGACATTTATTGTTTACACATATACACACGCAAGCACTGGTTTAATTTAATTTTTCCTTAATACTACTTTACAAAAACGCTCATTATTACACACACATGCACACTCACACAAACATACACACACTCACACACACACTTGCATACATATACTGAGACACAAAAGATACAATACATTACATTATGTTTACAACGCATTTAAAAACAAAAAATATTATTATTATTATTGTTTCACATTTTGGTAACCTACTGCATATGTACTACAAGATAAATTGTTTAATTTTAATTACTATGTACTTACTATGTTTTATTTCGTAACTATATACCTAATAATGTAACGCTAAACTATAGAAGAGCGGGCTCTCCTGGCACAAGTATTATTGATACTTAAAAGGAGATCTCTGACATCTGGAAATATTTATACGTGTGTAGTTGCTGAATAAACAATTTTTTTGATTTTGATTTTGACTTACTTTGGGATCAGGTCACTTTTTATTGCTACCTATACATCCTGATTCATTCTATGTAAGAACCAGCCGTTGGACAGTGATTTCACTAGAATCAAAGACTCACATATCTGTTAGCATTGCCAGTACTAACCTGACAGTAAATTTGTGCCTAGCATGTCCGCCAGTGGGACAGCTCCTTAAAACGTGAACCCTAGCTGACTATGCATAATTATCTTTGGCGCAGTTTCAAACGACTCTTACCAAGTAATGTACGGGTTAGAAAAACCTTTGCATCGAGCTTATTAGACGGTGATAAAACTAACATTACATTTAAGAGAGTGCTCTGTTGATTAACCTGGACTTGGCTAAGCCAAGTTTTTTACGTAAGTTTACTTTGCAATTATTTTCGGTAAATATATAAGGTACTGATCCAAGAACTCTTATAAACAAACATAAAAATAGTGTGTGTCTCTTTTTGATATTTTTTTTTCTGTCTGTCATTAATATTCATTACCGTCTCTATAACATAATCATAATTGTCTAATATACATGTGGGTTCAGAGAAACTAGGGCTTTTTGCGATAATCCTTATTTATTGAATTTTAAAAACACTTTTTATTACAGAGCAGTTCGTCGTCCGTCTTCAATTCGTTATACCCCTTTTCTCACTCATTCCTTCTTTCACTCATTCGTTCATTCTTCCCTTTCCTTAATCCTACGTTCCATTTCACTGCGCTTTCGTTCCGTTTCACATTCTCACCATCCCACACTCGGCCATCCTGCTATTAGTCTGCCCTCAGACTGAGCGGACATCTCAGTAACTCTAGAAATTACATTTTACACGGCTTAAACTACATAAACACTAAACATAATAATCTCTATTTTTATTCACCTGCTTACATACGACATTAAATAAACATGAACTGTGATTTTCTGTAACATCTTCCATCTCTGACAAATATAGCTTAAAAGTAAATATGATTGAACAACCAACAACACTTCGCTGTGTCCCGACTTACATAATAAATAAAATTAATAATGAGGATGAGAAATTGAACTTACAAAGCGACTGCAAGGATCCGGCCAAACCTTCATGTAATCAGCGGACGTGGATGTCTTCCTAGGACCTTCCATCGAAGTATCCATCTTCTCTACTTCATATCTATCCTTTCCTTTGACACATGTAATCTTGTATGGGCCAAGGTACTTAGGTTTCAATTTCATTCCTACTCCAAACTGGGTCCTCTTGATTGCTACAATATCACCACACTGATACTGAGTGCTCTTCTTTCTTTGTTTATTATAATTCTTGATATTTTCTGCTTGTATTTTTAATATTTGCTGCTTGGCTCTAATTCTTAAATTTTCCCTGTCTTGTACATAACTACTTCTATCTTCTTGCAATAATAAATCATAAATTTCAACATCTTCTTTGATCTTCATCTTTGTTCCAATTAACAGTTCAAATGGAGTACTGTCCACACTTCTCTGATAGGTACTATTAAGAGATCTTTGTAAACGACTTACATGTCTATACCATAATGTAGGATTCTCTATACAGAGCTTGGTCAGCACTGAGATGATTGTCCTATGTATTCTTTCAACCTGGCCATTTCCTCTGGGTACACCGGTTGTAATCATCACATGTTGAATTCCTTCATCTTGACAAAACTCTTTAAATTCAGTACATGAAAAAGCAGTCCCTCTGTCTGAAATTATCCTGGTTGGATTTCCATAATGTTGTTGAAAAATCTTTAACTTATCCAATACCTCTTTACCTGTAGTACTCTTTGTAGGAAAAATCCAAGTAAACTTTGTAAATGCATCTATCATAGTCAGTATGTAGTTATACTGTTTCTTCGTCTCACTCATAGGTCCAATGTGATCTATGTGAATTGTATGAAATGGGATTTCTTGCTTTTCAATTGGGTTGAGAAAACCTTCCTGTTTTCCTTGTTTACGTGAAGCTAATAAACATGGTATACAACTTACTACAAAATCATCTATCTTCTTATTTATATTTTCAAAATAGTAATCTTTACTTATTAATTCCATCATCTTCTTTTTGGAAAAATGTCCATTACCATGAATTATTCTCAATATTTCAGTTTCCATACTTTTAGGTATAACCAACTTCTTCTCACTTCCTCTATATAATAAACCAGAATCTAAACAATAATCTTGATATGGCTGATGTTGTAATATATCCATAATCGCCTTCAAACCCTCGTCCTGCTCTTGGGCATACTTGATGTTCTCATGCAAACTTGAAAACAACATACTCACAATGGGAGGGTTTCTACTCAGGGCATCTGCATGTCTCATTTGACTACCTCCTCTATGCTCAACAGTAAAATCATAATCTTGCAAAAATATAATCCATCTGGCCACTCTTGTTGATAAAGATAGCTCTTTCTTATTGATTGTCATTTGAAATGCCTTACAATCGGTTATTACTTTAAATTTGATACCAAATAAATAATGTCTAAATTTCTTTATACCTTCTATTACAGCCAAAGCCTCCAATTCATAACTTGAATATTTACTCTGTGCTTCTGAAGTTTTCCTGCTCATATAGTGAATTGGGTGTAGTTCACCATCATCCTGTTGCATCAAAATCGCAGAATATGCAACACTGGAAGCATCTGTATGCAGTTCTGTGGGCAATCTAGGATTATAAATTTTTAATACAGGCTTAGTTACCAGTTTTTCTTTCAATGTTGCAAAACTCTTTCTCTGTTCTTCTGTAAAAGTAAACTCTCTATTCTTTTTTAATAAATCCGTCAAAGGCTGGGCTAACATAGCAAACTGTGGTATAAACTTTCTAAAGTATGAACACAATCCAACAAAACTTTGAAGTTGTACTATATTCTTTGGTTCCGGATATTTTCTAACGGCATCTGTCTTTCCTGGGGATGGTCTCACCTCTCCATTTTCAATTTCGTGGCCCAAATATTCAACCTTGCGTTCTAGGAGCTGACATTTTCCCCAATTAATTTCCAGTCCATACTCGGAAGCTCTCCGCAACACCACTGATAAATTATCTATGGCCTCATTCTCGGTCTCCGCTGGAATTAGCAAATCGTCTATAAATATCAACACAATTCCCTTTTCTACTAGGTCTCTGAAAATTATATTGATAAATCTAGTAAACACCTTTGGACATATTGACAAACCGAATGGAGCCTTCAAAAATTCATATTGTCCGTTCATAGTGACAAATGAAGTATACTTAACGGAGTCTCTATGAACATTTAAGTGAAAAAATCCATTTTTTAAATCTAGCGTACTAAATATTCTTCCTGACCTACACTTGTCAATAAGGTCATCGATGATGGGTAATGGATACTCGTCTTTAACCATTTTTCTATTTATAAGCCTATAATCAACACAAACTCGTATACTACCATCCTTCTTCCTAACCAGTACCAAAGGACTTGAATACTCAGAATGACTCACCCGAATTATTCCCTCATCCATCCATTTAGCTACTTGTTGGTCTACCTCACATTGTTCTTTCAAGGCTAACCTCCTTGGTCTCTGAGCCACTGGAATATCGTCTTTTAATATAATACGCAACTCGATCGGCGCCTCTTTCGTCTTCAAGGGCCTGTAGGTATTCATCAAATGCCTTGCCTGTTTTCGGGCTTCAAAACTCACCTCATTACCTATAACATCAAAATCAGAAACAACTGTAAAATTATGCAACCATTCCTCATTCGAAGGCACAAGCGAAACATTGTTGTTGTTCATTATCATTACAACATTCTGTAAAAACTGTTGGCCTAGAATTACAGCGTATGACATAGCATCGTTGGGAACAATATAAAACAAAACATCTTTAAAACTATTGTTTTCGACACACACCGTAACAATAAAGCGTCCTTTTGCTTGAACATGCGAAGCTCCTAATCCGCGGAACACTATTTCGCACTGCTCGTAATCGTTTACATGCAAAGCACAGAAGCTGTCCCATCTTATCAAATTAACGTCGCTGCCAGAATCTATTAAAGCCTCGAACGTTTTCCCATATAAAACTATGCTTTTCATCGGCCTATGCATTTTCTCGACTTTGTTTACGTTCACGACAGAGGAAATGTCATTAACACACTTTACGCTTGAATTGTCATTACTACCACTACGCAAACACGAATCGCCTCGCTCGTATTGGTTCGGATCCGAGTGAGCATCGACGCACATCGCCTTGCCGCCAGTGTAGCCAACCTCACGCCGCCATTTCGTTTTGTTCGTTCGGTCAGCCGTCTCGCTCGCTCTCGTACCAGCACCTGAGCCGCCATTGCACTCTCTCGAAATATGACCGAATGAATTGCACTTAAAGCACTTCGTTCCTCGTTGCTTATCTGGGCATTCCGATGACACGTGATTTTTCCCACCACAATTATAACAAGTCTTTGATGATGATAACACATTATGCTGCCTTTGCGTGCGATGATGATTAGTATGATATTGTATGCCTCCTCTTCGTTGATTTTGCAGGTTGCAGCCGCTCCTCGTCTTCTCCTTTATTGTTTCATACACCCGTAGTTTTTCTTTCAGGTCAGAATACGAAGTAACTCCGTACAACATCATTTTGTTGATCTCGTCGTCCATTATGCCGTCCACGATATACTTTATAGCGACATAATCTGGCATCTTGCCGCGTTTGCCCAACTCCTTCATCACCAACATGTAATCAATACAAGGTTCATCTGGTCGTTTTTTCCTGGCACTCATCATTTCGTGTACCGTCTTGATGTCAACTGTGTCTGGAAATTCCTTGGAGATTGCCATCTTTAAATCTTCCCAACGTTTAAACGGGCGCTCCGATTTGAGCCAAAGAGATGCAGTACCCGTTAACGATCTTCGTGCAATTAATAATGTTTGCAACTCCGACCAGCCAAATATCTCGCTGTTGTCTTCAATCTCCTGCACCCATCGTGTCACAGGATACGTCTTATCTTGACCGTTGAATGTAGGGATCAATTCCGCCGACATGTGTAACGTGTTGAGCTGCGTCGTCGTTGCAACAGTCTCAACGTCTTCGTAGTCGTCCTGTCTGCTCTTGCGTCGCTCTTTTGTGTCCTTAGGCATCGCGAATAACGATTTCTGCAATTTCTAAGCGTCGTCGTCGTCGTCGTTGTAACCGTCGTTTTTTGCAGTAACCGTCACTCTCAGGATTTTCGCGTCGTTTCGCAGAAATTCCAGTCTCTCTTGATCCCGGACGAGCCCCCAAAATTGTGGGTTCAGAGAAACTAGGGCTTTTTGCGATAATCCTTATTTATTGAATTTTAAAAACACTTTTTATTACAGAGCAGTTCGTCGTCCGTCTTCAATTCGTTATACCCCTTTTCTCACTCATTCCTTCTTTCACTCATTCGTTCATTCTTCCCTTTCCTTAATCCTACGTTCCATTTCACTGCGCTTTCGTTCCGTTTCACATTCTCACCATCCCACACACATTCTTAATTATTTTAAATCTTTTTCTTCCCCGATCCTTCCAAACTGCAACAATATCTAAATAGGTTATAATTCTATAATTTAAATTATAGGTTGAATATTTAACCTAGAAGTTTTTACTTAACCTACCCAAGTTGCCTCAAATTCGTGGTAAAAATTTCGGCAGCTAATAAAAGATGAAAGAACTTCTAAAGACTTCAACTTATTGTACAGTCAGATAAAATAATTAATGATCTCACCGCGAGATTCCTAATGATCCCCATTGTGGGTTTCGTAGTTCTTTCATTTGCACGCTCTAATTGAAAGTAAAACTAAGGGAAGTAATTTATGAAATTGTCTAAATGAGTCGGAGTTAGCTTCGAGCTTTGTAGCTTTTATTTCGTCTATGAAAGAGGAATAAAGATGGTTTTAATCGATTACATTATCTTTTCTTCATAGGACGTATTTCGGCTGACTTATTTACTTTTTGGTAGTAATCATTGCCTTCAGACCATAATTAACTCTCTGAGGTCTAAGGCTTGTTATAGGTACTAGACAGTTTTTGTAACTGTGTAGGTATAAAAGCCTTGGAACCTATACTTCATACTTATATTCGACCTCATTGCATACAACACACAGGCCTAAGAAAGAGCTCGGAGAGCCAAGGGGATATAGCTTGATTATGAAAGAAGCCAAGTAGTACAATTTGTTGGCACAGTGACTAGGGCTGCTGCTCAAAGCGCGGAAGCACAGGGTTTGATTCTCGGTCCGGCAAACTTACGTTTTTATTTGCTGGGTCTGTGTGTGTGGTGTAGGTACCCCAGCCCAATTAGTACCAGTCCTTTGGTACTTACAATAGAAGGAATGTCCTTGGTTTGAAAGCAGTTGAATGGCTGATTGTCTAGCGTATTAATACTAGCAACTCGCCGCGACTTTGCACACGTGAGATACAGGTATTTTTTTTATTACAATTGTTAATCCTGACGATTGTGAACACATTTATGGACGAATTAATCTATATTATTTAATATAAAGAAAATGCATCAGATTTAAATCCCATTTAATACAAATTTTTACGTAAACAATTATTGGTTTCTGTCGATAAAGGGCCGCTGGGAATTGAAGCGCGAATAACTTTATTACAAAGATACAATTCTAGGCTGTTTGAAATTATTAGGAACATAAATATTGGAAACAAGACTCTCATTATTTTTCATACGTTCCAAACCAGAAACGTTTTGTGCTTCCATCTAATTAACTCAGTAGTTAAATGGAATTACCTCAGTAGGTAATTCCCTACTTTAGTGGAACATTCTATTTCGCCGTCATAATTATATTCTGTGTCATAGCCGCGTCACAGAAGCGAGAGCGTTTAGCACAAAATAAAGACGTCTCGTCTGCCATCCGCAGTCACGTCTAACGACCGCGCCATTAATCATACAAAACAGTCACTCTGCCACTTGACTTGCCTCGCTCGTTCACAACAGGGTACAGACTCAATTTAAACATTTCGTTTTATTTTTACTTGACGCTGTCAATGGAAACCGTTGGGTACTTTTGAAGCAGCAAAAAAACATTTTTTTTGAGAGCATGCTGTAAAATGGTTATCAATTATTGTAACCTTGCTAAACAATGACCAGGGTCTTTGTTTACTGAATAACAACGTCATCAAGAGCTATCATTAGCCTAAATTTATTTCCAGTTTGTGAATCAACAGTGTATTTCCTATAATTTTATTTTTATTTGATAAGAATGAACGTAGGAAAGTCCAAGTACTTTATTTTCAGATGTCCGTTAATATTCCATTAGTTTTTAACCATATCAAGCAAAGTTAAAGTAAAGTGTCTACTTTAAACGCCAAAAAAGTTTTGAGTTTTAAGGATTTTTTTTTCATAATCTTTAAAGTATATTTTGCCAAAAAACGCCTTATAATTCAACTAAATCTGAGTTATAGCTGCTTGTGGGACAAATAGCATACGTGATTGCCAAACTAGTATTGGCAAATACATAACCAAGATAGTTATACGAAGATTCCATTCGGCAGTATTCAAGCCTGGCTTGGCATACCCATATATAACAGACAGGCACCACAAATTCACAATGCATATTGTGAATTTGTGGTGTCAAATGTATGACATTAGCGCGCCATATTGTGCTGGCGCATAATTTTAGCCATTGACAGCGTGGTAATTATTTATCAGCGCTTCTCATATTGTGTTTTAGGTGAATGGCTACAAAAAGTAAAATCGTTTGGCATATTTGTTAAAAAGATACGCAAATAAAATAGGCTCACGTTTGACCTCATAACTGACGATGGAACGTCACTTGAATTATTAAGATACCCAGATTAAAACTTTTTGGAAATACTAACCTCGGCAGAGAGTTCCACTCTTTAGCCGTTCGCTTAATGAATGAAGAGGTAAATCGGTTCATGCGTACCCGTTAGAAAGAAGTTAAAAGAAGCGTGAAGAAACATCTTGCAGGCCAGTACGTAGGATAGTATGGCATTAAATCAGTTTTCATCGCGATGTGGGTTCCTCTCTTGCTTACCATCAGGCTGACAGGAGCCAATATACTAAGAAACGATAAAAAAAAGTTACATAATTCTTTTTTACAAAATAAGTGCCACTATTTATTTTACAAATCAAGTCAATTATCCAACCCTTGATGTGTACGCGACGTGACACGATGTCGGCATCTCTTTGAATTGACTGCGTCACGATTATTCGTCACATCGTTAACTGCTCGCTTGTAATTGAAAAACGACATTTCATCCTTTGCCGCCATTCGCAAAGCTGTCTTCATGAATTTGTGTCGACGCAAACTACAGCTGATGTTGCTTTGAGAATCGCAAATGAGCGATGCTGATTATGGGAAATGTGAACACTTAGGGCTACGACAGCCTACTTTTAGCAACGGTAACGGGCTATTTTGCTACTGTACCGCTACTACGACGCGTGACTTTGAGTTAGCTCTCAGTATCGAAATAGAGTATTTTCGCGGCTGAGTCCGTTTTGACGTGATATTTATCGTTCATCCGTTTCGAGTCTAACCTCCGAAAAGCGATTGAATTGCCGCGTTTGGCGTTTTGAAGTGTGCAGTGTGCGGTCGCTGCATTCAACTTCTGAAAAGCGATTAAATCGCCGATAGCCGATGCTAAGTGAAACCTGTGTGCTTAGGCTCTTGTATAGTAGGTATGTGTGTGTGAGGGTAGCAAACCTAATACAAATGTAAAAAGAATATACATTTTGAATCAGTGTCATATAGATTGATGGTAGGTGATAAGTAGGTTGAAGGATTAAAGTCGTTGTGTTACCGAGTTATATTATTTGGGTCCTTGGTTGGATTCCTCGATTCCTTCTGACTGATTCCGACTAGGCCGAGTAATTAATGGACTTTCCAAACATAACTTTGCGAGTGATTGTGATATCAAACCTGCATTTGATTAGTGTGATGAGTGATAAAGATAATGATACCCGTTTGTCATAACGATAACGTGATTTCAATGATGAATTCCTCACGTTGCAGTCTGAGGTTAAGGCCCAATACGAAGAGAATTTGCGAAACTTCATGTATTTCTGTTCACTAGAACTATGAGCCAAAGTATTTCTAAGCATTAAATTACTTTTTGTACGTTTATTCAGATATTTTACAAGGTCGCCGCCTTCTTGAAATTTTAAAATAAATGAATATATAAAAATTATACCGTTTTTAAAAAATGTTAAAAAATGATTTCTTCAAATTATTTTTCTACCAAAACTCTGTAAATATATATTTAGAAAAAAATATTTTTACAAAAAAATGTTAGGATTGTGATTCCAAAGGTCGCCGCCTTCTTCATTTTTTATACAATCTATAGGTTATTAAAATAATTCATTTTAAACACAAACGCCTGATTAAATTGCATAATTCTTAGATATGAAAGTTTGCCGTTCAGGTACTTCGATGTGTAGTGTTGACAGGTGACGGCATGTTAGTTGTCTGTTTTGAAAATAGTAAATAAATTGGTTTACACGCGTAGTCTTTACTATAACGGTGAAATAATGTTAGGAAAAGAAATAAATATTACCTAAGGGCTAAAATAAAAAGAGTTTATTACAAGAACGCAGCTCGAATTGCGAAAATTCCATTTTGAGATTATATTTTTTGTAAAATACTTTGTTGTTGGGAGGCTGCTTAGGCTGCATTTTTAGGGTTCCGTAGTCGACTAGGAACCCTTATAGTTTCGCCATGTCTGTCTATCTGTCTGTCCGTCCGAGGATAATCTCAGAAACCGTTTGCACTAGAAAGATGCAATTTGGTACAAATATGTATATTAATCATGTCAACAAAGTGCAAAAATAAAAAATAAAAAAATGTTTTTTTAGGGTACCCCCTCTACACGTAAATTGGGGTGTGATATTTTTTTTTTCAATCCCAACATGTGATATAACCTTGGATAGGTATTTAAAAATGTACAGGGGTTTACTAAGATAATTTTTTTATATTTTTAATATTTTGGGAAATAATCGCTGCAAAATAAAATAAAATTGTGTCCCCCCCCCCCCTCTAACTTTTGAATCATAAGTCAAAAAGTATGAAAAAAATCTGGAATATAGAACTGCGTAAAGGCTTTCTAGGAAAATTATTTTCAACCTGATGGGTTTAATCGTTTTTGAAATTTTTGAAAAAATATTTTTTTAACTAAAGTTGTAATTTAAGGATACTTAAGTATTGTGATGCTTCGAAAACTACGGAACCCTACACTGAGCGTGGACCGACACACTTTTGGCCGGTTTTACTTATTTACAATAGCCAAACTGATCATTTATACCTTTCTAGGCAAGTGAGAAACTCAAAAATGCAAATCGTCGACGCGCGTGTAATACCGCGTATGTAGCATTTGCCATAAAGATTAAAGTGGTCTGTTATTTCATATTATTTCAATCTAAATTAGAACTTACGGGGAAATGTCATTACGCGGTATTGAACGCGCGTCGACGAAATATCACAACCGAATCGGAAAATAATGAACAGAGTAAGTGCAAACACAGAGACGGCAAATAATGTCATACATTGTCATAGGGGTACGATTGACCGCTCGGAGTTGTCTAGTAAGAATTAATACACTCAGGACCTTACCCCCACTATGGAGAAAACAGAATAAAGTTTTTAATTTTTAATTTTTGCAATTTTTACAACGACATTTTGTAAGACTCACAAGAACAATCATTTTAAAGTATGTACTAATTGTTTCTTTGAGTCTAATTGTTTCTTTGAGTACACCAAAATAAACGTATTAAATCAATCTGTCGCTTGTGTCTAACCTTTCCTTTGGGTAATATCTCCTACACAAAAAAAGACACGATTATTCGTGTAAAAATGGAAGCTACTTTTATTAGTAATGCTTCATTGCAGACCGCAAAAATTTTAATACAGCTATCCTAATGTAGAATTATTATCTTTTACTAATCTGTAGAATAACCGTGCATCGTTTTACTACACTTGTTTATGCTTCATTTATGACACGAATAAACGTGCAGTAATACATTTCTGTTAATAAGTCACATATTATTCATTAGAATAAAATATAATAAAATTATATGTTTTTTCTTGAATACTGAGAAAATCGATTGTTTTATTTTCTTAAAAAATATATGATCTGAAATACTTTTAACCTTTATTATAATTATACATTAAATATATCTATTCATTACGATATTAAAGTAATGTGATTTTAAACGTTTTTATGGTTTCCTGAAAAGTTGTAGTTTTTCGTTTGCACGTTTATTCGTTGGGGCCATCGATATGTTTGTATGTATGTAACGAATAAAGTACAAAATTGATAATCTATTGGTACTTACTAATATTACAAAGTAGTAAGATTTAATAAATTATACGTACGCAATGCTGTCTCTTAAATCAAAATTACTCTGCACTGAATGACATGTATGTATTAGTACTACATGGCATTCGCTCGTACTAGCACCGCACACTCGTGCTGCGCTAGCACGAGCTAATGCCAAATGCGTTCAATAGATGGCGCGCGGTTCGCCGCGAAACGGGTAATGTCAATTGCTTCGTATTGGGCCTTAACCCTTTTCGCTTCCTATAAAAATTCCAATTAAAAATAAATTTTATTTTGTCTAAAGGAACCGTTTAAACAGCATTTAAAAATCGGAAACTTTTTGATTTATATTTAATTAAATTTCTTAGGTTCAATTGAATGTGAATTCACACAATTTTTTCAATGAAAACAGGTATAATATTATGTTTTGCAATCCATTAAAATTGTCTGTATAAAGATAGGTAGCTTTGAATTTTCTAAATAGTTTTGTTGTATCATTATTTTTGTCTTCGAGAAACATAATTTTACCGACAAGTTTATTAAATAGATCTAATTTAATGTGTAAAACAATAAAAAAAGTTATTGATTGATTCACCAAAGTTTTTAAACAACACTTAATGCAAATCTTTTTAAATAAATATTAAATGTATTCATTTATTTTTAATGAAAGATGAGATCTTTAAATATATTCTTAATAATAACATTGTGATATTTCCTATGATTCATTATATTCTATTGAAAGGTTTAGCAACTCTATGAACTCAGTCCTGTCTCATCAAAGTTGGTCTTCATCAGAATCTACGCGCCCCTCAGGCAAGTAAGATGCACATCCAAATCTGACGCCCAACTAATACATCTAATGACATGTAGGCAGCCATCTTCGAGCCAGTATTACCATCTAATCCGGGATAAGGTGGAGTGTGACACTGAATACTAAACGGGGCTTAGGTCACCCCGGATTAACTAATCCCGAAACTTTGGCAAGAACGGACAAACTTTAATTGCGAATTAATCACGATCGTGCATACATTTTTGGTGGATTAGCTCTGTAGATAATTAGTTAAAAGCGTTTTTGATGAGTTTGGTAAAATTTTGAACTGAAACTGAAGGAAAAGTCAGTTTTTAGTTGCGTTTAGGCAATTACTTTAATATTCTTTGATCAATGATTTCAGTACAATACAAATGATTGTTCTCCGCGTCGTGAAGGACACAAGTATCCGTATAATAACATTACAAGTATTGCAAAAAGGCAAAGTGTCATTTAGTCAAATATAACAAAAAACACAACGATTGAGATAAGTGCAGAAACAAATCATTTAGGACGTCATGTCACGCTTAATTATGTTTGATGCCTGATTTTATCTGTTCTATTTTTTAGTTTGCAACCATGTATCTACAAAATCTTTTTGTCGAAATTAAATATTATTAAAAATCTATAACTGAAAAAAAAAATGTATTTACCTCAACAATTAAATTGGAAGAAGGGCAGTGTCACACTGCCCTGTTCCACTGTTATCATCCAATGTTATCATCCAATGGCTCAAAGGCTGAAGGAACCGCAGGAGTTGACAGCAAATATGGTAAATTATTTGTAGAATACGCAGCTACAGAGTACTATCAGACGAGTGCTTAATAAAAACAACTAGCAATTGGTACTATATTAGCATTTTTTGGGAGAAAATATACCATGTTCATGATACTCTCAAATTAAAATAACTTAAGACCAACAAATAAATAAATAGAGTAAGACAACATCACATGCATTTCCCAGATTTTGCTGTTAATAGTTGAAATGGACTTAAGTGACAGAAATCTGAAAAAACAAAGATGGTACCAAAACACACAGAACCGAGATAATATAGAAAAGTTCACTCTCCTTAATTACGTCGTGAGGAATCGAAAAAGCGCGAAGCCATGAAATAAATAAATAATTATAATAAATATTGGACAACATCACATACATTGCTCTGAACCTGTGGTAAGTAGCTAAAGCACTTGTGTTACAGAAATCAGAAACAACGACGGTACCACAACACCCAGGCCCGATACAATATAGAAAAGTTCGTTTCCTATATTGACCCGACCGGGGATCGAACCCGGAACCTCAGAGATGGCGCGACGCCAAAGTCCGAAACCAACCTACAGGAAAGCAAAAAGTTCTCCTTATTTAGAACAAGTATTTATTTTTAAATACGGAGGTTTAAAAACAGAATAATTTAACGCTTACATTAACTTGGTAGTTTAGCGAGAAGAGCATCACTCACGTTATATAAACATCGTGGGTTCGAGTTAGGACTCGATATAGTATAGGTACTGCGAGATGATTCACGTGCAACCGCTTAAAACAATGAAAACAATCGCTTGAACCTAGGACATGCGTCAACAGGCTTTTCTCACAAAGGTCAATTTGGACATTAAAACCGTTACCATCAAAAGAGGAATCGCCTACAAAAGTCCTTTGCAAATAAAGGACTCGCTCAAAACTTTCTTCATGCTCACAAATTGTGCCTTTACATTAGTTTGTTGGAAGTTATTTCCTCTAGGAAAACTCGCTTCCTGAAACTTATTTCAGTGCTATTGTTGCGGACAATAGTGGGTTGATTCACGTCAAGCAATCTGGCGGCGTAACTGTTTCCTTCACACGATTGGGTTTTGATAGAGATTATGTTTTGTGCTTAGGAATACGAGTATAATCGGTTTTGATGTTTTGGGTTTTGGGACGATACGGAAGTTTAAATAGGTACCTAACTTAGATAATAAAGGTATGATACAAATTAATTATCGTCAAAATATAGACATATTAAAGGATTTAGGCACTTGCATGTAATCAATTTGAAATAATTGATTAATATATTTATTTATCAAGCTTTGCATACTGAGCTGTATTCATTGATTAATGTTTTTTCATTATATTTGATTTTATTGATTTTTTTTAAGTTTCTATATGATAAAAAATGCTGGTGAAAAATTTGTAATAAGTTTAGCTATCTTAGTAAAAACAACTACTAAATTTCTCGATTTTATTTTATTTTACGCCGTACGAGCGAACTTTAAATATTAGAAACAGAAAAATTGTATCTCCCCTTGCGGTGCGGGAATCGAAACCACGACCACGACGAAAAAAAAAATTTTTTTCTGTTTCTTATATTTAAAGTTCGCTCGTACGGCGTATAGTATTATAAAAATAATAAAATCGATTAAGATGCCAAAGTGTCTTCGATTCCGTGGTTTTCAAACATTTCTGCAACGAATATACCACGGGCCGATAAGTATGTACTTCTAAACATATTCGACAGAGGGCACTTACCGGAGGCTAACGGTTGATACAGCAGAAAAATTTCATCGCCTACGATAACTTGCGGTTAGCTCAGTTGGTAAGAGCAGCACACGCAATATGTGAAGGTCGTGGGTTCAATTCCCGCACCGCAAGGGGAGATAAAATTTTTCTGTTTCTAATAGATACTTAATTTCTGCCGGTATATTTTCAGTCCTTGTTAAAAGTTTCGACATATAGGGGCATTTGATTTGTTTAAAGGGTTAATAAGTGTCCCTGATGTAATTTATATCTAAAAAAAAGTGTGATGTAATCTGTGAAACATAATGTTATTTCTGCCGGTATATTTTCAGTCCTTGTTAAAAGTTTCGACATATAGGGGCATTTGATTTGTTTAAAGGGTTAATAAGTGTCCCTGATGTATTTATATCTAAAAAAAGTGTGATGTAATCTGTGAAACATAATGTTTATGTACCCTTAGAACAAACAAAAACAGTTAATCGAATAGGGTGACAAAATAGTGTAAAAAACGTAGTGGCGCCATAGCAGTGATTATTGGAACTACTTAAATTGTCATACAAAACTATAACTTTGTATGAAGAGGTACCATAACTGATTTGTTCGACAAATATTGCGTTTTAATAATGAAAGTATATTTAAAATATTTAAAAAATGCAAAATACATTTAGAACATACAAAACTGCGGGATAAAAAATATTATAAAACTGACAAGTTACATTTCATACCGAGAAAAGCAAATTATATTATCTTAGGTAATATATGTTTTTTTATAAACATTCAAATTCAAAATAGTATGGCCGTCGTTTAAAAAATAATATACCTATGACAAAGTTATTAATTGTATGGTGTTAAATAAATCATGGTGTCTATCTATAACTCTGCCAATTTCTCTTCAGCGTCATCCTGCTACTTAAGTAAATTAACTTTACAACAAACTCGCAAACGGGCGTAAAAATTATTAAAATATCTTGTCTGTCTTTCAAATAAGAAACTGGCAAAGTCCGATTCAGCCTCGAGCAACTAAGGTTTCATACAAATTTTTTTGTGAATATTTTTTTTCTTCACTTGTACAATAAGGCCTTTTATTTTTGTTGAATTGAATAAATTTAGTACAAGTTTGAGGAAAGTACCCTAGATGTTTCATTTTCCGTGCATAATATTATAATACTCCTAACTATTTCTCAATTAAGAGCCAAAAACTTTGCTTTTCATTTTTTTCACCACAAACAGGTAGGCTTCTATTGAATATTGATTGATACTCAGTTAGCGTTATTTTATTTGAAAAATAATACACTTCTATCAACAATATTTAAAAGCTATCAATTCCATTCATACATATAATATCAACTATCGATAATCGAATCAGCAACACTCCACTCGAACCCCTTCGAATATTCCCAAGAAAAGGGTCTCGACAGACGGACAGACAGATACGTAATGTAAGGTTATCATAAAAGGGTTTTTTTTTACATTTTGAGATACGGAACCCAAAAAATAGCAAGCACAAACCCCCAGCTCAAGTCTAGTGATTTATAAAGGCAATCAATTTACCTAATTTCCTTCAGTAGGAAACTTTTTTCGGTTGTACCTCGTTAAGTTTAGTGTTTGCCCACCTTAACCTCAATTTTCTTTAACGATGCCCTTGTAAAGTAAATCTGAAGAGACCATTCTTTTTTGTCCTCAACTCTTGTAGGCTTCGGCACAAATAAATTTGGAGCTTGGGTATAAAATTTGCACCCCTTAAAATCCTTATTGCTGTATGATAGAGTTCAAAACTGCATGCCAGACTGGTTTTATAGGTGCATTGTCGTATTATACCCGTAATGTGTCTAATGAAGGTTTTTCCAAAGGGTAAGGTTTATGTACCGGCATTTAATTAAGACGAACCAAGTTCTTTCGGTGAATTTCCTCGGATATATAAAATGGTAGGTTGGTTTGAGGATTTTAGAAAAGAGCCACTTAGAAAGGGCAAATAAAAATTAATTGTACTGGATGTTACTTAAGACTTTTTGCTCTTAAATGAGTTAATTATATTTTGGAGGAGAAACCTTTTCTAAGAGGTTTTTTGTTGTGTTGTTGTTTAGTTTATCTAAAAGGTTATTAACTATACAGAACTTAAACCGCAGAATGGTTTTGCTGGTAAGTATTGTATAAATAGTTAATAAATAAACATTGGACAACATCACATACATAGCTCTGATTCTATGGTAAGTAGCTAAAGCACTTGTGTTACAGAAATCAGAAACAAAGACGGTACCACAACACCCAGACCCGAGGCAATATAGAAAAGTTTGTTTCCCATATTTACCCGATCTGGGATCGAATCCGGGACCTCAGAGATGGCGCGACGCCAAAGTCTGGCCCGTGCGCCTCTCGGCTACGGAGGTCTTATTATGAAACGTTTAACTATTTCATAAATTTACTGAAGGCTCCCCGCGGCTTAGCAGGTATTTCTGCTAGCCCTGTTGTATTCCACATTTTCCACAGATTTTTCGGTCCTTTTGGACACAGCATGATTTTATACAGCCTAAGGCTCGATAAATGGACTATCGTGCACCAATATATTTTTCCAATTTAAACCAGTGGTTCCTGAGATTAGCGCTTTCAAACAAACAAACTCATTAGCTTTATAACATAAGTATGTTTATTTCGATGATTTTGTACCAATTTCGACTATAACACATGATTTTAAATTAGTCATAATATTTATATCAAATATTTCATAATTTTATATACGAATTTCCAATCACTAAAGTTAGATTGACCGAAACCATTATTGGATTAATGTCGGCGATAGAAATCTACAGATGGGTAAAATATTTATGTGTTTTTTCAAGAGCTAGATATCAACACGTCATTAAATATATTATTATGGAATATAGTAGAATAGATTGAGGTTTTTAAGCCGAATTTTATTTCACTTGTTATTTAGAGGAATAATTACACTGCGTAAAAAAATATAAGAGCTGAAACAAAATAGTAAACTAAAAAAAATACTTATAAACTGAAATGTAATGTATTTTTGTTAAACTTATGCTACGAAGCATGATTGTTAGAACTTACACTCTATTACGAAAAACAACGCTTCTCAATGGCCTGTTATTTGTTTAGTTCACCTTCACAAACCCATTGTAATTGAAAGAAAGAACAAATTAATTTAGTCAAACACGACAATTTAACGACCTAACTTCGTGTCGTGTCGTTTGCAAGAATCGGATTACATTCGCTTGAAACTCCCTAAATAAATAACAACTTTACGGTATCTAAAGTCTTGCAGTACATCACACAACAGTTACAAAGTCAACGAATTTACAACTACCCACTCATTGTGCAAGCATAAATGGATTTGCGTTTAGTGATGGGAATGTACTAAATATCGACTTTTCAGTCTACAGGCAGGGGGAAATGCCTGCACACTCCCACTTTTCGCGGGGAACACAGAGTGGTATATCATACTTGCACTAACTTTACCCCCCTCGAGGGCTAACGCTGCGCAGTCGTGGGGGAGTTAGGTTTTCTTACGGATTCTGCGCAGACTCCCCCACCGCGCCTTCGACTGAGCGGCCCACCACACCGCGCAAATACCCTATCCAAAAGAGGGTTTATGTCTTATTATATTTAATATATATTAGAATTTATATTTTAAATTTCAAGCATCGTAGGTACTTTAAAGACATACGACTTTCATACAAACTACATCCCTGTTTTAACCCCAGAAATTTCCCCTGTAATTTGTAAAAAAGAGATTGCACGTATAAAATAGCGGGTGCCAATGGGCTAGTAAAAAATACAGCAAGGTCTAATAAAACAGTGTTTCGTTTCAATTGTTTTCATTGTATAAAGCAAAACCTAAACCTAAACGGTTGTATATTTTTAGTAAATAAACTAACACTTGTAGTCAACAAATCGACAGTAGATAGTTTTTGAATTTTTAGTAACGCTACAAATCTAATGGCTTCCTCCTAATTTTTAATCGGCTCCTATAATATATTAATTTTGTTTCCCTTAAGAGTAAAGCAGGATTCAGTATTTCATCCCCAGCCATTTTTATCACAAACTTTTACATCGATTTTACCGCTGATCATATCTTACGCGCGACTTAATCCCCTAATTGCATTATAACCTACTTTTGTTTTGTTTAACCACTTAAAGATTTACGAAGTTTTAAACTTTCCGAAGTTTCTAGAAAATGTAACTCTGTTTTAATACGATGGTGCCTCTTGGGGTTGGAAACGCTTTCAGTTCCCAACACTAGTGTTTATTATTTGCATTCTAGTTGTGAGAATGAGGAAATTCGCCGTATTCAACGCATTGGCAAACTGTTCGCGGCAGTATTCTGATATTTTTTTAATTTCTTACAGTATTTTTTAGTTTTTAGGGAAAAGATCAAGAAATCATGTTGATGAAGTTAATTAGCTAAAAGGACGATTGGCTAAATCGATAATCTTTGTGAAAAATTAACCAGCGATTGGCTTCTATTTAACCTCATAAAACCGTAAGCGAAGATAAAGTAGTTAATTATGATATTTATCCACTAGGCAAGTAATAGCCTATTTACTTTCATGTTTAAGTATTTTAGACCAACATATCCAGAAATTCTGATTTTAGGAAGGACCTACCAGTAGAATATTGAAGCAAAACGCTCTGTGAAAGCTGCCTGTGTCTTATAGGTACTTTACTCGTGCCCAAAGAAACGGAGTTGGTGAAATTAAATTATAAAACTTATAGATGAAGTAAAATCGAAGCAAATATTTTCGGTTTAAAAAAAGCAAACGCTGTTTCTTTACGAATAATATAGTAAACAGTCTAAAAAAATCCCTATGAAAGAAATCAGAAAAACGTCGAATCAAATTGCGTAGCATTTAAATTTGCAATCTGTAGTAGTTGCAAATATTTTTGCGTTTCATAATCTCAAACATTTATTTCCATGAAATTTCTTGAAACTATTTTAATAAAAGGCAACTGTTACTGATTGACAGATCTATTGAAGTACAACTCAAATAACTGAGTGTAGGGCATTGAAATCAGTTTATTGCTTCTACTGAAATTGAAGTGCCTTGAATTTTTTTAATAAAAAGCCACCTTTACTTGCGGACTAATATATCAGAACAAGCACTGACTATACTGAATGGTAAAACATGGAAATGTCAAGAGCATACCCTAGGAAAGGTACCCTAAGAAAGGCATACCCTAACCCTAAATTTGAGACCAGTTGATGATTTTAAAATGTTAAATTTATATGCGGATCAAATCTTGTCTGTCCGCTATTACCTACCTTTTAAAATTCAAAAGATAATTATTTTCATCAAAGCAAAACTCGATCTCGCTATTGCAACGAAAGGAGGTACAATGCTTGAATAACACCGAATCGATTTTCCCACGGACTATTTCTTCGATTGATATTTTTGAAGTGTTCAGTCAGATTTTCTCGGCGATTCACGAAACACATCTTGGTATTGAAAATGTATAAGAAAGCTTTGAAGATATTTGCGCTGATAGTAATAATGTGGATTGTTTCATTGGTGACCATAGTGAGGGAGTTTAGACCAGGCAGTATGATGATTTTAGGCGACAAGAAGTTGTACGACCAGGCTTTAGCTGATTTCCGAAAAAAATACTGGACTAAACCAGTAAATCTTAACGATTCGGGTTTTGAAGGTATTTGAGTTGGTTTAAGTTACAACTACTATTTTAAAAGCCCCAACAGCTCGATACTAGCCTATTTGATTTTTGTCAATTTGTATAGTGTAACTCAAGCCCTTTTTGAACATAGTTAAGAACAGCTCCAACTACTTCACCATTCAAACAAAAAAGCGAAATCAAAATCGGGTCATTCCTTTGGGAGCTGCGATGCCATAGTTTTGTCCATATTGTACCTATGTCTATCTATAGATAGTCACATACATAGACATAATATATTGTGTCGGGGATAAAAAAATATATTTTTTATTTATATGCATAGTAAAAGAATTGTGTAGTCGACCGCAGTGACAGCCCTCTTTGTATTTCCGTTGTGATTGCAACTTTGAACATGCACCTTTGAGAAGTAATCATGTATTAAAGTTTAAAAGAGGTAAAAGATGTAGCTTAGACAACCTCATTTTTTTTCAGTGTGGAAGTTGTTGGAACGAGTGAATCTTACTTTGTCGATAGACGATAAGTTATCAGCTGTTGCGAATTATGACGTTTCACCGGGTATGTATTTTTAAGTTTAATAAAAGCAATATTTTGGTTGGTTTTTGGTGATTTCAACATTAATTTGCTGGAAAATAATAAGAAAAGATCAGTTTATAAAAATACCTTAAAAGAAGCAGGATATACAATACTCAACAAGATCAACAAGGACTACTTTACAAGAGAAACTGCAACAAAGCAATCAATTTTAGATCACGTCAGTACTAATCTAAAAAATAACCATTATCACCTTGCTCTGTGTGACTCCCCGATGTCTGATCATAGACAAATCTATCTTTCAATAAAGAAACAGAAGCCACCAACAATCAAACGTATTGCCTACCAAGCACTAAACTATGAACATTTATATGTATCAGTAAAAGAACAAAACCTTGGATATGTGGATAAAAACTTTAGCAAACTAGAAGAAGTGATTAAAACCAAAATAGAGAGTAGTAAGCAAACTAAGTTTAAAATACAGAACCCACCTCTTAAGGATTGGATCAACATAGATATTCTTAATGCTATCAGCCGAAGGAATCAACTATGGATAGAGCTTAAAAAAGATCAAAATAATGCTACATTGGAAAACACTTACCTGCATGTTAGAAATGAAGTAGCTGCTTCAATTAAGAACACCAAAGACTCGTATTATTACAAAAAGTTCTGGGACTGCACAAATGATCCTAAAAAGACTTGGAATCTCATAAATTACCTGTCTAGTCTTAAGGTTAAAAACAACTGTGCTCCCTCAAAACTCACAACAGAAACTGATTCTTCATCGGATCCAGAAGGTACCTGTAATATATTCAACCATTATTTTTCAACTATTGGTACACGCTTGGCAGAAAAAATCCTACAACACTACAATAACACTAACCAGAACAATCTGTTACCGAGTAATTCAAATAACGCTTCGGAGCTCACATCATTCAGACCATGTACTACTGATGAAGTAATCAAAATAATTAATAACCTTGACCATAATACGAGCACTGGTTTGGATGGTATCAGCGCCAAAGCTATCAAATGCATTAACAATTTAATAACAGATAGGTTGACAGAATGTCTGAATGTTTTATTAGCTGAGGGTCATTTTCCAAACTCATTAAAATTAGCTAAAGTATCCCCGATCTATAAATCAGGGCTAAAAACAGATCCGGGCAACTATCGTCCGATCTCAGTTTTGCCAATACTATCAAAAATTCTGGAAAAAATCTTACATGTACGACTTGAAACATATTTGAACTCAATTAACTTCATAAGTGATCGTCAATTTGGCTTTCGGCCCAAAAGTAGCACCTTAGCTGCAACAACAGACCTGATAAATAAAATACAGCACAATATTGATAAAAAAAATATTGTTTTGGGCGTGTTTATTGACTTAAAAAAGGCGTTCGATACGGTAAGCCATGAACTTCTACTAGAAAAACTTGCAATGATTGGTATCCGTGGTATAGCATTAGAAATGTTTAGCTCCTACCTAAAAGACCGACACCAAATGGTGAAAATCAATGGCTATCAGAGTACAGCTTTACCAATTCATTGCGGGGTTCCTCAAGGTTCTATATTAGGACCCCTTTTATTCCTGATCTACATCAATAACGTAGACAAAATTGGACTGAGTGGTCATATTACTCTATATGCCGATGACACTTGTCTGTTTTATTTCGGATCATCCATTAACAATTTAACTTCACAGGCTCAACAGGGTCTTGATACTCTTACAGCTTGGCTGCAACAAAATCTCCTAACAATCAATGCATCTTCTTTCATTATATTCAAAGCAAAAAACAAGCCTTTACCCTCATTTAATTCATTAAAAATCCGTAACATACCAATACAGGAAAAAAAACATGAAAAATATCTGGGTCTATATCTGGATAGCCAATTGACTTGGAAGACACATATTGATCACATCAAAAAAAAATATCTTCACTGATGAGCTCACTACGCCCTATAGTACGATGTATACCCCGAAAAGCAAGATATAACATTTACAACTCACTTGTTAAATCTCACTTAATATACCTTGTACAAATTTGGGGTAACGCTGGAAAAACGAAAATATCTGAGCTCCAAGTAACACAAAACAAAATAATCAAACTATTATTTCATTACTCATATCTCACACCAACCACAAGGATATACAAAGAGACCCACATTATGAACATAAAACAATTATTTAATTATCATACTTGCCTGCTCATACGTAAAGTACTACATAAAACCATCCACACGTCGATCACACTAACGCAGTCACAACAGGTTACGAAGCGCACACGCCGACGAGGTAGCTTCTTGGTTCTACCCAAGGCTCGAACAAACTACGGCAAGCGAATGTTGAACTATGAGGGAGCACAGATGTTTAACAAACTACCGTCATCTATAAAAAGCATTGACTCGCTTAACGTATTTAAAAAGAAACTTGCACAATATATTGTGGAAGTCGTTGAATGAGCCACACTAATAATATAATTAAACCAGGTACTTATATGTACTTTAGTTACTAATTAATATCCACGCTAGCACTTTATAGAAAACTTAACACAGTGGTGTATCCTGTCAACTTAGCTGTAAAAATACAGTGGTACTTTTTTATTTTTATCTAAACCATTATTCTTTTTGTTATTGTTTGAATGAATGTTTACGCATTTACATACCTATCTTTGTCCATCGGACAATATTCTAAATGAATGCTTATTATAAATTGAACGGTGCGAACGACACTAATATGTATAAATAAACTATTTGTAAATTCTGTTCTCAAGTAAGTGACAACTATGTTTTTATTGAGAAATAAAGAATCTTTAAACCTAATATTTCATCAGACAATTTGAGATGGTACTTTTTTAAAGAGTATATTAGGAAAACTTGCTCAAAGTTTCTTTTCTATATGATTCTAGTTCGTTTAACGTTTTAAAATACTTCTTAACACTGTCCTGGATTAATATAGGATAGGATTAGGATAGGATTTCAAATGGTGAGAAAAATAATCCCTTACTTTAGAGTAAACCATATTTTGCTCTTATTATTTGTCTTTCAAAACGTAAAGAACTGTGTTAAAGTTGAGGTAGATTAATTAATTGATTTGAAATGTTTTTAAAGGTTGTAAGTTCAAGCCCCACACCGCAAGGGAAGATGTTATTTTCTATTTCTTTAAAATATTTAAGGTTCGCGTGAAGCACTATAAACATTTTAAAAAATCAATTTAATTTTATTGTAAGGTGTGGACGGAAGGCCTGTACTTCTCAATGCTGAAGTCAGAAGTACACTCAAGCTACAAATAAAGCAAGGTTGGCACGATCACGCCTTCAATCAAGTCGTGAGCGACATTATCCCCTTGAATAGAAGTTTGCCAGACGTAAGAGATGACTGGTGAGTAAAATTAATCAAATAAGCTAAGGAGATAAGGAGAGTACAAAGGTTTCTTTAATTTTATTATAAAATGTATGCAGTAACTGAGTAAATTGTTCGGTGTCTCACAAAGAAAGATTTTCAATAACTTATCTGATTTGACTTAGAATGAAAAATAAAAATCAATGTCTTTCTCATGTTCTTAAAAATATATTTCTTGAAGTATTATCCTTATTCCCAATACAAACTGAGTAAAAATATTTTTTATTTCCGGGTTAACAAGATTTTAAAAATAATTACTTGATTGGCAGATTTTTTACTAAATTTACAAAAAAATTCTGATCTTCCTCAAGTGTAATAACAAATACTGAAATTATAAACTTTTTTTAAGGTTTGGCAAAACAACGGATTACTTTTGTTTTCTAGGTTTTTGATAAAGCATTTTGAACGCAGACGCGTCCAAAAAAAGTTTAAAATTTTTAACCCAAGTAACAAATAATAACTGTTGTTATTTTTTTACAGGTGTAAGGAGCAGAAATATTCTAAACTGCAAGAAGCATCCATAGTTATATGTTTCCATAACGAAGCCTTGTCAACGTTGCTGAGAACAATTTATTCGATAATCAATCGATCGCCGGATCATCTTCTCAAAGAAATCATTTTGTTTGATGATTTTTCAACAATGGGTAAAATCAGTGATATTCAATAAATTCAAAGCAGACATTTGATAAATTTGAGTCACCCAAATGACACAAAAATTCTTATTTATATTTTTAAAAATGTAACTGATATTTTTTTTTAATTGATTTTATGAAAATTTGCTGGTCACCTGGACACATACGACGCATGTCATAAACTCCCTGTCCTTGGCCATACCGGGAGCCGGTATTTGTCTGAACTGTGTTATACCGGGAACTGATTCCACACAAAACACATTTAAAAGGCTGATGTAAATAATAACCAACTTATGCGTGAGGCAATGGCATCATGCTTTTATTTTGTGCACCAAAATATATCTGTTTGGGGGTTTCTAATGTATTTTGTCAAAGTAACAGTAATTGTTTAACTGTTACTGATATTTTTTCAAATTGATGAATGATTATGCATTTTTATATCATACCGCCCCACACTTCAAACCACCGTCAATAAGTTTATTAATATACTTTAAGTACCTAATAAGTAGCTAATTGAGGATGCTGCAACTAACTGCCTTGACTAGAGTACATCGGCGGCGCTTACGTCGTTTTAGCAGAAAAAATATATATTTTTTTAATTTAACTACAAAACTTCATCTGGTACAAAACGTAAACGAAACACCTTTTGTATGATAAGTAGTTACTAAATTAAACATTGATTTCAGATCATCTTAAAAAGCCTCTGGAGGGCCACATTCAATCGCTTTCTAAAGTCAGATTACTGAGAGCGCAGCGCAGAGAGGGTTTGATTAGGGCTCGACTTCTAGCCTTGAAGGAAGTCACCTCACCTGTCATAATATATTTAGACAGCCATTGTGAATGTGCTGAAGGTATGACGTTACCAATATGATTTGATTCTATTGTTATGGAATTATCTTAATTAAAACAAGCACAACACATTTTTATCTATCAAATACAGTTAAACAATTATAAATATTTGTCAAAATTTCACTGTAGAAAAATAGTACGATTTGAAAACAATAACAGTACTTACATTTCGTATATACGAACATAATAGTAACAGAAAACGATGCATATGACGGTCCTTCAAGATGGACAGATGACCTTGTTACGGTGGTAGGAAGACGATTGGTTCAAGTGACGCACAGTATATAGTTATGAAAGTCTTAGGGAAAGGCCTATATTTAGCAGTAGATGTCTTTAGATCCTCCGGCAGACATGATGAAGATGAGCATACCAATTGAAACCAAAAGTATTTGCGATACTAAAATAATTGCAAATAATATAAACCATGCCTATAAGTTGCTGATTACCTGTAAGTGACTTTGACATATGATGGTCAGAAAACTTTGTTTTGGGGAATTTGTTGTTTATTATTTCGTAGTTGTATGTATTACATAAAGGTAATAGGTTAGAACCTGCAACATTCCAAGCAAGCAAAGATAAGACCGTTAATAGTTTAACTATATCCCCTAGCACCATTTGATGAGAGGTGCACGAGGGTTTAATGGGTAGTGTTCTCTTTTCTCACAGCCCCACAGACACTGCTGCATTTTCCCTAGACAACTGTACGGTGTGCCTATTCATGTTCCTCCCTCAAAAAACAAAGATAACAGTAGAAACGAATACCTTATTACAGCTTTATTAAAACATTTCAGGATGGCTAGAACCACTGTTAGACCGCATAGCTTCAAATTCAACAACAGTTGTCAGTCCCGTCGTGGATGAAATCCAAGATTCAACGTTTGAATACATCGCCCAAGACACAAACGATTTACGCATTGGAGGATTCAACTGGCAATTGAAGTTCAAGTGGCAAGGAATACCCAATAACGTGCTTGTCACACGAAAAAACCGAGCAGTTCCCATTAAAACACCAACGATATCTGGCGGTCTTTTTGCCATCAGTAGAGATTTTTTCGCCAAAATTGGTTTCTACGACGATGGTTTCGAGATATGGGGCGCTGAGAATCTGGAGTTGTCTTTCAAAGTTTGGATGTGCGGAGGGTCTTTGGAAATAGTACCCTGCTCTCATGTTGGCCACGTGTTTAGGAAACGGAGGCCTTACAAAGGAGAAGAAGGGTCATTGAAGCGCAACACCGCAAGGCTGGCAGAGGTAATTGTTATTATAATTTGTATTATACATTAGGTGCTGTCCGCGGCTTTTTGTTATAATGCAGGATATTTTTTATCACATGCCACGTAATTTTTTTAATACAATTTAAGCGTACTCCGATTTTTATTAAAAAATAAGGGCAATAAATATCTTTGCTAGTAATAAGTTTTTTTATTTAACATTTGGAATATTTCTCATAGCAGCACTAAAGGCGTTAATTTCATTGATTTCAAGACATCGTTACTATAATGGGTACTGGTTTACTTACCATGCTTCGAGCCCAGGACGTGAGTTGTATCTTGAGTTTAAACCACTAGACTTGCTAGACATTTTTAATCCTTTGCCAAATATTACTAGGTCTGGATGGACGATTACGCCAAATATTACTATGAAACGCTGGGGAAACTCAAAGTGGACTTCGGAGACGTCTCGAGTCGAGTCAGTTTGCGCAAAGAACTGAACTGCAAGCCGTTCCAGTGGTATCTTGAGAACGTTTACCCGCAACTTGAATTGCCAGATAATTACGTTGCTAGTGGACAGGTTTGTATTTATAAATTTGAAATATGAAATTATTTACAAAATTAAAAAACGCTTACGCTAAAATTATGTAGGTAAACCTAGCTAAATATATACATAACACAAAAGTGACTGACTTACATATTGATCTATCAAAACGCACAGCTCAAACCACTGGACGGATCGGGCTGAAATTTGGCATGAAGCTAGATGTTATGGGTAATATAGGGGTAGATGTCATAGGGATATAAGGGTTAATTAAAAATAGGGGATGAAAGTTTGTATGAAACTTTGTCGATTTTAGACCGGTCGGGCTGAGGCTTTGCATGCACAAAGCTACTACAACGTAGGCATCCCTTAATAAAGTATTTTGAAAAATTCCACCCTTAAAGGGATAAAATTGGGGATGAAAGTTTGTATTAATCTGCTTAAACTGAAAAGACGTTCGCTTAAATAGGATTTTGATAAATTCAACTCCCATGGGGATAAAATAAGGGATGATGGAGGATGTAAATAAACCTGATGGAACAAATAAATTTAGTGGAACAAAATAATTTTTAGTTCCAAAAACTAACTCTGCTAAATATTATAAGACGAGTTAACATTTACATAAAAACAATTTCCTTTTAGATTTACAGTGAAAGTAATATTGGCGTGTGCTTAGATGCACAAGCACTTAATTTGGAAGTGAAGTTACTGCCGTGTCACTCACAAGGAGGAAATCAAGTGAGTCTATAATTTGGTATTATCCTGAAATCAAATATCAAAGGCAACAAATTTTATCCGAGCCGTTCAATATCATCTAATCTGCTAGACTATAAGATGAAAGTAGAAGGAAGAAGATTTAAGATGGAAACCAAATTATACGATATGAATCAGAGGTGATCTTGTTTAATTATGTAGATGCCCATGTCTGTGATATGTGATCCGATTAAAAATTAAAAATTGGTTCATCATTATTAAAAGTTTGGAGGTTTTCAAGCTGATTTAGGAAAACTCTTAATAGCATAGTTTAAAATGAAAAGGATATGTTATAGCCAAGGAAATGCACACGTTATGCCTTTGTTATGGCAAGCATGCATATTTAACGACAATGACGATCTCGGTGGCGCAGTGGCTAAGGTAGGCGGCGAAAGCGCGAAAGGTTCCGGATTCGAGTCTGGTTCTGCTGGGATGACGCCCTCAGTTAGTATCCGTCATCCGGTACTCATAGTACAAGGGAAAACCTTAGTTTGAGAGTGGCAAAAAGAGTACGAGATCCCGTTTAAAATTGACTTTATCCATATATTTTTTATTTCAGTACTGGCTGTACACTAAAGACGGTGAGATAAAAAGAGACGGCATGTGTCTAGACAACGTGTTTTCGATGGTGAGCCTGTTCATTTGTGGCGGTCGCGTCTCATCTCAAGTTTGGATATACGACACTAAGGTGAATTTGGTTTCTTGCGAGTTTATAACCCCTTGGAACTGTTACGACGTTTTAAGTGATCCGACGTGGAATGGTGAAAAGAAGAGCTAGGGGCGATTAAAGTAGTGTTCCCGGAATTGGATCTGATCACGATGATGGTGGAAGACTTTGGTTTTATTAAATTAGTTACTTCCCTAATTTTGGTCAATTGTGTCACAAGAAAAACTAGGGAAGGAATGAAAATGATAACAATTTTAAACCTATACTGTGAAATATATCGTATTATGGATATAAGAAGATGTATTAAATTTTCTTTTTAGAATTTTATTATAAAGTAGATGTTGAGGACTGACTTACTTTTGAAATTAGTAAAACCAAGCGTTTTATTGTACCAACTGATCTTTTACACTTAAACACTTTTAGTGGCACATATTTTACTTTATATGAAAAATTTACATATGGTGCTAAAGACACATGATGATATAATTAAAGGGGTTTAGTCACAAAAATAACCCGGGCATCTAATAATGTGGGATTGTTATGTAGTTTTTTTATTTTCCCATATTTCCTTGTTGCAGAATCATGTAAAATTTTGAGAAAAATTTGCGAAAATTGTGAAAACTTACGTCAATACGTTTCCCGACATACCGATCTTAACAGACAAGCCCTCACTTCAAACATTTAACATTAATTAGACTACTGAATTCAATAACAAAAGGTACGTTTGTCCCTTAACATACTAATTGTTTTCTTACATTTCAGACTAAACACATCAGGCATATGGAAACCCAGACTTGCTTGCAAGTGGGGAACTTTAAAGAAGGCATGATGTTAATTCTAAAAAACTGTTCTACTATCAGTACTCAACTGTGGATCATGGAGAATTACATCGTCGATAGACTCACGCCCAAATTACAAATTTATGCTAGAAGGCATTAATACTTGTATTTAAGTTTAAGTAAGTGAAAAGCTATAGGGGTTCTGCGTTTCGGCCCCCGTTCTTCTGTGAAATGCATATGTGTGTGTGTGAATAAAAAAAAGACGTGGAATCGTTGGAAATTTTAAATAATGAATAGTCCTACTTAAGCCCTTGCACTTGATAGTTCTATTAAGGAAGTTCAAAAATGTTATCTATTTTGTGGCGGCGGTCACCTTAGACCGATTTCTATCAAACATAGCTAAAACACTTATTACCTTTAAAAAAAATAAAATTGAAATCGGTTTATCCGTTTGGAGCTGCAGTGCCATCGACAGACATACAAACAAACACAGTGTCATTACATGTATTTTTAATCTTGTACGTTATATCGCAAATGTAAATTACGTGTCAAAAATTCAATGGCTTTTATTTAACCTGCAATGTATGTTTGTTCAGGTGAAATCTTGCCATTCAATTTTGAAGTAGAGAAGTTAACCGATTGAGGTGACATTTTTCACACAAATGCAAATTAAAAGACAATCCCATGTTCTTGTAATTTGAAGCTAATCTGACGACAGATACAGATCTAAGATTTCTATGGCCACAGGGTCATAGGAACTCCGCAATCAAAACTTTATTGTGTTAATTTTAGCGCATTGAAATAAAAGCTTGTTTTAAACATTTTTGTTTTATAATAATTACTCTTTTTTTTATATTACACTTCAAGATTGACCTCATCCCACCTGATGTTAAGTGGTAATGAGATCCGAGCTTTAGGGCGACAAGTTATCCTGCGATAATAAATATGTTACTGGACTTGTCGCCCTTACCTTGAAGGCTTGACACCTGCTACTAACATAGCACCCCCCTCCCTCCAAACCTTAGTCACACGCAGGAATACAACAATACAGAAGTGATTATTATTTTTTACCTTTCATTGACAGAGTAGTCAGTTAATAGGGATTCTTAGTAGATGATCAAAATCACGTTAGACTATTTAGTTTGAACTGCACCGGCTTTATGCCGAGGGCATAAGAACTAATATTGAACTGTGAGTGTTTCCCTTGACGTGCAGATGACCGTAGAAGGATGGCATTACAAAATAAAAAGTGAAATCAATAAAAACGATGGAAATCTTTTACAAATGTTGCACTTTCTCAGGTCACGGCAACCCTTTCCTTGTACTAGTGAAAATAAAACTTCTGTCATAAAAATGTCCAATAGAACAAGTGAGAGAAAAGAGTTGCACTAGTTTTATTATTTGAAATCGCAGAACTAGCGAGAAAAACAAAATACCACTAGTTCTACCATGAAATTGTTCAGTAGAACAGGTGAGACTTAAGAGTCCCGCTTGTTCTATTATTTAAAAGCCTATTACGAATGAGAAAAAAAAACACCACTAGTTCTACCGTAGAACTATTCAAAAGAACAGGTAGGAACAGAGGCCTTTTGTTTGGCAATAACCAGAATTAGGATGATGTATGTTAATGTACATACAATTGTCAGGTATGCAGAAAAATAAATAATGTTTTTCTAAGCTGAAATGAGCTGATTACCTTTTTCCAAAGGCCGATATGCATAAATTTGTTACCGGGTAGATTCTGCATACATATAACCCTTAACTAGGCAACTGTTCAAGAGCTGACAATTGTTAGGTGCCACTCAAGAGAAGTTTTCATACCTACGTCGTACTAAAGAACTTTTCGCCTCCAAATAATTTCTCTCAGTCCAACCAAATTCCGAAATTTTCATATTTATGCTGGTTAAAGGTCACTTTACGGGCAGCCTACTGTCCCTTTTGTAAGTTAACACCTAACCGCAAAAAGGGTTACCATATTTGTGTTCAACATTATCGTGGTTTTAAGGAAAGTATTCCTGCAAAGGATTTGTTTTACTTTGAACGAATAACAGATGACGACCGCTTGTTTGGAACCCAGAAATTCAGTAAATAATACTCATGGCTTAGGCCGCACTACGGCTAAACCGCCGCGGATTTTAACCCTGTGATTTTGTGTGTTAAAGAAACGAATGGTAGCGGCCGCACTGATGGTTTTTTCCGCGACTGATTTTCAAAGCGCGTAAGTTACAAAATGTTTAGCGGAAAAAAACAAAATTTGTAGTCCATAGAACTTATATTGGCGTCGCAGCTTTTAACAGTAGTGCGAGTGTTTCAGGCGGCTTCGCGGTTTCACGATTTAATGCCTAAGCCTTCAGAAAAAAAAACAGATTGTGACAATCAATTGCCAAGTTACAGTGGCAAAAGGTAGGTCACATAGGTCGTAAAACGAATGAGGTAGAAAGTTACTAGAATAGCGATTGCATATTGAAAAAGACGGCTCTAGTCATGGTGTTAGGAACGCGATCAAAACCAGTGAGAAAGTGATGATTAGCAATTAAAATGGTGATGAAAATGGTAATAAGCCAAAGATAACTCGAGTATTTGGCTTCTAACAGTAATAGACTTGGGTACGTACTTATACCAATAACTTTTTATTCGAAATAAAATTACAACCACTTCAACTAAAATTATTACATCTAATTTAGCGAAGAAATACAAATTCCGAGTGATGCCACTGATAAAATCGTATTACAACAATAGTTAAATCAAATAGAAAAATCAGAAATAAAATGGTAAAAAGGAACTTGCATCGGCCGGGAATCGAACCCGGGCCGCCCGCGTGGCAGGCGAGCATTCTACCACTGAACCACCGATGCTTGTTCTGTAAATGTAAATGTAAGCATTGGTTGAAGTGTGTTATTATTTGAAAGGCAGAAGCGTACGCGCATCGGACGACCGGTGACCTAGATTTACAATCTAAGATAGATTACGTTTTTTGGCATAGTGGGTGCAGAATCCACACTACCTGAGGTACCTACGTTTGCGGTGAGGTGGCGATAGGGAAGACGCTTGACTAAGAAATGTTAAAATCTGTTTAAATCGATAAATCTTACAAAAATATAGTACCTTTGCCGAGGTAACAAGCACTTGTGCGCAGACTTTAATCTTTGATGTCATTGACACCGCGGATTTTAAGGCAAAACGTGAAAGGCTCCGTGTTCAAATGGTCAGGTAAATTTAATAAACGAACTTTCTTTAACTGGCCCTGGTCTGGATATGCTAAGTTGACGCTCCCAAGTAGTAGGTATATATCATATGAAACTCATCCAACAGAACATTATTTTGAGACTTGTTCATTGTTATGATTTTCAGGTGCAATTATTTATATTGAAATAAAAAAGAAGGATATCATAAAGGATTTCTGAAATGGTACTTATGTAAGCTAAAATGAAGAAAACCTATGTTTTTCATTCGGATGATGGCAATGCTAGAAGTTAATTAATAAATTTCATATTTATAAGCGCTTTTATTCATATTTTTCATAATTTAATTATCAATGTCACAAATTTTGCGAAAATAACTGAAAACTTCAATTCCCTATCGTCATTTATCACAATATCACGGCAAAAATTTTCCGCATTAACGAAATAAAGGTACGTGCCGTATTTCAACGTTAATTATTATCTGTAGAGCAAACTGAAATTAATTTCGCTCACCGTCATAAGCTCTGTTTGTTATAATGATAAATACGGTAATTACGCCGCTTTGAGACTTAGGCCTTTTGTACACGTGCTGAATGCAGACGATGCCATAATTTGGAGTTTTTGGCTTATACAAACAAACATATAATCGCTTTGTCGTCTCTCGTCTTTCTTACTAAGGGTAGTACATACATAAACTATTTTTCCCAGGGTAGGCGGAGATCACATACTTCCAGTTGATCTTCAGCGTTGCAAACTGGCTCTCAGCGGTCCACTGTTGACTCTTGTTCTGGCTCTAATACGACAAACCTGTCATTTTTCTCCATATTATTATGTATTAATAATATTATTCATTTATTCAAGTAACATGGTTCATTTTAGTAAGTTAAAATATAAGACTTAACCTATCTTAGAAATTTTAAGTTTAAAATATTATTGCACAACTCCAGCAGAAGTAGTGCTGCAATATCTTATATAGATATTGATGACGGCAAACAGACGATGCAAAAATTAACCTAATCACAAGTTTTATGTATTTTTAAATTAATAATTAAAACAATTAATCAGGGGGGTTCTAATATAATACCTACTCTTGTTACTTAAACGACCTTTCAAAAACGTTTTTTTTGTGAAAAGGTATATAGCTAAATAATACACAAATTGTTTATATTTGTGTGTTTGTCGATAACTTGGTCCCGGGAATCGTGAAGCGATGATTTGCGAGACATATCGTTACCAACTTACTCCTCACTTACTCATTGTTGGCTTAATTGTACAAAAATTAAAATACCGAGCAGCATTACCTAAACTGACCTGATTCCAGAGTAATCCAATCATTTTTGAAATTATCATCAGCCCATACCAATACTGCTGGACATATGCCTCCCTACCCTTGAAATCAGTCAGTAATTTTTAGCTTACGCTTCGTATTAATTTTTTACTATCCGTGACTAGAACATATTTGTTTTTAACCTTCCGTGTACCAGGTGACTAAAATAACTGTCCTATACTAGGTGGGGTGTGGTATACCCCAAAATGTAAGATGTCATAAAATTTGTATATCCGAATTTATTGGCGACTTTTATGTATCGAATATTATTTCTATATTATATTTATCATGTTTAAATAAAAATCAGAAGTAATGAAACATTTTTTATAAGTTCAAATGACAAAATGAAAAATGATCAAACCTTTTTTAACCTCAAGAATAACATTTTTTAACTTATGTACTAATTTTAAACTGCTTTATGTAATAATTACAATTGTTATCATTTAGGAATCAACAAATCATATACTAAGGACTAAATAATAATTTAATGTAGTAATCATAAATTCTAATAGAGATCATTGGTATCAAAATTATTGCAGTCTTGACCATAAAAATCAGCATGCTCCATACATATCGGCGTATAACATTTTTTACATAAATATTTAGTTTTTCTGTCTTTCTTTCTAGGGCATTTTGCGCGTCTCTGCATCATGTTAGGCCTTTTTCCAGGAGGTTTTATTACATTTTTTTTTTTGCAGGAGGTTGTATTTCATTCCTGGTGAAAATTCATATTTTCTGACTTCAAATCATCTTCTTCGCCTAAAAGTGCATTATATATCTCTGACTCCATCAATTGACACATTTTTGAACATATCTGTAACAATTAGTAATAATATAAACTACGTAAACAAGTAAAAAGATAACAAAAAACTTAAATGATGAAACATACCTTTTTAACAACGCGCCGTACGGGGTGGGGTGTGTGATGCCCACGCGCACTTGAAATGCGCTTAACTTGCTTGGCGGTCGCCACCTGACTAACGCAATGGCGCTAATCGGAGCAGCAACGTCGTATATCCAGCTACTCAAAAGGTGTGCTGCCGCGCTTTTTTAATTTTAAAATAGTTGCGAATTTTTAAGAACTGGGGTGTGTCATACCCCACGTGGTACACCGAAGGTTAAGTATTGGAACTGGGTATAAACACCGCGCAGGCGATACGCCAGCTAAACGATCAGGATATAATACTTTCTAAGCTAATTGTAAATTTGAAATGAAAACAATACTTCTAATGCCATAAGAAAAATATAATTAGCAATTCTAGAATACTATAACAATATTGATCCCAAAAATTCCCTAGATATTTTTTTATAAAACTAAATGTTTTAAAAAATACCACTCTGATTCTATTAACTTGATATTAGGCACCTAAAAGATACAAACGATTTCAGTTTCAAAATAAATTACCTACATCACGTTGGAATAAAACTGCCCATTAATAATGTCCTTTTGTAAAAGTGTAAGCTTTATTTAAGGCTTAAGGTAATTGTGGTCATAAAACAAAATATTTCAGTGGCACGGTTTTGCGAGGGTCTACTGTACTGGGACACCTATCTTTATTCGAGCACATACAAGAACTAATTCTTCTATATAGATATTACAATTTTTAAAGTGCCACACGCTACACTAGTGAACTTCAAATATTTTAAAGAAAAAGAACCATTTCATCTCACCTTGTGGTGTGAGATTTGAATCCACGACATTCTCGAATAATGGCGTGCTAATCTTCCGACTTTATAAAAAACAGGCAATCAACGGGTTAAATACTTTTAAGATTTTGAAACATGAGACACACTCCCTTTTTAAATAACTACTCGCGACGTTTTTAACATTTTAAATAAATCTTTGACTTACACGCACAATTATTACAAAGTTATGCTTAGTTTATCAAACGATTACTTAATGTATTAAAAACAAAATTCATAACATTTGCTGGTTTAACTGTATTTGAAATAGCAAAGTGTCAAGAGAAAGACTTCCCACTTAAAGGCCGTGCAAAAATATCTCTCAGATGTCCTACGATAGATTGGCTAAACATAAATTCAACTGAAATGAAAGGGGAATTTAAAAAAACAAATATTAAAAATGACTGTCATTCTCTTAAACAATAAATGGAAAAAATGTCAGACCACATCACATTCATTGACTTCATCTCTTAGTTGCTGCTTGTACTATCTTATATATAAAAATGAATCGCTGTTCGTTAGTCTCGCTAAAACTCGAGAACAGCTAGACCGATTTGGCTCTAATCTTGGTTCTGAAATATTTGTGGAGGTCCAGGGAAGGTTTAAAAGGTTAGAAACTAAAAAAATAGGCGTTACGAAGTTCGCTGGGACAGCTAGTTAAAACTGAAAACGACGATGGTACTATAGTCGTAATATACGCTCTAAAACATTTATAAACACCTGGATAAGTACAAAATAAACATAAAAATTTATCATAAATGTTTGGCTTGATTTTCTTCAAGTAAAGCAAGTTTTTCGGTGAAACAGAACCTGAGGTTCACAATTTTTACTCCTGGCTGGATTACGTCGGATTGCACAGTGTGATTTTTGCAAGCCAAATGTGTAGCCATTTAATACAAACTTTGTTAAATTTGTACAACTTATCTTTCTAAATTTTGTCCAGTTTTGGACAGGTTACGGCATGAATATTTTATCTTTGACGAAGCGCCTGTATTAAAATATCAATGTGAACTTACTCAAAACTGATAAGAATGCTGTGAATTCTAAGAGTAAGCCTATAATAGGTCCCACAGCGAGAGTTGAGGCTAGGTAGAGATTAGTAAAACAAACACACGCGCTAATATGCAATAGAATGTGACATAATTATTCTTAGTTTGTTAGATAAAACATCAGGCTTTTGATTCTGCCGAAGAAATAATGCAAAATAACAAGCAAATAATTTGATACCATTCTGTGCTTAACAAATCCTATGCAAATATGCATTTAATAGACTTCAAATAGTTAAAATTCGCTGAAATATGATCATAAAATGTAATGTCTGAAACATAAAACCATTGCCAAGTATTTTTTTAGAAGATCTTTTGTATTTATTTAAAATAAAGCTTATATTTTGGACCAAAATAAGAGCTTTTGTGCAGATAAACTTAATTCAAGAGCGCTAAATGTAATAGACATATTATATTCAAGACCGAAAATAAATTGCGCAATTAATTTCTCCATTAAAACTATAAATTTACATTAAGTCGACCTTGTTTCTATTCAATGAAAATTTATGGAATAATTTGAAGCACTTAATTTAACGATTGTAGATTTAAGATACTCGCAATCTCTAATCAAGTGTAATTATTCTCTTTTTGAAACAAATTAAACTTATCAAGAATTTCAGACCGAATTGAACTTAAGCATTCCAAGATAAGGTCATATTTTGGAGAGCAAATGTTATCTCTCCATGTGGTCAGTCCCCGGTTTATTGAGGGTTGTGTTGATAAGTTATCGATAACGGTAAGGGTTTTAAAATTATGAAAATAATGAAGTTTTAAAAATTTACCTATTTGATTTAAAGCCTCGTAATCAACAGTTGAAATTGAAATGTCATAATAAAAAAAATCTTTAAGATTTTTACTAACTACAATTTTGTTCTTACAATATCCCACACATTTTCACACTTTTCTTTTGAGTTTTAAAAAGCCTGTATTAGAAGAGGGCCCTCTCTTTACTATGCCCTATGGTTTCTGTAGTTGCAAACGAAATAAACATTATTAGAAACTTGATTTTTAACAAAAGTTGAAAACATAGTTGATAAATAACATATACACACGACATTAGTAACCAATTAAATAACTAGATGTGATCAAAAACCATTTAACGAATTAATGAAGAGTACATAATGACATAACATATTTGTATGTTTGGACAATAAATTAGTAACCCAGTGAAAAAAAACCTATTTAACAGCTTTTTTTCACTATTCTTATTTTAAAGAGTTATAGCTCATAGAAATAGTATAAGTTAGTGTTTTGGTAACAGCTCATTTTGATTTGTAATAGTAATTTTCTATTAAATAAAAAAGTACTAAAAAAAAAGTACCATAAAGAAGTGGAACTCGTTGCCGGCTCATGTGTTTCCTCCTTCCTTTGACATGGATTCCTTCAAAAGGAGCATGAAGAAACATCTTGCGGGCCAGTATGGCGATGCTAACGGATAGGATATTTTGATATCAAATCCGTTGTCATCGCGATGTGGGTTCCTCTCTTGCTTACCATCAGGCTGGGAGGAGCCAATATACTGCGCTACTATAAAAAAAAAATGCTACTTTAAGTAAAAAAATTATATAAAATTATTTAACTAGATACTTAAACTTTTATAATTTGACTTAAGGTATTTAAAATGACCTTTGAAATATATGTCAAAATACTTATTAATATTAGAAAATAATTTACAAAAGTAAAAATTACCGAACCAATCAATAGTTTTTTTAAGCATTAAGGATTTCTACTTGTCACTGATTGATTAAACACCGTTTAGAGTTGCGAAAAACAAATTTAACTATCGATAATTCCCCAGCACTACGAGATTCTACACAGGATTAGTTGGCCAGTATAGTAACGGAGCACGCTTTAAAATACTTAGAACGAAGTACAAAGGATTCTGCGAAACTAAATAACAGTAGCCACTAAGTGGGACATATTACCCGGATTTTGTGCCAAATTGGTAAGGATAGTGGGAAAGCAGACTCTGCCTTTGTGAGCTACTTAGATGTTTAGAAATATGAACTGAATGTTTAGTGGTTAAATGGTACTGAAGGTATCCAGGGTGGGGTAAATTATTTTCTTTTTTCAACATTTTCAAATAATAAGATTGTTTTGTATATTTTACTTTTGACACAAATTGCTTAGTTTCTGTTTTAAGTTTTCGTGTTAGCTTGTAATTTTTCGATTATGTGATTTGATTGTTATTTCAATACACTTTTTCTATTTAAACCAACCATTCATTTTGAAATCCGTTTTTACAAATAGGTTCTAATGATTTACGTTGAACATGCAATGTAAATAATTTATAATTTAAATTTGTCCACATTCTTTTATATATTTTAAACGAAAACTTTTCAAAACCCTCATCAATCTTTAATTTACTGTTTCAATGTAAAAAAATACGGAAAGGCTACAATTTTCATGCACATTTCAGACTAAACAAGATTTAAAGTTTTATCCACAGCACCGGCTGCAGTTGATAGTGAGACTAATGGATTGAATTTCACGCAGAATATCACCGGGCTTTTGATAGGGATTAAAAGTAGAAAGTCAGTGGAATCTCAGGTTTAAAAACATTCATTTCCTTATTGATTAAAGCCTCAATGGTCGTTAATACTGATTCAGAGTTTTCAAGCATAGGCAAGCTTTGTTATCTCCAACCCGTGCATCTAGCCAACGGTGTGATTAAGTCTCTTGTCGTAAAGATACCTTGATTTAAATGATGTTAGACCCCTGGTGGAATTTTAAACAGGCTTTGTCTTAATGTTTTCCGTATTGAAGTGGGAATTTTAATCATGTTTCTAATATCTTTACACAGTGCTTTTTTTTATATTGCACTTCAAGATTGACCTCATTCCTCCTAATGTTAAGAGATAATGCAGTCCTACTTTGACTTTGACCGAAGTGATTGTAATTTGGCTGCGGTCTTCTGTAAGATGGAGGTATTTCACCAGCCTGGCTGGTCCAGTTCAACCGATTAATCGCTATGCCCTGCCCTGCTATGCTAGTGTTGGTAACCTTTGCTAAACAGCTAAAAAATAAACATTCTATAAATTAATTCAAAACTGGCCCCACCAAATAGATTTACATAATAGCTCGCATACAAGACGGATGACGATATCCACTATCCCACAACATATTGGGAAACGATGAAGAAAAATTGCTAAGGCATCGCGCTCGGGAAACTGAAAGCCTTAATTTACATTCCTATTCCATTCTACGCTCTAGTGGAACGGATTAAGGTCCTGTATTGTGTGATGTTTGGCTAGACAAGTGAGAATTGGAGGAAGCTTAACAAATACGTTAGGGGTGTTCGGAATTTATGATGGGCCTAAAATTTTTCAACGTCGATACTGGTACCGCGTTGGGAGTATGGGTTGAGCTTGGGCGTGTTAATTTGTCAGTCAAATACTTACTGCCTAGCTAGACATTTTATATATTTTTAACGAAGGGACTAAAACTAGGTATTCTTACAAAATACTAAAGGTATTAATATTTATAACTACGTATTAAACTAACCAAAATTTTAAATTACTTTGACTAATATAATGGAATGCCCCAATCTCTATATATTTTTTCATTTAAAATGCGTAAAATGTTTGAAAATGTATATTTGTATTCTGAATCCCTACTAATATTATAAATGCGAAAGTAACTCTGTCTGTTTATCTGTCTGTCTGTCTGTCTGTGTGTCTGTTACGCTTTCCAGCATAAACCTCTCAACCAATTTTGATGAAATTTGGTATAGGTATACGTTGAATCTCAAGAACGGACATAGGCTACGTTTTATTAGAAAATAAGGGGGGAGGGGGGTAATACCACCTATGGAAGTTTATATGGAAAAATTTTTATTTTTGAAGTTAGAGATATGAAATTTGGCTCGAAACTTGGATTAAAATATAGACTACTTTTTGTTTCGAATATTAGGGGAGAAAGGGGTAAAACCGACCATAAAAGGATGTAGTCCACGCGGACGAAGTCACGGGCACAGCTAGTTGAATCTATTTATCTGCATTAAACAAACAACGTGTAAGAGGTACTTATTTAAAAAAATGTTTAATGCTGCATTGCATAAAATCGATTGCTAAAAATTAAAGAATAAAACGGTAATTGTGGGTTATTCCTAACTGGGTTATTGCAGAGTTTTTCTGTAGACCATTCAAAATGTCCGTGTGAGGTAATGTACTGTTTGTTGATCTATTTCTTAGGATTTAACCAGCGTTTACAATGTAATGTTTGTGAAAAAATTAAAACGTGGTTTTTAGTTTGCAGAAATGAAATATATTTATTTATAAACTCTTTTCCGCACAAAAAGAAAGTACAAAAAGTTGACTTAATGCTAAAAGGATTTTCTATCATTCAACCCTTGGGTCATGCAATGGGTGCGGTGACAGTAAATTGTGTGTAGGTATGGATTACAACAAAATTAATGAAAGTTTTCTGAACGCTTTCGCATTTGAAGTGAGTTGGTTACGATTACGAGATTCAAAAATTATTTGTCATCCGATCCAATATATTAGGTTTTTGGTAACAGGCGTTTTGTTTAACAACATTAGGGAAAAATAAGACTGACAAATATTTACAAAATTACCCAGAAACGAGAAAGAAACATTTCACGACCTTCTGAAAGATGCTTGCTATTAAACGACGATGTTGCTAATATTATTGCGATGACATTTCCCCTTGGTGGCGGAATGGCGTTTTTATGGCCACTTTATGGTTATGTCCGATGTTTAAACCTTATCTAATGTATGGTTGGTTAGGAAATTGACTGAATTTACTGTTCATTTTTACGCGCTATGAGGTTCTGCTTTTATTTGATTTTTAGTTTCTTAAAAGTCTGGGCGTCTACTCTTGAAAACGAAATATGTCGGATCCGATGACGTTTAGTATTTTTTATTGCTCATTATCGCCACTAACACACTTCGAATGCGAATAAAGCGTTATCAAAAAACAAAATATTATTTATACAAATCAAAAATCACGTTTTAATTCCCTAACTTTTGATCAATCTTCAAAAACGAAACCTTTCGTTTGTTCGTTTCGTTTTCAAGAGTAGACGCCCTGTTTACTTTTGCACGTACAAATTAAATTATAAAATTACATCTCCCTTGTGGCGCGGAGCTCGAACCCGCTACCTTCACGTGTCGCGCGTGTTACTCTTCCAGAGTTCACTAGTGCGGTGTAAAACACTATGAAATTGTAAAAATCTATTAATACCTCTATAACATAGTTAAATATGAAACACTAATTATTATCAATCAAATTGTTTTATACTTAAGTTTTCACTTGGACGGTAATTGACAGACAACGTACACTGACTACAGTCAGTCGGCCTACAGGGCGTCCAATCATACCCAAGTCAAAAAGAAAAGTTTGTTTCTTAAATTACACTCACCGATAATTAAACATTTTAGAAACTGCATTGGTGGAAACTGCAGAGGTCATCTTGAGTATAAAACACTGACAATGGGTCAATTTGGTAAACATGTAAAAACAAATTAGTTAAATCTGAAATTATTTATCCAGCACAAAACATTGTACAAATACAATAAATCCCTTATATATATATATGTCACCGTAAGATTGTAAAAATCGTTAGATTACAATCTATCTCGCGAGATTGTAAACTGTCGACAGATTGTGAACCGTAACTTGGGATTGCAATTTAACGGATTATTTTTCGCTTTATTGTAATCTATCGAAGTGAAACCGTTAAATTACAATCTGTCCGGCGTCAAACTGTCAACTGTCCGAAAGCTCTACCTGATTGGTCGGTTTATTGTATGAGCGACCAATCACGACCAGCCTTTCTATGTCCCCAGAAAGTTAGGAATGAAATTCAATTCAAATCATTTCTTATATTTAAAGAAATAGAAATGTCGTTTAAATAAAATAAACGCACTTCAAAAAATCTTCAAGTGTTTATTTACTATTTATTAGGTCATCAATAATCCTGACATACCTACGTTGAGAAATAATTGTACCGAAATATTTATTCTTCAAACACTCAAAATTTTAATTGAAAATTACAATAAAATGAAACATTTATTTTGTCTTTTAACACAAATTAAAATTGGAAAATTTTAAGAAACTCTTATAAAAAAATATTTAGTCCTTTAAACATACCATAAATTATTAGTATAGAGACAACAAACGAAATAACAAACAAATGTGGCGAATGACGGGGCGGCGGGGGGCACATAACTCTCAACCAATCAGCGCGCGAGATGCTTTTCACAATTTGACCGATTCCTATCGATAGATTACAATATAGCGAAAAATAATGCGTTAAATTGGAAACATAATGTTACGGTTCACAATGTGTCGACAGTTTACAATCTCGCGAGATAGATTGTAATCTAACGATTTTTACAATCTTACGGTAACATATATATACAATATACCTTATACAAATTCATCAAATCCCAACACTATTAATTTTTATTCGTAACCACTTATTTATTTATTAAATACCATGCTTTAATGTCGAGTTACAGATTTTAAAACTTATCTCGGGTTTTGTAGACAGCTTAAAAACTTGTGTCCCAAAAAACAAAAACAACGACGGCACCACAACACCCAAACTCGAAACCGAATAGAAAAGTTCGTTAACCAAATTTACCTGACCGAGAATCGAACCCGGAACCAAAGAAAACTTTGAAATAATAAATAACCTAAACATCGAAACCATAAACTACAATAATTACTTGTACGGAGTACATTACTCCTGCGAAGTTGGGACTGTAATTTCACAGTCTGTGGTTTCGAGCTGACTCGTCCTAAGTCAAATTTGGCTAAACTTTGCACGAGTTAATGGAAACAGGGAACACAGTTAGTAGTTATGTGCAATCGGAGTAACAAATCGTCTAAAAAATAACTCTATGGTGTAGTTATCTATAAGGTGGAATGTTTTTCAAATATGTCATGACACGTCATGTTGTGACGTAATGGATAGTTTTCACATTTAATTATGAGTAATTTTCCCGGGTTCGATTTCCGGTCGGGTCAATTGACGACCTCGGTGGTGCAGTGGCTAAGGTAGGCGACCAAAGCGCAAAAGGTCCCGGGTTCGATTCCCGGTCGGGTCAATTTGGAAAACGAACTTTTCTAAATTGACTTGGGTCTGGGTGTGCTGGGGTGACGCCCCCAGTAAGTATCCGTCGTCTGGTGCTCATAGTACAAGGGAAAACCTTAGTTTGAGACCAGGTGATTGGTGTGATTGTCTGGCGCATTTATTTATTTATTTAATCGGAGTAACAAATCGTCTAAAAACCGGCCAAGTGCGAGCGGAATCGCCCATGAAAGGTTCCGTAGCAGCAAGTAACAAAATATAAAAGTTTATATTCTTTTGAGTTGATTGAATCAAAGGTAAATTGCGGTTTACGTATTAAAAAAATCTATGAAAATAATATTCCGTTGCTAGAAAAAACTCTTTTTTGTATTTTTATAATTTTTATAGTGCTATAGGTATGCCACACTAGCGATACGTGAAGGTCGTGGGCTTGAGCCTCACACCGCAAGGAGAGATTATTTTTTTTGTTTCTTCAAAATATTCAAAGTTTGCCAGTGTGGCGAGTAGCACCATAAAAAATATTTAAAAAAATCACGTATCGCGCTGTTCCTTTTACAAATTTAAAATTTGCTAGTGCGGCGTATAGTACTATAAAAATGTTCAAAAACCTACTAAATAGCCAAGGCGACTTAAATTCCGTTTTCAAATATTCACCGTATGGGGAGATTAATTTTTCTATTTCTTTTCAATTATTTGATTTAAAATAGTTATGAAAACTAAATTATTTTACTAAATTAATAAAAAAGTACAGTATTTGCTAATTTAAAAAGGCTACAAAGAGCAACCTTGATCACAAATTCACATTAACGGAGCAGTTAAGTAGATAACTATACACAAATTCGTAAGTGGTTATTTTCCACTCGAAAGCCCTTGATAGACGGCGGTACACGAGTATTTACAGAAAAAGTCAGCCATAAAACAAGGCACGGTGGTATTTCACATAAACCAGATAGTTTCGAGAATTTACGACCGACTCTGAACTGATCTCCTATCTTTTCCTGGTTGACGTGTGACGGGGAAAATTTTGGCATGTCGAAGTATGGACTTAGCGTTGCGGGACCGAAAATGGTGATTTATAAGAACTTCACCAGCTGTGTTGTTCATAGAAAATCGGGTCATAATTCCTACTCATATTATAAATGCGAAAGTAACTCTAGTCTGTCTGTCTGTCTGTTACGCTTTCCCGCTTAAACCTCTCAACCGATTTTGATGAAATTTGGCATAGGTATACGTTGAACCTCAAGAAAGAACGGACATACTTTTTGTTAGAAAGTAAGGGGGGGGGGTAATGCAATGGGGTAATTAAAATATAGACTACTTTTTGTTTCAAATATTAGGGGAGATAGGGGTAAAACCGACCATGAAAAGATGTAGTCCACGCGAACGAAGTCGCGGGCACAGCTAGTAATAAATAAAATTAAAATTATTGAAGTCCAAAAACATTACATCACGCATATTTAGGTTGACGAACTCCGTAGCCGAGAGGCAAGCTTTGGCGTCGCGCCATCTCTGAGGTTCCGGGTTCGATCCCCGGTCAGTCAATATGGCAAACGAAGTTTTCTATATTGTCTCGGGTCTGGGTCGTTGTTTCTGATTTCTGTAACACTAGTGCTTTAGCTACTTACCACAGAATCAGAGAAATGTATGTGATGTTGTCCAATATTATTTAAAGTATAAAGAGGATAGCTATTATGTGAATTCTGTTGTTAAGTTTTGACACTTGATTAATGGAATATGGAAAACAAACTTTTCGGTATTGTCACGAGTCTGGGTGTTTTGGTAATATCTTTGTTTCTGACATCTGTAACATAAAGTGCTTGAGCTATTAATCATAGTATTAGAGCAATGTATTTGCGATGTTTGATATTTATTTTTACAAACGAAAAAGTTCAAGTCTTAACTAGAATAATAACATAATTATGTTCTCACTTTCTTCTTCACCAATACTTCAAAATTTTATCGAAGCGCCTACAATTTCAATCTCAAATCTCAACCCTGAATCAGAAGCCGCCTATTACTTGGTTAATCTAGATTTTAATACGAACCCATTTTAGGCAGGCCTCGTCTCCAAACTCATCCGAAATGCGAAAGGTTACCCAAGTTTGGGAAACTTACCCGAAGTTAAAGCATTATGAGCCTTATGACAACTAGTTTAGGAGTTGACGACCTAGAAAATAGGGTTCAAAGAGTAGTTCCCGAGATGCAGCGAAGGCAATACAAGGGAGCAATTTGTCTTAAACTGTCTCAAACTTCGCTAATTAGAGTAAATTACCGTCAATCTTTGGCGGGAGTGTAGCTGTGATGTTGTTTACGGCTTAAATTATACTCTATGATTTGCTATATTTAAGTTTACGTTGTAAGTGTAACCTAATCCTAAGAAAAGTAAGTAAAATAAAAGCGTGGGTATGGCACATTAAAAGCTCTTTAATGCCAGGTTCCAATGTTTGAAAAACGAATCGTTCTAATTCTAGTTACAAACGGATAGCAATAAAGAATACGAGGCATAAGAGAAAAATGACCGAAGGAAAACTCATGATAGCTGATATGGAAAGTAAATTTTAAATTAAAATTAACGACTGGTTGAAAAATGGATAACTACTCATTTTTGACTCATTACGAATCGTAAAATATTGAATTCGGGCCTAAGCAGAAACGAATATCGTGATATTAGTATGAGTTGATCGTGGTGCGTTAAAGTTAAGCTATGCACGATGTCGTCTGGTATTGGACAGGTGACCGTTCCGACTGCATTTTTTACAAGTATCTTTGTGCTACATAAGGTATGTTTAGCTGTAGGTATCAGCTAATATTTTAATTTTAGTCGCAAAGCTTAGTCAGAGGCCAATTATAGGCGACAGGACTGGATCAAAAAATACCAGATGGTTACATGTATATATTTTTACAGTAGCGCAGACATTGGCTCCGCCCAGCCTGATGGTGAGCAAGAAAGGAACCCACATTGCAATGACAACGGGTTTGATACCGTAGTATTCTACCCGTTATCATCGCCATACTGGCCCACAATATTTAAATAAATAAATATTGGACAACATCACATACGTTGCTCTGATTCTGTGGTAAGTAGCTAAAGCACTTGTGTTACAGAAATCAGAAACAACGACGGTACCACAACACCCAGACCCGAGACAATATAGAAAAGTCCATTTTCCCATATTGCCTTGACCGGGGATCGAACCCGGGACCTCAGAGATGTCGCAACGCCAAAATCCGGCCCGCTCGTCTCTTGGCTACAGAGGTCGTCAAAGTCAACATTGTGTTCTTAGTACCTATCATAGCCTTGTCATCAGTTTAATTGATTTCTTTTCTGTAAGTCATCTTTCTTATATATAAAAATGAATCGCTGTTCGTTAGTCTCGCTAAAACTCGAGAACAGCTAGACCGATTTGGCAAATCTTGGTTCTGAAATAATTGTGGAGGTCCAGGGAAGGTCTAAAAAGTTAGAAATTAAAAAAATAGGTGTTAAGAAGTTCGCCGGGACAGCTAGTCTTACATATTTTATTGAGTTCATCATCATTCGTCATCATATCGTAATCGTATAATCATGTTTAATATTGGAATGATATCTGTTATTTCATTAAACGCCTTAATCTGGCAATATCCGTTGTGAGACGTACGATTTATCAAACTCACATCCAGTTTGAGACCCGAAACTTTGGCAAGTACCATAAACAAACTTTGATCCACGCACCATGAAGCGTATAGTTAGCATGTTAATATTGTTTAAAAGTTTTTTGTTAAGACATCTGTAATCTATGCTTGAGCAAAATATCTAACTGCCAACGATGATATTCTTTGAAAAAAAATATTAAAAGTAATTTTGTGGACTAAATAAAACCGAATTGAAGTTATGTTTCGTGATTTTATATTTTGATTCAAAAATACACACATTTCACAAATAAATAAAGAAATAATAAATAAATAAATGCGCCAGACAATCACACCAATCTTCTGGTCTCAAACTTTGGTTTTCCCTTGTACTATGAGTACCAGACGACGGATACTAACTGGGGACGTCATCCCAGTACACCCAGACTCAAGTCAATTTAGAAAAGTTCGTTTTCCCAACTGACCCGACTGGGAATCGAACCCGGGACCTTTCGCGCTTTAGCCGCCTACCTTAGCCACTGCGCCACCGAGGTCGAGGTCAAATATAATGATAAGATGTAACTGATGATGTACAGATAAAAACACGTCAGACTACACACTATCGACTTTTCGCAATATCGTACTGCATCTGCTTACTTTGACGTGCTGTCCACTGCTTAAAACCACATGTGTAATAGGTCACAATAAATAATATTTATATTAAAAATCGGTGAGTTCAACTGCGCGTGATCATTATTTAGTTTGTATGTTTATTGAGTATCTATTAGCGGACATGATGATGACAAAACAAGAAAAACTGAGTGAGAGTGCTATGTCATAAAAACCCTAAAAATACAATCAAGACGCCAATAAACGGATTTTTAAAGAGAAATATATTTAACCATATATTTTTAATTAGCTGTTTTGTTTGCTGTATTATTGTCTTATATTTCAATTACATATCTTGATTCTATTTGAAATGAATCTGGGCCTGATTTTTTTATTTAAATAGGACAACCAAACTTTACCACAACGCACCAAACAATCTACGTACAAACATTAAATAATATCTAAGAGCAGATTCATTTACGGGCTACCACTGCTTGTAAATGTGAGGTAATTAATTTTGTTATAATGTAATGTTAGAACGTACTACTGTAGGCATTATTTTATTTAAAAATATATCAATTCAAGAATTATATTATTAAATAGGTTATATTAGCTGAGCAATCAAATTTATTTATTTTTATGATAGGTACCTAATTTAGCACATTTTTTTTTTAATTTATTAAAACCATTTGAAAAGATGCCTAATATTGCCTTGGAAAAGTACAGATTAAATTTAGTTATCCTATCCATTTTTACCTTCTCAACTGCATGTAAATGTTCAAATGAAAAGTTCCTAACAGGTAAGGCAGAACTTTGATTGAATATTTTGAGAACACAACTTTTTCGTTTACCAAAATCGTATGTGAACTGGGATGCAATCAGCACGGTTTGTGTGCTTGTAATTCCAAGGAGATTGGCGGAAACTTTTTTGTTTTTTTCCTTCAACTTGTTTAGAGTTCCTTCCTAATAAGTTCCGCTCCAAAAATCAACATTAAAAAGAAAGTAATTTTTAACTTTTTTGCCGTGACTTGAGTGGCCGTTTATACACGGTCGAAAGAACGTAAGACTATATACACTTTGGACTTTGTACAATGCTTATGTCGCGGGCATAACAAATAAAATAGAACTGACTATTGAACCAATGGTCATGGGTTCAATTCTCACCCATTCGTGTGATGAACCTTTGTCTTTGTTTTGGGTCTGGGTATTATAATGTACTTAAGTTTACACTGTGTTACCTTTGTTGGTTCTGGTTTTAATAGTCGAAATTTTAAGAGAGGTAGGGCATAGCGATTTATCGCTCGAACTGGAGCACTGGACTGGTGAAATACCTCGACCTTACAGAAGACCACAGCCAAATAACAATCAGTGATTGTCAATCACTTTTGTGTTGTTATGTTTCTGCGTGTGAGTAATGTTTCCAGAGTTTTTGGGGGGTGCTACATTAAAAACAGGGGTCAAGCCTTCAAGGTAAGGACGACACGTCTAGTAACAGATTTATTATGCTGTACTTGTCGCCTTTAAGCTAGGACCTCATTACCACTTAACATCAAATGGGAATAATAAAATCGATTTAGATGCCAAGGTGTCTTCGATTCCGTGGTTTTCAAACATTTCTGCAACGAATGTACCACGGGCCGATAAGTATGTAGTTCTAAACATATTCGGCAGAGGGCACTTACCGGAGGCTAACGGTTGATACAGCAGAAAAATTTCATCGCCTACGATAACTTGCGGTTAGCTCATTTGGTAAGAGCAGCACACGGGATATGTGAAGGTCGTGGGTTCGATTTCCGCACCGCAAGGCGAGATAAAAAAAATCTGTTTCTAATATTCTTTTAATATTGTTTGTTTTTGTGAAATGAGTCCTACAAAGACACGGAACTATGAAACATAAAAACCCAACACGCACTTGGCCAGTTTTTTACACTTTCGCCTCTTTCTTAGTATTTTCGTTTCCTTGGAATATTTGCTTTGACGGTTTGGTACAAGTGGAGTTTATCAAGTTAGATCGTCTGTAAGGAAGTCTCAGCTCGAATTTTATAACACCTCCGAGCCAAGTTTGCGATCTTTTGTGTGAATTTTGACTAAGCAACTTTCTTTTCTTCGGATGAGATACAAGTTTAAAAGACTTGTTTTAGAAATGTTGGAAGTTCGGCACATGAAAATGAGGAAAAGTCCTTGACGACGAACATGAAAATATATGTAGGTCGCTGTGCTATGAAAAAATAGGGCCTGGGAAAAATTAAATATATATGTGATTTATATCGGATAAAGTCACATTTACCTAAAATAATTGGGTTTACTCGAGCTAGGTGGGCCGCTTATTGGTAGGCCTGGTGGAGAAGCCGGTGTAAAATCCGCAAGGATTCCCGTCTCACCACCAACTGTGGAGCGTTGGCTACTGAAGGAGTATTAGTCGGTGCGAATCAGACACACCACTCTTTGTTCCCCACAGAGAGTGACGGTGCGGTAGGCATTTCCTCCTTAAAAAAATATATTTTCTACTAATTTGGATCTAAATACGTAGATCAAACCCTCATATAAAAAAACACAAATTTAATGAATATTTGCACTGGTACACTACTGATACCGGTGGGTGGGCCCACCGGTACCAGCCTTGAACTTTAACCATTGTTACATTAGGCAAGTTATCAATAAATTTTAGTTTACAATTTTTTAACGAAATCGTCAGTATTAGAGAGAAAAATTATGAACGGAACCTTCTTAGAAGACATGAAAATATTGAAAAACGAAGAATCGTTTGTTTGAGCAAATATAGCGTCAAAAATAAAAAGGTATCTTCTTATTTCACAGTGCAAATAAATTCTAACCAATTATTTTCATAAAATCTTTTCCACCAAATCAGGTCGCTTTACGAAGGTGAACAACAAAGTAGAATACCGAATTTCCTCGAAACTAATACATATTTAACAGGATGAAGACAAAACATTTGTTTTCCTAATAGCTTTGGAAAACGTTGTAAGAGCTAAGACCCCAGGCCTTGCTTCTCAACAACCTAGGGGATTATCCAAGTTTGATGAATCCAAAATTCCAGACCTGGTGTGTTGATTCCCTAAATTTCCAAGATTTTACTTCTGAATATATCCAGAGAAGCTTTAATATACGCTTAATACTTGTTAGTTTAGAGTTAGACACAAACTTGAATACCTCTTTTACTATCTTACTATTTTTTTCCATTTTAAATATATTCAGCATAGTATGTAAATCAAGTACTCAAGTACAGGAAAATTTTAAATATTAAAACAAGAAGGTACCTGATATTGTAAAATGTTAAGCCTGTAACGTTGCTTGGTAATCACATTGGTGGAAAGATGAGACAATCGTCTCAGCTTTCAACATTGAAATCACATATTTAAAGCATCTGCTTGATGCTTAAATTATATTTATTCTCTTTAAACATAAATGCCAACTTTCTTCTATTTTCGTTTAATATATATTGCTACGAAACCGTCCATGGACGATTCAAGCATGCACCTGATAGGATTTTTATATTGAATACTAGCGACCCGCCCCGGCTTCGTACGGGTGTAATGTAAATACTTAGAAATATTGGCTTTCCTTTTATTTATTGTAAACAAAACCCTTCCTCTTGAATCACACTATCTATTAAAAAAAAACCGCATCAAAATCCGTTGCGTAGTTTTAAAGATTTAAGCGTACAAAGGGATATAGGGACAGAAAAAGCGACTTTGTTTTATACCATGTAGTGATTTAACATAGATTTTTATTTTATGACAGGGCCAAGACAATATTAAAATAAACTTTAATTGATTGAGCGAGATCTTAGTATTTGCTAAAAAAGATTTTAGTCAGATCTTTTTTCTGAAGGTTATCTTGCTTACAGTTCTAGCCTAAAATAAGTTAGATTTATTATCCAATTCCCTTTTTTCTTGAGGGGTAAATGCATAGATATAATTTAACCGGCGTGTGTACACAACACACTTTTACTCACTATAATTACTTTTAATTACTGTCATTACATTAAACATATCAGTATAGAAATTTATCAGTGACATTTAATAAAGAGCACATGTTTGTGCATCGATAAAGTATTAATCGATAGTCCATTAATTTGTGCGTGCGCATTTCTGTTACAATAGCGATTAATGGCACCAACTGCCACGAGTCTTTGTGTTGAGTATAAAACCCTCCCGCACCTCTTGAATTGTGTCACTATGGAAATCTATACAGATAACCAGATAACCTAATTACGTAACAAATTTTTAAAACCATCCAGATCTGTAAAGTGAGAAATTCGCCACAATGATATCAAATGTAACAATCAAAAATAGCCCAAAGTTATGAATAAAATAAACATTATTTAAGCAAATAAATTTAACAATTTAAAGGACACTAACTTATCAATACAAACTAAACTATATATTTACAAATATAAATATTATTATAAAAAATAAAAATCTTCTAAAATTGGGCCTTGTAGGAAATAAATAACGAATAACGTTATTTCAATCAAATGAATAACGTTTATTTAAATAATTTACAAACTAATTTACTATACAAGAAACCTTCTTTGAAAATTGCTTAATGTATTTACTAAACGACTAAGAGAAACTTCAGCAAAATTGTTATTAGTTCAATAAGCGGTAATGATTTCTATGAATAGAAATGTATTCATGCTAAATTAGCCTAACATTCATGATGAGAGTTTCTCTCATTAAAAGCGAGCTCCTTAAAATTCCTTTGAGAAACGATATCAAACGCTTTTTGTTACGAAGTAATTAATAACGATCATAAAACGAATTAAGTAAGTTTTTAGATCATAAAAATCCTAGGACTAGGCTTTAATTAATAATAAAAAACGTACCATGATAAATAAATAAATATTGGACAACAACACATATATTGCTCTGAATGTGTGGTAAGTAGCTTAAGTATTTGTGTTATAGCAATCAGAAACAACGATGGTACCACAACACCCAGACCCGACACAATATAGAAAGTTAAATGGGAAATGTCCCATATTTACCCGACCGGGGATCGATCCCGGACCCTCAAAGATAGCGCGACGCCAAAGTCCGGTCCGCTCGCCTCTCGGCTACGGAGGTCGTCAATAATTGACTCAAACTCAGGTTCTTCCGTTTACCGTACGATGTATGAATCGATGATTGAAACAAAATGGGGGAATCGACGTAGGAAAAGCTGAACCAAGGCAATTTAGGAAAAAAGTATTACCTAACTTACTTGGAACGTTTCACTTTTTGACGTCTACATTACTTTTTTGAATGCTTAAGAATGAGTACCATTATTTATTTATTATTAGGGAGGTACTTGGGGCTGTGCAGTTCAAGTGAACTGTGGTCACTGCGACCTGTCAGATCTATTGTGACTCGCCACCAGTTGAAAGTAACTCCTTCAGCCGGGCTGATTCAAGAAAGTCTAGTATTTTACTAACTTTCAGAGTTTTTAATTCATCCGGTTGGGCAATATGTCGTCCCAGGTGAATGCTTCGTTTGTGGATCAGAGATTCACAGTTACATAGGAGATGAAGAGGTGTTTCCTTTTTCTCCTTGCAAAATCTGCATTCATCAGAGTTTCTTAGCTTCATATGAAACTGGTGTCTTTTTAGTTTGCAGTGTCCAGTCAAGGCTTTAGAGCCTTTACTGGACACTGCAAACTAAAAAGACAGTTTCAGTGCGCTAGTTAGCTAGCGCACTGGCTCTAGGACTGCTAAGTTGTAGCAGTTTTTCGGTCCGTTTATGCGAGTAGCCGACAATGAGTGATTTTGAGTGTTCTAAGCCCGGTTGATTTATCCAGTATTTTTCTGACTCAACTTTTAGTTTTTCTTTTAGTAGTTGCATAGCCTGGTTCTTTGAAATGCCATAGAATGGCTCTGGGCCAATCTGCTGGCTTTGCGCCCCAGCTTTCTGAGTACCATACAAGTGTGTCCAATGAATCAGTCTCGGGGAGTCACGATTAATTCTGAGATACCAAAAGGCAACAATATCGACCCATTTTTTTTATACTTTCTTAAATATTTAAGGTCAGTAGTATTGCATTGTTTTGCAAACTATTATTATTAGTATTAGACCATCACGCCGAACTATTAAGTTATTAATTAGAGAAGTTAGTTGTTCATAAGCTGATGAGTGTGTACTTTGAATGCGATAAAAAGCGTTTAAAAAATCTACAAATCAAAAACGTTTGAACTCACAAACTTTCGATTTATCTTTATAAACAAAATTGTATTGTTTTGTTTTTGGAAGTACTGCATAAGCCAATGTCGGACGGGCGTTCCCGTACGATATCTCGCGTTTTCAACAATACTGTTCCAATTTGTTTAATTTTACATATCTCGCAGTTTAACACATTACATTAGATTAAGTTCCTTGATATAAATTTCCGCCCCGTACAGTATTTTGCTGATTACGTAACCGCTCAGTAACTTAGTCAGGGTAAGATGTAAAATGCTCACAATTCGTTGCCATACGTACGCGGACGTAAGGAATGAATACGAAATTTCCTCGGCCTGCCCTTTTTCGGGTAGTCTTTTGTAGAATTTCTTTGTGAATTTTTTATAAATACAAAATGAAATGCTGTGGAGACATCTAATATCGCGGGAACGGATTAAACTGTGTGTGGTGGTAGCCATTTATATCGATGAAAGGGCTGCGTAGTGCCACAATGAATCTATTGTCGTTTTACCTGAAAGCTTTTGAGTAAATATTTTCTTTGTATAAGATTGGTATTAAATCAAAATGCATATTTTTGAAAAGTTTGAGATTTGTGAGATAACGTTGTGTTTGAGTTGTTAACAGTAAATGTATGGATAAAAATACACGTCAATAAACTAGGATACTCATTTATTTTGTATTACAGTATCAGTTAGTAGCGTAATAATCAGGCACATTTTTCCCTATATTTTTTAAATAAACATAAAATATCATCTTGCCTACTGAGCAAGTTTCAATTGATGTACCATAAATATTTTAGACTAGCTGTTGCCCGCGACTTCGCCCGCGTTATTTCGGGATAAAAAGTATCCTATATGTTAATCTAGTATGTCATCTGTCTTCCTACCAAATTGTATCCAAATCCGTTCTGTAGTTTTTACGTGAAAGAGTAACAAACATCCATACATCCATACTTACAAACTTTCGCCTTTATAATAGTAGTAGGATGATAGATTTTTCTGTTAAAATAATATCTCAACTGTTTTGCCTCTACCAGATGAGCTTTGACCACGCTCATTAGCTCGTGGAATATTCGTTGTAAAATTGTAAATTAAAATTACCATGGCATCTAAATAGATTTTTGAAATTTATTTGAAGTGCATCACGCTGCACTAGCGCCCGTTTTAATACTACAATGACTGGCAGTTAGCTCAGTTAAAGAGCAGGGTACTCACTTAGCTGCGTAGCGGGTAATGTAGGTAATACTGCATCAAGTAAGTACCTATGTAGCCAGTTCGTGCATCGTCATAAGCTGAGTAAGTACTTAGGATGAGTACCCTGCCTATGAGGTGCGCACAGAAAACCTGAAGGTCTTGGGTTTGACTCCCACATTGCTATAGAAATGAAATGTGTCTGCTTTTCTTAATTTTTTTTTTATATTACACTTCCAGATTGACCTCATCCCACCTGATGCTAAGTGGTAATGAGGTCCTAGCTTAAGGGCGACAAGTACAGCATAATCAATCTATTACTGGACTTGTCACTAGAGATGAAACGGACATCCGGTAACTATCCGGTATCCGGCCTATCCGGCCTATTTTCAGTATCCGGCCGGATACCGAATTTCAAATAAATACGACATAAAGACTGAAGGAAATTTATTTAACGTAAATAATCATAAGCTTTTAATATCTAAACAAATTATTAATACTCAAACTGCACTAAGGGCAAATTATGATGAATAAATACCAATTTCTCTGCGTTAAGAGGCATCAGACGGTTTCGCTTGTCTTCTAACAACAAAAATTCATTTATTCAACTAATGTCACTCATAAACGAAAGGGCCCGAAGTCAGCCGAGTCCACCCGATCGCTTAGTTACTGATTCACTCGTGTAACGAAACGAGTCGCCACGCGACTATGTTCGGCGGCCGGATATTCGGCTATCCGGCCTCAAGGTTGGCCGGATATTCGGTATCCGGTATCCGGCAAAACAACTATCCGTTTCATCTCTACTTGTCACCCTTACCTTGAAGGCCTAACCCCTGCTACTAATGTAGCACCCCCCAGGAGTTCTGGAAACTTTAATTACACGCAGGAACACAATAACACAGAAGTGATTGTGATTCGGCTGCGGTATTCTGTAAGGTGGAGGTATTTCACCAGTCGGGCTGCTTCAGTTCGAGCGATAAATCGCTATGCCCTACCTCTCTTAATTTTTGCTAGTGCAGCCTGATGCAATATAAAAATGTTTGCAGCACGAGACATTAAAACCTAACTTGAAATTTCTTTTTGTTTTACTGTCATCTTCCTCCCTATTTCCCGTGGTCACGCCATCACGCGTGAACGGCTGGACCATTATCACTTCAATTTTTTTGTTGTATTTAATATTGTCAGGTCAAGGTTCTTATGAAAAAACATATGAATAAAATATGTATAAATATAATTTAATAGTCGTTAAGACAGGACTATGTCTGTCGGGTCAGCTGGCTACTTATATATTTAAGCTAGACAATATTAAAAATTGCGAGACTTCCACTCTCCCAAATATTTAATGCAGGTCAAAAGGCAAAATGCAGCCAATATCATCAAAAATATGGCGTTTCATTTGATGATGTTTCAATTAGGAGTTGAATTTACAAATAAATAAACCACATTATTAATCCAACCGAAATAGGTACGTTAGTAAACAAAAAACTAGGTTCATTTTGCCGTATATCACGCAAGAGCGATCTCACAGGCGATACGTCACACGAGTGTATCGTTTTTCACTGGTATCGCCGGTTCATTGGCTCGTCTAATTTATCATATAACAACTGCACATGTTCGATATTCACCGTTAGTAGCAAACGTAAACTACTGGATTGACTACATCAATCATTTGACTAAAATAATTGAAAATCACAAAAACAACGACGAGAGACATTAAGCGCTAGAGGCGTGCAAAGTAATATCAGATACTACCTGCGCCCGCGACTTCTTTCGCGTAGACTACATACTTTCATGGTCGGTTTTGCCCCTACCTCCCCTAATATTCAAAACAAAAAGTAATCCAAGTTTCAAGCTATATTTGTGCCAAATTTCATATCTCTAACTTAAAAAATAAACATATTCCCATATAACTTGTTGTATTACCCCCCCCCCCCCCCTATTTTCTAACAAAAGAACAAGGCATAGGCTACTATGTCCATTGGCTATACTCCCGACCGGGAATATAGCCAATGGACCTAGGATTTCAGAGATAACGCGGTGGTGGTAGTCAATCTATCGCCCTACGCTATGTTTTCCGGTGGTCACTAATTCTAAAACCATTTTGTACATCTGTTTTTTAGTTGTAAGAGTTATGTGGCCTGTTAATTACTATTTAAATTTTGCAATCCTAAAAACTATGTCGGTAATTTTAGTTCTACTAGGAATATCTTCATTGTCGTACATCTAATTTGTCACATATCAAATGCACGCGTTTCATGTTTTGCCGCTTATTCAGCTTCGGATATTCCGGCGTGTGTCTGATTTTGGATATTAATTATGCTTCAAATAATCTCCTCTAACGATCTTACGTAGTACGTAGTGAAAGATGATTTTCAATACTGTTTGCAAACTTTTGAGATTGATGTCTGTATAGGATGCGGATATATGAGGAAACAACCTTTATTTGATGCTGTTACTATTTTTCTGTCAAAGTTACTCATTAGTTTTGACATATACGGAGATTACTAGTTTTCAATTAATTAAAACACTTATGGCGAGATTTTTTTTTTTTTTCCTACGAAAACTTAAAAATATTGTTTGAAAATAAAATTAAGTGACTATGACACTGGTTACAAATATACAGACAGTAGACATTGTCAACTTAATTAATAAGACATGAAGGAAACTAAGATCTGCTTGCACAAACTTTATATTTGTCTATTACCTGCGGCTTGACCAAATCATTTTTTTTCCTTATATAACCTATTAATCATCCCACTGCTGGGCAAAGGTCTACCCTATACACTTCCAGGGTTCTCTATCTGAAGCCAATTTTTTAGGATTTGACAGATGTTACTAAATTTCAGTTATAGTCAAAATGTAATTGATGGTTAGTTATCATTTCGATGATTTTGAATTAAATATTTCAATTAATAGTATATTATAAAATATGAACGTTTAAATATGAATACAGTATGTACTGATTCATGTGTTGAAATAAATAAATTTTATGTTGCTATTGTATTGTACATTACAAATGCAAATAAATACATTTTTTTTAACACGGCCGTACATTTTAAGACATTATCTATTAACATAAATGTGCCATCCTCCAGTTTTATTCAGTAAAAGACTGATTTTATTTAAATAAGATCAATGTGTTTTTCTACTCTTTTATCCCAGAACTTTGTCATACTACGTTGAACCTTATACGTAACAAATGATGCAGGCTTTCTCCAGGGATAGATCAGTCGATCTCACCGTTTACATAGCGTATGAATACCGCTATGAGTTGGCAAATTGAGTCTAATAAAGCCCTGAGTTTGGTAACTTGCTGTGAGTGGAATATTTTTGGAGATGACTGATGATTCGCGAAAGAGGTTCATGATAAGTAGATTATCATTTTCAACCTAAAACAGGTTAAAAATGATTTCCTTGTGTTTGTTGATGACAGAGCATGAATAATTTTCTTGGATTACCTACATCAGTAGTATCCAAGAAAATTATTCATGCTCTGTCTGTGTTCTTTTTTATAAAGCCATCAAAAACATAAATTGTGTTATTCTCAGAAGTCAAATTAATTCGTTAGATTTTTAGTTGAAAGTGTAAAAATATATGGAAATAAGCTTTAAAATAAATATTTTTCCCTCATATATTTTTTCAATGGCTTACAAACGGTGTAATATTTTCATATTTTTATAACTCTTAAAGCTTGCCATTTGCCTGTAAAATAACGCTGAATTTATCGCTTCGTTTGCATCGTTGAACAAAACATTATGATCAATTTCAGCTACCCAAATTCAGTTGAATATTCATAATTTGACGACCTCCGTAGCCGAGAGGCGAGCGTGCCGGACTTTGGCGTCGCGCCATCTCTGAGGTTCCGGGTTCGATCCCCGGTCGGGTCAATATGGAAAACGAACTTTTCTGTATTGTCTCGGGTCTGGGTGTTGTGGTACCGTCGTTGTTTCTGATTTCTGTAACACAAGTGCTTTAGCTACTTACCACAGAATCAAAGCAATGTATGCGATGTTGTCCAATATTTATATTTATTTATTTTATTCCATGACAAAAAATTTGCCAATTCACTTTGAGCTAAGCTAAATTCATTTTAAAAGGACGCATTATTTTTTTATGATTCGAACGCCAGGTTCAAAGAAATTTGAATTCATACATTCATAAAAAACATTCCAGCGAGCAAGTTAATATTTATTTGTTCTGCCTACCTTTGATTGTTAATATTCAATTTTGGCTATCCAACGCGGGTGGCCATGATTTATAGTGGGTTCCGGGGACGGTCGACGTGTGTCAAGCCTAAGCCTTAGGTCAGGTCTTACGTAAGAGCGATTTGAATTTACGACCACAAAATAATAGCTTATAAATGTTACCTACTGCAGGGCTAAAACTCCAATTATTGAAATCAAATAACCGCAACAATAATGGATACTGGGTACGCACTACGCTTGCTTAACCCTAATGTATTTCGGCAAGCGTTTTACGCACTAGATCATCGAGTTATTATTTCATAAAATCACAAATAATGGCCTGCCACCCTATAACACAATACTGTGCTTGGCCTTGAACTTTGAACTCATAAATTAGCATAACTTGAAGCAAAAATCCAGTCCACACTTATTTTTACTTGATTTCGAGTGGCTGTCAATATTTTGGCAATTGTTTTGGGAGTTATTTTTTAGCGGTGTTAAGTGTTCCTTCACCTGGGATTGTTTCTTTATGAAAGCCAACATTAAACTTTTTTTCATTCCAAATAAATTATACAAACAACTGTGTGACACGATTCACTTGGTACATATTTAATGAAAATATTTAACTCAACTTTAACTTAAATGTTTTTATCTCAATAACAATAAATATATAGAATATACCTTTATAATAAAATCCATTTTTTGAATCGCTAATATATTAGAAATGAAATTACATGTAGGTAATGGTTAAGCGAACAGTTTCTGTTACACAAAATGTTTATAGGTTAGATCTTAATTACCGTAGGCGGACTGTTAAATTTTAATAATATATATTGTTATTAAATATAATTATTGTTATATATCGAACAATAAGATATATTATTGTTATACATCGAGCATTTCCGCTTGAATTAAAGCCACGGCCTTATTCCAATACTCCATCTAAATTCCAGGAATACAAACGAATTCTTCTGCTCCTACACATAAAGATCGAATTCGAACAGAAAGACAGTGACAAGTACAGTCCGAGGTTAATGCGTGTTCGTGGTTTATTTATTTTTCTGTCCGTACACAAGACTAGTTTGTCAAATGGGCTACTGTATCTTGCTAGGCATAAGGGTGGTTTTTGCTTGCACCCTGTAAGGTTGTCAAAGAAACGTACGTAACTTTTCCTTTTTCTACCTTTGCCCCGAGGGGGTTCCGTTACACGTTGGTACTTTAGGTTCACCCACGTACCTCGTATTTAATCGGGTTTGTGACGTACTGTGTCTATAGAGATGTATTTGCAAAGGCGTTCTGTAAACTGACAGTAATGGAAAACGAATGGGCTGTGTATATAAGGTTATATCGGAACGCAATAGTTAACGTTATCTAGATTGTCAAAGACTTAAAAGGCTACGTTAGTATTTGCGACAAAAAATCTTGCGAATCAAGTCGACAAGTAAATTACTCAACCCACAGCAAAATGAAATCAGTTCCATTCAGTCGGTACTACATTATACCCAAACATTCAAAGAATAGAAAACGAAATCAATATTTGTACTCATATAGATAAGTATTTAATTTAAAAATTTCATAGACTGTAAAGAGTATTTAGAAGACAATGCGTGCTTGCGTAATACAATTAATTTCAAAATTATATATTACTTTAGCAATGAATTTGTTATTGCAAGACGTTTAAAGCTAACTCGTGTTAACTTTTATTGAGATTATTATAAGAATTGTGGGAAGTGCATATTCTATTGAAAGTTTGTTTATCTCATAGAATGAAGAAATGATGGTTGCGCTGGTAATAAATGTAGGTATGTTTTTCTGAGTCTCAATTAAAAAGGTAAGTAAGGAGCAGTGTAAGGAAAACATAATTTCACATAATTGTGTTTGCCTGTATTTTAATTTTACTTTTCCTTTATGAATAGCGCTTTTATTGCTCATACAAATATATAAAAATATAAGAGGTTTTTCCATTCTATTTACATATGTAATGATTCGAGCTAGCTCATAAGTCGTATATATATATTTTAATATTACAATTGGCTGTTACCTTTAAGGCCTACCACAAAAACGAAGCGAACAGTAAAAGATTTCATTTTGCAACTTATTTCGAATGTTCGGGAATTGAAACGTAATAAATGCATAAATCATATTTTTTTAACACTTTATTTGCATCTAAAGTCAAATAATTACAATTATGAGAATCACATTTATGAAGAAAGAAAATAAATTCTATCAATACCATCTATTAATAGCCAATGAATCCAAAATGTTTCGTTTGTTGTAGCAGGCTTCTAAAATCGACCTATTCTGATTTAGGAATTCATAACAGAAGGTTTAACAAAGTCTGTTGTTAAGTCACAACTTAAATTATGATATGGTCGCTAATCCAACTTTTTTACGCCTTGTTAACTTCTGCCCCGTACAATTTTATACTCTGGCGATAATCTTCGTTCCACGACGCAAGTTAAATGGGAAAGTTCCCTGGGCCTACTTTATTCTACGCCCTTTGGGTTAGTGTGGGCCTACTAAGTGATACCTTTTAAAAGTTCGTCGGTCGTAAAAAGTTGAAACGTGAGCGCTGGGGCCAGTGAAGTTGCCCAAATTTTGGAAGAGTTCGGAAAATATGATTGTTTTTTTTTTGGTTAATGGCGGACAGTACTTTGGGTTGCAAATTACGTTTTCATAAAAAAAATCTTTTTTACCGCTATAGTCTATTGATATAAGTTTTAAATGTAAGGCTTATCAAATATGTAAGCCAGAATTTTAGGTTGCAAATAACGTTTTCATAAAAAATGATTTTTATCGCTAAACTGATATGACATACCAAAGTTTTTGATGTTGGTTTGGTCAAATATCATCGTTCCGTGAAAAGTTTATTTTAGTACGAGTAATTGGTTGATGTTTTCCTTTTTTATGAATCATGAAAGCTTTTTTTTAATTTTGACTAGCCCGATGGAGTAATGGTTAGTGATCATGGCTGTTGACCCGGTTGAGGGTACATGCTCATGTTTATAGCACAACTGGTTGTTTGTCCTGGCAAGCAATCGTATCATGCATAGCTTTGCTAGGCCTTAGGCCTCCATCATTGTAATTAAGTTATCGTTATTATAATGGGTACTGGTTTAAACGTTTGCTAAACGTGGTTAGGGGAGTATAAACTTGGAACATGTAAAAAGTCCTTTCTTACATAGGTATTATAGGTACTTGACTTATGAATCGAACCGAAAACACAGAGATAATAATCCAATTTATACAATTCATATTGAATTTGCCAATGACGTAGCAGATAAAATGCGAGTTACGGTGACCGACTACAGTTTTCAGTTGCTGCAATTAATGAGGTTAATTGCTAATTGTCACGACTAGCAACAGTCAGATTAGTATCAGTTGTATGTATAAAGTTTTTTTATTCCCTACAGAACATACATTGGTCAACTCTTCTACAGATTGCGATTGAAAATGCGTCAGCAAAAGTTTATAGTGGCCTCAACTAATATTGTTTCATTAACAAAAAACACCTTAATCAAATGTATTTCTTTATTAAGTGGTATCTATCTTAACGAATCTTAGAGTTAGTAAATGCCTACCGCACCGTCACTCTCTGCGGGCAACAGTGGTGTGTCGGGCTCGCACCGACTAAACCCTCCTCGGTGGCCAACGCTGCGCAGTTGTGGTCAGTTACTCCAGCTCTCCCTTCGAGAGCCAGATGGAGTCTAGAGACCCACCGGCCGCGGAGGATAGGGAGGCCGGCAAAAGCAATACCGCAACCTGACAGTCCTGTCTTAACGACGACTATTATGTATTTTTTTCTTTAATAAACCTTCTTCTAACAATAACAAACACAACGAAAAAAAAAGTGAATTTGGTCCAGTCCCTACTGTAATATTATAAATGCGAAAGTAACTCTATCTGTCTGTCTGTCTGTCTGTTACGCTTTCCTGCTTAAACCTCCCAACCGATTTTGATGAAATTTGGTATAGGTATACGTTGAATCTCAAGAACGGACATAGGCTACTTTTTATTAGAAAAAAGGGGGGGGAGGGGGGTAATACCGCCTTTGAAAGTTTATATGGGAAAATGTTTATTTTTAAAGTTAGATATATGAAATTTGGCACAAATATAGCTCGAAACTTGGATTAAAATATAGACTACTTTTTGTTTCGAATATAAGGGGAGAAAGGGGTAAAACCAACCATGAAAGGATGTAGTCCACGCGAACGAAGTCGCGGGCACAGCTAGTGTAAAATAAATCAAATCAATTGGATCAAACCTATTAATATTTTAACTAAGAAACATTCTTAATCATGACCTACTGATAACTCTGAAAATAATGTGAACTATGAATATTTCGATAAGGAATGTAAATTTACTTTTACCGGGAAGTCCGAAATAACCTTAGGTTGTAAATCTATCAAAGCGACCTTCGATCAATCATAATCCTATTTGAGTGTGCTCCAATTTACGTATCCTTACTTTGAACACACTTAATGCGTGCCGATATTGCTTATAAAAAAATGTATATATCAGTTATTTGGAAATGGAAACCTATTTTTGTCAGGAATGTGACAATAAAAAATTTTTTTAAAAGATATATGGACAAATATTGGACAACAAAATTCATTGCTCCGTTTATGTGGTAAGTAGCTGAAACACGCGTGTTACAGAAATCAGAAACAATGATAGTTGCACAACACCCAGACACGTGGCAGTGTAGAATCTAAAAGTTCGTTTCCATTTTGAACCGACAGGGAATAGAACCCAAGACTTTAAAGTCGACACGACTACAAAGTTCGAATCGCTCAACTTTCAGCTCCTAAGTCAAAAGTAATAGGCAAGTAAAATGTAAACCAAACAGATGTTGATGATTGCTTTAATTTAACAAATTAATTTCATTCAACAACTAGCAGTACCTACCCTGTGTTTTTGTTCACTTTATTTATATAAAAAAGGGGATAAAAAGGATGTTATATGTATTCTTGTTTCAAATCTACTAGCTACCACATATTATCCAAACGTAAAAGTAGTTTTTGTATTGAAAAAAGTGTGAATATCCTTATACATACTTTCAGGTTTATAATGTAAAAATGATTTAGTTTAGTCTGAAATCGGCTAACAATAAGGTTATACGAAAATTCCTTTCCAATTTATAAGAAGTCATAAAATACGTTTCATTCGTTTTAAGGGAAATTGATTCTTTATTCTGTAATAGTCGCGTTCAATGATTTATATTAACTGCCAAGGAAAACTATTACACTATAAAAATTCTAAAAACGTTTGTAGTTTCACGACCTCCGTAGACCTCCGTAGGCGAGCGTACCGGACTTTGGCGTTGGGCTCTGAGGTTCCGGGTTCGATCCCCGGTCGGGTCAATATGGGAAACGAACTTTTCTGTATTGTCTCGGGTCTGGGTGTTGTGGTACCATCGTTGTTTCTGATTTTTGTAACATAAGTGCTTTAGCTACTTACCACAGAATCAGAGCAATGTATATGATGTTGTCCAATATTTATTTATATTTATTTATTTAGTTAGGAATTTTTCGTTGAAATAAATCAAGTCGTATATTTGACTCAATGCAAACTGTCTTTACTTTTGTCAAAATAGAACAGAATTGTTGTTCCTAAAACTCATTTATTGAACTCCTGCCGAAACCTGACTGGAAAGTTTCGGGTTAGACAACAAACGATGCAAACTTGACTTTTTTAAAGTTGCAATCCCGTACAAGATATTTTAAACATGGTAGTAGTAGTTATCAGTTAAGGCAGAATCGCATAAGACTGTGACAATTTGTAGAAACAGAAATAAGCACCATCAAGTGAATATAATAGAAAATTTGTTTACAATGGTTTCACAAATGCATTAAGAAATCGTTTGATAGAATTAAAACATCTACCGCGTTCGAAACGTTGAATCTATCGATAATAACAGGCAAGAAAAAAAATAGAGACATAAACGCGGAAGAATGTTATTTTAAGGCATTTTTTTTAAATATAAATTAATAACGAAATAACTATTGGACAACACCACATAGATTGCTCTGATTCTGTGGTAAGTAGCTTAAGCATTTGTGTTACAGAAATCAGAAAAAACGACGGCACCACAACACCCAGACCTGAGACAATATAGAAAACTTAGTTTCCCATATTGACCCGACCAGGAATCAAACCCGGAACCTCAGAGATGATGCGACGCCAAAGTCCGGCACGCTCGCCTCTCGGCTACGGAGGTCGTCGTCGTCGTTTCTTAAGAAATTAAATTTTATCGATAGAGATGATTACTAAAATATTAATTTGATCCATTATGCGTAAGTGCTCAAGTAAGCCATTACTGTTTTAAAATCCAACTTTGAATGAATTATTTTGATTATGCATGTTTGAATAAGTGTAAAACATGGTGTTAATCTATTAAAATAGATTAACTCTTTTGTTTTGAGTAATTACTTTTTTGCACAGAATTAGTTTGACCTGGACAGAGGCATATAACGGTCTACAATTTCTTACTTATAATAATTACCACGTCATGTTACATATATAACTTCCGCATTCCCCACGTCATGAATTCAAATTTTCAAACAATATAGAAAAGATTTTATTATTTTTATAGTACTATACGCCATACTAGCGAACTTTAAATTACCGAACTTACCGAAAGGCTAACGGTTGATACAGCAGAAAAATTTCATCGCCTACAATAACTTGCGGTTAGCTCAGTTGGTAAGAGCAGCACGCGCGATACGTGAAGGTCGTGGGTTCAATTCCTGCACCGCAGGGGGAGATAAAAATTTTCTGTTTCTAATAAATATAGAAAAGTTCGTTTGCCGTATTGACCTGACCGGGGATCTAACCCGGGATCCCAGAGATGGCGCGACGCTCAAGTCCGGCCCACTTGCCTCTCGGCCACGAAGGTCGACAAATATTAGAATTATGATTATGCCATGACTGGAAATATTTTGTGGGTAATATGGTTTCATGTTCATAGATAATTCTCATGACTATTTCAGGATAAAAAGTATCCAATAAGTTATTTCTATACCAAATCTTCCGAGCTAGTAGTTTTAGTCTGAAAGAGGTTTCCGCACTTAGAATAAAATTCCTCTTAGAATATTAGTAGGATTTAAAAAATACTCAGTAGAAAAATCTATTCAATAGTTCCAAGAGGATCGGCTCCTGGAACTGTTTGATGGATAAGGAAATAAATAGGATTTTGAAGATTTTAGCGTGAACTAAGTAAAATTATTTTGTAAATCTATATTATAAGTATAGAAAGGAACGCAAAAGCAAAAAAGATAAATCTGATTTATCTTTTATAACGGTTTATACAATGAAATATATTATATTCAAAACTGTTAACAAGTTGATAGGTATACCTTTTAAAATAATGTACATAATGATAACCTAATCATTACTACCTAGTACAAAACTGTTAACGCTAATAGTCTTAACAAAATAAACCAACCGTGTACCATTTAAATGTCTACAATTTAAGGAACATTATTAATATTTGCAACTTAGTCTCTGGCAATGTAAATTCTAACAAAGTCTATGATTAATTACGTTCTCGGTTTTAAGCGCAAACTAGAATTCCTTGAGCTGTACAGCTTAAAACTTCATCGTTATTTTGAACTTATTACTAGTACCAGTATTTGCCAAGGTCAGGTTTAAGCACTGGGTTGTGGGTTCGATATTAAGATGATAAAGGCAAGTAAAAGATTTTTCGAATATAGCTTGTGGTTTGATCTGCATTTGGCAAGCGTAGTATCTATTTCAGTGTCCATTAATAGATATTTGATTTTAATGAACTTTTGGCTTCAATGGGTCATGTAGGTAATGAATTGATAGTGGCATTGTGATCATGGTATAGGTAGTGCGCGAGCAAGCACCATGCACCTTACCTCAGCAAAAGTACGTATTTTTAAGATTTTATTTATTAAAACAGATTTTAACATTTTGTACCGAGATTAATCTGCTGTCAAATGTCTCATGTGCGGTATCTCAAGCGTCATTTCGTACCTTAGGCGGTGACTAGCGCTTCAACGTGCACTATAGGAACCGCCCTCGGCGTCAAGCATTTTAGTTCCGATTTTAATCCAAGATTGACAATAAGACTAAATGAATGTTTTTTAAATTTACAAAATTTCGTATCGTTCAAATTGATCGAGAACCGAAAGATAAAAAATTTGAACAATAATAAAAACGTTCTGAAAATTTTCTATAACCGTCAGAAATAGCCTAACTCCAAAATACGCGTTGTCGCCGCAAGAAATCTACGCCAAGACGCATACGTAATTTCACTCACGTCCTCAATCGAGACTGACCAAACCGGCTCGGTGACAGTGAAAAATACTGCAGCCTAACCTTTAGTACATTTCACAAATCATTCAGAGCCCTTTTCCATTTCTCTTTCTCGACCCTAATCGACGCCCACGAGAATCCCTTTGAAGGTACATCCACAGAATGCCATTAGAAAATTCGCAGCTGAGAATAGTTCTTGAGAAATCGCCGTATTTTGATTTTGGCCGAAACAATTTCAAGGTATTGTAGACAAGGTATAATAGAAATCATAATTGTTTTTCTCTCATTTCAATTTTGTTATTTTTGAAATGGAAAATAAATATTATTTCATCAACTTTACCTGCGAACTTCGTTATTGAAAACCTAACTTCTTTTGTATTATGATATTATTTGTAATGAAAAGGTTATTTCATTAGATTGTATATACGATGGCTTTTAATGACCATAATGATTGCAGTACCGTCGGGCAGTATGTAGCTCGTATTAACTGTTAAAAACCGGCCAAAAGCGGGTCGGGCCACGCTCAGTGTAGGGTTCCGTAGTTTTTAGTGCATCTTAATACTTAAGTATCCCCACTTAAAGTTACAAGTGAGGGGGGTAACCTAAAAAAACATTTCTTTTATTTTTTATTTTTGCACTTTGTTGACGTGATTAATATACATATTTGTACAAAATTTCAGCTTTCTAGTGCAAACGGTTTCTGAGATTATCCTCGGACGGACAGACAGACATAGCGAAACTATAAAGGTTCCTAGTTGACTACGGAACCCTAAAAATGGTATCGCGTTTTAACCTGTTAGCTTATTTGAAATCTTAAGTAACGTTAAAAAGATAATATGTAAATGTAAATAACTGTATGGGAATTTCATAAGTACAAAGTACAAATAGAATGATAAATGTTTATCACCATGAAATATAGAATATTCAGCAGTCAATTTCATATGAGAGATTTGACAAGCTTATAGTGTTGGGATATAAGTGAAAGCTAAGCGCATTTTAAATGAGAAACCATTTCACAGGCACTATTTTAATAAATTGGGCGATAGAAATACTGACTGAGCCATAAATCGCCTAAGCCCTAGTGGCTCACTTATTATATTTGTGCTCACTTTTATTTAAATAAGGTTAGTATTTTTTAGTAGTCAATTAAATATAATCCATTTTTAATTACACTGGATTCAGTCTACAAAGTAAAAATAAAAGACACTAATTATTTTGTTGTATTTAAAAAAAAATATATATCTCATTAGATCTGTTAAAAAACTCTTATACTTAATGTATCTGTGTTAGACGATTGTCTCATGTGTAAATAACCAGAAAATATAAAGTTTTTCAATATGCCCCACACAAAAGACATTTAGGACAAAGACATAAGATTTATCTCAACGATAAAGATTTAAATACAATCCATCGGGATTTCTTTGATGCAAGTGCTGAATCAAACAGCATGGTGCATGTACCAAATCCACATCATAATTGTTGCTACTCCAATGAAATTGAATCATAAGTCAACGGCACAACTTAAAAAATGCTTGATCGTAAAATTATCGTCAGTTCCTCGACAGATGACAGCACTAGACTACCACAGAGCGTAAATAGGCGCGATGCGGTCAAATGCTCGCGTTCAATGTAATCAGCTTGGTAACATCGTGGATTATGCCGTCCACACTATGTTTCGGTGCATATATTTTATTGCTTGTGTCATGTGAAATACGCTCCGTTTGGGTCATTTAGTTTGAGGTTTGTGCTGATAAAGGATCGCTTTATGCATCAATGCAAAATTCTACTTGTTTGCCTACTAATCAGTACAAATCTATTTTTGCTCGGTAGTAATAGCTTCCACACAGACAGACGATATTATAAAAAAATCATAAGAACGGCATACTTCAGCCGTTGTTACAGTTTCATAGACCTTGCTAAAGGCTCAAATGTATTTGGAGATTCAATTTTATTTCCGGACATTACCACAAATCATAATAATCCAGTTTAAAATAAACAAGACTAAATGAATGGTCTAAAAACAAAATAAGATTCACAAACGAATATTTTCTAATAAAAGCTAGTCAATCCCACTTAGTCACGCCATTCCCGCGAAAATAGCTCCGTAAGAGCACTCAAGAAATCCCACTAGTCGACTAAATGCCACTTGTCCCTGAAAAAGTAAGATACCAGCCGTTCCTGGGAAATTAAAACCACTAGTTACGGTTTAAATGGATACTTTGTAACCGCGAAACATTAATTACGATGTTCAAAGAAGGAAGCCTAATCGTGGATGCGGCAATCATATCAAAACTTAAGGGATGAAACACTTTTACTCGCCTCACCTGAAGAAGGTTCATGTTGTCCGTGAGGTTTTTATTTGTATGTTTGTTTGATTGTCTTTGGATCGGAATAATTAAAAAGTGAAGGTGGCTCAGTTATTTTTTTTTACACCTGAGTATAATATGAATGGCTAAAAATGTCTATTTGGTCCTATGTTACAGTGTATACAGTTGGATAACCAAAATTTTTATGAAACATTTTTCTTTTGAACTGCAAATTACTAAGGTCTATTGCGTTTTAATTTAGCCCAACGTCACGTATGTTGCGTACAACACAGTTTTACGAATTGATAATATAAGCAGCCCATGTACTGAACTTTTATTTAATTTTAAAAGTGACGGTTTACGTTGTTGTTTACATGATAAATTAAAAATATATTGTGTCTTATTTTTATATAAGTTTCCGGTTGTTAATCATTCAGTTTCTACTAATGTCAATCATTTATTTTTATACTGCAGCTTGTACCAATCAAATTGATAAAATATTGAACGTGTGAGAATACATAAGTTAAATTGACAGTTAAATTTTTTACAAACAGCCATTTAGAAAAATGGCTTTTTGTTTACATATACCTAACGTCAGTCATTTATTTACCCAACTAAATGACAAATATAGATTGTTTATTGAGTCATTAGCTAATTCCTTATCAAGCATTAGCATTCGAATAATACATTAGCATTTGAATAATACCTTTTTAATATGTCACTTGTTTGTCGAATCCATTTTTTCTACCTCTGTGGTGTCCACTGGCGAAGAGAAATTATTTTTAATTAAAGTTAAAATTAACAACGCCTGGACCGTAGTAATGGATAAAGCTCTCCACATGCTATTTAACTTACAATTATACTGAATAATGTGTGTAGTTTAGAGTGAACGCTCCTCTGTGGGGACGGTATAAATTTTGTTTATTTCTTTTGGACTGCGCGACAGTTAAATTGCAAAACTAAATATTGTTATACGTTAATGAAATGATTTAAAGATTAAATAACATCACATACATTGCGCTGAATCTGTGGTATGTATCTTAAGCTCTTGTTTTACAGAAATTAGAAACAACGTCGGTTCCACAACACCCAGACCCGACACAATATAGAAAAGTTTGTTTCCCATGCTGACCCGACCGCGGATCGATCCCGGGACCTCAGAGATGCGACAATTAAGTCCGGCTGACTCGCGTCTCGGCTTCGGTCTTCAAAACAATGTTCTCTTACGGTTTGAACTGGGAATTTTGTCAGTAAATAATAAGTACACTAGAAACATACTTTAGAAGTTATGTTACTGTGTGTGAGGTTATAGTCATGCTATTACGAGTTTAATGTTGATATCGGCCGCTGATTTTGCGCAGTGAAGACGATGATGTTTTACTTTGAATAAAATAACAATGCAATTGAAATGTTTTTTTGACGTTTCTTGTGAGAAAAACTTCTAGTTGTAGGTTTAGGGAAAGATTTACGATAACCTTTCAACACAATTCTTGCATCTCTTAACCTTACCAGCAGCTCATAAAGCAGGATGTATTCCATTCGATTTAGTTAAGAAAGAAAATAATATGAAAGTTTCTACCTTTAACAGGTCATGCACAATTTTAAGCCTCTTAACTTGCATAGGTGTAAAAATTTACCAGCATAAATTTAAATAGAATATTTTAATTGAGTAACGTTGTTTTTCTCAAAACGTTAACGAACACAACACAACAAGATTTAATAATAACAGAAGTCAGTACTCGTATTTCATTTGCACGAAAAATTGAAATTCTTCATAGCACCTCCTTTTTCATTTCCACGTGTAATAACATGACGGTCACTTAAAATTCCGGGACGCGCTTGCCATTACCCTATCACCCAGACAGACACACTGAAGATAACGCCGCCGTGACAAATGTATTATCTGTAGACTTACCATGCAGTCGGATGAATGTAAAAAAAGTTAAAGTATCGGCCTATTAGTACCCCATCAAAGGGCAAAGGTTTTTATCCTTGAGAACAAGTCAATAACTCCAATAGGTATAGACTTTATCACCAGACTAGCCAAATACGGGCTGATAACCGCAAATATACCCAATACTCAAATTGAAACATAATTTTCTTGTCCGTGAATTCGAACCCAGGACCTGAATCAATCAATCAAATATTTCATTCATATAGATTACATGAGTTATACTTATGAACCGTCTCTAAACAATGCGAATGATGCTACTTCCGGTTCGGAAGATAAACCCAGGAGACAGAGTGGGATAAAACTTGATGACTCCTTCGGATATTTACCTGTGCTGCGGAAAAATTAATTCACAAATGGTAAAAAAATTTAAAACGATACTTTACGATACGTGTATAAATGAAACTACTGCGTCAAATGATGAATTGAACATAAATAAAGCATATTATACTTTTCATTCGCTCTGGTCTTAAACCAACCATACTGTTAATGATCATCAATTAATAGTTTGAAAGAATATTCTTTACTTTAAAAGTCTCAAAATTTAAGCAAAAAGGTGGATACCGCAATTTTTTCGGGAACCTCAATTACAGTAAAACTCCTTTCTATTCTATAAGCGTGCGTCTCTCAAATGAACAGAATGCGTTATTCGCAACGTCACACGAGCTCGGAGCCGTGGCTCAGTTTTAAGAGAAGCGTTTAGTACTCACGTTAATTAATCATAAGTCTACTAATGAAAATAAGTATAAACTTTGTATTAATAATATTGGGCTTTGGACGTCTGCAACGAAAAAATTGCAACATTAGCATTGCGTTTATGCGTATCACCATACCTTAGAAATCAATGCACTTGTCTATTAAAACTCATCAGTGCTGTGATTACAATAAAGGAATAAAAATAGTGTAAAAGTAGTGTAAACTAGGGCATAGCAATTTATCGCTACACTAGTAGCAGAGATAAGCCTTCAAGGTAAGGGCGACGACAAGCAGCAGCATTACTATGCTGTACTTGTCGCCCTTAAGCCTGGACCTCATTACCACTTAATATCAGGTGGTATGAGATCAATCTTAAAGTGCAAAAAAAAAATGAAGGACATTTGTAGCATATTTTGCACAGATTCAAACTACAACTGGAATCAATTTTTAAATCCCCTTCATCTCAGTTCATTTTTTTAGAAATTCAATTCATTACAAGAGTGTTTAGTCAGTTCAAGATTTTATTTTGACTTGTCATCGAATGGTAAAATAAAAAATTCCCTATTACAAAGCAAAACTTTGTGCAATGAATATTACCCGTCAAAATAACAAATAAGTAAATCCAAACATATCGTCAACTATACCAACAAAAAACCAGTATTCAAATATTTTTGTGAAGAGAAAATAGCTGGAATTTGTAAAACATGGTAGCTGCTAATAGGTACTCCTTTGTTACAACAAAATACTAGGAATTCATAAAAACATTGAAGATCAGCTTATGAAAAGACTTCGTAACAAAATTAAGGCTTTTATATGGCAACGAAAATTATGTAATAAAATGTATTTTTTAGATCATCGTAAAATTTTATAGGCGTATAGTAAAACTTCCGTTATTTTTATGCATGTACCCTACACATTGAGACATATTGCCGGGTTTTGTGTGTCATAAACTGAAAGTACTTACGAAGTTCAATTGAAAATAAAGCGCCATGTTTTGTTTTAGTGTAAATGCTTTTCGTGATGTCGCATGAATTGTTGCTACCTGAAACGACATTATAATAATATGCAATTAGTAAATGGCCGTAGAGAGATACAATTTCTAGCAGTTTATTGCAGTTTATTTACGTTTGCAACAACGGATATCATGAGGTCTGATGACTTGATACATTTGCAAATTTTTCTTGCACCCTCACATTCTTATTTAATAAAGTTTTATTGACTTTACTTTGACTTACTGCACGTTTTTTTAGTATGAACCTTAATTTAACAATAAACTATAAAAGTTATTTAACAATAAACAAAAGTTGGTATTTTATTTATTGTTAAATTACTTTTACACATAGGTTAATCAAGCTCTGATTATTAAAGGATTTGTAAGTGTTGTAGTTTAGTTTAATCGAAAAAATCAAGTAGGTATAATGTAAAAGGAATATTCGTGTTTTGTAATATCATAATCCATCGAAAACTAGTTGAATACTCTATGAATAGGTATCTGTGAAATAACTGCTTTGAAGACAATTTCGAGTATTGGTTTACAACGTGTTTTGATATTTTGAAACAGGGTACATATTTTCCTAACTTAAAAATTGTTTATGACAATTCTTCTTTATGTGTTTATACGAATAAATACAGCTCGAATCGATTAGTACATAGAAAACAAATAGCAAAAAAACTTTGTTCATGTTTTGTCGTTTACTCAATTTCTGTAAGCGTAAAGTGTACGAACTGAAGAAGTTTCAGGATAATGTTTTGACAATCTTATCTTGTACCTAAGTGTTCCTTGTTTACGTACTTAAAAGCAGTTTCCGGCAGACTTCGTGATGTTACAGCGAAGACATTTTGGGTTTATAGGTTGTGAACGGAATTGCTGGAAGAAATTCAACCTTGCCATGTTTCAAACTCATTTTTAACCAACTTCAAACCTCCTGTTCTCAATTCGACCGTATAATTTTTTTTTTATTGACTGTTTAGGTTTTGTTCGAGACTTGGTATGCGTGGCATTTAGTAACGGTTATAGTCGCCTTTTTCTTTTATATCACTCTTAGTGTCTCTTATTTTTTAAACATGCTTTAAATTTTAAATTGATAAGAAAACGTTAATTGTTCAGTATTGACGTATGTTGACACAGTCTAATGTTAAACCGTAATCCACCAATATTTTCACAGTTCTTGTCTTTGCACTTGTGTATATCTTCTTCTTACCGAATATGTAGTCTATCTTGTAAGCAGCTATCCTACGCTACGTTTTACAACCAAACCATAATAGGGAAGATGACTTCAAAAATATATTTGCTCCTTCATCAAAATATACGACGCATATTTTTTTCTTCTATCCAGGATACGAAAATATACTTAGATAGATTGCATTAAAGTTCAGCGCGCTGTCACTTTTTCGTACAGTTTATGCAAAGTAGTGAAGTTATTATGACCTCAATGTGCTGCTTGATTAATAACTTTAATTAACTAGTTAAATAACAAAATACTGCGTTTTTATTTTATTTTGATAATCTAACCGACAGCCTCAATACACACAAGCATTCTATTTTTAACATTGTATTTTTTTTCTTTTAATATATTTTATTTTCTCCATAACGTACATTGGTGGCATACACTTAGGCATTCCTAATTGATATCTGAAGTCATACCAATGTTTGCATAGTATCAAAATTGCGACAATTTACGCAGAATCTCTTCAAATTTCAAATAGAGATAAAATGCTCCCACGGCGCATATCGAAGCTTTAAATAAACTGGCATAACCGTGCAATTGTGGAGTTAAATGGGTCTCGACAGGTGCATTGTGCGACGGAACCCGGCAAGATAATGGTTATGACTACGGAACTCCATTCAGTGTGCGCCAGACGAAGAAGTCTTGATTTTGGAAACGGTAATTTGTAATCAATGCGCAAATTAAAGCGCGCGGTGGTTTTATGCGATAAACGCTGCGTTACACGCAATCATTAATGCACATCATTTCATATAAAGGTAACTTGCCGGTGCGTCAACCGCGTAAAACAATGGTATGTAGGTAATTACATTACCTAATATTACATGGTGTGCGATAATCGCATTGCATGTAACGCAGCGTTTATAGAACAACCGCGCACTATAAATATACATTTTTATCCTGATGCCAAAGTGCCAAGAACTCATTGGCATTAATAACGGATAACATTTATCTATCCGAATCACACGCCCATATTGTTTGACCCCCCTTAAGGGTGGTTGGTTAATAACCTGAGCTACAGGATTTTCCTAATTCAGGAATTAGCCCGCCATAGTTTACTTCACTTCACTGTGCAGGTTTAACTTCATTGTGCCATATCCATACCGTAGTATAACTTGAAAACTACCCACATTGTACTTTGTTTATTTAAGTGTAACAAAAATTATTGAAACAAATTAAACCAAAAAAAAATATACTAAATATATCATCTAAATCTAGCTCAATATGTTGGCCTGAATACCAATGCTGGTGCGACGTTGGGTTTGATGCCACAGCAGCTGTGTGACTGGGATCATACCGACACAGCTTTTTATTCATCTTTGATGTACTTATTTTCCTTGTAATATCGTCAGTCTCCTTTTGATGTCATTTTTTTTCTTAAGCATTTATAAGAATTAACCAACTTCCCAAATTATATCCTGTATCCTGTGTGTAAGAATAACGTGCGCACTGTGAAATATTCTATCACAGAATTCGTAGTTTCAAGATAGGTATTCGTTAGTTAATAGCACCTATTTAAATCTTTAAAAAATTGCAACTTCTTCCAAACTAGTATGGTACGTGTTACGTATAAGGCTTGCCATATCCAGTTGCACATTTTATGGCACGGTAAATACAAGTTTCCGGAAGACCCAAGAGTGGCTTGTTAGAGAAATTTCGTGAAAAATTGCGGGAACTTGAAACGTACAAACTCGTTTTAAATAAGTTACTTGAATTGTTGCAGACCTCGTAAGGTTTCAACCGAACAGTTAATAATCAAATTGTTTCATTGTATAGACAAAAGCATGCCGGACTGCAACATTATATCAACCCTATGTAGTGTGCAAAAGAACTAAAATCGAACTGTTTGTGTTTGCGAAATGCGAAAATTAAAATTAAAATCGAAAAATCGTAAAGATATAGCTTCACTCTCTGTTGAGCGTGATAGATATTTTAAAAAAACGTGTATCATGTTTTATTTTAAGAATCATATATTATGTTGTTATTTTAAATTATTAATGGAGAATATTGAGTTGATGATTGACAATGATTTTGTTTTTAGAATAACCTTCATTATAAAAAGTTGTTTTTCATCAGGTACGTTACTTTGTAGCCACCTGTGATAGATATATTAAGAAACGAGTATTATGTTATATTTTAAGAATCGTATATTATGTTATTATTTTAAATTATTAATGAAGAATATTAAGATATTTATTTTGTATTTAGAATAACTTTCATTATAAAAAGTTGTTTTTCATCCGGCACGTGGCTGCAAAACGTCATTTTTGAAGCCACCTGCCTAGTTCTTTGTTTGTTCACTGGTATAAAAGGGGGATGTTACAAAGCGTCAGGCAGTTGCTTTTTGAGCAAGCGAAGGGTTAGCATCGGAGATATACAAGGTACGATCTTATAGTTTTACTTGACCGTAGGGGGGTATCTATGACCTAGGTACCCTTAATATATTTGTATATACATTGTGTACTGTTTTTACGAATTATATGTCTAGAGATTATATGTTTTAGAGATATTATGGTAATAATTAAAACGTGTGGCAAAAACCCTTAACTTATTTAGTTCTTGTGTACTTAGGTATATGTGTATATAAATAGGAAATCCTTATTAGTAATGGTGCACATATGTAGATTCATGTCTCTGTGGATATATGTGTATACATATATACAGACTTATTGTAAGCATATATATATATATATTTTTTTTTTTTGTATGTAGTGACATATTTATATTGGCCAGCACATGTGTATTGTGTAATGATTTTAATATATAGAAATTAAGTGATGTGGTACATTTCTGTTAGATTAGCCTTGTTATTTACTTGATTATAAGCTAAATAGTATTTTCTTCCTTGAGTAAATATGTTGCTAAGTTAATATGTCTTTTTAATTTCCCTTCACCAGTTGCCTTGTCATTATTTAAGTTATATCGATAAATAGTTTGGAAATTGATGTTCTAAGTAATGTAAATAGATATATTTATAAAATAAATCTAACATCAGAAGTGGGATTCGAAGCTTATGTCTAATATTTACAAGTTTGAGTTTCAGAATGGATCCTCCTCTCCTGACCGATCTTTCGAAGGCCATAAAAATGCGGTATCGTCAAGTCTGCGTCCGGTTGAAGATATGGCGATATCAAAGTTCGGCCGGATGACCAGCGACAACGGCGCAGGAGGATGGTGCAAAGAACTGGCGAACGAGTTTGGATGGAGCAGCAAGTCGACCGTCGCAAAGGCCGGTAAGGCCCTTAAAGGCTCTGCACTAGTATGGTTTTGAGTCGTGGGATATCGCAACACTAGGATATCTGACATAGAAGGGCAATTGATAGAACTTGTCTGCGGCAACATCGCTGACGGTAATGTTAGGATAGCATCATTTAATAGTAATGTTAAGACTACTTCTGAGCTAATATCGCTGTTTTCTAGTTATATTAAATCAAGGAAGCGTCTCTCGGAGCAAAGTCCTAGTAATGATTTAGGATCCAGTAGTGCGAAACGATCAAAATTTGACGTTCATAGCCCCCAATTGGATGCCACAGGTAAGCAATATTGCTTGTGTGGTAAAGTGGGTCATCTGCGTTCACAGTGTAACTAAAAATTTTAGTCAAGTATCGGAAAATGTTAGTATAATGAATAACAAAATCATAGACCAAAAACCTTTTTACATTTTGCAACAAGGCTGGCCACTCTAAATCGATCATCTATTACTGAGGCAAATATTTTAGGTCAAAGTTAATTTTTAATTACTTTTTAATGCAAATTAATCCGCTGGTAGACATATATGCAGGATTTTGATTTTGTGATTATTTACAAAAAGGTACATATATTAGTCATGTGGATATCCTCAGGCGCAATCCTGTCGAGATTCTGCCCTTGTCTAACATAATTATCGATAGTAGTTCGTGGTTAGAGACTGCTCAGCAAAATGAGCCCGGAACACAAACGTTAATAGATAGGGTTGTCAATGGAGAAATAGATACAACCCAATATTTAGTTCAAAACAAAACCAGAACCAACAGGAGCATTAAAATTCTTAATTCCTAGGAGCACTAAAGTTAACATCTCATTGTCAGACTTACACAGAACGAAAGGGCCATCATGGCCCTAAAACTTCATCCCATAGAATAAACTGTTTTACCCTTTCATACTATACATCTAGATTGTACCAGTACAAAGGTAGATTGTGTTAAGGGTCCAGACCCTTTACACATCTAATGAAGGTTATAGACATATCCTATCTTGGTTGATGGATTTACTAAATTTTGTCTGCTTAAGCCATTAAAAACCCTTTGGATCGCCTTATTTAGTAATTACTGATCGTGGAACCAATTTTAGTAGCAATAAGATTAGAACCCTTTTTGGGGAATCACATATTGAACATCATATGATCGCCACCGGTACACCAAGAAGTAATGGTCAGGCAGAACGTTATCCACTGTATCTGACATGCTCAACACCATGTTTGATGAACAGTCAGATTGGCCGAACGTCTTATGGAAAGTTCAACAAACTATTATTACAACTGTTTAAAAGTCTACTGGTTTTTCACCTTTACGTTTGTCAATTGGTGTTGAGGCAAATATACCCTGTGTACAATCACGATTAAGTGATGATCTTGATACTTCTAGGGAAATTTCCATCAATATATTATGGACACGGATAGGGAGCTGGCTCAACAGAGACTTTCACATATTGCCATGTTACAAATGGGTGATTTAGTATACGTATTGCAAGACCATAGGCGAAATGACAAATTGTGTCCGAAATTCAAGGGGCCTTATGAAATTATACCCTTGCTTCCGAATGATCGTTTTACCTTAAGGGGAACTGGTAATCTCCGTAATATTATCATTACTAAGAAAAAAAAATTGCGATATTGGCCAGGAGAAATGGTTAATGAAAATGTCATGTAATATGATTTTAAATACGTATGTGAAAATTTGAAACAGTTGGGATTTTTTTTTTCAAAATTGAACTTTATTAGTAATGGTGCACATATGTAGATTCATGTCTCTGTGGATATATGTGTATACATATATACAGACTTATTGTGAGCATATATATATATATATATATTTTGTATGTAGTGACATATTTATATTGGCCAGCACATGTGTATTGTGTAATGATTTTAATATATAGAAATTAAGTGATGTGGTACATTTATGTTAGATTAGCCTTGTTATTTACTTGATTATAAGCTAAATAGTATTTTCTTCCTTGAGTAAATATGTTGCTAAGTTAATATGTCTTTTTAATTTCCCTTCACCAGTTGCCTTGTCATTATTTAAGTTATATCGATAAATAGTTTGGAAATTGATGTTCTAAGTAATGTAAATAGATATATTTATAAAATAAATCTAACAAGCGCACTATTGAACTTTCGTGTACTGAGCTTGAGCAACATATCATAGTCTGTGTATACAGTGGTCTGTATACACAGACTATGATATAATCACTGAAAGGTGGTCCTTCCAGTGATTATGCCTTGTTTGAGTCTACCATGGAGGAGGTCTTGAGGAAAATATGTAAAAGCAATAAAAAAGTAGTTGTATGTGGGGATTTTAATATTAATATATTAGACAAAAATTCTCAATACTCGGTTAGGTTCCTTAACCTATTCAAGTCTTTTAACCTACACCACCTTTTTTCTGAACAACTCGAGTAACACCCACGTCAGCTACCTGCTTAGATAATATATTTTGTAACTGTAATGTATTGGAAAAATCAATAATTAATTTTATAAGCTCGGACCACAGCGGGCAAAAAGCAGTGCTTGAGCATCATCTCAGTCCAACTTTATCAAGCTTCACTTGTAGACCAATCACTACCAGTCGCATTGACAAGTTTAAGAAACAAATTACTGAAAAAATTTCCCTTAGGCCAGTACTGAACAATAACATTGACCAGTTATACAAAACACTGTTTGATACAATTATAGACAAGTTTAATTCTAATTTTCCTAAAAAAAGAATTAAAATAGACAATCCTAAAATAAAATTTAGTGATTGGGCCACAAAGGGTATTTACAAAAGTCGAAGAAGACTTTTTGAATTGTATGAAATTAAACATAATAGTACCAATATTAAAATAATAGAATATATTAGAAACTATTCTAAACTTTTCAAAAAAGTTTGTGCACTTGCTAAATCAAATTATTTGAAAGAAAAAATTAAGAAATCCTCAAATAAAATAAAGGCTACATGGAACATTATTAACAAAGAGACTTGTAAAAATAAAACTCGAGAAAACAAGTTCTCTCTTAAAATCAACAAAAATACTATTGATTCTGACAATGAAGTGGCCAATGTATTTGAAACCTATTTCTCCAAAATCCCTATAGTTACTACTAGTCGTATAAATTCTTGCCCGCATCTTGCTCAATCTCTGCTCCGGTCTAGTGTATGTGAGTGTCTAAGCTCCTTTAGTTTCAAACACGTTGATTATAATACAATTAAAAAAACTTTCAAAAACTTGAAAATTAAAAAAACTGAAGATTTATGGGGAATTTCTCTAGAGATAATAAAAACTATTATTACTACCATTGCCCCTCACTTAGCTTACATATTTAATAAGTGCATTGATCTGGGACAATTTCCGAATCTAATGAAATTTAGTAAAATAATACCCCTGTTTAAGTCGGGTGTTAAAAGTGACCCATCTAACTTTCGACCTATTTCTATACTGCCAACGCTTAGTAATATCTTTGAAAAAATTATATTCGATCAACTAATAACACATTTTCATGAAAACGATTTGCTACATAATAAACAGTTTGGCTTCACCAAAGGTAGATCCACCACTGATGCAGGAGTGGCACTTATCAAACATATATTAGATGCGTGGGAGAGAAAGCAAGATGCCATTGGTATTTTTTGTGATCTGTCAAAGGCGTTTGATTGTGTCAATCATGAAACTTTGCTTTTTAAATTGGAACACTATGGTGTCTCAGGCCCTGCAATATCTTTATTGCAATCATACTTAACTGGTAGAATACAAAAAGTTAATGTTAACGAAGCCAATTCTTCCGGCGCACCACTTGTTATGGGCGTGCCCTAGGGCTCTATATTAGGACCTCTTCTCTTCTTAATATATATAAATGATCTTCCTCACTTTACCGAAAATCTATGTGAGATTGTATTGTTCGCAGATGATACATCTTTGATTTTTAAAATTGACAGGCATAAGCAATCATATGACGTTGTAAATAATACTCTCTCACAAGTTTTGCATTGGTTTTCTACTAGTAACCTAGTCCTCAATGCAAAAAGACTAAATGTATGAAATTTACAATGCCTAATGTAAGCCAAATTAATACTGATATTATTATGAATAATGAACATATTGAACTCGTTAATTCAACAACTTTTTTAGGAATCACTGTAGATTCTAAACTACAATGGGGTCCTCATATAGGTGCTCTGGCAGAAAGACTTAGTTCGGCTGCATATGCAGTCAGAAAAATTAAGCATCTTACTGATGTTGAAACGGCGAGACTGGTTTATTTCAGCTATTTCCATAGTTTAATGTCATACGGTCTACTGTTGTGGGGCTCTGCTTCTGACATACAAACTATTTTTGTATTGCAGAAGAGAGCTATTCGATCTATATACGGCCTAAGATCGCGTGATTCACTCAAAGAATTATTTAAAGAAATTGATATTTTTACTGTAGCGTCTCAATTCATCTTTGACTGCATTATGTATATTCGTAAAAATCTTAATTTATTCTATAAGAAATCTTATATACATAGTTTTAACACAAGAAATAAACATAAGCTCGCTATTTCAAACCATAGGCTCCGCAAAACCAGTAAAACATTCGTTGGATTAAGTATAAAAATATTTAACAAGTTACCGCAAGGTAGTATTGACTTACCCATGCATAAATTTAAGGTCTATGTTAAATCATGTTTAATGAAAAAAGGGTACTACAAACTTGATGAATATTTTAATGATAAACATATATGGACATGATTATTTGTTCGCTAGCACACCATATTTTTAAGTTCTCTAGCCCAAAATATTGTAAAGATCAGGATAACTACTGAGTTTCTTGCCGGGTTCTTCTCGGTAGGATTAGGTTCTGAACCGGCTGTAGCTTCAATTTTGGTTTGTATTCATTTTGACGATGCATAAGTGTTACTTGTAACCAACATGAATAAATGAATTGATTTTGATTATGATTATGATTATGATGAGTTAATGGGTACAAACCCACTAACTTATGCATAATACCTATTAAAGATCTTGATTAATGTTTTTAGAGGAAAACCTCACCTTGACGCCAGTTGAAGCTTGATGATGATTGCCGACCAGTTTTCAATAAATAAATACGATCGATGTAATTTTATCTAGTGCATTTAAAATTAATTTTATTTTTCTATAGGTCCCACTGGGCAAAGGCCACCTCCCATACACTTCCAGCGTTTTCTATCAGGAGCCAGGTCTTGGTAGCCTTGAGAAAAATGGTCAAAGTGCTTCTTAAATACTTCCACGTACTTAATTATTATAAAATAAGATTTTAAGTAGTAAAAAGATATCAGAACCGTTACAATTTTCGTGACACCAGTACGTATGATTGTATCTACTATATTAATCACCTGGGAAAACCAGCACATTTTGGTGCTGGAACACGAAATATAATTGCAGTGCCACAGATTCCTCGTCTCAAAACAATCCAGGTCTCGGTACGGTATAGAGCTTAGAGCACTAGCGGCATCTATTGTTCAAGTGCACGAGTGCGAGCATGTTGCAGGCAAAGTGGGAAATGGGTAATTTGAAGATCTGACGCAATTGCCTTTTCCTTATAAATACTTTATTACCACTAGTTCAAAGATGGAAAATTGCATTAGAAAAATGGCATTCATAAGCGACGATAACGACAAATTAATTTCTTAATTAAATAGGAACTAATACGGCAAACTCATTTTTTTCATTGATTTTCTGTTAGTCCATAAATCCAAAACAAAAGTAGTAAAGACTCTTTGTATTATGAGTATAGAACGACGATAATAAATTTGTGGGCGACACCAAACACACCCAGACTAAAACCGATTTCTGAAAAAATTATGCAACCTGACTGCTTCAAGCGCCTACTAGCGAAGCGACTACTTAGCCACTGCGTAGCCAAGTACATCAAGCTACCTCTATCATATTAAAATTGGAGTCAGTGTTTCAAGAAAGTGCAATAACGATGATGACTAGCACTATCAATGATAATGCAATAAACGATAATGGATTTTTTATAAACAAACAAATGGGCTTATTAGTCGGATTACTGACACGTTCAAGTACTGCTGTGACTACTAACTTCCTGCTTACTGCTACTGGCCTAGCAGTCATGAGGTAAATTTTTTGTCATTCATACTTACTGTCTAGTTGTAGAAGATTCCCGAAGGAAAACGTAAAACAGCTAGGTTATTTTTAATAAGCCTAATTCCAGTAATTGTGAGGAACATCATATTAAGAGCGCGTGGGTCCATGTTGTTTGCAGGCGCATTCATTACACCGCGCGCGATGTACCGTCCTGAGGAAATATTACTTTAAGCGCACTGGCGGCGCCTTCGCGACTTACGGCCCCGCTATCTCCGGATAATACAGTCAGGTCTCACATACTTGAAGCCGTGGGAAATGTTGAATAGATTAGGATGTTTGAACAAAAACTGATTTATAATTTCAAATGTCACTTTTGTTTAAATATGTTAGGCTGCAATTTTAGCTATGTATCTAATATTGATATAAAAAGCAGGGAAAGTCTAAGGAGAGCCAATGCAGTTTAGAATATAACCATTTATACACTGCATTTATTTTATTGGAGCATATAATAAGAAATCATTTTTTTTCATAATGTGATCTACAATAAAGCAATATAAACTTTTTTTTGTATCAGTTTATAAAAAAAACGATTTACCTTATGTTTAAAATCCAAAAAATCAGACACAAAACGCATGAATAGATATCTAATAAGATAATTTTCTATCTTTCTAGCCAGAAATAAAGCGCAATTATCAAATTTGCAACAGTAGTATTAATTAAGTATCTAATCATTTTAAATTTTTCCTTGTGGCATTTATTTTAGAAGTTTTACGTCTCGAATATAAAATATAATTTAGTCGCTGTCTTCCTTGAAGCATGATTTGATATAGAATTCAAGCACATTAAATCCTTCATAATCTGTTTGGCTGAAGCGATAAAGTTCCAACTGCAATTGCAAAATTTGCAACCAAATAGCAAAAGTTTTAAGTGGAACTAACTAATCCTGGACTAACAATATTAGTGCAGTGTATACTGACTAAAACTGCATCATAGATAAAACACAATAAGCCTGTTTTATATTTTTTAGTTCTTTCTTTATTCAAATATTTGGCTATTTTCATTTTGAGAATATAAATAGGAACTAAATTTATAAAAGACTAGCGGTCCCGGCGAACTTCGTTTCGCCTTAGAGAGTTTTTCCCGCTTTTCTGTTAAAATTTTTCAAATTTTACCAAGGATCCCTAATTTTGTAGCCTATGTCAAATTGGAAGAATGTAGCATTCTATTGGTGAAAGATTTTTTTAAATCGGCCCAGTACTTTTTGAACCTATTCATTACAAACATACAAAAATAGATACAAATCTTTCCTCTTTATAATATTAGTATGGATAAGAATAATGTAAAAGAAATAAAAATAACCTTACATTAAAATACATAATTGTTATGTATGATTACATACAATATTAAGTCCTAATTAATATTTTGATTATATGAAATTTTCATTAATATTATATAAGCTGACGAATTGATTATTCACGGGATCATTATGGATGAAGAATTATTTTAAGTCGTAGTTTGATGTTAAAACGACGAAAAATATATAGCAAGGACCAAATCATCAAAAGCGTACAACCTGGTTCAAACTAATCCTACGCAATTCACTCTGTACATTATAAAGGTCCGTTGTTTTGAAAATGTATAACAAAAAAGCATTTTTATGGTGACATAAGAAAGCTTTAAGTCAGCTAGAAATAATTCTGACTCTGTATCTCTGGCTGACCTAAAAGAAATGACGTCACAAGTCTCAATCAAACACAAACGGCTTCCCGCAATACTGTTTGGTTAAAAATTAAAGCTATCAGATGCTAAATTGCAATATCTCCCATCGATTTACAAAGAAAGAGGCACAAACACAGGCAGTCCTAAGCAATTAAGCGTGAAATGGGGTCACGTCACGTCACCCAATGAGATACTGGAGCTTCCAAATCTTGAAAAATCGAGGGATCCGATTTATAAATTATTTTTGAGGAAAATTCAAACTGCGGCCTTGAATCAAGAGTTTGATAAAGTTAGTCTACGTTGCGCGGACATACAATGATGAGTTAATTAATTTGTTGTGAAAGATAAAAAATTGAGAATGAATGTGCATAAGCATTAATAGGGATCACTTTAAACTCTTATGACGTTAACATAAGGTGCACTTAATAGTGTTATATATGTTATATATGCATACTTATGTTTTAAGTATCTTAAGTAAAATGGAACCAATATAAGTATGCATACGCATTATGTACTTTTCAAATTACGATATAACCGCCTCAATGATCCAGCTAGTGGTTTAAGAACTGGCTTCCCGGGTGAAGAATGGTATGTTTAGCAATTTTCGAATCTAGCCCGGGTTATTACTTAATTGAGAATTATGTCTCAAACATTTGAGACCTATGTAATTGGAACTTGGTATTTGGTAACCTATGACTTGTTTTCAACGATGGAAGCCTTTGTCTTACTGGACATTTATTGCAAACTTAAACTGCATCTATCTATCTATTAAATGTTTTTTACAATAAAATAAATAGGTAAGCACGTATGGCATCCGCAAAGAAATCTTTCACAAATGATACTCAATATGAACCGAACTGACAAACTAACAGAGACATGCAAAACTCATAGGGAAAATACTTTTCTATCTCACAATGCAGGCTCACATTGTTGCATGAAAAAATATCTGGAGAGGAACTCTTGTTTGTATGGCCTGATGAGCTGTTTGCTTTGTAAACGAGGCCCGTATTTATTAAATATTCTTTCCCTTTATTCTTCGGATTTTCGGCGACACTGTTTGGGAGCTTATTGTTGTAATCCTATACAAAAGGGGTTTTTTATCAACGCTAAGAGTTTCTGTGATTTAATTTTTCTCCGGATTACTTTTAACTGTTTATTTTCTTGTATTTCCGGTGACAGCAGATTTGCTTTTATCGTCTTTGTCAGATTGAACTAGATTTCTTTTTGGAAAAATAATACTGTGTTATTTGGCGTTTTGGAATGCTTAAGTTGTATTCATTCAGGCTTATTGTCAACTGATATTTTTATATTTATAATAAATTATCATCTCTTTCTGCAATGTGGGATTCAAACCCACGAACTTCACGGTTCGCGCGTGCTATTCTTCTGAGTTGACCGACAATTTTTTTTTGTTATGAAAACCTTAAAGCCTTCGGTTACTGACCTCTAACATACAATTCAATTCAATTCAATATTTGTTTATTCAAGTAGGTTACATATAATAACACTTTCGAATCGTCATTGTATATAATGCAAAGTGATTCTACTTCCGGTTCGGAACCTATATCTACCGAGAAGACACCGGTAAGAAACTCAGCAGATCAGTTACAGTGCCAGTATCTAACTTATAGCTATGTGTAGAACACTTTGGACCAAGTCATATAGTTTTATTTTGATGAGTGAACAAAAGCATTAAGTTATTTTAATAAGCAAACTGGAGCAGACCAGTCCCCAAAGGTGGCACCTGTTCACAAGCATGACGTATGTGCCAGCCATCGCTTCACTCAACCATATTGAAGGGAATGTAACGACCCGCCACATAGCGCCACCACCCCAGTGACGTTTTAGTGAGCATGACTACTCCAGTCCCCCTTAGAACGCGACCAATTAACAAAAATTTAGATCATACAAGTTTTGAACTACATACTATGTTGCCTGTGGTGCGATCAAGAACACGTCACACTTTGGACTATGTACCGCACTTATGTCATAGGCATAAGAGCTAATTTCAAACTGGACGTTTTTAACTTGACGTGCTGTGGACCGTACATCAAATATTTTAAGTTCGCTTGTATGCCGTAATGTAGTGTATTTAAAAATTATATTTATTTATTTTAATTGTGTGCTAAGAAGCACCGTAACTTTACTTCGGAGTGGGGCCTTCCCTACCACACATATTTTACAGATTTTTATCCATACACATACAATACGTCTTTTAATCTTGTTTTTACACACAAGGCTTGTAGAGATGCAGAGATATAAACAACTAGCTGTGCCCGCGACTTCGTTCGCGTGGACTACATCCTTTCATGGTCGGTTTTACCCCTTTCTCCCCTAATATTCGAAACAAAAAGTAGTCTATATTTTAATCCAAGTTTCGATCTATTTATGCCAAATTTAATTTCAAAAATAAACATTTTTCCATATAAACTTTCACAGGTGGTATTATCCCCATCCTCCCCTTATTTTCTAATAAAAAGTAGCCTATGTCCGTTCTTGAGATTCAACGTATACCAAATTTTATCAAAATACGTTCAGCCGTTTAGGCGTGAAAGAGTAACAGACGGACAGACAGACAGACAGACAGAGTTACTTTCGCATTTATATATTAGTATGGAGTATGGATTAAGAGTGTTATGTCAATTGGCTACTTGACAGTGTTAACAATTAATTATGAAAAGTGTTAGATATGTTAGCTTATTAGTTAAGTAATAATTTTACATTTTTATTTTTAAATTAAAAGCTTATTTACTATTTTATTTTTGCAAAATAAATTTTACTTTTTTATCTGTGGAACAAAAGAACCGAAACGGAAACCACCATTGCAATTCGGAAATGACAGCTGTCGGTGAAAATTGTTTATTTTAATGTGGCGAAACAATGATTATTTTACCGATTAAATTGAATTATTGTGTCTCTAATCGTATAAAGAATTTATTGAAATATTTTCCGTTTATCTAAATTAAGTCGTTCCTATGCGTATCGGTTCGTTGTCTAAGACGTTGACGTCATAATTGCAACAGTTATTTACATTTTTTCCAGATAAATCTAATTGCTTGGGATATAAAATAAACGGGCCTACATTTTACAATACTTTTTCAAAAACTGTCAAGTAGCCAATTGTCAGAGTCACAATTTTTTTTACCAGCCTATGAGGCGCAGTTGAACTAAAATACAATTTCAGGCCTGATATATATGTCATACCTATATATATATATAGATGTTGGAAGGGATAATAGTAACGGACAAGGATCCCTAATCGCCCACGTCTGTATCCAGACACCAATGTAATTAATCTCAGTTCGGGCATCATCCGTCTGTAGTGGCCGATAGTGCGCTCGAGAGGGACATCCATCTAGCGACCCCGGATTTGTCTTGTGTCAGGTGTTGACTGAGAATAGCCTGCGTGGTGGCGTAATGTGCCTATTTTAACAATATTGAAACATATATGAACAACGACAGTGTGATCATCCAATCCAATAGTAAGTAATTCGTACGAGTTTCCAGAGCTCCTGGGGGGTGCTACACTAGAGCAGGAGTCAAGCCTTCAAGGTATGGGCCACAAGTCCAGTAACAGATATTTTATGCTGTACTTGTCACCCTTAAGCTAGGACCTCATTACCCCTTAACATCAGGTGGGATGAGGTCAATCTTGAAGTGCAATATAAAAAAAAAGAAAAAAAAAAGAGTAACTGAGACTCTGAAGTGTACCTGCTACAATATATTCTAATTATACTTTTAAGTATAATTAGAATATATGTAATTGGTGATAATATGGACATAATGGTTTTAATGTTATGGTTAAATATATTATCACGTAAGTGACTGTTTGTCTCATAATATATCTCTTTTAACCTAAAGAAAAAACATCTTTAAAGCTTAACGTAATCCATACACTTTATAGTTAAGTCTTCAAATTCACAAAAAAAAATATCGGAAACGATTCGATTTGGAAAAATGTTTTGTCCCTTTTTTTGACTTATGCCCGGTTACAATTTTACGAATTGTATTGTGTTAAAAATCAATATTTTGTTTTTCTCCAACCCACTAAGAGTCGTTAATACCGTTTCATATCAGCTGTCATCAGTTGTCCGTCAGTCGTCTTACGCATCGTATAATTTATTTATTGGGGACTGGTCTGCTCCAGCTTACCTCTTAAAATAAAATAATAAACTTCATGCTTTTTTCACTCATCAAAATAATACTATATGACTTGGTCCAAAGTGTTCTACACATAGCTATAAGTTAGATACTGCTACTGTAACTTATCTGCTGAGTTTCTTACCGGTGTCTTCTCGGTAGATATAGGTTCCGAACCGGAAGTAGAATCACTTTGCATTGTATTCAATGACGATTCAAAAGTGTTACATGTAAACTACTTGAAGAAAGAAATATTTGAATTTGAATTTGAAAAAAAAAATATTTGAATTTGAATATTACTATCCATCAAATATTTTAACCGGCCATCATACTATTGGCCAGTGACAAAACATTGACTTTCTGAATTCGTTTCGTTGGTTAAAAAGGGGGTTAGGGTTTAGTTATTAGGGTTAGGTTACTTTATCTACCCATACAATCAAATATATTACGACTATATTGGTACCAACTGTATTATTCAACTTAGCGTCTGTAACTAACTTATTTGACGGTGTTCTTGAAATTGTAAAAAACATGTTTAGTTTAATGTATTTTTTTTAATTATATGAAAAAAAAAGTTTTCAATTCAATTCTAGAGCCAACAATGATTTGCAAATGTAGTTCTCGTTTCGTCATAGCTTCGTCACAGTACTTGGCATGCAGATTTTGGCAAGATATTTCACGTACTAAGGCTTCAGTTGACATATAGGAGCTCCACTTATCTCGTTCATGCCAAGCATTGCTCATCTCAGCACTATTCTTGCTCCAGACGCGCTCAGCTTAACATGCATCAACGTCCGCTCCGCCCTCGCTCTATTACACTACTAATCGTGTAAGATTCCTCCCCAGAGCCTTCAATTTATTGCCTATGTCCCAAGCAACATGGAAGAAAGATAAATTTGGTGACAATAATACTAACAATATTGGACAACTTCACATACATTGCTCTGACTGTGTGGTAAGTAGCTTAAGCACTTGTGTTACAGAAATCAGAAACAACGACTGTACCATAACATCTAGACCCGAGACAATATAGAAAAGTTCGTTTCCCATATTGACCCGATCAGGGATCGAATCCGGGACCTCAGAGATGGCGCGACGCCAAAGTCTGGCCCGTTCGCCTCTCGGCTACGGAGGTCGTCGAATAAATATCAAAATCGTCAAAATATGTTTGGTACTTATTCTCAAGAATAAGTAAAAAAAACATACTCTTACTGTCATCGTTTTAAGTTGTGTATGTAAAATGTGATGATTTTCCATTTCAAATATGAATTTCAGTAGTCGAAATATTTGTACTATCTTAGTTTTTTTCTATCGGTGTAAACAGCTTCTTAATGATGATCTAGTTTAAAATACTACAAGTTTTTAAGTTCCTTTTTTATTTAAAAGCACTTTAGAATCATCCAATAATTATACATTTTAAGACTTTCGCGTTCCATTTTAAACATTTCAAATAAATTAACGGGTCAAAACGCGACATCATTTTTATTTAGTAGTTAATACGAACTACTTACTGCACGACGTTTAAGTTAGGTTGCACCAACCGTGGTCACGAGCTGACTGGTCTTGCTCGCCTTCGTCTGTTCAGCGGACCTTGCAAATCTCCATCAACCCTTACATTCTCATATAATGTTATTGAAGTCACTTCGTCACACTACACTGACACGCGACACACATCCAAAATTAATATTAAAAAATCCAAAAACCGTAGATCCAAGTCATAAACCCACTAGCATTTTGGAGCATTTGAATGGTGCTTAAAATTACTTCAATTAGGGTAAACAATCTCAAACTAGAATATTTGTTGTCTAAACTATGTGATTGAAATTTAACTGTTTTAATAAATTTGAAATGGTCGTGAAAAAAAATTAAATGTGATGCATGTAACGGTTTTAGATAAAATCAAGTGACATGGTAATATAAAGTTTATTAATTCAAAATCACACTTGAAAACCAGCTTTCATGCTTGGCTGGCTTGATATACAATCATGCAAAATGTTGCTAATCTCAGCACTACGCTCACTCTTAATGCGCTCATGACTCACATGTATCAACATCTGCTTTGCTTTTGGTCCATTTCACTGCTAATCGTGAGAGGTTCCGCTCCGAAGCCTTCAATTTATGGCTTGTGTTCCAGGCAATATGCAAGGAAGACGACCAGGGAAGCAATAATATTAATGAAGATCTGGCTTGTGCTCTTTTTTGTTTGTTGTATTTGATTGTATATTAAAATTTAATCCAAAGAAATTGCTGGTTTTAGTAGAACCGTCCAGAAACCAAGAGATGTTGATGTAGCAACAAATGTAAATTAAGAAGCTCATGTGCCCCTTCATGTGTTGTGCTTTGAACGGGAGCTAAAAAGTGTATCCTAAAGCTGCTACTGTACCTACAAAGGTTGAATAAATACCGTGTGGAATTTTCTACACTGGTTTACAGCAACCACGCAGATTTGAGTAGAAAACCTCATGTGTTTTATTTGCTTGATTGGGTAGACTAATAAATGATACAATAAATTCACACTGGTTAAAATAAAAAATAGAAGCTACTGCACTAACACCTAAAGGTACCTGAGATACACAGTGTGCTTTGTTACATACTATTTAGATTTAAAAACAAAAATCCCTACTAATGTTATAAATGCGAAAGTAACTCTGTCTGTCTGTCTGTCTGTCTGTCTGTTACACTTTCCCGCTTAAACCTCTCAACCGATTTTAATGAAATTTGGTATAGGTATATGTTGAACCTCAAGAACGGACATAGGCTACTTTTTGTTAGAAAGTAAGGGGAGGGGGAGGGTAATGCTACATTTGAAAGTTTATATAGGAAAATGTTTTTTTTTAAGTTAGAGGTATGAAAATTGGCACAAATATAGCTCTATTAAAATATATACTACTTTTTGTTTCGAATATCAGGGAAGATAGGGGTAAAACCGACCATGAAAAGATGTAGTCCACACGAACGAAGTCGCGGGCACAGCTAGTTACAATATAAAACGGACGTAATTTGACTAACAAAATATCAGAATTAATAAGGATCAGCATTTAAAACTGGCTAAGGTTTATTTCAAATTATTTATTTAGCTTATTACGATATATACGATTGTGGTAATATTAATGCTTCGTGCTTTTAAATTACAATTATTTAATGGTAGTAGGTATACTCGTGTTTTGACAATCAGCTAAAATGCACTGTATTCATTTCTTAAACAGCGCCATCTAGTAATGCATGATTGTATCATAGAATCAGGGTAAACAACGATACGTCATAGAGGGTAACGAAAACGGTTGCAAAATTTGCTTTCGTCTCCGAAGTTACTCAAAAGCAGGTGTATTGGAGTAAGATGAAATGAATCTTCTATCCACTAGATGTCTCTACAAATTTACATAGTATTAATAATTGGGTCATCATAACTTTTATCAAAATGGTTTCTTAATAATTGCATACCAGTCTTACGAAACTCGATTAAATCGACTCTCGAAACTCGATTACATCAATAAAATATACTTCAATTATCATAAATATTAGGTAATAATTTTTCTGTTTTTCTTTTTTTTTAAACTGATCAATCGAATAAACAAAAAAAACATAAAAGCTTATAAACACATTCCATTTATTGAAATCTAGCTGCAGTTTAAAATATTTTTAATAAATTAAAGTATCTACTTGACTAGAAATAGTCAAACGGATCAACGGAAGTTTGATTTAGTTTCTAAGAACTGCAACAGTAATCGTTCACAATATAACATTGTCTGAAGCCGTTTGCTACAATTCAGTTGTACATGCATCTCAATTTAAATTGATGCTTTCGTCTAATTCGCTTCATTCATGAAATTTCACCTTCATCCATTGAACACTGACCTTCTGTCGCGTCGGTGTCATATTGATGTCAAATCCGCACATGCGCATTAGTAGACCTCACGCATGCGTATCACCACCTTCTAATGTTGTGTACGTTGTGTTGTTTCGTATAACGAAACCTGTCAAGCTTTAATAATAAGCTACAATTACTTTGCTATGGTCTTATAGCTGCCTTGGTTCTAGTTTAAAAGTAGTTTCTTTTTAGTTCTAGCAATTACTTTCCTTAATCTTTTGTATTAGTGTTTCTAGACGTTATAGTGATTTTTGGTGACTATTTAGGATCATAGATTTTTGTTTTACTAAGTGGCTTTTTGTGAGCTGTAAAGTTTCTAGTGCTCATCTTATTGTGGTGTGAACGGAGATACCATCAACAGGTAGGTTTTGTCAAGCCATGGCGAATTGTACTAGATCGTGAACTTATAGATATAAGTACCTACAATGGTGTGGGCGTTACTCCAGACAAATGCGTAGGTTAAACATCTGCTTCACGTAGACTGAGCGTCAGCAAATAATTCTTTCTGTTTTACCTTGTTTCTTTTTTACCAAAAAGAACCAAAAGTTTGATGAAAATAACAGATGGCAGGTTATCATTATTAAGAGCATTAAATTTACTTTTTGATTCCCAGCCTGTGGCTTTTTGTTTATCAAATGACAATACTACTTTGTTATTTTAATTATTTCTGGAAGAAAAAGTTTGTGAATCAGTTTTTTCAATCAATGTTAAGATTACTTCAAAGGCATTACGGTTCGGAACAAGAAGATGAATCGATCGTTTATTCAAGGTCTTTTCTCTGAGTAGGGTCGTTTCCTTGAAAGGCAAGGCTGATACAGGTACCAATAAATTGTGTTTCATAGTTGCAAAAGCAATTAAAACGCCAGTAAAGGATGTACACAAAATCAATATTGGCTATTGGGTGCGTTGCACATTTACGGGTCGGTGCCTGTGTCCTACATTCAGGTAACTAACAGGGAATATATGAAGCGGGTGGACACACAAAGGGAAATTGGATGTTCCCTTTGTGCATATAAATGAAAATCCCTGTCATTTAAACTGCACGTTCAACAAGATAATATTATACTATTTTAGGTTAAAAGATTTAATTAGATAGAGCGATAAATTGATTTTATACACATAGACAGTAGCAGTATTCTGCATCTTCGGTCAGCATGAAATAAATTGTGTACTTATTCATGTAAAAAATATAAATTTGAATGAATGTTTGTTGACTTTTGTGCTATGAAAACACGATCATATCCAAAGACAAAACAAATACTCAAACTTATCTGTATTTGAGATAAAATCTTAATTTTAATTCTAATAGTTCTTATAATATCTACGATTTGCTTTTCTTTTTTAGCTCCACCTTGGGTTAGATTATCAAAGTTTTCATATGTATCCTTAATTTTTGATATGTACATAATGGTATATATGTTTTATAGGGTTATATAATGATTCTAATGAAACTTTCAGGCGGTAGATACATACTAATTTGGTCGGTGACTTTCGAAAAACTTATGTTTTAATAAAATATAATTTAAATTGAAAATACTAAAAAGTATTGAAATGAATTTTGGATTTCATCCCTTAATTAACATTCAACGGCTTTTTAATCAGTTACAAAGATGAATTTTGACTGCAAAATCTTAATATTTGGTCTTGAATTCATTAAATAATACGTCTTTAATTAATGCTATAAACGAATGTTTATGCAAAATTTGAAGCAGACTGAACCAAGAAATCACGTAGTCCCATACACCTCCTTTTTACACCTCTTTAGAAACAAAATTGAGGAATATCCTTTTTTCTCAGATGCCAACGTCATACAAAAAAAAACACGAACTCCAAGTTTCAGATATCTACGATCAGCGGTTTTGACAATGCTTTGACTCGTCAGGTATTCAGGACAAAGGATTTCAATTACTTATTATGTTTAAAGATATTCATTTTAATTATCTTAGTTTTATTTTATTATTTGGCCTAAAATTATCAAAATAATTTTATCAAAAAACGATACTAATGATGAAACATTTTAATTTCAATAAACTAATCGTGAAGTTTAAACTAATAATAACAAATATAAATACATAAGGTGCTTAATACACTAACTGTATGGTTAGGGCTATTTTTTGTCGAAGTAAAGATCAAGCTTCGTTTCAACTGTAAGTTTTCGACATTATGTACACTAAAAAATAGAAATGTGCTTATAAATATACAAAGCCAAATGGACTAAGAGAGATATAATATTTATACCGTTCTGATTTTTTTAATCCAGTGAATGACCTTATGATATCAGAATACATGATTATTTTTAGACAACTATTGCCTTTTTATGATCGTATGCGGTACTTATATGTATTAGTTAGGTTATAACAATTCATGAGAATGCGTTTTTCAATTCATCATATTTCTTCATCATAAACCTACACCAAAATCTTACTATTATAATTTTATAAACCCGAACAAACGTTTGTATATTTCATTTGTGTCGATGTGTTATATGTCGTATATGTGTTTGTTACTCTTTCACGATTAATGCCCGGTGACAATATTATAAAAACGATCCGTTCTTGTTACGGATAGTAATCAATTATACGAGGCGTAAGCTAAAACGACCGATGGACAACTGATGACAGCTGATATGCAAAGTAAATTGTGGAACGGAATTAATGACTCGTAGTCGGTTAGAGAAAAACGGATAGTCATATTTGACACATTACGAATCGTAAATTCAGATTCGTATGACATTTCCATCATAGAGTGATACCTAGATAAGATACTTGTATAATGTAGGTACGTTTTATTACCGCAAAATAATGTCACCTGAGCCGCAATAATCAGTACCTAATAGAATAAAAATTCCAATTGTTTATATTACAATCGCAAAAAAAGAAACAAGAAACATTCGCAATCCGAAAACGTCCGTTTACAATTATTAACGTATACCTATCAAGAAATTAAATTTTATCGTCCAATAAAATTTTACAAACCAAACCATTTTTACCCCAACATCTTCAATCATTTTTAAATGACTCTCAACCATTATCTAGTTGATTAAACAAAGCAGTGACTTCGTTTACGCAACGCTTGTTACAGTCTAATTCCAAATGCCTACGCTTCGAACATTCATTCTCCCATTTAATAACGTAAATAGCAGTCCATGCAATACGATCTTTCCTTTGATGTTCGTAAAGTAAACATCGAATTCGCAAATGAGATCCATGTACGCGATCTAAATGAGTTTTGTATTTACCCCGTTCGTTAACGCTTTGTGAACAGAGCTCTTAATAAACGAGCAAGTTAGTTTAATTAAATTGTATCTAATTGGTTTTGGTACGAGCGCGAATTTTAAACATGCTTCTTTTGTTTATGGTATGCCGTTTTATGAGACTTAAAAGTCACAAATACTCTATCGATTTTATTATTTTTATAGTACTATACGCCGTACTAGCGAACTTTAAATATTAGAAACAGAAAATTTTTATCTCCCCTTGCGGTGCGGGAATTGAACCCACGACCTTCACGTATCGCGCGTGCTGCTCTTACCAACTGAGCTAACCGCAAGTTATTGTAGGCGATGAAATTTTTCTGCTGTATCAACCGTTAGCCTTTCGGTAAGTGCCTTCTGCCGAAAATGTTTAGAACTACATACTTATCGGCCCGTGGTACATTCGTTGGTAAGAGCAGCACGCGCGATACGTGAAGGTCGTGGGTTCAATTCCCGCACCGCAAGGGAAGATAAAAAATTTCTGTTTCTAATACACAAATACTCTATACAGATTATTAAACGTTCGAATAAGTTATTTAGCTATTATAATCGCCAAAGTTCTAATAAAATGCAACGAACAGTTCAAAATTACTGACATGCTGACTATAATGAATAATGAAGTCCAATAGGACTTTGCACCAACCGTATGTAGTGGGCATAAGAATTAATAATGAACTGGAAATGTGTACTTACTGTTGACCGCACTTCATAAAGAGGAACGTAGACAATCTTCAATTATTATTAGTTGCTTATCGCGCAATAGCTAAAAAGATTTCGCGCTTTCGTATATTTTTTATTGTTTTCATTATTGCGTTAAATGTTTTTGCATACTGCGGATGAAATCTTGTTTTTAGGTACTAGTAGACTAAGCTCACGTGGACAAGAAGCTTGAAACTCAATGCGCGTTTGAATGGGGTCCACTAAATACATTATTTTGTTTATTACTCAATATTCAACTTTAATGTATGAAGTTACGTTAATGTGTGAAGTTTAAACCCTTATTGGTTTTGACACTTGGGAGTTCAGGCACTCATTTTCAATATCGCTGGTACAGTCATCTTTAGTTAGTACACAACTCAGTACCTTGTCACATTAATTTATCTATCTATTTGACTTAATTAGTTACGCGAATATACCATGATGCTGAATTTACATAAAGGGACACTTGCAGTTCACTTTTATTTTATATTGCACTTCAGTGAGTTTTAAGTGGTAATGAGGTCCTAGCTTAAGGGTGACAAGTACAGCATAATAAATCTGTTACTGGACTGGTCGCCCTTACCTTGAAGGCTTGACCCCTGCTACTAACATAGCACCCCCCAGGAACTCTGGAAACCTTACTCACACGCAGGAACACAACAACACTTATGTCTTATGCTTTTAGTTCTTATGCGCGTGACATAAGATCGACGCGATAATCTGACGCTATCGACCGGATTAAAATCGACGCATTCGCATGGGTTGTGGTGTGCGAGTAATAGTAATAAACAAATCTGTTTGAGGTAATGTACTCAGTGATTGAAAAAAGAACAACGTTATGGTAATCAATTTATATACACTGCGCACTGAACAAGCGCTGTTCAGTGTACAAGTGTTTTTCCACATTATAGTTTAAACATGTGAATGTTATTCGTAACGTAAATATTTTGATTCAACGTAAGCTTCGTCATGATCTAGCGTACTTTGTACTCTGTATAAATAGAATACAGCGTTGTAAAAACAGACACTATGTTTTGAACTTGGGAGGAGTACCTACGATTATTTTTAAAAACGAAAACACAAAGTCAAATCTTACAAACATTGATTATAAACCTACGTAGAGACCAAGGCTTCGTTTGAGTTTTGGGATGAATATTAATGTATTGTTTCATCGATATTATTCAAAAAGGCTTTAAGGTAGTAAGAGTTCTACAGCTAATATGGAAAATATTCGTATTATTTAATTATTAAAAAAAAACTTTAAAAACACTAAATATTATTCTAAGGAAATATTTTCTCTTAATAAATATCTTGCGCTACATCTTATTAAATAAAATCCATTCAGATAAAACTGTGGACCAAAAAAACAAGTCGACAATGAAGATGCTTATTTAAATATGATATATTCCCTATTCTGAAAACATTTAGTTCCCCGGGCTTTTTGGGAATTGCCTGTCATTCCAAAATAGAAAGCCTATCAAACCACAATTAAGAATGTTAATTCGGATTGGGGCCAATTTGTTAACCAAATTGTACTAAATCTGCAACGCCAACACTACAATTTGTTATTAAAAGTAGTTTATCTGGGGCTCATCCCCCGTGATTTCGTTACCTACATTAAACTGTTAAATTTCAACTCAATTCCGAAAATTATAAAGTCCAACATCAATTGCAAATTGTAACTACACGTACAGTTTGTATAGACGAGAGATCAAATTAAACCTTTACTCACGAAATGTATTCGAACGTACACCGTAAAAAATATTCTGCACCAGGACAGTCTTCGTTGAATGTTTACTGAAAAAACTGCAATTCAATATTAATTTTTTTTTTATTAATTTTAGTTTGAATTTTTTGTAAGCTAGTGTTATCTTAAGTTTATTTGTTTTGTTTATGGTAATTTTAATTTCAATATATAATCGTTTAATTGTTAGCGACAGATTAGCAATGATTTTTCAAATGAAGATCATACTTTTCAGTAGAAAACAGTGTGACAGTTGTATTTGAGCAAAGATATTCAAACGATAAAAGTAAAAGTCTGAAACCCAAATTAATAAAAAGAGTTTTATTAAAAATTCGCGCCGTGCATACAATAATTTATTTAAAAATGTTATGATTTAATTCGGTTAAGGGTTCCAATTATATTAAAACAAAATAAACTCGTTAACTCGATTGTCGCTGAGAACTGTATGAGCTGAACATGTTGCTGAATAACCATTAACCCTGCGTCATTCGTAAAGATATAGCGATTCTCTGTCAAAAAAAATGTCACGTCATTTTGTGAATACTTAATATTATATAGCGCTAGTTTATTGTAATACTTCACTTTATATTACAAAGTTATAATATTGTTGAAATTGTGAAACAAGAGCATTTTGCAAAGTATGACCAAATACATAGGTAGTTTCTTAATTTTAACAATGAACATTTTAAATCATGGTAATAAATATGTGAATTTCCAGAAAGCAGCACTTATATTTATTTCATTATATAAGGCAATAATAACAAAAAAAATAAAACATATGGTTTCGGTTCGATAATCTTTTTATCAGTTTCTGTCAATTATTACTCTATTTAAAGGTTGTCAACAAGTTGTCAATTAAAGCTACTAAAAATACAATTTAAACGAGAATCATACATCATTGTTGTTATGCAAAACTATTTACAATATTGTTATGCGGTGTATTTTCTGTGTCGACTTTTGCAATATAATAAATAAGTTCTATAACACTCATCATTTGTCATCACTCATCAAAGATCTATCGCAAAAATTCCGAACGCTGACCATCCGAGTTGGATTCTACAATCCGTTTCTCGAAATTGTTCGAAACTTACCCAAAATCATAATTTGTCGCATGTACGTATATACTTCTTCATTCCTTGACATATATCCGTAAATACTTTCGGAAAATACGACACGCTCAAGCAGCTACGTGATATAAGATCACACAGTGGATTAAATTATTGAATCATCGCTTGTGATCGATCGAGCATACATATTGCTGTTGTGATCTATATTGAAGAAAAGGACGGCCTTAGTATAATCTTATTGTTTCATGTCTAAAAGCGAATATGGATGAATCTGTAAATAAAATGTCTGGATTTATGGTTATATTTTTTGACTAAAAATTGTATTTTTTTTCTTAAATAGTTATATTTACCAAACATTATATACTGAATGAACAAAGGTACTGAAGACTATCAACAAACAAATAAAAAATTGAAACGCTTCAAAAATCTTAAATCAATTAAAAACCTAAAAGATAGGATAATGACAGTCTAAGAAAATGTTATTTGACTTTATTATGGTAGAAATTTATTTCCATCAATTTTACTAAGTAATCCAATATTAAAAACTAAGGCAATAATATTGTTCACAAGCAAATATAACGATTGATGTTCTTATTTTTAGGGTTCCGTAGTCAACTAGGAACCCTTATAATTCGCCATGTCTGTCTGTCTGTCTGTCCGTCCGAGGATAATCTCAGAAACCGTTTTCACTAGAAAGCTGAAATTTGGTACAAATATGAATATTAATCACGCCAACAAAGTGCAAAAATAAAAAATAAAAAAAATGATTTTTAGGGTACTTAGAAGAACCCTTACATGAAAACTGGGGAGTGATTTTTTTTTTATTTCAATCCCAACATGTGATATGTCGTTGGATAGTACGTAGTAGTAGTAGGTATTTAAAAATGAACAGGGGCTTACTAAGATCATTTATTGATAATTTTAATATTTTGGGAAATAATCGCTCCAAAAGAAAATAAAATTGTGTGAACCATAAGTTCAAAAAGTATGAAAAAAATCTAGAATATTGAACTGCATAAAGCTTTCTAGGAAACTTATTTTAAATCTGATGGGTTTAATAGTTTTTGAAATTTTTGAAAATTTTTTTTTTTTAATTTAAGCGTAGGTACCTATATGCTAGCATTTTTTTTCTTACTTTACATATTTTTTGTATTCTCAATGTATCTGCTTATATTATTTGTATTTGCAATGTTACACACAGATAGCCCATTTTTGTAACTTTAATTGGGGATACTTAAGTTGTAATGCACTAAAAACTACGGAACCCTACACTGAGTGTGGCCTGACACGCTTTTGGTCGGTTTTTTTTTAAGTTTTTCTGGTAGGCTGTTTTTACAATTTAAGTACACTGATATTAAATGTTAAGTTAACAAAACAAATCGTTACCCTCCATTTTCTTTTCACATAGACCGCATCCCTTTTATTTTGCGTGAAGTCTTGCGCCAGTACAGCCCTGAGTCTATCAGTCGTCCTGCAAATTTCAACGAGACTAGTCGCGACCTGAGCTTCGAGCTTGTATTGTGCAGTGAAGTAAATTTACTAATCGTCTGAGAGAATTCAACAGAAATGGATATCACTATAACAAGGCACTTTAGCCTTGACGAAGTAAGTATTATGCTTACATCAGCGTTGAAAAAATACTCATCGCCGCGCTGATTCAGTGATGTTCTTGTTGAAAAAACTTTTTAGTGATCGTTTTTCTTTTAATTTTAAATCTGGCTTATTACTTAGTTATTTAAAAAAAAGGAGATTGAATTCATTCGTGCCAGTTCTCAATTACGAGTTAAATAACTGATTTTAGCAATAAACTTGTTTGAATTAATTTGCAACACTCTCCGAGATGAAACCAATTAACCTCGAAGTTCTTTTTATTAAGATTGCGATAGATGTGTTGTTTTATTTGGCATCATAAAATGTTCAGTGTGGAAAGCATTTAATTTGCGAATATCGTGGAATTTATTTTGCTTAAGATTTACTTTATTTAAATATCGTAAGAAGGTAAATGTTATTTTTTTTGTTTTTGAATTGTCACAAAAATTTGCTATCTTCTCTTTAGAACATTTAAATTAGAAAATTACAGTTGCTTTAATCAGAGTAATTTATAAATTAGGTAATAAATTCAAGTCATTTGTTTAGTATCATTGTTATATCAATGTTATAAATTTGTTAATTTTGTTTTCTTTTTTTTTGTGTATGAAGAACATTTTGAACAGCAGAGCCACAATTAACTTAATAAAAAAGTGGTTTGATGCCTCATTTGACTTTGGATCGCAATTTCAGAAAAATACTTTATTTAAAATTTTAAAATCCGTTTTTATATGTTTTAACGATACCTCGTTCGTAAAATTCTTTCAAACCGTCAAACTGTAGCAAAAACATGATAGGTACATCGTTAGATGATAAAACTCCGTTTTCAGCCAAAGAAGGCATATATTATACTTTCTAGATATATCCAGATATTTTTATATAGGTAAAAAACACTCCTTTCTAGTTACGTAGGTACATAAAGATAATGCTCAGTAGTACCAAAGTGGTCCTTAATCGTTATTTTCCTGGTCCAAATTCGGAGAAACCATTTTATACGTCAATCATAGAAACTCCTTTATGACGGAAAACCGCCTGGCAACCTCATTACTCTACTTAATAGACTTATATCCTCGTACTTTGATGATCCACTTTATCTTTATTTGAATCTTTCGTTTAATTTGGTACTATTTGATATTTCATTTATGTTTAAAGCAACGCAGAATAATGTCACTCTTGCATTTTTATTTGTATTAGAAAGAAATAACCATAAATTACAATGGATATTTTGATATTGAGATTAATACATTTACTTGTGAATAAAAAAGTTATGATCTAAAATACTTAAAAAAAAAATATTGGTTTTGTGTTTCGAATAAAAAAAATAATTGAAAATGAATCCAAGTTAAAAGGAAATATAAATGTTTTTTTCTCAACAGGTGACTGAATTTTGTTTTTATATTATCGATGTTAATCATATAGAAAACAATTTAAAGATTTTTGTTAAAAATAAAGTTAAAATAAAACTATCTTTAAATACCCGCCGCATATGACTGTATGCCTTGCATAATGATTCCCTAACACATAAAACTGTACCTACATTCGTCAATTGTACTTTTTTTGTTAAATAAATACTTTATTTAAGCTTACTTAGGCAAAATCTGAAAAAAAAATCTTAAAGAAAACAAAAGAAAGAAAACAAAAACATCTCACTAAGTACGTTTTGACATTGAGCTAAGTTGGAAACAATCTCGCACAGCGAAAATCACTGGCTCACAATTGAATGGCTCTTGTTACTTGATGTTACTTAAGAATTTCCACAAAGCTCGGATTGTTTTTAAATAAACGAACAAATTAAGTTTGTTTTTGTGTCAATCGTATCGAATTTTTCTTAGTTTGGTTTCTTTTAATGTTTTTTAAGAATCTGCTTTTGCGGTATAGTCGTTAGAGGGTTTAAAGTTTTGGGAGACATATGCTGAAATTCCGCGGTCAATTTTCACTTGGATAGGTCACCAGTTTTTTCTTTACAAGTATATGTTCAACGCTAAACTAATATCTTTACTTGCACGTAGAACAACGAAATCCATGGAACCCTAAAAACGTTCCAGCAAGGAATTTGTGATTAGTGAACATTTCCGGCGAAGAGTCCATTAGCTTAAGATGAAAGTGCCGTCCGCCGGAGAAACGCTTACACCAAGAGCAGATAAACACCCAGACCCGGATTAATCCGTCTTTTAGTGAGAGAATAATCATTGTAGCAAGAGAATGCCTACAGTGCGAGCAGATGGAATTCTTGTGAGGATTAAGCTTTTCTACAAGGTTCTTCGAGGGAATTTAACTTGAATAATGTTTTCATTTCGCGCCTCGATATCATCAGACTCTGTAGCAATTACTTCTTGTGCTTGTATAGAGTATTTGAAATAGTATACCTTGATTATTATTGTTTAGGAATTCAATCTCGGAAAAAACGTAATTCCGTTCGGTATTTTATCAGTCAACATTATTGGGTCAATTATAATCTTTTGGGTTCAAAAGATTTAGATCAAACAATTTAAGTTCTTTTCAATATCGTGATTACATGCCTCAGAACATAACGTCGCTGTGAATGATACAAAAATAATTAGCATTATGTTTTATTATACGTATGTATGTAATTGTGATAATATTAATTTAATAAGCAGATATATCCCAACAGAAATGATAGATATGAAAAATGTTATACTGACACAAGAAAGTTAATAAACTTTTCAGGACCCATGATTTTGAGCTTTGCAATCTGTTACGCCTTAGAAGTCCTATCTATAAAATCGGGTCATCAAAAACTAATTGAAAAATTTTCTCAGTCGTCAATGCGAAGCGGGGCGTTAGCGGCAATGGAGGCAGAGCCTGACCTCAGCACCTTCGAGAACAAGTCGGGCTTGGCCGAGGATATGAAGTTCCTCGCGTCAATGCCTGAGCTTTGTGACGTCACGTTCCTCGTCGGAGACACCAGGGAGCCGGTGTGTGCGGTAAAAGCCGTACTAGCTGCAAGGAGCAGGTGAGTTTTCTTTGGGAATACCAACATTTTTTCTTCTGTCACTATAGCGGTTCTTGGAGTAACGAAGTTAACGTTAAGCGGGGAACCATCTTGAAAATAATTTTGGAATAAAAATTCTCATAGGCGATTTCTTATACATTCATAGAGACTGTGACATTCCAGCAAAAATAAATACTTCTTACTCAGTTAAACCGTTAACTTCATGGTGCCGCATTACAAAAGTAGTAGTGGTGTAGAGTCAACTGACACTATACCACCTCTCTTTGATTCAGAGTACATGACTAAGAAGAATAATGATCAACGCAACTGAAGAGTTGTAAAGATGACAACTGTTTGTAATTTACAATACTTAGCATAATAAAAAAAATTAAGATATTTCACAGAGACAGACATAGGTATTTATCTCCTCTCGCACTAAGAAATTTGAACCCATGACCTTTCAGTACCTTTAAGTACGCGTGGTAACGCGTGATGTTTTTCTTTTTCAGCTATGTTATATTAAGTGAGATGACAAATTTTCTAAGCATAGTGGCAATAAAATATTACATAGCAAATTTTTAACATATTTAACCTTTTAAAAAATCTGAAGTTTTATATTATATATGAATAATAATATACTAGTAACCTTACATTTGATTCAATTTTATTAATAAATTTTTGATAAATGACAGAAAAATCTAAGAAATCACACTTGTCAAATTAGTAGCAACAAACGTTATTTTGCGCATTTGAATTGTGCTGTTTAAAAAAAAATATAAACAACACATTTCACAAATTTCTAAATTCGTTTATACTTACTTAATGTTGTTTATTAAAACATGTTCATTTTATTTTCTAACTATGTCGCTAATGAAACTCGCAAAACAAAATTCATCCAATTACACGGAGAAGTTGTCTTATTAACATCAAACAACAACATAATACCGTTTCTAACAACTTTGTTAACGGTAGAGCATGTTTGTAATGTGCGTCTTGAAAATAAGGAGCTACTAACAATATGTATAGGTATAACTGTAAAATCTCTGGGATTTAACTTGCGAATACATTTGAATTTTTTAATATCGGTGAATTAAAACTTAAAAAAAAATGGTTCACTATGCAATGCTAAACCCTTATTTCTCTTCACCAAAACTCAAAGTTAAAGTCAAATTCAATCTTTTTTTATTCACATAGATTACATTTGTAATACTTATGAATAGTCTCTATATAAAGCAAATGAATTAAAAATCAATTATTGAAAAAGAAAATAAAACAAAAGTATTTGTTAATTTAAATAATTTGACTGTAGGACTTAAAGAGTCTAGTAATTTGTTTACTCCAAATAAATTCACTTAAATAAAATATACTTGATTTAATTTAGGAAATTCGAATTGACGTTGACTTGATGTGAAATGGTTCCGATTCATTAGCTCGGAAAAAATTGTGTTATCGCATGAATAAATATAATGTTATACGGTTTCAGGATAAGCGTTTTGCATATAAATAGACCTTTTAACTGTCGTTTTCTATCAAAAAATTTCCGCCAGTTTGAAGTTTCGGTCTTATGTATAAAATCGAAAAATGACGCCCAGTTAAGTCATTTATTTTTATCTTACTGCAACTATATTTTTGTAAATTGTTAATTAAGATTCCTTAGTTTAAAGACATATTGTTTGTTTACCTAATTTTATAATTTTGTGATCATTTCATGAGAATGTTTTAAGATAAACAAAAATACTTTCTTTATGAAGCATCTTAAACAATTTTTTCTAACAATATTAAGTTTCATTAATTCAAAAACCTTTTTTATTCACTACACTCACTGTGGTATGTCTTATTTTTAAGTATAGTACTTGAAAATCTAAATGCGTTTATTTTTTAATGATCATTGAAATAAACTTTGAGGCAATTTGATGATAAAATTCGTTTTATTTTATCACGCAAGGCAAACATAAGAGTTTCAACCCAAAAATATATACTGATACTGCTATCTATATTTCATAAAGGGATGGACAAGGAAATTTCACATCATAGCTGACAACATGCTAAGTATTCGTTTGTACTTGTAGCCATAATTTTGTTCCGGACCTTTATTTGCCTCAGGCAGCTACAAGATGTAGTTAGGGGCGTTATTACTAATTCCAGGCATTGCTGAGAATTGTCATTTAATATAAAGCAATGATTTCAATTGCATTGTTAAGCTCGCATTTGATTTATCTAAGCTCAAAATTTGAGGCTCAAAGGCTCAAAGTCTCAAAGTCAAGTATTTTGCGGTTTTGGTTTAAATATAATCAGTTGTTATGCTTTACCTAAATTGAACAATAAAGATAAAATTCAAATCTTTCGTATAGTTTTAAAGACATATATTCATTCCAAAATTAAGGTTTTACTGTATGGAACATAGTGTTCATGATAGGATAATAATCCTTTTGATCTAATAAATTATCATTTTTGTTTCAAAAATTTTATAATACATCGCGATCAGATACTATTGAATCGGAATACATTGATATTCTAAACATCACGACTCTTTCTCTCTCTCTCTCTCTAACTCTTTTCTTGACATTTTGATTGTTTTGACTCTTCTTTCTTCGAGATTCTGTTTTTGAATTACCGAATCTGTGTTTAATATCTTCTTCATGTCACAATCTAATATTGCAGAAATGCGCTATCAAAACTTCATACTTTTATATTAGAGAACTGATCAATAACAATTTGAAAGAAAGAAAAGAAAGTTTATTTAGATATATATTGGTGTAGGTATATAGAGAACAGCAACTTAAAAATAAAATTATCTTTAAATAATATATTTGGACTATTATTTGTGAATACATTGTACTAATCCCAAATCATATGCGATTCCAAGTATTTTCATACAAGGCAAAAATACTGAATTCCAAGCGCAACTAACTATTTGCAAGTATTCTTTTGTGTTTGCAGTCGCAGTTATAACTCGGACGTTTAATTTCCCTCCGGGTGCTTAGCGCCCATAATCACCCATCCCCGGCGATTCAAAAGAGATTTTACACACATAGGGTAAAATACCCAATAGTCAGCCTTTTAGTGGTGAGTCGGGATTCAAACTCTTATAACAAAATAATAAAATGAGTAAATTGAAGTCTTTTGTATGAATTAACTTACTCATTTATTCAACTTTGTTACAAAATTAACAAAAATTAAAAACGATAAGTTTTATATAATGAAAAATATGTTTTAACGAAATAAGGCACTTTTTACCAGTGCTCAGCCGCCAAAAACTAGTAATCGGCCATATTGCCACCAGTGGTCAGCCTCTCTTTGGATCGATAGGTTCAAGCTTAAAGATTAAGAACAATAACAATCAATTAGTCCGATAAAAAAACCTGATTGGACCTTTATTATTTTTTTATTTTTATAGTTTTTATGGTATATAATAAAGCGTGGAGTAAATATTATTATTTTATAGTGCTTTACGCTGCACTTGCGAGCTTTAAATATTTTTGAATAAACAGAACGAAATCTTTTCTTTTTTAAAAATACCTAATTGGACTTAACCGTAACTTAACTATCACAACAATCAAATACCTAACTTATATTTAAATCATGCGAAAAAATCTTCAGTAACATCACTATATAAAATAGCTTTTAAGTTCTCATTCACTTCTAAAAGTTTCTCGTCGAGTAAAAATTTTTAGCAGCAGCAGCAAACAGATTTCTGTTTCAGGAGATAGAAGTATATTATTGAGAATTTTAATGGTACTTTCTGATTGATTTCTCCTAAAGATTTCCCCTAAATCACAGCCTGTTTTCTCGGTTTCTTCAGCTAGGTAAGTAAAATCTTCCGAGTTCCTTTCTTTTTTAGTTTCTCTTCTTAAGATTTTTGTATATCGCACTTCAAGATCCCACCTGATGTTAAGTGGTAATCAAATCCTAGTTTAAGGGCGACAAGTACAGCATAATAAAGCTGTCACTGGACTTGTCGCCCTAAGATGACCCCTGCGAATAATGTAGCACCTCCCAGAAGCTCTGGAAACCTTATTCACACAAAGGAGCACAACAACACCGAAGTGATATTTCTTATTGTCTCCATTCTTCAGAAAAAATTGCCCCGATTCTGTTCCTTACTCAAGGAGTGGTAGATTTCTTTATTGGTGATGGTATAAAAAGATGTTTTCCTACAAAAGGTGATATTTTTGGAGACTTAGTTTGTAAATTAGCACACATCTAACATGGAGTGCTTGATTTTGAGTGAGGCAGTTTTTAAGTTTCTCAAACCATGTTCTAATATTTTCTTCGGTGATTACTGCTCTTCTTTTTCAAATCGCTTCAGGTGTTCTTATAGAAATTTATCCGTTCCGTTTAAAAAAATAATTGATCCATATTTTACTAGGTCTTATGATAGGATTGGGCCTGCCATCTTCGATTGTTATTTGTTGAACAGCATTCAATAGGTTGTCTGTTTTTTTGGGAAAACCGCTCATTGCAAGTTACAATTCAAAAGAATGGATTCAAGGGCCATTCTTCTAGAGTCCTTAGGAACTCAAAGAATAATTCTGTCTTGATGAGTGCCTCGGGGAACGCTATGAGTTTTACTAGCTGCCCTAATTTTCATCCCATTTCCGATAACATCTAAAGCATGATATAATTATTCTTCGGGGTATTTTAATATTAAGGGTCTTGAAAAAGACATTAGACGTGACGGAATCAAATGAACTGAGTTTTAAAATAGCCTTTGAATAAGAAACTGTGTAAAGAAATTATTTAAATATGGACGGCTGAACATTGGGTCTAGTTTCACCGGTAGTCAGCCATGTGACAAACTGTAACTATTTTAGTGGCCGACTATTGGGTTTTTGACAAAACCGTATAAGGTATGGGTATTCTAGATTAAAGCATACATTCTGAACTTTAAAATGATATCAATATGACTTTAAATAAAAAAACAACGTCAAAACTAGTAGTCAGCCAGGGGTGGCTGGGCGCTAGATAAAGTATATAAAAATGGAACCCAATGGTCAGCCACCTCATTATTAAATTATTCTTAAGAAAAACACGATACTTTTTTATTTATTACGATGCCAATACTCTTAATTAATGTAAATTTCATTACAACATACCCTAAAACTAACAAAAATATTAAATAAATTACATTTTCTGCGAACGCTTCCCACTAGCAAAAAAATGGCGCGCGCGCCGTATGTCGCCTCGTCAGCTGACGACGTCGAAATGGACTCAAATTTAATTTGGTTCGCAGCAACTTAGCTAATATGTTTGGAATTGATTCGACCAATGAGAAGTCACCGAACCAATTTAAAGTAATTTTATTGGTTACTTTCTATTATAGCGCTATTTCTATGGGCTTTAAAACGAAAAAGGCTGAGTACTGGTTCGGGGCTGACTACCGGTGGTTTTACCCTATCTGCCTTTTGCATGGTTGTATAAAGAACTATACATTTCTTTGCTTTCCTTTGATCTTGCCATCCAGTTAATTTGTTTTTCTATAATTATAAATTTCAAACATAGCTGCCAACATGCTAAGTAATTTTTCATACAAAACGGCTAACATTAACTTCGACATCTAAATTCACGAAGCGCTTAACATGGCTACATTGTACGATGATTTCAAAATAACTTAAGAAATAGATAAGCCTTTATCTCTTATAAGATTTGTATTTTACGTCATTTTGTCAAATGAAAACACACCATCTTATGAAACGACTTAGTAATTACTGAGATTAAATCATAATACAAACCAAAAACTTCGGCGGTAGTAGGTCAGGCAATTGTTACTGACATTTTTAAGAGAGGTAGGGCACACCGATTTATTGCTCGAACTGGAGTTGCCCGACTGGTGCTATACCTCCACCTTACAGAAGACCGCAGTCAAATAACAATCACTTCTGTGTTGTTGTGTTGCTGCGTATGAGTTAGGTTTCCAGAGCTCCTGGGGGGTGCTACATTAGTAGCAGGGGTCAAACCTTCAAGGTAAGGGCGACAAGTCCAGTAACAGATTTATTATGCTGTACTGGTCGCTCTTAAGCTAGGACCTCATTACCACTTTACATCAGGTGGGATAAGGTCAATCTTGAAGTGCAATATAAAAAAAAAACAGTTCAAGAATTTTGTAGTCATATGTAGTTGTGAAAGTTCAGATTTATCTAATGTTGTGATCTAATGATTGTGTGATTGAATGATTACTCTAAGTATTAAAGCTTAACAGCCTAAATAATAAATCAGTAGTAGTAAAATTAAAAATACGTTTTACGTTGATCATCATTTAGATAAAGAATATTTCAGAGATATATTAAACCAATAAATTTTTACGTACGATTATGCTGATAATCATAATAAATCAGATTAAGCTTAAGGGTAACTCAATTTCAAATTACCTACAAATCAACTACTATCTCAAGCATTTTATAAAAGGGTGGACAAGAAATTCCGAGCGAAGCTGACAACATGCTAAGTATTCCTTTGTACTCCCAGCCACAAATTACGTCTCGGACATTTAATTTGCCTCAGGGAGCTACAAACTGTGGGAGAACACTTTATTCAATAGCGATGTTGGGAATTTTTCCTTTGCGCGCGATATTGAAAAATATGTCGCCCAAGTAAATTATGTGTGCAACGGGTTTAAATCGAATCGCGTTTGTGTTTGTTTTGCGAGCAAATGGATTCGTAGCATTCGAAATGATATATTAAGAATCATGTTTCTGTATGTCTGCAAAATTTTCGATGCTGTTTACAAGATTTTATCTTAACATACTCGTTTTTCTAGTAAATCAAACAGTTGATATGAATTTAATTTCATACATTTTTACACTTTTGATAAAATTTGCTCGTGATGCATCTTTTGTCTACCGGTACATATTTTTGGACATTTTTTTATTGATTGTTTAAGGTTATTGCCGTTACAAAGTTTATTTATTTGACCTATTTTGCACAGTTTTTTTTCATGAATACTTTATAAAGTTTTGTATCAAAACGAAATACTTTGAGTCAACATGAGATATTATGCTTTACATTTAACTAACATTTATTCTAACAGAAAATGTTCTGTAGGTACATATTAAAATCTATTCATATTCCAACAGGGTATTTCAAAAGATGCTGTATCAAGCCCCAAGCCCTCAAAGGAAGAAAGAGCCAGCACCAAGGGAGAACAAACTGAGGTTATTCCTCAAACGTTCCTCAGAGCCCCTCCTAAACCTCCAAAACGCCGCACAACAGGTATGTTAAGGGTTAATTAAAACAACTACAAGAAACGTGCAAGTTTGTACGGGAATGCTCGATGTTACCCTTTGTATCATGTGAAGGTCTAAGCCATGTTAAACTACAATCCCATACCATTGTAAATGTACGTTGATGTTAACATTCCCCAGTGCTAGTCTAAATGTAACCATTTTTACACTGAAAAATGTTTCATTTGTTTAGAAGAATTATAGTAACGTTCACTATTGATTAGTATAATTAGCTAAAACGATGCATTATTTTGGAACTGTAAAACAATAACGGTGATTAAACGTTTATAAACATTTTATTTTAAATATATACATGCATATCAGTATTTAGTTATTTAAAATGACTTATAGTTTATAACAAGTAACGCTTTAAAAAAACTAAATATTGACTTCATTATTAAAGTATCCGAAAACATTTTTGCAGGATACGTACATATTGTTGGTGATCAATTGAATTAAATTAATAATGATATAGCAACTATTATACCCCAATAATTCTTAAGTCTTTGCAAAATGTGTTTGGCTAAAAAAGAAAAAGTCCATGAAGAAAAAAATTCAATAGCAAGAGAAAACGTTTTCCCTTTTTATTAAGTCAAGAGTTAGTGGGACGTGGCTGCAGCATTACAAGTATTTCCAATATCCACCGGCAATCTAACACTCTTTATTGCCTTATTCCTCTTTCTGAAGAGCTATCGAGTGCCTACTTTGAAATACCGTGAGCATTTATTCATTTTATATTAAAATATATACCTTCCACTTATAACGTAACAAAATTTAATCTTTCACTGAAATGTCCATAGTTGGTAATTTAACCAATCGGTCAGTTAAATTTAAATTACTCTTTTGGTCTTAGTCAACGTGCTTATACATTATTGACAAATACATTATAAATAATAACACGTTCTGGTTGATACTAAAGATGTCGTCTTAGAAGCATGTGCAATTAGAAAGAAAGAAAGAAAAGATATTTATTTACCATTTAAACACGGATACATACAGAAGAAACAGAAAAAAAAATACAAAAAGAGAAAATGTTATAGTTACAGTCGAAGTGAAAATGAACAGAGTGGTCAATAGGTGCCTGCCTCAGCATAAGCCACAGTGGTATGGTATTACATATATACCTACGATACCACTGCAGCGCTGGTTTTACGGCAGTACCTTAATAATGCGTTTTATTTATGAAGTTTAAGGCAGACATAGGTAAAATAGACTGATGTATAAAGTTCTACAACAAAAGAGATGAAAGGGATTAATTTCTCTGACAAAATGTTAACGTAAACTATTTTACTGTGTTCAATACAGAGATCGTCTTTCGCGCAGCAATTGGCACCAATACAAGAGGTAAAATCAAAATTAACGATGTTATAGGGAACATTCATTTATAGGTTTTCGATATTCGGTGTTCATGTTGTATATTTTACACTTTTAACACATTTTGTAGGTATTGGATTCGTCTTTGATTATTGATTTTACGTACGCAATATATTCACGACTATGGATCACTTTGTACTGAAGTTTGTTGCATGTTAATTGGCTATCTTTTTGATGTGTGTTTCTTTTGATAGTTCAAAAATTTGTATTTTATTTACATAGGGTTGACCAGTATTTGGTTTCAAATAGTTACTGGTAAAGGTAAGTTAACATTTTTGATGTTGTATGGATGTATCATCATCAGAAAATAATTTAGACACATGAAAAATGCACAAAATCGCATGTCAATGTAAACATGTTATTTGTCTGTTTGTCTCTAATAATAACTAATTCATTTATTTTGATTTCATAAGGTCATTATTTAAGTATAGTATTTATCATATTAACGTTTATACTAGTTTTAATTCCTATCGTCCATCTTTACGTAAAATTTCACACACTTTCTGGCTTCCAATTGGGCTATAATCAGTTTTTTTGTTAAAATACTAACATATTTTTTATTAGGTATAAAACACTCTGTAGTACAATATGGTAATAGTATCGGTAACACGATTTGATTTTCATTAAGTTAAAATTCAATATAATTATCATAAATTTCAAATTAAACAGCACATTCCTCTCTATTATCGAATGGAAGCTATTAGAATTATTTACCCATCATAGGATATGAGCACAGTAAAACAATTAAACCGTAGACTATTGTTAAACTCACGGAATCGTTTGTGAAGAAAATTTGTTAATTTTGTATTTATAAAATTCTTGTTATATTTTCATGAATCCTTTTTAGTACCTAGGGACACTGGGCTTCGACAACTGCTAAACATACATATATAACAATAATGAAATAAAGTAACGACTAAATTAGTTGTACTTGTATGAACTATATAAAACAATGTACAAAGTTTTATTTCTCCCCCATAATTTCGCTTGATCAACCGAAATACGAGTTATGAGCTATTTTGTTTTATTCAACTGTTTCAAAGCCTCTTTGTTTCACTATTTTTCGTCATTCATCGCTATTTACTGTGGCTTGGCGCCTGCTCGGTCGGCGTTTAGTAATTTCCTCTGTCGATTGCCGGGCTCAAACTTCATTTCCATGCAAAAACCGAGACTGGCTATAACTGGGTGCCGTTGACACATGTTCTATTTTTAAACGACTTCACTGAAAATGAAGTTGTGTGCACTGGTCTATGGAGAATGGTATTTTCATCTGTTTTTCACATTCTGTTTTCTTTTATTTCGTTTTCATTTAATTTTGCACCTCCTGTTTTGAAGATTTGAATGTTTTTTTATTTTTTGTATTTTTTTGTCGTTTTTATAATAAATGGCGTCTGATTTATTTTTCGTACATGTTCAATTTAAGGGCTATCCTATTAAAGTTACCTACGCATCAATGATACCATAACATACATATAATCTTAAGGTTTTTTTCTCTTTAATAAATTTCATTAAATAACAAAGATAGAAACACATAGTAATCTATCAAAGTGAAGGAATCGTCTTCAATCTTGGAAATCTGTTTATAACGTTTGTTAAGTATAAAGTTTTTTCGATAATTGGATTAACACAGATTGTATATTTGTTCACAACAGCCGTCATCTCAGCAGCATCAAACACTCATCATCGAAGAGTTCGAGCCCGACGTGTTCCGACAGCTCATCGAGTACATTCACACGGGATGCGTCACGCTCCAGCCACGAACATTGTTAGGTAAGAACTGTATGACTACTTTAATCCTCTCTATATAAACTTAAATAGTTGAAGTTACAACTAGCATAACGAGGAAACGACCGAAACGCCGTGAAATTTATAAAAAAATCTATTTCGGAAAAATTACAATCGAATCTATCTTAAAACTTTAATGATCGGATTTCCGGTTTGGAGTGTGATTCATGGCCATTTTAAACGAACACAAAAATATTAAAAACAGTTACTAATCTAAATAGGTGAGACAATGGCTATTGTCTCACATATTAATCTGCTTATTATACCTAAATTTTACTTAAAAAGCCAAGAGATAAATAATGAACACATAAAATGTTTATTTCTTCAAGCGGTTATTACAATTATTAAATAGACGGAAAAAATTCAATAACTTGTAAGCACCTGTATTTTTAATTAAAAATATTACAACAATTGACGTTAGATAATGCACTAAAATTGAATTAAATAACTTGATTTCAACAAAACATTTTGATAAAAGTTTTAATTTTCATTCTGATGATTTAATTGAAGGTTTAATGAGTTTAATGGTGGTTGAAGATTGAAATTAGTTAGAAAGATAATTAAAAAATATCCTAGTTTGTTTGGCATTTATACACTTTACAGAACCAATTCGGTCCTGTCTATCCTATATGCATCTAATATTAACAGGAGCAAATTAGCTTTTTAAGGCAAATCGGTGAATTTGGGAACCAAAACATGTACCTATTATATTCATTAAAATTCAAAAGGATTCACATAAACTCGCTTAAAATTATGAGATGCCGACATCAAACACTTCGAGGAATTTTACGAAATAATAAAACCTTATCACGTTATCTTGGAATACTTGTAAATCCTCTTGTTTCTAAGGCCAAAATGTATTTTCATTAAAACCTTACAATGTCACTTGATTTATACTAAGTATAATTTGGTTTTCAATTAACAAAAATAACGAATAAGTTAATTAAACAAGACGTTAAATTTTGTCACCGTTTCAAAGGTATCTTTTTTGTTTCTAACTCAAGTTTTGCTCATCGTCAACATTTTCGATAAAAGCCCCTTCAGTTATCGCTGAGCCTTCAATTTATTCGAAGAACTTTTGAAGTGCTGGGAGGGACATTATGATGATTAAAAAGAAATATTGAAGACGCTCAAATAAGTGATTAAATGAAACAACACCTACTCACTGCTGCTAAATAAATAAATAATGCAATGGAATTTAAATTCAAGTTGAGGAATAGAGGACAAATTCGTTTCAAAAAAACGAACTCCAATTAATTTAAAAATGAGGGCTACAAAATATTTGTACGCAGTAACATTCCTACTAATTTGAATAAGTGTCGCCTCAATTACGTCAATTAAATTTAAAAGCCCATTGAAATCTGGGTAAGCGATGAAATTGAGTATCTTACTATATTAAAAGCAAGCAATACGCGTGTGAGTTTCAGTGGATGAATGTTTCAGACGCTAAAACTTCTGTATCGTTTTGGATTAAATTTTTCAGCTAGACTGACTGGCTAACACAAAGAAAAGTTTGATGTCTGATGACGGGCGAAATAGAATCATTATTTGTTTTACCAATAATTCGTAAATGATAAGACAAATGTAGTTAATATCTTTAAACTGAACGAATAAAGAGTTTTAAAAACAATACATTTGGCTGTATTTTTAATAACTGATACGTAAATTGACTTCCATGTTTGCTTAGGTACGTATGATTTCTACCAATCCCATTTTTAGCAGAAGGCCAAACAAAAATAAACTTCGAAGAATAAACAACACAATTTTGAAATAACACGTCACACGTTGATTGAAAAGGGATAAACCCTTTCTCTTATTAGGATTGCGGTCGATTCTAATACGAGGATTCTATAAATAGACTTTTTATATGCTGATGTACCGCAAAGTTTTTTTTAAATCTGCAAAAATTATATTTAGAACACTCAAAAGGAAAAAAATAAAACAAATGTCTTCTTACTTGAGTAGCTATTTGATTATATGATGAATTGGTATTCAGTAAACACGATTACTTTCTCGTTCTTTTGTTATTAGAATTAGAACAGTGTTTGTGATATAAAGAAATAAATATGTGTTAGAGATCTGGGGTGCTCCATGAATAAAATGATACACTGCTTGAGGAGAATGTTTATTCGACTAGAGTTCGAATAAGAATGAATCACATTGCAAACGGTAGCCGCATTTATAAGGCGACCAAAACGACTTCCAAAGTGGTAGGGGTAAGCACACCTGCAACGTGCACGTGCCTCATTAACTTGTTTACGAGCTAATGATTCACTTGCTAATTTGATCGCCTTACAGTACAAATGATGAGTTATACTTGTAGAAGGATATTTTACATACTTAATCAAATAGTAATTGAATTAGAATTCATAATCTTACAATAATAGTTGAGATTGCTTAGAACGCTATCATATATATATACCAGAATACCAATGCTGCTGCGGCATTGGATCCAGTGTCGTAGCAGCTCATGCTGAAGCTGGGACCTTGTTAGCAATCATTATGTTTTTTTTTTAATTTACTTTTACTTTATCTTTGGTTTGTGTCATTTTAATGTCTGTGTACTGTATTTTGATTAAATATTTAATATATTGGACAACATCACATACATTGCTCTGATTCTGTGGTAAGTAGCTAAAGCACTTATGTTACAAAAATCAGAAACAACAACGGTACCACAACACTCAGACCCAAGATAATATAGAAAAGTTTGTTTCCTATATTGAACCGACCGGGGATCGAACCCGGAACCTCAGGGATGGCTCGAAGCCAAAGTTCGGCACGCTTGCCTCTCGGCTACGCAGGTCGTCAAATTTGTGCTAATAAATCAATTCTTATTCTTATGTGTCTAAAACGCGTTTTATATTAGGTAGTAAAAATGTTATACTTTATAATCAATTTCCCTGGCGTAAGAGTAGTTTTTTTCTGTAAAATAATAACAATCTCAATCTTAGATCAACGAATTATGACCTCCATAGGCGAGAGGCGAGCAAGCCTTGAAGTCACGCCATCTCTAAGGTCACGGGTTCGATCCCCGATCGGGTCAACATAGAGAGTCTCGGACTCTGGGTGTTGTGGTACCGTCTTTGTCTCTGATTTCTGTAACACAAGTGTTTAAGCTACGATATTTTTTTTATTACGTAGAACATGTTTTAATAGTGCTCGAATGTTTGCGCAGCACATGTGACATCTCTCCTAATTCACTCCCAAAATCTAATGAGACGGCAGACGGACACGAGCGGAAAGACATAAGGTGCACTTAACATGCTCTTCCGACAGTATGGAAATTTTAATACCAGACATTTTAGGTGATAAATATTAGAAACAAAAAATGTTTATCTCCCCTTGCGGTGCGGGAATTGAACCCACGACCTTCACGTATCGCGCGTTCTGCTCTTACCAACTGACCTAACCGCAAGTTATCGTAGGCGATGAAATTTTTCTGCTGTATCAACCGTAAGCTTTCCGGTAAGTGCCCTCTGCCGAATATGTTTAGAACTACTTACTTATCGGCTAGTACGGCGTATAGTACTATAAAAATAATAAAATCGATTTTAGGTGATTTTGAAAATGTCAAATGCCCTAACCTCGGCTCTTGTTACCACTATTATGTAATACATATAGGCAGTTATTTTTTTTTTTGTATTCTATATAATGTAACGTCATTTTGAATCTGGCTCATTGACTACAGTAGATTTCATTTTATACCCTAGTATACGATACACCTCAGTGTCATAGTAAACAATGAAGTATTGGTATTTCATTAAAGATGCATTTGCTAGAGGCGGGGAGCAAATAGAATTAACTCAGTTACGTCGAGGGATATTTATTAATACACTGCGCTGAACATGAGAGGAGCTGAAACTAGATTATCGGTAAACGAACTTATCAAGACGAGTTCTAAATTTAACTTGTTTCACTCCTAGGTCATTGACTCCAAAACGTTAAATTTCTTTCATCAAGTTTTTTGTAAAGTACGACCTTTTAAACCTATATTACTCGCAGGAAATGAATCTACAAAAAAACGAACAGTTAATTGCACGTAAAGTTTAAGACTAAAGTAATAATTGATTCACCATAATTTGTCAAATAAATTGGTTTACCACTTACTGAGATAAAGACTTTTCTAATTTAATATTACAATTATATGTATAAACGAAAAACAGGTGTACCTACCTAAATTTTACTTTTAAAAATATTACAACAAACAATTTATAAAATACCAAACAGGTAGTTTTATTCAAAAACAAAAAAGAAAGTAAAATAAAAACTAGGAAAAGTTAATCAATGACAGCAAACACTACAGCGCGAGGCCATTCCAAAATATTTCATCAAAAGATAAAATAAACTCGTATCTTTTTATTAAGTCCGATGAACCAATATTATATTAAACTGTGAATAAAGATATCTCCTTGATAACGTTTTAATATTTGATAGTCCTTGACGTAAAAGTAAATCCTTTTTAGTTTTAGTAGATTTTACTTATTGCCTATATTTTAGTTGATTTGGACTTATAAGTCGTAGTTTTTAATGAGATAAGAAAAAAGTGAATTCGAAAAGAAAAAACACAGCTTTCACCAAACCAAAATTTAAAAAAATTCACCGGAGGAGAAATTTCGACAAGGAGTTCTTCGATAAAATTGCAAACATTCCATTGAATCTTCTAAAACTTGGCAGCACGGAATGTTTGTTAATTATACAAGTTTTGATATAATCTCAGACATTTTGCAGGCTTTGAAATTTTTGTTTTTTTTTTGTTTGGCTCTGAATGAGTTAATTTTAGTTTCAATTTACTCCATTATACTATACCTCCTATATGATTAACTTTTTAGCTAAGCATTTCTATCTTACAATTATGTTAAATTTTTCAACTATTTCTAAAATTTAATTGAATAAATGTATAAAGCGTGTTATGATGCATCAATAAATAAAATGGATAAAAATGCAACCAAGCCATCAAACTGAAATTAAATCTTGAAATATTGAACTTCCAAAAGTATTATTTGATGAATAATCCTACGCATTTTATTTTATCATACCTACAGTATTTTAAGTGTAAATATTTTCACAGTATAAGGTCAAACGTAGGAGGACTTCCTTAGTTAATATTTGAAAAGCTTTTGAGACGAAAGTATTTGGGTTGACTCAAACGTTTGTTCATTTGAATAGCAATAACCTAAATTAAATAACACTTTTAACAAAGTTTTGTTATTTGATGGAGGGTAGTCGAACAAAAATAATGATCGAGCTGATTAATAAATTGGTTTTCGTTTGTCATTTAATGAATTGTCGGGGTAAACATTTTGTAGGTCATTTGTTTCATGAGTAAGTCATAAACAAAAGAATCCATAAGTAATTATTTGAAAGGGGCAAGTAACATTAATCTGATCTCAAACAAAATAGCGTAACTAACCAAAAATCAACAAAGGTGACACAAAAAAAAACACTCCTAAATAGAACACACATAAATTTTCTCATAACATCAATGCCTGATTACATCGGACATTTATAGACAAAAAGCTTTCCTCCCGCGGCTTCGCCCACGTGAAATTCGGATATATTGCGGTATAAAGCACAACTATAAGAAAACTTCTCATTTCCACGGAAATATCTAAGAAGAGGGATGTAACGCTCGATACGATTAGTTCTTACACAAAAACTGAATGGTACACTACCTATATTATATAAGCAGATGTAAAAAAAAACGGTTTAGACGATAAAACAAATTGTACGTCATCCCTCGGGAATTCCTCATTTTTGGGGATTCATTATCGTATCATTTAGCTTCTAAATTTACATGTTTATATTCGTTTGTAATATTTTACCTTGTTTTAAATGACACACAGCGCCATCTCCAATACATCCATCAAGCAAACTATATTTTTGTTTTCCCTCGGTAATATCATTTTTTTACAGAATAAAAAGTACCCTATTATTTAATCCGGACTTCTAACTTTACGTCTGCAAAATTTCAAAGCAATCGGTTCAGTAGTTACGGCGTGAAAGCGGAACAAACAAACAAACAAACAAAGAAACTCACTTTCCGATTTATAATATTAATAGATGCCGCCCGCGACATCGTACGCATGGACTTAGTATTTTTCAGCAATAAATATAGCCTATGTTATTCAGGGAGAATATAGCTTTCTAATGGTGAAAGAATTTTTGAAATCGGTCCAGTAGTTTCGGAGCCTATTCATTACAAACAAACAAACAAACAAATCTTTCCTCTTTATAATATTATAGTATAGATAATATAGTAAGGATTATCTGACATTATTTTTTTTGTATCTCAAGAACGTCCGATAGCTAGATAGTTGAAATGTTCACAAATAATCTATTCTTGTTGCCACTTTAACAACAAACACAAGCAGTACGTCTTTTGCCTTTGGGTAAAGGTTATAATATAAAATCTGTGTACCTACTAAAAGTATGGTCAGGAAAATATATTTATTTAAATATTTATTTTACGGTTAATATTAAAAATTAGAGAGACAGTTGATACTTTTTTTAAAAATAGTTGGATGGAGCCCCGCCCACTGGCAAAGGAATTGCGTTCTGAAACGCCCATCTATTATTTACCAAGTCAATGGTACGATAGTTGGACTCGCACTTGGCCGATTTTTTCGTTTATAGGTACCCTTGCATATAGTTCAAGGTTTAAAGCAATACTTCTTACTTCTGCTTTCCAGGAGTGATGAACGCCGCGGATTACTACGGGCTCGACGAGTTGAGGCGCGCGTGCGCAGGTTTTGTCCAGTGCTGCATCACCGTGGACACAGTCTGCGCTCTACTGGCTTCAGCAGAGCGGTATATACAGTACAAGTGTACAAAATCGCTTGTGCAGAAGGTACATTTTCTTATTCGTTTGATTCAAAGGATAATTTTACTTGTCTAATCTATACTATATAAAGTGTTGTAAGCGCATAACTCAACAACGCCTGGAACGGTCTTGCCAATTATTTTTTTAAATGTGCGTTGAAGTCCAAAGATGGTTTTTATGGCAAAAAAATTTAAAACTTGTTAGGAAAACCCTAAAGACCTCAATTACAACTGTGCAAAATTATTAAAATACACAGTTCTGACAGAACGAAGTCTGTCGGTAAAGAATGCTAGAAATAGAAAGAAAAATACTTAACAGTGCAGTATCGGCAAAAATTCGGAAGTAATACCGAAATTAAGTTTAACTTGCCGCGTACAGAAAGAAAGAGTGGACGGGTAGGTAATCATTGACTTTTAAACTTCGCACTACTTATCTACCTATTTTAATTGTTATTTCATGAAGGTTACATTCCTTTGAAATACTAAGCTGATGAACATTTTACTGGTTTTCAGGTGTTGGAGTTTGTCGACGAGCATGGAAATGATGTCTTGAATCTTGGATCTTTCACGCTTCTGCCCCAACACGTCGTGAGATTAATACTAGCTAGAGATGAGCTCCGAGCTGATGAATTCACCAAATTTCAGGTAATATCCTATTATGAATTGCAATAAAAAAAATTGACGCAAACCAATTCTAATGAGGATTAAAGCGACTTTCGAAATTAGGGGAAGCTATTATTGACAAGATTTGGGCTGACTGAAGACTTAGGCATTCAAAAATGTTTTGCAATTTTTACTACAATGCAGCGTTTAACAAATGTAACCTCTTGACATATGTAATCTTATTGTAAAGCGCCGCATACTATTGTCTAGGAAAGGTCTTCCTTAGTGATTGTGCCCACATTGGGTAAAAAATCTTAAGATGACATGTACCTTATCCAATTCAACAAAGGTTGAAGTTTGCAATTTTAATGATTTTAGCAAGCTACGGTATGTTTCATCCAACTGGAAAGTTAACTGTCACGATACTGGGCGCAGTCGCTAAGTATTTCTTTTGTATAGATCAATGATCTTGCTTTGAGTGGTTGATATCGCCGTATTACCATTTGATTGATAGCCTAGAACACAACATTACAGAATTCTTTTTATTCATTAACGACTAATGAAAGACGACTAGGATAGTAAAAAAGTATGTTTGGTGGTTTCAATTAGATTACCAAAAAGTATGAAATACAATTTTTTTCGTATACACAATAATTTATTGAGATATATTGCGTTATTATTATGTTTCTTCTTACATATTTACGTATTAGTGACATAAAAACACCCTTAGACTTAGAACCCTAGACGTAACATTTTCGAAAAACAATGAAAACAGAGCATCAAAACTAACATCAATAGTTTTTGTAATTCATCGTCCATATTCTTTTTAATTTCTAGGCAGCCCTGATGTGGAGCAAGAAGTACTGCGACACAAACCAGAATATATCGCTGAAGGATGTCATCGGAAACTTCCTGGAGTACATCCAGTTCCACAAGATCCCCGCCAACGTGCTCATGCGTGAGGTCCACCCGCTAGGCTTGGTGCCGTACTCCATCATCATGAACGCGCTGGCTTACCAGGTGCGTATGCGTACGTGGATGATGTATTTAATTAGAACTTTATGACAAAAATATTAGGTGCGACAGTTGGATGCGTGAGGTCTGTCCGCTGGGCTTAGTGCCATACTCTATCATCATGAAAGCGCTGGCTTACCAGGTACGTATGCATACGCTGATGATGTATTTAATTAGAACTTTATGACAAAAACATTAGGTGCGGCAGTTGGATATTACAGTAAGAGCCTACCCTACTACTGCTTGGTAACTTTCTACTAATATCATAAACCTGAAAGTTTGTGAAAATATATTCATACGAGTATTTAGATGCTTGTTACTCTTTCGCACAAAAATTATAAAAGATTAACTGACATACCTATATTCGCTTCGTGAAGTCGTCGTCGCGGGTATCAGCTAATTAAACTTGATTTGAAATTGATTTAGAGTGTGAATTTCATATTTAATGTTTTTCCATACGAAATTCAAGATGTTTTTTTCAATAAGAAATCTCTGTTGATATAATTAATGTGCATTAACAATAACGAATTAGTAAAACATCCCGAGTGGAGTGCTGAAAACCCTGTTGTTGCAGGCAGACCCGGCCAGCGTAGACCCTGGCAAGCTGTCCCCGGCCCGCGTGCGGCGCGCAGGACGTTCCATGTCGGTCCAGTCCTCCCTCGACCCCTACGGGTCCAACACCACCCTCTCCTCCACCGGCTCGAGCGACGTCCCGTCATCGGACTCTCGGCACAACTAACGCGAGGGGAACCCCCCCTCCCGTCCCGCGCCCGAACCCGTCCCAGGCCCCTCCTCTGCTCCCGTCGTCCCCCCGCCCGCCTCCGACAAGCCGCCAGAAAAACTCGGCCTCTTCTCCTCCATCAAGAGAGCCGCTAGCAAAAAATTCGGCGACAGACGCTCCCCAACACCCAAGACGCGAGAACCGCGATCTAAATCGGACTCGATAAAGCACGCAGCTCTCACAAGACAGGTCTCAGAAACAGTGGCAGCTTCTGGAGACGCTACGTTTGAGCGCTGCAGGCCGAGAAAGCGAGACAGCGAAACGGAATTTCCGGTACGCAAGTCCGCTTCAGAAATATCCGAGAGCTTCCCGTTCGTGAAGCGAGCGCTGGCCGAAATAGAAAACGGATTGAACTACTTCAGGAGGTCTATTGCATCTGATGCGACTCCTAGTGAGCCACCAAAGCCTGTGGTAACACCATTAGCGCCATTAGCAAGAACAGAGCCTGTTGTGGTAGTAGCGGCTGCGGAGGACGATACTCCTGTGACACCGCCGCCGCCAATGGGATTAAAAGAGCGACGTGGATCCCGTGGATCACCATGTGCCAATCTTCCACCGTTGATGCTTCCAACTTCTACTCCGGAGCCGTCACCAAGCCGTCTATCGCCTAATCGTCTATCACCACAGCCGAAAGAGCCGATGTCGGCGCCAATCATAAGAGGTAACCCTCCACGGCGTTCGAGGACCAGATCGGAGATGCCACCTGACCCGCCGCCGCGATCTCCTCAGACCCCTCGTCCAGCGTCCGTTTCTCCGAAGCATACTTTTGCCTTCAAGATTGTTCTCAAAAAAGTCGAGAGCACGCCGAATACCTCATTCGATCGCCCCGACCAATGAGAGTACCTCCTCTAAGCGCGGCCGTGGCCACACGGTGGGGTACTCGAGGTAAAACGCGCTTTTCTCCGTTTTCTAGAAAAAGCTAGCCTAGATTAGTTAGCGACTAACAAAATGGTATGTTGAGGAGAATCGTTCTAAACAATGACGCTTTGAATTTCTCGTGTTCTTATGAAATCAGGGGCTGGTCCTCTGCTTGGTGTGTCAAGACGAAGATTGATATAATGATTAAAAAATAAAAGATTTAGGTATTAAAATAATGTATAAACGGTTCATGAATTTGTTATGATTAAATAACTTAAATGTGAAATAAATGTTCATAAAATGTTTGCCCTTTCAAATATTGATGCGTGATTTTATATTTTTGTGATGTTGTTTCAATGTGGCGATGACCAAAATTGGTTTAAAAGGATTTTAATGCATTTTAACATCTGTGTACCTGTATATTAGAACTATTTTCAATATTGGATCCCATATGATGTGCCTGTATAAATGAATGTATAATCCAAACTGTTGTTGTTACACCTACCATACACAATCATCTGTATATACACTTCTGTGTACCTACTTTTTACGGTTAATATTCAACTGAACAGTTTAACTTAACGTATTTTCGATGTTATACAAAATTGTCTAATGTAAGAATATTTTTGTAATAATGTATAATATTGACAAAATGTTTATAAATACTGCGGCTTTGACAACAGTCAGATGAGAGCTTTTAACTAGTATTTTATGTAATAATTTTACCTGGTAACAGACAGAGCAGTCATAATAAAATTATATTATCTATTTTAGAACCAATAAATACAATTTTAATGGAAATTAGGTACTCGGTAATACTGCTATTGGTTTTTTTTGATAGATGGTTTGTGTATCTTGAGAATGTTTGAACAGATAAGAAAATTGGAACGTTTCTACTATTCGCCTTTTCTACTTCAATTTCAAACCAATGCAGCCGTATTTCAAAGCATTGTGATAAATAAAAATAACAGAAAAAATTCCATGTTTTTTTTTCTAAAGGCTCCGTACGTTAGTGAACCGATTTGAGTTATTCTTTCTCTGTTGGTAAGCTTTATTTTCCCCGGACAATAAAGAGTATATATTATAATACTTAAAAAATAGGTTTCTTGTCTAAATCTCCAATAATGTAATACATGGTTTAAAAAACTACCTGTGCGAAGCCAGGGCGGACCAATACACATTGCTAACTTATTCTTTAATAAAAATTTGATCTTGAAGGTTATTTTTTTATTTTAGAATAAAAAACAAATAAATCACAAAATGTTATGAAACATAATATTCTTGCATTTTGTTGTAACAACATATCATAAGATAAATGAATCTTGAGAAAAAAACTGTAATTCCTTGATTGGATGGGCTATTTTACCTTAAAGGTAATAATTACAAATTACTGTATTAGGAGATTGGCTGTGAATGTATGTGATGGCATATTGGGAATAAAATAATGGAACCTAACTTTTGTGATTGCTGTCAAAGTCGTTCAAGTATTCTTAATATAGTGAAACAACCCAACCACAATAGCTGTTGTTTCGTGGAGTGAAAAATATGTGTGATTCTATGTTACATATCTACAATGTTTCTTGTGTATATTTTACATGATTTACTATGAACAATTTTATCATACCAAATTTGTTTTGCCTGTAAGAAATGTCTAGTCAGAAAGTACGTTCCGTTGATGTTGTTTAACTTAGGTAATAATTTGCTAAGTTTGTTGAATACTTAATACTGGTAATCTAAGACGGGATTCTTCGAAAGAAATTAATATAAAGATAAACAATATATTGTATGGAATGGAAGACTTACATATATGATATATATGTATATCTATGTGATATAGATGTCAGACGCAATGATGGTTCCATAATACCTAAACGCGAGACAATAAAAAAGTGCGTTTTCATTTTGACCCGACAGGTTGATTATACAATATCTTTTACATAATTTTTATTAGTAAAAAGTACTGAACGATTATTAGAACGATTTATACTGATTAAATGCATAGTTCTTGAAAAATACAAACTTAGAACTCTCTCAAATTTCAGAGTGACCGTCTTAGAATACCTGTCATTAAAAATTGACGTTAGTTTTGACTTCCTGTGATCTCTTTAATAAAGAAGAAACTACGCTGAGATGTGATGTGTTTAACTGTCAAAAGTTTGACGTTTCTCAAACAACGTTTTTTGTTTAACAACTGACATTCGGATAAAGTCAGTTATCAACTTAATTTTTTTTTTTTAATTTTTATAGAACTGAATATCCTTATACCTGCTGATTTGTCAGTTATATGTTATTAAATAAAATGAGTTATGTACTGTCTTGGTGTTGTTTATAGCAAACTTATCAAAACTTGCTGAACTTAAGTCTGTAAATAATGTAATAATTGTTTTTTTTTTATTTTGTTTATTCAAATAACTTTACCCAATTAAAAAAGTACGTCTTTGTTTTAAATTGATAAAGCAAGTTTTTGTATGTGTAATCGTTTTAAAATAATATGATAATAAAATTTCTGTATTTAAAGTTTGTATGAAATGTTAATGATGCTTACATAAATGAATTAATTTAAATTTTTATCGATGTTTTGGACTGGTCTATATTAAAAATTATGATTGTATGAAATATTGTTTTCTATAATATTGTGTAAATAAAAATGTGGTCAAAATAAATGTCTTACCTTATTTCTTAAAATGGTAATACAATATTATGTTTGGTCAAATATTACGGCAATAAGTAATTAAAAAATTCTAATACTACTTTAAACGCCTTTAAACTACGTGTTATTACGTGTAAGCAATAGTAATACATACTTTTATAATTGTTACTTACACGCCCAAAAAATTAAGATTATTAAAGCTTCAAATATATCAAAGAAACGAAAAATGTTTAATGATCCCACACCGTAAGATAAAGTGAACTTCAAATCATTATGTTGAAGTTTACTAGTGTGGCATGAAGCAGTGTAAAAATGTAAAAATCTATACTACAGGTAACCACTATTATTTTACACCGACCTACGACGTTACATACGAGTCGACACAAATACAGCATAAGCAGAATTAGCATAGTAAACACCGCTCTATACGTAATGTACGATTAGCCAATCAATACATCGATCCTACATCTCGATGTCAGACTTTTCGTCACTACTAAAAATACATACAACAAACCAAAATTGGTAGTCGGACCTTGGTCCCCGAGCAGATAACACCTAGCCCTGCGGAAGTTCTTCCATTTTGAGTAAATAACATACGTTCCTTACAATTTAAATATGTTTGACAGTCTATAGATAATAAGGCTGACTAAGTCGCAATCAAACTAATCTAACACCAAAAATCATTTGCATTACGCAGCGAAAAAAAACGTCATCAAATTAGATCTTTCTTTCTTTATATTGCACTTCAGGATTGACCTTATCCCACCTGATGTTGAGTGGTCATGAGGTATTTGCTTAAGGGCGACAAATACAGCACAATCAAGCAATTACTGGACTTGTCACCCTTACCTTAAGGGCTTGACCCCTGCTACTAATGCAGCACCCCCCAGGAGCTCTGGAAACCTTACTCACACGCAGGAACACAACAACACAGTAGTGATTGTTATTTGGATGCGGGCTTCTGTGAGGTAGAGGTATTTCACCAGTCGGGCTGCTCCAGTTCGAGCGACAAACCGTTATGCCGTACCTCTCTTAATTATTCAAAGAGGGATAATCTAAGAGACTGATTATTTTCTTTGACATTTACTATGAGCCAAGTTATTTTATTAACACTTGACTCATAGTAAATTATGCTGCCTTATGGCAGCAGTCTTAAAAACTTTAATAAAGGTTTTACACCTACGCAATCATAACGTTTTTATGACGTCATCGCTCGTCGTTAGTACCATCTGCGGGGGTGATCAAATAAACGGATATCGATGGAGAGAAGGCTTAGCTAATAATGGGAAACTTCCCTGACTCTTACGTCACTATGATGAATAAATCGCTTAAGATACTTAAAGCGTAATATTTTTTACTGTAACTATGGCCATGGGCAAACGTTCTAAAATAGTATTCCGACGTTTTGTGTTCAATAGAAACAAGTATCCTCTCTATTTCTTGAAATTGTGTCATATTATATTTTTTAAATGTAGATAATGCAGCTTTAAACGCCTTTAAATGTAAAATAACGAACCCCGCAATTTTCTTGTTTTCAATGACGTCAGTACCGATTTCGATGTCATGAACAAACAGTTTAAGATAGTATTCCGGCTTTTTTATGTTCAACAGCAACTATACTTTTCCAGTATATTTGTTTTTGCCAAACTATTGAATTATAATGATGATAGATAACGGATATTCAAAAGTATTACACGGAGACTAGTGATCCGGTATGCGCTCGTTTCAAGGAATAATCAAGTTGAGAGCATTGGGTCGTTTGAATGCGGTCCTCCTAATAAAATATTACAATTATAACTCATTAATTTATTAAACTCTACTGTAAAAATTGACCACAAGTTTATGAAATCATTAATTAAAACCATTTGATCGGACCGACATAATCCAAACTATTTTCACTCGTTATTTTTAACAGCAATATGATTTTTCAATATCGTTTGCGTTAAGCGTCAAAAAACGTTGCTCCCAAAATTGTGTATTAGCAGTGCTATGACTACGATATTCGTAGCACATTGCTCATGGCGTCTACGAGAATCAGCAAGCCAGCTGTAACAGACGTCAATCATGCTACGAGGGAACAATCTTGCCGGTAGAGATCATAATATATTTCATTATTTACATTAATAATAAAATGAAAGCTACAATCTTAACTCTTGATATTTACAAATATATGTAGATGCCTTACACAAATTAATATCTTATAAAACTGGGCCTTGTGGGATCATTACCTCGCTGAAAAGCAAATGCAATACGCTGAGCGCTTAGAAAATTCAACCCTCGGTTAATCGTGTAAAATTTTTATAATTCGTTTTCTTTAAATACCTATATTTTAAATTATTTTTCAGAAAGCATCTTTACTAGAGGTAATATTATTAACTAAGAGTTTTTTTATAGAGAAGATTCATAAAAAAATTGTTCGTTATAATATTTTTTTACACAATAGACAAGTAAATTTTTGTTTACTAATGTTAGAAAAAAACAAAACTAACCTTAAAAACTAAAAAACTGTAGAAAAGTAATGTAACTGGAGCCGTTTGCTTTCAATTTTAAAACTAAGTTAATATTTACTTAATTTTCCAATCTTATGATAAGAGTTTAAACCATGTCAATTATGTTGAGACAATTATAACATTATAAGTTTATAGTACAAGCTGTGTATGGATTATTATTATTATTACTTTTAGCAAATACCTACTACCTACCTACCTAACTACATTTAAATAATAAGTAAAAAGCATTTAAAATTAGGACGCCGCAAGCATACTTAGTACATGCAGTAATTTACCATGAAAAAATAAAACAAGTATAACCTTCTTACAAAAATAGAACTTGTATAAAGTTACATATCTAATGCATTTATGAAACATGATATTTATAAGGGGATAGGTATGTGTGTCAGAAAGCCAAAACTACAACGGATGCAGCTAATGTGTCGGCCTTAGGGGATGTTTACCGACCCTAATTGCCTTCATGACACTAGCTTATGACAATGTGTCACGATAGGGGGTCTCCCCTATTGTAGTGAACTCAAAATCCACAAATATGAAGTATGTAGTGACATATTAATGAATTATTTTTTGATGGAGGATATTTAGAACATTCATTGACTTCACCAAAAACTTTGAAAATAGAAAAAGTTAAAACCATCGGTTGTAAATGAAATTGAATTTTTGGTAATTTCCAGTGTACACTTCAATATTTAAAAAAAATTAAATTATAGAACCTATTATACCATTAGCAATGCACAATTGTTCCTGACCTACAATAAATAACTTAAAATAAAAATGTACACGGGGGCGAAGTAAATTGCGAATGCTAGTTACAAAATATTATTATAAATTGATACTATTCAAAGTAAGTATGTATGATAGACTTTAAGACTTTCGCGTTCCGTTTTAAACGTTTAAAATTAGTTAACGGATCAGGCAGTAAGTAATACGCAATAACTACTTAAAAATGTTGTCGTGTTTTGACCCGCTAACTAAGTTTCAATATTCATACTATGATTGAAACCACGTTCATCTATCATTAGTTAAATAAATAAATAAATAAATATTGGACATCACATATATTGCTCTGATTCTGTGGTAAGTAGCTAAAGCACGTGTGTTACAGGAATCAGAAACAACGACGGTACCACAACACCCAGACCCAAGACAATACAGAAAAGTTCGTTTCCCATATTGACCCGACCGGGGATCGAACCCGGAACCTCAGAGATGACGCGACGCCAAAGTCCGGCACGCTCGCCTCTCGGCTACGGAGGTCGTTAGTTGATCATTTATTAAACAATAACTTTAAATATACATATGTAGTTAACAATTTCGGTGATAAAAATGTTTCACTATAAAAACAAAATATTAATACGAATATAAAGTCGAATTGAGAACCTTCTTTTTTTAAGTCGGTTTAAAAATAAGCACTTTAATGAATAGCCGAAGTGTTTTGACAGGTATAAAAATTTCCTAATTGATTCGCTAATTCACATCCCTGTTATGATTTTTTTAATATCACGAAGGTTTCCCATTAAAACCACAAAAAATCTTCACACTATCCACAAGCTAAACAGACCCGATCTTTACAAAAATGTGACCCATGTCATATACCTTTTAAAGGTCGCTTTGATACAGTATAATAGTCATGTGGGTCGTAAGGATATCCCAATCTCCGTGATGCGAACATTTTCCCTTTGTGTTGCTCCAAATATTTTAAAAGCTTCCCATCCTATTTTTTGGTAGAGTAGACGTTTGTTTTTATATGAAACCTTTGATAAATATCGTAAAACTGAAGGTGTCACTCACAATATAAGTGATTACATTCAATAGGATTCAAATTCACATTTTCAAGCCTAGTTTATGTAGTACTCACTTCTTATAATGACAAGTATTATAATATAATACGATGCCCTTGTTACTTATAACGGAACATAAAAAAAAACAAGCAAAAAACAGCTCATGTTAATTCAGAGTGTAATTTTTGCTTTAGGCATATTCTTTACGGACAAATAAATTTAATTTTGAAATAACTACATTTAGATATTTAGGGCATGGGTTTGATTCTCTGTTTGAGCAAATTACTTTACAGATTTTCGAACAAATTCGTGTTTTTGGCTTGAGATAATAAACGAAAAAAATGCTTTTGACATGGTACTTTTGATTGTAGACATTTTTTGATATCTATATTTGAATAATTAAATTTCATCGTTGTATTTCGTACGCAAATTGAAAGATAATAAACGTTTATTGAGTGACATACATTGAATTTATACAATGCAATTTAATTTTAATTAACAAATAAATGATGTCACAAAAATACAAAAACTCTGAATTTATCTATCTATTAATAGTTGGTTTGACAATATTTTACAGTAATAATGGTCAATCAACTACCTTAAGTACTGTCGCACTGGACTATTAATTGAGTATGTTAAATTTTAACTTAATTAAGATATGAAGCCTATGCCCGGTAGTACGTAACGAACGTATATTATTAAGATTTATATTTTTTGGTGTTGATTCTCAAAATATATCCTTGCATAAATGTACAGAAACTCTCTAGAATTATTTATCCATAATTTGATATTTCATCCCACACACAATTTTAAACGTCTTTTTAATGCTAATAAAACCAGTTACCCACTTTTGATGTGGACTGTTTCTGCTAAACACTCCCACTCCTATTAAACACCCACACTCGAAATACTTAATGCAATCATATTGTGTTAAAGTTTAATAATTTGCTGATTCAATATGAGTTTTGACTTTATTTACTTAAATTCCACGTGGGCTTTAGACTAATATTTTAGAACACTTGATAAATAGTTTCCATTTTAAATTTAACAATTTTGATGTGCCCATGTCCCATTAAGGGTAGCAATTATTTTTAACAATTTCCTGACTGACAAAACGATTAACTATTCGTTCTTTCACATGTAAATACAGATACAATTTGTTTCAAAATTAAGAAAAAGGTAATAATTTTCTTTTTAAATGCTAACACAAGATAATGTTAACTTTTGCTTTATTTTGTTAAGCTCCGAATTAAATAAGCAATTAATTTTGCAAAAAACTAATCACAAATATGGATTTGGAAAAAAAAATCGCCAATCTAGAATTTAAGGAATCATAACAGTATCAATTTGTGTTTATTAAAGACAGTGTTTGTCAAGCAACATTCGCATTTAAACGATCACACAGCAAATTAACAATTAATTGACGCTCAAAATCCCAATTTCGTCTCAATGCCCGCTTTCGATGAAACGTGCTATTAATTTGCTATGTCCCATGAAATTGATCAGTAAACTGTACCTAATTATTTAAATAAAAGTTTCCATTCAAATACAATAACTAATAACTGTAATTTAAACCGTGTAAAACCACACATGTTAGGAATATAAACTGACCGTTAACAATCAAGTATAGCGTCTGTTTTTTGTCATCTTTCGCCGAGTCAATAAGACAGGAAATATTAGTCTTTAGTACGTCTGAAAATATTTTTAGGAAAAAGCTACAAAAATACATTTTGGTTTTTGCTAACCTAGCAATTTTGTAAGCTACAAGTCAGCATTTATTATTTATTTATTAGAAGTTGATTTGCCGTGTAAATATCAATACACCTTTTTAAAGCTGTTTTTATTGTGAGTAATTTTAATTTTTTACTGCATTTATGAAATAAGCTTTACAAATAAATTTCGAATTTATGCTGGGATACAAAACTCAAATCCCGCCTTGCCTGCTGCTATTTACGATGGCCGGTCTATTTGTTTTTAAGAATAGAATCCTCGCCGAAACTCACCACGTTCCGTTGCCCGCTGTACCACCTTCAGAATTTTTGGCACAAGCAAGTAGCCACATATACATATGGGTAGCAACGTACAACGCACAAATATTAAACAGTATATCGGTTGAAAGATAAATTCATAATTTACAGTTCCACTTAAGACTGCAATGGCCACAGTAATTCTTTTTAGGTCAGTAAGTTTGTGTAAGGCTCTGTTGACAAGCGCTCTTCGGAGTGCTAACGAGGCACTATACAAATGAAAACTCCATTTTTAAAGAGAAACAACGACTTGTTTTCATTTTAAATCTGTTATTTGGTGACAAAGGAGATAGGCTTAATTTGCATTGAATTAATTTGCTGAATCACATTTAAAAACACTTGGTTTTGTAGTCTAAAGCGAGTGTATTTTAATTGTTTTACTTTCGTTTACATTTTAAAAATCTTTTGAAGGAGAAAGTTTTATTATCTTGTAACAGATTTTTCGTATATATAATAATGCCAAGGATCCCATTTTTACATAAAGTGATTTAATTACAACATCGAAGTATTTAAATAGAACAACTATCACAGTAAATATAGAAAGAAAGAAAGAAAGAAAATACATTTATTGACCGTACAAAACATAATATACAACCGATTACAAAATTAGAACAAAAATTCAAATTAAAAATACTAAAAAGTTACAAACCATTAAATTAGAAGACAAATAACAAAATGAAAACAAACAGAGAGGTCAAATATAAGGCGGAAGATTAACTGTAATCAAAAGCAACGTGCCCAACAAATATTTCAGATATCCTTTTATAATCTATGTATACTAAGTAGATAGGATTAACTCAAAATCGCGGATAGGATTTTTATCTAAATACTTTTAACGATGTGTAACAATTATTACTTTACCCGACACGCATTATTCCTATATTTCACGATGCAAATTCGTTTCCGATTTCGACCCGACCTTTGAATAAACTTTAAAGTAGCCCATCTAGTCTTGAAAACGATTTCGCAGTAACTTTCCTCCTTATTCTTTTACTCCCTCTTGATTTTACCGTCTCAGTACATAAAAATATAATTAAACCATAACAAAGTGGGAATTTTATGAGACGCGTATGGCCGCGATAAACCTTTCCTCATAAATACAAGGACTGAGAACAATGTGCGAAGATATTTAAGTCTTTATTAGTCATCGTAGGCAGGATTTTAGGTTTTATCACAAAATGATATATACGTTAAGAATACGACCCTTTTATTTCTTGACAAATATTTATTGATGTGATTGAGTGGAGAAAGAATTTTATGGGCTATGAATTATTGTGCTTCTCTGCGACGTGTTTGCTCAAACGAAAGTACAAATCACAGCTATTTCGTTTGGGAATATAATCATGGGGAGAAAATATTAGTTTTTATCGCCATGTCACACTATTATTATATATATACCTAACGTACGGTGATTGCGCAACGTTTCCACTTCTTCGAAGAGTATCTACTAATTAAGAAGTCAAGGATCTAAGGGTCAAATTCTGTAAAAAGCAACGCCAATAAAGTTTTGTTGGCAAACTAACGCACGACTGAACTGCAAATAAAAAGCGAAAAATGAAATAAATTATGAAAAATATTGTGAACAAAAATAAACGAAATGTTAGAGCTTAAAACCTCCAAAATATATCTGTCTCCAGACAATTAATTTGAACGTATATTATTTAGATTTGTTAACTGTTAACTAATTTCTTTGTTCGATTTTATCCTAGAATACAAAACAGTCTTATTAAAACAATGACTTTAAAATAAAAATCCATGCTCATTTTACTACTCTAAAATGGAAAGTGGTTGGAATACAAGTCAATGATTTGGGGTCGTAAGTACGATTCCCGGTAGGGAAAAGTATGCATTGGATTTAACGAACATAGATCTGGTGTGTAACAACCCACCCGCATTAGGCTAGCACCATTAAGCCCAAACCCATTCTTTGATGACTTGATTTGAACGATAAAGGCCTTCGCCCTGCAATGGTACATTAAATATGCAAATACTACTATACTCATTGAATCACTCGTACCTAAGTTACCCTGGCACCAAACAAGAATACCAAATACTTTACACAAACGTTCAAGAAACAGTTAAGTTTTCACATTGGTATTTGTCTTCGCAACACACAAATGACATGCGCTATTTGTCTCAGCATGAATAGAACAAAGAGATGGCAAAAGTTATGAATGTATTACGAGCGAGCCGCTTAGTAAAACGTATTCGAGCGCAGGGTACATGCAGTGTTGCCACCTTAGCCCTTTTGGGGCTAGATCAAACACTTTTCACTATTGGTTAACTCGTTTTTTAATGATAAATCATTCATTTTTATTTTTAATATTTCATTTTTATATTATAGCCTTTTCTGGGCTAAAGCCCAGAAAAGGCTATAATATAAAAAGCTCATTTTCTTGTAAAAACTACACTATAATGTGAAATGTGTGTTATGCTTACATCACGTTATCATCGAATTTTCGCCATTTGTGATATTGGTTTACATTTTTGTGGTAGATGCCGTTTGTTTGATTTTAGTAATACCACATCTCTAAGCTTCGTTTGGGGTATACCCTGTTGAGTCTAAAATGGCGCCAGGGAATACCTGGAAAGTTTATTTTTTATAAACCGGGTATTTAAAGACACTATTTTTTCCTAAGTTGATATCATATACAGCCCGCTAAATCGGGCCATTTAGCTTCAGACTGTATTTAAGCCTTTTTTTTACAGTGAGTCTTTTTTTATAATTATTATTTGCTCCATCTAGCCCGGTCTAGCTGTTTTAAGCTTCGTCAACATTTCTAAAACTAAAGTGGCAACATTGGGAACATGAATGCATGAGGATTTTCCGTGGCATGCCAAACTGAAGTTTGCATTAACCTGAATTTGAACGTCATTACGGGATTAGGATCGAGAATTCCGTGACAGAATATCTCGTTTTAAATGCAAACGGGGACGGAACGTTAAAGAGCCATTTTGCGGTAAATAAAATGCAGCGCTGTGCCTTTCTTTTAAAATATTGCCCTTTGCTTGATGAAATATTAATAAATACAGTCATTCATGTGAAAAATCTGGACTCAGGTTTTCCCTCAACTATCAAATAGAATTAGTTATCACTACGCGGGCCTAGGGCCGTTTGACATTTGAATATGGGAGACAATCGACTAACGTTACTGTAAGACGTCCTTAGTAATAAAGAGAGTCGATGTTTGTATACCAATAAAAATCTTTTCTCGTATTTGATGTTCAATCGCAATTTAATAAAAAAAACTCAATAAAATCTTTGTACCTAACCCCGTTATTCAGCAGCGCAAATGATTATTAGTAAATAGCTTAATTAAAACAAATGGTTACACTTTTCTTGATTAACTCGAGACAATTAATTGTAAACTTAGGTTAAAAATAAAATAAAATGGCAGGTAATGAAAAGATTAAGTAAAAGTTAGAAAAAACCTTGGCTAGAAAATGCTCTTAGCATTAAGTCCGCCTTTTGTCCTTTTTTTTTGTGCAATAAAGTTTTAAAATATAAAAATAAATATGTTTTAAAGATTTTTGGATTCCTTGATAAGATAACATTAAAAGGCTTGATAAGTTTTATTGAGTTTTTAACTAAATTAAACTAATACTTCCATGCGTAAATATTATGAATCAATCCAAAACTGAATTATTTTTCAGTTGAATGTAATAATAATCTAATACTTTAAAAGAAATCTAGCTTCTAACATTCAATTTTGTTTTTATGTTTATTGTTGGTTCATGGAAAAGGAATGCTACATTTTAAAATAATCTTCATGGCCATCACCGCTTTAGATAAGCGAATAAAAAAGAAACAAAACTTCACCTTCTAAGAAAGTAGTGGGGTTTGCGCCAGGAGAGAAAAACAACGTTTAGCAAAACTGAATTAAACCCGCAAAGGAAGGACAAAGCAATTGTAATTTTCAAAAGCTCGTGCGCTGTAACAAAAAGAAAATAGAAAGAAAAGAGAGACTAGAAAACAGTGAAGGCTAAGGTACAAGTCTGATGAGGAGATTACTTTAATAACACAATGCATTGATGATTGATATAATGCTGTGTTTAATTGTTTCTGAGATATCATTGAACTCATACCAAAAATATAAAGATGAAATCTGACATGTTCAAGAGACTTAATTGTTCTGTAACTTTTTTCTTTATTTTTTTTTTTATGTTTAACCACTGGTTACTTGTTACTTGATATGTGAATTGCATATTCCTTATCATTTTTTGGCATGAGAGCCGTTTCTACAAATTTACAAACATGTATGGGATTATTTTTTTCAGGTTATGTAAGTTTTCAAGGTGAAACGCATTACAAACATTTTACAAGATTTCATTGAATTTAAAATGTGTTTATGTTTATCCTGGTGGTATCTAGCATTTAATTTTGAACCAGTTATCTTCAATTAACTGATTTTTATGAAAAAATATTTGTGTAATACGCACGTAATTACTTAGTCTGAATCTAATTCGAAATAAAACAAACTTTGCTCTAGCTCTTGAAGATTTTAAAATTATTCGGTCCAATTATTGATTAACAGATTTATTTTCAAAAATACCTCAGATCATTGCTTCCAAAGAAAATACAAACTAATATTTTTCTTTGGTGCATGAAAATGAATCAGCAAAACAAATTACTTCAGAAGGGCTGTACCAAATTGGATCATTTATTTTTTTATCCGTAATTGTCAGAACAAAGTATGTAAAAAATATAAATATGATACATCGCTATCGTAATCGTGCAAAACCGCGGTTGGCCACTAGTCAAAAATAAAACAAATTTATGGAACGGCGTTTCTTTATTATCAAAATTAACTTTCTATCAAAAATAAATATAAATAATTACGAAATAACAAACAATCTTTGTTTATTGTTTCGACATCTTAGTTAAACTTGAAATGCAATTCTCGGAAAGGCACGCCTATCATGTATTAAGGAGCTATTAGCCTATTGGATTAAGTTTGAACAACGCTTTCATTTTATACGAAGAGGGCAAGGACTTAAATAAAAAGTTATATCATCCGAGAAATTCATTTGTTCCAGTTTTCACATCGTCAAATTAAATTATCTCCAACACAATTGTCTCGCGCCATCTGTCAAGTGCGGTCCTTAACTCGACTCGGGCAGATGTTAACGTTACAAAGTGAATCTTTTTCGGCCTACATTTCTGTTGGCCAGTCGCCAACGAGGGAACTGTTAAGGGCCTGTCTTACATTGCGGTTATTATTAAATTATTCGACATGAAAAATAGCACCAGGACTATGGACTATACAGTGAGAACGTAGATATGTCAATTGTGAGGAATATTTTTTTATTGCAGCGCGAGTTCGTCAAGTCAGTTTTTTATTTAAATGATTAAAGTTTACATTGTTTACCAGTTATCATAAGATTTTTTTAATTTACCACAGCATACTAACGTGACAGGAGCTAAACAACAGAATGTGTTTTTAACGCGACGCTTTTATTTTGTTAATATCTTGTAAGGTGCATTTTTCCACTTACAGCAAATTATTGCTAACTTACAATAAAGAGCAATCTATTGTGTTATTTAATTTGTTTTAAAATACTTTGAACAGTTTTTGTAATCATTAAAATAATCAAAACCACAAGTTTTAAAAACATTAACATTGTTCTTAAGAGATAATTTTATGATATTGAACTCAACAGAATTGAGAAGAAACAAACAGAAATTATATTCAAATTTCACAAACAGCATTCGTTTATAGTTCTCATGGTGTTTGTGCTATTTTCACATTTTAAAACATATTAAACCTAATTTCTGTTTTTGGTTACAAACGTGTAACGCCATATAGTAAAAAAGAAAAAAAAGTGACATGTCAAATTAGTTTTTAGAAAAGGTAAACGCGGCAAAATGTACAATAATTTATTCAAGAATAAAAGCAAGGTTTAAGTTACATGTTTTAAGTAATTATTTCATATTCACCTCAACAAAAACGTAATAATTCAATATTTGAATTATTCATTGGTCCTTCGCAAGCCGGACCTATCTGCATACAGCTGCTGTATGAAGATTTTTGGCGTATTGTTACCTATCAACTGATGGTACAAATTTACCTGGTAAAAAAGACCAGTTTACTTGGATACTGCGGGCAAAGCAATGCAGCAAAGCAGATAGGATAGCATCAAGTGATTTTATAATACCTACCAGCAACGGAGCCAGGGTGACTGTAATCTCAGTGGAAACCGACTACGGAAGGGAGTTTTATATGGTTGTAGAAGGCGGCGCAATCTTAGTGGTGAAGTTGCTTGCATTAGTGTTGTGTCTAGAATTGAAGTTTATTCATCAAGCTATTTAGTAAGTACATTATTCAAGTCGTTTAGTGAGAAAATAATAAAGTGAAACGAAAATAATAATAATTCAAACAAGATATATTTAGTATGTGACTGTAAGATACGTTAACTCATTTAATTTAATACGTTTTACTAAGTTGTATATACCTAAGTATACTTGTTTAATTGTGTTAGTAATGTATAGTTTACATTAAAGTCAATGTAAATAGATTTAACCTAGCAGACCATTTGTGAATTTGTTGTATGTAACTGTTTAAGTGTGTCTAGTGGTCACGCACATCAAGATGGAATATCTTAGTGAAATTCAGGTGGATATATTTACAAAAATGGATAAAAATAAGACGAAATTCCATGGGACTTTCAAAGATCGTTTGAGGTTATCTTATGTAGAGACACTTTTAGAAAACTTGGAAAAGCAATGGACTTTATTTAATGAAACTCACAATGAAATATTACGCAATTTTAAAAGAGAAGAGTATCGAACGTCTAATTATTATCTGCAAGAATGTTACGATAATACGGAAGAGCTTTATATTGGATTCAAAACAGACTTAAAAGAAATGTTAGGTAAAGTTAATACGAGTAAGAATAGGCTTTGTAACTCATCAAATATACACCCAGTGGATGTAAAACTACCAAAAATAATTATACCACAATTTTCAGGTGTATACTCGGAATGGTGTAGTTTTAAAGAATTGTTTGTGTCACTTATACATAGTAATGACTCCCTAGATAATGTTCAAAAGTTGCAATACTTAAAAGGATATTTGATAAACGATGCTGAGAAGCTTGTACGACATATTACTGTTACAGACAGCAACTACGAGCTTTGCTGGAATATTCTTAATAATAGGTACGAAAATAAAAGATTTATTTTAAATTGTATTTTGACAAGGTTGTTTAGTCAGAGTAAAGTGTTTGTAGAGTCATCCAGTCACATAAAGAATATTTTAGATACAACAACTGAATGTTTGAGTTCGTTAAGTAAACTTGGTGTCAACGTAAGTGAATGGGATATACACTAATAATTTATTTAGTCAGTCTGAAATTAGATTCAAATACTAGGAAAGAATGGGAAAGTAGCATTTCAAATAAATCAACTGATTATTTGCCGACTCTTAGGGAATTTACTAGTTTTTTAACTAATCGCTTTCGATCACTAGAATATTTAGATATAAGCGAAAATGGAACATTACATGTAAATAATGAAAGGAAACTAATAACGTGTAAATATTGTTTTGGTGAGCACAGAATATCATGCTGTAAAAGGTTTTTGGATAATGATTGCAATGCTCGACATAGTTTCATACAAGAAAATGGTATTTGTTTCAACTGTCTCGGTATTAACCATTCCGCTAAGAGATGCAAAAATCCCAGTCGGTGTCACGTATGTAAAAAACTTCATCATACCCTATTACATCAGGAGACCGTTATGGTAAATAGTACAAATAACTATGATAATAACAGCGTAAATCATGAAGAAGAAAGTAACATCTGTGTTTCACACTTTGTGACGACGCCTACGGAGATAAGTACTAGAAAAACGCTAAAGAGATCTGTAAATAAAATAGGAACCATTCGACAACATAAAGTAACTGAAGAACCATATGTCATAACAAACAAAAACAAGAAGCATACGAACAGTTTGGCCAGCGATTATCAAGTGTGGAATAGCTCAGGTCAAAGACCTGAAAGAAAGTATGAAATTTTAAATGGCAAGTTAAAGAAAAAAGAATGTTTTAGGAACGTGTATAACAAATCTGAGGATCCATTAAATGTTACCCACTATAGGCCCAAGAAGACGCCATGCTATAAGTTTCATGATAAAACAGAGAAACATGCATCTGCATATACATTTGATAGTTTCAATAACAGTTTGTTAATTGGGATGAACCTGCAAAAAGAAAAATATTTGCATAAGATACCTGTTTATAAGCAATGGCAGAGAATTTACCGAGTGTAAATCCTAAAATTTCTTTCTGAATGAATTTCTAAGAACAGTCTGCAATGTATCTATGTATTAGGAATGTAATATACTTAGGGAATATAAAAATAAAATATCTCAACCTTAAGTATAACGAATGCCCGATAAATTTACGATTGTTAAGTCTGTTGCAAAGTTTCCTTTAGATGTGAATTTATTGTACTTTAAAAAAAGATGACTAAAATATGTGGCTTCTTAATTTAGAAAATTTAAACAAAACTTCGTACTCTGGCTATATATACATATTATATATACTCCTTCAAAATAGGTCGTTACTATGATTTAAAGGTTAAAAAGATGTTTCTAAGAAGTCTGTACTTTTGTTTTAGAATTGTTTTACTAAGCGCTGTTAAGCATGTTTGTTGATTGTTATTTCAAATTTTGATATTTTAAAGGCCATAATATTGTCAATATGTCCTTGGTGGGCGGCATGTTTGTGCTATTTTCACATTTTGAAACATATTAAACCTAATTTCTGTTTTTGGTTACAAACGTGTAACGCCATATAGTAAAAAAGAAAAAAAAGTGACATGTCAAATTAGTTTTTAGAAAAGGTAAACGCGGCAAAATGTACAATAATTTATTCAAGAATAAAAGCAAGGTTTAAGTTACATGTTTTAAGTAATTATTTCATATTCACCTCAACAAAAACGTAATAATTCAATATTTGAATTATTCACATGGTTAAATCTCTTATTGGATCTTGCTCTACATCGAATCCATGATTGCGTTAAGTCCAATATTGAATTTGCGCTCAATATCGAGTGACGTCGAAATACTCCCAGCGGAACGGTCGACGAGCATTTTGTTTCTGTGTCAAGGGGTTATGGAAATGACACCTTTAACCTTCCTCCATTCACTGTGTAATCCGAAGAGAAGGTATAATGCAGGCAAAACTAAAAATAGCTTGCGTCATACCGACTTTATAACATTTTTTGTAAGTAAACTTTCTCTCGACCTTTGAAAAGGTCAGGCATAGTTTACCAGCAAAATTGGTCACTAAATCTGGATTGAAAGATTTGGTATTAAATTGATTTATGTCGTTGTGATCCTAAAATATTCGATTAAAATAACCCTTATGTTCTTATTTTAGTTAATTTCATTGAAAATTAAAAACGACGTTATAAAAGACGCATTTGAAACTCTTAGTTAAGAGACCCTTCTAAACTAAAGCATTTACCGTTTGAAAATGCAATCATCGTAATTATTTAAAATTACAGTTGCAGATTTTTTATAAAAATCCAACTTCATTTGTATCCAACTTCCTTAAGTTGATTTTTACTTTAATTAAACATTATTTTATTTTATATATTTTTAATACCGTACTATTTTTTAAATCCTTTAAAGCTGCACAATCAATCTCTTGTCGTTGATTTTTAAAGTTATGTGTAACAAGAGTATTTCCGCTTTTCAACATTTTCTACTGACTTTTTCACTCCTATTTATTGTTGCAGCGTGATATATAGCCTACTATCTGTGCCCGCGACTTCGTTCGCGTGGACTACATCCTTTCATGGTCGGTTTTATCCCTTTCTCCCCTAATATTCGAAACAAAAAGTAGTCTATATTTTAATCCAAGTTTCGAGATATATATTTGTGCCAAATTTCATATCTCTAACTTCAAAAATAAAAAAAATCCATATAAACTTTCAAAGGTGGTATTACCCCCATCCACCCCTTATTTTCTAATAAAAAGTAGCCTATGTCCGTTCTTGAGATTCAACGTATACCTATACCAAATTTCATCAAAATCAGTTGATAGGTTTAAGCAGGAAAGCGTAACAGACAGACAAACAGACAGACAGACAGAGTTACTTTCGCATTTATAATATTAGTAGGGAAGTAGGGATAGTAGGGATAACCTTACTTGTTAATTAGTCTATCCAACACAAAAAAATACAATTCAAACCAGTAGCTACTGATATTAGCGCGCTCAACTAAACAAACAAACTCTTTAACTTTATGAAAGTTTAGATAAGAGATATTATCTAGAAAAAACCTTCGTCCATTTACTGACTTGAGATTGTTAGCTAAGAAATTGAAGAACTGATTAAAACCAAGGTTTTGCCTTAGCTTATCCTTCACTAACAATAGACAAATGTTTCGTAGTCAAAACAAAAGATTGAGGACAACACTTCTTAGAGTTTCGTACAAATCTTAAAAACCGTGTGATTCTATGAAGTTCATGAAGTAAACATAATTGTTTATTAACTTTAAACGACCTCGTTGGCGTAGTAGCTAAGAAAGATGCCGAAAGCGCAAACGGTACCGGGCTTGATTTTCCTTTATGTCAATTTGGGAAAATAACTTTTCTAATTTATGTTAAGACTGGGAAAGCTGGGTTAACGTCCCCTAGCTAGTAGCTACTATAAGGATACTGGGACGTAAACCGTTGAAGATGAAGGTCTTAGAAGACTTCTGGCACCGTAATGAACACTTTATTGGACTTGTTGATTTGTGTGATTGTCTGGCGCATTTATTATTATGAATTTGCTGTCTCGGCGATCGGAGTAACACCTATTATTGAAATTTATGAACTTTCGTGTACAATTATTCAAAAAAGATGATAAGCTAAATTAGTCTACCTGTTTTCGAATTTCGAACAAGAATTCGGCGATTAATTGTATATATTTATAAAAATGTGATACGGCACATTAATAGACGTTACACTAATTGTTTGCTTTTAGTGGGATAAATTCTGCGCTGCTACGTTGCAAGAAACCCATCATGTAGTGCAGGTATTAAGATGTCGTTTGTCGATTATCGGCTGTCGCATCAATTTTAGAAAACATGCTAAAATTTTAAATATTGACTGCTTTAATCTAATAATTTAACTGACAATTGAACTGTGAACATTGCTAATAACCTCAGTATATAACAACGTTTGTTTTTATTTATAATCGCTATCTCATATTCAATATTTTCTACTTCATTTTCAGGTAAAAACAAGCCCTTTCCTCAAACCGGCTGATATTTAAATGTTTAACGAATCGTGCAGAGTCTTGTGGGTAAAGCATATTTGGTAACCAAACATGCGGTGGTTTTACCTCCAAATCAGGCCATTTTTATCTAAAAAACAAAAAGTCGTCTAAAAAATACTTGACGGCTCTAAGAAGTTTACAGAAAAAGGTTTTTTTTTATTACACTTCAAAATTGACTTCATCCCACCTGATGTTAAGTGGTAATGAGGTCCTAGCTTAAGGGCGACAAGTACAGGTCATATTATTTCAAATTCAGTTGAAACAATTTATAAGTATATAAAATCTTAATATTAGAAGAAGATGCAAATAAGAAAAAGTTGTTTTTTTTACAGACTTTCTAAAATTAAATTTGAGACAATTCAAATGCAATAGACCTCTTTGGGGTAAAGATTTCAAATTTTAAGTAACAAGCATTAGTTTACAAACAAACGATGGGTAATTATTAGCTGGTTCACATTTTAGTTAAAAAAAAAATTTCTTACGATTCCATGTTGATCATGAGTGACTTGGATTTGAATCTTATTTCTAATCAACGTATTGTTTTGTATCTATTGTTTGTATGTTTGATTTACTTAGAACGCAAGGTATAATAAACAAAGGAGTAAATATTTGATTGTTCTGTATCAACGATTTTAAGGTCCTTTTACAATTCCACGACTTATTTCCACGTATTAATAAAACTATGCAAGCATACATCCGTCCATACTAACTAATTGCAGAGCCATAATCACAGAGCAATGCCACGTCACAGGCAGTGTATACAAGAGTGCTAATTACTCGTAGTTCTGACTCCGCGCTGGCTACGGCTAATCACTGGTGTAATTACGCCCTTATTCATGAGTGAGTTTAAAGTGAATTTTAGCCTTTCCACTCGTTAATTTAGAGTGAAAGAGTCTCCCCTGCTGGGATTTTCGTCGTTGGCTTAGTAACCCTGTGCAAAGCCTCATATATTGCACAGGGTGAATCGAAGACGGACTCCGAGCTGGGTCGCGGAGAGCAGATGGCTCTCTGCGGCAAGCCTGCAGGGGCAGAGGTTGATCGCGGAGGAAGAGAAAGACCTCGGTATGTCGTTGCCGGTTGAAGTGGGGCTAAAGTGGAAAAGGAAGATGCGGTATTGCGTTTGCCGCTCTCCCTATCCTCTGCAGTTGGTAGGGTTCGGGATACCATCCGGCTCCTGCAGGGAGAGACTGTGCAGTAGGCACGTCCTACTAGATAAAAAAAGAAAAAGTAGATTGATAAAAATGTACGGCAATTCTTGCTTTGTAACTTACTTGTGAAAATAAAGCCAATAAACGCTTCGCAGAAAACTCATGTATATTACAATAATTAATAAAATAACAACCCGTTAACCTCGTAAATATATATCTGGCCATTTCTGCTACTAAAGCAACGCAAGAGGCTTATCAACCTATCAAATGCATATCAAGCATAAATTAGACTCAAGTTATCGAAAAACCTACTTTTTATGTTATTTCAGTATCTAATTAGTCCAAGTACCAAATATGATCCAAATTCATTTAATATTCATAGTTGGTTGCGTCACAATAGAAAAAATCTCAATACAAAAAAAAATCTCACGTTGATACTTGTAATAATAGATGAATATAAATTTGACTTATTTTTTTTACCACTCATTTGTTTTTACATTGTGCAAATGCTACCTAATCACTTCTTACATAAACTGTTACCCTTTCGATTTCCCATTTATCTTTTTTCTTTCTAATACAATTGCCACTGGTCTTATGGTAACTCTGCTCAAAGCCACTTCTTAATCTAGTTATCGACTTATAAAGCCACGTGCACACGATGAATAATATACTGGATAACGAAGTATGCAGTGAGCCGACTAACAAATTAATTAATATTGGAACGCCTTGATTCCTATCTATAGTGACGATAAGTATTGCTGCGTTAGACGTGTAAACACTTCTTTAGTATGTCGAATTTTATTTAGACTTGATATTATTATAGGCTTGTCGCAGGACTGCAGCCTAATGAAACCTTTAAACGAAATTTTATAAAAATTTTATAAACTTGTCTATAGTTTATGTTTTGTTTTACATTATATTATCTTCCTTGTAGTTTGGAAACTATTAGACAATTTTGAACTGTGATGAAGTTTGATGTTGTTGAAGTACACTCAAATGCTCAATCGGATTAGTTAGCTTATAATAATCATCAGGCAAAAACCACCCAATCACTTGTTTTTTCACTTATCAGTCAAACATTAAAAAAAAAAAAATAAAGGCCCCTCCACAGACTTTGATGCGTTACATAATTATATTATTATCAGATTAGTGCGTTTATTTGTTAATGTGAAAAATATTATGTGTTGATCGTATATTTTAATTCTAACTGGCTGAATAGAATTATAGTTTTTTTATCCCTTCATCTTTTTTATTGTGACAAAAATACAAGCAAAGTTTACATTGCTTTTAACAAGATTTTGTTAAATTGAATTTTTACATTTTTAAAGTAATATATTACGGTGATTTTTGGATAATTTTGTTTTTATTCAGTATTACATTTTATTTGTATAGTAGAATGTCACGAGAACTTAAATGGGCCTAATAATTTCCATGGTAAAAGGGTTCTTATGGGGCCATAAATTTCAAAATACCTCCAGTTAGTAGCAAAGTGGAAGAGGTAAAACCACAATGGTTTAATGTTCCGTTTAAAGGATTTTATCACCAGCTCGGGTGATTCGCGTGTTCGTTGTTGTACAAACGTACCATTGTACTAATGCATTAAACATAGTTTATCATTGGTAAATAATCCTGCATAGATTAAAAAGATACAATTTGCAAAACTTTTTTATTGTTTTGCAATATTTTTACTTTTTTATTTTTGAGTATATACATTTTAACTGGAAAAGTTACAACCTCACAGAAAATTCCATTGAACAAAAAAAAAGAAAAACAAAAAATTATTATTTGTGAATCTGATATTTGTGGGATTACGTATAGTATAAAACTGTATTCACGTGCCATACATTTTAAACTACACAATTTTGTAAATCGTGTTAAACAGATATATAGGTGGAAGGCCAGTTAAAACTATTAAATTCAAACAAATCATGCGATTCAGAAATCAGTGAAAATTTAAACGATTTCTTGTTCCAAATTCTAGTAAAAGCAATTATACTGTTTAATTTAAGCTTTGTTTAGTGCATTTTGATAGGTTCTCTAAAAACAAATACGTATACATTTTGTATGAATTTAAGCGATGAAACATTTTTTGATGACTTGATCAATAGTTCAAGTAGGATCAAATATATTAGTCATATGTAATTTTCATATTCTTGAAAAAAAAACTGATAAAGCTAATTAGTAATTAAGTTTTTAATTTTTATGATCTGATGATAGAGTGGGAAGGTACCCCTAGGAACTGTTATAGAACGAAAAAAGCCGATCAAGTATGGGCTCGTTTGATTGGTCTTGATAAGCACTTTGATTTTACATAGTATCAAAGGTTTAATGATGGAGCTAAAAGGTGGCCATAATTTATATCTCGCTCTTAGAGCAAATTAATGACTAATGAATCGAGGTTTGTTTGTTCAAATGTACAAATTTACGATGTAGGTAATAGGTATACGGAATTTAGACTAAGTTCGAATGCATAAGAGTGCAAAGTAACTTAATGCAAAAAAACACACGACATAATTTTTGTGCTTCAGATTTCACAGTGGAGTCTACAAAATCCCATCGACGAATAAACTCAAGAAAAGAAAACACAGCCAACATAATAAGGAACAAAACGATCTTATATTCACCGGCTAGCGACACAAACTGGAAACAAAGTGACTGTCAGTATAATTAGTATTCAGCCCGAGTCGACCAGTCCACACCCTGACACTGATGTGGGTTTTATTCTACGACTCAATTACTAGTCTTACATCAGCCATTTTGAGTCAGCCTGAAATGGGTTTTCTGAAATTCTTATAAAACAAAAAAAAATACTTCTGTTTCTTGAAAATATTTAAAGAATAAAAATAGGCCAAAAATTCACACCAAATCATGAGTACTAAACGTCGGATACACGGAAGGCGACGTTAGCAACTCAACAAGCAACTTTTGTGTATTAGTATACATTTTTGGTACTACTGCCGCTAGCCTCACTTACTTTCTAAACTGGCTCGAAGAATATACGTAGTGTAATTTCACTGACATGTTTTTGTTTATCGGCCCTTTAATACACTTTACACACTTTAAAACAGGCGTCAACCCAGAACATCACGACCAAATTTAATTTAGAAGAGTTCATTTCCCATATATCGAAAACCAAACTCGGGACCTTTTGCGTTTTGAGTGACTACCTTAACTACTAATAAGGTTATTAGCAAACTTTTGTTTGAGACGCCTTCGAGTTCTTTTAGACTCTATGGATACCTACTAGGAAACAGAAGACATCTCGTAGAAAATTGTCTCCAGGTGTCGTATAGAGTGACACAGCCTTGGCCCACCATTCTGGCTTCATTCTGTCCAGTATTATGTTGGGAAATCTAGGCTACCTCTCTCTTAATTGGCAGAGCTTCGCTTTAAGTAGGAGCCACAGCATTGAGTTAAGAGATGGTTGGCACAGAAGTCATGTTTGTGAACAGGTTCCACCAAATATTTGTTTGTTTATATAATGGTAATATCGCCTGCAAAGAATGAATGGTTTGTCTCTTACACATACATTTTTAGTCATCTACCCCATACTAGTGACAGTTGTTAAACTTCGATAATGTTTTTTCAAGTGCAAAATCTATGGGTTTGACATTTCATGGTCACTTGACTTTTCTAAGTGAAATTTAATAATGAAATTATTTAAATTAAATTAATTTCACTTAGATAACTTTTCTCAGTAAAACGTCGATCCCGTACATTTTAAACTTTTCAAAACTATAAACACAACATGCTTAGGCCCCCAAGTGAACTATGTAGTAGCAGTAAAGACTATATATATATATTTTTTACAATGCACTTCAAGATTGACCTCATCCCACCTGATGTTAAGTGGTAATGAGGTCCTAGCTAAAGGGCGACAGGTACCTACAGCATAATAAATCTGTTACTAGACTTGTCGTCCTTACCTTGAAGGTTTGACCCCTGCTACTAATGTAGCACCCCTCAGGAGCTCTGGAAACCTTACTTACACGCAGGAACATAACAATACAGAAGTTAATGTTATTTGGCTGCGGTTTTCTGTAAGGTGGAGGTATGTATTTCACCAGTCGGGCTGCTCCAGTTAGAGCGATAAATCGCTATGCCTATCTCTATAATCTTACCTCTCTCAAAATATTGTATATTATATATTTTATATTCTATTGACTATATTATATTGTAGTAATAAGGACTATATTTTGATTTTAATGCTCCCTGAAAGTGGATTTTGGCGCCTCCCAAAGGTGCCGCCAGGGTGCTTCCCCACACAAGCTAGTGTCCCGTATAAATTATTCAGAGAGATCCTTCCGGTCAATCGACGCGGGTCGGGATCGCAAACATTATTGCAGGTACAATTCTAGGTATAGGTATAAACTGACGACTATGGGGTGTCATAATAGAGAGTTGTTGACGGAAAACTTAAACATTACAATGGTATATTTTCTTTGGTATTATTAAAAAAATTATTCGAACTCGTGGCTGAGCCAAGTCGAACCAAAGGTTTTGGGTTTAATCCCCATTCATGTTCTGTGTCTGGGTGTTGATATATTAAGTATGAAATGTGGTATCACCGTTTGGTTTCCATTACACAAATAATTTAGTTACTTAATATAATTCAATGCACGACGTTATTTGATACTTATTTATTGATATTTGCTAGTAGGTAAGGAAAAATAAAAAGGAAAGTGCATGTACCTTTGAAAAATTTAAAGGAAAATTCGACGAAATAAAACACTCTCCTGAAAACATTTTCAAAAGATTTACTGAAAAATTTCACTGTCTGGCTTTTAGCCTGCGTGATCTCCAAACGTAGACTTAAACAAGCATTCTCAAACAAGTGTTAGATATGTTGACTGTACTCTATAAATAAATAAATCTTAATCTAGTTAATCTACCAAATTTCAACTAAATCCAAAAAGCAGTTTTAGCGTGAAACAGTAAACAATCTACATCCATAAGTTACAACACTTACAACTTTCGCGTCAACAATATTACTAGAACTCTTAAGAATTTCATCACATCACATGTAGTATGCTCGATCACAATCAATGATGGCCTACTGGGTTAACACAATGCCTGATCTCAGCGAACCAATTTACATTCTGCAGCATAATAGGCCAACAGAATTCCAGCCGGCGCGTGTAATAATGCTGTGGAACTCGTGACAAGTATTGAATGTGAAATGCAGTTCGCAGATGCTCGAGGACTGGAAATGACAGCCTGTCTAAACGGATTGTGCACAACGCACCTCATTTCATAAGTCTCGATTATTATCTTATTTCCTTTTTGTTGTTTGTCATTGTTTTTTTTTTAATTTGTCTCAAGATATTTTGTATATTATAATGTTATGTTGCTTCCTTTATTATAATTGTTTTAAATGAAAAGTTTCCATGATTTTTACCAACATACAGTAAGGACTGTATGATTTATCCGAATAAATGACTTCATTTATTGGGATAAATATACAGTCCTTCGTTTATTTGGATAAATGAAATTTGAGTATCGATTTGTATTATTGACGACAGCTACTTTTAAATGCAGCGCTGCAGTGGCTTACGGGTCGATGTAGTGTTGGCTGATGGTCGGATCTTTTTAGCTTCTAACACTTTAAATGTCTTGTTTTTGTATGATATATGTCTACAAATTAATTTACTTTCTTGTATATATTGTGTGTTCATGGCCAATATATGTTTTTCTTTATTTCTTTACTCAGTGCATACAGCCATGTATTATAGTACTGGCTCATAATCATTCTGAACCTTTTTTTTTTGAGAAAACAACAGTCAACATTTTGTTCCGGCTAATCTCTAAAACGACTGAACCGAATTTTATAAAGCTTTTGCATATACATAGGTGTTGATGGTCCGCATGAAAACAAGTACCGTTTTATTGTAGAGAGGGTATAGAGAAAGTACGCTCGCTGGTTATATAAGAAGGATAGGATAGGAGACATGCTCGCCAATGACTACGGTATTGACCTATTTGCTGACCACTTTAGATTACTAACAAGGAAAGCCTCTCAATATGTTGACAATAACTGTAAAACGTGAACTAATCTGTTTTCGCTTCCATCTGATGTTCTAATTATCATTATTATTTTATTTACTCTTATTTGACGTACGTAATTTAGTATTAAGTTTTTCACATGTCCAATAAACATACTGGCGTCTTGGGACACTGTACGCTAGTATGTATAAATAATTTAATAAATAAGTAAATATGTGACACGAAGTAATCTAGGCTACTTTAATATCATATATATATTTAGTTTTACTTATTAGCTATGAAAACAAATGCCACTCGAAATAAATTCTTCTATTCAAGATCATCGAGAGTACTGAACAAGAGATGGTTTCTTTATTGATAATGGATACATTTCCAGCTGAAAGAACCCACAACATCATTAATCAATTTAATATTGTTTCTTATAAGCTGGTGTGTATTTGATAATTTACTAGTTAAATGTGATTCGGATGTGATCTGGAAGTGACATAAGGTTTTAAGCCACTCAATTAATTTTCTATTGCGTGTAACTAAGTGTAGCGCAGAATGTGTTTATTGGATAAAAAATTAAAATCACAGATGTGCGCGAAATGGATAAGACGTATAGTAGTATTTAATATGGTGTACCAACTTTTGATGGGATGGTTAGCAATTGCCGATTTTTCATTAGAAAAATAACGATGAACCAAGTTATATGGCATGGTAAATTAGATATAATTATTGTAGAGTACTTCTTTAGTCATGCATGCTTTCGGGAAACAAGTCTAATAGGTATGTAGTTTTTTTTGTGATCAAGTAGGTATTGAAAATAACATTTTTTTCAAGAATATGTCAATGGTAAACGATGGTTGTAAAATCAATCGGTTTAAGATGACTAAGTGTTTGTTACAAAGCAAAGATACACTTTTCTCTAGTAACTAAAGCAAACCACTTAAATCTAGGTTTTTATTTAATTTTCTTCTTTCATAGAAAAGTCTGAGTGTTTATACAATAGTCCGGTCAATTTAGACTAAAAAATGAGAGTGAAGTTACATAAAGTCCCAACAACCTGAATTTCAGTGAAATTGTTCAAAATATAATTATAATTATGTATTGAACAACTTTACAGAAATTCAGCTTGTTGGGACTTTATGTATCTTCGAATGTCTAAATTAACCGGACTACAAGGTTTAAGCCCCAGGCACATCATAATTTTGACACCTTACGTCACTTCCAATGATTTTATATCCTTACTGCAAATTACATGAAGGTTTCTATCGGTATCAAGCAAAGTTACAGTCTTAAAGCTATAAAATCCAACTACTGGAGCTGCAAATTGCATTCTGCGTATCTCACATGAAATGTTAAGCGCTTATGACTTATGTTTTATATAAAAGAGTTACAAACATTCATTTAAAGATTTTCTTAAAAAAGTGGGATGGAATGTTCTAATATATTATAGTGTTTACTGAACATGCACGAAATAGGTATGGATGAAAAAATAATGATTTTACCTATTCCGTCCGGTTTAAAAAAAAACAGAGAAAACGTATTTTTGCTTAAAAAACAAAAAAAAAATAGACGATGATACAGTACAGGGGAGCAATGTTACCTTAAGGTTGTCTGGAAGAGATCGCTTTCTAGCGATAAGACCGCCTAAATTGTACTATAATTATTCTGTAAAACCTATTTCTGTAAAGATTTTGTGCAATAAAATATATATATCTATCTATCTATGTTCAGTCGCACCTTCACATAACATCGATGTACTATTGCGTAAAAACTAAGCCGTTACGATATAATATAGGTATTCAATGGTTCTTGGCAACGTGGCCACTTTTGGTTTGGAAATGAGTCGTATATGTTTCAGTAATCGAATAGTTTGACAAAACATAAATGTGGTCTATCTATCCTACGAGTATTACCTAATCATTTTTCGTTGGTGTATATTTGTTAATTTTTCAGCTATTAAACTCTTAGTTTGTTTATATTGCAGCATGTAACTAGTTTCTAACTTCACGTTAAGCTATCGGTCGGTATCGATACACGTTCTTTGAACAGATAATTAAATTACGGACCGCTGTATGCCAGTAATAGTTTTATCGAGATTCTAGGAAACCTAATTAGGTCACAACCATGGTGGCAGCAAAGGGAAGCTATAAAGTGTGCGATTAAATATTTCTTGTTTCTGTAGAGCTTGGTAGTTACAAGGCTTTTCAATGGAAACGACTGTATAAAATGCGTTTATTTACCCAAAATATGAGCTTTATAATGATAAACAGTGATTCACACACTATGCGGAGCCAGTCGCGTAAGAGTCACATCGACAAAAAATTGTATTATTAATAAAATTAAGTAAAATATGTATTTTTTTTTATATTACACTTTAAGATTGACCTCATCCCACCTGATGTTAAGTGCTAATGAGGTCCTAGCTTAAATGCGACAAGTACAGCACAATAAAGCTGTTACTGGACGTGTCGCCCTTACCTTGAAAGCTTGACCCCTGCTACTAATGTAGCACCCCCAAGTGCCCCGGAAACCTTACTCACACACAGAAACACCACAACACAGAAGTGATTGTGATTTGGCTGCGGTCTTTTGTAAGGTGAAGGTATTTCACCATGCGGGCTGCTCCAGTTCGAGCGACAAATCACTTTGCCCTCCCTACCTCTCTTATTACTATATTACATAAATCATGTATGTGTAGTAGTAGGTGATGTATAGTTACGCGAATGCATTTGCTTGAATGCAAAAGGTATATGAATGCGTTAGTGAGATGATAGTGCATGAGAGTACGAGATTTATATATCTATCATGATTTAAGTGAGGAGCGTAGGACCTGAAGTTAGTTTAAAAATGTAAGACTGAATATAACATTTCATATTTCTTCTTTAACCCTCTATACGGCAGAGCAAGTTTAAATTTAGCATTGGTTTTGGACCTGAATTAAAATGAGTAAGGTTCAAATTATAGTGGTCATATAGTCGACAGAGCCTTATAAAGGGTTAAGATTTAATAAATACCTACTTATATCAATTTTAACAAGCTGATCAAGTATAATCTGTTTGAATTATGAATACCATTTTGAAATTTTGGTACAGTATGATAACCTTTAAAATAAGTCATTGTAGGTACTTTATTTGCATGTCTTCCTTGTCTGACAATTAAAAAACCGAGCATTTATTTTTGTTCGGCCTCGTTACCATATTTATTTTTCCGTTTCAACTAACAATTTGTTAAGTCTTAGGAAAAGCAAAATGGAAAACAAAACCCATTTCATTATTCAATCCGAACACGAATAAACAAAAGGCAATAATACGTTTCTGTTAACAATTTCGACGGCACGTTTATGCAAATGGTTCTATGAAATGCCTTTAGGACGGAACGGGCCCCTAATTTAAGATGAAATTCTTATTCAATCCGTTTACAAAAACAGTGAAAAGGTTATCGTTTTAGCTGAGAAATATTACCGTGGCCATTCTATGATAATACAATAATTATTATAAATATTAGACATCATACATACATTGCTCTGATTCTGTGGTAAGTAGCTAACTCACATGTGTTACAGAAATCAGAAACAACAACGGGACCACAACACCCAGACCCGAGTCAATATAGAAAAGTTCGTTTCCCATATTGTCCCGACCGGGGATTGATCCCGGAACCTCAAAGATGGCGTGACGCCAAAGTCCGGCCCGCTCGTCTTTCGGCTACGGAGGTCGTCAAAGTTCTAAGTTTAAGCAATCCAATAGCTTTACGACATCTGACTCAAATATGAATTTATCAAGACCTTTTTTGTTTACTATACGATATTTTCTGTCAGTTTTAATGCAATTATATTTGAAGTACTGTACTGAAATAAAAGATAATTTAAATCAAAACTCAAAATCATTCAAATAACAAATACCTTATCCTTTATATTCCATGGTTTAATTTGTAAAAATATAAAAAACTTCAAAGATTGCCTTCAAAAAACATTAAATTGTATGAAACGAGTAAGGTACAAGAATACAAAAAGAAAATCAAAAGTTAAAATTTTACAAATGCATAAAGTGAGATACGATAAATATATATATACGATAAATGGGAACCAAATTTTTTCAGTCAATTATTTTCTGTTAATGTTACTCGTAATCTAATTATTAACAAATATAGAAATCTTTCGTGTTTTTGTTTTAAAATAACTTTCTAGAGGCCTGTAGTTAGGTTTTGTGTCATGGCACAATTGGATGTAAAGCAAGTTAGCCACGTGACACACTCTTTACAAATGTGTATACGATATATTTGAAAAATTTTAATGTACCTAGAAGTAAATTTAAATAAATACTCTAAATTTCAGAGAATCCACATTGATATTTGAAAAAAAAAATCCGTATTTCATGTGAAATCTAAACTGCCATTAACAGATTTTAGAACCAGCAAATTAACGTGGTCTAAAATCCAAATTCAGGTAAGTAAGTTTTAAAAAATAAGTGCTAATTGAGAACAGTTATTCAACGACCCTTTCCTAGCGCAGTAGCTAATATTTTGTGCTTGAACCGTTTAAGTTCAACTAAATTAGCTTGAGTCTCGGTGCTGGGTTGACACCCCCAATTAGTATCCGGTTTTACGCCAACACTACTGAAAATCGGTTAAATTTGGTTCATGTATAGTTTTGAACTTGAGAAAGGCTATAGGATTATGTTTAATGCAGACAATTAATTTTAGAAATAAAAAAAATATGTCGTATAACTGCTGTGCGTCAATTAATTTTGATGTTACCTACGAACCACAAGAACGTTTATGTTATGAAACTTCATAAAATTTTAATGAATTAAAGCGTTCCTCAGTTTTGGAACGGTTTACGAGCCATTCGATTTAAGTATGGCCTCTTACCGGTTTCTTCTTTATGTTCCGGTTTACAGTTCCATTGCGACTTCAGTTTTTGTTCCTATTGTAATTGTTCACGTTTCCACAATTATGGAATGCGATCCAAAAATAAACCATACTCAATCCCAATGCAATACTTTATTCCAGATCCTGTTAAAACAAAAAAATAGCGGCGAAAATAAATCTGAACCACTATTGAGGTGACGAATAGTTTTTTTAAAAATACTTTATGATGATTATAATTTTATTATCACAGTAAGCCATCGAATAATTTATCAAATTTCATCGTTTTCATTCTGTCAATTTTGACCTCGTCTCGCAATAAAAAGGTAACGGTATTAGTAAAATCTGTCAATCAACGTAAAGCTCTTTCGAGCAACGAAGTTCGGAAGCATATGTTGCTCAAAGCATGCTAAAGATTATTCAAGTTGTTGCGGCAAAATTTGCTAAGCAATTGTTTATTTTAAGCCGAGGCTCTGGAATTAAAAAGTGAGACACTGCTTTTTTATAAAATTTATTTTGTGATTACTTAAACAATTTAACATCATGAAAGACAGGCTTTCCCTACTTTTGCCGATTCTATTCTTTTAATTAATTATCGACAGAACTTGAACTTCGTAAGTTACTTAGAAAACAAACTAAAATGTTTATTGTTACTAGCCTGAAAAGCTTCAATGGCTTTAATAAAAAATATATCTCCAATTTAAACGGATATGAAATACGTACTTTTTGGAGATTGAATTCTCATATAACCATAATTTAACTAAGTAGATACCTAAATAGTGGGGTGTTTGTATCACGATAGCAACAACTTAATTTTTTGGTGACGTCATTTATTTTAGGTTTTTCTTATATACGTAAGCATCTCAGTGCACTGTAAGTCAAGCTTTTAAACCCGTCTAATATAGCGATATCAGTCACTAATTCTTATCCGAGATTATTTGGGCGGCTTGAGAACAGCTGCGACAAATTTAAACACGTGTCTTTTAAGAAGATACATTTATTCCAGCAATCCGTACTAAACCCGCGTGGTTTAAACAAAACTCATTCCATCTCATAGTTGAGATGGGGTTTATGTCCAGCATAGCAGTAATCGATTTAATCAAAGGTCAGAAGCAAAAAAATAAAGGTCGTATACTTAACAAAAGGTTCACGAAGTAACTCAACCCTAATTGAGTTGGTAGGCTGATAAAAGTACAAATCCATTTAATACCATTGATACATCACAGCCGTCGGAATGAGAAAGACAAATATCTAAGATAGGACAGTGTTACACTCGTAAGAAGATTTGCTAATGGATGTTTAATACAGGATGTTGGCAGGTATCTTAGATAATACGAGAGTAGTGTTAGGTAAAAGTATAGGAATTAGAGACACGTTATATGTGTTTAAAATAAACTAACGGGTCAAAACGCGACAACATTTTTAGGGTTCCGTAGTCAACTTATAGTTTCGCCATGTCTATCTGTCTGTCCGTCTGAGGATAATCTCAGAAACTGTTTGCACTAGAAAGCTGAAATTTGTTACAAATATGTATATTAGTCACGTCAACAAAATGCAAAAATTAAAAAGAAAAAATCATGTTTTTTTAGGGTAAAAAATCACTCCCCAATTTACGTGTTGGGGGTGTTTTTTTTTTAAATTTCAATCCCAACATGTGATACATCGTTGAATAGGTATTCAAAAATAAACAGGGGTTTACTAGAATCATTTTTTAATAATTTTAATATTTTAGGAAATAATCGCTCCAAAAGAAAATAAAATGGTGTCCCCCCCTCTAACTTTTGAACCATAAAGGCTTTCTAGGAAAATTATTTTGAACCTGGTGGGTTTAATAGTTTTAAAAATTTTTGAAAAAAAATGTTTTTAACTAAAGTTGTTATTTAAGCGTAAATGCTAGCATTTTTTTTCTTTATTACATATTTTTTGTGTTCTCAATGTATCTGATAGCCCATTTTTGTAACTTTAAGTGGGGATACTTAAGTATTGTGATGCACTGAAAACTACGGAACCCTACACTGAGCGTGGCCCGACACGCTTTTGGCCGGTTTTTAGTAGTTAATAACGAACTACATACTGCCCGACGTTTCGGTTAGGTTGCACCAACCGTGGTCATGAGCTGACTGGTCTCGCACGTCTTCGTTTGTTTGGGCAGCTTGCAAATCTTCGTCCACCCTCACATTCTCTCATAACAAAATGTTATTGAAGTCACTTCGACACACTACACTATCAGTATCCGAAATTGTTTTTGATCGTTTCAACCGCGGTAGGCATTTGTTAATCACTGGATTCCATGCTGAATAAAATTTAAACGTTAAAAATGGAACGCATTAGTCTTGAAGTTTATTGTATGTGTTATTATTTACTTTAGTTGTGTCGAATGATGCACCTCACATCAGCGATGAGCCATTGGTATTAAAATTGTCATTCTTCAGACTTTTTTTTTCTGTAAATAGATTTAGAAGAATTTGTATTCGACGTTTACGAAGAGCGTAATAAACACAACAGATATCCATTATGGTTTTAAAATAAGTACATTGCATTAAATAATATATATATATTTTTTCTATCTGAAAATAATTCCGCATTACATTAGCTGTTTATTATTTCGAGTTAGTGATTAATAAAAATTTTAAGTCACTCAATATTAAGATTAAGTAGATAAGTAGACGTATTTTTAGGCCAAACATAAGGCTAACAAATAAGTAGATTTAATCTTTCTATGAATTATAGCGGTCCCAGAATTTTTCCCGCTTCTCTGTTGAAATTTTTCAAATTTTACCAAGGATCCCTAATTTTGTAGCCTACGTAAAATTCGAAGAATGTAGCATTCTATTGGTGAAAGAATTTTTTAAATCGGCCAGTACATTTTGAGCCTATTCATTACAAACATACAAAAATAGGTACAAATCTTTCCTCTTCATAATATTAGTGTAGATATAGATTTCAGAGAAAAATCTTACTATTTGTAACAAGCAAGCGAACTACAAATTATTGGCCGGGTATGTAAACAAATCTTAGTACAATATCCTTTTGTTAAGACTAACTACTTACTTCCAAAGCAAACAGATTATGATGATGATACTCTTACGTATGTTAAACCAAACGTGACAAAGGGGAGATATCAAAGCCAACGTTGAATCTGTGAAGTCAGCACAGGTAAACCTTTGCATGGTTAATCAATTCAAAACTACAGACTAGCTCAGCTTCGATTGAATCAAAGAGCAAATTTCGAGAACAAAGGAGAATTAACCTCAATTGTAATTAATTTACGTTCAAACGGTTAATTGATATGGTATGTGAAGGTAAGCGTGAAACCCGCAAAGGTTGGGTGACTGTGAAGTTAATTTGTCATGAACGTGTAAGGGTTTTTTGGTAATTAATTTGCATTCAATACAAGCATCATAACTTAAATTACATTTTTAATACACGTATTTTTGTTTTGTTTTAAAGATAAGTTCTGAGCATGTCCATGTTATTATTACCTAACACCAGAAAGGCACTACCTACTAATAATACTAATTCGACGACCTCGGTGGCGCAGTGGCTAAGGTAGGCGGCCAAAGCGCGAAAGGCCCCGGGTTCGATTCCCGGTCGGGTCAATTTGGAAAACGAACTTTTCTAAATTGGCTTGAGTCTGGGTGTGCTGGGATGACGCCCCCAGTTAGTATCCGTCGTCTGGTACTCATAGTACAAGGGAAAACCTTAGTTTGAGACCAAGTGATTGGTGTGATTGTCTGGCGCATTTATTTATTTACTCCGTTCATTGATTGTGACAACGGGCAACTATAAGTTTGTTGCAGGCAATCCAATTGTTGTTTTTGTTTCATACTAAAACCAGCATGAAGAAGCCGAATCTGGCTTTAAAGTGTGTCAATTAATCTTGTATAATTTCTGAGATGTTTCACTTCAAAACGTTAAAAACTATATTTTTGGGCCTATTTCAAACACATCTAACTATTTCGATGATTATTTCTGGCTTTTTCAAATATGTGCAAAAAGAAGGCGATACCTGTGTCATTGAATCCATATTATGTTTATTTATAAATTTAGTTTTATTTGGGAAAAATTTAAGTTTTTTTATAGCGACGTTATTTTTCATACAACTGATTAGTAAAATTATTCCGTATGGAAAAACATGTTAGAATCCAGAATTGTTATTTATTTATTTATTTAAAAACTTTATTGTACAAAAAAGTACAAAAGGTGGACTTAATGCTAGGAGCATTCTCTACCAGTCAACCGTTGGGTCATGCAGATAGTACGTTTATGGGTGCGGCAACAGTAAAAATGTGAGTATGGATGGGCGCAAATATTATAATTTGTTTAGCTAGATCGATAATTTGTATTTTAAATAAGATTAGTACCTACTTGTTTATTTTGGACTATTAGATTATAAAAACTGACTGATTTTTTTTATGAACCCAAACGTGCTAGAAAAAAATTAAACTAGATTCATGTACATCAGACAAAAAGATCTACAAAAAACGTCAATTTGCTTTAAAGCACCATGTAAAACATAATGATTTTGTTGCCTTGTGCTATGATTGTAGAAAACCATATTTATTTATTTTGGGACACGAACAGGCTACTATACAATACTTATAAAATTATCAGAATAATATCTTGTACATGCACAAATATCATGTTTACAGCACCATTACATTATTTGGTTCTATAATTTATTTTTCTTTCATATTCAAAGCCTGTTACAAACCTATTGCGGGTTCAAAATCCTTATTACCGAACCGAAATACTGAGAGTAATTACTTTAAGTGTTATTACCCAGTAACGGGGTTGCATTGCCTGGGCCGTCGAAGAATAATAAGGAAATCCGAGGAATAAAAGACGAGAGCGAGTAATGCGTCTTAATTTAGGATTTAGTTACTTTTATTAGCGACACCTGCTTTTTTTCTGCTTCAAAAAGCTTATCACTCATATTTCTCACGAGAAGTTAAGCTTTATATTATGTCATTGAAGAAAATATCTCCAGTATCATGCCTATTATGACATTGGACACATAAATACATCTCCTAAAATTCGAAGAAAATTACCAACGCAGTAATAATTATTTCTCCTTCCTTTCTTGCAGTAGGTTAGATAGTTTAAAGTGGATATTATGAATAGGTAATTACTTTGTAATTTTGAAAATAATAATTTTCAGGCAATTTGGCCGACTCGACCACGCAAATATATTGAGGTAGTATATTCGGCCAAAAATTTGAGCACAATAATCTAGCTATATTTTAAAGATAACTCGATATAATGAGAGAATCTAAAGTAATAAAAGTATTTTTTTTTGTATTATATGAATGTATTTTATTTAGCATTAACATAAATAAAGGGCTATTTTGCCAATACAATGACCTAATGATATTTCATTGTCAATAAATTGTTCTAAAATTGAGTCTACATTGTCATATAAGTAGTTTCAATCATATTTCAAAACTAGCTGTGCCCGCGACTTCGTTCACGTTAACTACATACTTTCATGTTCGGTTTTACCCTTATCTACCCTAATATTCAAAACAAAAAGTAGTCCATATTTTAATCCAAGTTTTGAGCTATATTTGTGCCAAATTTTATATATCTAACTTAAAAAATTTCACCCGCCATTTTCACCGCGTGTCGTGCGCTCATTTGAATGTTCATGTTCATGTTCATTTATGAAGTTTCTGTGTATGTATGGATGGATGGATGGTTGTTACTCTTTCATTCGAAAACTACTGGATGGATTTAAATGAAACTTTACAATATTATAGCTCATACATCAGAATAACACATGGGCTACCTTTTATATAGATTTTGTGTGAATTATCTAAAATATTATGTCGATTTTAATAGTTACGCGTTGACAAATGAGCGCACGGTACGCGGTGGCGGGTGAAAACCTTAATTCCAATATATTTCGTTCAGTAATGTTTAGCCTCAGCTCAAATATCTTCATCAAATTTATCACATGGTTTGGATGATGACATGAGATTTGCCGATAGAACACTCATTGTTTAATGGATCACATCACGTGTGAGAAACTTTTTTTAAACCGTTATTAGTTTAACACATTCGAACTCCTTCCAAGGCTGAAGTGCAGATAACAAATGATATGATAGCTTTCAACCTGAGCATTTTTAAATGTGAGGAGATCATTCCATCCAATGTCGTTTTTCCATTAACGTATCAAACATGCGTCCACAGGCCTCCGTAACGACTGTAAATAATCGATACCTATAAACTTTTAATGGACTAATAAAAAAATACGCTCGATAATGCTTGGAAAAAGTCCAATAGCTCCATTCTAAATTACTCAAGTAATAGTTTAGGAATCGGGTCTACTGAGCAAGTGTGGTGGCAATTTTTGTAGCTATCTTTAATGCTACAACAGTTTAGTATGTAATAATGTACCATTATGATTGAAAAAGATACGGATAAATATAGAAATATATACGGGTAAAAATTTCACTTTGTAAAGTTAAATTTGCTTGGGTAAATTAATTTACATATTTGAAATGATTCGTTGATTATAAAAATGAGTAAATTTAAATGTAAATATAGCTTAATTTAAAAAATATTTTTATGATTTACAGTCCGGTAATTGTTGATGCTTAAATTGACCGTATTGATCATGTAATGGCAGACTTTACACCGATTCCTGTGTTCAAACTAAAGTCTTCAAATACTATTTAGGGCTACGATAGTCCAGTAACCTTCGCTACTTTACCTTTTGAATATTTCATAGAGTCAGAAATGAACCAATAACACTTGGAGTTCTATTAATCGGAACTGGTAAACCATTTGAGGATAATTTTTGTTTTTATTTCTTTTCCAAATAGTATCGCTTAACACAATCAATCAAAACCTACATTTTGAAATTTAATGTAAGAGTTTCTCAGTACGCACAGTTACACAGACACTTCCTCCTAACCAAATATTATGTAGCAGTACGTCGCAGTCATCTGGTTGAATCAGCTATTTGATTGGATCACTAGCGCGTTTATTAAACGACGATGTTTAATTGAATCACTAGGCCTAACGTTGAATGAACAAGCTTTACTTAACGTCCATCAAGTTAGCGGATTGTAAAATAGCCCTTTGAACATAGCGGACGTAAAATCAGTCAGGTGATTGTAATTTAGTTCATTTTTTTCCACTGCGGCGTTAGTGCTCATCAAAACAAAGATGGCTCAAACAGCTGGTACAGATCTAATCGAATAGCACTTTGTTGATATTTTTTTGAGTGAAATTGAGATTTAAAGTGACTTATTCGTTAAAAATTATTTTTTTAGCCTAAGTGTCTTAAGACTTAAAATTGTTAAAAAATAATAAAAATTCTTATTAAGGTATGTTATGTCATGTCCTCGTTTTTTTATCTAAAGTTAGTTATCTTTCACCCTAATCAAACATTACAAAGTCAGCTATATCCCATTTAACGACTATGCTAAATGACGTTCAGTCAAGAAGTTGAACGTTATATTAAACAATTTGACGAGTTGTCCTTTAGTCATTCAATTAAACGTCGTCATTCAATGAACGCGCTAGTGATCCAATCAAATAGATGCGCCCCGACCGAACGATAACTGCCTATACCCCTAGGGCTGTCAGTGAAAACTTTCGACACCTATTGTTATGTTTATTTCCCCGTATGGTATGCAAAGCACCAGGGATCTTCAAGGAGGTTGTAAAAAAGTTAGAGTAAAAAAAGACAATTTCTGATTTGTCGAGTGGGTATTCAGACAACCGTACACTGCAGTACCTGTTATATTTAGTTGTTGTACTAGCCATATTTAGGTGATTGTTATTACGATGCGAGCAAATATGTGTAAACAACTTTTCGATCGGAGAAGTTCGCTGCAGCCTGACGCTGATGTTATGCTTTTAAATCACAACTTTAAAATCAACGAATATTTTTTTTGTCACAGTAGCACATGTTAAGACTTTATACATATTTTTTACGTTTTTCTATTAAATTAATATTAAAATTACATTTTTGTTACTTTTTTGTAATGTTTTATAAGGTAAATTTATGATTTAGAAGATAATTTAAAAAAATTACAAAATTATGCACAATCTCTGGTGATTCACCGGTTATCAATCGGTTAAGTCAAATTCACCTGTGATTTTCTCCGGTGCAAAGCCCTAACTGAGGTGACTCTGAAAGATTGTGAATATTTGTCGACGCGTGCGACGCGCGTCTGTAAAGGGCGGGGCGGGGCGCGCACACATAGTAGCCACGCTCCGTGCGTTTGTTGGAGGATTATATACTTCTCTCTTTCTACTATGCCTTAACCGCTGACATTAAATACCTGAAATATGGAGGGTGTGTCGACATCTTATTAAGAACATACCCCCGTCAAGTTAGTGGGGCGTGAGGTATTTTTAGGGTTCCGCACCACAAAAGGAAACAACGGAACCCTTATAGGATCACTCGCGTGTCTGTCTGTCCGTCCGTCTGTCACAGCCGATTACTCTGAAACCACTGGACCAATTGAGATGAAATTTGGTACACATATGTAAGTTAAAGACCAAAGGTGCATGTGTAACGTAAATAAATAAATTATGAATTCGGGGGTCACTTTTGGAGGGTAAATCACAACATTAAAAAAAAAAAGATTCGATAACCATATCGTGTGACATATCAAATGAAAGATCGTGCTGTAAGGATTGCAAATATGTATCATTTATAATCTTGAAATAAATAATTTTTTAAGCTATTTAAGAAAATGGGCGAAAGTTGACCATTCACCCCCCCCCCCCCCCCCTTATCTCCGAAACTTCAAGGCTAAACATTTGGAAATTAATCCGGAATATAGCTCTTTACCTATAGATTATAGGAAAACCTATGAGAAGTACATGGCTTAAAAAAAAATGTTTGTTTTGTTAAATTTACGTTTTTTTATTGTTACCTGCCTGTGCCATGTGATTATTTTCTGCCATATACAGTTTTTTCATGCGAGTACTTACCAGGTTCCAGAAGTATCTAATAACCTTTTACCATGAACACGTTTCAAAGCAAAGTAAATAAGCTAAAGAATAAGAAGAATTAATTACTTTAAAAATCGACGTCAACCACTGTAACTTTTTTTTTTTTTCGGGTGGAAATGCTTGATGCACCGTACCCCCACCCTGAGGGAGGGTGGCGGCGTGTGTGGGACTCCCTTCCAACCAACCAACCCGGTGTACCTAATAAAACCCCCCGGTTGGACCCTCATTGCCTAAATGGCGACGCTGTGGGAAATCGGCTCAGCCTTTACTTCCACAGCGCCGCCGGCGGAAAAGCCGCTTAAGCGGCTCCGTCTGCTCCCCCCACGGTGTTCGGGGGGAGACTGGGGATGGCCGGTCCAACGGGGCCATCCCCACCTCGCAGTGGAGACCGGTGCAATGCCAGCTGAGGTGCCCTCACACCATCAGCCGGCCGGTCCCCACGCGGTAGCTGGGCGCGGTCGTATTGCCGCCGCGCCCTCAGCCGCCTTCTTCGGCGGCAGGCGGGAGCGGATGGGTCGTCCTCCCGCTCCCGCTCTGCGGCCTCCTTCTGCGACATAACATCTTCGCAGAAGGAGGCCATCCCATCCCATGCCGTCTCACTCCCGAGCCCCACCAATGCGCGCAAAACCGCGCGCTGCGCATCCCAGGCAGGGCACAATAACAACGTGTGCCCTACTGTGTCCTCCGCCGCGCCGCAATGGTGGCACGACGGAGACCCCTCGCGGCCGATGCGGTACAGGTTCTGCCCAAAACAGCCGAGGCCGGACAGCACCTGCACCAGTCGGAACATCACGAATCCCGACTTGCGCTCGAGCCAGCGAATTATTGCTGGCCCGAGCGCATCGAACTGTAACTTATTTAGCCCAACGTACGGAACCCTCTCCACGCGAGCCCTACTCGCACTTAACCGGTTTTTTTTTATATTGCACTTCAAGATTGACCTCATCATATTTTTTATTGTTATAAAGCTAAAGATTTTGTATGTTTCTTTGAATGCACTAATTTCAGGAGCTACTTACTGGTTCGATTTGAAAAAATATTTTTTGTTGATATTTATTGCGGAAGGCTATCACGCTGCGACTAATGGGTGCGATTTTTTTATATAAAAGAGGAGTAGAAAATATTGGGTGTAATTTACGTTGTAGTTAATGTATAATTATACTCAATGTTTTAAATTCAAATTGTATTCAAAAAAGGAACTCATACCAAAACTTAGTGAAATGCAAATGCTACCAATTTAATAAACATGAAACTTTATTTTTATGGATGTATGGATCTTTATAACTCTTTTTACTTTATGTAAGAACTACTAAATCTATTTTGATAAAATTTGTAAGAATTTATTTTTATCCCCGTGTAACGCGAAGGTAGTCGAGGACAACGGCTAGTCTATAAATAAGGTTCTAAGCCAACTTACATACTTATTAAAAATAAGATACTTGTTCAGACGTTTGTCAATTTTTTGTCTAAAATTTCTGAATCTTTCTTTCTACATGTAGCAGTACATGGTAGCAAATTTTTATACCTACTAACTCTAGATCAGGTAACAGTAGTCGGATCTGCGCGTAAATATATTTTCATGTTGTGAAATGAAACAAAATATTTGAGTTACTTTTATTTCATTGTGATAGTAAATATAGATGTAAGGATGTAAATAGTAATTGTACAATATTCTTAGTTTTCATAATTTACATTTAAATTTATGAGCATTTATATAATTTTCGTGACCTCTTTAGATATGTACACCTCTAATTAAGAATTCTACACGCATCGTTAAGATCATGTAAAATCTTTTATATTTAAAGTACAAAACTTGTGTTAGTGTATTAAAGTATTTAATTTATGGAAAATTTACTAAATTAATTATTTCAAACTTGAAATAAGGCTAATCAAGTAAGTTACATAATTGATCTTTCAATTAAAGTTTCACATAATTCATATTTCATATAAACAATTTTCTTTTCGACATTCGTTCGTCACATTTGAAAACAAAAGATAGATTAGGCATCAATAAATTATTATTGGCACAAGACAACTTGACAAATACGAAATAATCAGCATAGACTACTATTTATTTTAGATTTAAAACTACAATAATGATTGAAAATGCTACTTTATTATATCTGGAAATATAAATTATAATATCTACGTCACCTAAATTTACTATTATTGACTAATATTCAAGAATTTACACTCAAATTAACTAGAAGATTGCGTAGGTAAGTGACTTTACCTCAATACTTAATCAAAGAATAGCAACATTTAAAAAAATAACAAAACAGAATCAAATTTAACATGAAGCGTCAAACACAAAACTTTCTATCGTTAAATTATTATTTTGAATAGTCATCATCAGAAAATCACTTTCAAAAATTATTTTATTATGCATAATAGCGTTGCCCGAACTATATCTTTTTAATTAATTTAGAATATGTTTCTATCTGAAAACTTACGTTTAAGATAACCATTAAAATGTAATTTACAATGAAGTTAGCAAAAATGACTTTCAATTTATACAATACCTTAGTCTAAATTTATATTATATCATCACACAATACAATCAAACCGACTCACAAATACTACGGGTATCGAAATAACTCATTTAAAACGAAGGCTTACATGCCAATTAATGTCCTGTGACCATTACTGTGGCCATTTTATACTTGTGTGTTAACTGACATTTGATAAGAAATTTTACTATCTAAAATAAGTGCAACACTCATATCTAAGTCATTGAAGGATACATCTATAAATAGTGGAGGGAATGAAATAGTCTTAGATTAGAAATAAGTATTGCATCTTCAAATGTACGAATGCATACATTAAAGATTCTGGAATACCCCTTTCTTGTGGATTTTAAGGCCTACTTCGACATGTCTTGTCCATCTGGTCCCTAAGTACCAGTCCCAAGGAAATTAAATGAAAACAGTTATAATTTACAATTCCTAAAAGTTAATATGTATTATTATTTAGATCAGGATTCTTAATTATAACTGCGTATAATACATCATCATAATTTCAGTTGAAAGACGTCCTTTGCTTATTATTATAGCCTCTCCCAGAATTTTTACAACTCTGCGCTTTTTGCCATTCAGGCCTCATTATGACATTCCAATGCTTTGAATGTAATTAGAGTTACATTAAAATAACCCATACCCATAAGTACCATACCGTTAACGGTATGGGTCAACTTTTCTATCAAATAAATATATTGCAAGGTTTAAATATTCGCAACATTTTACGACGCACAAGCGAAATTCAATTCTAGTATTTCAGACCGGATTCTGGTCGACCAAGCTTGGTCAATGTTTTCAGGTAAAATCGGATCTCTTACTTTACAAATGGAACTTGTAAAAAAATACATTCTCGGGTTAAAACATATAACCGTTATTTTTTACTTAAACCAGGATAACTCCTGATATGAAGGAGTAATTATAATTCGAATAGGCTTTACTCAAAGTTTGTAATCATTACCTTGAAATTATTGTTATGTGGTGAATTGATTTTTTTTGCTCGAGTAGGTACATTGCCAAGAAGAAATGTGTTTTTTCAAATAGTGTGAGAGGTTGGTTGGTTTGTAGCCACCATTGCGTAAACCTTTTCTCGGCTTTTCAACTGTCAAATACTGGAATATGAAACCTACTGGAGGTTTCACATACCTTACTTTGAAAAACTCTTGCTTTAATTAACTCAATGATACCTTTTCAAGTAGGACATTATTTGGAGGCAGCCTGAATTACAAGGAAATATGCGTTTCCAAGTATTTTATTATAAATAAATATTTAAAAAATCCTGGTAATTTTACTCAGATTATATGTGTACGTAATAAATAACGTAATAAATAAAGGAGGAACGACTTCCTCTTTTAGATTATTATTTATTTTGTAATGCAGTATTATAATCGAGATATAAATTTAAATAATTTGCAATGTGTACCAAATTTGAACCGAGTGTCGTATCTACCATCTTTAAATCGCAATGATACATCATTGCGATGGTGCGGACTTAGTTTACTCTTAAATACAAATAGCATCTACATTTTTTTAAGAAATTTACACAGTAATTGACAATTCAATACTTTTATTATTCTGCATTTGATGCAGATTTCATTGTTTTTAAATAACAGGGATACCAAAGACAGTAATAGGACTAGTATGCATTGCCTCTAAAACCTTGAAACGCTATGTACCATCATCGATATATCAATTTTTGTAAACAAAGCGGACGTTCACATTATAATATGATGTACAAGTTCACTAATTTGCAGACAAACTTATTATAAAATAAGTAAGAGCATTTTATTGCGCGTGATTGTGCTGGCTGTAGTTACAAGTATGTTTGCAAGTAGCTCTTACGAAACCTCGGAAACGGATTCAAGTGGATGTTCTTTAACCAAAAACACGATAGTAATTTCAAATATGACGTGCAGATTAATACATAGTGCGTCTGTTTCATTGGCTATAACAGCTGAATTTATTATGAATTTTGAATAGTTGTAGTAGAATTGAAATTTACAATGCAATAAAATATAGTTTTATGTCCAGCGCGAAAAATCAAAATTTACTTACAAAAAGATAAAACAAATTATCCCTTTCAATTCTTCTTTCAATCTTCAAGCGCTTAGTAATCCATTACACTGCTTGCTTACGTCTAAAAACACCAAGTGCAGACAATACATAATTATCATTGGACCAAAATTCAACCTTCATATCGTTCATAGTTCTATTTCTACAATCCCGTTTAGCAAACATAACTTATTCGACGTTTTAAAACAAAATTCTGCTTGGAAATATTTTATTTATGTATATTAAAGAAACGAAAAAGCTTTATCTTCTCTCAAAGTTTGGGACTTGATTCCAAGACCTTCATATAACGCAAGTGATGCACTTATACTTAGTTTACTTATTGTAGGCGATGCATTTTCTGACATAATAATTCTAGTGCCTTACCTTTTTATTGGTGCCTGGGAGGTGCTTTATATCATTTATGAATCAGCAGACTGGATTAGTTTTAAATTACAAACTTATCGGTCCGTAGTAGAACGTGTCAAAATTAATTGGAAACTTCAGAATCGAAGACACCTTGACATTTTCACATATTTTATTTCAAAAAATGCATCACGCTACTTCAGTAAACCTATATATACTTTAAAGAACAATAAATAATCTCTAATAATTTGAAGTTTAAACCCACAACTATCAAATAACGCGAGCGTTGCTTTTCCAAACCAGCTAACTGTAAGTTGTTGGAAGGTTATTTCTGTTAGTATCATCTTTAAGCTTTAAGTTTGTGCCCTTTGTCCGATGAGTTTTAACTAAACTACAGACTAATCCGCCTACAGTAAATCGTTGCAAAAATGTTTGAAACCTTCAAAATTGAAGGCACCTTTGCATATAAAAGATTACCATTTTGAAGTGCATCACGCCATACCAGGGAGCCTATTTTTTTAGAAAAGTAATTCTGATCTCCTCATAGATTATAACAAAAATCATTTTCAATATTTAGATACAGAAACACCAAATTATATGCATAAAACGTTGAAAAAGTCATGTTTTATACAGGGTACACTAATTATAGATACTGATAATGAGATAAAATGCGATTATATTAGGCAATACAAAAGTATACATAACTATCATACGCTTAGATCATACTGTTATTATTAGAAATTAATTACAAGAACATTTCCTAAGACACTGCAAACAAATCGAAGTTTGTACATAGCTAGAATTATACATGTTTAAATTACAAAGATTGCTTATAAGAATAATTTTACACGCATCATCATTTTCTTACAAGATATCATAAAGAGTGGCACTGATAATATAAACATTATTTAAATTACAGTAAAGTTATTGTGCAATCCTTAATACCTATTACCGTGAATTTAAAAATCTAAACGCAGTTACAATTTAGTTTACTTTAGACATTCATAGAGAAGAGGATAGTATGCATATAAAAATACCGACGTTTAGTATCGATGAAAGTAACACACCGAACTATATAAGACGATGGTCCCTCACCAAGACACACTTTTAGCAGCTACAGACAAGAATTTCAGTGTTCAAGTCTCGAAATTCGTTGTGACTCTCAATTTTACACACTTGAAACACTCTAAAACAGTAGACACATCCGTATCACAAGAAGTAAATCTAGACGTCAGTTCATAGAAGTCCATTTTGAAATTAAGTCTTAAGGACTTTGTGCGGGGCTCGGCCAAGGCGGCCTCATTTTTTCCAGCACATATTTGAGCTGGAAACTTGTATGGAAATGCTACAGATACTCATCTATCTGGTCGTAGTCCTCGTCTGGGGGGGAAGGGCCGGACACCGAAAGAATGGGCAGACCAAAGTGTTTGACGGTCTCGACACTACTGCTGTCGTCGGATTTGCTCGCCTCTTCGTTGATAGTTTCTTCTCGAGGAGGTTTGGCTGTGCAAAGGCGTTCTGATGAATCGCTCATTGTTGTAAGAGGTATATTATCAGCGGATCTGAAATGAAAGCCAAATTATGAACCCTCTAATATTAGGTAGGCATAGCATGCGCAATAAGTAAAAGTTCTCACGTGTGATGACGAAAATGTCAAGACTGCTGATTGGCTGTGCTTTGCACACTCAAGTTCCAATCAGGAGTTGACAAACTGAATTTTATGGATTTTGATATTTGAAAAGAGTTTTATAAAATTTAATTCACGTGGCGCATTCTAAACAAAGTGGATCAATAAATAAAAAGCTTGAAACTAACACAAAAATAAATAAAACCACCAGCTGCTGTCCACAAATACACGTTAAAACAATTATAGAACAACAATGATTGATAGTTCAAACTAATTATTAGTAGGGTGCATATTAACCCATTCATTTTTAATGATGTTTATTTCCATTGGAATTTGTTTAAGGCAAATACCTATTGTTAGAATTTAATTAACTTGCTTTACTTGCTTGGTGTTGGATTGTGGCGTCTATTTAATATATTTTTTATTTTACAGCGCATTACAATATAATACTATTCAGCTTTCCCATTTTTATTTAGTACATGAATCAAAGTTCAAGTAAATACCACTAAATTTTGTATTCTATACAGGGAAATTTTAGAATTTCATGAAACGTTTTTATTGTAAGAGGTAAGTACCTACTGCATTTTTTTTCATTTATGAACATTATTAGTTTTTTACACGGGGAAAAACAAATTTGTGATTAAATGTTACGTAAGTTTGGTATACTAATGTTGTCAAAAGCCATAGATAACAGCTGGCTGATTATCTTTATAAATTTTACAAATGTCAGAAATGACTCTGGTTCAATTTCTTGAATTAGAATTAAAAGTTAAGTATTAAAAAATAGGTTCAACGTTAATTGTGAAAAGAAATGCAGATATTTCTATTGTATGAATCTATTTGTAATAGTAATCAAACTACGCTGTGTTATGATTTTTTTTTACATACCCGTCGTTTTGGTGGACATAACTGTACGTACAAAGCTCACTTTGGTATAAGTTTTTGCACGTAATATTTATACTTGAAATTATTGAACTAATTTTCTTATTTGATAACGGAGGTTGCATCCAAAGTTTCAATAGGTTTTTTCTGATATACTTATCAGCATGGTAGTCTAATGTAAATAAAGCTCACTCTGACGAGGACAAACTTTTGATCGTGATATTAACTAAAAAATGTTCTCATTCAATGAATGAGGTTACATCTAAGGTTTTAATAACTTTATTTTAATTTTCAAACTTACCTGGCCTTACGACACAGCTTAGATTGAGAGCCGTGCCTCCTCAGGAACTCGCCAGCGTCGAAAGCAGCAAACCCAGTGGGCTCAGCTGAGACAAAGATGGCCGAATTGACCCTTGGCCTGTTGCAGCGCGCCAGGAGACGCTCCTCACACTCCAAGCTTTGAGTGTGTGTGTGCGACCAACGCATGTGCTGTGGAGACGAAAGATTTGTTAGAAAATGATCCATTTATTTCTATGGCATTAACACTCAGATGATGAGAGATGTCGGGGAGTATAACCTGTCCCTTGAGAGCGGGGGAGTCCTATATTCGCTGCTGTCTATCTTATATAGCGGTCTGGTATGCCATTACATTGCTTCCCTTAAAAAAAATAATCAGAAAGAAAGAAAGTTCAGCCAGTTTAGTCCAATTTGTACCGGAACTATGTTTAAATAACTTAGTCGTTTCCTAAATGAATAAATAAATATTGGATAACGTCATATACACTTCTTTGATGCTGTGGGAAAGTGGATAAAGCACTTGTGTAACAGAAATCAGAAACAAACTGATGGTACCATGACAACCAGACCAGATAGATATACCAAGAAAAATTAGTTTTCCATATTTTCTCTGGGAATTGTACCCGGGACCTCAGAGATGCGCGACGCCAAAGCCCAGTCCACTCGCCCCTCGTCTATACAGAGCAACGGATATAATTTTTTCTTTCATAACTGATATTTATTAAGTGGTTAGTAATTAAGATTGTTTTTCACTGTTTAGCATCACAATGACTGTACAATACTGGTTTTTAAATATTAAAAACATAATTTTTTTATCTCCCCTTGCGGTGCGGGAATCGGACCCACGACATTCATGTATCGCGCGTACTGCTCTTACCAACTGAGCTAACCGCAATTTATCGTAGGTGATGAAATTTTTCTGCTGTATCAACCGTTAGCCTCCGGTAAGTGCCGTCTGCCGAATATGTTTAGAACTACATAGTTATCGGCCCGTGGTGCATTCGTTGCAGAAATGTTTGAAAACCACGGAATCGAAGACACCTTGGCATCTATCGCCTATCTATCGTATAGTTATCGCCTACGATAACTTGCGGTTAGCTCAGTTGGTAAGAGCAGCACGCGCGATACGTGAAGGTCGTGGGTTCGATTCCCGCACCGCAAGGGGAGATTAAAAATTTCTGTTTCTAATATTAAATTTCTATATATAATATTTAAAAGTTTGCTAGTACGGCGGAAAGTACTATAAAAATAATAAAATCGAATACTGGTTTTTATTTGAAGCGTGAGGATAAATTTGATGAAAATGCACCGATTAAGTTAAACATTGAGAATATTAATTTTCATTTCACCTCTTCTCTTCCTATTTGCAACAAAAAGGACCTATTCATGTCAGTTGGTACGGCGAGTTCGTGTCTGAAATTCCTTTCCAAGAAATTACGATGTCGTTCGCATGAATCCGTTCAAACGAAAATATGATTCCTTTACATTGAAATTTATTGATTTCAAGAATGTCCCCTCGAATCGGTACCATAAAACGACATAGATGAATCATAATCCAATGTTTTGTATGGGTATTGTTAAACACAAAAGGAACAGGTAACAAGAATTATATATTTTTTTATTGTTGTTAACTTGAAATAATTTTCCATTTCCACATACTCGCTTACAAAAAACTGACTGGATTTGTCAAACTTTGTTTAACGTCTGCATGCACGATTATCCATAAAAATAAAAATTGTTAGTTTTTTTTTATAGTGCACTCCAAGATTGACCTCATCCCACCTGATGTTAAGTGGCAATGAGTTCCTAGCTTAAGGGCGAAAAGTATAGCATAGTACAACTGTTACTAGACTTGTCGCCCTTACCTTGAAGGCTTGACCCCTGCTACTAATGTAGCACCCCCCAAGAGCTCTGGAAACCTTACTCCCACGCAGGAATACAACAACACCGGAGTGATTGTTATTTGGCTGCGGTCTTCTGTAAGGTGGAGGTATTTCACCAGTCGGGCTGCTCCAGTTCGAGTTTTAATTAGATTTACTCTTATAATGTATTCGAGCAATTTGAAAGGCAGTTTGGTTTATTAACGAATTCCTGTTAACTTATCTAAGATAATTCATCGACGCACATTTATTTAAAGCAAACAGTCTCTATTAATTTTGAAAATCATAATCATCCATTGTCTCTTTAATAATACGTTGGCAACAGAAATTCGTTAGAAAAGTTAAAAGCGTGTTCCCGATTCCTGAAACTTAATGACTCCCGTAACGAAAACGTCACGAAATCTGGAAAAGGGAATGTTGAAGAAGTAAAATGGAATTACAAAGCAACTCCTGAATAAGATTACCCACTCTGATTAACTTGTACGAAGAATCAGAGGAAAGTTGGAATCTGGCGTGTTCTTACAGCAGAACGAATATAACTTTTTACTGTTCACGACGTTTCTTTTACAGACTCGAAGTTTGATATGTTAAAAGAGCTTGTTAAAATTTGTTCTTTTAACTTAAAAGTCTTTCAACGCAAAAATACAAATAATTTCTACTTTTTTTCATAATTCCTTAACCACATTTGTATCTGGTTATTTGTAAACACATATACGCTTTAATCTAGAATGTAAAACATCTAGAAATAGTTTAAATGATAATTATACTTCGATGACCTGCGTAGCCGAGAGGCAGGCGTTAAAGATTTTGGCATTTACGGCCTCTGAGGTCCCTGGGTCTCTCCCTGGTCTGGCCTGGTCTGGTCTAGTCTGATCACAAATGCAATGTTGCGAGGCATTTTGATGCCGTCGGACAGTACAAGTTGTTTAAAATTTTTGAAATTGAAACCTCATGGTTTTTTGTGTCATTACAAGTAATATACAACATAAATATATAAATAGTACATTAGCAAATTACAAATACAAGCATTATACTAATATACGTTGTCGAAACTAAAAACTGTCTCCCACACTCTTCTGAATATTTTGTTCGACTGATCTGCCTTAAAGTATTCTATAAATTTTATTACTGCCAAGGTATCTTCATTGGTATAACAATAGTGATTGCGGCAAACAGGAATCTAGACAAAAATTATAATAAAAAGAAGTTCAGCTACAACAATGTATTTTGGAAAAGATACACATACATAGATATAAAACCGAAGGGGTTCCGTTTGCCACAATAATCTTATCTGCTATAAAATGCATGGGCTAAAAATATTAAATATAGAATAAACCTTTTTCATGATTGTTTAGTAGGTAACATTATGTTTGAAATAACAATCAGACGGCACAAATATTATAAAAAAATACTTTTTGTATTTGAAGGGTATAATTGTTAATTTAGATTTATCTTTTTATGACATTTTTATTCCACGAACTTTATACTTCGGAGTAGTTATTCGTAGCAGTAGTTGTAACACTATTATCTTTGTTTTATGAAACGTGTCCTAATTTTGGTCTGTTTTCGGTAAATTCGCGTGCCACCATATTGTCATTAGTAAAGACATGCGATGCTTATCCACTTTAATAAAAAGCAGTGAGGTATACAATTTTCGACATTCATTAGTGTTACACGTATATCAACTAAACTTCTTCAGTGATGTCTATTTCTGCCCATGTCGCTTAAAAATTTACATAGTTGTATCCAATATAATCCAAATATGTGATAAAAAATAAATAAAAGAAGATAGTAATTTTGGTAGAACATCAAAATTAACATGTCATAGATTTATTGTATAAAATGAACTAATCTTAAATTTGGCTAAATAAGAATACAAGAAAGAATCTTCATGTAATTCTTTTTGTTTTCTTAATATTTTGATGTTATACTGATTTATGACGATTATGACATTTTAAAATTTAAAAAACTAATACAGTTACATTTAAAACAATATTGTTTTTTTCGGTTGTTTAATCCTAATTTCTAAACAAAGTATTGCATTTTTTTTTTAAAAACCTCTTTCCCCACTGTTGTACTTTGCACTGTGTACGTGTTGTGACATTCACTTTTCCCACCGTGTAACAAAAGCACTCCAAACTGTCCGTTGAGCTAATTAACCTTACCACCTTCCGTTAAGGTTGAAAGTTGAATAGCATCATGATACATTTTTGAAGATGGCCAAGTTGTGTTGGAACTGTCATCGTGGCACGCGATCCTCTAGTTAAGTTCGGAAGGAAAAACTTAGTTCCATTATGAGGTTTGGGCTCAAAATAATATTTTTCTGAAACCCACCTGCGTTGACAGCACTATTCATCACGGCACCCATGTGTGTTATAATAGTAACATTGTATGTTTATTTAGATGTTCAAAGACTAAGGTTTAATTCATGTTTTAGAGGTAGGCTGAAAATACAAATTTAGCTTTTTTGTTTTTACTGCGTTGTCGTAGTTTCTTTAAAACCATTTTGATATCACTTTTCAACAGACAGCGTTAACATTTTTTTGTTAAAGCAAAATATGGTAAGAAACATATCTTTGGAAATTTTAAAAGGTATGATAAAAAATCCAATGGTTTTCACACATGAATAAACGTAGTATGGATGTAATTTTCCCGTTTAAGATTATATAAGAGGGATACTGGATAGTCATTTGAGACACTTTTTAGTAGATATCTATTAAAATACAATTATTTCATAGATTTTATATTAAGATAGTAATTTGTGACGTCACGATTTTACTTATCATCACACTGATTTTTAAGCTGCGAAAAATAAACAATAAGTCCTTTTTAACCTGTTAAATTTACCATCTGTACCTCCCTGTGATTCACGATAAAGATTATTCTGATTATGATTCTGAAGATTATTCTGATTTTTACGGTATTAGTGTCCTAAATTGTTTATGAATTTTGTCAAGATCCCTTTTGTGAAAGATCTATAAATGTGAAGTGAAAATATCATTGGAAATTCACTTAAATAAGCCGCGTCGCCCTGCTATAACTAAAACTAATAAAGCGGTCATGGCCTTGCTTTTCCTCTTATTGTCCGCACCAAAACTATAAAAAATTTATTCATTCCTTTGAAATAAGAATGTATTAGCAACTTTCACGAAATATCGATTAAGATTAAACTTAGTTGCTACCTACAGTCAAAAATAAAAACTAAAAAACCCCACACCTACGTCTTGTACGTTAGCCTTTTAATTTGATATCAAAATATTGCAATCCAAGATTTCGTGGTGGCTGCCACCTGAGACCAATTTCTATCAAACATAATTAAGAACACTGCCAACTAATTAACCTTTAAAAATAAAATAATAATCGGTTCATCCGTTTGGGAGCTACAGTGCGTATATAAACACACAGACAACATCACACATAGACTTTCGTTTTAGCCCTTATATCTAAGTCATAAGAATGAATATTCAACTACTAGTGCCTACCGTGATATGCTGTTAAAGACCGTTATATAAATGATTAAAAAGCACATTTCCCTATATTCACAGTAGTGGACGAAGCGATTAGAGTAATGTCCAAGGAGGCGTTGAGTCAACATTTTGCGTTTCATTGTTAATGGTTCATTTATTTATTTTTAACCATCAGATTGTCCAAGTATTTAATAGATCATCCTAGGTAATATTGAAACACTATAGAAAAGCAGCTTCCATAAAAACATAACAAAAATGGAACTATTCGTATTTCTAAAAGAAAGTAAATATGTAAGTACATTAAACTTTTGTATGCATCGCCTAAACTAAATTTGATTTACAAAATACTTTTTTTTTTGCAAACCGTTTAGCATGTTTACTAATTCTAATTAATACTTAAGTTTAACAACTTGTTTTGATCAATTAAAAAGGTGCCTGCCCCTTAAACGGCTAGGCGGCTGAGGATATTTCTACTCTATATGAACTAATTATTCAAGCAATCTTACAGTGTCATGAAATTTGCTTTGGCTTAAACTATGCTAATATTTGGTAAGGGACTTTCACAAAGCTTTTGCTAACCTACACATGCTATGTTTAAATGTGAACGAGAGCTACTGATCTCATGAATGTATGACGACGCCGTAAAACGTATGACACTGCGTTCCTGAAAAGGCACAGCCATTCGTTTTTTATTTATCGAACTAGGCTAAGGTATATCAATTTTTTGGTCTGGTCATAAAAAATGCTGTATTTTGGTCGTCGTCTAGTTAATCCACTTAGATCTAATTGCACAGCATATTTCTTTTATAGTGCAAAAACTTTATTTCGTTGCAAAAAATCTAATATTGATTTCAGAAATAAAAAAACTATTCCTATTTTGCAGAATATTGAAAATTGAAATAATAATCCATCATTATCGTCACGCTCGACGTTTTTGTCTATGATCATCAATCGCCATTTAGCAAGCTTGGTGATCTAGTCAGTTGTACTTACCCATTATTCCAAATTTTAATAATGAAGGCACTGAGTAACCAGTGGGACATTGATGCATTACCCCCAGGGGAAATAAAGTAGTACTATACTTTATTATTTATGCAGCGACCAAATTTTACACTTTTCATGACCATAAACCCTTGTCCTATAGCTGCGCACATTACGCACGCTACGCACGTCACATCAAATGATAGTTTGACTTGACAAATAAGTGCCCTACTTGGCTGCGAATACCGTGCATAGCTGTGAACAGCGGCTTGACTAAGCTAACTGTATCTTTCCATACATGAAAACAGATGAATGAATGAACGTGTTCATCACAAACTACCAAATACTTGCATCTACTTGTAAATATAATAGTCTTTTTTGACTACTCACATGAACTCCATCTCCTATTTCCGCAAACTAAAAAAGAAAAACGAATTGTTACTCGATTTCGGAAATAGTTGCATTTGTATTAGTGTACATAAAATACTCGTATATACACTAGCCCTTAGTATATATTTTTTTCTAAATACCTCAGAACAGGCAAAATGGAAAAAACCTATACTGCCGCACAAACAACTTTGAATTGTGAATATGGTAAAAGTAGCTAAGTGATTCAGAATATTGTATTTCATACCGAGCGTAAATATAACTTGATTCAAACTGTTTTTGTACAAATCCGGTTTTTGTGGCTTTTCAGGAATTTCCACTATGAAGTATTTGCAATATATAAATGTATGGGGACGCAAAAATCAATGATTTGTTGATTTGTTTTCATTCAGTATTTCAAACAAACGAATCTTTTTTTGGTAAGAATTTTTTGTTTAAATATATTCTTAGCGTTAATTTGGGCTGTCTGTCTTCGGCTTGATACCTGCAAAAATTATAAATCATATTTCTCATGTTAAGTTGGCCAGAAAATTTCATTCCTTTGATAAAAAAAAATATAATAGTTTATGTTCCAAAATAGTTACAAAGAAACCAATCAGTAATTAATTATGTAATAATTGTGTTAATATATTTTTCGGTTCGAACAACTTAATTCCATTGAGCAAAGTTTCACCTCTATTAACCCTTGAACTAATTGGAACATTCAATAAATTTAACCCTCTTTTCATTTTGTATGCATTTGAGAGCTTTGATAAAGCGTAATGAGGCCGCACGTTGTCAGAAAGTAATTGTGTTTACTCTCAGATAGACATAAACTAATTATTTGCTACCTACATTTACATTTTGTAACTAACTTGTATTTTATTTTTATTTAATAGTTATGAATTTTTATTTGTGCGTGTATTTATGCATATTTTATTCAAAGTAAAATTTATGACGACTGGTTTTGTAATAAAATAAAAAAAAACAGACTACAGTATTTTGCATACTTTTTAACGCAATATATTTCCATAAAACGTAAAGAAAATTTCAGCTCCTATACCTATGTCTATGAAACGGAATTCTAACACGAAGAACTATGAATAATTTCGTTAAATCATCATAAATTTATCTCAGTTCGCGCTACTCAGCGCAGGTTCTCCCTAAATAGCTCGGGAAATTGGGTCATAACTCACACTGCTGACCCAACAGACACAAATTGATTTAGAATAGTTACTAAATGAGTTGTCTGTGTTTGCACGGCAGTAAATACTAACACTAGCATTTAAAAAAGGAAAAAACCTATGGAAAGCTTTCGAGGCCGTATAGAGACCCAATTTTTGACGAGTAGGCCTTTGAAAACCCTAGACTTTGAAGAAAACTATATTTTTATTTAAAAAGATATTGTGAAAGGGTAATTTCTTAAACAATTTATTTCTTCTCCCAATTTCTCGGTACTAGCATTGAATTGTCTCCATAATCCGTTACGTTAATGATAAAAGTTATAATTGCTACATCTTATTTATTAAAAGTCATAAGGCTTATCAAATTTGATTATTTTAACAGCTCGGAACCTTTGTCATACAACAGTTAATCCAATCAATTAAACCTTCGTTCAATCCAAGGAAAATCTGAAACCAGACTTACACAATATATTATATTTCCTTGGGACAATTGTATTTGCTACTTAACATCAAAGGGAACTACTTTGCCTGTGGGAGTTTAGCTACTTGCCACGGTCAACTAGTAAATAAAGAATACCGTAATAAAATACATTAGCTGGGAACAAAGTATTTAAAGCGTAAACTCTTTATTCTCAATTTCATATATTTGATTCATAGCTTTACACTAAAAGATACTCTCGGGTTAAACTAGTATACAGGTAACTTCATTAAATTACAGAACATTATTCCAAAGCAACAACACTTAACAATGTAGGTAGTTTGTACAGGTTTTACTAGGGAGTGCTTTGAAAACAGATAGGTCTGTACTCGAAACTGCCTGTGCAAATCGTGTAATGTGAAATGTGAGAAAATAAAACAGTAAAACGAGCGTTCGTATTTCAACAAACCTTTTACAAATCTGAATGCGTAGTTTGTGGCTTACATTGGCTGTCGAAAACATGATTGGATTTCGAATCGTAAATTAAATTAAATTTCAAACTTAGCGTTTTGCTAGATTATTTTACAAAGTTATTTTTTAATCATACATTTATTTCACAACTTCAATTCAAGAAATTAGCAGAATAATAAATAACATTGATTTTCCATTAATGTCGGCGAACACTGTGATTTTAATTTTAGTTCATATATTTAAATATAAAATGTCATAGAATCCTGTAGGTCTACTCCCAAAAACGAAATATGTCGGATCCGACGACGGATAGCAATTTTTAATTCTCTAAATCGAAACCAACTCACTTCGAATGCGAATAAAGCGTTATCAAAAAACAAAATATTATTTATACAAATCAAAAACCACGTTTTAATTCGATTAAACTTATGGTTAATCTTCATAAACGAAACCTTTCGTTTGTTCGTTTCGTTTTTGGGAGTAGACACTCTGATGAACTAAATAAATCAATAGCGTAAAAACGAGCATATATCACGCAATGAAGAAAACCTCTCAAAATGAAAGTCAACTACCAAATGTCCACTCATCAAGTAAGTTCAAGTATAAACTCGCCCTACGAATCTGTGCAAAACGTAAGTTTAGAATTTTAGCCTAAGTTCTGTCGAGGAAATCGTGATGCATTAGGAAAAACTGGTGCGGATCGCAAATCGTGTTCAGCGTGCTTTGTTAGCAAACCGTACTGTGACGTGCTGCGACTTGGAACGAACGACCGGAGGCAGGTATTTTGCATACTGCCCAGTATATTAATGTGGATATTCCTATCACTAAAATTATGAGTAGCTCTTCCCAAAAACTGTACAAAAAAAGTTGACAAAACACAATCCAATTACTAATATGATGTTTCAGTTATATTTTTTACGAATCATGAGAGTACTTACTGCAGAGCATAAAAATGCTTAAGCACTATTTATAAATTAAAATGTTAGATGATACGACATATCCACATACTTTATGTAATATTTTTAATGTATTGACATAATAAAGTGATTTATATAAATTTATAAATGTATAATACAACGATGAAAATATTATCAAAAAATAAACGTGCTGTGCTTACATAAAAATAAAACTGCAAACGAACTTTACATGTAATATCCACATTAACACCCACCGCACACAACCTACCCTCCGGCATTTCGCACTAAAAGTCCGCGCCAGTGAACAATTCAAAAGCGGTCATTGCCCTCTATAGCTCATACTACGCTTTCGACGCTTATATTTTGTTCCTTTAGCGAGAAAAACGCGTAACTGGCGTTCCGTGGAATTGGTCGTTTCGCTAACTAGGCAACGACCGCTACCACAAAACAACACAGTAAGCTTTTACTCGTTTCTGGAAGCAAGTATAAGTCAATAACATAGTTAGGGGGTGAAGAGGAATGGTAGCGCTTTTGGCATGCCAACTAGTGCGAACTGTAGTAAGCGTGCAGCTTACTTGGTGATCGCAACCGGCACAGCGGCACTGGCATTGTGGACAAGCCCGCGGCGGTCCGCGGGCTGGACTCCGCTAGCTGGGCTGGTTTTGATCATCCGGGGCTGCGTGGAGCAGGGCGAACTGACAGCCACAGTCTCGCGCACTCCGCCGAGGGTATTGGAAGCAACGGTCCAGAAGGCAGCAGACGTCCTGTGCGCCACACTATGCGGGCAAAGAACGGCCGTTTAAATCGCGTTACGTGTTTAATTTTTATGCACGATTGGAGTTCCGTACCAGTATGTTTGTTGGAAGTGATGGAACGAAGTCTGAAATGAGATAACAACTAAATGAAAATTTTTACTAAATGGTGTTACGGTTTGGTGTTTTTGCACGATTGGAGTTCCATACCAGTACGTTTTTTGGAACGAAGCCTGAAATAAGAAAACACATGGAAATAGAAAATAGGTTATCTTAAAAATGCTATGATGTATTTGCATGATTGAAGTCCCATTCCAACATCTTGGTTGTAATGTTGGAATTAAAAGTCTGAAATAAAACAACAAATGAAAATAAAAATGACATATGGTTTTCTTTTGCAATGTTTATGTATACCTGTAGTTTCGTGTCACTACTTTTCTTGGAAAACAATCTGGAGAGACCTATACTACTCGTAATTCCTATCTTATTAATTCAACAAATTTGTTTTTAAAATGTTATACATTCAATTTTTTTTAAATAAAATAATATGCAAAACTTGATCTGAAAAGTTCTATTTTATTTTGATAATAATAAGAATGATACTGAAAGATAATAATTTAATTTAGGCTTTATTATTTTTACTTTATTCCACCTTTATCCTCATTATTATTGTTGATAGCTTATGTGTAGCAACATTTTCGAAGTTGCCGCCTGTTTATTCAATAATACGTTTCACACCTCAAGAATATTACCTCGAACATCCCATATCGATCTAGGAAATACCGTCCACATTTCATAAGCTATTCATAGAGTTGAAACTAATATCTTTTACGATAGTTTCTAACAGCAGTGATAAAAATAGGAAAATATGCTCACACCTTAGCGATAAATTCGCGGGACGATTCTCTTGAGGCCGATAAATGTATGGTTCCCTTCCAAATTCATATGCATTGCCTATAAACGGAATGGTGAAACTGAATATTTCACGATGTGTTGAGTATTTTGGTTTTTAGGGTCGTAAATCATAGTATAACAATTTATAAATATCTTTGGAATACAACAATGATATTAGTCCTGTTTGATGTGTGTGAAAAGTAAGAGAGTACAATGTAGTGTGCTTATGCAACCTCGCACATTCCAGACCTTTAAAGACCGTATACACGTCATTAATTATCTGAAAAATACTTAAAAATTAACACATCAATAGTGGGTCGACCACTATTTGTATTTTAAAGATTAAATTAATTATACTAAATTTCTAAATAAATAGATGCAATATTCACAATTTTTTAGAGATCTATTATACCTAGTATAGTAAGGTACTCGTATATGGACAAAAACATTAACTTAAAAATTGTATATGTAAATCATAAATGCGCTTTATTGTACCTACTTATTGTCTCTTCTTTATTTATTTGGAACAAATGGACGAACATTGCAAACACGAGGGTTTTTCAAATACCATGAATTTCACATTCTATTGTTTATTTATTTATTTTATTTATTTATTAGGATATCCAACAGCAATACCATGAATTTACATAGAAAAAAACAAACATGATACATAAATCTAAGCCAATAACAGGATACCACAACATGGCTTACGTAAATTAGACATTTTGTTAATCGAGAGGTATGATGTAGGTAAGAAGTAAAAAAAAGTAAAAAGTGAAAAGTGTGTTGGTGCCAGTCACGTGGAGATAGAATGAGATGAGTCAAACAATTTACCAAGGTGAAATGTGAGAAATTTAATAAAATATGAATAAATATATCTATAATATATATTATATTGTATATTGTAACATAGATTACACAACTATAAATGTGAAGATATTAATAATGACTAACGCAAGTTCCGCAAAAGAGAACAATAATAATAGCATCGTATTAAAATCTGATATTAATGTTTACATTCAAATAGAGCACAATATGGGATACATATTGAAAGTGATACCTAGTACTCACGCATTGTTTACGGGTTTTTAAGTTTATCCAAGATCCTACCCTTGAAGAGAGGCTTAGATAAGGCAAATATATCAATATCATTAAATGATATATTGTAAATTTCGGTCGTTCGAGTGAAGTACTCATTTTTGCAGTATTTTTCTTATGTCCAGTTTTCTTCTTATGTCCATAGTAATACTTATGTCGATACAATATTATAAGTTGTAAATCAGTTAAATATTCGCAAAAACCAAGCTAACATATAACTAGAAATAGATTCGATGCATTTCAAAGGGTTAGTCATTCTGGAGAAGATTATCACATGATTTCGCCTGCGCTTTGCTTACTTATTTAAAAAGTAAATGTTTAAAATAGTCAATTAATTTTAAAAACAGCATAAGTGCGATCAAATGCACATCGGTTTGGACTTTATACCGTGGGCATAAAAACTAATTCTAACTGCATGTGTTTACCTTGACATCATGCTGTTGACCGTACATTAATTTGACATGTCGCCAAACAAGGACTTTCAATGATGCGTTGTTTGTTCCAACCCCAATATATGGTACTAGCAGTGCCCGCAATTTCATCCGCGTGGACTACAGGGTTTTTCCAGTTTTTTCCTGCTAACTCCCGTTCCCGTGGGAATTTTGCAATATCCTTTTTTTATATTGTACTTCAAGATAAACCTCATCCCATCTGATGTTAAGTGGTAATGAGGTCCTATCTTAAGGGTGACAAGTACAGCTTAATAAATCTGTTACTGGAATTGCCGCCCTCACCTTGAAGGCTTGACCTCTGCTACTAATGTAGCACCTCTCAGGAGCTCTGGAAACCTTACTCACACGCAGATACACAACAACACAGAAGTGATTGTGATTTGGCTACAGTCTTCTGTAAGGTGGAGGTATTTCACCAGTCGGGCTGCTCCAATTCGAGCGATGAATCGCTATGCCCTACCTCTCAACTAAGCTTTAAGTTAAGTAAGGTACCAAATTTCATGCCAAATTTCAAGCGTTTAACTTAAGCGGTTTAGATTTTTCATACAAAAGGGGTTCCCGCTATATCCCGTTCCCGTGGGAATTTCGGGAATTCCTTTCTTTTTGCACCTCTAAGGTACCGAAGCTACGTCCCTACCAAGTTTCAAGTGCCTACGTTTAGCCGTTTAGGCTGTGTGTTAATATGTCAAGTCAGTCAGTCAGTTTCTCCTTTTATATATTTAGATGAACATGCCGTGTAAAATCTGTCAGTTTAACAGAAAAATACCAGTCGTACTAAAAATTAATTCGCTATTCCAGCAACTATCTATTTGAAAGCGTTTGTGATGCTGGATTTATTTTAAACCTCGTTTATGCTAGCCCGTACAAATACAGCGAACGTGACTCTTTTTAATTGCAGTACAGGACCATATAAAGGGATTATATTGAATCCACAATACAATATCAGCGTTTAATTTAATAAAACGCGTGACATTATGGTTTGCCCTCGTCGACCTTAAGTGAAAGGTCGAATTTTAACAAATTAATGTGATAGGTAATTTGATAATGGACAATGTATTAAATGTTCTAAATTATGATGTAGGCCATTAACGGCTATATTAGTCTAGGTGACGGAAATAATATTAATATGTCATCATAGTTATGAAATTTTGTTAGGCGCTAGTAAGAAAAAAAATACTAATTTGCTTCATCGTAGCTGCACTTCATGTCTGCAAGAATAAGTATCAGACATCACATACATAGACCCGAGCTTAACTTAAGAAGTTTTAACACTTGTATTCTGGAAACCTGAACTAACAGTGATACTACAAAAACATGCATTACTAGTAAAAATGATGACTGGGATTACTAAGGTTATTAATTAAATAAATATTGAGCAAAATCACATACATTTCTCTCATTCTAAGCTATGGTAAGTAGCTTAAGCACTTGTGTTACAGAAACCTGAAACAACGACGGTACCACAACACCTAGACCCGAGATTACATCGAAAAGTTTGTTTCCCATATTGACCCGACCGGCGATCGAACCGGGACTCTAGGGATGTCGCGACGCCAAACTCTGGCCCGCTCACCTCTCGGCAGGTGAGCGGGCCAGAGTTTGGCGTCGTAGTAATAATAATACTGGTCGTTTGTAATAATAACCAGTAATTTTTACGAGTATTTTCCTCATGATTTGACAAACATGATAGAAATTGGGAATGTCACCACTATTACTGGGGTTTATGAATGTAATTGCTGGTGTGATAAAACAAGCAAAAGACAATATGTATTAGTAATAATAGTAATAAAATTAAACAATCACAAAAGGTTTTTTTTTATTTTAAAGAATTTCTAAAAACAATATCAAAGTTTATCTCAACCAAATACAAGCTTTGGACCTCTTCCTATTTTCCCAATAAAAATATAACTGCTATTTTGGTTGTCTCATAAATAACTCGTCAAGTGACAAAGTATTCTTGTCGCGTAGTGTCTCAAGTTACAAGTACCACTAAACAAGAGCTTCAACTAATAAGGCTTGAGCAGACGACTTAGCTGGGATTACAACTACTTATACGTTTGGCCACGTGTCTCCATTTATTTTACTTAGGCAAGTTAAACATTTCGAAGGAAATTGAGAAAGTAAGCATTTTTTTTATTACCGATTTTAGTTAATGCCTAAAATACAGCAGAAGAACTTTCCTACTATTTGCAAGTAATTTATACGATTGCAATCAATTCAGTAATTATCAAGCTTATAACATTCGAAGTACTTGAAATAGTAAGTAGCTAAAAGTTATTGTGTTGAAAAAATTAGAAACAACGATGATACCATAATACCCAGACTCGAGATAATGTAGAAAATTACGTTTCCCATAATCATAATCATTATCAATTCATTTATTCATGTTGGTTACAAGTAACACTTATGCATCGTCAAAATGAATATAAACCAAAATTGAAGCTACAGCCGCTTCGGAACCTAATCCTGCCGAGAAGGACCCAGCAAGAAACTCAGTAGTTATCCTAATCTTTACAATGTTTGAGGCTAGAGAACTTAAAAATATGGTGTGCGAGCGAGCAAATAATCATGTCCATATATGTTCATCGTTGAAATATTCATAAAGTTTGTAGTACCCTTTTTTCATAATAACCTTGGACCTTATCTCTGGGATGTCATGATCCAGTCTTTATAATCATGTTATCACCGTCGCTATATCTTCTTTATAAAAAAAATAATATTACAATTGACTTATCAATGACAACCGATTTTAACGTTTATTGATGTAAATTGGAATGTTAGCCGCGCACACACATAAACTGAGAAAACAAATTGAGAAAACACTTTTTTGGAAGTCAAATATAAAAGCAGAATATTGATTTTTTTCTGGTGTAATAACTATTACATTACATGATTAATACATAAGTGAGTAATTTCCAAAACGGACACGGCAAATAGATAACTGTTACGTTAAATGTTATTTTCTATGTACGTATGCGAACAGGGTTCATATCTATCTTTGCATTTTTAATCCAAACCAACAAAAAAAAATGTTTTTTTATGTATATCCAACCCAGTTGGATATAAAATAAAACAAATGAAATAATGTAACGGGTCAAAACGCGACACCATTTTTATTTAGTATTTAATATCTAAGAACTACTTAACTACTGCCCAAAGTTTTGGTTAGGTTGCATCAACCGTGGTCACGAGCTGACCCGCTAAAATGGAACGCGAAAGTCTTAAAATTCTATAGTAAATACCAGTAGCCAACAAAAAATTGCGATGAGATTTGTACCCAGCAGTAAAATAGCTGAGTTTGTTTTTATTTATCACGACAGTCAGACAAACGTAGCAGTTGGAACGTATAATTTTATGTGCTACAGGCATAGAAGCAAGTTGAAACATGCTACTAGTGTATACGCAATGCATTTGTTAAAATGGCGGCTATGTTCCTTGCACGCTGTCACGTCACTTTTCCCGCGGGAGCAAAAATTGGACCACTGAAAGCCGGTTTGCTAAGCTGTATGACGTGACAAACTGAAAGTTGTGACCTCTGCCTATCCCTCTAGAAAAAAGGGTGATTGTATGTACATGGTTTTTATTTTACACTATACTCTTTTGTTGTAGTTAAAACGTACAACTTTTCTTTTTAAAAGGCATTAAACAAATCATTTCGACAATAAAACTGATTATTTATCTTCAATAGTTTGTAATTCGTTTCGGAAGACTGAATTGCCGATGTTATAATAAAGGCTCTTGAAAATCTAGGAAAACACAAAACCTTTTCTCGGTTGAAATGGTTCTTTCCGCTGATAAGATAATTTCAAGACTCCTCCAGTTTTCTGAACAAAAGCGATAAGTTTGAGATAAAGCTAAGAGCAGTAAATATAATTATGATGACTCGTCCGTTTAGAAAACGTATCAGAAAATTTATAAAACGCTATTGCCTACGACTTTGTTCACGTTTTTTTAGGATAAAAAGTTTCTTATTATATTTCTCCAAATTTATATTGTTTTTGCGTGAGAGAGTTAGATATTTTATCATATCCTTACACTAGTGTTGTAGGTCAACTATAAATAGGCAAAATCATTGCATGAAAGCAATACTATCGATATTATCAATAGGACTGTCCTTTTTAGAAGGAGGTTGACAAATTTCAACGAATAACAAAATACCAAATATACGCAGCAAATATGAATAAGGAATGTTTAGTTATTTTAGCATCGTCCAATTTTTTTCAACTATAGTTTAATATGAATCATCAACCCAAAGTCTAGCAACGGACTACGCTAACAATGATTAAGTGTTGTTCATTTGCTAACGAATTTGTCGATTTCAGTTAAATTTTTTCGTTTGCAAAAACGACTAAAGCGCCTTAAAATAGCAAAATATAATGTTTATGTTAGTGAAAACCATGTTATAACTCTAGAACTTTAAAAACCCAACCTTTCCGAACCCGTTTGGGAATAAGCCTAGTTCCTAATTCGAATTCGTGTACCCGATTCCGGACTTTCGGTTTCATTAACTCCCTCTTTCGACATCTTCACGTACATGGTATGTTGCATTCAACGTGAAAATACACGTCACGACCTCGTCCGCCTAACAGAGGGCCGTGCCACGTGACGTTCACGTAACGTGTTTATGTCTCAGCCCTTACAATACGTATCTGGTCCAGTTTAGTGGAGTCATTCGTAATCGTATTTAGTACCGTACCATTGTTGTGACACACACAATAGTGAACCTACATTGTTTCAAATTGAAAGACGACAAAACAAGGCTTATGAAATGTTAACCAAGTGTTTTCTTGTGTTATGAGGTCGGAAGTGTCTTAAAAACTCTGGTAATGCGAGTGTTAAAATAAAAAGTAAATCATTCATATCAATTATCAACAATATTAATATAACAATTTGTAATTAAGTTAGCAAAAACAAAAATAAAAGTTTGGATTAACTTATAATTTTAAATAATAATTCATGTATACATTTCGAATAAAATTAACTTGATCTCGATGTAGGTAGATGAAAACAATTCCCCCCCGCTGGGTTCCGCATCTTGTCGCGATGGGGGGGCTCAGTAACCCTGTGGTCCGGGACGTTGAGGCTGGCCTTGTCACCCAGCCTCCAATACCGCACAGGGTGAAGCCAAGACGGATCCCGAGCTGGGCCGCGGAGAGAAGGTGGCTCTCTGCGGCAAGCCCGCAAGGGCAGAGGTGGATCGTGGAGGAAGAGGAGGACCTCGGTGTTTCGTTGCCGGCCTCCCTGTCCTCCGCGACCCGGCAGTGGCGCGCTGCCGCGCGAGGCGCGAATCGCGTCGTGGTGGGGTTGCGGAGGAAGAGGAGGATACGGTATTACGTTTGCCGGTCTCCCTATCCTCCGCAGCCGGTGGGTCTCGGGACTTCATCTGGCTCTCGGAGGGAGAGCTGGATTGAGAGTCTCGGGTGTCCGCAGAGGCGGTAGGCAGCGGAGCCGCACAGCAGATCCGCTGCTGGGACCGGAGATGCCAGGCGTGGGGTAAGCCTGGCGTCCGTTACCTCGGTCCCGAGGGGGTGGGGCGTGTCAGGTGGCCTGACACGCTCCAGCTGCGTATTTGCGCGGCGAGATGGGCCGCTTGGCGGTAGGCGCTGTGGGGGAGCCTGTGTAGAATCGCAAGGAATCCCGACTCCCCCACAATTGCGCAGCGTTGGCCACCGAGGGGGTTTTAGTCGGTGTGAGCCCGACACACCACTCTCTGTTCCCCGCTGAGAGTGACGGTGCGGTAGGCATTTCCCCCTCGACAAAAAAAAAAAAAAAAAAGATGAAAACAATTAGGTTATGTAGACCACAATAAACGATAGTAACACATTACATAATGTTTACGTTTGTTCAATTATTTGCATTTTAAACACTTAGATAAGAACACACGCGCGTATTTGTCAAATACATTTTAGTGGTTGAACTCGATACCAAGACCCTAGTTAGAAGCAACCACATTTTGCATTAATTGAGTACCATATTTTCATCCAATCTGAATTCTTAAAAACGTGTTTCAGAATTTTGATGTCCCAATAAAGTTGTTTGTTTATTTCTTCAAAGATTCCACAAAAATACCAGATATAAAACGGTAAATTGGCCCAAGGCCTCGTGGGAAAATTCCATTCCACGCGATTTGTGTCCGTCACCGTTTGATGTCTTTCCAGAAACATTAGGCCATAATAATTCGTAACGAAAGGTGTACAAACTCGAAAGGACAAATTTGCACGCGACACAACTCTTCTCGGAATCAAAGGCTTTGTGGGAAGATTCTCTTTTGTTCGCAGCTCGTGACAAGACACGGAAAATTGTGCGCCGTTGTTGACGACGGTATTAAAAGGCTGCCTTTTGCTACGACCGCACTTAGAACAAGCGCTTTTTATGCGAGGCGTGTGGTTACATTATACAGATCTCGAGGAAATTATATTCAAAGCCGTCTTAGTATCTAGACACATGCAGAGAGTAAAGGCAATATTCTATTAAAGAAGCAAAGGAAATGAAATAAGGTAAACAAATATAATAAATATTGGACAATTTCACATACATTGTTCTAATTCTATGGTAATTAGCTTAAGCACTTGTGTTATAGAAATTAAAAACAACGACGGTACCACAACACCCAGGCCCGAGACAATATAGAAAAGTTCGCTCCCGACCGGAAATCGCACCTCCAGAGATGGCACGACGCCAAAGTCCGGCCCACTCGCCTCTCAGCTACGGTGGAGGTCATTTAGCGTAAAAACGAAAAAATAAGTCAGTAAATTAACAATATCAAATAACATGTCTTAAGCTACTAATAATAGTAAAACTTTCGATAGTTAGGTATTAACATATACTCAGAATCTATTGAACAGTCTGAGCTATTGATACTATCGATAATATTTATTGGTATGATGACCTCCGTAGCCGAGAGGCGGGCGGGCCTGACTTTAGCGAGCGCCATCTCTGAGGTTCCGGGTTCGATCCCCGGTCGGGTCAATATGGGAAACGAACTTTTCCATATTGTCTCGGGTCTGGGTGTTGTGGTACCGTCGTTGTTTCTGATTTCTGTAACACAAGTGCTTAAGCTACTTACCACAGAATCAGAGCAATGTATGTGATGTTGTCCAATATTTATATTTATTTATATTTATTTATTATTTATATCGATAGATACCTATAGTGCATTATCAATCAGCAACAACTATCTCGAACTTAGGTTTCCCCTTGTAATATTATGACCACCAGACAAAGGAAATTTGCAACCCAATCGATAATTGAAACCAGGTCCTTTAGTGCTTTGATGTTGTAAATAAAACCTGTTTTATATAATCACAACACTGGCAAGATGGTTGTTCTTTCTAGGTTTAATTTTGAACTTTTATATTGTCTATTGTCTTTATAACTCTGTCATATCTTACATATAAATCTGTCTCTGCTACCTTTATTATATTCTTTTACCACAAGTTTTCACTTGGCTTTTCATTCCAATATCCAACTGGTTATGGGACCAGGATTGTTAACTGAATAAAGTGTGAGAAGATCGTGCTATGGAGAACCATCCATCGGACTTAAAGCCGGCACCAAGTTCCACAGGTATTCCCATTACTAAACGGGAGGAATTTGAACAATTGGGCATTTGCAATCCAATGTTTCTTGACGGATCAGGAGTTATGGCAAGTTGTCATAAACCCTGTAGACGACGCATCTGATCCTGACGCTAAACGTAAGGATGCTAAAGCGCGTGCAAAGATATGCCTAACATGCGAAGAGTCCATATACCCTGTGATCAGAAATGCAAAAACCGCGTTTGAGACATATAACAATCTCAAAAAAGCCTATGCTGATAGCGGCTTAACGCGGAGACTGCAACTTATGAAAAGGCTTCTCACTAACATATATGAAGGAAAGATGGACAAGTACGTACATTCCCTGCTAAGTGTACAACAGGAGCTACAAGAGATAGGAGCTGTAGTGGAAGATGAATTTCTCGGAATTATCATCTTAGCTGGACTTCCTGAACAATTTCAGCCACTCGTCATGGCCTTAGAACATTCCAACTGATGTCCTAAGAAACTGCATGACCACTAGCCTGTGTATATAATATAGTGCATTTGGTCACTATATTGCCAGGGAATATGCGTACGATCTTCACCTAGAACTATAATTATATAATTTACTAGCGGTCCCGGCGAAATTGGAAGAATGTAGCATTCTATTGGTGAAATATTTTTTTAAATCGGCCCATTACTTTTTGAGCCTATTCATTACAAACATACAAAAATAGGTACAAATCTTTCCTCTTTATAATATTAGTAAAGATAACTATATAGTTACGTAATAGTCTGAGTCTCCATCTATTATTATTATTGTGGTATAAGATGATTCTGGTTTCCATAATACAAATTAAGTTTTACTACTTTAGAATTAAGTTGATCTATGTGATGTTGCCTGATGTATAGGAGCATTATGACAGTGATCAGATATTTTATGTGTTTTTTCGTAATATTTTTGTTTGCAACGTTCAAGACGTTACATAGAAGGAAAAAAACAAAAATGTGTAATAATAACTAAATCATTTTGATGACTATCTGGTTATTTTTCCATACACAGGGGAAAAAATTGTATTGCTTTTAGAAACTCAAGGCATCGGTGCCTGCAAAAATGTTTAATTATCCTATTACTGTTGAATTTGGCAGAGTACACTTCTTTATCTCAAAACCCTAAATTAATCCTTCTCTTAACTTAATCTAAGTAATTATTATTCTTCCCAGCGTTCCATTTCTAAGTCCTAAACTAACTATAAACTTCGTTAAAAGATACTAAAGGCACTTACTAAACAAAGTTATTAATGCTTACCGCTGCTCCTTAATTCGTACAATAAGAGAACCAAAGCAAGCATCGTATTTCAAAATATTAAGACTAAAATACTATCGTGAACCGAATACTACTAATGTTTAATGTTGTTGGAATTTATAAAGTTTCACTAGAATACTTATCTGAATTATGTTGGATTCAGTCAAAGTTTCAAAAGTCTGACTGAAGTTAATCACCTTTAAAGTTGTAGGATAGAATTCACACGAAATGCACTAAATTTTGTATGCAAGAGAGTATGGGAGCACTCACTTATTTAACCAAAAGCGTGCAGAAACTTTGTTTTTGTTAAATGGCAACTAAGATTGTTTTGGTAAAATCTTTTTTTGCTAAAGTGAAGTAAGTAAAATAAATGATGACTGGGTAAAAATACAATTTATCGTATCAAAAAAAATATATACAATAAAAATATAATAATATTTTGTTTATTAGCGCAATTAAGTTAAGTAAAGGAAAGTGTTTACGTCACTTATTCGTAAAAACTGCAAGGAAGTGACGTTACACTAAAATCAATGCGATTTATCTTACACAAAAAAATACTTGTGAAGTACATAAAAACAAAAATTTACTAAGCTATTACTTATAAAAGTTAACGATATGTGCCTGTTTTTTAGTACCTAATATAGCAAAACGACGAAATAACCTTTCTTGTATGTATAAAATACCAAAGTGTTATAGCTTTAAAACGATTCAATGAAGGTCAATATTCCAATTTCAGGTCGTCACTTAATTGGGTCTAAAGTAGTCGATGTTTACAAGCCAATTGATTCTCCGTGAGTGTTCGAATAAGGTCGACGATATTATTTTTTTAGTAATGTTACTGGTCAAATCCAAACCGAATTTACTAAAACTACTAAACGACGTTAGCATTTTAAAGAATATTTATTCTTTAAATAAAAACACTTTTCGGACAAAGTCATATATTTGTAAACTGTTCGAATGCGCTCACAACTTTCATGATCGAATCGTGAAAAACGCGTCAAATAAAATTGTACTTGCATTTTATTTGTATCAGTGAATTTATTTTGGGTATAAAGGATAGTTCGACAAAATAAAATAACTGCGGATTCCATCTTTTTTATATGTAGCATCGGAAATGCAGGTACTTATAGCCAATTATTTTAAAGCAGTTAGGTCAATATTTCGAACAATGAATAAGAGATAGTGTGTTATTTGTTAACTCCTATTGTTTATTGAAAAATTAAGTATACGAGTATAGTTACGAAATCGTGCGTCGTGACTAGTTCTGATCAACTAAATATATGTTACTAGCTGTGCCCGCGACTTCGTTCGCGTGGACTACATCCTTTCATGGTCGGTTTTACCCCTTTTCTCCCCAAATATTCGAAACAAAAAGTAGTCTATATTTTAATCCAAGTTTTGAGCTATATTTGTGCCAAATTTCATATCTCTAACTTCAAAAATAAACATTTTTCCATATAAACTTCCAAAGGTGGTATTACCCCCCTCCCCCCCTTATTTTCTAGTAAAAAGTAGCCTATGTCCGTTCTTGAGATTCAACGTATACCTATACCAAATTTCATCAAAATCGGTTGAACGGTTTAAGCAGGAAAGCATAACAGACACACAGACAGACAGACAGACAGATAGAATTACTTTCGCATTTATAATATTAGTAGGGATTCATTTTTAAAAGTACTTCGAGAAGGCCGAAAAATTGACTTTTCTCGTTTAATTTTTGTGTTGCCTTATTTTTTGCAGTATTTTTATTTTTTTACAATTATATCACATTAATCTGTAAAATTACATTAATTAATAACAATACGATACTTTACTTTTAGTTAGAACCTATAACACATTTACAAGTGGCCTTGCTACCTATGTATTAAGCTATGCTCAAGTTTTTGACATTATGCCACATAAACATTTTAGTTACGAAACCTAAACTAACAGGGAACGATGAACTATGATTAAACTAGTACAATGTTTGTCGTTGAAGGTCATGAGGGTCGGGTTGGGAGTTAGCTAACATTTTGTATGTCTACAGAATCTTGGGTTAGTAGGTAATGTAGCCCAAGGAAGTGGCTGACAAGCTCTTAAACGATTACTGTGTAGTTAAAAGATGCTAACAAATCAGCGGGAACCGACAACATATATGCTGAGGAACTTAGAAATCTCGGAGATAGTGGAATAAGACTTCTCAACGATCTGTGTAATCAACTTTGGATGACAGGAAAATGGCCTAATGACTGGATGGAGTCTCTGTTGGTACCTCTACATAAAAAAGGATCCACAATGACTTGCGGAAACTATCGAACGGTAGCACTTATATCACATGCCAGCAAAGTCATGCTTTACATAATAAATGACCGATTGCAGTCATATCTGAGGCGTCAAATACCTAATGAGCAAGCCGGTTTTGTTAAAGGCCGTGGGACCAGGGAGCAAATAGTTAATATGAGACAAATGATAGAAAAAGCTGGGAGTACTATGTCCTAATGTTTCTCTGCTTCATAGATTACTCCAAGGCATTTGACTGTGTAAGGTGGGACTGGATGTGGAGAATTCTCCTAGAGATGGGCGTACCTCCACACTTGGTATCTTTGGTCTCAAGTTTATATGATGACGGCAAATCGATGGTCAGGGTAAATGATGTAGTGTCAGGTCCGTTTAAGCCTCAAAAAGGAGTACGACAGGGATGTATTCTATCTCCGCTTCTATTTAACATCTATGGCGAATATATTATGAGGGTAGCGCTAGAAGACTGGGATGGAGGAATCTTGATTGGGGGCAAGAAGATCAGCAACCTGCGATATGCGGACGATACTACATTGATTGCCTCTTCAGAGCTGGAGTTGGCGGAATTGTTCCGAAGAGTACAACATGCGAGTGAAATGGTGGGCCTCTCAGTTAATAAGTCAAAGACTAAGGTCATGTTGATCGATCGTGCAAATGAGGCCGAACGTATAGGGACTCTCTCAGACCTAGAATTTGTTAAAGAGTTCATTTATCTCGGATCATTAATTACTGATCAAGGAGGATGTGACAAGGAGATCCGGAGACGAACACAGATGGCCAAGTCCGCAATGAGTAAACTGACAAAGATTTGGCAAAATAGGTATATATCGAACATGACCAAGACCAGACTTGTGCGGACTTTGGTCTTCTCGATATTTATGTACGGTTCCGAATCATGGTCTATCCGCGCAGCTGACCGAAATAAGATTGACGCCTTTGAAATGTGGTGTTGGAGAAGAATGTTGCGCATACCTTGGACCGAAAAAAGAACAAACAGATCAATTCTCGACCAACTGAAAATCAAAACCAGATTGTCAACTATCTGCTATCAAAGAGTACTGGGTTACTTTGGCCATATCGCCCGGAGACAGCCCGACGACTTAGACAAGTTGGTTGTTGTGGGCAAGGTGAATGGCAAAAGGCGAAGAGGTCGTTCACCTCTCCGTTGGTCAGACCAAATAAGGGAGGTGACTGGACTCACTCTGCCGAATGCCATAAGACAAGCCGAAGATAGGGAAGAGTGGAAAGACCTTGTCAACGCCTCGGTAAAGGCATTTCAAGAAAGGCACGACCTTCAGCAATGAAGACCACGATGAAGAAGAGAAAAGATGCTCTTGACGTAATAACAACAATTAAAAAATGTTATCGAAAGTTATGTAATGCACGCCTTGGTCCTGTAGTGCATAGGCTATTCCTACCGAATTTAGTGACATTTCGAGCATCTCCGAGCTTTGGAAGACACGTTACGCTGTTGGTCCCATCTAATATCTCAATTATAGTCATAAACCCCAGTCAGAATTCATTTTATGACTTAAAATCATCAGAGAGTAAGGTTGATTACTTGCTTTACATCCTCTATCAAACTCTGGGTCCAAGTTAAGTGTAGCCCAAACCATGACTTAAGTTGAGATGAACTCTGTGCCCAACAGTGGGGCTTACATAGCTGAATCACATTTATAATCAAACAAAAACCAATCTAATTCCTTCTGATGTGGAAATAACATTCAACTGTAGGATGACAGACTGTAACCAAGTTTTATAATCAGTTAGCGAAATGGAATTTTATCATACAAGATCTATTAAGCTAAAGTTGGTTACCTGCTCTACACTCTTCCACTAAACTCTGGGCCCAATTCGAGCATATCCCCAACCATAACTTGAGTTGAGATGAACTCTATGCCCATCAATGGGACATACTCGTACATTGCTGAATCACATTTATGATCAAGCAAAAACCAATCTAATTCCTTCTCATATGAAAATGACATTCAACTGTAGGGTGAAATACTATAACCAGGTTTTAAAGTCAATAAGCAAAATCAAATTTTATCAAACAATATCTTTTTAGCTGATGTTGTTGTCATGACTACGTTTATATCCTATTTGAGTACATGTTAATTGTCGCGTTTAAACATTGCGGCAATTTGAGACTTAGACGATCGATAATATTTTTTACCAAGCTAAGCAGCAACACGAATAGTCCTAGATATCACGCTATTTATTCGTTTAAACCAATAAATAATAATAAATGACGACCTCCGTAGCCGAGAGGCGAGCGGCCCGGACTTTGGCGTCGCGCCATCTCTGAGGTTCCGGGTTCGATCCCCGGTCGGGTCAATATGGGAAACGAACTTTTCTATATTATCTCGGGTCTGGGTGTTGTGGTACCACCGTTGTATTTGATTTCTGTAACACAAGTGCTTAAGCTACTTACCGCAGAATCAGAACAATGTATGTGATCCAATATTTATTTATTTATTTAATAGGCAACATTTGATGCTCAACATGTGACGGAAATGTTGCACAATAGTGTTGTCTATCGATAGTCCACTATTGACCTCTTTAGTATCGATGACTATCGTAACAAATATATCGATAGACTTATCGATATTGTTAAACGGGCCAAAAGTATTACCTATATAACAATAATATCAATAGCAAAACCTCATATAGTATCAGTTACAAAGCATAAGCATATCTCATAAGCACATTCATAAAACCAGTTTAAGTTTATTCCCAAAGCATATCGTATAAGTGTAAATTAGCTTAATACAACTTGCTTTAAACGCAATAATTGGGAAAAGATACTATTGTTGGATATTCAATTTATTGATAGTGTAATAGTAACAATACTAGTCAATAGTACAAATAACATCACTATATATACAGAGTACTATTTAAAAATATCGATTCTATCGACTGTATGTATGATATAATGGTATCGATACTGTTGTTTCCAATCAATAGTATTTTAGTGGGCTCTATTTAATGGAGCGTCAAAAAAGTACTAACCTAACCTAAATAATAGGTTGGGAACATATTTAATAAGTTTGCGCTTGGGCTCGGGATATTATTACTAATTTTCCAGGTCAATTATCGATATTTGGGCAACTCTATTTTAGATATTACTCTGTTTATTCGATTAAACCTTATAGGCAACAATTGACGATCAACACGTGACACAATTGTAAGCAACGTTGCACAACATCGGTCGACGTTGCCAGCTGGCGCGTAACATGATGCGCAACCTGCTGTTTGTTTATAGAACACCGTTAGTTGAGCAACAAAAGGGATGTTCACTGGATAGTCAAATGAGATACTTTCAAATGCCTATCAAAACACGATGTCTTTGTTCATTTTCTATGAAGAGCAATTTGTGACGTCACAAATTTACATATCAATGCCTATAAAATAATTTCGATTCTTGTAAAGGTAATTTGCAAAAAGAATCAAAATCATTGTAGCATAAAGCGCTTTTTTAATGCCTTCATACCGTAAAATTATTTGTGATGTTGTCAAATTACCATCTCTTAACTTGTTACGCAATATGCAATATTCATTATTACAAACGATTTAGTAATAATTAATAATATATTTTCATATAAATTGAATCAAGATTTAGGACGGTTTATGTAGGTTTCAACCGATTTGCCAATTACAAGAGAAAGTTTACATTTTCTTCAAACGAGCACTTCGAACCTTCCTTCGACCTTTTTTCGTGTTGAAATTCCTGAAGTAATGCGTCCATGGTTACGTGGCACCTAGCACTTGCATGTTTGAAATCATGTTTTGGTCTAAACAAAATTATTATTTTAAAAAATTGTCTTAACACGAATTATATTTGACAGTCAATGCGCGTTTGAATAGAGATCAGAAGAATTTTCAAATATTTAATCACACATACAGGTCAATTGGAAAGAGAATTTCAGGTTTCCCTAAATTATGACATAAACAACAAGTGTAACAGTTTAGTTTTACTTGATTTACCTCTATTTCCAATCGTTTAATAGAACCTTTTGTTTCCGATCTAAAACTTATCACACTAATAACTGGCTTTTCTATGAGAGACGGGTCGAAATCTACTGGATCAGGTGGCAATAGCTGAAGTTGGCTGGGTAAAGTAATTGGTTCCGATGGTAGGTAAAGACGACGAGTGAATTGTGCAATCAATCATGGCGTAATTGATTAGCAACTTCATAATTTGGCAGATAATTAAGAAAAAGGATAAACTGAATTTAAAAATCATACAAACAAATTATTGCTTAAATAAGTATGTTTCGTAAGGGTATTCTGAATTTTATACCATTTGTTTCTGAGATTTATAAAGTCACTACCAACTTAACGATCTTACCTCCTATACATCAGTATTTTTTTATAGTAGCGCAGTATATTGGCTCCTCCCAGCCTAATGGTAAGCAAGAGAGGAACCCACATCCCGATGACAACGGATTTGATATCGAAATATCCTATCCGTTAGCATCGCCATACTGGCCCGCAAGATGTTTCTTCGCGCTCCTTTTGAAGGAATCCATGTCAAAGGAAGGAGGAAACACATGATGGAAAATAGAAAGAGAAAAGGGAAGAAATCAAAGAAGGGATTTTTAATATATTAGGCGAAAGAAAAAAGCGCTATCTGCGGACTTGGGATTCACAAACATCAGTTACGATTCGGCATCGGAAAGTTAAGCTTCTGTCTCTGTCTAATCATTTGTCTAAAAAAAAAGATAAAACATAGTTACCGATGCAAATTCTATCACTCAAACAAAAAAAGAATGATATAAAACTAGACAACCTGTCATGCATGGATTTAACCCCGAAGGAAGTACTTTTAGCACTTGTCTTGGATAAATTTATTTTATTTGAATGGCTTTTACCAAACATTTTGTTGGCGGAGACTCGATCTATTATGAACTTACAAACTAAGAGAAAAAGATTACCACGTTACAAAAATACCCAAAATACTTTGATTAATAAATTCTGACGATAGACATCAAACATTTAAAAATATCTTGCTATGAACATTTTCTAGTTATCAATTATAAACCAATCATGACCATGATTTATGATGTCAGGATAAGTTTAGAAAAAGTTTGCGGAAAAAGTGACTGTTTAGGAAACGATTCAACGAACAAGATATCCAAACATCCACAAAACTAATGTTTCCGCGAAAATTCAAAATCGAAAAGAATTTCCTCAAAGAATAAACCATGTTGCCTACAAAGTTCCCGATAATAGGATTAAAAGGTGATATCTTTGTATTTGAATATCTGGTATCGTGTTCGAAAATAAATTGAATTCGCGACTACAGAAAAGGATTCAGACAGTTTCTTTGTGACTTGGTAATTTTACTCGCTGCCTTGTAATCTCGTCGTCTCATTAAGCCTTAATTGTTACATTCGAGTTTAATTTGGTTTTTGCGGTACTCGATTTTAAGGTCTTATCTTATTTCTAGTTGTAAAAGCCAATACCTACTAATAATTCGGGCTTTTCTTATTTTGCTTAATAGACATTTTCAGATTAGATATTTTGTTAATATTTTTAAATAAATAAATATTGGACAACATCACATACATTGCTCTGATTCTGTGGTAAGTAGCTAAAGCACTTGTTTTACAGAACTCAGAAACAACGACGGTACCACAACACCCAGATCCGAGACAATACAGAAAAGTTCGTTTCCCATATTGACCCGACCGGGGATTAAACCCGGAACCTCAGAGATATGCGACGCCAAAGTCCGGCACGCTCGCCTCTCGGCTACGGAGGTCGTCGTCGTCGTTTCTTAAGAAATTAAATTTTTTCGATAGAGATGATTACTAAAATATTAATTTGATCCATTATGCGTAAGTGCTCAAGTAAGCCATTATTGTTTTAAAATCCAACTTTGATTGAAGTATTTTGATTATGCATGATTGAATAATTATAAAACACGGTGTTAATCTATTAAAATAGATTAACTCTTTTGTTTCGAGTAATTACTTTTTTGCACAGAATTGATTTGACCTGGACAGAGACATAGAATGTTTTTGTCACGAAAATAATGCCAACGCGAGAGAAGACGCGGTCTACAATTTCTTACTTATAATAATTACCACGTAATGTTACATGTATAACTTCCGCATTCCCCACGTCATGAATTCAAATTTTCACTATTTCTGCCTCACACGTGTGAAGTCTTCAAACGTATGCTATGACGTCACAAAGGATGTCCTTCCTTTAAATATGAAGGAGATAGTTGTAATCATCATTTGATACTCACAAACACACCTACACAAATACCGACCCATTTAACCAAACGTTGAACTTCAAACATAAATTATCAACCAATTTGGTATTCAACTACGAAATCGGATATAAAGGTCAGCATTTTCATAATTGTTGACCAAAAATGGATGTAGTCAAAATTTTAGGTACTCGGATGGTCCTGCGTTTGATTTGACTAAAGTATGTTACACATTTTCGTGCATTGGTCGGATTTTCATCGAAAATACGCATTTTGCGAGCGAACTGTTTTAAACAGGTTTGGTCAATGACATAATTTGGAGCGTAAAATTGCACAAACCACGACTGTAATCCAATATTAACTATGCCTAGATACCTACAAGTTATTATAACGATAACTTTATTTGAACAATAAAGCCTTTGAACTGTAAGGGCCCATTACTAATATTTTATGTCAAACTAATGAGCACAGGCCTCATGCTTATGTGATACATTTATTGCATTCTTATAATAGGTCAAAATTGATTAAATTATAAATTAAGTGAACCAACTTCTGAGTGACAGAAAATGCGAGTGCGGTGTGTTATCAGCCAATTAATAGTAATAAAACTTTTGTCGTCTCCTGCGAGAAATGTGACTGCTAGTACATATGTATAAAATTTTACGCCTGCTCACTGCGCATTGATCATTGCATTGCACAAGGAGCAACTTGACTCTCCTGACGCTGTTAAGCTGCTTAATTATATTTGATTTAAGCTATATAACTGATATGGTCTACAACTAGTACTAACTCAACATTCCTTCAAAAGGATACCCAGATATAAGGAGCACTAATTTCAAGGCCCTAATATCTTTTTTATTCGAGTACAACATTTATCTCCCACGCGGGTTAGGTTCGCCTTTGTTATGAGTAACTGACTCATGCCCCTCAATCATGATTACTGGGCTGAAACAGGCACACTTCACTTAACGACAGCGGAGGTGCTATTTTTGGTTGATATTTGTCGCGTCGACTAGACTTTTGTCTGTCGGTATTAAAGCGGAATGGATTTTTATCGATGATCGTTCAATTATAGTGTTTTTGTGTGATGTGGTACTGGATTTGAAACGAAATGAACTGATTAGTGTTAATTGCACCAAATTTGACGGTAAGCGACAGCGGAGGTGCTGTATATTAAAGATCTAAATATTGTACCTATCGTATGAACAATAACATGCACTTAATAGAACAAAACTGCTGCCTAAGTTCTTGCAATGCAAGTCATGTTCAAGTTCAGTAACTTGAGAAGAACACTTGACTGGTTACAGGGAATGTTTCAGTTACGAGCTGAATATATAATATCAGAATATAGCTAGGTAACGGTGCTAATTAGTTTGCTCGAAGAGTCTTGTAATAGTTCGCTAAACAAGTTGGGCTAGAAAATATAGATTCTATTATGAGTTTCATGTTTTATTGAAATTTTAAAAAAAGTATTATTTTATGTTTATGTTTAAATTACGTAACGAAGCATTAGGATACATGAACTGTCGCTAACCATACTTATTTAATGTAATAATTCTTCACTTAATTGTATCTATCCATCAGAACAGTGGAATAAGTTATGTTAATTGTAAAAAACAAGTGCGAGTCGGACTCGCGCACCGAGGGTTCCGTACAAACCTGCAAGGTTTACAAAGTTCGTTCATTACGACAATCGAGTCATAACTATGGTATTTTTATTGCAAAATGAAATTCATAACATTACAATGGGGAAAGATGGAGGAGCATAAATATTTTGTAATGTAACTAAAAATTTATGGTTTTCGTAATTTTTCCTTTATCTATGCTATAAGACGTTGCTTCGTACCAAATTTCAAGATTCTGAGTTCACGGGAAGCACCCTGTAGGTTTTGATTCCCTTGCAAGTGTCGAAAATTTGCGGCATAAACGGCTGTATCTTTTGATTGCGTTGGCTTAGAAGTTTGATTTTTTCACAGCTTCAAGGGACAGTAGACCTGAGTAATTGATATAAATTTCAGCTTCATACCTCCACGCGTTCCTGAGAAAAAGGGTCTTGACAGACGGACGGACGGACAGACGGACAACAAAGTGATCCTATAAGGGTTCCGTTTTTTCTTTTTGAGGTACGGAACCCTAAAAAGGGATTCCTTTAACAGAAACTTTAGCTAGCTATGCTTCGCATCAAAAGTCAAAGGTTAATAATACGTGCGCAAAATTACAACCGCTTGTAATCCAGCCATTTAATAAAATGGGAAATTAATAATGTTTACGAGCAATTCCTGAGCTAGTCGATTACGTGCGCTAAGCTTCTGGGATCTTGAGTACTTTCACGCGACAGCTTACGCTCAAGCCAAAATGAAAGTCAGTAAGTCAAAGTTATTTTTACGCTTATCAACTATTTTTTTTTATTCCCGATGTTAAAACAATGGCGTGTCATATTATGCTTGTTTATTTATATATATATGTATATGACTATGACGTTGTAGCTCTTAAACAGATTTTGGTTATATTTATTGTGGTTGAAAAGTTGAATTAGTCGGGAGCGTTATAAGCTATGTTTGATGAAAATGACGTTGATAAGATGACTCTCTAATTTTACACGACTCACTTAATCTGGATATCAAATATAGAAAAAATTGAGTAATAATATACATTTTATGAATTTTAATTTTTATCCTAAGTGGCCTCCATCACTAATAGCGAAATCGTAGCTTAGGTCTTATTTTGTAAAGATAAGCCCTAATATTATAACTTATACCAAAACTGTCAGTGATTTTTCGATTTATTGATTTTGGTACTTGCGTGCTATGAAGTGTACATTTAACTTATTGTAACTTTACCTACGTACTTAGTATTATCTGGATACCAAAAAAAAAGTGCAGTGCGGATTTATTACTTGTACTTTAAAAAACAGGTATTGTGAGAATTTGTTAACTTTTTTGTTAAATCAAGCAAAATTGGCATTATAAACTAAACATCACGTTACGTGTACATGATTAGTTTTGAAATAGATTTCAGCAAAAAAAAACACCTAAATGCTTTAAATGTTCCAAAATTTAAATGACTGCTTTACTGATTTCCTCCTTATATTGTGTCAAGAACTTTTCACGCGATGCTTATTAAACTGAATAAGTTATTGGGTTTAATTTTTCTCGGAGCTCAGAGCCTAACATAAGAATGAAATATTTAAAGCTGTTATGTCATATTCACTTGTATAGGATTAACTTTGTTAAAAGCGCTTAATATTATTTGGTATATTCTTAAAAAATATCAGTTGAATGTATTTTTTAATTATCTTTTGATAATGTGTCATTGTTTTTTCTTGTTGAGATATAAGAGGCTATAGAGTTACATAATATTTTTATGGTTGTTATATATTACGAGAATTTCTAACCCTGTGATATACATTTAAATGTTTTTTATATTTATATTTCTTAAATAATTATTAAAGAGTCTGCAAACGCACCATAATCATTTATTTCGAAGCCATATCATTTTGATAGACTTTTGGTTTAATCAAATGATTTTTGTGAAACTTATATAAGATTATATTATTATAAGGAATTGAAGCCTACAGACCCGACTAAAAAATGGTATAATGAAATGAAAGAATAATTTTGAAAAGTAGGTCATCAATAATGCATCTTAGAATATGGGTCATCCTCACAAATATGTTGCGATATTCTTTAGTCTTCAACTTTGAAGTTGAAGAGAAATCGGGTTTCCTGTTGCTTGCTATTTGTTATTTTGCTGTATAGACTATTTCCATACTCATATTTTAGGACTAATTGCCCCAGAGCACTCTGCTTACGTTTTTAGGTCAATCGATCCTCATGCCTGATTAGTATAATATGGGTTCAGCGAAGCTTTAACTTGAGTTTGAAAAAAAAGCATTTATTTTTATCTCCAATGCCGACACAGCCAGTTGTGGATTATTCTGGAATAGCAAATATCTTTTCGTAAATAGCGTGTACGAATGAAGCTTAGACGAGTAATCTTTATTAATCTTCTAAAACAATACAAGTTCTAAACTATTAAAAAGAAGTGTACCTACAGCGTGCTTTAATCGAATTTCATTTAAATATCAGTACGAAACCATACTAAAGTAAGTGATAATTGGTTCTGTAAATATTTTTTTTTTAGATAGGTACTCATATTTTATTACTTGTAAATTCAATTAGCTAATAATTCCATCTAGAAAACGCTTTGCATTTTTTCTGATTCCTGTTGGCTTCAGTATTTTACCTGATTAAACCATTTAAATTTCCCAATATTACATTCTTGTTCGAAACTCCTTGAATGTATTTTTAAAACTGTACTCAAGAAAACGAAACGGTGTTCCTATATTTGCTCACTCTTCTCTATAATCAAACAACTATGAGTGAGGTCGGCCACAAAGAACTCAAAGGCCGAACAAAAAATATAAGTCTAGCAAAACTGTGCTAATGGCTTTTTCCAACTCAACAGAAATGGATTTCAGGTGTGCAAAGGAGAAATAGAACGAGTGAGGAGATTGGAATCATGGAGCCCCGTCAACGTAATGAATGTTTGTAATCCAACAGATTGGATGATTCGTTTGTTTGTGAGCAAAAAAGAGTGACCCACGTGTAAGAATGATTGTCCAATTTTCGGGAATGTTTTTATGTGATTAACACGTGTCTGAAAGGGCTTAGTCTACATGAAATTTAACCGGATAATTAAAGTCGATTTTTAGCATTTGGTAGTACAACTTGATAGGTTTGATATATTTGGCTTTTTACATACCATGACTTTTAAGCAACGATCAATTGTTCCACAGAGTACTTTAGAATTATTACCTAATTTTTGCTAATTTTGGTTAGATGTATAAACAATAAATGATACATACCCTCTTCTGATAAAATTAAATCAAAACTCAGCTTTTTAGTACATCTAAGAATTTTGTTTTCAGTGGAGAGTCCTTTTCCATTAATTATTATGTTATTTGATAGCAAGCACAAAACATTAACAAAACGAAATCAATTAATTAAATATCTTAGACTTGCATATCAATAACTCATAGTAAAGTAACAAATTTAAATAACATGTGATATGGTAAATGGCTAACGGATAAACAACTTGAATAAGTTATCTTGTTTTTACTTCTTTAAGCATCTATAGAATGGCAATTATTATTGAGGAAGTCTACCTCTGCAAGTGCCACGTGTGGTGAGATTTGACACAACTTCATAATAGAACTCTATAGCTTCCCAAGGGCTCCATAAAAGGCGACGTCTAGTTTAAGTCATTTCAAAGCAGGATCGGATCTGAAGCAAGTTGTATACGTTGACAGGTGGCTTGTCACTCAATATGCGTTTGAGTGCAGTCCACTCACTGTTGGTATTTACTGTACAAATAAACAGCAAATTTATGCACCAAAACACTTATAAAAATATTAAAATCGAACCGATCTTGCTTTGTCCGCTGTTACACTCAAAATAATTCATTTAAATACGCATTTTTAAGCATCTATGTCTCTCAACTATTTAAGGTTTTCGCTCCAACGTTTGACCTTAACAGGTCCAGAAGCCTCTGACAAAAATGACAACTGACCTGTCAAATAAGGGCAAGTATGCCGTATCTATAGTAATGCCATATATTTAAGTCAGATAATGGTTACGACCGTAATGAGATTGCCTTTCCGTTCACGTTTTTACTACCCATTTGAATCTGGTTATCTGCCTGATAGAAGAAATTTAGGAGCCCTTCAATTTTTTTTTATGCCGTGACCTTTCTTGCTGGGTGGAATTGAGTTTTACTAAATAGGGGGCCTAACCGAGTGGTGTCTACCCTTGATATCGTTTCATCTAGTTTCAAATGTATAGGTTTTATATCTTTTTTGGACTCCATCCCGTGTCTCTAGATAAAGCGATGAATCCAAGGTCAAGTGGATGGAGAGACGCGTTATTGTAAAGCTAAATGCTCGGTGATGAAAGCTAATTAGAATTTGAAACTATAACTTCATTCTCATTTCACCTAAAACAAATAACAACAAAACAATAAAGAAAATACAACATCAGTCGAGCCAGATAAAATTGTAACTGAATATTTTAATAATAAATAAATTTATATCTACCGTTTACAATAGGTTTTACATTTCAAGTGACTCTTCTTAATATTGACGATTTTATACAAATACAAACTTATCGAAATGACGTCCAACATCAAAAACAGATATTTAGACGGTATATATTATAGAGATAATTCGTTTATCTTAAGAGCATTCTAAATATACTGCTGATATCTTCTTAAATTTTTTTTTACAACATTCTAATTGAACTGTTTAAGTCAGTAAATCTATTCGATCATATTTTATTTTATATTAGTTAAGATATAAGTTGTGGAATAATTTTAAATTATTTTTACTATTACTAGTGGAATATTATTCTAAAAAAATATTTTTTGTAAATGTTTTTTTGTGTTATATTTAATAATGTTAAGATTTCAATAAAAATATCTCACCTTATATAGTTAGCATTTAAATTTAAAGTTTTATACCTAAGTACGCTTCTCTGACAATAACTTTCCAAATCCTAATGAAAATTTCAAAAGCAATAAAACTATTCAATCGTTTTTAATTACAGGGAGGAAGGGTGTTTTATCTATGACCTAATATAAAAGCTTATCTTTTTTGTGTAATTTAAAAGTTAGATTTAAATACAATTAAGTATTTCAAAAATCAAGATTTGATAAAACGTAGTATTTAAGTGCTGTGTCATTCTACTAAATTACTTTCTCTTGTAATTATCATTTATTTGATGTCAAGTGATGTCATTAATTAGACGAACGTCTTCATTTGGAGCTGTAGGTATCCAGTGAATTCATTAACGCAATCTTATTTTCTTTAATTATACCAAAACGCTGTGTAATGACAATTACGCAATACCTTTTTCATAATTTAATGAATTCATTCCAAAATATATTGTTGTAAAATAAATCTCATCCATTGTTGTGGTGACAGAATTCGAAACAGAATCGTTAACCTTTTATCATTTATATTGAATGGTTTTCTTTGAAATATTTTATTTGGTTAAAAATACATCATTCAGTCTTTAAAAATAAAGTAAAGTGTCAATATTGCCAGAAACTGCAATAAGATTTAGAAATTGTATGTATCCACATCTATCTAGATAATTTAGAACCATTAGGCCAGCGAAGACAAATACAGGCAAGAACATAAGAACAGCAATCATTTTTATTAAATGTTTTCGTTAGGAATATGTTTAGTTAAAAAACATCATTCAGTCTTTAAAAAAAAATTGTACTGTATCCAGATCTATCTAGAAACATTACGCCACCGGAGACAAAAACAGGCATCAACATTTAAAAACAACAGAACTGAATCTTCATTAACGTACACTGGAAAAAAAACAAACAAATCCCTAATAGCACAATAACACCAGTGCAAACATTTGTCACGGCGCACAGGCTTTGGATTTTATTTTATTCGAGCTTCGTAATCCCAGTAAACGGATTATCTGGATTTACTAGGAAACAAGGGGACAGGCAGGTCCTCAGAACGAATAATGATGTAACATTGTCATTAATGTTTCATCCGTCGATCATTAGCGGCCGTATTCTGACTAATTGATGTGTCAGTGGGAAGATTGATCGTAATATGTTCGGATGCGGCCCTCATCTGCTCAATAGCAACTCAATAAGTAGATTTCAAAGCTTATTTAGGGAGTGATAATTGTAAAGCTAATAAATTGAACTTAAACTTGTATGTTTAATAGAGTCAAAGCTTTAATGGTACAATAGATAAACTGATGTGCTTTAATGAACAGGCAACGGTACGCCAGATATTCTTCGAACTTTATACAGCCTTATTTCGTGGAAATAGAAGTTGATATCGAACTGCAGTTGTTTGGTATCTCCATACAACCCCATATAATAAAATGGTATATTAGGTTGAGTTGATGACGTGAGGCGTGTCAGGTGGGCTGACACGCTCCAGCTGCGTATTGCGCGGCGAGATGGGCCGCTTGGCGGTAGGCGCTGTGGGGGAGTCTGTGTAGAATCCGCAAGGAATCCCGACTCCCCCACAACTGCGCAGCGTTGGCCACCGAGGGGTTTTTAGTCGGTGCGAGCCCGACATATCACTCTCTGTTCCCATGCTATCACGTAGGCTATATCTCCATTGCCAAAAATGGGTAAGTAACATTTATAACGGTGTATCTGTTAGAAATTAAGTTTTAGTTAACATTCACTGCAAATTAGCCGTTTTTTATATACCTGTGCCTACCTACGACATGACCTACAAGTCGACACAAATACAGCGTCAGCAGAATTGGCGTAGTAAACAACGCTCCATACGTAATGCGTGACATCGATATCCTACATCGCGATATCAGAGTTTTCGTCGCCACTAAGTATATATACAACAAACCAAGATTGGTAGTTGGGCCTTGGTCCCCGAGCAGATAACACCTAGCTCGGCGGAAGTACTTCCACTTTTAGTAAAGAACATACGTTCCTTACATACCTAACTAATTTTAGTTTTTTAACTAATCGCTAGACTAACAAGATACTTGTGGTATGGTTTTCCACATTTCATTTTAATTTTTTACTATTTACTCGCTCCGGCTTTGCACGGGTGCAAGTAAATACAAATTAAGTTTTCAGCTTGTCTGTACATTAATTTGTATGGATAATATATTATAAACCTTCCTTATACATCACTCTATTTAACAAAAAATCGCAAAACAATCCGTATCGTAGTTTTATAAATCTAAGCATACATAGGGACATACAGAAAACACGACTTTGATATAAACTATATAGTTATATTAAATGTATCGTCTTTCTTGGTTCTTAATATTTTTTTCAAGTTTCCTTTATCCTAAAGAACTAAATGAAAAACAGTTATACGCATGTAGAGCAAAGGCAAAAGCTGAATTCATTATTTATTTGTTCTTTGTAACTGAAACTTAGGTTCAACGAACTCAAACCACAAAATAAATGACCTTAAGCCGTTCTATCAACAGGGCGTTTAAGGAGCGTACGTTGAGATACGAGAAAAATAATAGCGCTAGTTATTCACATGCCTACTCGCCAGTCTTTTTACCATTTGTTTTTTTTTTTCGGAATAAAGAAATATATGAATTGTTTTTGTTTACACTACGAAAGAGCATTGACCTTTGAACCGACTTCAATATGCATAAGACACAGTGTTCCAGATGCATTACGGAGTGGCAATTTTTTTTATTATTATCTTTTAATACTGGTAACTCTACAGTAACACCAAACTCTCTATTCTCTCCATTTAATGCAATATAAAATTGGGATAACTTCTATCGTATGTGCAAATATTTCACTATGCTAAAGCAAATCTTAATTACATATAACACCTCAAATAATCGAGTAGTAAGGCCAAATGTCCTTTTATAAGTTAAACGCAATTGATTTTTAATAGTATGTCAGATGTTTTGGATCTTACGATAAAGCTTATAAAAAAGGGTAAACAGTGCAACGAGATCCAAAAAACCATGTGGACAAAATGACGAGGCTATTTGTCTTAAACAATATACTATACCTATTTTGTTCACTTTCTTTTTAGTATAAACTAGCGTTTCCAGCGAACTTTGTTTCGCCTTAGAGGCAATAAATGAGCAGACCTCAAAAAAAAAAGAAAAAAAATATATAAAAAAGTATTGTAGGTATATCCTTCTCCTGGATCTAAACCACCTCCCCACTAATTTTCAGTCAAATCACTTCAGTCATCATTGAGTTACAAATAGTGTAACTAACACGACTTTCTTTTATATATATAGATTTCCTAAGACATTGTCAAGACTAGGGGTTGTAGCCCCAAAAATTGTCAGCCACAAAGATGAAAGTAACAAGTTAATGTGCGGCTCACTAATGATGTCGTGGGAACTGGACAACTCCTTAACAAGTGGCCAACTTTCGGTAAAGTTCTAATTGATGGTCTCATTATAGTTAATGTGGACTTTGTCATAATAAATCGCACTGGTATTTTATAGATACCAAGATATTGGTTGCAGAGTTAATTTTTTCTTATATTTTATCCTAATATGTAATGGTTTATAATACATCGTTGAATTATTAGTAAGTGGAGAACTCTGCCGCGATAGTAGAGACTGATGCAATGGATGCAAGTGAAACAAAGCTGAGTTGTGAAAACTTTAGAATGAGAGGTATAAGTTCACCTGTGGACCTCCTTTGGATATAATTATGTACAATAAATATGTAGTTCTACACATATTCAGCAGAGGGCACTTACTGAAAGCTAAAAGGTTGATACAACAGAAAAAATTCATCGCCTACGATAACTTGCGGTTAGCTCTGTTGGAAGAGCATATATGTGAAGGTCGTGGGTTCGAGCCCTATACCGCAAGGGGAGATAAAAAAATCTGTTTTTTTTAAATAATATGGTTGATGTGAATTGAATCCCTAATACATCTACCAGGTTAGTGTGGGATACAAGTCTTAAAAGGCTTAAGAAACTACTGGTCGTTTTACGTACTAAATACTTACTTATCAAAAAATATATATGCATTAAAGGACCGAAAACCACTTTTTTTTTACAGTAACTCAATTTCAATTTTCAAAGGATATAAAAGCAATCGAGTAAATGCCAACATTTTCTTTATTTCAAAGGAACGACTTCGTGGCGCTATATAACATCAAATAAAAGGAGTTTTAAAACAAGTTTTATCACATCAGTAAAATGTTTAAATGGACGACTTGTTTCCAGGGCTGTACCTACATTTAAGAAAGAGCCATAAAATTTGGGCAGTATTAGAGGGTAATTCCTACATTTCTAGGGTGGGGGAGTCCCATACACACCGCTCTCTAACTGGTAGCTGTGCACCCCAGAAAAAAAGCTACCTATGTTAAACATAAAACTCAGAGAATGCGTATGTAATTTAGACACTTACAAATTGCAAAAGCACTTTTATCTCACCATAAATCTGAGTTATTTCGTTAGCCTTAAATTTTTATTAAATAAATTATTTCTTTGTTTTTTACCAACTGACAAATGATGACAGCTTTAAAACCTTGTAATCTTCTTTAGAAAAGAAAGAAAATTATTTAATGCAAGACAATTTAAAGCGACATATCGCCTAACTACAAATTATTGTCATTTTTAATCGTTCTTAAAAGTAGTCAGTATATCAAGCTGTTATTTTTTAATTGTAGTTCGATCTTTCTTCTCCATAGGAATTTGGAGTGGTTTCTAAAGTACGTTTATAACATAATAAGAAGAGAGGTAGGGCATAGCGATTTATCGCTCGAACTGGAGCAGCCCGACTGGTGAAATACCTCCACCTAACAGAAGACCGCAGCCAAATAACAATCACTTCTGTGTTGTTGTGTTTCTGCGTGTGAGTAAGGTTTCCAGAGCTCCTGGGGGGTGCTGCGTTAGTAGCAGGGGTCAAGCCTTCAAGGTAAGGGCGATAAGTCCAGTAACAGAATAATTATGCTGTACTTATCACCCTTAAGCTAGGACCTCATTGCCACTTAACATCAGGTAGGATGATATCAATCTTGAAGTGCAATTAAAAAAAAAAGAACATACTTATAGTTTGAATTAAGTCAGTTTTGTTCAGTTTAGTTTTAAAACAGCATTTTGGGTACCTTACCACAGCCATCCCATCTTTGCCTATTTAAATATTTTATTTTAATTTTAGTTATAGTATAATTTATTTTAAGTTTTATTGTTTATTTAGTTTGAAGCAGTGCTACATAATCAGTTTTTACTCTCTCTCTTTACCTCATATGTGACTGTAAATCTCTGATCCACAAACAAAGCATCGACTTGGGACGACACATAGCCCAACCGGATAAAAGCCAGAAATACTAGATGATAAAAACTAGACTTTCTAGAATCGGCTCGGCTAAATTAAGTAGTTACTTTAAATTGGTGGCAAGTCACAATAGATCTAATAGGTCACAGTGACCACAGTTCGCTAGAACTGCACAGCCCAAAGTACCTTAACAATAACAAAATAGTCCGTTTTTTAAATTTTGTTGCGGTATTCTTGGCGAAGGAGTATCAACCCTATTAGCTGGACAGTTCTGATTGCGGGGTTCGTTCATGTTGTACTTAGACCCCATAAAGAGACATACGTAAGCCACGTCTCGAGACCGCGAAGCTGCAGCTCACGACTCTAGAAACAGTTTTATGTTTCAAATGTATTAGTGCAAGGAATTGTCGACGTTGACCTTTCAAGACAGGATAACTGGTGGACTTTCAGTTTGGAACGTAAAACATTTATTATCTTTTTAATGCGTTCAATAGTGTGTTTGTTTGTGTAGTAAAATAAAATCAAACCGACTTAATATAAGATGAAAGAGTATTTAGCATTAAGAATAAATGCTGGATACGTCAATCTGAAGCATGATAGCTCTCATTAAGGGAGACCTATGTGCAGCAGTGAACTAGAATACGCTAATAATTATAAGAACAAATGTAGACTCGGAAATTATTCTGGCGGTTGTGTAAAAATAGAACCAATTACTTACCTATATCGAAATGGCGAGACTAGTTTCTTTCAGTTATTTTTAAAGTGTAAAATGATAGTGTCTACTGCTTTTTCTTGGAGACAAAGTCCCCTACTCCTTTTGATAAACAAAGTGTGTGTACAAATATAAAACAATATACAGAAATATTATTTTGAATTAGATAAATAAACTTAGGGTACAGATTTAATTCTGATCATTAATAAGATACGACTTCTCAAAATTGGTTATACATGTTAACCATAGACATGATTAGTTAATCATGCACATGTACGATGCACAGTTGTACATTAATCTATACACATTTTAAATTAACCGCTGTAGCCCCAGAATTCCAGAAACAATTTAAAATCAATTGTTTTACGTAACAAAGGTTAAGTTATAAAGTTCTCTTTAGTAGGTACTATTCTTGTAAAGAATTGCAGTTTTTTTGGCTGATTCCTCTCGATAGGAAAACGTTCTGAATCGGTACTGGCTTCATTTTTGGTTGGTATTTTTTATTTTGACGATGCATTTATATTCAATTACAGCCTGCACGAAGATAAAATCATAGATTTGATAGGTATATAATGTCACTAGGCATGAAGTGCTCCTTTTGTACTTTTTTTGTTTTCTCTTAATGTAACTAGTACACTTTTTTATTTACACATAGTTTAACTGTAAACTAAGAGTATATAAAATTTCTTGCACAATATTTTCTATCGTTTGTTTACGTTAAGTAAAACAGTAGGTACGTGGGAAATAAATCGATAAGTAATAACGTGTCACAGGTACATACAAGAAGTAATTACTTACACGTGTCTACTCTCAAGGGAATTTTTAGAAAACAGGGTATTTGCGAGTTAATGTTCAACCTTTACTTTGATATGGATTAACTGGTGTATTTCACCATATTCTAGTGTTATTTTTTGTCAGTTGACAGTTTTTGAACTAGTCTCTTAGCATTATATCAAATTCAACCTATCAATTTTAATGTACGTTTTAAAAAAATGTATAAAGGTGCGTAATATGTACGAAATAAAGATAAAAATTCCTTATCCAACGATTATTTCAGTCTCTTTGATATAACTATTTTTCTTTTTAACATTGTTTCTACTGTCCATAATTACTGTTTCCTACTACTTTAGGAAAACCTGTTGTGATAATATTCTCATTACATCTAATGCAACCTCTGTGGTCTGAAAACATAGAGGTGTTTCATCCTTGACGTTACCATCAGATCGACAGTGTCACGTCAGTGTATTATTGATAACTATTGTTCCCTTAGAATGTCGCTTTGTTTTTATGTTTATTAAAGCCTATATAAACAAGGTTCATGCTATAACTATTTTAATTTAATAAACATAAATATGGATAAGTATCTAAGACCGGAAAGGTTTGACGTCGACTCGACATCGAACTCCAGTTCAAAGGAATGGCAGCACTGGAAGATGACATTCGAAAACTTCTTAACTGCACAGCAACATAGTCTGAGTGCTACAGAATCACCGGAAGCCGCAGCTCAGAAGGAAGCTATGTGGAACTCAATCAAGCTACAACTCCTTATTAACCACATCACTCCGAGGGTGTACGCAACTGTAAGTGAGTGCACAACTTATACCACAATGTTGGCCGCGCTGGACAAACTCTACGTGAAAGCAAAGAATGTCATTCATGCTCGACATTTGCTCACAACAAGACGCCAGCAAGCAGACGAATCGATCGATGCGTACCTCCAGGCCTTAAAACAACTAGCCAAGGACTGCGAGTTTACCGCTGTCGACGCTGAAACAAATCAGAATGATAGCATCCGAGGTGCATTCATAGCGGGCATTACATCAAACAAAATCCGTGAGCGCCTTCTAGAGAATCTGACACTTACATTAGAACAATCTTACAATAAAGCCCAATCGATGGAGATGGCAGAGCGAAATAGTCATCATTTTACCATGGCAGAAGTCTATTCGGTTTCAAGTGTTGATAATGCTGGGAACGGAGATCATAACGCTTCTGCTTCTACTGCCGCTACTGCACCCAAACGGAAATGTTTTTTTTGTGGAGTGTCAGCTATACACTCTCGCAAGGACTGTCCTGCTCGAGATGCTACATGCGTAAAGTGTAATAGAAAGGGCCACTATGGAAAAGTCTGTCGTAGCAGGACTCCGACAGCTGCTTCAACAACGGCAACAGACAATTGCAGCCACTGTAGTTGTATAATATCTGCTGCGGCACTAACTTCGTTGCGAAAGGCAATGGTGGTTCATCAAGGGTGTTCGAGCAGAAGCCTTGATTGACACCGGGAGCTCCGTGAGCTTCGTCAATGAGGACTTCGCCGATCTGTGTCAACTCAAGAAGAGATGTTGCGACCAAACTATTTCTATGGCTTCCTTATCTCACAAGTCACAGGTTAATGGCATGACTCTCCAGAATGTTAGGATCGGAGACAACATCTATAACAACGTCAATCTCTTGATTGTGAAAAACTTATGTGCTGACGTTATAATTGGCCACGACGTTTTTGAATCACACTCGACTCTAGAATTCAAATTTGGTGGACCTAAAGATACGTTAAAAGTATGCAGTGTAGCTGCAGCCTCTGTCCCTGCTGTACCCCTATTTGCTAATATCACGGCGAACTGCAAGCCTATCGCTGTGAAGTCAAGGAAATACAGCATAGAGAATAAAGCTTTAATAAAAGCAGAAGTGGAGAAACTTTTAAAAGAAGGAATCATAGAAGAAAGTTTATCGCCTTGGCGAGCGCAGGTTTTAATCACGAAAAATGCGAATCACAAGAAGCGGATGGTAATAGATTACTCGCAAACCATCAAGAAATACTCAGAACTGGATGCCTACCCGTTACCCAACATTGAAGAGTTGATAACAAAGGTAGCTAAATACGCGATTTTTAGCGCTATAGACTTACAGAGCGCCTATCACCAAGTGCCCATCCTGCCTCATGAGAAAACCTTCACAGCTTTCGAGGCATGTGGTAACCTGTACCAGTTTCGTAGAATTCCGTTTGGTGTAACCAACGGTGTGTCTAGTTTTCAAAGAACTGTCGACTGGCTAATCAGAACCGAGAACCTAAGCGGTACTTTTGCCTATCTTGATGACATAACTGTGTGCGGACAGACACAGGAAGAGCACGACAAAAATCTAAGACTATTTCTCAAAGCTGCGGAGAAGTACAACCTTACCCTAAACAAAGAAAAGAGCAAGTTTGCACAGTCAACTATATACATTCTTGGCTATACAATTGAAAATCATGTTATCAAGCCGGATAGTGAGCGTCTGAAACCGCTTCAAAATATGCCTCCACCTAATGACGAAGCCTCTCTTCAAAGGATTCTTGGTATGTTCGCACACTATTCGAAGTGGATTCCTTGTTTTTCACAAAAAATCCATCCTTTGGCGCATTCTAAAAGTTTCCCTTTAAGCTCAGACGCAGTGAAATGTTTCGAGGACCTGAAATCTGTTATAGCGAAGTCACCAGTACACGCTATAGACGATAAGGTACCTTTTACTGTCGAGACTGACGCTTCTGAACATTCCATCGCCGCTACATTATCGCAAGATTCTAGGCCCGTTGCCTTTTATTCAAGGACCCTCAATCAGAGCGAGCGAAATCACTCAGCGGTAGAGAAAGAAGCCTATGCCATCGTAGAAGCTCTGAAGAAATGGCGCCATTTTCTTATAGGTAGACCGTTCAAGCTGATCACGGACCAACGATCGATTACCTTCATGTTTGATGCAAAACATACAAGTAAAATTAAAAATGAGAAGATACAGAGATGGCGACTGGAACTTGCACCATACAGATATGATATTGTGTATAGACCTGGAAAAGAGAACCATGTTGCCGATACCCTTTCCAGGGTTTGTGCCTCCATCGAATCTCGAAAAAGCAGACTTTTATCTCTACATGAAACAATGTGTCACCCTGGCGTTACTCGCATGTACCACTGGTTAAAGATAAAGAACCTACCCTATACTGTCGACGAAATAAGGGCGATGACTGCAAACTGCCGAATATGTGCTGAGATCAAGCCAAGCTATTTCAAGAATGCTGACCCACTTCCTAAGTTGATAAAGGCTACCTCACCCATGGAACGCCTTAGCATTGACTTTAAGGGTCCTATTCCATCAAAAACTAATAACCGCTACATACTCACTGTAATAGACGAGTACTCAAGATTTCCTTTCGCATATCCGTGTTCGGATATTAGTGCCAAGACAGTGACAAAACACCTGAATAGCATTTTTATGATATTTGGATTTCCGTCATACATCCACTCAGATCGGTGGACATCGTTCTTGTCATCAGAAGTGAGAGAGTTTCTACATTCACGTGGCATCGCGACAAGCAGAACTACGGCCTACAATCCTCAAGGTAACGGACAAGTCGAGAAATTCCACTCTATGGAAAACAGTACAGCTCTCTCTGCGTTCACACAACATGCCTATAGAAAATTGGGAACATGTACTTAATGTGTCTCTCCATTCGATTAGATCGCTCTTATGCACAGCTACTAACTGCACGCCGCATGAGCGTATGTTCACACATCCGCGAAGATCAATGAATGGACACAGTATTCCAACATGGCTAACCAATTCGGAGCAAGTACTCATGCGGCGTTTTGACCGTGTGAATAAGTACCAACCAAAGGTGGAGGAAGTGGAGCTGCTTCAGGCGAATCCATATTACTCCTATATCCGATTCAAAGATGGAAGAGAAACCACTGTCTCGAATCGACACCTTGCGCCTGTCGAAGGGCAAGGAGAAATTATTTTGGATCGACCGGATGACCCGATACAGACTGTTATTAACGCGGACTCCGAAAGTCAAGATGATAGCAGTAAATCAGCCACATCTCCACAATCAGAAGTTACAACTAGCTACGAGCCACAACCTCCTAATGATGGTCTTGAACAAATTCCTCCACGAGTGGAACTTAGAAGATCTACCCGGAGCAGAAGGCCGCCGCTACATCTGGAGGACTATGAGACTATTATGTAATATACAAATATAGTGAGGGAGAATGTGATAATATTCTCATTACATCTAATGCAACCTCTGTGGTCTGAAAACATAGAGGTGTTTCATCCTTGACGTTACCATCAGATCGACAGTGTCACGTCAGTGTATTATTGATAACTATTGTTCCCTTAGAATGTCGCTTTGTTTTTATGTTTATTAAAGCCTATATAAACAAGGTTCATGCTATAACTATTTTACCTGTTATTAGCCTTGCTGTTTGTTTAAATATTTTCAAAGTGTGTTATTTATAAACGCTGTTGGTTTTCTGCAAATAAATCAATATATAAATAAATAAATTTATATTAGTAAAGAATTCCAACTTAAAAATCGCTGTTCCATAATATTTCTGAACAAATAATTTATATTTCTAAGTTTTCAACTATTTCAAGTTAAAGGTCCTTGTAGGCTTACGTCGTACAGTATTAAACCTACCGAAAAAGACGAAGGCTAAACAAGGGCCCACATGAACGCATACCGAACCATACTACTTTTTTTCCAAGGCCAAATCTAATTGCAAAACTAGTGCAGCTTTCTCGCATTAATTACAATAGCTCAAGGCGAACCGGATTTACTTAAGCTTGCACTAGCTGAAACAATGGTGGCGTGATACCAGAAACCGCATTGCAGCTCCGCGAAGGTCAAAAATCCTGCAGCCAGGGAGACTATATTTAGCTCCCATTGTAACAGTTAATGACTCCGACTGATCGAATGATTGCGGTGCTGATAAAACCCAGCATTGCGACGTGTCACAATTGAGAAGATGACGGCGAGACATTTTCGTTTGAAGTGAGGTAAGGCATAGTAATTTGTAGTGTGTAGTAGGGCTGCTCCAGGTAAGGTATTTCACCTACTGGTGAAATACTAATAGTCATATAGAATACCGCAGCCAAATAACGATCACTTCGGTGTTGTTTTGTTCCCGCATGTATGTAAGGTTTTCAAAGCTCCTGGCGGGGTGTTACATTAGAAGCAGGGGTCAAGCCTTCAATGTAAAACCGCCCCTTTGAAATTGAATACTTTTATGATAACATCAAAATAGAAAGTGTAAACTCTTATCCATTACTAGGTATAACAATAGATTCGGCCATAAACTGGAAGGAACACATAAACAATGTATCCTCTAAATTATCTAGATTTACTTTTGCTCTGTATGAACTTAAAAAATCTACAAACATTAAAACTGCTAAATGCGCGTACTTTGCTTACGCCCACGCGTGGCTGCAATACGGCATACTTCTATGGGGCAACAGTACAAACGTAGAAAAATTGTTTCTTTTACAAAAAAGGTGCCTTCGAATAATAATTTGATGACCTCGGTGGCGCAATGGCTAAGGTAGGCGCCCAAAGCGCGTAAGGTCCCGGGCTCGATTCCCGGTCAGGTCAATTTGGAAAACGAACTTTTCTCAATTGACTTGGGTCTGGGTGTGCTGGAATGACGCCCCCAGTTAGTATCCGTCGTCTGGTACTCATAGTACAAGGGAAAACCTTAGTTTGAGACCAGGTGATTGGTGTGATTGTCTGGCGCATTTATTTATTTAATTAACATAGATTCACAGACAAGCTGCAGGCCCTATTTTAAACAAGAAACAATTCTAACATTAACTGGTATGTACATTTTTAGAAGTTTGTTTGTTTGTAAAAAAGAATCCTAACATGTTCCCACTATATTTACATCCCCAAAATCTAAGACTCCGAACAAAATTAGCCGCACCCAACTCACAACTAGAACTGGTAAGATCTGGTCCCTTTGGCATGTGTGTGAAAATTTTTAACAAGATCCCGGAATGTCACAAGCTGGAAGACAATATTAATACATTCTGGCAGTCACTTAAAAAATACCTGATAACTAAAGGCCTTTATTCATTGTCAGAGTTCTTGCTAGACCGCCACATGTAAATTTAAAATAACAATGTATTATCATTAGATATATAAGTGCTTAATTGTTTGCAGTGCCCTTACAGGGTTCATGTTTGAAACTTCATTTTGTAATTTAAGAGCCATATTGTACAACATGAAAGCAATAAACTATTTGAATTTGAATGTTAGGACGACAAAAAACAAGTCTCTATCCAGAATTGATTGTGATTTTCCAGGTATAACAACACAGTTTTGTCAATCCTTAGGTATTTTTCACAATAGTTTGAAAACGTTGTCACTGAATCAATTGTGTAATCATAAATTGTATGATCAATCATCATACAATTTATAAGACAAATTTAATAAATAAATTATATTTCATTGGTATAGATGATTGTGCTATAATTAGTATGCACCGAATTTGAACGTATTTTACTCAAACATGTCAGTTTTGAAGCATTTGAGTCCTCAAATCATATATGTCAATATGTGTGTTGCTAAATCACTATTATTGTTTCGGTAGTAACCGATTCACAATAAAAAATGACCGATAAAACCTATTTAAAATTGTTACCGTTTCGTCATGTTGCTTTTAATTATCAAATATCAAAATTATACTCAACCTGTACCTATATTATTGTAAAAATTGTATTTGTACTTAATGGTGAGAAATAAATCTATTATTACTATTATTATTACTATTACTAACATATTTTTAATCTATTTATTTCATCACACTGCTTACTTCTAAACTTTACTGTTACCCTTTTCTACTGTGGTTAATCCAGCATTGCGACGAAACGCGTTCGATATGTAAATGTTGACTCGTAAACCATTATTAAAACGGAATTCGCATAAATACCACGTAAGTTCTAACTTAAAAACCGTACCATTAATACATAATTTAAAGTTGTTATACGACCTTGGCCTGACGTACCAGTAGATATTGGTTGCATTATAAAGATTATTTATAGAGATCAGGCTATGTACACCTAAAGTTTATTTTAATAATAGTCATAGTGGACAGCAATACACACATTGTTCATTGGAAAGTAGTTAAAGCACTTGTGTTGCCAGAAATCAGTTATAATATTGGCACTAAAACACCCAGACCCAAGGCAATATAAGGGCTTGTGGTTTTTAAAATTAGCTATTTTATTTATTTTTAATATATACTTTTCTCATTTAAAACCCACTGTTATAACATACAGTTCACAGTTGTTTTCCATATTAACATGACTGGAAATCGAACGCACAGATAGCGCGACGGCTCGCAGGCTTGGAATATTATGTTGAAACTTATATTATTGTCCAATTAATATTTTGACAACGTCCGTAGCCGAGAGGCAAGCGGGCCGTACTTTGGAGAGAGATGGCAATTTCTGAGGCCCGGGTTCGAAAATGAGGACATAACACAAAAAAAAACACATAAGTAATTTGTCAGAAAAGTTCAACTTGATTTAGCTAAAATAATCAATTCATTCATTTATCAGAGAGGAGGAATATTAAGTTCATATTTGATGTATTTTAAGACATTATGATTGTTAATACATACGTTCAATTACATATCTTCACATATACATTAGTCTGCATATTCTAAAATTAATAAAACGGTTCTAATTGAGGAAATACTAAACGTGTCCATATCAAAATTAGAATCTGAACAAATTACTATGCTACTGTAATAAAATATGGAAACTGAAAGAAATGGCTCGCGATTAGCCATGCATGTTGACAAAATTTCCGTGATAGAGATTATGACGCCACCGCTGTTATTATATAAATTATAATCATTTCTTATCACGCTATGTCGCTTTTAGTAAAAGCTTGCTACTACCAACACCATTTTAATTACAATAGTTTATGACTTACGTTTAGGTATACCCCTGGTATAGTCTGCTCAGATGTCACGTATAATAAGAAATTTTTATTTACCCAAAAACTTAAAATTACACTTTTGGATTAGAAAAACTTAAGTGGAAATTCAAACTTATAACATTGGCTGTATATTAAGATTTTAAATAAAAAAGATCACCAACTTAAAATTCAATAAATTTAAGAGAGCATAACTATCTTTAAAATGAGAATGAAATACGTAAATATTTTTTATCAGTTCCAAATTTATAAAATAACCAAATTTAATCGGTTTTGGCCGTAGCATTAATTCAATATGTTTTTCATATATATAACATTGAAGTAGTTACAGAATCTTATTTAAGTCTTATATTCTGTTGTCTCTTAATTTCACTTAAATGCCCTAAAATTAAAAGAACGAAATCTTATTTTCAAGATTCCAAATCAACAATCTTCCAAATGTAACAAGATTTCTCAATGGGCATTAGCAATAACATGAATTCGCTTAGGATAAGGTCGGAAATTACGTTGCAACATTGCCTAATGTAACTGCCGTCTATACAAAAAGATACAATAACATTATTGAATGTTTGTTTAAGAAAAAGCATTACATCACACGAGCATCAGATCGTTTCCCCGAAACTTGCAAGAAATTAAATGTATGGAATAGATATGAGTTTCATTTACTTGAACTAGGTACTTAATTTAAACATATCGTTTAGTAAACGCTTTATTGCCGGTTGAAACTAATATTTCTAAAAGCAAATAACGTTTATGGCAGGTGCTCGCGACTTCAAATGACAGTTTCCACTCTCTAGAGCTCAGTAGCGTGACGAGTTATATTGAGTTGCATCGTTGAGACTTCGTTACTGTAAATGTGCGGCGAATAATACATTTGCTGCCTTCAAAAAATAATAGTAGTACAATTTATAAGGAAATTGTTTAGTTTATAACTAATTTGTCTTTATTCAAGTACAAATCTATTATAGTACCTATGAAGTTTAGCGTTTATGACAGTCAAATAAGTGTTGTATGTATCTCGTAGCAATGTTGAATTGTTCCTCATGATCCATACATTTGAAAGAACAAATTTCCATGCTATCAAATGGTATAAGTTAAGTTTGTAAGATAGTATAAGAAAACACAGATGGTTTAAAATCTAAATACCTAATAAGACAACTTTAAAATTTTCTAAAGATATCGTTTTTAGTTCAGGGAATAATCGTTTTTTATTTAACCAATTAATACAGTGAAACTTGGTTAAGTGGGACCTGGATAACTGAGAAACCTCCATAACTGGAACTCATGCTGAGGCCCCAACACTTTGGCACTGAATTACCTCTGTTAGTGGGACGAGGTAAACCTCTATATCTGGGATCAGTTCTTTCGAATTATCATCATAGTTACCTCTATAACTGAGTCAGCGAGTAAATTTTATATGCATAAACCTCTGTAACTGAGATAACATTGTTTGTTTACTCATTCTTATTCTACCCACAAATTCCACACGTAATTCCAAGTACGTTTTAGTTTCGCTTTAGTTTCGCTTTACTATCATACAGATGTTTATTTGAAAAATTTCAAAACGAAAGCTACAATCGTTATCATTACGTGAAAAACTGAAGTTAATATCCGTTTATGAAAGTGGGAAAACATGCGAAGAAGTTTGTGCCGAATTTAATGTGCCAAAATCTACTCTTTGTAGAATAATTCAGAGTAAACATAAAATTTAATCACAATGTTCTAAAGGACAAGGAAAACTAAAACGTGTACGTTTATCAGAATATCCTGAACTTGAACAGTGTTTGCTAACATGGGTTAAGCAACTTCGTAACAAAAACGTTCCGGTATGTGGACCGATGATTAAAGAAAAGGCACAAGATTTCGCGCGAAGGCTCGATATTCATAATTTTTGTAGCAGCAATGGTTGGATTGAAGGGTTTAAGAAAAGAAACGGTTTATTAAAACTCATTTACATATCTACATAGCACGTTATTTTATTTAATGATCGCACCTGTATAACTGAAATAACCTGTATTCTCACCTCTATTAATGGAACCCTCTGTAAATGAGACAGATATTTATTTATACCTGTATATCTGAGACACTGGGTAAGTGGAATACCTCTATAAGTGAAACGACATTGCAGGTCCCATGATGTCTCACTTAACCAGGTTTCACTGTAATACATAATCGGTCGAGTTGTTTAAGCTACAAAAAGTAACAATGAAACGAATAAAATATACGCATGTACCTTACTAAAAAATGCGCAAATATCCAGTTCTTCTGAGTCAGTGAAACCATACATTTTTACTCTAAGTACGTCCGCAGCAGAGAGAGAGTCTTTAATTCAATTTAAGTTCCTAGGTTCAATTCCCTGGTCGGGTGATCGGTCTATACATTTGGTAACGGCGTTGTTTCTGTAATTTAAATGCTTTAGTTACCACAGTATCATAGCAATTATTGTGATTTTGTGGTTCAATTGTGAAAATTTAAAAAACACATTCTTTACTTTTTGTAATTAGCACTTATGTAAAATTTTAACCTACAATGTATTATCAACCTAATGAAATACATCTTTTAATTAAAAAGAAGCTCAATTATAGTAAGTGTAAAATAATGACTAGTGTTTCGTGGTTTTCGCAAGTAAGTACTTAATTGGTTTTTAATTACCACACCATAATCTAATTTGCTTTTCCTGACGATTACTATGTAATTTCATGAATAAACCGCTATTATGTAAATAAGGTCCCGTTAGTTTCAGATATGTGTTTCATGTTGTGAAATAATATGTTTATTAAAATAGCAATCGTAAGTAATTTAACGTTAAAGGATGATTGTTGATGTTAACATGTTGGTAATTTAATTAAAACATATGTTTTAGATCCAACTTTAACTATTAGCTGCTATCATGTTATCACCTAGCTTTTTAACTGCAACTAATTCGGTTAAAACATTAAGTCGTATGGTAATGCAAGAACCTGTAACAAATGCAGTCTAAAATATTTTAATTTACAAAATCATAAAACTAGGACAATGTATTTATAACTCTGTAATAATTACCGAGCATGCTGAAGGTGCAGAATGTGCCCCACAAGTACCACCAGCAGTCGCTGCAGCCAACGCGCTGCTACCAGGCACCTGATGAACAAGATCACATCAAAACTGAACCTTATACCAACTCAGAGAACCACTAAAATCGGATATCACTAAATACCATTCGTTACCAAGCCGAATGCAAAAGGTATTAATCAACGCAGGAGAAATAGCTTGTATAAATCATTTCCATAGTTAATACCTACGAAATAAGGTTTACTAATTAGAGGCTTCTAAAGCTACCGCTGACTAAAAGTTTTACTCAATCTGCTATCGTTACAAGAAATATATTTTGACTTTGTATGGAAGAGGTTTGAAATGAAAGTATGTCAAAGATTTGCATTCTTTGGCCAGATTGTACTGATGATTCTTAACAACTTTTGTACCTATATAATCAATTTTCAAATGATTGCTATCAAAATACATTAATATTATTTATTGAAGGTTTAATGGTAAAAAATTGATAGAACGTTCTTCAAAATAGCATACCAAAAGATGTGTAGAATCACAAGTAGATCATTAAAGAGCTTAGCTAGTTAAAAAAACGCGATACAAAAAGGATAATAGGAAAATGAAATCGCCGGCACTTGGCAAGGATATAGCAATTTTGGATAGAAATAGTAAACACACCATTTCGCAATCCTATAGCGGCGTTGGTACATGAGAGAGACACTGTTCCACCTGCCAAAATGATTATCTACTTTGGAAATTGTAAAAATATAAGATTCACCAGCCTTAGTCATGGGTGGTACTGGAAAGGAGAATGTGCAGAATTCACGTGTAATATAACCTATTTTACTAGTTGGTCTTTGATACTTTTACTTTTATAACTAATCTGTCATTATTAATCTTCTGCTCAATAAATGTTACACTATTTTCCACCGGCTTTTCATTCCTTATAAACTAATAATCTAAATTCCAAAAATTATTGCATATGCTTATCTTTCTGTTGCTAACATTTTAAAAACTGTTCACGTCGCTATTATTTTGTCCCCTACTTTCAAAAAGAATTACGGGAATGTTGACATTACTAATAAAATTGTAAATAAAATTAAAAAAAAATAATGTTTGTAATACCATAGAACTTTTTCCAAATAATCTTTAGTGTTGGAAAGAAAATTGCAAAGTCTATTGTAAAAAGGAATGCTCTTAGACTTACCTTTAATTGTTCTTGTTTATAATCTGGTTGATATGGCAGGAGCATTCTGATCTTGCCCCATCGATTAAAGAATAACGCTATAGCTCCAATCCACACTATGAGCACCAAAACTACGATGCCTATCTCGACCCCTCGTATCTGTTGGAAAAGCATTTTATTTCAATATATAAGCTTAAAAACGGATTTTCTTGTAATCATGACTGATGACATAAAATCAAAATTGTCGTCTTTTACATTTGCTCTTCGTGAGGTCAAAAAGTCCACCGACACTGAAACAGCCCTCGCCACTTATTACGCATACGCGCACTCGTGGCTCACGTATGGAATCATCATGTGGGGTAACAGTACAGATGCTCCAAGCCTTTTCATTAATAAAAAAAAACTAATACGAATTATCTTTAATATTACAAATAAAGACAGCTGTAAACCTTTTTTTTCTAAATTTAAAATACTCGCCTTGCCAAGTATATATATATTAGAGATTTGTAAATTTGTTAAAAAACACCCTGAATTCTACAAAAAAAATGAAGACCTAAATTTGAGATACACCCTAAGAAATAGAAAAAAATTAACTTTACCAATATCCCGTTTAAATTTACACTCATCAGGTCCCCTAGTAATGTCCATTAAAATCTATAATAAACTACCCGAATCAATAAAGAATATACCTCAAGAACACTTATTTATTAAACATCTTAAAGAACTTTTAATTAAGAAGCATTATTACACAATTAAAGACTACCTACAGGACAAATTATAAGTATATAATTATCATATATGTACCAACAAAATTACTAATTACAAAAAAAATTTTTAATTTATTTAATTTTTCATAAATTGTTCTCTAACATAAAACTCAATCTTCCCCTCTCTTATCTTTGCCGTGCCCACCAGGGTCCATAACTTGTACTTTTAGTTTTTAAGAAACTACATGTAACATCATTACTTACTTATGGAGTGCAATAAATAATATGAATATGAATATGATTTATGACCTGTTTCATTATTAGAAGCACTGAACAATGACATCGATCAATCTTAACCCGATACTTGTTTGGTAGTGCCCGAATTTACGAACAGAATTAAAGAAAAAAAATATAAAATATATATTCGTGCTTATATATACAATCACTAAACTTAAACAAAAGACCGTTTAAGTTTATATAAATTAACTTTGTGAGATCTCTTTAGCAGTCATTAATAATAAATATTAATTTGCAACCCGCAAAGAACTTAAAGTATTTCCATCATAGAACTTAAAGTATTTCCACGATAGAGACGAGCTTAGTTACAATAAAATTTAACCCCTTTACGTTTAGCCGAAAGGATAAAGAACCTTGATTTATATTTAATTATTTACTTAAGGAAAAAAAAAATATTTTTTAATATTTTTGAAAAGCAAAAAGTATGTATATGTACTAGTTATTTCTTATTCTTAATCGCTTTAGAATTTATTGTTTCATATCTGTTTGTTCTTACATTTACAATCTCTTTTTAATGAAATATTCGTTGAGCTTTACTGCTTGTTATTGTCATCCAATGAGTTATTATTTTTGCAAAATTCATCAAAGACATTAATTCAGACTAAATCAAAAACCGTTAACTTTTGGCCGCACATATATTATTTATTATATTTAAACTTTTTTATTTGTAACGTAGGCTTAGGTAGCAAGGTGCACGATTTAAATTTATAGGGATCTGTTCTACTGTAAAAATTGATCAAATTTAGTTTGCGAGTAAACCATTTAAAAATGTCGGCATTTGTGTTATCTCTTGCGACAAATTTTACTTTTTGTGCATGCTAGGCCTAAACACAACACGGTCAATACTATTCAACTACTTGGGACTGTGCAGTTCTAGTGAACTGTGGTCACTACGACTTATAGGATCTATTGTGATTCGCCTCCATTTTAAAGCAACTCTTGTAGCCTAGCCTAGAGGATTCTAGAAAATGTTACTTCCTAGCTTTTTGAGTTTTTATTTCATCGTATTGGGCTATGTGTCATCCCGGGTGGATGTTTTCTTTATGGATCAAAGATCCACAGTCAGGACCGACACAGACATAGGTGGTGAAAGGGTGTTTCATTTCCTCCATTATTTACATACGTCAGAGTCACTCAGTTTCATTAATCAATCACAGGGTTACTAATTCACAAATTTTAGCTGCGGTTATTATTTTTAAACAGAAAGGTATCCTGAAGTAACTGGTATACATTACCGTTGGGAAGGTAGGCGAGGGGTCGGGAGGAGCGACCGAGGAGCGCGGAGTACCCGCCAGCCCCCCGTCTTGCTGCGGCGACGTCCGCGGGGGCTCTGCATGATAAAACCAGAATTATCCAAACGAAAGCATAGGGCTGCGAGTTGCATAACAATTTTCAGAGACAGGAGATTATGAGACCCCTAACTATTTTAGGTTACGAGTTGGTACTTGTTGACAAAAAATATAATGAGTTCATTAAATTTTACTCATTTTCATTTACAATCATAGAAGTTGATTAATTCATTACTAACCGTTCGATCACAGAAAATAAAAACGTTTAATACATAAAATTCATTTTATGAGAATGTTGGTGCAAAGTTATGCATTATGGCCAGTACCCCAATGGGCATGGAGTAAGTTATTTTCAAATGATGTCGACTATAAAGTAGTAGTCAAGTACAATTATAACCATGGTGGTTAGTGCAGCCCAATGGATGCAATATTTACGTATCGACTTACCAAAAATACTAAACAATGACATCATTGCGTTACTTAATTTTAAAATACATACAAAACAATTCAATGTTTTAATTCACAGAAAATTTATCTCAACACAATATTGAGTAAAGAAAGATGAGTTGATAAAGTAATCAACTTGTTTATAAAATTTTAACTTACTTCAAAAGTCACTGAAAATGAATACCATAGAATAGGCTGTAAAAATTAATTAGACAACTGCCATAATTACTTCTCTTGTTACAAAAATATCAAAACACGCTTTTTTTTTCTCTATCTAAAAGATTAGGGATTACACAATAATTCGCCAAATGCTGAGACAAATAATCCAAGTACAGTCAAATATTTATTTTGGAGACTTGCCATCCTGCAACAGGTCCTATTCTAACGCGATGATATTATCTCTCCATGTGAACAAGATCATATTTCTCCGTAACATTTTCTGTATAATAAAATCTGACTCCTACAGAACCCATATCAGTTATTATTGGGTTATTATCTTTATTATTAGTTCGTTTTGACATGGAATTATGATACTTAGAGAAGTAATTACTTATTCTTCAGCTGCGTTCTGTGTTATTATTTTCGTTTGTGAGGAAAGTAGTTAGAACTTTATTTATAAACATAACTGCATGTGTACATAATTCTAAAATATTGTTTCATGTTACCATTTCCTCTTTTTAAAGACTCAATTGTTTGACTTGTTTTATATAGTTACTTCAATTAACAATGTTATTTTCACTAATTTGATTATATTTAGTTTTACAATTAACACACGAACTATATGTTTTGGTGCAAAAGATGTATTAAGGTTAGCTTTTTATTTGTAAAAATAACTACTGAATTTCTTCCCAGTATCTTCTTGGAAGTTATAGGTTCCAAACCGGAGGGAGCATTTGATTTCATCACGATATATTATAGGTGTTAGTGATGTAATCTATATAAATACACCATAAGATGTGTATTGATTGTTTGTAGCTGCCTTCGCGGTAGAGAAAAAGCCCGAAAATTTAAAGTATATATTTGGCGGTGAACACTTGATTGCGTAAAACCTTTGCGGTTTGGATTGGACATTAATAAATAATAAATAAATGCGCCGGACAACCACACTAATCACCTGGTCTCAAACTGAGGGTTTCCCTTGTACCTACTATGAACACCAGATGACGGATACTAATTGGGGGCGTCATCCCAGCACAACCAGATCCAAATCAATTTAGAAAAAAATGTTTTCCAAATTGACCCGACCGAGAATAGAACCCGGAACCTTTCGCGCTTTGGCTGCCTACCTTAACCACTGCGCCACCGGGGCCGTCATAATCACATTGCACGCTTGAATCACCTTATTCAAGCAATTGCACCTTATATAGCTATTGAACAATTATAATGATGTTGATAATAGTGTTGATGCTTTGGAAAGCACGTTTAACTGTTGGGTCCAATTATGTTCGAGAAGGTTGTAGTTTCTTCTGTAATATAGTTAGCCCTCAATGTTGCCATGCCCTTGTAGGGCGTCACATGTATACCTTTTAAATGTACCTACCATCTTCAAATGTTGTAATGTGATAAAATGCAATAAAGATAATTTGAATTTGAATTTAATGGTGGCAGAGATCCGATGGCAATCGTCCCTGTGTAAGAATTAAACCTGTTAAATCAGGATGTTAGTCAGAGTAGACCTTTTTATGAAAGCACAACTAGGTTAAACTACCAAACAGAAAAGTAGGAACCGATGATACAGCGATTTAGTTTAATCAAGCTGATCTGACGATAAGACAGAATGTAATTTATGGCTTTATTTAATCTAATTTGGATTCAAAACCTGCATTTCATACTTAATTAGCCCGTTTTATAGAGTTTGTTTATTTTCAGTGAAGAAAGTAAAACACGTAGGTATTTTCAGACCATGATTGCTTATTTTTGGGCTCGAGTTTATACATAATTAGACGTCTGATATCACAATTTGGATCTAAGGTAAATTAGCTTATTTCCTGTTCACAAGTCGAGCCCAAAAATAAGAAATCATGGTCTGAAAATACGTGTTTTATTATAATGTATACACGTGTATTAAATTTATATGTATAATTTCTTAATTAATTCATGAAACATTGACAATTGTTACATTATAGTAAATATTAGTTAATTCCCAAAAATAAAGCTTAATTCATATTTGCTAGAATAATGTGTTTCCTCTTGCTTAAAAAGGCAATCAGCGTGTACCATGACTGAAAAGTTGATTTATTTTATCATTCATTAATTAGCTCTTAATTTACTTGGATTCTTTTTTGAATGGCTTAGTTTATCTCATTACTGTACATAGTTTCTTTTATATCAAATATGAGATGGAATGGGCCATCTCTCATCCAAACTTGACCGGATTAGTCGAGGAGTGTGTGTTTTTTTCACAAGCTTTCGTCTTGACCTTTTTCACGTTATTTTGGCATAAAAAGTCCTAAATGTTCTTCTAGTATCTAATCTGTCTAACCAACAAAATTTATCCAAATCCATTCAGAAGTTATTGTATGAGAAAGTAACAAACATTCAAGCCTGTAAACTTTCACGTTTATATTTTTTTCCCATATGGACATATGCCGGTTTCAATATTATACGATTCGTAATGCGTCAAAAATGACAATTCGTTTTTTTACGTGTCCAAATTTTGAAAAAAATTCTAATTTCAAATTTACTTTCCGTATCAGCTGTCATCAGTTGTTCGTCGGTCGTTTTTAGCTTACGCTTCGTATAATATTAACATCTAGCGGATGCGGCGATTCAGTTACCAACATAAGCTGTGCTTCAGTTTAGTTTTTTGAAAGTTTAAAAAAAAGGCTCGGTTTGTTAAGTTCTTATTGTATCAGGATGAGAGGACTATCTTTGTGACTAACGAATTTCATGCTAAATACTTAAGGTTCCAATAATATATTACGTCGTATTGTCAAAAATGACTATCCGTTTTTCTCCAACCGACTACGAGTCGTTAATACAGATCCATCATTTACTTTCCATATCAGCTGTCATCAGTCGTCCGTTGGTCGTTCTTAGCTTACGCTTCGTATAATTTATAACTATCCGTTACTAGAATGGATCGTTTTTCAAATATTGGAACTGGCAATTAATTTCGCGTGTTGACGTTTATAATATTGAAGGATTATACAAATAACACTTGACGTTTTCATTCGAATAGATGTCATTCTCAGTAACGCTTAACTAAACTTCAAAAACGTATTTTTATTTGTTAAAAAGACAGAAACAACTATTTTCAATATTTATTTTTAAAGTTTGAACTGGGAAAAATAGCAACACATCCCTGGGGTACTACCGAGCAGGCTAAGAATGCAGCTACTGAAATATGCTATTTTAGATTCATAGGGATTGAATTTTTCTCAAGCTGAGAAAGTATTGTTTAGATTTCTCAAGAAAGACGCCTTTTAATAAATTGTTACCTTATTTAGAGACAAACTTCACAGCTAGTAAACTAAATGCTGGAACCAGAGACAAATCCAAGCATTATTCATAGTGGATTTTACTTTCTTTTTAATTCATGAATTGAAACATTTCACAGAACAGATAAAATAATTTAAAAATATTTTTTTTTAAATGTAAATTTATTATTGTGTTGATGTATGTCTCAATGTGTTTAGTCAATGAGATCAAATAAAAGACGCGCCGGCAATATTCACATACGCTTTCGATTAGTTTCGTGAGGGAAACGAAAGCATCTAATAATTTATCTTTATGTCACTTAAAATATTTTTGAATGTATTTCATAACTTAAACGTTTATCTGTAAAAAAAACATTATTATCCGCTGTTGTTTACTAATTGCAAATAATATGCTAACCCAATTTTTACAGTCTATCAAGGAATTTGCTATCCTGTTTTATGCTCTGTACGAATCCATAATAGGAAACTATCCAAACAAAGTTACCTTATATATCTTACGATGCCAAAAACACTCTAGCCTTTTATCTCATAATGGATGCTCTAATTTGCAGTTCGGGTATAATTAGGCAGGTAATTTGGGGAACACAGCTCGCTAGCATAGGTCAAATTATTTTAGGAGCGCTGGACTAAACTGACCTTTAGGAACAAATTGAACACTGGATTTACATGATTGTACATCATTCAGATACGTGCCCTAATTCAAACCCGACCGAAGAAATAGCAATATTTATCTATACTAATGTTATAAACCTTATGAGTTTAAATATTAGAAACAGAAAATATTATCTCCCCTTGCGGTGCGGGAATCGAACCCACGACCTTCACATATCGCGCGTGCTGCTCTTACCAACTGAGTTAACCGCAAGTTATCGTAGGCGATGAAATTTTTCTGCTGTATCAACCGTTAGCATCCGGTAAGTGCCCTCTGCCGAATATGTTTAGAACTACATACTTATCGGCCCGTGGTACATTTGTTGCAGAAATGTTTGTTTGCTTATGACTTTATTTATTTGAACACGCCAATCTCAGGAGCTAGGAGGTTGAATTTTTTATTCTAACTCAAACTCAAATATTTCTTTATTCAAGTAGATTACATATAACACTTTTGAATCGTCATTGAATACAATGCAAAGTGATTCTACTTCCGGTTCGGAACCTATATCTACCGAGAAGACACCGGTAAGAAGCTCACTTTGGACCAAGTCATATAGTTTTGGTTTTGATGTGTGATGAAACAAATAAGTACTCAAGTAGGTTTTTACTTTCGAGAGGTAAGCTGGAGCAGACCAGTCCCCAAAGGTGGCACCTGTTCACAAGCATGACGTATGTGCCAGCCATCGCTTCACTCAACCATATTGAAGGGAATGTAACGACCCGCCACATAGCGCCACCACCCCAGTGACATTTTAGTGAGCATGACTACTCCATCTCCCCATAATTTGTAAGTATTTATTATCTAAATTATTTTTGTAATGGATAGTCAGTTTGTTAAGAAAGGCTTTAGAATATATAACATCACGCTACGGCTTAGTTAGTGCGTTTTGTTATTAACTAAAATTAAATTTCACAACCTAGCCAGAATTGTGAGATCTGGGAATGTATGTTTCAACGCTCTGATTCAATGTTGTATCGATCAGTGATATTGTATGGTACCTTTTTTGTGCACTTATTTGTATTACTTCCTATATGTACTTACAACAACGAGTGTATGTTATTTTGTATGTATATTCATGTACTCATGTAAGTGGCGTAAATGTCTTTATGATAATAAAATATGTCTTTAAACCTAAACCTACTACCAATAGGAGTAATAAATCTGTGAAAATGTGGGAAAAAACGATTATATATATTAATAAACAAAGTCGATCGATTAAGGATTGATTTTTATTGGTCAGATGAAAATGAACTTCCCGTAAGGTTACCCCTTTGGAGATCTCCATAGCCGAGAGGCGAGCGGAACGGACTTTGGCGTCGCGCCTCCTCTGAGGTCCCGGGTTCGATTCCCGGTCGGGTCAACATGGGAAACGAACTTTTCTGTATTGTCTCAGGTCTGGGTGTTGTTGTACCGTCGTTATTTCTGATTTCTGTAACACAAGTGCTTAAGCTACTTACCGCAGAGTCAGACCAATGTTTGTGATGTTGTCTAATAATTATTCTTTATTTATAAGGTATGAGCTAAGTCACCGACATAGCTCACCAGATTAGCATAACCGAAGACTTTAGCCTGAAGTGGCAGTTGGCTGGCAATGTTTGCGCAGATCCGATACCCGTTGGTGTAAACTAGATCTTCGTCTCGGCAAACGTAGTATAGGATGCCCTTAGGTCAGGTGGGGTGATGATCTGCGCAAGATGGCTAGCAAGGGGTGGATGCTAGAAATTAGTTAAATCAAAGTAGTGCACTACTAGAAAGACCTACCTACGTATATCCAGGACTGGTCTGCGAAAGGCTGATGATGATACTGTTACGGACTCATTTGTAAGGAGCCTTTTTATAGTTTTTATATTACTTTTAATATGTCATTGCTATTGCTTTGTTTTTTGATTTGTACTTGTCATTATACGTTCCGACCAAATATAAAAAAAAAATCAAAGCAATAGCAATGACATATTAAAAAGTAATATAAAAACTATAAAAAGGCTCCTTACAAATGAGTTCGTAACAGATACTAATCATAATCATAATCAATTTTTTAATCATGTTGGTCACAAGTAACGCTTATGCATCGTCAAAATGAATATAAACCAAAATTGAAGCTACAGCCGATTCGAAACCTAATTCTACCGAGAAGAATCTGGCAAGAATAAAATATATAAGATATAAATATATATATAATACTGATAACAGTATATGCTGTTTTAATTAAGACAATTATTTAGTCATTTCGTTTGATATGATATCACTAAAGAATGTATTCCACTTTATTCGGCTGTTACTATATTAAAAAGAACTTATCGGGTACATTGCAAACGTTACTTTAATTCTCTTAAGAAAACGGGTAACGGCATAAGCTAAGTATGAACGTGTTGACGCTGAAGTTTTATCTTATATGCATTTCATATCGACATAGATCAAATTTTTCAATTGAGCGTTATTTTTTAAATTAATTTGAAGTACATATTATTTTGGGAAATCAATCTGTAAAATTATCTGTTGGAAGTATCTAAGACAAATAATTTAGCATCAGGGGTTTTTATGCGAATGATGCGATGCATTTTTTAAACTATAAATCATCTTGTAAATTGGGCTAACAACGTGCCTTAATAAAAACAAAAGTATATGAAATCACATTTTAACGAGATTAAAAAAAAACGCTTAAAACTTGATCTTTAGGAAGTTTTCATCTATGCCACATCCTTAACAAATCATAAATGTATGTTATTACTTTTTAATTGTGGTAGAACGGTACAAACGCTTTGAACTAGATTGCGCGCGAATTGACAATTTCTCCAATCTCTGTTGTGACAATCCGAGTTTACGAGTTTGCCAGCGCAGTCTTACACAAAGACCTAATAAACTAAATGCCGGGTCCAATTTTAGAAATCGGTCAAAGCACTCGAATGCACTTTGCACCACACGTGAATATTCTGGCGTGTCTGACGGATGCAGCGGGAAATAGTTCGTTCTCGCTGATAAATTTTAAATGGCCTTTGTCTAGGGACAAGAACATTTTTACTACCCGTCTAGTTCAAACGTTAACGTTAGTTAAGTCTGGTTAACGTTCAAACTTGATGTTCTATTTGTAAGCTTTGAAATATTATTGCCCGGTATATGAGTGCCTAAAGTGATAAATTAAATAATGTATTTAAAATAAATAAATATAAATAAAACAAAATATTACAGCATACGTACAATGCTCTGAAACTGTGATAAGTTGTTAAAGGACTTTTATAACAGTTATAAGAAATAATGCACATTCAGTTTTTCATGAAAAAGTAATAATTTCATGCATACATTTTTTATACTGAAGTTTTACATAAATATCAATTAAAATTTCTAAGTTTGACGTTAAATCAAAATCACATGGTTACATTTGTAACTTCTATGGCGTTACAGGTGACACTTTGAAACGCATAATATTTATGGTCATAAATTCAATTGACATACATCATATGGCATAAAAATTAATGAGCATAATAGTGTTTAGCAAATTTATTATTATGGATAAACATAATAACGCAGATTTGTTGAAGGGCATAATAATAAAAGCCATAATCATATAAATCTATATTTTCATTTGCCATATTTTTATAAGGCATACTTTAAAACGCAGATTTTAATTAAGCATAAATTACCATATTCGTAACTTTGTCTGACATACTTTTATAAAGCATTTTACATATACATATATTTATTTGTGTAACAATTCGTTTATGCATAGAAATGTATGCTTTCTGAAATTATGGGAAATAATTTTTATTCCTTATAAGCTTAGGGATTGTGACGGTTATTCTTATTAAATATATGCTTTTTAAATATTATGATCAACAAAAACTATGCTTTTCAATACTTATGCTTATTGAAATTATGCCTTTCTATAAGTACGCCTTACAGATTTCGGCCATATGACAGTATGCGTAACGAAGTTATGCTATAACTGTTTATTGCAAATGACTATTATGGCGAAGAATATTATGAATTGTCCGTTTATGGCGAAAAACGTTATGTTTTTCAATAGATAACCAGCGTTACAACTCTCAGCGAGTTAGTTCAGGAGTAAATAACCTGCCTCCACGTTTTACAAAAACCGTGACTCCTCTGATTTTAATGGGCAACCAAAATTTTATGATGAAATTAAAACATCCTTTCAACACACTCAGAATAAGCTTTCAGTTTAGTTGCGGCTGCAGCCATGCATCCGGAAGATCACATGAGGGCAAACGACACAGCTGGATTTGCGCCAAGTCCTTAGACATGCGACGGAAAACTGAGGCAATAGCATTTTTGCACCTTAATGATTCTTTGTGTCGAAAAATATATTCTAGAATTTTTTTACACGTTTCTCATACTATAGTAATATGACACAGGTCCGTGTCGAGAAGCCTACAATGAAATACGTCGGATTCGACAGCGGCTAGCAATTTTTAAATTTCATAATTGTTAACAAGTCACCCCTCATGCGAATGAAATGTTTAAAAAAAAGTATTATTTATGAAAATTTAATTACCACGTTTTAACTCCCAAATTTTAAATTATTCTTCGAGAACGAAATCTTTCGTTTGTTCAATCCGTTTTGGCAATAGACCTACTTTACTTGAGAATTTAGTTTAGTTTTTAGTTAATTTTTAACAATTTAGTTCAGGGTTCTCTAAAAAACAATGGAGGCTTGACAACACAGTAATCGTTTACTCAGTTAACAATTTATTTTTTAGTTACCCAGTCAATAATCCTAAGAAGTGATAAACTTCATTAAAAACAGTTGAAAATTTTAACTTTCCATTCTTAACTAACCATAAAATATATCACGATTCTGTTACAAAACTATAGGCATATTTCATATGCACAGTAAACTGAATATAAAGGTACCAGGTCTCAGTATACGAACACATAATAAAATAACATGGACGTGACGAGAAAGTCGAAGAACAGTAAAACGTAATGAGATCTCCTCGGGATGAAGTCGGGGTTCATAGGCTACATCATAAACTGACTAAGCTAGAAACATATAAAATAGTTTGGTGGATTTGCTTGTATGAAACTTCTGTCTGATAGTTTTGGTTAATATCTGATATGATATCTGTCTAGATTAATAGATCCCAAAATTAAATATCGATGCAGTAGTGTCAAATTAAACATATTTTGACAAAACTACCACAGGACACCAATTAGTAGGTATACAGATATATTGGACACAATACAGAAGTCAAATAAAAGGCAAATTGAGTAGCACTAAAAACCATGATAAAATTTTATCTCAAAATGGCTGCTATCCCTAAAATAGGTATAATCATATTGTAACCATTTCGACTTTAACCGCTCTTATGTCTTAAGTAATAAAAGCGCAAATATCAAGGTGCCGCATTTTTATAAATGTTTAATTCATACTACATCAGTTACGCTAGAGGCATTTCAGTTTTTGAACTTATGCTGTTTTTTGTACGTAGCTTTTTAAACCTATATTTTTACATCGGTCGAGCAATAAGAAATGGCTGTTTTGTAAATATTATTTAAATAATGTAGTTGAGGAGTATTTAGTATACTGGAAATAGACCTATATACAATTTGAAGGTCCGTGCCCTCTCGGGTCAACGCCTTCCAGTATTGGGGTACATTTTAAAACAGAACTTCGGAGAATAGTCGAGCAGGTGAAAGTAAAAACGTTGTCTTGGATAAAAGCAAATTATGTTCGTGTAATTACTTTTTGGGTAGGGGCGCTACCAAATAAACTTTTCGTCAAATGTTTTATGGCATTTATTTAACTGCCTTTGTGCTCTTGTTTTCAAGAGCTTAAGCTCGTGCCTTGCCTAGGTCGTGGCTCTATTTTCCGCGGGCAACCTCTTTGCTGTTTCCAGTGTGGATAAGATATTTAAAAGTGTACCCGGCATGTATCATGAGAAAAATGATCAATGCTATCGGAGGGCATATACATGCGCACTGACTGATTGATTGATATTTACATTGGTAAATAGTTGGTCCTACTTCCAGGTCTACCTCTCTAGTCGTGTTGTTGAGCCATTCCACCGGCCTTTTAAATGAAGGAAAAGAAAATGTACTTGAATGTTGGGCAAGTGTTCTGGCATACTTCAAACAAACATAAACATAACAGCTTGAATTAAAAAAAATGGCTGCCTTAGCTGAAGTAGGTCAGTCAAATGAAAAAAAATACTAGAAAAAGTAAATTTTTCAGTTACTAAAAAGACAAACGCAAATTAATAAACTCAAGAGAGAGATTTTAATATGACCAGATTACTATGTGACTGATAATACAGTGCGAAAACGACTGCGAGAGTTAGAATCAAACGATCGAAGTCCGGAAATAGGTTTTACGTCGTACAAACAAAAAGTATATTATTTCGGATTATCAATACCATTAAGCTAAAACAGTTATTGGTCGTTATCAAGTCAATACGTGTAATTTACTTCTTTACAATATATATTTTCAAGCACCGACAAAATCGTTTACGAACTGCTGAAACAGCATAAAATACACTTTCGCTAACTTGTAAACGCTCCACAAATATTCTTCAACAATATTCTTGGCATGCACTAAAATGGACTAAAGTGGAGTAGTTATCATAAAAAACGTAATAACATAGCATTCTCTGCACTTTTAAGTACGCTTACTCTGTATGAAATGATGACAATTTGAAATAGCTATGCAGTTACTAGAGCTAGCAGTTCAAACATGAATTCTTAAAATTTTCAAGTGCTTTCTTTGTTAGTTTTCAGTTAAGTTTTTTTTCGTGTTGCATTTCATTGTACCTACATCCAATTCTGCGTTCGTTGATGGAATCGGAGAATAGATGACAGAATGTAAATCTGAAAGTTTACTTAGTTGATTGACAAATCAGAGGTCGTTCGCTGCATAGATATATTATATTCCTAGATGTAACGCTAAAAACCGCAATTGGGATGTAGCTGTCTTATTCACATCTAGCCATGCAGCGCCACCTAGTGTGACTGAAACAAAAACCACTCAAAGCTTGTATTGGAGTCCGCATCTGCAGATAGAAAATCTATGGACTGGACTCCGGAGTTGGAGTCCAACCATAGACTTCCAATAGAATTGAAAATATATTCAATTTCAAATACGACTAATTTTAATGGCCGTATTTTAATCAGTGATGGGCCATTATTGAAAAATCACTTTTTAGTATTTAACAGTATTTGTTATATTCGTAACTATTTACTGAACGCTTTATTTTATTCCTATGTGTATATGTTACTAATTTATTAGTATTGCATATTTTCCAGAATAGTGCTACTAATCGATACCAACTTTATCATAAACCATGTTTTAACATGGTTGACTGGTAGAGAATGCCCATAGCATTAAGTCCACCTGTTGTACTTTTTTTTGTGCAATAAAGTTTTTAAATAAATAAAATAAATAAATAAACATGGTTTGATATATATTTTGCATCTGCGCATCCATTACGCAACAATATTTCCACACACCTAATAAATTAAATATTTCATATTAAATGTTTAAAACACCCCTTTGTCTATTTCAAAATACCGTGCCACTATTAAATAAAACTATTAAGTATAAACGAAAACAGTTTTTGGTTTTAAGCTTATGTACCTACATACTCTTATATTTTAAATGGGAATACGGCTCACTAATAGTCATACTTATGAATATTAGTATTCTTAAATACTAGTGCATACTTGTTGTGACAGGATCTATGTCTGTATATATCCCTATCTCGTATTTGAATAGACTGACATTGAATTGTCAAACTGAATTTCACTAAAACAAGATTTTCCAATTAGGTATGTAGTAAAATGATGTATGAAAACTCAATAAAACCAAATAATTATTATAATTGCGGAGGAGGATAACTGTATATCAAAGACCATGGTGATTTCTAAGTTTGTGATTTAAAAATTAACTAGAGTTATTCAATATCGTCTTCATCGGTAAGTTTTGCAAAAACATTTGCGTATTATGTTGTAAAAATGAGCCAACGATTTAAAAAATGCTTGTTTAAAAAATGCGATTTAAAAACCTTTAAGATTTTTAATTTCCCCAAAATAAAGGCGCAATAATAACCAAATTTTCAAATCTAAATAATGTATATTTATTGCTGTAGTGATGTGCCAATGAAAAAAATTACATCGTACTTGTCGATAAAATTTTCAAACACATTAACTTTTAGATCGCAAAATAAGAATTTATCAAGAGTGGTAAAAAATAGGTAAAAAAACTTTTTAAGTTAAACGGTTTTATGTTAAACATACATTGCAATATTTAAGATAAATGTACTTAAAACCAAAAAATAATAAATTAGATACAGTCGTGGGAATTATAAACATATGCATAGACTAGACTAAAATAAAACCGTGGGGTAAAACCGTTTAATAAAACCGTTTAAAAATGGTGTCATGACTCTTAAAATATCGGCAATGGCATAATGTATCTATTGCATTGTATGAAATTTTTGATTTAGTTCGACATAAATTGAACAAGTATGATTCACGAGATATATAAATATTAACATGTCTAAATTCACTATATTTAATTTGTATTTTGTTACAGGAAATGTGAAAGCAGAATCCCATTGCAGGGCGAAAATCAATAAAGTAAACTGCAAAGTAATGTGATATTGAGATCCTCTGATCTATGGTTGGACTAAACTACATGTCATTTGTTTGCAAAAAGTTTAGATTTTACACAATTCGTTAATTTTGCTGTCATAGCGTGCTTAAAAAAATATTTTTTATAATAAATTTTGATAGCACTGTCATTTTATTTCTTCGTATACTTATGCAAACATCATAAACAAAATCAAATATGTACTGGATTGTCGATGTGCTGATACATTTTGGTGTTCTAAGCATACAGTCGAACAAAAGTTAAATTCTTCAACTGTTTTCTTGTAATCTTCTCCATCCTAGCATGCTAGTACTACTCTGGTGGCAATTATGAAGGAAAGCTGGGCTAGTTCCACCGTTGGTTTTGGTTTCCATAATACAAGTGCTTAAATTGTTTACTTTGGACTCGGGTCAACCTGATATTTATTTATGTATTCATTATTTTTATATCAACAAAAGAAAAAGATCCCTATTTCTTCACTATCCATATTGTTATCACTTACATTTTATCGATATTAAAATCGATATTTGCTACATTACCAAAGAATAAATAGATATTAATACTCATTTTTAAATTGTTAAACGTCAAAACGATGTTGAAAAAAAATATTTTGGGGTGGACGGTCACATTGTTGCTGTCATGACGCGGTTTCTATACTTTCCTTATTCTAAGGTTCGCTGCGTAAGTCCGAAAAAACATGGTTGAATTTATTGGTGGAGTTCTGCCTAACAAATCTATACAGATTTAACACTTGCATTCAAAGTCATATTGACTGTCAATTGACATATCCAATTTGCTATGAAGTCATATAGTTCCGAAACATACATTTGCTTCTTAGTGTCCATGGAATCCTTAAAAAGCTATCAAGCACCGAACATCCTTATTCAGTGTTCAGTCGTGATATCATTGTGTCAATTATCACTTTGACGTCCGCTGAGCTAATAAGTGACAGAGTCAAGTTGATATTTCACAAAAACACTAAGCTATCAGTTTTCAAAAATGTTTTTTTTTATTTGAAATAATATTAAGGATACTTGTATTTACAAAAGATAACATAGTAATTTTCAAAACTAAATCAATATAAATTATACGTACACATCCACAAAATTACATAAACCAAAAATAAAACAGGCCCATACACTTATAAAATAAAAACTTAGTCAAGCTAATCGGATTTAAATATATTTATTAGGTTAATAAAACACCAAGGGAACTAAAGACAATAGTTTAAATGTTAAATATTCAAATTAAACTGAGTCAAAAACATTTAAGTGTTCAAATTTGCAGTAATTTGTTTTGCAAACCCCAAAGGTATTTTTATCACACAATATTCGCAGCGTTTCTTAAAATGCTTTTACCTACAAAACAGTCCATTATTTCTCATTAAGCGAATGATTAACAGGCCAAAATTTCCCCTCATTCACCTGGCCATTTCTCGCTTTCGTTTTCTTTTTTCCTCAAACACATTTCACTTCAATCATAAAAGAACTTCAGTCTGGAAAATGCAAAGCACCGGCCAAAAAGTAGGATTAATTATAAGATTTTATTTTTTACTATGTACAATACTTGTATTTAAAGGATATCATGTTTATGTGACTGAAGTTTTAAAAATAATGCGTTTTATATTTATCTTTTTTAATATAAAAATATTGAAGCATTCTTAACCAATCAACCTTGGCAAGTTTATTTCTGGGTGTGGTAACAGTAAAAATGTGTGTATGGATTCCAGTCATTTGATAAGCGTGTGAGAACAAAGATATTAGTTTGCATGCTTATGTTTAAATGATCATTATCGCGCAAATTAAGTTACTTAGTAGGTACTAACTCAGATATTGTGAATTTGGTTTTTAAATTTACTTTGGGCTTTGACTTTTCTGTGTTTGTATGATGTATTCAAAATGATTTTTTTCCAAAACTGCCACCATATTTTATTGTATTTTTTATTACTTATTTAAATAATTTAATGTTGTAAAGGACAAAATTTACAACAAAACAGCAGTAGAGAGCTAGTGGAACAATAAGCCAAGCTTACATTGAAAGGTCTTTTGCCTGTTGAATTTTTATTTTCAATATATCTAAAACTTCAAATATTAGAAATAGAAAATTTTTATCTCCCCTCGCGGTGCGGGAATCGAACCCACGACCTTCACCTATCGCACGTGCTGCTCTTCCAACTCAGCTAACGACAAGTTATCGTAGGCAATGAAATTTTTCTGCTGTATCAACCGTTAGCCTCCTGTTTTTATCTAAAACTTTGTTTGTGATAAAAACGTAAATACTGCGTATAAAAATTAACACGTCATGTGATTTTAGTCATGTTCCAGACCGTGCTAATATTTACTTTGTGATTCAACTCTCCCATTAGGTATTCAAGTGAGGACCTTTTCTCGCCTCTTTAAAATTCAATCCGACATTACAAATTCTTCATCTACAAGCTGTCAAATTAAAGGCAGCCAACGTTATAAATCTTTTAGAATTGCCCAATTTGCGGGGAATAGCAAACGAGTCAAAATAAAGGTAAGGTTCGTCAAAATACGGTAATAGGTAAATAATGCTAGATGAATACACTACTATAGTGATGCATATAGTGCATCGTAAAAGAGCTCCATGATAAGGTATTCCTAAGTGTTTATCTCTTATAATATACAACAGCCAAATACCATTCACTGATTGACTGAATAAGGACAAACTCTCAAAATTCCTTCGTACTTGATCCACTAAGAATTTTACGAAACTTTATTCCTAAGAGAAAAACGGGGCTTGGAAGTTTGTAAGTCCTATTTTTGTGTTGTAAGAGACTTGAAATTTAAAATGTTTGCCCTTGATAGTTGTTGTGTACGATGGTTTTTATATTTCTTTGAATTTTTCCTTTCATAATGAACGACGCCTAAGACATGAAGTCCGCGACTTTTTACCTATGTTGCCTTGAAAATTCAATGACATTATAATTTTTTAATGCTCTGTTAACACTTTATCTACTAGACGTCGACCATGTCACGACCCCCAAGTTTGAATTAGGCCATGTACAGACACGCGGCTAGTCGTCGCCAGTCTTCTGGGACATAGCCAGCCGCACGCATGCCGCTGCACGCAACAGGTGTACACTAGGGCTCTTGAAACTGCTATTAACCTTCTTGCTTGTCAGGTACACTTGTTTGGATGGTTTATTACATTAAAACAAACTTACACTTCCCAAAACTGTTAGACACAAACAGTTTTGGAAAGTGTTAGTTTGTTTTAATGTTTATTTTTACAGAATGTTATATTTAAACAGACGTAGATTCTTTCCTTCCGCTATTTTGCTGTTACAGAGGACTTAGCCAAACGGCAGAAGTCGAGCATTGGAAGGTAAAATTTGTGATGACGGTTTGGAGTGCACAAGAAAATTGAAGTTATGATCATTGATGACAAATATATACAAATGATCGAGGTACGATATCGTTTCAACTAGTTTAAAATTAAGGAAACTGATTTTTCAAGATTATGACTTTTCAAGTGACATGTCAATGCCTGACATTTTAAACTTGTCCAACTTCGATAGCTGCCACTTGACTAGGTTTCTTGTTATCGATAAAAATCGGTGAAATTTTATGCACCGACAACTATTGCGCTGCCAAAGAAGAGCAAAAAGGAAAGAAAAAAGGAAACATTTATGCAAACTAGGTTCAGTAAGAAAATAATAAACTTGATAACAGAAATATTGAAACTTGTCTGAGTTACAACAGTAGTATTTAAAAGATTATAAATCTTTAAAAACTAGTATGTTTCTTTATCATCGGCTGCCTAGAAATGCAACTATTGACTCCTTTCATGGCATCGCAAATAATTGTCATCAATGATCATAACTTCAATTTTCTTGTGCACTCCAAACCGTCATCACAAATTTTACCTTCCAATGCTAAGCCAATTGACATTGATAAGTTATTAATCAAACAACAATTTATTTTCTCTGTAAGCATCTTCTTAGAACGGTGTTCGTATATATGTATGTATATTCAGGTGATTTAGTATGTTGATACAGTTTATCTCGTATCGTATTTATTGTTCTCCCTGAATAGCTTTAGTGTAAAATTGATTTAAGCGCTAATTGCCGCAAACTAATTAAGACTGGCAAGGTAGATAATAGAGGGTAAATTTTAGATTAAATTAATTTCTCTTTTACGAAACCAAACATTATTAACGATGCAAATTCAAACACTCTAATTAAAATGAAGTGTCATTATGGGTAAAGTACGTCAATTTAATAGGTGTAACCTTCTGCAAATTAATGGGCTATTAACATTTCAATACCTATTTGATACTTAGTGTTTAGTTACTTAAAATTGGTCAGGAGCCAAACATTTGATAAAGTTTTAATATTATACCTAACCAACCTTTATTCGTATTGTAATTTATTTCAATACGGGCTATAAAGCGCGAAAATCCGCTGCATGGCAGATGTTAACGTGATTGGTGATTTTAGTTCTTGTCAAAACTAACCAATCACGCACCAGTTGAGCCGCACACTCACATAATATTGCCATCTAGCGGATGCGGCGATTTAGTCACCAACATAAGCTCTGCTTCAGTTGGTTAATCACACGTTGGAGTCAATTTTGAAAGTTTAAAAAAAAAGGCTCGGTTTGTTAAGTTCTTATTGTATCAGGATGAGAGGACAACCTTTGTAACTAAGGAATTTTATGCTAAATATTTACGGTTCCAATATTTTACGTCGTATTGTCAGAATGACAATACTAAAATGACTATCCGTTTTTCTCCAACCGATTACGAGTCGTTTATTAATGTTGCACGGCCGTACCAATTTCTCGCCATCTACTATTTCCTCTACCTTAAGGTTGTCTGGAAGAGGTCGCTTTCTAGCGATAAGACCGCCTAAATTGTATTAAATCAATCTGTAAAACCTATTTCTGTAAAGTTTTGTGCAATAAAGTATATCTATCTATCTATCTATCTATTTAATACAGTTCCGTCTATCTATCTATCTAATACAGGTTGTTTTTAGCTTACGGCTACGCTTATTACTATCCGTAATTAGAACGGAGATTTCAAATATTGGAACCGGGCATTAATGGGTTTGGCTGAAATTTGGTAGAAAGATTAATGAGATACTAAATTAACATATAGAACTTTTTATCCCGAAATAACGTGAAAAAAGTCACGGGTATTATTACCCGTGACTTTTTTAACGATATGATAGGTTTTAAGTAAAATAGCTAACAATTTACACATTGCAAATGTAGGTAGGCAAAATCTTTTTCATGTTAAATTTTCAGCAACTACACCAAAACATATTTCATTTTCAAACTTCAAATCCAATTGCTTGTAGTAATCTGAGGTGCCATAAAGGTGTTTACCAAGTCACTAGTTCTAAGAAAAACTAATTTCTGAGGCTCAGAATAATGGCTCGTTTGGGATCCATTTGTACTTCAAACGGCTTCAACGGTTCGAAGTGTCAGTTCATGTGTAAGTTACTTAATAAAACCACTACTCTCTAGTGTTAGCTTATTTTACGTATCAATCAATCTCTAAGAAAAGCTTTTACAATACGCCTTTTTGTTTATTTTTATATTGCACTTCAAGATTGACCTCATCCCACCTGATGTTAAGTGGTAATGAGGTCCTAGCTTAAGGGTGACTACAGTATAATAAATCTGTTACTGGACTCGTCGCCCTTACCTTTAATGTTTGACCCCGACTACTAACGTAGCACCCTCCAGGAGCTCTGTACAGCCGTTCAATAATTAATTTAAGTTTAGTTTAAATACGTATCTTTAACAATAAATTATTTGTCGTATTTTTCTGCTGTTAATGTACTAACAAGAAACTTCCACTTTTTATCAATAGATGTCGCTGTACTTTACATCGCTATCACGAGATTTTTCGCCGTTTATATAAATAGGGCTCGATACATGTAATCATTTGTGTTCTTGGCAGGGCCGGATCTACCTAAGGGCTGTTTGGGCTGCAGCCCAGGGCTGTTTGGGCTGCAGCCCAGGGCCCAAGGTTACAAGGGGCCCCAGCCCCTGCTAAAAACAGTAGGCGATAATTGAAATTCAAAAATGGTTGTCTGTAAAGTCAGTTCACGGACGATATTTTTCATTAGAAAACATTGATGAATAATTTTACGTTTTAGCCCCGAGCCCCACAAAATCACGATCCACCCCTGGTTCTTGGTTTCATATTAATTTTCTGAATAAGACGTTTCGTGTTGGGTTATTCCGGTTCATAGGTATCGTGGGGATAAAACGACAAAAAGTTCCAAAAAGATTTAGATGTCATACCCACACACATTATGAATTTAGTGAGTGCAAGTCGTCTGGAAAAGTCTCGGTTAGGTAAAACTGCATTTCTACTAGTTATGACATGTAGTTGTTGTGTTGTGTGTGATTTAGTGACCGAAATGATGCTACGATCCTTATGCCAAATGTATACAATGAAGACAAATCACTATATTTGTAGATACTCAAAACTTTCTTAGCTTTAAGCACATCTTTGGAGGAAAGGCAACCACTCTGAGTAGTTGGAGTGTAGCTAATGAGTCGCTCGCATGTCTCTCACGAATAGAGTGAGCGTCAAAACATAATGAAGACCAGTCTAAAGTTTGTTCACGCTTAGGGTCGAAACATGCCAGGCATTTTATAAAATCAAAAGTGATAAATAAATATTAAATATTAGACAACATGACATACATTGTTCTGTGGTAAGTAGCTTAAGTACTTGTGTTGCAGAAATCAGAAACAACAACGGTAACACAACACCCAGACCCAGACAATATAGAAAAGTTCGTTTCCGGTATCGACCGGGGATCGAACCCGGGACCTCATAGATGGCGCGATGCCAAAGTCCGGCACGCTTTATTTCCTTTCCAAATCATACCACAGAAATGTTTATATATGATACTGAATAAATTATGCTTTTTTTAATTTTGTAATTGTTAGATATTAATTTGGTACAAAGAGGTTAGATATTCATTTGGTACTTCTATTAGTACAAAGAGGACGAAACTCTCTGGAATACAAATTCGTGCTGTCGCAAAATCCTACCAAGGTTTTAAGCGCGAAAGCGCATGTAAGAATGGATATCCTGTATGTACGCAAAAACGACTGCTTAGATTTGGATTTTAAAAATAGAAAATATCTTTATTCATGTAAGCTTTACAAAAGCACTTATGTCTTATAGTCTACTGACTTCTTACAAATAAAGTATTCTACCGCCGTGTTCGGAATGTTGATCATATCGAGAAGAACCGACAAGAAACTCGACACTTACTCTTTTCAAATATAACAATGTGTCCTTAAACTAGGTACTTAAATAAAGTATACAAAGCTATAGTAAGATTTCAAAGAATTCAGTTATTCTAGACCCATACATTTTTGTCATTTAAATAATCATCAATTTTGTAGTAGCCCTTTTTTATTAAACAATTTTTAACATGAGACTTTAATCTATGCATAGGCAACTGGATATAATTTTATTTAGAAGAATGATAGGTAAATGAGGTAATCAGATGGTTTAAGCCCGCAATGTCCTAGCCAAACTGGTGAAACCTTACACAGTAAATATCTTCGCCGTGGAATTCGAACCCACCCATTTTAAAGCTTAGTTTTCTAACCCCTACACCACGAAAGCAAATATATCCTTTAGTTAAAGACTGAACATTTTCTTAGAATAAAGTAGATACGAACTACCAAATTACAATAAGTCGCTTAGTAATTTTATTAAAGGAATATTTGCCAACCCTACATCCAAGAGGCAAAGCATACACGAGTGCACAAACGATATGCGACAACCCGTGTAAATGCATATCTACCTTTTTACGTTTTGAATAAATATTGCGTTTCTTTTAATAGTAAACCTTTTGATAAGAGCAGTGGTGTAGCTGGGGAAGGACTCAAAATTATATGCCACACATGTTTTTGTAAGCAGTTGAAAATAGGAGTTGAAAATTTTACTATTGAAAAAGTAACCTCCCCTTGACATAAATAACTCCTGGTTAGCAGCTAAGGACATCGATTTATTTGATGGCGTTGCTGATGCAATGACGAGAACGCCAGAAGGGTCCTGACATCGATTCTAAATCAGCACCGTTACAATACTAATTTGGTAACAGATTCAAATTCAAAGTCTATGCCTTTTTCAAGGGAAAATGCATTGGCGCATCTTACGCTACCTGGGGGTAAGCTCAATAAGAATATAAAGACTTAAATTAAATACTATGAAATTATATGTAATACATTTCCTTATGCCATAGTATATAAAAAAAAAAACAAATTGTGTTCTTTCTAATGCTAAAAAAACGAAGAAATAGGATATTGCGGAACGTTCGCACATTTCTTATTAAAAATCATATCTTGATATGACTTACCCAGCGTGCGGAAGACAATAGGCCTGCTTCTATACTTATGTCCACCCCAGAGGGCGGCCACCGTCACCTGGTACTGAGTATCTGCCTCCAGCCCGCTCAGGATGACAGCATCCGAGTTGCCCGCCACTTCCAACACCACTCTGTAACTAACGAGCAATGAGTCAATTTCGCGGGTTTCTATTGGCAAGCTGGAGGTAGAAGGAAGAGTGAAGAGGAAACGTAGGACTAGTCTAATAGATCTAAGCTACCGGTGCAGATACAGAACCAGTCCGCTTATTCATAAATGCAAGAATTGAATCCTATACGGGAAGTGTATATTTTGCCGTTGTTCAAATAGAAAGAAAGATTTTTACAATGTTTATAGTGCTTCACGCTCAGCTGCACTAGTGCATTTTAAATAAACAGTAAAATTTCATTTCCCCTTGCCTTGTGGGACTTGACCTCACGACCTTCACGTATCGCGCGTACTGCTCTTCTAACCGATAACTTGCGGTTAGGTCAGTTGGAAGAGCAGCACGCGCGATACGTGAAGTGGATTCGAGCTCCATACCGCAATAAAAAATATTTTTTTTCTGTTTCTTCAAAATATATAAAAAAAAGAAATCCGTTTCTATTTATGAATATGCGGGCTTAATTTCCTTTGGCAAATTGGTTGAACTCGTGCAATAGGATATCGAATAATCAGATAAACGAACTCAACTATTATTCTAGTAGGTCACACAACAAAGTCAAGCTATGAAATTTCTTAACGTTCCAACAGTTCCAGTAAGCCTTTTCATAAGTGCTTTTCGGTGACGTTTGTATCCCCTGCGAGTAAAAGAGCCTTACTTAATGTTCCAGTGTTGGAGACCGTCATTGAAATCAAATCGGAACAAAACTCGTTACCGTCTTAATTATCACAACTGGTATTTGGCAAGTGGGTAAGTACCTAATCACAATCTTGAGCGTTACACTTATAACTGTATGCCTATGTAAGAAGTTGAACATAGTAGAATTACATAAAATATTGTACTTTCTTTTGAAGACAACTTTTTACATGTTTTAATTTTGTAAAGGTGTGTCTAGGTGATCAATTAAGTTGAAACAGTTTGTTAAAAAGTAATAAATGCTTAAATGAAATGAAATGAAAACAATAGATCCTGTAAATATACGTAGTTAGCAACACCACAATTTATCACTACAAACACCTCCCAATTTATGATTGAGGAAATGTCGTTATTTATTCCCACCATTAATGGTGATTGAGTGGTCGTTACGAGATACGTGGAGCGGTTTCAACTTGCCTTTTATTTCCATGCTGCTTTTATTGTCTTGAGAAAAATGTAGCAAGATAGTTGCAGACTATTTATTTTTTTTCAGTGAACGAAAAAAATATTTAAGCATTTCCAACGCTCGAAAATGGCACCATGAAAGTAAGACACGGTGGGTGTGGTTTAAAAAAGTGGGCTAGGGACGGTACACCTACCGTTTCCAAGGAAGCAGCGAGGTGTGAACCATTCACATCGCTTGTTCTATCCCATTCTTTGAAACGACGTTGCTAACGAACCCTGTCTATTTGTCGACCTAAACGCATTAGTCCTAAACTTTTTTATTCAAGTGTCGATACTTTTTTACTTTATTGCGTATCCATTGCTTGCGTGATTTTTACATTTGTGTGTATTTTGTTGCCGATATTCGAATAAAGTTATTATGATGAAAAATTTTCCATGTTTCTTTCGTTCACTGATTATTATCTTTAGAAGTTTTTGGTGACCAATATGCTGACAATTACCGCGGCCAACGCATTGGTCTGGCTATTCAAAGGGATAAAAACGTTCTGGGTACCCAAAATAACGGAGCAGGTTACCTTTTATAAATATTCTGCACATTTTCCAATATATCATTTCATATTATATTTTACAAATTATCATTGTAGTGTAAGGTATCATTGTAGAAATTAATTGAATGTACCAATACGCCACACAACAACAAGAAAAAAAATATTGTTGAAAAAAAAAAGAATTAAAACGTGTTTTATTCTTTTTAAGTACCTCTTGGTGCGGACATTTTTAAGTTTCAAAGCATTTATCATATTAAATGGTCACGGTAAACACCAAAACAAAGCCTTCGACATACTGCAGAAAGAGATATTCATAAACTTTGAAATCGACATGTTCACGTCACAAAATGTAACAACAAAACGAAAGTAATTTAAATACTTAAATAAATTAAACCCTCGAAAAACGTTACTCCAATACTCGGTTCAAAACCACAAAACTCTTCACACAAGCTTGTGTTATATTGACATTTGTACGGTCACTCGTATTGATTGTACAAACCGTAATGGTATTAACAGTTTACGCCGCTCCTGATAACGGTATACCTACGTGTCACATTACTGTGGAAGCTAAGCTTTGTAGTTAAAAAGATTGGGTTTAATCTATACTAATATTACAAAGCTGAGAAGTTTGTTTGAACGCGCTTATCTCTCAATAATATGATGTTATCAAAGTCAGAGTCAAAGTCAATCTTTTTTTATTCACATAGATTACATTAGTAATACTTATGAATAGTCTCTATATAAAGCAAATGAAACTACCTCCGGTTCGGAACCTATAACTAAAGAGAAGATACCGGCAAGAAACTCAGTAGTTTTTTTTTACATATGAAACCTATAGTTATTATTAATTTTGCACTAAGACAAACAGTTAGTTTGTCAATTGTAAAATAAAAATTAAAAATCAATTATTGAAAAAAAAATTAAATTTATAAATTAAATTAAATTAACTGTAGGACTTACATGCGTCATCGTGGCCCAATACTGACATTGATTTTTTTTGTTATTGGTTCTGAGGATACTCACATTTGTATCAGTTCAATATAATATGATATTATCTAATATTTATTTATTAATTATTTAAATATATAAAAAAAGAAACTGACCGACTGACTGACTGCCATATCAACGCACAGCCTAAATGGCTAAACGTAAGCACTTGAATTTGGAAGGAGCGTAGCTTAGGTACCGTTGAGGTGCACTAAGAAAGGAATTCCCGAAATTCCTACAGGAACGGCAATTAGCCGGAAAATCCTTTTGTATGAAAAATCTTAGCCACTTTAGTTAGACGCTTGAAATTTGACATGCAGGTACCTTAGTAAACTTAAAGCTTAGTTGCAACAGGATATTGCAAAATTACGACGGGAACGGGAGTTAGCGGGAAAAAACTTTTGTATGAAAAAATCTAAACCGCGTAAGATACGAGTAGATGTTTTCAATCTACCATGCATGCATACTTTAGTTAATAAAAAGTTTAGTTTTGGCTGTATTTTGAAAAATTCCCACGACAGCGAGAGTTAACGGGAAAAAAACGTATGAAAAAATCGAATGTATGCTAAAATAGGGGGGTCCCCATACCACAAACGTGTTTTTTTTTGTTAATTTTGTACGGAATTCTTTGCGCACGAGTCCGACTCGCACTTGGCCGGTTTTTAGTTTTCATGTGGTCAAACTTTTACTTTCATACCGAATGACATCCACATTCTCACCTCTGAATTCCAGGCGAAAGCTTTCTTTTATAACACGCCACGCGGACGAAGTCGCGGGCAAAAGCTAGATTATCTTATAAAGCAGAATTGTTTATGAGCTGTATGTGTATTAAATTACATTTATTCTAGCTTTTAAAAATGTTATCGCGTCTAATGAAACAGACTAAGTAAATAATAGTAGAATTTCTCTGCAAATGCTCTAGCCGGCTTCAAATAAGGTTACATCAAAGGTTAAAAAAACGCTTGTAAGAGTTTCCTGCACTCCGGGTTAAAGGTAGTGATGTTAGGTATTGGAAACTAAAGATTTATCGAAATTCTAAAATATAAAAATATAATCAAAGAAATTTGGAAATTCAATTGAATAAAAAAGAAATATAAAACATTGCTGTAAAATTCAAGCAGTTTTCATCAGCATTTTTACCATATTACGATCACCTTTTGTATTTTGCCTTTTGCAATTAAAATTTAGTATAAAAAAAGTGGACTTTCTGTCTCTATCTACGAGTGTTTTTGCATTGCACTTCAGCTTGCTGAACATAAAATTTGCAAGCTTAAGTCACACTGGGCTGGTCTTATACTGAAAACCGCTGGGGCAAACGTGTTCGACCACCACCACCATCTATGGTCACCACCATCTATGGTCATCTATTTAGTTAGAATAAGAAAATGTTCGTTCGTTGCCGTACGGAGCAGACGTGTACAAAGTTTTTCTAAAAAAATTCAATATCGTTGTTATTCTAATTGCATCCTTAACTTATAATTTTAAAACTTTAAATTGTGTGACCGCTGTCCTGCTTATGCCGCCTTTCACTACTGCGCACTGCGACTGAAGAGGGCCCACCTTCACCCCCGCTAGACACGTATGATTGCTATTTTTTAACTCGCTCACTCAACACTCTCAACGCACCATCAACATGAGTGTCCAGCGGTCGCCAACTGGAGGGTCGCAGCCTGATTTATCCAAGATGAATGCAGAACCATCCATCACATTTCGAAAACGCAAAGTTGTTTGTGATATTGAGTGTTCCTGTTCTACTGATCTGAAAGAAATGCGATTAGAAATATCTCGTATTGGTTCTCTGTTGGAAAAATATGTTGAATCTAATGAACAAATTATGAAGAATATGCAAGAGAATATTATCGACATAAAAAATCAAATCACTGAAATGAAGTCATCAAGCGAGCGTTCATTGAGTGCAATGCAATTAAAAGTAGAATCTCTTGAATCTGATGTGAGCCAACTCAAAGAATTCACAAAAACTACACATTCCCTGGATAACAGTCCAATCATAGGTGAACAAATCATTCAGGAGATGCATAATCGCAATAAAAGAGAGAAAAACGTCGTGCTTGTCGGGCTGTCTGAGCAGATTGCATCCACCGCTGACGAAAGAATGATGCAAGACGAAACCGATGTACTAAAAATTATCTCAGAGGTAAGCACAGGCATTCCAAAGCCGTGCAAGATCTTCAGAATCGGTAAATTTCACGTAGGAAAGAATCGTAGCCTCAAGATATGTTTTCAAACTCAAGAGCCAGTCAAGCAGTTACTTTACAACAGAAGTAAGTTGCCGGATAATCTAAAATTTTTTTCTGATCAGACTCCTACACAACAAAACTACATGAAAAACTTAAGAGAAGAGCTGAAGCAACGCCAGATAAAAGGTGAGAATGACCTTACAATTAAATATGTCAACGGAACACCAACCATAATACAAATAACAAAAAACTACAAACTGTCAACACAGTGATTAACGATAGTCATGCAAATACAAACACATATGGAGTACTGGACGACTACAATTGCATTCCGACTACTAAATCACGATTTACCTTTTTTTACCTTAATGCCCGAAGTATAAGAAAGGAAGGAAAGTTTGATGAACTTAAATGTATTTTACAAGCTATACCAAACCCTGTTCACATTATCCTCCTAACCGAGACATGGATCCGCAATGAAGAACAAGCATTACAATATCAATTACCAAATTACTATCACTACTTTAACTGTAGAACAGATACCACTGGAGGCGGAGTATCAGCTTATGTCCACAATAACCTGAAACATAATCTTTCAGAGTCAGTGTATATAGGGGGCAATAACTACCTGTGGATACAACTTCAGAAATATGCTCTTGAAGTGGGCGTTGTATACAATCCAGGACACACGAATTTCAAGCAATTTCTCGAGGTGTATGAATCACAGCTACTACAAAGAAAAAGAGCAATCGTTTTTGGAGATTTCAACATAGACCTTCTTACAAAAGATCAAAAAACTAAACAGTACAACCAACTCCTAAAACAAACAGGGCACAAGATTGTCAACAAGATTTCAAAAAAATATAGCACTAGAGATGGAGCGCTTAAGAAATCGCTCTTAGATCATATTAGCACCAACTTGAACAATGATAACTTCCATGTCATTACCATGAATTCTTCTCTTTCCGATCATAAACAGCTGTATGTTGAAATTAAGAAAGTCAAACCACCACGAAGACAATACTACCAATACAAAGCCATAAATTATGAAAAACTCTTTAGATCGATGGAGCAATCTGGAATACAGGAATCATGCAACGATTTCACGATATTGGAGAAACAGACCAAAACATTGACGGATGAAAATAGGGTTACAAAGATAAAAATAACAAATGAGCCACAGAAAGAATGGATACATAAAAACGTTATAAAAGAAATAAATGACAGAAATATTTTATGGTCCCAGCTACAAAAGAATCCAAATGATGAACATCTAAAAAAAAAGTTTGGCAGTAAAAGAGAACATGTAAATGGCCTTATTCAAGAGACAAAGAAAAAATATTACGCAAAAGAATTTAAAAAGTACACCCTGAAACCCAAAAAACTTTGGAACCTACTGAATACCCTAACTTACAACAAAGTCAAACAAAACAGCCTACCCTCAAAACTTTCTGTCAATACCAGAGATGTAACAGATCCTAAGGAAATATGTGAAATATTTAACAACTTTTTTGCCACCATAGGAGTACGTTTAGCTGATGAAATCCCAATCTCATTTCATAATAATTACAGCAACGGTCTACCAAAAGGTATTTTACCTCTTTTTCAACCGCACAGCTGGGAACCATGCAACGAAATTGAAATTCTAAACATAATTAACAATCTCGACTCTAATAGTAGCACAGGGTTAGACGGAATTAGTACAAAAGTAGTGAAATGTGTAAAACATTTAATAACACCCCCATTAACAAAAAGTTTGAACAAACTGTTGAGTGAAGGAACATTTCCAGATTCGCTTAAAGTTGCCAAAATTACTCCTATCCATAAATCAGGTCCAAAAACTGAACCAGGTAACTATAGGCCAATATCTGTCTTGCCTGTTTTATCCAAAATCTTCGAAAAAATTTTGCATTCCCGATTACTGAACTATTTAAATTCTATAAACTTCTTCTTTGAGCGGCAATACGGGTTTAGACCAAAAAGCAGTACCCTTTCAGCAACAATTGATCTCGTAACCAAAATAAAGCTTAATATCGATAAAAAAACTATGGTTTTAGGAGTATTCATTGATCTGAAGAAAGCCTTTGATACTGTTAGTCATAAAATCCTTTTAAAAAAACTAGAACTCACTGGTATAACTGACAAAGCCTTAAACATTTTTGAATCTTACCTGACCAACAGATCACAGATAGTAAAAATAGACAGCGATACTCAAAGTGATCCGATGCCTATCACCTGTGGAGTGCCACAGGGTTCCATATTAGGCCCACTGCTATTCTTAGTGTATATCAATAATATACATGGAATAGGTTTGAATGGGCACCTCACCCTATACGCCGATGACACATGTCTTTTTTACTTCGGCCCTTCCATTCAAGATCTTGTGTCTCAAGCTCAGGATGACCTAAATGTGCTACATGACTGGTTTCAATATAACTTATTAACTGTTAATGTTACGAAAACTTGTTATATTCTTTTCAAGGCTAAAAATAAAACAATACCAAACTATCCACCTCTTACAATAAATAATGTCCCGTTGCAAGAGAAAACCTATGAAAAATATCTTGGCCTTCGATTGGATACAAATTTAACATGGAAACCTCACATTCAACACATAAAGTCAAAATTATTATCGGTCTTTACCTCTCTTCGAAATACCATCCGATGCATACCACGTAAACTACGCCTCATAATTTATAACGCACTAGTTAAGCCACATCTACAATACCTGATCGAAATATGGGGAAGCGCTGCCAAAACCAATTTAGACAATATACAAGTCTTGCAAAATAAAATAATAAAACTACTTTTTAATTATAATTTCCGAACATCAACCGAGAAAATATATCGCGAAACAAAACTTATGAATGTGAAAATACTGCATATTTACAACACCTGCATTTTTATCCGAAAGGCAATGAAAAAAAATATCCACTCCACTACACAATTTACCATGCGAAATAATATTGGGCGCCCCTGCACTCGACGCGCGAGCTACATTGTTGTACCGAAGACGCGAACGAGGTACGGCAATACCACAGTAACATGCGAGGGCGCGCGGTTTTTTAACAAAATACCCTCAGAAATAAAACATATTGATTCGTTCAATGTATTCAAAAAAAGACTAGCCCAGCATTTAATGGAAACAAAGGTGCTATAAAATAATATCATAATCGAATCATGCAAATTTAAACGTAATTACCTATAAACTGTTCGTAAATGTTAGTGTTCACAAAATAATTATGTTTTGTTTTATTTTTATGCGGTATTGTTTACAGCTGTGTTTTGTTGTATGTATGTCAACGAACGTGTATTTAATATTACTTAAAGTTTAAGTTCTCATGTAAGTGACGTTTGTCTTTATGGGAATAAATGTCTTTAAACCTTAAACCTTATACATAAAGGAACTAGCAACCGGGCAATGGAAGATCCCTGTTATCTGATCGCAGCAACTGCTATGATCCAACCTCTATCCCATTGACTTTATATATTTATATACTTCGAAAACCTTTTAGTTGTTTTTATTTCCTTTTTGCTTCTAATTTTAGTGTGTGTTTGTGTCTCTTTAGTCAAAGTGTATATATTTTTTATTCTTCGAATATCTTTGAGTTTTCTTCTTTTTCTTTTTGTTTCTATTTTCAGTGTCTCTATGTCTCTTTAGCCACTGAACCAATATATCGTTTATCGAGAATGGAACAAATTTTAAAAGTTACATAGTACCATACGATCTACCATTCCTTTACACTCTATATTTACCAGTGGACGCTAATGTGCTGATGATATTGACTGTGACAATTTCTCACGCTGTGTCATTTTATTCTTATCGATAGTTTTCTAATATTCTAAAGTGTACGCCTAACGTCGTTAGGTGGGTTAGGTAGATAGGTCGACCGTGACCTAACTTCCGATCGCGTTAGGTCAAAAGAGGCTGGGTCTAGATATTCTAGCCCTTGTGTGCCCTTTTCATTTTTCCTTTAAAATGAAACTAATAAGTGGTGGTAGAGTTTTGGGGCATGCCTATATCATGCGTATATTATTTTGGAATTTTGAATACAAATTGTACCTACTGACACTGACTCGCGTAATTGTTGCTACGCCTGATTAACAAATAAATAATTTTGTCACCACGCTTGTTAATTATATAGAGTTGAAACGCTATGTAATATTTTTTATTATCAAGATAAATTACAGATTTTCTCGTATAGAAGAAGGTATACATATACCTAGGATAACGATATTCGAAAACTAAAATACGCGTTTAAAATAACTGGCAGAAACGTATCATGTGTCAAAAAAAATTCGCAAGAATCTCTCATACAAACAAACATACACCCTGAATAGATTTTTACGACTTCCATCGAAATTACACATAAATGTAACAATAAAACTTTGGAAAACATTGTGGTCACTGTTGACTTGTGAGATGATGCAGCTGTTTCAACGATTCATGTAGTCAAGAGATTTTAACACTTGTGAAAAAAAGTGAAGTTGAATCCAATTGATCTTGAGGACATAATGATAAGAACTTTGTTCATAAAGACTTCACACTTTGGAGTTTGTACCACTTTATGTGGTACAAAAAAAACTGCAAGTGTTAAACTCGACTTGCGGTCGAGCGTACCTAAAATAATTTAAAGTTTATATTACGATCTTAGAGTCGATACCATAATTATTTCATTCAAATTCATATTTAACCTATGCAGGATAAAAAGAAAAGGGGATATTATTCGTTGCGTGTATTCCTATGTTTTGAGCCTATAACATTTTTTATTTTACTTTTTTGTAGGCACGATTGGGTCAAAAGGATCGCCACCTCTGTCTTATCGCCTTTTCTATTACCATTTGTGCGGAACAAACCAAGCAATGTATGAACATACTTAGGCGTACATTTGTATAAAATGATAAAAACAAAGAAGTATCGAAATTTACCATGGGGAATTTTAAATGCCCTATCACCAGTATGCACAAATCTTAACAGAAATGCAAAATGTCAGTAGGTACATATTTTATTAATTGCACGAAAGACAGTTTCTATTAAATAGTTTTTTAATTTGTATGTTTTTTTTTATATTGTACTTCAAGATTGACCTCATCCCACCTGATGTTAAGTGGTAATGAAATCCTAGCTTAAGGGTGACAAGTACAGCATAATAAATATGTTACTGGACTTGTCGCCCTTACCTTGAAGGCTTGACCCCTGCTACTAATGTAGCACCCCCCAGGAGCTCTGGAAACCTTACTCACACGCAGGAACACAACAACACAGAAGTGATTGTTATTTGGCTGCGGTCTTCTGTAAGGTGGAGGTATTTCACCAGTCGGGCTGTTCCAGTTCGATCGATAAATCGCTATGCCCTACCTCTCTTAAAACCTTAATTAAAAAAATCACGAATATGTTTTCAAGCACAAGTTTGTACAAACAAACTGTACTATTTCTGTATGTATTAACATTGTTATCATATACTCGTTAGTTTGTATCAACCGCAGTGCAAATTAATAGAAATGTTTTCTTATTCTTTAGCTAAACTTAAATGAAGTTTTCTTCTAAATCGCTATGCCCTACGTCTCTTAAAAATTATTGTCATACTTCCTCAACGCAAAAATTCAAAGCTTCCACGCGTTTCAAGTTGTGGGATTAGCATTATGCTTCGCATGGCTTAATTTCCTCGACTTGAGAAAATAATTAATTCGGCATTTTGTTTTTATGTTCATTACTTCGTTGGGTGTAAACCCCTTTTAATGAGATTTGGATCTGAGCCAGAATCTACAACACTTTCCTTTTAATTAATAGGCAACTTCATTTCTAGGCTTTTTTTTTTCAACTACTTATGTATTGTATAAGGTATGTATTTAAAACAAAGTATTAAAAAACTCATACTTTCTACATTGCATAAAATGTATATGTATTTTAAATCATGATAATACTTAGTAGCACTTAAAACCAGGTATGTTACCTAGTGATAACTAACATAAAACCCAACGAAAAATTTTGCATACCCGTAAAAAAGATAATCCACTATGTCCGCTTCTTAGCGAATTCATTCCGTGTACATACGAGTATTTTAATTTCGTTTGCTTAGCAATTTACTTATTTTTTAAAAATCGTGCCAAAACTGAATCATTATAAAATTGTGTTCAATATAAGTACCTATGACCTACTGCGAAATTTTATTAACCTGGATTCCAAAATCTATTAATAAATAATATCTTAACATTCATCTTGCATAAAAAGGGAACCCTACAAACGTCTAACGCTCACATCATTGTTTACCCCGGCTTGAATGCGAATAAAATCTTTAAAAAGAATCTGTCGTGCTCAACCGCCATAACGTATGAATCGCGTTCCACAAATATACGGATTACGGAGGAACATTTACATAGCACGTGCCGACGTCACACGTATTGATTGTACTAACCGTAATGGAATTAAAGAGGGACTGATACTGCTCGCAATGTTCGTATTGTTATCGTAAATATGTAGTTGAGTTTCAGGTCAGCTTGGTTTTAGTGAAATTTTACTGTGAGCTTTGAAAAAAGATAAAATTACAAGGAATCGAAATTAATAATTGAAAACGTAGAAAATATAACATATTTTGGAAAAAAGATCATCTTTATTTCAGTCATATTCAGATTATGGTTACCGTAGCATGGAACAATTATCGGGATATCTCTTTCAAACAAAAAAAAAACATTAAAATCGGTTAATTATCAACGAATTTATATTTTTTTAATGTATTTTTTTTAACACGATAGAACACAACTGCGCGCGCTAACAGACAAACTTAAGCAATTTATTAAATTAAAGTATCTCAGTAAGTTTCCTAACGATACAAAACATTAATATTTTAATGAACAGTGAAATGAAGACGTTTTCTCCTGCTCGAATAAATTTTGTAGCTAGCGTTAAGGTACATGCTTATCTTGAGTGTTTAAGAAAACTTGTAAGCCACGGGATCTTGTTTCAGTACATATAAAGTTAAAAGTACACGGGCTGAAGAAATACCTACTAAGCAAAGAGCTTTTTGTAACTGCAAGATTAAAACTTGGCATTTAGGAAATTAGTTCCAGGTATTGTACACGTAGGTACGATGATTTTGAAAGCATTGTCCTTTTTATAACCACCTTTACAGATTACATTGTAGAATATTTGTACTACAACTGTTAAATAGCGGAAATATAATTTGTCAAGTTTAATAAGGACTAAAAAAGTAATATTCAGGTAGGGTATGTTTTAACTGTTTAAATTGTTATTTATTAATATTAAATACTTTGTATTAAGACATTGATGAAGTTAAATGTGGTGTTGAGATAATTATTGCACAGTAAAAACACTAAAAATAAATTATCTCAATGTTATTTGAGCAAACGGAAAATATTTTGATTTTAATATTAAAATACCGTCAAAACACATTTTGGCGTTTTCTTCTTTCTTAAATTAATTTAATTTAAGTTCAGCTCATGACCACGGTTTTGGTGCAACCTAACCGAAACGTCGGGCAGGAAATAGTTCCTACCTATTAACTACTAAAAATGACCCTTTAACTTTATTTTAATTTTTTTCGAATGCAATTCAGAAAAGAAAAAAAAAATGCTGTACAAAGTTCCAAGAAAAAACTGGTTCATAAATTTTAAAGCTGAACCAGTCGCTTTAAGTAAATCCGATCTGGACTCAAGTTTAAAAAATGAAGATTATTCTGTACATCAAATAATATTACGTAAATTCACCGTAAAAAATACTAAATCGAAAAAGCATATACTTCTAAACACACAGTGGTTAATCGCAAGACAGATATTCTGTATAGTGAATAAAAAATTAAGAGCCACTGTCCCAATGTCTATACTATAGAATACACTTTTCATGTGTGTCAACTTACTTTTACATGATTCATAAATCTATTATAGCATTTGATTAAATAAATGCAACAATTGCTCCGGTTACAGTTATCGTTGAATAGGCATGTGAAATATCGGAGTTCATTTTTGTAGCGCAGACGAAAGCCATAAAACAAACAATGTATTGTGACCTGACCCATGGCGAACTGCGGTGGTCGGCGTTTTCGCCTCTGGTCGGATACCTTTTTGCATCTCCTTGGGAATACAGTCTCTGAACTGCTAAAATAATTAACTGTTGTCTGTTGTTACTAGGTTGGTAGTCAATTAACTTTTGATACAATTTGAAAATGTTTAACTCATCTTTATTAATAAAAAACCGTTTAATAATAATAAAAATCAATCGTGGTTCGTAAGTCTAAACTTCGTGAACGGTCAGATCAATTTAGCAGATTTTGGTTTTAATATAATTGTGTGGTTCCAAAGAAAGTTTAAAAAGTAAGAAATTTTGTAAAAAAAAGATGTGACGACGATTGCCAGGACCGCTAGTTATAAAGAAAAAAATATGTTTAAATGAATATTTCATAAAAAGTAAACTTACTTATTAATTAATACCGAAACATATGAATGTCGCTAGAAGGTTGCTTCAAATTATGTTTCAGTAATCAAACTCAAAAACAGTATGCTATGAATTCAGAGTCCCTAATTTATTCTGCCTATTACAGAGAAATTATATGATTGACATTCTCTATACATCAACTAAGACATGGTCTGAGTTAAGATCACTTAAGGGAATAACATCCATTAAACATTTGCGTTCAAATTTGCTATTATAAACTAAACTTTGAACTTCTGTAACAGGCATACTAGTCCAAATTTTTGTACTATCCCAGTTTTTACCAAATTTTCCACTGATTCTATGCTCCTATTTTTTTGTTTCTTTATTCGCAACATGATGCTTTAAAGCCCAAAGCCTTCCTTGATCAATGGACTATTCAACACAACAATATGTTTTCAATTCGAAGAAATAGTTCCTGAGATTTGCGCGATTGAATAAACTCTTAAGTTTTATGAAGTAAGTATAGTTCAAGTTATTAATCTCATATTATTTACCTCGATATGTAATTGTACGAACGCTCGGTTTTAGAATCAGGAGGTTTGACTTCAAATTGGCGGAAAATAAATATTCTTTGTGAGGTTTTTCTTAGTTTAATTAGGCTTAATTAATCTGATTGTCTTATTAAGTTATTGCTACCGCGTATAATTAATGTTATTACGGATGTCAGATTGCAATAACTCCCTAGTATTAGCCCATCCAAGCTCATCAACTCAAGATGCTATGATGATACAGCGAGCAGACCTATTACTCTGTAATAAACGTATTAACTAAAACACGTCAGATATACACTTTGAACTTTATACCACCTTTATGTCGTACGCATAAGACCTAATATCGAACTGTATGATAGGGATAAACGATAAGAGAAAGAAGAGGTTATTACTCTCGGTTCCGGAAGACACTTAAAAATACTTTTCTAACAAAACCAACTCCTAACAAAAGGCAAAACCAACAAAATGTATGTCTGAAAACACTCTATATTCATGATAATAAAAGAGTCATGTTAACCTCATAATGCCGTGACTCGAACATAAACATTGAATACAATAAAAATTGACCGTACTGAACGAAACAGTGGGTTAGCGAGCGTACGGTTGCATTGTGATCCGGGGTGGACTGTTTGCTAAATTTCCGGGTGTTTGGCCGCCATTGTGTACGATTCTTTGTTGCCGACTGTACCTTTCAATTAAATTACCAGGGCGTGTACGATTTCGGCCGTTTCCTGAGCCTAAAGTAGAATTTCGTTATGAATTCTTAGGGCCCCGGGTAGTTTGCGAATTTCTGATTATCATGTTTGTTATAACTATTTATTAAGTAGGTAATTCATTCAATGAATTCCTAACTCCAGAATGTACCAAGGAATTTCCCTTTACTCTTAGCATATATCGTAGTTGTGCAGTCACGTGATTTCCATTGAACCACCGCAACTCTTAAAATAACCATATAATCAGGACTATTTCAATCATAATTAAGACCAACATGCCTTCGAAGACACGGAGGTACCGTTCTTGTTCATTAATCAGATGATTCAAGCCTCCTCGAGTGAAACACACAAGTACCGGGTTTCCGGCGAGTAAGACTGTAACCAAAAAAAAATGGACAACAACACATTGCTCTGATTCTGTGGTAAGTAGCTTAAACTTGTGTTACAGGAATCAGAGACAACAAACACCGTCCCTAGACAATAGAAAAGTTCGTATTTCAAATTGTCCCCACCGGAGATCGAACCCGGGACTGAGACGGCGCGACGCTAAAGTCCGACTCAGCTCTAGGCTATGTTTCAGATTTCTGTAACAAAAGTGATTTGGCCACATATCACAGAATCAGAACAATGAAAATGATATTGTCCAATATTTAATTATTAACCGACTTCAAAAAAGGAGGAGGTTGTCAAATCTACCGTATATATATTTTTATTCATATCATATCAATACCTGGAAATCTAAGAAACCCTCACATTTCGAATTGTTGATCCAAAGATTAGTCTAGTTAATTAAACAAATAGAGCGTGGTGACTTCTCCACACGAGCTCACAAAAATCTAGTTCAAAAAGGAATCTATATACCTTAGAACACAAGTCCCTCATTTGCCAAACCAGACGAGAGAATAGCCGCGCTTTATTCTATTTCGAGTTGGTCTGATGCAAATCAAACATTTAATTAAAAACGGGACACCGCATTTATAAATATTCAGTAGTGAGACTATAGTGGAAGCTGACAGTGAAAAGTTCAGCAAAGATAGAGAATTGTATTTTATTTAAAGATCTTTGCATGATTAGCTGTAACTAAACAGTAAATTGTAATAGTGCTTAAAATTGCATGTTTAGGAAACAACAAGATTAAATGTTAGCTACATTTTAGTCGGTTTAATATTTTGCTTTTTTTTGCTGGACCGTTTTTCGCAAGGTTGGCAACACTTGGCATCAGAGAGAGAGCGCTAGAAGTATATGGGGGAGGCTTTTGCCCAGTAATGGGACGGTTTATAGGCTAAGTAAAAAAATATATATATTTTGCTACACAGATCGAAGGTGTTAGATTAAAATCTCACTTAAGGGCATACTGTTACATTCTAATGACTTTTTATTCCTTTTTAATGAATTGTATAATAAGTTAAAAATTACCGAGTTATTGTCAAAATGTTCTTTGTAGACGTAGTTTTCAAATGTAAATGTTTGATTGCGTGCAAAGCTTTAGTTTATAAACAGCTTAGTACTTCGTCACATTAAGTTTATTGTTTATCTGACTTACATAGTTATATACTTCTGTACCTATATACATATATAATGTTAATATATTCACATCAATGCCGACGTTGACTTATCTCATTAGTAAGTGAATTTAAGTGAATTTAAATGTACAGAACTTGAACGGTGTAAAATAAAAAAAAATTGATATGATGAAATTGATTATCCATTTCTGCAATCCTGGCGCTAATATGTAGGACAAAATTATAACACTGATAATTTCAAACCAGTGCAACGAATTGTGTCTTCCCATCTAACTAATCTACTATTCATCCCAATTTTTGTTTATTTTACATAATTTTAAATATTATCTGAAGGTTTCGTCTTCAGTCGCATCACACGTACCCATTAACATTTACTCGTAGAAGGGCAAAATAATCAACGTTCTCGGCTAACATTCGAACCCTAAAATGCTGTCACATACACCAAGTGTATGGTAATGGATGGAGATTATTATCGGTTGGCTGACATCGTGAATTACCTCTTGACACCTTTCGCAGGGCGTCCTATTATGACCTGAAGAGACGACGCGTCATGATAAAATCAATATTTAAAGCATTTGGAAAGCACCCATCTCATTAATAAAGAATTTTATGTACGTTTTCAAGCCCTTTCGGTGACATCGACATTTCAAGCACGGCAGTAGTTCCTACTCTTTGAGGTGACGATATAGAAAAGTTTACATGAATTTACTTACATTTTTTATTTGGAATCTACATATCTCGCGTCTCTAGACAACACGAGGTTTCCACCAATGTCATGTGTATAGGTATTACTTTTATTAAATACTAGCTGTGCCCGCGACTTCGTTCGCGTGGACTACATCCTTTTATGGTCGGTTTTACCCCTTTCTCCCCTAATATTCGAAACAAAAAATAATCTATATTTTAATTCAAGTTTCGAGCTGTATTTGTGCCAAATTTCATATCTCTAACTTCAAAAAAAAACATTTTTCCATATAAACTTCCAAAGGTGGTATTACCCCCCTCCCCCCCTTATTTTCTAATGAAAAGTAGCCTATGTCCGTTCTTGCGATTCAACGTATACCTATACCAAATTTCATCAAAATCGGTTGAGAGGTTTAAGCAGGAAAGCGTAACAGACACACAGACAGACAGACAGAGTTACTTTCGCATTTATAATATTAGTAGGGATTTTATTTAAGCTCCGATGTGTGACAGGTTTACTTTTGCTTTAGGTCAGCGAATGTCAATGTTATCTTGTATGGTCAACAGCATGTTAAGGTAACTTGCAATTTGATATTAGATCATATGCACAAGAAATAAGAGCTATGCAGAGTACAAAGAAGAACAGAAGTCAGACGTTCTTTTTTTTTCAATATTGGACAACATCACATACATTGCTCTGATTCTGTGGTAAGCAACTAAAGCACTTGTGTTACAGAAATCAGAAACAACGACGGTACCACAACACCCAGACCCTAGACAATACAGAAAAGTTTGTATTGTCGAGACAATACTCACGCTCATACTCGCTAAGTGGCGGTTTTTATATTAGCGAGCGCCCTTTGCTCAACATTATGAGCGGTAGGTTATTAAGCGTAAACGGAAAATAATGACGTCTAAATTTCGAGTTTCCATTTCAAACTCGCAAGAGGTTTATAATTCAGTTTCAAAATTTAATACTAAGTTCCTTTCAATCCTCTAGGGTGACAAAGTTAAATCACGTCCCAAATGAGATTACGTTGAAGGTACAGTCATAAACAACAAAATGTAAAACCCTATTGACGATACCATAAGGTATGTTTCAGAATGAGGTTGTATGAATATTAGAGACTGAACGTGATTGCTCTCTTTTTAGGAGTTTGGACGCGGTGTTATTAAATAACAATTTGTTATTGTTCTAATTGGTCCCATTTTCTTGTTCCTTAAACTTATTATTGTAAAATTGTTTTAGTTGTGTAGCAGTGCTGGAAACTTAATCAAAGGTTCCTAGGTATCATTTGTTTTATTAGGAATATTTGTATTACCAAAACAATTTAAACAGTATAAATATTTAATTTAAACAAAATAATTTAATTTAAATTTCATTCTTACTTTATTTGAAAACTAATGAAGTGAAATACTCTTATGAATTAATTAGCATTTTCTTTCATTTTATGGGGTTATAGTTTAAATATCATTATGAAGATTCTACTTAAAACTTTAGTGAGAAACATTTCGAACTACTAGAAGAGACTAGTTACTCAGCCAAAAAGAAACAGGACAGAAAATGTAAGCAGTAGCATACAGAGCAACTACAGCAACTGATCATACAAAACATCTTTCAAAGACAAGTGGCACTATTGTCCAAATATACTGGGTAAAACGTTGCAATTTTAATGTAGGAACGCCAGCCCTTTTATTTATAGAATCCGCTAGATGACGATATGTAGGCCGGGGTTCTAACTACTGTGTGATTGATTAATTGAGTACATGATATTGGCAGACATCCTTAACATTTGAATCGCGAATCAACATACATCATACCTCTTATTCGCATATTGCCATCTAGCAGATTTATGCGCAAATACCTTTTTTTATGTAGGGAAAATACTTTTCATACTTGATTTATCTCATCGAGAAACAAGTAGGAGATTTTTAAGTCATTACTTCTAGGCGAACAACGTTTCGCCGAATAATATAACTTTCTATGATTCGCCGTAACGTTGTTCGGTGAAGCGTAGCATCGGTCAAAAATAATTCGGTAAAGTAATAGGTAACCGTTTCATGAATATGGGAGTCTAAAACAAAATAGCACACAGACTTGTCACTCTACCCAAATAAATCTTCTAAGCAAAGCTCAGCTGAAGAGTATACGCAACCGCACTCTTACCTCGCATCAGAGGGCTTGTAAGTGACGTCATACTTTTCCACGAGGTCCGCCGTGGTGGACCAGGACACCTTAACAGTGGTTGGGTTGAGGAAGGTCACGGTTATATTCTCTGGCACACCGGGGCCCATTGAACCTGAGAATAAAAGAAACACATATGAATATGGAATCACTCAATTATATAGTTACTTTAATGTACTTAAAACGAGCAGCAGCGTGGTACTAATAATTATTTCCAGTCCAGTTTTTTTATTGATTAAAATTTTATAATAAGAAAGCCTGAGCCTCAATGTATTTTAGTATCACCGACAAAAAGGTATTATCTTTTTTTTTAAATATCTTTAATAAAAGGTTAAAATTAATCATTGCGTGAGATACTAACGACTTTAAAACAACAATAAAAAGGATGCATAGTTAAAACAGACGCCCAACAAAGGGAAACTCTTGATGAATGCGAGTTAAATCCTTTTATGAGTACCTCGTAACGAGGATGACACTTTCGGATTTTAAATATGTTGACATGTGCGAAACCTTGGCATGATGCTGTATTTTTTTTATTAGAACTAATTTGCGAAACCGCATTCGGAAATATTTTATTCGCAAATAGTTTTGCAACGCTTACCAATTTTTATCTGACGATGCTTCACGAGCGTTAAAACATTCTCACAATTAGTAAGGAGTATGTCAAGATACCTCAAGTCAATGGTCTTGTGTTTTAATAATCAAATCATGATCCCACGAGTCGTGAGTTTGGTTCTTGGGGCAAGCAAACTGTATTTCTTTTTTTTAAAGGGAAGGCGGATACCTACTACCTAAACAAAGACTAGAATGTGTAACCGTTGTTATCTAAATACATCGTTGATGTTCCGATACAAATATGTACTGATATAGAAACATCATAATCTAAACATTTAATTTATTTTTACAGAAATCGATTAATAGCTAATCGAACTTCAACGAACTTCAAAAAAAAGTACTTATAAAGTATGGGTGTTATTACGATTCCGCAACTTCTAGAATTTGGATATCTCTCAAAAAACAAAAACAAAATATGTTCCACGTTTCTTTGATGACCTCCGTAGCTGAGAAGCGAGCCAGCCGGACCGGGTTCGATCCTCGGTCGGATCAATATTGGAAACGAACTTTTCTATATTTTGTCTCGAGTTTGGGTGTAGTGGTACTGTCGTTGTTTCTGATTTCTGTAACACGAGTGCCTTAACTACTTTCCACACAATCAGAGCAATGTGTGTGATGTTATCCAATATCATATTGTAACCTTCTAATATTTTTTATTCAAATGATTTGAGTTTTAATGGAGTTGACCCTAATCTTTTAACTTACATTTTTGCAAACAATATAAAAAATAAAGGTAATAAATGATGAAAAACGTATTATAATATGATGAAATTTCATTTTCATTACATTTTCAGCTCATTTGTCTTGATGAGTACTGTTTACAGAAAAGTTAAGTGTTACGCTCACACTACTATAACAAGTATTTTTATTTATATTTATTTTTTAAAATGTGTAGGTATGTGGTCTGCACAAGTTTTAGATTTTTTTCTGTACCTGGAGTTAAAAATAAAACGTTCATGTCTTGCAAATAGAAGTGAGGAGAAATTTTCCTAGCGCATTTCAATGAATTTACAAGACATTTCGCTAAAATTTTCACGTCAGTTGCACCGTGGAGACACTAGTAGGAAAACCTTTGAGAAGATTTTATTTATACAGCATTACACGATAGGCAAGCAATTTTCATTTGAAATATATGCAAAGACAATTATCTGCATGACTCAAAGGTTGACTGGTAAAAAATGCTGTTAAGATAAAATCCACCCACTGCTGTACTTTTCTGTGCAATAAAGTTTTAAATAATAAAATTAAATAAAAATAGATCAATAACTTTAAGTGCGATTACTAAAGTTAAATTCAATAATGCGATGATATGAAAATTATAAATAAATTACATAAATGTTTGTTTATAAAAATATTTTGATTTATTTTTACTTGCCAGACTTCCTCTTATCAGATACTTATTTGTATAAATGTAAAATGAATATCATTAGTTACTTGATGTTTCAACATTTTATCACTATTCTTATTTTATTGCTTTTTTATGTAGTTGTAAAGTTATATTTGCACCCAAATAGTATCCATTAGTAAATTACATCTTAAATTTTTAGTTTTATAACTTCGTAGGTACATATCATTTTGCCATTCGCAGTATTTTTCTTACAACAAAAGTTAGGTACAACTACAAATATATAGTAAATAGTTTGAAATAACTAAATCAATCTTTTCACAAGAGTAATAAAAAAGTAATAAAACTTATTTAAAATAGAATCGACAGCTTCTATCACTTAACATGAAAGCAAACCTATTAATTAACTGAACAAAACAACTGTAAATTAAACGCTGCGTCGTTAAAGTTTTTCTACAGATCTTACCGCTGACATGAAATAATAAACATTTGTAATGGATTATTTTGCAAAGGCGTAATTGTTTTTTGTGTTCTGCGGAAATTAAACTCAATGTGAAAACTGCAATTTTAATAATTTACGCTGGTGTGTTGCTACTTAATTTAAAAATCACCTTTGGAGTCATTAAAAGCATTAAAATACGGTTATATGGTGTATTTACTAACATTTTCATCACGTTCAATTGGTTTTTCTTTTTACCTATTTATACTAAAACTATTACAGAAATCATATATAATTATACAATCCATTGTCCCCATCCTATCTAACAAAACAATTTCAATATCTCTGTCAATCTCATGACCGATCTCTTCGCTCCTCAGACAACCTAAGCTTAAACATTCCTCGACATCAAAGTGACTTCTTCTCTAAGTCTTTCACTGTGCAAGCCGCTCGGCTTTGGAACGCTCTGCCCGCTGATATCAGACAATCCCTGACTAAGGGAATTTTTAAAAATAAAGTTCGTGAATACTTCTTCTCTCTCGCTAACAAGTAGGTAATGATAGTCATGAATTTGTCAATTGCTGAACCAATTTATTTATCTTCTGAATTTATAGTTATGTAGATATTTGTTTTTATATATAAATTATTAATATTATGTAAATCTAAGTTTACCTTCATATTTTATATATTATATTCTAATTAATTTATATAGTATGTGTATTATTATCGTATATTTAAAAGATACCGTAATGTTATTTTTAATGCTTAATTTATTGTTGTTTAAAATGATTTCTTTTTTTTTTCTCCCATGTTACCGCACCCATATACAAACTATCTGCATGACCCAAGGGTTGACTGGTAGAGAAAGCCCCTAGCATTAAGTCCACCTGTTGTACCTATTTGTGCAATAAAGTTTTTAAATAAATAAATATAGGTGCATCATTATAGTGTAAGACCCAGAAAAGCAAAGTACTTTGTAACTTGTAAAAATATCCCGTTGAGATGTAAGTTACGGGAAAAATAATTACTTTATACTTAATTCTATAATATGTACTTCTTTCTTATTTGCCAAATCCAATACAGTTTTGACATTCACAGTAAATAAAAACCATTGAGCTCCTCTAAATCCAAAAACTAAAATTTCAAATAGGGAAGTGGGAAAAACTACAACACTCAACAAAAACTAATCCGCGATCCAATATAACTTTTCAAATAACTATGGGGAATACTAGGAACAATGAATTTTAATGACTAGTAACGGTAACTAGTCTATGACAATGCCAATTTTGAGCACTTTATGTATACATGAATCAATTTTGAGCACTTCATGTATTCATGTATACATGAAGTGCTCAATATTGGCATTGAACATCAGAAACTATAGTTCTGGAAAGGTTAGTTTACAACTAACAAATATGCAAAAATATACATTAGCATATTTGGTAAAACATCTGTGTTTCTTATACCAACGTATGGCTTTACTAATCTGGATGGCGTACATGAACACATTCGTAGATAAAAGTAGTATTGATTTGCATTTATGTAGCATATTAGCGATCTTGTTACTTTATATAGTTAAAATTAGTAATAAGTTCAGTTTTCATTTGTAAAAAAAGTCGGGAGTGTAACTAAAGGTTTGATGGAAATCGGTCTAAGATGGCCACTGCCAGGAAATATTTCATAACATAATTGACACAAATTCCATACTGGAAGGTAAAAAATAAAAGGAATTGAGTAGTCTATTTAAATCCACGGTAGCCGCCATCATACAATAATTTAACTAATTGTATCCATACTTATATTTATTATAAATGTGAAAATAACTCTGTCTGTTTGTCTGTTCGGCTTTCACGCCTAAAACACTGAACCGATTTGGATGAAATTTGGTATAGGTATACGTTGAACCTCTAGAACGGACTTAGGGTTTTGATAATAAGGGGGGATGAGGTAATTTCGTCCTTAAAAATTTAAATGGAAAAATATTTATTTTTAAAGATATGAAATTAATTGACACAAATATAACTCAAAACTTAGTTTTAAATATGGATCACTTTTTGTTTTAAATATTAAGGGATATAGGGTTAAAATCGATGAAAGTGTGTAGTCCTCGCGAACAAAGTTGCGGGCACAGCTAGTAATGCATATAGGTACATATGTATATAGTCAACGCCACCACAGACGTAATAGGACTTTGACCGTGCTCTTAAGACCTATACATAAACGCCAATAGCTGTTCAGGGTTTCTATTTTTTTAGTTTAGAGTCCTAGTTTTAAATTTTGTTTCTTGTGTTTTCTTAAATCAATAATTCTAAAATTAAAATACTAAAAAGTACAGTAGCATTAATATCGTCAACGCATATTAGCGACGAATGAGGCAGACATAGACAAATGGGAACGGACACGTGGGTGCGAGCTTGTGACAGCGGCCATAATAGTAATTAATGCTATCGATTGACCGAGTCGTAGCATGATTTTACGCGACGTGGACACGGGGACACGTTCATAATATTCAGCTTGAACTGGATATCCCCTTAGGAACAAAATTCGTTAAATAGTTAATAAGTTGTGTAGTTTTAATTCTAAATACGACTTTAACACCTTCGTACTAACCTTGAACTTATAATGACCTGCGTATCTGAGGGGCAAATGGGCCAGACTTAGGTGTCCCGCGTCGAACTGTAAGGTTCAATTTCGGAACTACATGAAAAGTAGCTAAAGCATCTTTGACGAACTCGGTGGCGCAGTGGCTAAGGTAGGCGGCCAAAGCGCGAAAAGTCACAGGTTCGATGCCCGGACAAGTCAATTTGGAAAGCGAACTTTTCTAAATTGACTGGTTCCTGGCTAATATCCGTCGTCTGGTGCTCTCAGTACAAAGGAAAACCTTAGTTTAAGACCAGGTGATTGGTGTGGTTGTCTGGCGCATTTATTTATCTGAGTTATAGAAATAAGAAACGAACGACGATTAAGATATATATATATTATCGGAAAGTTAGTTTTTCATGTTTACTCGACCAGAATCCAAATCAGGATCTTCATGGCGTGATACCTTAGGCGGACTCGCTCTCCTTTCGACTGCGGAGGTGTTTTTAAACACTGAGTACTTTACTACAAAATTGACATTGATTAGTGACTTTGTTTATTTTAACTGACATAATGCTGTTTATTGATCAACCACATGTTGGATCGCCGGTCTATTAAAGATACTCCCACTAGTTTCCTCTCAATACCCCTCTGAGTCATACATAGTTTGAACATAAATTTTTGTGTATGTAGTTTAGATTGTAAATATTTTAGTCCCCAGTATATCACCAGTATTTAAAAAATATCGTGCAGGCACATTAAGTTTAAATGCATTCTGAATGTCGTTTCTACATGACATGAATAATAAATGCAATAAAAAGGTCCTATTTACCTCGTTTTAACCATTTGCGTGCGCTTTGATAATGCTTCTTCATCGGTATTCAGACCACGCTGTTGGGATTTGCTAAATAAAAATGAAAAGCGTATATTTTTTTGTAATGGAGCTTTAATAAAAAAATGCTTTCTTCTTTCCTGGTTTCGAAACAATAAATATATTATATTGTTTCGAAACCAGTAATATATATTATATATATTGGACAACATCACATAGCTTACCGTCGTTGTTTCTGATTTCTGTAACACAAGTGCTTTAGCTACTTACCACAGAATCAAAGCAATGTATGTGATGTTGTCCAATATGTTTCGAAACAATCCAAACAATTAAGCCGATTCTTTAATTTTGACACGTTATTTACGGAGACTGGACGTTTTATTCTCAAAAGCCTTATTTTATTTAGCTTGCATATATTTTTGTAAAATAAGCTTTATGCTTTTGCGTAGAACACATATAATTTAACGGAACAACTTTAAAATTCGTCTAACAGTTTAAACAAGCCGACTTTCACTTCTGTTTGAGCATTTATAATATCTAAAACATTAATTAAATAACGCTGTTAATTAATGCTGTTATTCCATCTTTAGAACTCACACATTTTTAGTTCTATTGCCTAATTAAAGATTACAAGTTTGGTTTACTTACTTGTGAGTGAAATTCCTCAAATTCTAAACTATGTATATGTATTGCATTTATGTTGTAACCACAGTAAGTATCTTATCATAATATTTTAAAAATATTGATAAAAAATTGAGACAGTCGTTAAAAAAACTAGAAAAATCAAATACCTAGACAAGTCAGATACATCTTATCGTAATATTTAAAAAATACTGATACAATTTTGAGCTGATCATAAAAAAAAACAAATAGAAATATCTAAAACCCTAGACAAGCTAGAGAATAACAGTCATAGTTATTACGATAGTAAACAGTCTACCAGTACACGGGGTGATACTAAAATCAAGGTATAGAGTGGTCAGCAAGTCATAAAGCTGAGAGCACATTAAACTTAACATCTGGTTTACCGACTTTTTTAATTTTTCTGCTTTTATGTTGACTGTCCGGCAGACCTAGACACAGCTTAATACTTTAGATTTAACACGAGCTTTAAGAGTTATTTTACGTTGGGATAATAATATATAGTAACATATGATCTTGAACGTCTCTATCTTGGTGAAATACATACATAGGAAAAATAATAAATTGAAAAAATAAATATTGTTCAATATCTCATGTATTGTTCTGATTCTATGGCAAGTACCTAATGCAATAATTTTACAAAAATCATAAATAACGACGGAACCAGATCAGTCAGACCCGAGACAATTTAAAAAAAAATTCGTTCGCCATATTGAACCGACAACTGTTACTATACTTAGATTACAGGGGTAATTTGATTCAATTGTACTCTTTCCTCCTTTAAAGTCTCTATTTGATACAATGGCCAACCGATTCCAAGGGTGAAATGCATGCCACCGCGCCGATGTCAGCTTATTTCCCTTAGACTCGGTCACTGTCTCAAAAGAGACTTTGATGTAGGAAAGAATGCACTTGTGAAACTACCCCTGTAATCGAATGGTAACACAGGTCGGTTAATTAGGGCAAACGAATTTTTTCGAAATGTCTCTGTGACAGCGAGGTGACGTCATGTGCTTTAAATAAAGTAGGGCTTAGTACACACCGGCGTTGACGAGACGGAGCAGGAGCGAGAGCGCGATAGCGACGGCGGCGGGTTGCGCGAGCGGCGCGCGCCGCATGTCGCGCCCACCCGACCGCTCATGCCATGCCGCTTCTGGAACAAACAGAGGTGACAACCTTAATACCGAAACATTATTTTTATTGAACTGGCTGTAGCTTCAATTTTGGTTTGTATTCATTTTGACGAGGCCTAAATGTTGCTAATAATCCTCATAAATTGATTATGATTATTCTATTCAGCGTGGTAATGATGCAGCGTCTTCGATGCAAAAAAAACCACGGGGTGTGAGTTTGACGTGTCTACTATCTCTATGTACTTACACAGAAATATGACTATGATGTATGATTCGAGGACTATGATGTCATTTAAAGGTACAAACATGTGTTTAATGTGTTCAACGAGTAAACCGAGTTTGATTTTGTTTTTTTTTTGTATTTAAAGTGAAAAAGTCGAAAGTGTCCTAAGCTATGTTTCATTGAAATAGGTCTTAGGTGGCTGGCGTAGAAAAATGATAGATTACATTATTTTCATGTTACACCCTTAATATACAAAGCATTATTAAATAGTATTTTAGTTTATGTCGCACATTGTACAAGTACCTGCCTGACAAGGCACGGATAAAATTTGAAATATATAAAATTAAGGTAAAAGTTTTTGTTTGGTTGAACGCGTTAAAATCACAACTACTGAGTAAAATATAAAAAAAATATTTTAGTATTGAATGGCCACGTATACGTAATTAGTAGGCATACCTACGTAATTATAACACCAAGCTCCAAATTACCAGTGTCGTCCAATAAAAATGTTGCAGACTTGTATTAACATAGAATACGGGTGTTTCGAGCTTTTCAAGATTAGAAAACATAGGTACCTTTTCTCGCAGAAGCAACAGTTTCAAAAATAGTGAAGGGATTAGTAGTATTTGCTTCACCCGGTACAAGGTAAGTTAATTAAAAAAGGCTAAAAAAAAATATTTATTTAATTTTAAATGAAATTGGAATTGCAACTGTTTACTTACCGTATTTTTTTTTAATTTCATGTGCTTTATGTGGTATTTTACTTCCTTTAAAAATCAATTTGTTTTATATATTTGAACTCAACTTACTTTATAAGGCAAAACCATTTAGCCATAATTAAGTGACAATGGATAAAATAGTAAAAATGTGCGATTTTAACATTTGAATCACAAAAACGGAGAAATAAAAAGTAAAAAGGCTTCGTGAAGAGAGCTTCATTAATCTCAAGCGCCTTTCACTTTGGAATCTAAAAAGTTTGATTCGACGCCATCAAAATACAGAATTAAATTGTTTACCAACACCGACGGCGTCGCATATTCGTTTAATGAAAAACAACTCAATTTTCCCGCCGCTAATTGTGTTGACAGAGCGTACGGAGTGCTTCAAGCAATTTCGCGCCGTAATCGTGTAGGCCCGGCTTTAGAATTGACGAGTATCTACCAAATTAGCTTAATCACGTTGATTATCCTAAATTGGCTTTTACTTTCGGATTCGCTTGTCTATGAAAACTTTATTGCGAAATTCGATTCCTGGCTTAAAGGATGATTTAATAATATACATTAGCAACTTGTTGTTACTATATAATCAATATACTTTCACCTGTAAACAGTAGCAGATAAGTATGGATTAGCAATACTTATCTACTTTTATACAAAGTAATTTCAAATATACATTAAACTTTTATCATTATACATGCATGTCCAAAATTACATATGAAACTATTAGCGTGTGTAATTATTGGTTCATCAGAGTACTTTTAAAATACCTACAACGAAGACTGATCAATGCAGTCTTGTTAACGATAGGAAACTCTCAGCTTGTGGGTTGGTCATAAATTTCCCAAGCAAAGTTTCCGTCGTAAGTTAAAAATGGATGGTCCAGTAAAACGGAGTTATCTTCTTGTAAACTATCTGCTGGAGCATGATATCGTGTTATTGTTAGGTTTCATTTGAATTATTGTAGCAATGTGAACAATTATTTACAAAAGAGCTAATCTATAGAAGTTTAATTCAATCAATGAAATGTTGGTACAGTCGAAAGCTCGTCAAACTAAACACTTTATAAGATACTAGCTGTGCCCGTGACTTCGTTTGCGTGGACTACAGGGGTTTTCCAGTTTTTTACCGCTAACTCCCGTTCCCGTGGGAATTTTGCAATATCTTGTTGCAACTAAGCTTTGAATTAACTAAGGTACCTGTATGCCCAATTTCAAACTAAAGCGGTTTAGATTTTTCATACAAAAAGATTTTCCCGCTAATTCCCGTTCCCGTGGGAATTTCGGAAATTCCTTTCTTACTGCACCTCTACGGTACCTAAGCTACGTCCTTTCTAAATTTCAAGTGCCTACGTTTAGCTGTTTAGGCTGTGCGATATGTCAGTCAGTTAGTTTCTCCTTTTGTATATTTTGATTATACATATAAACTTTCCACATACATTACTCTACCTATCAAAAAAATCGCATGCAAATTCGTTGCGTTCTAAAGATCATAGCATGCATGCAGGAAAATCGAATTTGATTTATACTATGTAGTGATTATAAGTACTAGAATCGAACGAAGTCGTTGACCGTACCTAAGCAAATGAACTCCGGACGGTGTGAACTAAATTGGATAACTAATAAGATGAACTAAAGTTTTCTCTCGTACTACGAGAAGGTATCAATAACGGATACTAATTACAGTGCAAAATCCCAGCACACCAATTTCCCAGGCTAATATGCATAGGTTCGTTTCCCAAAATGAGAATCAAACGCGGGCCCGTTTGTGCCTCTTCTAGCTATCTTAGCTACTGTTCCTCAATTTTTTTTCCGGCGCATTGTGTGACTATCTTTGCGCAAGAAAGAGCGTAACCTCCAAAAATTAAATGTTTATTTCCACATCTACATCTGTGTGTTACATTAACGATTATCATAGCAAAATCATTTTTTTTTACCATACCAGACTTTACGAGTAAGCTTTGTTTGTATATGTTAAAAGGCACCTAAAAGCAAATTGGCAATAAAACAAGTTGATTGTGGCGTGCAGGTGAGTTCAAGGATATTTCCATTTTTAGAAACCAGATTTGGAGATTAAAATATGATGAGCCAAATGCTTAACAAATGAATTAGTAGGTATAAAGCCTTGTGAAGTGTTTTCGTATTTTCAATAGCAATACAATGCCGATAGAAACTTATTAAGTGTTTACCTATTTACACTGTAAGATTTAAGCTAAATGTTTCAGCTATATAGCGAGTGTCAAAACATATAATATACCTAAAGTTTAGTAGTACCAAGAACTCATACATTATGGGACGCGCTAAGCTTCGTGCCAGTTATGAAACTAACTTGTTCCTAGAAGTTGAAAGTATGTACTTTTAACCATACATTGGCTTGCGTTTACAACCTAAATGTTGCTTTAGGTGCTACAAATTATTTTGGTAAGGTAGTTTGAAATGAATTAGTGTACAAATTCTAAATTTGTTTAAGGGAAACACAAAAAACCTTGTAAGATCACTGCAACTACTTTATGGCTCAGAGTATTAACAGAAATTGATTTTGTAGAAGCATAATGATAGAGTAATAATCAATAATCAATAATCAATAATCAATTCATTTATTCATGTTGGTTACAAGTAACACTTATGCATCGTCAAAATGAATACAAACCAAAATTGAAGCTACAGCCGGTTCGGAACCTAATCCTACCGAGAAGAACCCGGCAAGAAACTCAGTAGTTATCCTAATCTTTACAATATTTTGGGCTAGAGAACTTAAAAATATGGTGTGCTAGCGAGCAAATAATCATGTCCATACATGTTTATCATTAAAATATTCATCAAGTTTGTAGTACCCTTTTTTCATTAAACATGATTTAACATAGACCTTAAATTTATGCATGGGTAAGTCAATAATACCTTGCGGTAACTTGTTGAATATTTTTATACTTAATCCAACGAATGTTTTACTGGTTTTGCGGAGCCTATGGTTTGAAATGGCGAGCTTATGTTTATTTCTTGTGTTAAAACTATGTATATCAGATTTCTTATAGAATAAATTAAGATTTTTACGAGTATACATAATGCAGTCAAAGATGAATTGAGACGCTACAGTTAAAATATCAATTTCTTTAAATAATTCTTTGAGTGAATCACGCGATCTTAGGCCGTATATAGGTCGAATAGCTCTCTTCTGCAATACAAAAATAGTTTGTATGTCAGAAGCAGAGCCCCACAACAGTAGACCGTATGACATTAAACTATGAAAATAGCTGAAATAAACCAGTCTCGCCGTTTCAACATCAGTAAGATGCTTAATTTTTCTGACTGCATATGCAGCCGAACTAAGTCTTTCTGCCAGAGCACCTATATGAGGACCCCATTGTAGTTTAGAATCTACAGTGATTCCTAAAAAAGTTGTTGAATTAACGAGTTCAATATGTTCATTATTCATAATAATATCAGTATTAATTTGCCTTACATTAGGCATTGTAAATTTAATACATTTAGTCTTTTTTGCATTGAGGACTAGGTTATTAGTAGAAAACCAATGCAAAACTTGTGAGAGAGTATTATTTACAACGTCATATGATTGCTTATGCCTGTCAACTTTAAAAATCAAAGATGTATCATCTGCGAACAATACAATCTCACATAGATTTTCGGTAAAGTGAGGAAGATCATTTATATATATTAAGAACAGAAGAGGTCCTAATATAGAGCCCTGGGGCACGCCCATAACAAGTGGTGCGCCGGAAGAATTGGCTTCGTTAACATTAACTTTTTGTATTCTACCAGTTAAGTATGATTGCAATAAAGATATTGCAGGGCCTGAGACACCATAGTGTTCCAATTTTAAAAGCAAAGTTTCATGATTGACACAATCAAACGCCTTTGACAGATCACAAAAAATACCAATGGCATCTTGCTTTCTCTCCCACGCATCTAATATATGTTTGATAAGTGCCACTCCCGCATCAGTGGTGGATCTACCTTTGGTGAAGCCAAACTGTTTATTATGTAGCAAATCGTTTTCATGAAAATGTGTTATTAGTTGATCGAATATAATTTTTTCAAAGATCTTACTAAGCGTTGGCAGTATAGAAATAGGTCGAAAGTTAGATGGGTCACTTTTAACACCCGACTTAAACAGGGGTATTATTTTACTAAATTTCATTAGATTCGGAAATTGTCCCAGATCAATGCACTTATTAAATATGTAAGCTAAGTGAGGGGCAATGGTAGTAATAATAGTTTTTATTATCTCTAGAGAAATTCCCCATAAATCTTCAGTTTTTTTAATTTTCAAGTTTTTGAAAGTTTTTATAATTGTATTATAATCAACGTGTTTGAAACTAAAGGAGCTTAGACACTCACATACACTAGACCGGAGCAGAGATTGAGCAAGATGCGGGCAAGAATTTATACGACTAGTAGTAACTATAGGGATTTTGGAGAAATAGGTTTCAAATACATTGGCCACTTCATTGTCAGAATCAATAGTATTTTTGTTGATTTTAAGAGAGAACTTGATTTCTCGAGTTTTATTTTTACAAGTCTCTTTGTTAATAATATTCCATGTAGCCTTTATTTTATTTGAGGATTTCTTAATTTTTTCTTTCAAATAATTTGATTTAGCAAGAGCACAAACTTTTTTGAAAAGTTTAGAATAGTTTCTAATATATTCTATTATTTTAATATTGGTACTATTATGTTTAATTTCATACAATTCAAAAAGTCTTCTTCGACTTTTGTAAATACCCTTTGTGGCCCAATCACTAAATTTTATTTTAGGATTGTCTATTTTAATTCTTTTTTTAGGAAAATTAGAATTAAACTTGTCTATAATTGTATCAAACAGTGTTTTGTATAACTGGTCAATGTTATTGTTCAATACTGGCCTAAGGGAATTTTTTTCAGTAATTTGTTTCTTAAACTTGTCAATGCGACTGGTAGTGATTGGTCTGCAAGTGAAGCTTGAAAAAGTTGGACTGAGATGATGCTCAAGCACTGCTTTTTGCCCGCTGTGGTCCGAGCTTATAAAATTAATTATTGATTTTTCCAATACATTACAGTTACAAAATATATTATCTTATCGTAGAGTTTAGTCGAACTTATCGCTAAAAAGCTGTCTCTTTAGATACACGGGCAATTTTTTTGCAACTCTAATTTGATTTAAATGTGATCTTAAAGGCAGCGTAAATTTAGAGTAACGGTAGACAACGAGAAATGGGTTAAGGAGAAAAAAACTGTAATAAATATACCATTATGTGAAAAACTTATATGAACAAACAAACTCAAAAAATACCTCAATACGTTTACAATTGCATATAGAAGTTATGAATTAAAGAATTATGAGAGATCAGTTAGTTAAATTATGAGAAACCAAAATGCATCAGCCATGCTATTAACAAATGTAACGTTACTTCGTGTAAAGCAATGTGAAACCAATTGACGACCTCCGTAGCCGAGAGGCAAGCGTGCCGGACTTTGGCGTCGCGCTCCTGAGGTTCCGGGTTCGATTCCCGATCGGGTCAATATGGGAAACAATATTTTCTATATTGTCTCGGGTCTGGGCGTTGTGGTACATTCGTTGTTTCTGATTTCTGTAATACAAGTTCTTAAGCTACTTACCACGGAGTCAGAGCAATGTATGTGATGTTTTCCAATATTTATTTATAAAAATGTTTGCTTATCTATCTCTACCGAATATCATCCAAATCCATTCAGTACTTCTTACTTGAAAGATTCATCAAACATACATTATTTTTCAAACGACATCCATATATTCAGACAAACTTTCGAGTTTCTTTAATTAAAAACAATCACAAATATGTTTTCAAACTTGTACAAACTGTAATATTTCTGTATGTATAAACATTGTTATTATATACTCGTTAGTTTGTATCAACCGCTGTGCAAATTAAAAGAAATGCTAAACTTAAATGATGTTTTCTTCTCAAATAAATGGAGATTTTCACGAAACACGATGAGCGCTCATCTTCGGATACTTAAAAGAATTTAACTTCTCGTATTTGTTAATGGCAGTCTAGACTTTATTTGGTAAATTGATTATAAATTCTTTTTAAAGTTTGAAAAGCTTTGTTCGTTAAAATGTTTATAATACGATCATCTTAATTGTAATTACGACTTTATAACTATCCTATTAGTCATTTAAATTTCGTTCTTTATTCATCATACTAATATTAAAAACGCTAAATTTTAAAAGTACTTAAGGATATTTTTATGTCTAAATGTGTATTTGTTATTCTTTCAAGCAAGAGACTAAGAGAGGTAGGGCATAGCGATTTATCGCTCGAACTGGAGCAGCCCGACGGGTGAAATACCTCCGCCTAACGACTAGGTGCGAATCACAGTTTCACCCTTATGTTGTAAAAATTCCTCCATTACGCACGAAGCAGCCTCTTCTTTCATTATGTGAACGGCTAAGGAGTGTGACTTCTGCTGAGGTAATTTTCCGTAACGTTGTATTCTGGATATCTTTTAGGCCCAACCATAAGGGCACCTTCTTGACAAATGTGTCTATTTTTGGCCAAAAACCTTCAAGCGAAAATGAAAATAGTCAAACGTAAGCTTTTTTTTTTATGGTGCACTTCGAGATTGAACTCGTACCATCTGATGTTAAAGTGGTAATGAGGTCCTAGCTTAAGGGCGACGAGTACAGTATAATAAAGCTGTTACTGGACTTGTTGCCCTTTCCTCGAAGGCTTGACCCCTGTTACTAATGTAGCACCCCCCAGGATCTATGGAAACTTTACTCACATGCAGGAACATAACATAAAGTGATTGTTATTTGGCTGTGGTCTTCTGTAAGGTGGAGGTATTTTACAAGTCGGTCTTCTCAAGTTCGAGCAATAAATCGCTATGTCCTACCTCTCTTAATCGTCGTCTAAATCGTCTTTATTTATTTCAAAATATTTTTTTTCGTAGAATTCAAAAACACATCCGATTTAACTTTTAACAAACAATAAGAGTTAATTGGAAATACAATTTCGTTTTAGAATACTATTACAACTTCACTTAATATTAATCTCTCCAAGATACTTCTGAAGGTTCATTCCAGTCCAAGTTTGTACGCCATATTGCCACAATGATGGGTTATTTCACGTCAAAGATGAATACCTCGTTAAGAAACTATGCTGAGGAATTGTCTTTACAACGCTACTGGGATCAAGAACTTGTGTTATAAACGAATAATGCATAAGCTTCTAACTTGTTAACTCTAGGAAGACCTTGACGCTTTGTTACGTCTAGACAGACTAAATCTTCGAAATTTCCGTCATTGTGGCAGCGACTAATCTTAGTTAGTACACCTCAAACCTTTACATATTCTAGTGTACGAGAAAAGTGAACACTTCTTCTTCCATAAATTTTATTACACACTATCGGCTGCCTGCGACTTCGTATGCGTGGAATTATTAATCCCTACTAATATTATAAATGTGAAAGTAACTCTGTCTGTCTGTCTGTCTGTCTGTTTGTCTGTTACGCTTTCCTGCTTAAACCTCTCAACTGATTTTGATGAAATTTGGTATAGGTATACGTTGAATCTCAAGAACGGACATAGGCTACTTTTTATTAGAAAATAAGGGGGGGGGGGTAATACCACCTTTGGAAGTTTATATGGAAAAATGTTTACTTTTGAAGTTAGAGATATGAAATTTGGCACAAATATAGCTCGAAACTTGGATTAAATATAGACTACTTTTTGTTTCGAATAATAGGGGAGAAAGGGGTAAAACCGACCATAAAAGGATGTAGTCCACGCGAACGAAGTCGCGGGCACAGCTAGTGGTTAAATAAATTTAGAAATCAGCCTAATAGTTTTTGAGTTTTTTCATCATTACAAATATACAAATATTTCCTCTTTATAATACTAGTGCAGATTGGAGTAAGGGTCGTATTTATGTAAGGATATGCATAAGAATTAATTTAAAACTCATAAAATTTTTATAATTTCGTATATCTATGAATGTATTAAATATTTGTGTTCTTTTTTGGTGTGCTGCATGATTTTTGTCTGAACAGAATGTTTTGTCTAAATATGACAATACCTTTTTTACGTCTATATCTCAAATTGACTGAAAAACAATTAATAAATCTTATATATAAAAATGAATCGCTGTTCGTTAGTCTTGCTAAAAGTCGAGAACGGTTAGACCGATTTGGCTAATGTTGGTTTTGAAACAATAGTGGAGGTCCAGGGAAGGTTTAAAAGGTTAGAAAATTTGGAAAATAGTAGGCGGAACGAAGTTCGCCGGGACAGCTAGTAGGTTATATAATATGCAAAGTGAGGCGAAACAGCACATGTGTTACCTAATGTTAAACTAATAGTTCAAGTTTAATTAGCAAACTTCCGACCATAAAACATGTACAAGCCTAGATGAGGGTTTGGTGATTAATCAATTAAATTTCAGAGCAAAGATAAGTATCTTTACACTGCTAAGTTATTGCTCAAAAAAGTACAGCCGGTGGACGTAATGCTGAAAGCATTATCTACCAGTCTTAGCCGGAAGTTTAAAAAAAACCATCCACAATATACTTATCCCCAGCTTTTCATTATTTTGATTTTCGAAAGCGTGTTATGGACTTATAATTGATGCATGTAGGTTTCAGACTTTTGGAGTCCCGTGAAAATTACTTTCGGGTAATTGTCAAGTAAGATGGCGAAATATCGCTTTTAGTTCAGTCATTAATACAAAATCTCATCAATGCCCTTTATTTTGAAAATCGCCAAACGTGAAACACAAGCGTTGTGTAGTTGCTTCATGTGGAGTCAACTTATGCCAGATTCCCATATTTGAAAATCGATCCGTTCACGTTACGAATAGTGATAAATTATACGAGGCGTTAGCTAAAAACGACCGAAAGACGACTGATAACAGCTGATATGGAAAGTAAATTTTAAACTAGAATAAACGACTCGTAGAAAAACAGATAGTAATTTTGCATACATTACGAATTGTAAAATATTGGAACTGGGCATTAGTTACCCAAAAACCACTGAACGGATTTGAACGAAATTTGGTAGTAAAAGAGATGAAACACTAACATTATTAACATCCATTATACTTTTTATTCCAATACTAGCGGTCCCGGCGAACTTCGTTTCGCCTTAGAGGATTTTCCCGCTTTCCTGTTGAACATTTTCCTGAATTTTCTTTACGTTAAACCTCACGGAGCCCGAGACCTTTCCAACGAATGCAAAACCGTGGAAATCGGTTCTTGCGTTCTGGAGTTATAGCGTCAGGGAGGAAAACCCGACTTATTTTTATATAGTAGATTACGCAGTCACGGGAAACAGCTTATCTAAAATAACATGAATTATCGTACCAAAATGTTAAATATCAACCAATTTCATAAGTGAAGACCTCATTTACTCTTAGTTTTAAAAAGTATTGGTAATATACTTATACCTATTGTATTTTTCACATTAACGTATATCTTATCAATATCTTTTTAAGAATATCTATTTTCTCAACAAAAATGCAAACGGTTACACTCAATCGTTATTAAATATTAACGGCAATTTAATCTCGATTAGAATTACTAAAAGACGATTTAGGTTAAATCAAGTGTCTTAATCGAATTTTTACCAAGAAATTTATTTAAATCGTATTTTAAGATGTAACCTTGATAATGTCAACCTTGCTGACAGGGTTTACGATTTAAAAGGCCATTTGTTTTAAATCCGATTCTTCGAAGGCAATAAATAAAGGCATACAATGTATTGTATTAGCGAAGTGTAGTGAAATATTACGTCACGGTAGAACTTGCAAATCGATATTAGTATGTACTTATGCTCACGAAAATCTAAATCTAATGCAAATAATTACCTATGTGTTTTAATTAACAAAAAGAAATGACGTGCCAATTGGCATATTTCATTTTGTCATGACAACAGCCATATTATATAGTTTATTTTCATTACATCTAGTAAGGTAACGCTGTTAACTTTTTTCCTCTCGTGGAAATGAAGTCTCATAAAATGATTTCCTTATAATTTATGTCCAATTACAAAATCTGTTTACATTTCGTTAAAAAGTTAATTACAATTAAAAGACAACACAGACTAGGCAACTACTTATCTATCTGTTAGGTTAGTTGATTCATGATTACCTTAAAGCCATTGAATATTAAGCATTAATCGAAAGAATAATACATTTACTTTCAACAAATATGTATTATTAGAAACAGAAAATTTTTATCTCCCCTTGCGGTGCGGGAATTGAACCCACGACCTTCACGTATCGCGCGTGCTGCTCTTACCAACTGAGCTAACCGCATGTTATCGTAGGCGATGAAATTTTTCTGCTGTATCGATGCCTTCCGGTAATCATTTCCCGCATCGCAAGGGGAGATAAAAATTTTCTGTTTCTAATATTTAAAGTTCGCTAGTACGGCGTATAGTACTATAAAAATAATAAAATCAAATATGTATTAGCTGTTTTGCTCTTGCATGCAATATAAAAAAAGAATTATTAGGTGCTCTTGAGCATCTAGAACACAACTGTAACTATTTTACAGATGCACATACCTGGAATATGTAAAACAGTGTTAAACAGTATTCTGATAGCGGAAAGATTAAGGGCTTTAAGGCCCAATACGAAGAGAATTAGCGAAACTTCATGTATTTCTGTTCACTACAACGATGACCTCAAGTAATTCTAAGCATTAAATCACTTTTTGTACGTTTATTCAGATATTTTACAAGGTCGCCGCCTTCTTGAAATTTTAAAATAAATGAATATATAAAAATTATACCGTTTTTAAAAAATGTTAAAAAATGATTTCTTCAAATTATTTTTCTTCCAAAACTCTGTAAATATATACTTAGAAAGAAATATTTTTACTAAAAAATGTTAGGATTGTGATTCCAAAGGTCGCCGCCTTCTTCATTTTTTATATAATCTATTAGTTATTAAAATAATTCATTTTAAACACAAACGCCTGATTAAATTGCACTGAATTGCATAATTCTTAGATATGAAAGTTTGCCGTTCAGGTGCTTCGATGTGTAGTGTTGACAGGTGACGGCAGTTAGTTGTCTGTTTTGAAAATAGTAAATAAATTGGTTTACACGCGTAGTCTTTACTATAACGGTGAAATAATGTTAGGAAAAGAAATAAATATTACCTAAGGGCTAAAATAAAAAGAGTTTATTACAACAACGCAGCTCGAATTGCGAAAATTCCATTTTGAGATTATATTTTTTGTAAAATACTTTTTTGTTGGGAGGCTGCTTAGGCTGCATTTTTAGGGTTCCGTAGTCGACTAGGAACCCTTATAGTTTCGCCATGTCTGTCTATCTGTCTGTCCGTCCGAGGATAATCTCAGAAACCGTTTGCACTAGAAAGATGAAATTTGGTACAAATATGTATATTAATCACGTCAACAAAGTGCAAAAATAAAAAAAATAAAAAAAATTTTTTAGGGTACCCGCTCTGCCGGTGATGTTGTGGTGGTTCTTAAAAATTTTCCCACAGCATTACCATTAAGGCGATGAGGTACCCCGGGGGGTTTTAGTGGGTAGGCCTGTCCTTTTTAGGGCAGGAGAGTCCCACACACGCCGTCACCTCCCTCGGGTGACGGTACGGTGCGCCAAGCATTTCCCCCCGCACAAAAAAAAAGGGTACCCCCTCTACACGTAAATTGTGGTGTGATTTTTTTTTTATTTCAATCCCAACATGTGATGTATCGTTGGATAGGTATTTAAAAATGAACAGGGGTTTACTAAGATCATTTTTTTATATTTTTAATATTTTGGGAAATAATCGCTGCAAAAGAAAATAAAATTGTGTCCCCCCCCCCCCTCTAACTTTTGAACCATAAGTCAAAAAGTATGAAAAAAATCTGGAATATAGAACTGCATAAAGGCTTTCTAGGAAAATTATTTTGAACATCAGGTTCAAGATAGGGTTTAATCGTTTTTGAAATTTTTGAAAAAATTTTTTTTTAACTAAAGTTGTAATTTAAGGATACTTAAGTATTGTGATGCTTTAAAAACTACGGAACCCTACACTGAGCGTGGACCGACACACTTTTGGCCGGTTTTACTTATTTACAATAGCCAAACTGATCATTTATACGTTTCTAGGCAAGTGAGAAACTCAAAAATGCAAATCGTCGACGCGCGTGCAATACCGCGTATGTAGCATTTGCCATAAAGATTAAATTTGTTTGTTATTTCATATTATTTCAATCCAAATGAGAACTTACGGGTAAATGTCATTACACGGTATTGCACGCGAGTCGACGAAATTCACATGTCGGAAAATAATGAACAGAGGAAGTGCAAACACAGAGACGGCAAATAATGTCATATATTGTCATAGGGGTATGATTGACTGCTTGGAATTGTCTAGTAAGAATTAACACACTCAGGACCTAACCCCCACTATGGAGAAAACAGAATGAAGTTTTTAATTTTTTATTTTTGCAATTTTTACAACGACATTTTGTAAGACTCACAAGAACAATAATTTCAAAGTACGTAAAGTTATTTTTCGTACGTAAGAGCTCTTGCCCAAAAATTTTTTTTTCGTTTTTTTCGTTTTAATGGCCTATGATACGCCTACACATTTTTTTTTTGTAAATTTTGGACTTAAAATAAGACTTTTATAGCACAAAATTCGTTTATTGTAGGTAAATTAAATACCTTCATATCACATGAATAACAAAACACGCGTCTATTGAACATAGCTGGGCACCGTTAATCAAATAGTTAACTTCGTTAATCTTTAATCCGTTAATAAAAAAGTTCGCTTCGTTAATCGTTAAAACGTTACATTTCTGAAAAAAAAAAAACGTTAACTTGCGTTAAAAGAATTAACGCAAGTTAACGTTAATCGTTAATCCGTTAAAATATAATCCAAATAGATGAATGAATGGTTATCGATTCTCACCAGGACCTGGAATCCGATTCCATGTCTTTGATTATCCGAGTCCATGGGGTTTGATCACTGCACTGCTCAGTACATTTTTTCAATTTACCTAATAGGTACTAGCTGTTACGACTACGTTCGCGTGGACTACAGGGTTTTCCATATATATGTCGCAGTCATCTGGTTGAAACAGCTATTTGATTGAATCACTAGCGTGTTTATTAAATGACGACATTTAATTGAATGACTAAAGGACAACAGACAGACTGAGTTACTTTCTCATTTATAATATTAGTCTAGATTTTAACTTGGTAAGTATAGTGATTTTTAATTAAAGGATTTGTTGTTTATCTCATAAACATTCTGCATTAATATAATAAAACTTTGAAAATGCATTACTTCCTATTTCATCTCTTTTTCTTTACTTTAAATGTTATATATTACATACTTTTTCCTTCTTTTCCATATACTTTTCCATAAATCTACAATTAATTAGAACATTTTATGGTTCTTTTATAGTTTAGGCAGCGAAATAAGTAACTTTTCTGGTTGATTTTTTCCACCTTGTCTCCGAAAAACCCAAATACTTTATGAAACCAAATTTTTTCCAAAATAAAATTTAGCCTATATTACTCTTGAATAATGTCGCTTTTGAATGGTGAAAGAGTTTTTAAAAACGGTCCAGTAGTTTTTGAGCCTATTCATTACAAACAAACAAAGTTTTCATCTTTATAATATTAGTCTAGATTATCCACACGCAAATGATCACTGTCAGTAATTTATGGAGCGTTCGAGTATTACGTAACGTAATTTGGGGGGGGGGGGGGGGGAGGGGGGACTATGGAAAACGTTACGAAGCGGTCCAATAAAAACTTAAGCCAAACCGTACGGTTTCCGGAGAAACCTTCCCGATCCGACATGTTGAAATCAAATTAACAAAATGAATCTATTCGCAGCTTTCTCACTCGCACTCGCTGCCATGCAGTGAATAGTAGGCATTGGATGAACGATTAACGGACTTCCTGATTATTAACGGAAGTTAATGAGTCCGTTAACGGTTTTTAAAGTTAACTTAAATGTTAATCCGTTACTCAAAATGTTAACTTCGTTAATTAACGATTAACGGATTAACGAGTTAATGCCCAGCTATACTATTGAATATATTTGTTTCTTTGAGTACACCAAAATAAACGTGTTAAATCAATCTGCCGCTTGTGTCTAACCTTTCCTCTGGGTAATAACTCCTTTAAAAAAAAAAGACACGATTATTCGTGTAAAAATGGAAGATACTTTTATTAGTTATGCTTCATTGCAGACCGCAAAAATTTTAATACAGCTATCCTAATATAGAATTATTATCTTTTACTAATCTGTAGAATAACCGTGCACCGTTTTACTACACTTGTTTATGTTTTATTTATGACACGAATAAACGTGCAGTGATACATTTCTGTTAACAAGTCACAAATTTTTCACTAGAATAATAAAATTATATGTTTTTTCTTGAATACTGAGAAAATCGATAGATTTATTTTCTTAAAAAATATATGAGCTGAAATATGTTTAACCTTTAATATAATTTATACATTAAATATATCTATTCATTACGTCATTAAAGTAATGTGATTTCAAACGTTTTTATGGTTTCCTGAAAAGTTGTAGTTTTTCGTTTGCACGTTTATTCGTTGGAGCCATCGATATGTTTGTATGTATGTAACGAATAAAGTACAAAATTGATAATCTATTGGTTCTTACTAATATTACAAAGTAGTCAGATTTAATAAATTAATACGTACGCAATGCTGTCTCTATTGTATTAGTACTACATGGCATTCGCTCGTACTAGCACCGCACACTCGTGCTGCGCTAGCACGAGCTAATGCCAAATGCGTTCAATAGATGGCGCGCGGTTCGCCGCGAAACGGGTAATGTCAATTGCTTCGTATTGGGCCTTAAGAAAAAAACTGCAACGTATTTCAACAAATGTAATGTAAGTCCACATTGCATGCCGTGGCAACCTCTAATTAAGAAGACGCTTAGCTTTAAGTTTATGTTGTTCCTTAAAATGTATTGTCAGCGTTTTTCTTGTTGGTTGTCCTAATAAAGCAAAATAAAATAAAATAAAATAAACAAACCTTTTAAATCTGTGACCTTATACAACGATAACATTTTAAGCCCATAAGTCTACTTTAACGGCAATACTTTAACTGAATAAAATATGATACCTCTTCTTAGGAAGCTGCAAGCTGTATTACCGAGACTTAATTAATTTTAGCAGAGTAAGAGCTGATTATGAGATTTTTAATCTTTGAAGCGCAATAGCGTTGAAAATTTATGCACTGAAAAAAGGAGGCTTCAACTTTATTAGACTTTTTAGATGTTGACTTTCGTAAAAGTACGTCTTTATATATTTTTTTTTTAAAGTCATATCATCATGATTATCTTATTCAAGAAGCTTACAAAGGGACATTACAATACAAAGGAAACACTACCATCCATTTGAAACGCAGTTTTACCAATAATAAACAAAGATAATATTTAATCAGAAACTTTTGGGTATGTATATGAGTATACCGACATTTTTTGGCACATACCATTAATAAATTTTAAAATACTTTTATTTGTAATCAATGTCGATTTTAAATTGTTACATGTATCCCATTGAATACATTTGATTGATATATAAATTTACCTAAAACACTAAGAAATTTGTTTCAGGTATGGATTTAACCCAAGACTCTAGGTTACAGACCAAAACGCTAACTATCGTCCAACCGGGTAATCGAAAAAGGTTAAGATTATGATTTAAAGAGTTTTCTACATATATTGTTCACCATTTAAATTTTCATTTCGTGATCATATATACTTATTTGGATACAATGCAATTAGTGTAATAGTGTGTACGCCTAGAATATTTTTATATATTAGAGCTGATATACCCAACTCCGTCTTTGCCCTCTTATTTCACTTATAACGTTTTTTACCAAACAATACGAAAATTCGATCCAAAAATCCAAAATTAGGTGAATCCCCTGGGAAATATGCTTGGAGTTGCGAAAAATATGTGGTGCCTATAAAACAAGTTAAGTATTCATTGCCTATCGTAAACAGATACGATGGGGTGAAGAGAGTAAGCCACTTTTCTAGACTTAAGTTGAAGACAATATTTACAAGTCATTTCTTGGCTTACTTAGCTAGTATTCTTAGAATCTAGAGAACGGTTTTGTCACGAAATCTCAAGCAATATTTTGACCAAATTATAGTTAAACAAAACATTTACAATTTTGATACAAAATAATGTCATGTGCCGCATTATTAGATTCTAGATTGCTAGTATTCAGATATCTGTAATATAAATATTTTAATTGAATTGTAGAAAATTTAGTTGTTCTTCTTTGTATGTACACGTTTTCCAATAATACCTATAAACGCAAAACTTTCTATGTGGTTGATTTCGCAAAAACGACGCAATGATTTTGGATAAAACTTGGTAGCTAGATAGATGAGCAGAGCTTGGAATTATTTAAGTTACGTACCTAAGTTGTATTCATACAGCGGAACGTTAAAAAATAATAGATCAAAATAACATATTATTCGATTTAAAGAATTTATTTCTGAAAGAAAGAACATTACATAGTTCACTTAATAATGAGAAACTTAATAAATCAATTAAACAAATACATATGGATTGTTCCACAATTGTTTCTAAGTACACCACCAATCTTTTTCTTCATTTAGGAACCAAGTAAACAATGTCGCGAGCAAAAGCTGTAAAACACCCAACTTTATGGTGGATATCAAGTGAATAAAAAACATATTATTTGATTTAAAATAACTTAGAAAGGTCGCTACTTCAATTTATTTCCAACACCAAAGCAAACAATAACAGTCCTAAGCTTATCAAGGCAATCTCAACGGAAATACTGTGAATATGCACTGCCTTCGTCTGAAAGCATCCCTCATTTACTTACAACATTCCATTCGCCTGTCGCGGCCACGGAGCACAATGCAGTCCCTCGGCTTTCAGAGTGACCGATAGGTCGGAACAAACGCTCTCACTCCACTGGCTCACACGTTGAGAATTCCCTCTTTTGATACGGGTGCCTTTCACTTTTCAACTTTGTGCAAATTACTTGACATGAATGGGAACGGAAAATGTGGATACGGTGTCTTCAGTGTAACGTCCAGACTAAATAAAATGATTTTGGAATATCAACATCGTAAAAGAAAACTTCACAAGCAATATTGTATTTTGTTTTGCAAACATATTTTAGAAAAGCGATTTTAAAATGCGCTAAAGTGTGTTTATATGGAAAAATTGGTGAGGTCATCGTTTCGTTTTTTTATGGAAAAGCTATGAAGAAATCGTACGACAGATAAATTCATCGCCTACAATATCTTGCGGTTAGCTCGATTGGACGAGCAGCATGCGCGAAATGTGAAGGTTGCGGGTTCGAACCTCACACGGCAAGAGGTTATGAAAGTTCACTCGTGCGGCGTGAAGCAGTGTAAAAATTTTAAAAATCTATGAAGAAACTGTGTTACGACAGGTGTTTAAAAGTGTTTCGATTGACTATATATTCGTTTTTTTTCATGTAGTGTATGGGTTATTTATAGGGAGACACTAGAATCATAAATGATTTTTATATGACGACCTCCGTAGCCGAGAGGCGAGCGGGCCTGACTTTGGCGAGCGCCATCTCTGAGGTTCCGGGTTCGATCCCCGGTCGGGTCAATATGGGAAACGAACTTTTCCATATTGTCTCGGGTCTGGGTGTTGTGGTACCTTCGTTGTTTCTGATTTCTGTAACACAAGTGCTTAAGCTACTTACCACAGAATCAGAGCAATGTATGTGATGTTGTCCAATATTTATTTATTATATTGGTGAAATGCACGAATAATAAATAACCGACCCATTCATCGCATGCAATAAAGAAATATACTTTCTTTCTTCATTTTAAAACAGCCGGGTAGTTTTAATTTCGAAACCGCTAAACTTGATGTTTTTTAACTGTCTAATTTGTCAAATATTGAATTATAAGCGCTTTCCTGCAGAAAATAAGCTCTTTGCCGTCAAAAACTTCGTCTGTCGCTTTTCATAGTACTCGTAGCATTTAGATTTTACAGGCAGATAACGATGGCTGGGTCGCTTTTGTGCTAGCATTCTTTTGTTTTTATTCACTGGAACCATTCAAAGTGACTGATAGACCGGAACAAACGGTCAAAACTTGTTTAAGTTTCAGTTTTGATAAGTTCATAGTTGTGACTTGAATATTTACTGAACTTAGAAATACATAACTGTCTTTATTTAAAGTATAATAACGTGTTTAAAAATAAATCATTTAAGAGGTGTTACTTTAGATGGCAGTTTTGCTGTGTTTGGTTAGCTTGACTCAAATATTCCAAAGTGACTGATAGACCGGAACAAATGATCAAAACCTGTTTAAGATTCTATTTCGATAGGTGTGGCTTGAAAATTTACTTAAAATAACAAAAATACGGTAAATGTTGGTGTCTTAAACCGTAAAGTAAATTTTTAAAGCTGTATGACAAAAGAACATTTAAAGAAGTGTTACATTGGATGCTGGCAATTTCTGTATTCATTAACTAGACAACATTCCCCGCGGTAAGAAAACCTAAAGAGCACAATTGAGGATATAGGTAAGTGGTTAACAGGGTCACATAAAGTCACCTCACTTAGGCCTTAAGTAATATTTTTTTGACCTCTAAAACAGAAGCAACTTCGCTAATAGAGTCAAGGCGTTACATGATACATATGCCTTTTCATATAAGGCACTAACTAACTTTTAAAAAATTCTGGGAAGAAGAAACAATCTGATTTAAAAACCTTTGATCAAACTCCTAACAACTTTAAGTACGACAATTTTTAAGATTTCAAACTTGACTTTTGAACTATCTTGGAAAATACGTTAAGAAGTTTTCACTTGCAGCATAACACTTGCTGGAAACTTACCCGATAAAACCTCCAGCAATATGGCTTAATGTCGATAGAATATACTTTTCCTGATTTTTTATTTTATGTTAAGAACCTGAAAGTAAAACAGTTGAAATTTTTATGGATGACAATACTCGTATTTATACGAAAACTAACATTGAAAAAGTGTTACAATTTGAAATTAAAAAATAACACATTTTTCTTTTTACAATTGGCTAATAATATCTCTTTGACACGACTTTTCATCTTGAAAATTGTTAAATTGATTTTTAGACTTATTAATGTATTTAATTATTAATGTACATAACTACATAAAAAATGGTACTAATATGAATATTATTGCTTCCACAAAACGTCTGATTAAATATTTTATCAGAACTCCCTTTCTATAGGTATTACATAAAAGGGTCTATTAGATTACCTGTTTATAAATGTACTTACATAGTATTTTTCTTTCTTTCTTAAGTATATCCACATTGTGTTACCACCGTTCGGATATCATGAAAACTGTGTTTTTTAACAGCTTTAATTAAAAAAAAATTAACTAATCCCAATAATATTACCTATTTAAATTCCAAAATCGTCAAATACCTGAATTAAATTATACGCTTGCCTACACATTACGCATATACCGTTCAACTCAAAGATAGTCCCCATTATTTTCATATAGTCGGCTTGTAAGTAATATTTTCCATCCCACTTAACTAATACAAACATTGGTATCGATGCATATTATAAGTAGTTACAACGGATTACTGTGCGCGCTCAGAAGGCATTAGGAAGCCATGCCCATACGCTCAATGGCCGGTCGATTTCGTCTACTTACGAGTGTGTTTCGTATTACGATTCGACAGTGTAACAAAATTATGTAAGTATTTATACGTGAAGTGGAAATACTTCTTTCAAATTAAGAGTTAAATAATCGAGTACAACGGCCAAATAAACATAATGTGGATATCTTATAAAGACAGTCAAATCACACCAAATTGTGAAATTTGTAATAAGGTAGAATATGTCCTAATTCTTGATGGAGTCAGGTACAAAATAAGCGGCAGCGAGTTATAATCACGATACAATGAAAAAATTGGCATCGTTAGAGTACCATATTGTTTATATGCTGGGTCATTAAAGAAGCAGCAAAGAGTTTGATTACATAGACATCGCTTTAAGTCAAGCTACAATGATTTATTGGTACAACTTAGATAACAAAAGGTCTAGTTTCTCTCTCAATAAGACAAAAGTATATATATTGTATATAAATTGAAATAAGAATAACACTCCACTGATCTCAATGTGCCTTATACTCACTATTTTAATTATTATGCTAACGTCGCCACCATTTACCGTATAAAAATACAAAATTCCTATATCCCATTAGTACGCTACATAACGAGTATTACCCAATGACATCAGACACTTTTTATTAAAAAAATCAATCCGAGTGAACTCTGCATGCAATCGGTCTCTTACCAAAAAGTAATGATGAAAAAACAAAGAAAATAATACCCTATAAGAGTTATATTATCATTGCGATAATCCTACCCTGTCTCGTCGAGAAACGTAAATCATAATTTATACTAAACGCTCGAGCCGTTTCAAAGAAATAAAAAAGAAATATCACGTCCTGAGGCAGCTTTTGAACTCCCGTGGAATTTAAAATTAAAATTCTTTAATAAAATAAACGAATGTAAATAAAGATAAAGCTAAGGATAGTATGGACGGAACAGGGATGGATTCCGTATTTGGGCTCTACAAAAACGGTTAGCAAAAATAAGAAATCGTCATAAAAAAACAGTACTGCCACTAATGCCTAATGATTTGAAATACTTATAACTTAACCTGTTGTGTTCGCGAAATGTTTAAAAAAAAATTAAAACACTTTTTAACCTTTTAAAGTTTTATAACTGGTTTTCAATGTAGAATAAAATATATAGAAAATAAAGGAGCTCAAGTTATTGTTAACATAATTTACTAATCTTTCAATGCCACTGCGCGTTTTTCCCCTGCTTTCTTGTCTACGAGTTTTAATTTAAAATATTGGAACCCTTATGTCTGGGACGGTCAACAATCAACGAATTTTAAATCTAAACACTTCGTTATCCCCTCGAAAATTAAATTATCGCCATGTCAATAAAAGAGAGTTACAGAAAGACAAAAACGAAAAGCTATTCTATGCCTTTGATTATAAAAAGTGTTATTATATTTGTTTCATCGCTGAAATGTTAGAACCTATAGGTTGCGGTATTCTGCCTTTTTTCTGGAAAAGGTGCTAAAGATAATATTAGGGATTATGTAGAATACTAAAATGAAAACAAAATTGAGTGTTACATCAAAGGGTTTATTAGAATAAGTATCGTTTGCTGAAGGGAACTTTTATTAATGAGATCATGTAATATTTTCACTGAAGAATGATTTTGTTTGTGTGAGTGAAAAATGCTTAGTTGTTTATCCTTTAATGACATGCTTTAAGAATGAAACATGGAACTCATGGATTTGCAATTAATGTGGTTCAGTACCTACATATATATTTTGGTTACACCGTGGTTTCCAAAACATCATTTCCAAGAATCTTAAGCTTAACCCTTCAAAATCAGTCAATGTATGTAGTGTTGTCTGATATTTTTAGTTGTTGAGTAACAAAACTAGCAAAAATTTACCAATACCGTGCTAAAACAAAGCCTTGCAAAATATATTAACACCGGACTAGACTTGACTCGACAAAAAAGACGCTCGCTGTATTAAGCAGCAAAACTGGTGAAATTATGAAGTTTGCGATATTAATGTTACATCAAATCCAAACTAATCTGATAATGCGGATGTAATTTTTGAGTCTGTTTGTCTGTCCGGCTTTCATTCCTTAACCACTGATTTTGATAAATTTTGGTATAGGTATACGTTGAATCTCTAGAATGGACATAGGCTGCTTTTTTGTTTAATGGGGATGGATAACTTTTAACCGCCCGGTATTGCACCGGGCGGTTAAAAGTTTGTATGGCAAAATGTTTATTTTTTAAGTTAGTTAAGAAATTTGGCACAAACGTAGCTCGAAACTTGAATAAAAACATGGACTACTTTTTGTTTCAAATATTAGAGGAAATAGGATTATGGATAGATAAAACCGACCATGGAAATATATATGAAAAAAACCTGTAGTCTACGCGAACAAAGTCGCAGGCACATCTAGTCGAGTAATAAATTTAATCGAATGTAAACGATGACGTTGCAATAACCGATGTCAAAATAAGACCCGGCTATAATGTAGTGAGGCACGTGGCGCGTTCACGAGTCTGAAGTAAACTCAATAAATCGCTCGTATTCCCCTGATTTATTTGATTATCTCCAAGGGGACGTCTTTTATAGCGATTTCATCTCAAATTGACGATGAACACGACTTTCCAGGGTCTCAGCGACGTACTTGATTTGATACTGAGGGGAATGGAAGTAAACGGTTATGCGAAAGTATTGTCTATCGCTTTTTTTAACTTGGTAACTTCTTAAAGCAAATATAATGCTTTATAGCGTTTTATAATAAAATTTTGTATTCGAACTAGTTCAATTTCGTTAAAGCAATTTCTAATTTCAAACATGTTTTAAGTATTACATCTTGTTTTAGAATAATTAGTAAATCTTAAATATTTTATATTTTTTTTAACAACACCTATGGCCGAGGGTGAGCTAGTCGATTTCTGAGGTTCTGGGTTGGATTCCCGGTTGGTTCAAAACGAAAAACGAACTTCTCTATACCGTCTCGAGTCAGTCGTTAATCCTGGTTTCTGTAACACAAGTGCTTAGCTATTTACCACGAAATAAAACAATCTATGTATGTGATGTTGTCTCTTTTTTGTTATCCACGTCTAAATCACAATACTAAATCTACATAAATAAAATTGAATCACCAAAACCGTGTACGTGTACGAGCCTACATAACAGGACTAAATTTGATATTATTTTTGTTATATTCGTTATTTTCAGGACATTTCCATTTTTTTTTCATGGTTTGTAAAACAAAATAAACGTCTATCTACTTTATTAATAGAAAAGTAAACAAACATCACTTTTAAGAACGTAAACTATTCCGTAGAAAATAACTCGTAACTGTAACTCGAATCGCATTTCCGACGCAGTAATCGGATGTTATGCCAAAACGCCGTATTGAATTGTTACACTGTTTCTACACAGACGTGGCTCAACATAAAAACACGCAGGGCGGAACCACAAACGGAGTTGGGCGTACCTCTATCAGAGGTAAAATCTCATTTATCGAAGTGACGGGAAATATTAAGGATGTCACGCGATATTTAAACGGCACACTAACTATGTGTATCGGCCCTTACATCTAGGCGGAGGCGATTCGTACAGCAGTAACTGAAATCGACGTCTTGATGAATACGAAATTTTGGTAGGACAAAACAATTAACTAAGTAATGGAGCACCATCAAATTCAGAAACAGGAAAATCGTTTTTTTATTAATAGTAGTAGGGATATAATACCCAATATTTACACTCTTTAACTCATTACTTTCATTCCTCATTACTTAGTTTTTAGACAAGCTTATTAATAAAGAGTTATTAAAGCAAGTGCAACCTAAATATAAAAAATACCTTTAAAATAATTTAACGGGTCAAAAAGCGACACCATTTTTATTTAGTAGTTAATACGAACTACTTACTGCCCGACGTTTCGGTTAGGTTGCACCAACTGTGGTCACGAGCTGACTGGTCTTGCTCGCCTTCGTCTGTTCTTTTCGTACTAACTACTAAATAAAAATGGTGTCGCGTTTTGACCCGTTAAATTATTTTTAATGTTTAAAATGGAAAAATGGCATGGAAGTCTTAAAATTTATAAAAAATACCATTAGAATAATGGTGACTACCATTGCAAGTCCACAAATCGTGGTTTACAATGAAGATTTATGTAAGGTAAAAACTTTCCAGACTCGTAGTCATTTGGAGAAAAACGGATTCTCATTTTTGACACATTACGAATCGTAATATATTGGAACCGGGCATAAGGAGTTATTGAATAAAAGAGTATCAGCACTTTTTGTACTAAGAGATACCTCTTGGTAAAAATAAACATTTTCTCTATCTGTCTTTCAATAAAAAGTTACATACATATAGACAACCACGCGTTCTTACAAGCTTTATAATATTATTAAGATGCAACGACAAGTACCACTTTCGTATTCAAAACAATACTAAGCTAGCCTTAGCCAAATAATTTCCTAGACTTTCTTTTGTAATACGTGCTCGAAATAACATTTCATAAATCGCGTTGATCCCCCTTGCTCGCTCTGTTTTCATATTGCATGTTGTCTTATTTCTTGCTTCTTGCACTTGTGTTTGAATTTAATACAATTTTTGCTGCAGGCAAGTAAAATTGCTAGCTTATGTTTAGTCTCAGTCTAATGTTGAAGACATTTACTGGGAATGTTGAGCTGGATTTATGAAATAAATTGAAATTGTAGTTTTCGTTAGATTTCTTTTAGTTTGTGTTTGTAAAAAATTGAGCGAAACGAAACTCGTTTTAGTTTTACAAGAAACATTACTTATTGTATGAATTAAATATTACTCTTAATATAATAAATAATGACCTCTGTAGCTTTTCCGTCGCGTCATCCCTGAGGTCGCGGATTGGTCAATTTAAGTAACAAAATTGTCTATATGGTCTGAAGTTTGGGTGTTGTGATGTGAGAGTTATTTATAATTTCTCAGCATAAGTACTTAACAACTTACCACAAAATCAGAACAATGTATGTGATGTTGTTAATTTTTTTTAATAATCTGATCGTGTTTGTAAGTATGTGGTAAATATTCTCTAACTCAATCAACTATTTGTATGACCATTTCTTCTTTCACCCTTGAATGAAACATTTAGCTGATTTTGGTACCGATTTTTAGATCCAACCTTTTTATTATTCATGGCCCGTAAAAAACGTCATTTGTCGGGCTAAAGACAAGATGAATTTTCACAAAAAATCCGACGCAATAAATTTTTCATCAGGGAAAATGGCAATACTGACGGCTTTCTCAAATGTGGGACCATTAAAAAATAATGGCTTACTGATTTTCTAATTTTCGATGGCCCATTTAGCTCGAATAACCGAAAGATATTCGAGTTAAGAGCATACCTATATGGGCATCTGAGCATTTTTGTGACTCTTAGTTTCCGGTTTTTAATTTATACTTTTATTTTAATTTCAAAGGGTTTCAGCACTTGTATGTATGTGTAAGAGACACCTCTTGGTACAAATAAACATATTATCTTACTATCTTTTAATAAAAAGTTACTCGCCCTTCAGACCTTTATCATAGTTACTTATTGAAGTGATACGTTTTGGAGGTCATCTATTATGACGCATAAAACAGAAACTTATTATATTCGACAGAATAAACTATTATCTAAATCTGAAGTCAATTAAATGTTTGTAGAAAAAGAAGATAACATAATAAAGAAAAGTTATATGCTAAGTTATTGCTGACGCAAAATTGTATGCCACATAGAACATTTCTACGAACAATATTAATCAAAGTGTATGTAGAAATAAAACGGAGGAATATTTCATAATCACTAGTATTGATATTATTGTGGTTTAAGTACCTAAATTCGTTACCCGGGTAGAGGAATGTAAGTTTCAGATTTTGAAAAATGAGCTCTTTTGTGTTCACCCAACGGGTTTGTGATCACCTATTCATATTTAGCTGACTAGCCCAATACCTATCTATTATTGTAACGATGACTTGACTTTATTGATGGAATCCTTTACCCTACAGGGATGCAATACATTGATTCTTTACCACACGTAAATATTAATAATGTACAAAAAACAAACTCCTAAAATACTAACGGAATACCAATTATTAAAACCTTAACTCTTGATTCAATTCAAATATATATTTATTCAAGTAGGTAACATATAATAACACTTTCGAAACGTCAATAGTCTTTGAATATAATGCCAAGTGATTCTCCTTCCAATTTGGAAACTATAATATCTACCGAGAAGACACCGGTAAGAAACTCAGCAAATTAGTTACAGTAGTATCTATCTTATGTGCTATGTGTAAACCACTTTGAACCAAGTCATATAGTTTTGTTTAAGTATAAATTGAATACTATGAATAGCATAGACAAATTAGGTTCCTAACTTCTCGCACAAGAATTAAAAATATAAGAACATCATACCAATTGGTAAATGGTTAGGTCCCAATATTTAGAATCTGTCTGAATGGCAAAAAATAGAATGAATGACATGGGCGTACTAAGTAATTACCTGCCAAATTAGTATTGAAGGTTGAGTAAATAAGATGCCATAAGGGGGAATTGAAGTACCTTTTTTACTGTTAATACCAAAAACCGGTTTAATTTCGTGTAAATAAAACATCGTATTTTTATTGGAATGAAAATAGGATGATCGTTTTGTTGGCTTGTAAACTCGTAATACCTTATTCAATTGATGCGATTCGTATTTCTCTGCTCAATTTATCACTGCTGTAAAAAACATTTTATTCATGTATTCCGTTTGTTCCGTAAGCTTTTAGGCATTTAGTTTTAATTTACGAACATACCTCTATATGGTGTTTAGCGTGACGTCACTTCTTAGTACAATATGAATTGGTGACATCAACACACCCTTGCGCTCAACTTCGACATTCTGTATCATCCATAATTATGTTTTTGATGAAGCAAAAAATTTTTACATTCTAACTGATGTATTTAATAAAGGAATTATTTTTATAGAGGCATCTCACTAGTCTAGGAAGTCTTATTTTAACAAATGAAGATCATCAATAATTAACCTGTCACTTTGGTCGTAAATGAACAAAATATTTTATTCCTTTATAATGACAACAAAACGTAGAAGTTTGACATTTCAAACCAAACATGGAAGGGACATAAATAAATTCAGCATTAATAAACTAAATTCTCCCCATAGTAGGTATATTCTACATAAACCTCTAATTGCACTATTGTATTTTTAAAATTAGAACTGAAATAAAACAGTCAGATAAAACTACAAAAACCCGTTAATGATAATTTTAATTGGGCAACATCACAAACATTGCTCGAATTCTGTGGTAAAATTTAAAGCACTTGTGTTACAGCAACTAGAAACAATAGCTTTGGTACCGTCATTGCATACCCAGACCCGAGATAATTAACAAAATTAGGCTTCATTTAATAATAATCATTCCGAAACTAAAAAGTAAGTGTGTAATAGATACGTTTACAGCAAACGCATGCCATCAGCAATTAGATCCGTTTTATTAGTCGAAGCGTTCACTCTAAAACACTTTACTCAAGAACTTGAAAACAACATCTTCGTATTGTTGTGTGGAAATTATGCACAGATCAAGTTGACATTAAAGTTTAGTATACCTTCATCTAAAGGAGGTATTTTTAGATAAATATAAATAAAACTGTAAAATATTTTGATGAAATTTGATCAAGCTTAAATACCAGTATATTTTACGATCACGGGTGGTTTATTCTAATTGATAAGTAATATAGGTTTTTATTATACTTGCTTATGCGGATATGAAAAGTAATTATTTCTTGGACCTGTTCACAAATTAATTAGCGAACTATGCACAAATTTGTAGCAATCATAATAAAGTTAAGCTAATCTCTCTTTGTACGTACAAAAAATTAAATTAACAAAATGAAATACACATACAATTTTATAAAAACTAACAAACCATTAAATTACCTTAATTAAAAAAACCTAGTAGTTTTTTAGGGTTCCGTACCTCAAAAAGAAAAAACGGAACCATTATAGGATCACTCGCGTGTCTGTCTGTCCGTCCGTCTGTCACAGCCGATTACTCTGAAACCACTGGACCAATTGAGATGAAATTTGGTACACATATGTAAGTTAAAGACTCAAAGGAGCATGTGTAACGTAAATAAATAAATTATGAATTTGGGGGTAGTCACTCTTGGAGGGTAAATCACAACATTAAAAAAAAAATTCGCTAACCATATCGTGTGACATATCAAATGAAAGATCTTGCTGTAAGGATTGCAAATATAATCATCATTTATAATCTTGAAATAAATAGTTTTTAAGTTATTTAAGAAAATAGGCGAAAATTGACCATCCCCCCCCCCTTATCTCCGAAACTACTAGGCTAAAAATTTTGAAATTAATGCGGAATATAGCTCTTTACCTATAGATTACAGGAAAACCTATGAGAAGTACATGGATTTAAAAAAAAGGGTTGTTTTGTTAAATTTACGTTTTTTTATTGTTACCTGCCTGTGCCATGTGATTATTTTCAGCCATATATAGTATTTTCAGGCTAGTACTTACCAGGTTCCAGAAGTATTTAATTATCTAATAACCTTTTACCATGAACACGTTTCAAAGCAAAGTAAATTAGCTAAAGAATAAGAAGAATTAATTACTTTAAAAATCGACGTCAACAACTGTAACTTATTTACCCACATTTGATAAATAATTGTTTAGTTTATTGTGACCTATGAGCCCAACGTACGGAACCCTCTCCACGCGAGTCCTATTTGCACTTGACCGGTTTTTAGTTAATAAGTGTAACTTATAACTGCAGACTAGAAGAGCTTTTAGCAAAACCCTACTCAATTAAGACGCAATAAGATTCACAATTATCTTGCAAACCACTCACTAATTACGTATAAAGACGCTGCGTTCAGATTCCCATCAAAGCAAATGAACTATTTTACGAGGAAGACTCAAGAAACAAATGGTGTCAACAATCGTTTTCCCTCCATTAGCCACTGACCCAAGTCGAATTCCGAGAGGTGCACAATGACTCCCAATATCCTGCAGGTCAGAGCAGTATTACGTTGTAACCTCCAATCGTTGGGCCTCGATTGAAGTGCTCACCTTAAAGCAGAGACGGACTATGACTAGATAAAAGAAAAGGGAACTTTAGGCTTGATGGAAGCATAGTTTCATGTGTAGGGTACCCCAATAATATAAATGAGAGATTAAGTATTAAAACATGTCAAATTGCAGGTTGTTACTAAATACCTTATCATTTCAACTCCAACAAATTAAACGTATGCTAAAACGTAAAAACATGTACCTATTATTTATTTACTTATTATTTGATCAGCGCCACAGCATATGTAGAAGGTTTTTACTCAAACTAAAAACATGTATATTTTAATAGTTAATATAATTTTTTTTATTACTAGTAGCATATATCTATAAAATATTTAATAATAATCAGAACCTCAAATCTTGTGTCGTGATATTCTTATTAATATTTTAATTTGTTCTATCACAAAGTATTAAACCGAATTTTGCCGCAGATTCTTATGTTTCTCAAAAGCTAATTTTTCAACTCCCACTGGCAAGTAAATTTACTTTACTTTTACATTGTTTAAATATTTGCGTTCAACTTTGACTTTCAAGTCAGACAGATAAAAAGTGTCAAAATCCATCCTAAGTCCATATCTGTATCTCGATCAGTTCAATCGAGGCTATGACGAAAATGGCTTCGAACCTTTACTTGTGAACGAAAGTAAGTGAATTAAATTCACGCCGTTAACTCAGATTCTTTGTGAGGGAATGTCACCCTTTTAGGTTGAAATTGGAGTGGCTGATTGGGTGATTGTAGCTGAGCACTTTGCTTGATTTTTAATGAAAATCTTGGAGGAAATACTATTATGGGTTTACTGAAAAAATTTACTAATGGTTTAGGTTGGAAGGAAGATCTGTAGGCGTTATTTTAGGAATGTTAAAAGATTTGCTTTTGTAATATATTGTTTTTTAAACATTTCATGTGACATGTTTTATTGCACTAGTACACTACAAGTTTACGACAAATTAATAAATAAATAATGGACAACATTAAATACAATTCTTAATGTACATATGTTAAGAAGGTAAATCGCTAGTATTACAGAAATCAGTAATAACTTCGGTACCACAACAACAAGACAGAGACAAGATAGAAAAAATCGTCTTCCATGTTACTCGACCGGGAATCGAACCCGGAAACAAAGGAAGACGGAAGAAGAATCGTATCCGAGCCAAGCGCCTCTGATTGTAAATATAAGTAGCAATAGTGTTATTTAAAAATATATAAAAATTATGTTTAAATATTTGAATACTGTGTGAGATGTATTTGACTGGAATAATGTTTTACTGGATTTATGTTGGAATTGTATCACTAGTATAATGACATAAGATGAGCATCTACAACGCATTTTTTTTGTTAAATTTCAACTAGTTCTATCTTCTTCTTATGGTGCCGTCTCCTTTCGAAGGTTGGCGATCATTAAGGCTATTTGCATTCTGGACACCGCCGCACGGTAGAGCGATCTAGTACTTTTGCCGTACCAATCCCGAAGATTTCTTAACCAAGAAATTCTTCTTCTACCAAGCCTTCTCCTGCCCTGGATTTTCCCTTGTATGATTAGTTGGAGAAGGTCATACTTGTTGTTTCTCATTAGGTGGCCGAGATATTGGATCTATGCAAAGTCTATTTCTGCCAATGTTGCGTGCAAATTGATAAGTCACGGGCATTTGGTGTTCTCTAGCTGCTCTAGTATTTGGTGATTGCGATTGATCTAGTTAAAATCAAAATATTTTGATTCATATAGGTTACATCAGTAATAGTTATAAATCATCTCTACATAAACTAAATGATGGTACCTACCTCCGGTTCGAACCTTATAAATACCGAAAAGATACTGGCAAGAAACTCAGTAGTTTTTTTAGCTTCAATGTACAATCGGGTCATAAGTAAATTGTACACATATATGCATGATAATATAAGTCTACATTATTATTTTTTACCAAATCAATATTTAATTTACACACAAAAATTCTATTCATTAATCAAATCATAAATCTAAACCAATAAATCGAATCTCGATCATGTTTTTCTTTCCACAACCCTCCAACGAATTCCACAATTATTTGTCTTCAGTCTGACCGCCGTAAAAGCATTAACGTCCATTAAAATTGACAGAACTTCGACAAAACAAAACAAATCCAGCCCATCACCAACGTGTAAAGGAGATTGTTTGGAATGCCACCGCCAAAACACCAATTAAGGCTCCGCAAAGAAAATCCCGAGTGTCAGCAACACAATTTACTAAACAAACGACGGTAACAATGTTGCCGATCCAACTCCGCTCCCTTGTATTTCAATTAACTGACTTCGGAAGTGAGAAGTAACTTTTAGTGGCAATTATTGTGTCGGAGTGCAGTTGGTACACGGCGTATGTATGTTTAAAAGCACGTCAAACTATACACTATCGACTCTGTACCGCCTTAAGTCGGGGGAATAAGGACTAAAATCAAACTGCAAGTGTTTACCTTGATGGTTTGTTCACGGTACATGCTTTGATTTTGATTGGAGCCGAGCGGACCCCTGTTGTGAGTGTACACAATTAGCAAACGGTTTGTATTAACCACAATTCAAGCAAGTTTTGATATCCAAAGTTCAAATTATTTTATTCATGTAAATTACCTACATCAGTAATATTTATGAAACGTCTATATAATGCAAATGACGCTACCTTCGGTTCAGAATCTATAACTAACAGAGAAAATCTCGGCAAGAAATGTGTTTTTATTGCCGACTTTATTTTAAAAAATGTTTTAGTTTTTTTTCTGGCTCCCGCCTTCTGGCAAAAACCACATGCCCAACTTCAGATAATTGACAGACAACCTAAGTTTGAATCTCTTCACGACTCCATTGGTTAAGAACCGCAATGTCCGACTAATGTTGGGATGAAAACTGGGTAAAAAAGCAATGGTTCTATTTAATCTTTCAGTTAGAAAAAAAAAATTATTAAGTATTTTTTGCTTCAAAAAATAAAAATTTGATAGTTATACAGCGAATCAAACAATGTTCAATGGACATGACGCGTGTTTACGTCACTAATTTGTAAAAACTGTGCGCAGTGGTGACGTCACGTAAAATTTAAACCAATGTGTATTAGTAATTTATTGTTTACACGATCAAAGGAAAATACGTGTCTTTTACTTTGGTGATCTAACTTGATCAAAGAGATATAGCTGTGGGGGTCGGGCTACCCTATTAGGGAAAAACTACACGAACCTTTTAGTTCAAGTGATTGACATTTAATTAGATTTATTCTAGACATAAAAAAAACAAATGTGAACTTGTAAATGGCAACGAAAGGCTTTAAGCAAATCTGTGTATGGCATTAATAATTTACTCGACATAGCTAGTTCTGACACAATAAAATCATTCATTGGTACCACGATACATTCCTCAGAGCATGAATGGTGCGATTGTACACTCCACACGAATTGTAGCATCCTTTCATCGTCCAAAGGCCCATTCACTGTCGTCCATAAAATATGAACACAAGTACCTTCCTTTTTACAACCACATAACCGCAGTATAAAGAGTCAATGAAATGAAAAAAGGTCTCGGTAAAAATGTCAGCTACTTTACGGCTGTTCAATTGATAGAATATTCAAAAGAGACCTTCGTTTGAAATAGCAGGTGGGCAAGGAAAACTCAGTAATTTATATGCCCTGCTAGTTGTCTTCTACTGTTTCTATAGGGCGTGTTATTTGAAAGTTATCCTTACGCTAACAATTGAAGTCACATTTTTCTTTGCTTGAATACTGTTTACAAAGGAATTTCACGGCGGAACAGAAGTTTATATGTGATAGTTTGCGTGCTTTAAAACATGTAATGAGGGGTGTTTATTCATATAGTCTGTCCTAGCTTTAGGTAATAAATATTTTTCGTTACTGCTAACTTGGTAGGTCATACTAAGTAGATAATTCAAAGTGCAACATTTTTATATTTTCCTTCTACTAAATTTATTTACAAGCAAATAACGTCTTAAAGAAATAACTTTGTACAAACTTCTAATAATACTTGCTTCTACATAACAATTTAAAAGATGTTATATTAAAAAATTGCAAGATGACAGATTGCACTAAATCTTACGTTACAGTTAACATTTAGTTGCCCCATATTTTATTGTAACTGTTATTAACGTTAACTCCGTCTTAAAACATTTCCTATACTGACTACGGTTAACAAAAGTCTTGTAAATGACAGCTCTTTGATACAGGTTTAATGAGGGAAATCCGTTTCCTTACAAACGTGAGAAAATTGAAAGGGTAATCTGTAGGTAAACCTAATTTGAAAAGGATTTCGAAATAGATGAAGACCTTACGTTGGAATGTTATGCCTACTAAGCATTATTTTTGCAAAATGTAGTATTGTAAAAAAAAGACTCGACCTTTCATGGCGTGGAAGTTTAACATACATATTCGACCGACCAAAACGAACAAAATTTGGGGCTCGTTAAATATGGTAAGAAAAGTAAAAAGTACGATGTTTTTATTTACTCCAAAAATAAATAATTAATATAAAATAAATTAAATATTAAATGTAAGTAAGTAATAATATCCCATACAAAAAACAAGATTTTAGCCGTTTTTTGCTCTATGTTAAATAACAGCAACAGGTAGATGCTTGAAATATTCGCAGAAGTATGTTTACTTTAAACATAAATAATTGTTTCTAAAGTTGAATAGATAATGAACCTGTAGTTGGATAATAAGAAACCCTTTATGCGCGATTCCGATTCGCACTTGGCTGGTTTTGACATTTATTGGAGCCCACATTTTGACCAATCTATACTGAATATTGGCTGAAACATCACTTATTTCCTACAACATTCACGCCTATAGTGTAATTTGAGTTTTACGCAATAGAAAAAAACTTAGGCCGTGACATCTCTAATGTTAGTAATATTTTTTTTTATATTGCACTTCAAGATTGACCTCATCCCACCTTATCTTAAGTGGAAATAGGTCCTAGCTTAAGGGTGACAAGTACAGCATCATAATGTAGCAACCCCCAGGAGCTCTGGAAACCTTACTCACACGCAGAAACACGACAACACAGAAATGATTGCCATTTGGCTGCGGTCTTCTGTAAGGTGGAGGTATTTCACCAGTCGGGCTGCTCCAGTTAGAGCGATAAATCGCTATGCCCTACCTCTCTTAAAAGGTTACAGCAGGGTAGAGCAAAATATTATGTTTTTTTTTAATTCTCGGACTTAGTGATCACTAATTCGGATTGTGCAAGCATAGTGATGAAGTCGGTACCTTTTGTTGAAACAATGAGTAGGAGTTTTGAATTATAGATGCCTTTGCTTAGCAGTTTGACATTAATAGTCTGATACTTTACCTAAGTCTTAGGACGTGAGCATTAGGTTCACTTTAGCTTGAGTATCCACACATGTTAGTTCACATGTCTATGCGTGAGAGATACGTTTAGTTAGTGAAGTATATTTCTGCTATTTTTAATGTAGGCCTTGGAATCCCCTATTACGCCCACCAAAGATTGAAAGTAGACCTTGAAAACTAAGACATGTACACTAACATCATAAAAAATATGTGTATCTTTGTATGCAACGAATAAATAAATAGGAATAAACTACTGGACCCATTTTAAAACCTATTAAGCCGTGAGACAGCTCCATAATAACAAAATAACGAAAGTTCGTTACTTAAAAAAATAGGAAGCCTTAATTACAATCACACCCCAAGGTGTAAAAAAATTGCTAATATTTGAGTTGGTCCCAAACTGGTTTAAAAATAAAATTGAACCTGATAAATGGTATCGCATTCGTATCTTTATTACTAAAGTAATACCTACACTGTTGTCTAGTGTATATCAAGTGTATGTCTAGGGTATATAAATTTCCCACAATCCAAGCAAAATAAAAAGTGAGTAAGTAGTTTGGGCAGACATGCTCCAAAAAATATTTCACCATCATTCAATGCGGCGCGTCAAAAACACTTATCATGAATTTCTCACGCAAAAACGAGATTTTCTCGCGAACACCCGTCTATTTGAGCAACAGGCGAACCATACATCAAAGTCAATTTGCATCGGCGACGTCGGGCCAACAGAGAAATAACCTGCGAATGGAAATAGATGTTTAGTGCCTTTTGGACAAGTAGTAGACTGTGGAACTCGAGTATCAATATGACATCAATAGTTACTGTTGAGATTTTGGGATAGCTTAGCAGTACGTTGGACAAAAAAGAAGGCATTGGTTTTATTCTCTCTGTCTATTTTTACTACTTGGGGGGATCTAAAATGGGAGGTTGTCTTGACATCACTACTTAAACAAATACTCCAGGAGCTTTAGCGCCTTTTTCTACATAATAAACGATATTATTCAATTTTTAAGCCAAGATAAATCGGTTCCAAATAGACCTACTATCTGTAAATATTTTTTTATTCGTTTTTATTCAATCTATTTGTTCCGGTGACCTTATGCATAGGTATTTAAATTTGATCTTTTTTCATGGTTTATACAGTTCAAATATACACAGTTGCTGCTACACAGACAAGACAATCTATTCTTACATCGGCAGCCACCCAACGCAGCCAAAACTTACACAACCTGTCAATTAGAATCCCCAGTTGAAATTAACTCGGTTCGAGCCAATTTTGGAGACAAAGACAGGTTAACTAGACCCTGGCAGTTCCAGAGCAGGATTTAGCTTCAAGCTGACTAACTAATACCCATCCAAGTGTTTGACAAATTTCATTTCATTTCTCTTGTTCCGCGTGAATCAACGTACATATAGATCGTTTACCTTGAACCTATAGGGTGTTAGTAAATATGTATGTATGTAATCTATTTCCTAGCTTTCCATTTGTGCATACAATACAGACGTTGGGATCCGCTATAACTGTAATTTTTAATTGATGAGCCTTTATGTCATATTTTTTCGAACATTCATTAAAGTATTTGTTGATTTTGAAATTAAAACAGAAGACTTTTAATGTAATCATACATTTCAATGTTATTAGAAATGAAATGGCCCTAGGCCAAATCTGGATAAAGGGTTTTTTATAAACTTAGTAAATTAAATTTAAGATGCTGATTAAGTATGCATCCCATGGTTTCACTGGCCTTTTAACTGTGCTTATTTATAAGCTCTTTATTGTGCAATAACACAACATACTTTTTTTGAGCCTTAAGTGAGTTTTTGAGCCGGCTCCGGAGCCGGAGAAGTGTGATGTGTCATTATTATACATATTTCTTCTAAATCTTACATTCATCACAAGAGTTTTTGGTTGCGTCCTCTATTTACTTAACTTATTACCTGGCTGTTAAAAAAAATAGATTTTAAAACCGGTCAACTAAAAGAAACGACTAAAGTTTTTTTTAAAACTAGTACCCGATCATTATTTTTCCACTGAAACAATAACTTTTTTTAATTAACAAATAAGACTATTTTTAAAAGATTTAATAAATACCTACCGAACAATCTGTCATGATACCAAAACAGTAACTAAGGTATTAATTTTTACCTCGATCATGAGATAGTACTGAGTAATAAATCATATTACGCAAAACCTTTTTGACATCCATTAATGTTCGTAATTACCTAATTTCATTAGCTGACAAATTTATTTAAATGACATGTTTGCAAAATAGAATACCGTAATATTTACGTTCAAAGCATAATTTAATTTTCCATCCGTTAGACCATCACTCGGTGAGCCACGGATACAATATGTAAAATCACTTCATTAGCATAGAGAGCGTCGATGAACTATATAGCATCTTCAGATTTAGTTGCCTGAACGTAATTCAAATATTACGAGCACTAAATGTAATTAGCATTTATAAAACGTAATAAAATAAAAGTCTAGTTAAAATTTATACCTCTTTTGCTCTAACTTAAGACTCATTTTTATTCTTATGCCGTAACAGTTAGGTCTATCATTGTCTGCTTCAAGTAATATTGTTACCAGTAATCGTGCAGAGCAAACGTTTAATATTAGCTTTGTTCGCAGACAAAAGAGTTTTAGCAAAAGATTTTACTGTTTTTTTTTATAGTTTTGTTTTTCATAATAAAAAAAAAGAAATCAAGATGTTTATTTTTATTTGAACATAAATATGTATAGGTCAGACTATTTTCCTTATTATGTTTCCATTTTAAGTATATAATGAACATACTAAGAGAAAAATTCTGATCTGCTGAATGAAAAAGTTTTTACAGACAAATTATATAAATAAATATATCATCGGCATCATAAAATTAACTTACCTGAGTCTAGAATCCGATAGAAAACCCCTGTACCTGGATTGGTTCAAGGCAATTAAATTTAATAATGAAATACAGTTGGAATACCATTGCAAAGAAGGAATAAACATATAATATTTTTTCATTGCAAAATTGATTAATTCTGCAGAATGTCGGAAAAACATGTTTTATTTCGGAAAAATTGAACAAGGTAACTTTAACGGTTGAAGGTTTTAATTTATTGTTGATCAGTTTGCATATTTCGCATAATGCATAACAGTCATAGACCAAAATACGCACACGTAAGTGTACGAGTCCAAATTTCGCAAAAGCGATTGCAGTCCGTCGCTCAATGAGGGAAGCGCACACTAATCAGTCAACGATATAGGTCAACGGCGCGCCAGCATTAACGACAGACTATTTCCAACAAATCGATCGGCCGACCTATTGCACCAAATACGACCAGAGTTTTGTGAGTGGACCTAAAAATAATAAAACATTCGGAGGCAGTTGGCGCGGCGATGCATAAAAGATGCACAAGGCGCAATCACGCGAGCTTAGAGTGTGACTACGGGAGTTACAGCACTGTTGAACAAGGAGCTTTGGAATAAATTGATTTCAAGCTTGCCACGTAGTTGCGACACGTTGTCTAGGAACATTTTACATCCTACTAGCATGTATCATTAGCAAACTCCCGCAATTTCTTCTGCGTGTAAACTACCATCTTCAAATGCCTACGGCGACGTCATTCTGTAGGGCACAGAGAGTGGTGTGTCGGACTCGCACCAACTAAAACACCTCGGTGGTTAAGTCCGCGCAATTGTAGGGGAGGCGGGATTCATTGCGGATACTATGTAGGCTCCCCTGCTAAAACGACGATTCTCTGTTTTAACCCCGAAAGAGGATACATTTCTAAAAATACATTCTTAGTTCACCTCCACACTATCTTTTAAACATACAACAAGAAACGGTGTTAACTCATTTACTTAATTTACTACTATAAATCTAATTAAAGTAATGCACCGTTTCTCGATATCTACCATTTCCTCTACCTAAATGTTGTCTGGAAGAGATTGCTCTCTAGCAATAAGACTGCCTAAATTGTACTTGAGTATGTCTGTAAAACCAATTTCTGTAAATTTTTCTGTGCAATAAAGTGTATCTATCTATCTATGCACCTAATTTGATAACATAATTAGAGCAAACCAAATACGTAGTACTCTTCTTCAGAATTGTTCGCATCTCACTTGTCAGCCCCAAGACGACTATGTGGCATACTGCAACTTCCAGTTACAATAAAAGAACATCACACATAAAATTTGAATAGCGTTGGAATCTTACATAAATTACATGAGTTCCATAAGCGTAAGAAAAAAAAAGCAAAGTAACGTATTAAAAGATCAGCCCACTGCTAAATTTGATGAGGAAATTCCTAAAAACGTGTTTTTATAGACATCTCATGTGAATTTAGTGTATGAGATCTCGACATACGGCTCTGCCCAGCGAAGAGCTAGTTAAAATATCATATATAGAACCATCAATATGTTAAGAATTGAGTGACCAAAAATAAATGGAAATTTCAGACACAAGAATTAGTTTTACATTAAAAGGTAACATATTCCCTTAAATTCCAAAATACATTTTGGTCCATACACTCCGTCCTTCATTTGATAGTCAAGTAAGGTTTGATAAATTTTAATATTTACTCTTATTAGACGCAGACCGACCAACTATTTAATGTGTTATGTGGCAGATATAATGAGACAATAGTCAAGATTAGCGGGTGAATTTAAGTATTTATCTTTCAAACTATCTGTAAAAGCCTGGTGAAAAATAAATAATATCGACAACAATTCCGACACTGCCTAATCAGCGGGTTAATAAGTATTTATCTTTCATTTTACCTGTAAAAGATAAATGTGATAAACCAAAAAATCGACTCAATTCAACCACCGCCGTACCAATTTTAGTTCCACGGACTATCTTCTTACATACAGCGCCAAAATGGAGAATTTCACCGGTCCTTTTGAGTTTCGATTGCTTACCAGTTAGACTACACAGGTCAGTGGTTGCAACATAACGTAGAATATGAACAGGACAGGGAACAATTCAAAACGTGCCACGTCGCTGCCAAAATTTGTTAGTTTACGGTACGAATGGAGTGGCACACAAAAATAATATTTGGAGCGGGTTCAAAGCGATGATAAAAGATGCAAGGAGAGAGATGATGCGAAATCTAAGCTAATTTTAATAACAGGTGAAAGTGATTTAAATAAAGTTTATACAGACGATGTCGTCAAGAATAATACCTAACTAACCTCCTTTCGATACTACTAACGATGGCATATGTATTCTATGGATATACTTTCGATAGTATTATTTAAACAGTGTAGAATTTACGAAGTGGAAATGAATGAAAGGTGACAGTAATTTAAAAAGAGTATATGGAGACGATCTCGTCAAGAAGAATAACTAACCTCTATTCGATACTATTTATTATCTCTCTCTATACTCGTTAATGTTGATAGTATTATATGGTACAGGATAAAACAGACGTGGACAATCCAAGACTTAGCAGAATAAACACATAAGTTGAGATTGTACAATAATGGATTTAGCTTATTAAAAACTATGTAGGTAGTCACAAACCACTCTTTATTTGATTCAAATAGCCTGTTTTTGGCATTTTAGAATATTCGGAGTTTCATTTTGAGGGCAAATTATTAAGTACCAGTAACATTCAGAGTCCAACATTGTGGTTAGTTATAATAATGTCAAACAATTTGAAATTTGGCTAAACTATTTACCAATTCATTTCGTTCGCTAGTAAAATTTTTTGATTCAAAATAAGCTTACTTATTTTGATTTAAAACTTATTTTTACTTATTTTACTTATTTTTAAATAAGTTTAGACGACCTCCGTAGCCGAGAGGCGAGCGGGCCTGACTTTGGTGAGCGCCATCTCTGAGGTTCCGGGTGCGATCCCCGGTCGGGTCAATATGGGAAACGAACTTTTCCATATTGTCTCGGGTCTGGGTGTTGTGGTACCGTCGTTGTTTCTGATTTCTGTAACACAAGTACTTAAGCTACTTACCACAGAATCAGAGCAATGTATGTGATGTTGTCCAATATTTATTTATTTAAAAAAATAAAAAAGCTTGGCAGTTTTGTTTTAAAACATGCTTGTTACAAATACTGACCTACTCATCAAAGTGAGTTAGCAATTTCAAAAGTGGTATATTATCGTATAAGTCGTGGGGCACCAAGTGTTCTTTCATACCCGGTGCCAATATTTTACGACTAGTTATGTGTCTCGGGTCTGAGTGTTGTGGTACCGTCGTTGTTTCTGATTTCTGTAACGCAAATGCTTAAGCTACTTACCGCAGAATCAGAGCAATGTATGTGATGTTGTCCAATATTTATTTATTTACTAGCTGTCCCGGCGAACTTCGTAACGCCTATTTTTTTAGTTTCTAACCTTTTAAACCTTCCCTGGACCTCCACAATTATTTCAGAACCAAGATTAGCCAAATCGGTCTAGCTGTTCTCGAGTTTTAGCGAGACTAACGAACAGCGATTCATTTTTATATATAAGAAGATTTCTACGAGTCGTTAATTCTAATTTCAAATTTACTTTCCATATCAGCTGTCATCAGTCGTCCGTCGTCCGTTTTTAGCTTATGCCTCGTGTAATTTATTACTATCCTTAACTAGAATGGATATTTTTCCAAATATTGAAACCGGGCATGAGATTGTAATAAATAATACGGATACATTAAGTTGCGTCTAGACTTGTTTTTACGGACGCTAAGCCATATTGGCTCGTAAAACTGCATTAAGATGTTAAAGTACGTATACTTATATTTTACCTACTGTAATAAAATCTCAGAGGATGTAAAATTTCGTCTGAAACTTTAAACTATTTTGTGTTATTTACAGCTGGTATAACATTTTTTATTTTATTACCGGATAAAACATAAAATGCCAATAGTTTGCAAATCTGCAAACAAAAAATCTAAAGTTCTAATGAACTTGCCTTACTTTCTTAAAAGTTAATGATAAATCGTTTCTTCATTTCCATTTCGTATCTGAAACCTCATCAATCTTTTCTTCGTTAATCTTTCATACAAACAATATCTTTTGAAATAAAGATTTTAATCGTGAATATGAATAAAATAACGACTATGAGTTATTTACATACTAAGTGTTGTGACACATTAAAAAATTATATTTTATCTTCTAGTTTTGAGTCCTAATGCCTTATTAGTTCGAACTATATTCATATTCCGTTATCTTCATCTTGTCACGCAAATTCCCCTAGCCTCGGCATGACATCAACCGCATCAGTGCGATTGTACTATTGACATCGTACGCACACGGCACGGCTCACGGCATTCATTACCATGGCGCGACAGTCCCTTGGGTTTCGTTCTATTTCGTTTGGAACAACGGATATTAATGATACACTAACATTATTCATTGTATTGCGTTAAAATAAGAATTGTCTGTCTCTCAAAATTACTTAGGAACCTACATAAACTTATGGTTATGAACTAAATTACTTATGTTAACTAAACTATATTTAGGTATCGCCAATCAAATAAATCCATTTTTTTCGACGGTTTAATTTTTTATTTCTATCAACCGTGAAATAATAGATTTATCATTTTCAAATCAGACTATTTCCCTTTCTTTCCTAAAAATATAATTTTTAAATAATTTTAACACTTTTTTTGGATATTTCAAAAACCCTATAAAAATATATTTCTTGACTTTAAAATAGAAAATTGATTAGTCCAAAAAAATGATCATGTGCATGTAACAAGAATACAAACTGAGCAACTATCTTTGATGAGTTGATGAGACTTTAACATTTGAAACGTTAATTAATATAAACCATTATCGGACCTAATTTTTGTTCTAACGAACAAGCAAGATTGATCATTATTATCACCGTTGTCTAATTATACGTGTTTTTCTATTTAGCGAAGCATCCTACGACATACATATACGCAACACACACGGGTATTCATTACCATGGCACGACAGTCCCCTGAGCTCCATGTCTGCGTTGGCGAATACCGCTCCTTAATGCACCAACAAACTGCACGATACCCTATTAATGTGCACGCTAGGATTGCATCTACGTAGGTAATATTAATTGCCTAAATAATAATGCACCATACAGTTAGGGAGTGGTCTAGTATTATCATCAATAAACATTTTAAAATGGAGTGTTTGAATATTTGCCTGACACGTTGGTCCAAGTTGGGCAAGCAAGAGGAGATAGGTTTGATCCTGTCTAAAGCAAATATTTATTTCATGGCTCATTTATAAATTCAAATCAATAAAAATGCATGAAGGATTACATAAAGATTAAAATTCAATATAAGGATTATCCAGCGTTTTGTTTACATCACCGTTTTGTAAAACTGTACAGATAATCGTCGTCGTGCTAAATTTCAACGCAGTGCACCTTACTATATGTTTGTTTACATGATAAAAGAATAAATACGTGTCTTATACTTTTTGCTTCGGCAACTGATGGATCACACATGAAATTTTGTATCATTTACCCTATTATAATTCAGATTAGGTACTTTTAGGGAAGTTAGTTAACAGCATCTTTGAGCGCAGTGTTCAGTATGGATTGTATCCAATAGTTTTAAATCAAGCATGCTCCACTCCGTTGCTTTTTGGCTGACCTGAACAGCGAATGTAGTTAACATTCGTTCCTACCAATAAAAGGTTGAATGAATATCTATTAAAAGATGAGGGACCATTTCCATTCCTCACCTCTTTTAAGAACTCAAAGCCCTTCAAGGCGTTTTATATATTATCTTGATTGTACAGATACCATTTCACTAAGGTTTTTTACTGTTTGAACTTACATATTATATATGGTTAAAGATACTTTTATTTCTCATCAGAATACAATTCACTTACTGAGAAACAATAAAAATACAAAACAGGGTAGGTATAATGAGACATAAGCTACACAATTTAAAAATAAAAGTCGGTAGTAGTAAAATTTACCGAATAGCAGCCGTACCGGCAGCTATTCACAAGGCGATATAATAACGCGCTTAAAACATGGATGCATGAGGAGTGACCAAAACTAGATGTGGCATTTTTAATCATTAAGTATTTATGTTTTTTTTTACCAAGTTATTTGCATTGCGTAAACATATTTTTTGTACTTTGCTTTTTCTTATGAAATTTATATTTGTGTTTATTTTATCGTTTAGTATTTTATATATAAGCATGCAAGTGTTGTAAATGTATGTTTGTTTAAGGTTCATTATGCCGGTTTCCTTATATACTCTTTCAGTAGATGTGCGGTAATGGTAGTTAAATAAAATTTTGATTAGTTTGTTTTGCGCGGTTTGCAGGATTTTTAGATGGTTTTTTGCTGCAGTTCCCCAGACTTCGATTAGGTAATCTAAATGCGGTTTTACCAAAGAATTGTAAATAGGAAAACATACTTGTTTAGGTAAACATTTAGCGATGCCATGAAGTGCTCCACTCAACGATATCAATTTTGCATAATTTTTTTCAATGTGGGGCCTCCAGTTAAGCTGGCTGTCTAAGATTATGCCAAGGTACTTTTCTTTGAAGTTTCGATTAATAGGCTGATTGCTTATTTTTAGGTGGGTATTGTCATTGATTTTCTAATTTTTTGTATGGAAAATTACGTAGTTAGTTTTGTTCGTATTAAGCGTCAAAAGGTTGTATTTAAACCACTAATCCAATATGTTCAGGTCACACTGAGTCTGGGGTACTATATCCTCTACTGAGTGACCGTAGTAAAAGATACTCGTATCATCGGCGTATAGTGTGATGTCACCTTTAAGGCCGATCTGGTAAATATCATTTATGTACACTAAAAATAAAAGTGGTCCGAGAATCGACCCTTGTGGCACTCCGCACGAAATCAGTTTAGAGTTACTTTTAATTTGACCGATTTTAACCATCTGTTGACGATTTTGTAAGTAGGATTTAAATAATTTTAATGCTGTTCCTTTAATTCCGATTGCAGATAATTTTTCTAAAAGTAAATGGTGACTCACGGTATCGAATGCCTTTTTTAAATCGATAAATACTCCGAGAGCTACTTGTTTTTGATCTAGTTTGATTTTAATTTTAGTAACAAGGTCAATGGTTGCTGCTAAAGTGTTTGATTTTCGACGAAAGCCATACTGATTTTTATAAAAAAAGTTTGTTAAATTTAAAAAAGTTTCCAAATGAGAGTGAAGGATTTTTTCAAAAATTTTTGAAATTGTCGGAAGGACTGAGATTGTCCGATAATTACTGGGATCAGACTTAGTACCTGACTTGTAGATTGGACTAACTTTCGCGATTTTTAAGCTATCTAGAAAAGTTCCTTTCTTGAAACAGTCATTTATACATTTGGTTAATTTATCGACAATCAAGCCCCTCACGCAAATAATCGCCTTGGTACTTATGCCGTCAATGCCACAGCTAGTGTTGGGATCTAAATTATTATTTCGATAATTTCGCCAGCAGTCACCGGTGCGATCTCACAAAGTTCAGGGCTCTGAGTTGAAGATGGAACAAGTCTTAATGATCCATGAGTGTGATACTGTCTTGGGATATCGTTTGCTAAAGTCATTCCCACTGTTGAAAAATAGGAGTTAAATTCTTCGCAGATCTCTTTTTCGTCTATTATTATCGTTTCAGTGTTAGTAATAAGTTTATCTGGGCCTGCCATATTCTTTGTTTTATTTTTTGATAAATCATTTATCAATTTCCACATTTTACGAGGCTTCTTTGCAGTAATTTCAAATCGTTTATGGTAGTAAGTATTCTTTAGAATAGAATAGAATAGAATAGAAATCATCTTTATTCATGTAAACTTTACAAAAGCACTTATGAATAGTCAGTACAAATAAAGTATTCTACCGCCGTGTTCGGAATGTTGATCATGTCGAGAAGAACCGGCAAGAAACTCGACACTTACTCTTTTCAATGTAACAATGTTCCCTTACGCTAGGTACTTAAATAAAATATACAAAGCTTATATAAAACATTTCCGAAAATTAAAGTTATACTAGACCCATACATTTTTGTCATTTAAATAATCATCAATTTTGTAGTAGCCCTTTTTTATTAAACAATTTTTAACATGAGACTTAAATCTATGCATGGGCAACTGGATAACATTTTCAGGTAACTTGTTAAATAATTTAACGCTTAAACCCACAAAGGAATTACTTATCTTATGTAGTCTTAGATATGGAACAGCAAGTTTGTGTTTATTTCTAGTGTTAAAGTTGTGGAAGTCAGATTTTTTAAATCTTTGTTTTCTATATTAGTTCTGTAATTTCATTTTTATGATTTCTAAACTTGAGTTCAGTTTCTTTGTTTGAAGTATCTTTCTTATGCTCACGCCATAGCTTATTTCTATCTTCAATACCTTTTACAATTTCTTTATTTACCCAATCTTTTCTGGGAGGATTAATTATTTTTGTTTTCGTTATTTGGCTTTCTATGATAGAAGATGTTAAATTGTTTATTAGGGTTTCGTACGAGATGTCATTGTGTGTCTGTTGTGCTTTTTCAAAGTGTTTGTATAACTTATCATAATTTAAAGTCTTGTAGGAAATTTTCTGTAATCTAGGAGGTTGGTAATTCTGTACCTCAAAATATATGTGCTTGTGATCAGACATGGCTGAGTCAATAATGGCTAGGTGGAAATTAAGGTTTTTGACATTGGAACAGACATGGTCTAAGATAGTTTTGGTAGTTTCTGTCTCCCGCGTGCAGTGTTGGTGATCAATTTTATTTATAATTTTATATCCATTTTCCTTATACATGTTTCTATACTTGCGAGTGGTGGGTTCCGAATTTAACAAGTTCAGATTAAAATCCCCAAAGATTAAGGATCTTTTCATCTTTTGAATTTGGGTCGAGTAAGTCTCTAGGAAATTGTGAAGTGTTATATATACTTATATATCAGTCAGGACCGAACTAACTTTAATTTTCTTATTCAGTCTTGTTTATTTTTAACTCTAAAATAGTAAAACACAAAATATGAGGTTTTCATCTAAGCTTAAGGACGAGTTGCAAATATATCTCGTACTCCTTGGTACGACGTCGTAACTCAAAATACGGAGGAGCTAGTAAACTCGATGTGATAGTTCTTTATGCATCTTTCATGCACCACTTCGTCAACTGCGCTCGTGTATCTGATTATTTTTAGCTTTGCTCATAAATTTTAGATCGTATTCAAACTGTACATTAAAATAAACACTAAAACACATTGTTGCATTGGATGTATTTACACAAACATTATTATATTTTTGTGTATTTATTTAAAAATCGGCAGTCTTAACAATCTTAGGTCGACTACCTCGTAAGAAGAAGCTTAAAAATCAGCACATCTACCTTATTAAATATACGACTTTAATAATGTTTCCATTACATATCAAAAATTCCTAACAAAAGATCAGGCAGTTCATTAAAATTTTGAAAACGCCTTTTAAAGTATTTATTCAATAAACATGAAAACAGGTTTACATTTTTAATACGCACGATAAATTACAAATTATAAAAAATTAGTAAAATAAATATATATTATTGCTTTGAGCTAGATTGTGCGTGCAAATAAAAAGTTTAAAGTTGCATACTTCTTAAGTAATAAAATTGCAGCTAACACTTTTAAAAGCGATAGGTACGTGTAACTAACCAGCGCTTACTTAACACTCGCTGAGCCTGATGCGTTTGGGATAAAGCGTATCCTTAACAATCTTGGATAATGTTTAATCGTAGAAGTAAAAATACTAAGCTCATTTTCCAATTTGGTATATTGACAAGCCTTTCAAACATTCAAACAGTTACTTTACTTTATATGAAGCATTTTATATAGTTTTCCAAGCGTACGTACCAACCAAGTAACAGTCTTAATAGAGAATAAAAATACCAGCACCACAAATAACACCAGTGATACTTGAAATAGTAAAAAAATCAACAGTCCTTTAATATATAAATGTTCATAGAATAGTTAGCGCCTGTAGCTGACGCAGAAAACACCGAAAGTTAATTCACTGTATGTACAAGTTATGGTTACACGTGGATTGCACAAAGTGTTCTAATATTTTTAATGTACGCGTATTGAACCGTGAACACCACATTAAGGTAAAAACTTGCAGTTCAATATTAGTAATATTGCCTTGTACATAAGGGCGGTATAAAGTTCAAAGATAGTGTAGTCTGACATTCTTTCGACCGTATACATGTCATGTTTGACAAATCATGTTTTCGGGTATGCTGTCGAAGAACCTCTTAGGACTGTGATAGCGAAAGCATAAATAATAATGTAATAATAATAATAATGACGTCATAAGTTTTTAGGGAATGACCTATAATATATTTACGTTACCTATAATATGTATATTCTTACAATCTCAGAACCAGGACTTTTTTTATATTGCACTTGAAGTGCAAAATTGACCTCATCTCACCTGATGTTAAGTGGTAATGAGGTCCTAGCTTAAGGGCGACAAGTAGGTACAGGATAACAAATCTGTTACTGGACTTGTCGCCATTACCTTGAAGGCTTGACCCCTGCTATTAATGTAGCACCCCCAAAGAGCTCTGGAAACCTTACTCACACGCAGGAACAAAACAACACAGAAGTGATTGTTATTTGGCTGCGGTCTTCTGTAAGGTGGAGATATTTCACTAGTCGGGCTTCTACAGTTCGAGCGATAAATCGCTATGCCCTACCTCTCCTAGTTATCCCTGTGTCTTAAACATCCCTAACCCCATAGTTTTACCCAATCTTTGATAGGTGAGGGTAATGCTTGGCCATGCTCCGAGCTCCGACAAATCGAGCTTGACTGAGAAATGATCACAATCAAATGATAAATCGCATTTTACATCTTTATAATGTAAAATTGATTAGATTATGATTAACATCCACATGACTTTGAGTGTTCGACTTTTGGTCCGTTAAGAATGATGGTTTCATACATTGTTCTCTGACTGTATTCCTAATAATTTAGATCTTTTGTTAGAGTTGCAGAGGTCAGATGGTGATCGTTCAAATATAACACTACACTCGTCAAAATTATGGTCTTATTTCAGTAATAATTATGCAGCCGGGATACACGTTAGATAAAGAAAGAGCAATTACAAACCTAACACTGACAAGTTCGGTTCAAGGCCTGAGCAAAACCTCCCTTGTCATCCACGTGCCTTCATCAACGCCCATATTTATGACTCGCCAACCAGTGCACAGTCGCGGCTTATTTAAAATGCAAATCAGATGCCAAGCAGGAACCCATGCGTAATTCAACTTGTTATCGGAGGCTCGGCTAAAAAACGGCTTTCGCCACGCCATGTGATGCTATCCAATGCATCTATCTATGTGTGAACATCGTGTTTACCAACATACTTTCATAGAGAGTTATTAAGTCATGTCATTCTTTCATAGCCATGTAATAAACAGCTTTGTTTTAAATATAAACATTGAAAAAGTTAAGTTTTTACTTATTGATTCTTTCAGTAATTTTGTATTTTCTTTTCAGACGAATGTGGTGCATCATTTTAAGCAAGAGGAATTATATTTTGTGAACGCACACGTCTTTTTTATTAATCTGCACTCAACTTTCTTGTCTCTGACATTGAGCCGATATTGTCCTTCGAACCGAATATAAATCAGTGACCTATGGATACTCCCGGAATATCAGAAGCAATAGAAAGTAAATTGTTTCTTGACGTACTAATACTATGTCACTGGGATTTTAATAATAGAACACGTGAGGGCATTAAAATACGTTAAAGACTATGTGACGTCACAATTAATTACCAATTGCGCCTTGTGTAACTAACAATTGATGGTTAAAAAGGGCAATATGTCAATGATCAAATTTCAGTTTTTGAACTTTGGCTTGATGTTCAGTAAATTTACAAACCGTTTATCATCGGTTTTTAATTTATCTTTGTCCATAAACTAGAAGTTATAAATCGTGCATATATCCACCTCCCCTAATGACCGAATGTATGTTCAGAAATATTATATTTTGTCTCTGTCCAAGTGATTAAGGAAGAAACAGACATAGTTTCCAAATTAAATCCGTTGCCAAAATTTTGTGAATATGGATTGTGATCTGAAATTTGAATATTTCAAATGAAATCCTTTTTCTGCGCTAAACTCTAACTACCCAAACAAACATAAAGGACATAATTTTGATGAAAATGGTAGACCCCCTCACACTTTATTTAAATTTACTAACTTCACAAAGCCCGACAAAACGGCAAAACATTTACCTCTTTAAATGAAACGAAAATAGTATAACCGCGCAGCAAAACTCATCAATATTCATCGACTGTCTGCCCATGTATAAAGAGACAAACTGTATCGTTCACCTGTGTTTATGTAACACCCTTGGGTTCATAAATGCTTAGAAAACTCTTGGGATGTATAAAAATTGTCTTGTTCCTACAGAGATTTAAAATTGATGATAGCAGACATGTTTAATCTCACGGACAAATAAGCACTCTGTCCGCCAGAAAATTATAAGGGACCCAAGATAGGTGTGTTCCAAAAAATAAAAGTCCAATATAGACTGTGGATCCCAAATACAAGGTAAAGGATTACGACTGCAGTCACAGTATTAATATTTTATCTCACCAACTCCTTTTTGACTATGAATGTTCGACAGACTTATGCATAACCTTGGTAACATTAAAGTGTAATTTTTATCATATCTTACCATCCAAAATACGAATAGTTAAACAGCGGTTTTACTAACTTTACTATCGATGCTGGCTGAAAAGAGTGTAAGCATCTGAATTGAGCATTTGGGGGACTAGAACATCGACGCGCATGCAATACCGCGTATGTAGATATTTCTGTAAGTTCTAATTTGGATTGATTGAAATAATATGAAATAACAGACAAAACCTTTATGCTAGATACGCGGTATTGCACGCATATCGACGCTGAAGGTTTATCACACTATAATAAATAGGAATTTCTGTATTTGTTTCATTACGTTTACAGTACAATGGCAGCCTGAAGTCCCCGATTTGGTCGCTCATTTCTGCAGATCGGTACTCTACCTACCACAAGCAAAAGCCAAAAATTCTTTCATGACATTGTCACATAAATTTTTGCTTTTTGTCCTAAATAACTTAAGTACTAGTGTTACAGATATCAGAAACCACGACGATATCATAACACCCAGACCCGAGAAAACATAGAAAATATACTTTTCCATATTAACCCGCCCGGAAACCGAACCAGGTACCGCTCGCCTCTCATCTATGGAAGTCGTTAAGACGTAGTAGATATTAATATAGATAATTTTCGGACTTGAAAAAAACTGCTTTCAAGTTTTAATATCCGGAAATTGTTCCCTCAATAAATTCACTCCTGTTGGTCAATTAATTAAATATGTTACATGAATTGGAGCAGAGATGAAAACACAGGGAACCTCGGCCAAAGCAATTGACACCAATGAGAACCTTAAATGATGCTCGGAGAAAACTGTGTGCGGTCCTTGACCTGAATTACGATATTCAAATGTTTACTTTAATATATGTATATTTCCCCAATTCCACCAGACCTAGTGTTAAACCCAGAAATGATTAGGCTTTGCTATTCATTTTGAGAACAATGGATTGTCAAGCCTTCCAAATCAAGAGACTCTCTCTTTTTTTATTTAAGTACCTAGTTTAAGGAAATATTGACGTACTTGAAAAAAGCAAGTGTTGAGTGTATTCCTAGTAGCAAAAACACTAAGTGCTTAACAATATAATATAATTTGACCTCCGTGGCCTAAGGCTTGTGGGCTGGACTTGGACGTCGCGGCATCTTTGAGGTTCCGGGTTCGATCCCCGGTCGTGTCACTTAGGGAAACGAACTTTTCTTTACTTTTCCATATTGTCTCGGGTCTGGGTGTTGTAGTACCGTCGTTATTTCTAATTTCTATAACACAAGTGCTTAAACTACTTACCACAGGATCAGAGCAATGTATGTAATGTTGTCCAATATTTAATTTTAATATATTCTTAGGCACCAAGAACAAAAAAAAAGCAAATCCTAATCCCCCTTTTTGATCCGTCGCTGTGGCAACGAAATATTCCAGCACCACACAGTTCAACAACGCGTACAAATACAGGCACTCAGTAAATAGAGATATCCATTTGAAACAGCGACGCAATATCGGTCACTGGTACATAGCAAAATTCGAATGCATTCCGTTGCCGCGATACGAACGGGGAAAATTGTTCGTCGCAGTAAACGTAGCTCCAGTTTATATTTCGCGCTGTATATTTTTTTATTTCTTTTATCCTCTGGATAGGGAAATATTTTTTGAATAAAGTTTTCCTTCGTTCAGGAAAAATTTTTTTGTTGGAGTGTTTTTTTGTCATTAACGTGTTATGTCAACTAAAAGAATATTTGGCGAAGTTTATGATTAACCTACTGCAAAACTTCTACTTATTCTAATTTGAATAATAGTATATTATATGTATCGTCACACTAGAATTGAGATAATGACACTATTCATAAATAATTGCAAGTTCTAATGCCGTAAAAAGGGAACTTTACTCTACATCAGCCATATTGGTTTCTAACAAATTACTTTTAAAATACGGTCTGAAAATATGCCGTATAATTGTGATATTATATTGTACTAACTTCGTAGAAATTCTATACAATTGCCTAAGTGGACTAGCTCGTCAGAATTCCTTTTTTAATTTATGTGAGCAAAGCAGAATTACTCTAGCAAAGCGAACTGTAATGAGGGTATGAATTAGCCTCAATGAAGTGTCTGTTTTATTTTTTGTAGATTTTTAATTGAAATGGTCAAAATCGACGAATTTGATTTTAGTAACATCAAAACCTAAAACGTTACATTAGACTGTCGTCGCATTGTTTCGACGTGAATTGTCGTACCAAACCAATGGATCTGATAATTTAAAACATAGTACCTAAGTACGTGCCCTTAGGCGAACCAAATAAAACATTATTACTTTCAACTGTTTAAGCTTCGCACAAGATATTAAGAACTTATTATTCCAAACGTGCCTCATTGGAGTGACCTTCACAATGAAAAGCTATTGTAGGCCTGAAATAAACACGAGAGGGTTAACTTTTGTTTCCATAAGCGTTTCTAATGAAACATGGGGTTAAGTTTATTGCAAAGAGGAAATTTTTTCTTGAGAAATATTAGGCATTTAATAATGGTTTGGAAATCAAAGGATTTCTATGTATGCTTGAAAGCCATTCCAATGTACTTATTAAATACAATTTTCATAATAATACTTGCATTTCTTCTCATTTTGATACGTGATTAAGATTAATAAATCGTTAAAGGTTTACGATACCGTCCGTACCGATACATATAGCACGTGGCATAAAAGATTCGTAATAATTTATAACTGTAGTAGGTATACATATAATAAAACTACGACAGAATCCAATTACGTACATTAAAAATAATGGGATTTTTACTGGAATGCACTTTAAAATCAGTGTTGATGGTATGTTTTACTATACTCGTATTACATCGCATACAGCTGTGTAGTCACCTCGAAATAGTTTAATGAATTGAATATTGAACACAACATTATATTGAATTCGAAATCATTTTTTGATCCGGAGCCGGAGACGTGGACACTGTCGGTACGACTGGTTCACAGACTCAAAGTCACTCATGCGGGCTATGAAAAGGGCTATGCTCGGTGTTTCTCTAAGGGTCCGAATCCATAATGAGGTGCTCCGGCAGAGAACTAAAGGCATCGACATAGCTTACAGGATTAGCAAGCTGAAGTGGCAGTGGGCTGGCCATATGAGCCGCAGAACCGACAACCGTTGGGGTAAACGAGTTCTGGAGTGGAGAACACGCCCCAATAAACGTAGTGTTGGACGCCTTCAGGCCAGGTGGAGTGACGATTTGCGCAGGACGGCTGGCAGGAGCTGGATGAGAGTAGCCGAAAATCGAGCGAAGTGGCGAACATTTGAAGACGCCTATGTCCAGCAGTGGATAGCAACAGGCTGCTGATGATGATGATGATGAAATCATTTTTAAATGTTATTACAAAAATTTAAGTTATAGATTTTTTTAAATACCGAAAGTCTACACTAATTTTATTTATTTATTTAAACGATCAATAAGAACCAATAAATCGGATCGACTGAATAACTTTCTTTCCACTACCATCAACCGAAGCTATTTTCCCGCTCAAACAAACATAACTTTTCACTCAATCATAGCCGCAAGCCGAGCCACGGACTGCAGAAAGATAAACAACATCAAGATAGCAATCAAGCAAACAAACGGCTCAGTCGAACCCACTACACCATTTGTGACGTCACCGTTTGTACTTTGAGCCTGTTTGATTTTGAGGAAACTTAATCATACTACTCGTAATCATATACATTTTGCGACCTCCTTTGCTGAGAGACGAGCGGGCTTTGGCGGGTTATGGTGTCGCTCTATCTATGAGATCCTAGGGTCAGTCCCGGTCGGTATCAGATCTGGGTGTTGTGGTACCATCGTCATTTCTAATTTCTGTAATACATGTGCTTTACCTATTATCAGCAAAAATGCGGGTAAAGAACTTATTATAAATTTTACGCGACTCAGTAAATGTAGAGTAGGACAACTCTCGGTTATATTGCAAACATACGTTCGATAGCTAAACTAAACTGGATCAAGCTAAAGACAAAGCGCAATCTCGCTCATCAGCCTATGTCCAGCAATGGACTAGTAAAAGACTGAGAATGATGAATGCGTCTTGATCTCCGATCGAAAAACGACACATTATATTGTGATGTTTTCTCAGGTTAGTTGAATAAGGACATTGAACGCTTGCATAGACTGATCCGATAACAATAATGACTTCGTCATTCGGAGAACTAGTAAAGATATTAGTCTGAAAAATGCAATAAAGAACTACTCTTGCTCTCTTTTCTACCATTTTAAAAATGGGCAAAGCCACAAAATGTAGAGGAATATACCTACACTCTAAAATACGACTTGCCCTAACTAATCTAACATACAGAGCTTTTTGCGACGTCAAAACTTGCACACGTTCAGCTATATTTTAAAAAATCTATTTTGTGAGTGTAACGAGAGCTTTGCTTCATAATGACGGCTGTCTATTGAGAAATTTCAAGCTATTTATATTCTTTTTGGCTATTTGTTCATCAGAACTGGGCCAATAGTGATTAACACATGTAGAGAAGAATTTTAGAGACTAAGATTTATTAGAATGGTCAGATTACGGTCTATGTAAAAAAAAAATATATATTTTCTCTGCTACCGAAGGAGAAAAAGTCCTTCTGACACCAGAGGGCTGGCTTTTTCCTAGTCCAGAGCAAAAGTCTAGCCATACAAAAAGGGAACATAGCCAGCCTTCTTAGCACCATGCCTCATGGAAGTGACTTATGACATTTTTTTTATTTTGAAGCTATATACTTATATTTTTTTTATTTTATTTGTTAACAAGATTAGTCTCTTATACCTATTTATGGATTTGATAAGTAGGTAGGAAGAGTTACTTGATTATTTTTTTCAAATTTTCACGCAGAACGATTTCTTTTTACTATTGCATCGTTTAAAAATAAGTATCAGTAAGCCTTTGGCGAGAAAATTAAATCCATGGAAATTATTAGTCTAAAAAATGTGCAAAAGAAGGCTTCGATTCAAACACAATGATTAGGTATATTTATACAAACTACATTCGAAGTAAAAATTCCAACGTATTGTTTTATAACTCTGTAGTAATACGTGCCGTACGTACGTACGTACGTTTAAATAATGTTCCAGGAATGACTCTGTCGATAATATGGAAATGTTTGCGAAGTTACAATTTCGACGAGATCATGTAAATTACTTTGGATACCTTCACGAGGGCGGGTAGGTACTTGCTTAATATGAGTAAATTTTATGTCCTGTTATATTATGCTTTAATTTTAACTTCCGAAATCTATCAGATGAACGTACCTTAGTGTAAAATTCTAGTTTCCAGAATCGAATACGTACCTGTAAAAGAAAAAAAAATATAGTAAAAGATTTATATTAATTCATGATAACATATTGATTTATTTCAAACTAGCTGTTGCGCGCGACTTCACTCGCGTTATTTCGGGATAAAAAGTTAATCTAATATCCGTCTTTCTAATTAATATTGAAGTGAAAGAATAACAAACATACATCTATACAAAATAAATCCATACATGTTTTCTTACAAACTCTCGCGTTTATAATTAGTAGGACTATGATCCACTCCGGCACTTAATGTAGTTTTAATATGGATTCTTTTTTTGTAACAGTTGTTTAGTACTAGTATTTAGTACTTAGTATACTTAGGATAGTATTGTTTCCCAACGGTAAAAGAATTTATCAAATCGGTTCAATGATTGCGGTGCCTAATCTGTGCAGACAAACAAATAAAATTAAACATGTGCTTCGTTTTAATAATATTAGTATAAATAGGCCAATTACAGATTTGAATCTGTTATATGTTATGAAATTGCAAACAAATATCAAAATGTATTGATTAATTTAAAATCTAGATATAGGAAGCGAGTATGTTGATAAAGTTTTGTTTGTAACATGAAAAATGTATACGTCACCACATGCGTTAGTACATTAGTATAGTTTCAGAACGTAGCAAGAAACATTTCTTGCTACGTTCTGAAACTATCTCAAAATAAACTTTCCGAAAACGTAGAAACATTCGGTCCATTCCACCCATGCTGCGGTGTTGTGCAACATGCGCCACTAATTGAAACGCCCAGTCCATTTGTCCGAACTAAACAGATTGGGTTTTAACAAACATTTCGAGTTTACAACGTTTGTAGAGCGAGCGTATTTATTTTCATCAGTGTTCACAGTTGGTATATATTCTTCGGTTTGTTGAACTGTTTACTGGATGCCAATATTGGTTTCCTATTTTCCTAAAATTTTGATTGGGATAGAAATGGTCGTAGTACAATCCAAGTAAATTAGTCATATTTTTGTATGACCGTATGATAATAAATCGTATGATTTTTACACAACTTTTCTATTTTGAACCGTTCTAGTTTATAGTTATGTCAAACACTCGCTTACCCTATTGATAAATAAATATAGTGCGCCGGCGCATTATACTTAGTGGAGAGTATGCGATAAGTGATGCCTGTTGCTGACAGAGCTGGCCACACATATTCAGCCTTTATCTTGTTAATATCAATAGTCAAAAAAGAGAAATAAATAATGTTGCTGACAGGGCTGGCTACACGACATATTCAACCTACATCTTGTAAATATCTATGGAAACAAACGGAGAAATAAAGTTGTTGCGATATTAAAAATTCCCTGTGCGTGCCTCACAGTGCACGAATTATGTATGGCACTGTGGGCAGCGAACGTTTGACATTACTAAACAGGCCTCCACTGGACGTTTGTAATATGCTGAAAACAAAAAAAAAACATTATTAGAAACCAAATAATTGAATATTATACTATCATCGTGGTACTTCCGTGAGTTTAGCAACGCAATTGTGCATGTAGAACACAGAGCGGAACATCTAGGTGGAACGGTCCATGTTGTAGCAATAACCAACATGCGCCGCTAATTGAAATGCCCGGACCGTAGCGAACTAAACATATTGTTAACAAGCGGTTCGGGATTACAGCGTCAACAGGGCTTTCAGCACTAATGATATTAATTGGTATTAAAGACCGCAGATATGCAAGCCATAGTCGAATATAAAATATTGTATGCCGAGATTTTTAAAGTCATGTCTAAGTTAAATAAAAAACAGCTCTCTTTGTGGACTCAAAAAACAAAAAACCAGTCATCTATATTTAGTACCTACTCACGTATAAATTACGTCTCTGCTATATCCTTACTCTTCGTTAAATTCAAATATTACTTGTCCGATAACAATATAAATATTTGTGGGTTTCATGTTTTTAGTTTATTCTTCAAGCCAATCCAAGAAAAGTCATCCATTTAGTGTGGAAGCATTTTTCATTAAAAACACTAATTAGGTGTTGACGTTAACTGATGAATGACGTAAGTAAACGGAGATTCTTACGGATGACGGACCGATGTAAACACAAGAAAAGTCATAGTCGCGTAAACGATAAATTTAACATTTTCAAAATATTTAAGACTGATTTATCCACATGATGATGCAACGTCAAAATAGCGTAAACAATAAAATTAACACACATTGCCGAAATATTTCAAGGCTCCATTCTAAAATCGTAACTCATTCTGAGAACCGTCCCAAAAGGGTAAATAATTCCACCAATCAGCACTCGCGTAATCTGGGTACACAGGTGTACAATTAAAAATACCCGGCCCGGCTCATCGGCGCTTTAATGAGTTTCAGCTCATATTGTATCACATTCGTATGCGTCTGTGCAGAAACAAATGTAGCGAGATTCATATTTAGGTACATCAGCAAACACCCTGTGGTTTTACAGCGTGACCTTAATTCGCCGATTTAAATAACCCGTGAACTTTATTAAAGGCTTAAAAGAACATGTGCGAGATGCAACCATAAACATAACAATGTAAGTGTTTAACATTAATCATCATTGCTATTGCATTTCTTTGGTATGATTGACAATTTTACTATCCGATCTTGGTTTTCCTATCATAAGTACCACCGTCAAAATATCTGCATTCCAACATAAAACATAACGAAGTTAACGAACACACATAAAAAATACATACTGTCGATTTTTTTTAAGAATCCTCCTTTTTTGAAGCCAATTAAAAATTGACTGCTACGGAAACAGCCTTTTCATGATCTTGGATTACCTACGCAACAACTAAACATTTAAAAACCATAAAAAAATTTTTTTAAGGTGGAGGTGGAGTGGTAACTTCAGTAACAATCCCGTGTAAAAAGAAAATGAAGTACTTAGCTTATAGATGAACTTCTAGAGAACAAAAAGTTATACAATGCCGAGGAGATATTTTGCTCTATTTTATTTCTGACTTAGAAATTATCTTAAAAGCATTATTGTTCTAAAAGCTAATAACAATATAGTAAATATTAGCAAACACACCATACTACGAAAGTATCTATGATCGTACAATTTTATAATTACATTCGATTTCGCTTCAATAATATTTGTTCACCAATTTACTTTAGAGGTCATAAAAGTCATGTTAAAAAAGCCAAATTAAAAAAAAATATTATGGTTTTTACTTCGTTTATATCTTAACTATTGAACGAATAATAAATTATGATATAACAGCAATTTTTCAAAAAGAAAGGTGAATTTATAAAGCTTACAAAATACATTAAATGTCAAAAATAACCGACACATTGATGCATGTATTATCAAATAAGTGACTATCAATTTTTCAAATACCTTTAAACGGGATCTGGTGGTGATGTTATATTGTTTTTTATTGCTTTTTTATCTTGAATAATCGGAACTTTACCAGAAGACCAAACAATCATGTTCTGTTTGGTTATAAGTAACAGGACTCAATTATAATAAAAAATTACAACTATCGTTATTGCGCACAATGAATATTTTTTACCTTACCTTGTTTATAAACTTTTCCTTTGTTATCGAAATAAAACTGCAATAATGAAGCTTGTTCTATAAGTAAACTTAGCCTTTGAGGTCTAGTTGAGGAATTACTTCTATTCATTACGAGCTTTGTAGTCTGATCTGAATGAACCTAAACCGACCGCCGTGCAGATAAAACCTTTTGATTAAAACAACAATCTTTAAATTGAATATTTCTATCAAATATTCAATTTGGAGTCAAATTAAGAATCTCCGCGTTTTTGTAAAACCACTGCATAATCTAGCTGGATTGCATTTGTGTTTGTATTTTGTTCCTTTAAGCTTGCAGTTTCAAATTAAAGGATTTTGCAAGTCACATTGTCATTGTACCAATTCGTGGTAAATAACAATAGGTAGGAATCACACATTTTTAGTAATCTCTAGTCTAGATGGTGTTTATAATCCTTTCAAATTAGGGGGTCAACTTCGATGAAATATAATAAGCTGTATCTTTGTATTTTGTATGTTATGTAAAATAACGAATGTGCAAAGCGTTATCAGTGGGTGTGCGTTTTAAATGAGTGGATTAAATTGAAGATATTATAAGGTAGAATAAAAATCAATAAATAGATATTGGACAACATTACCTACATTGCTCTGATTTTGTAGTAAGTAGCTAAAGCTCTTGGGTTACAGAAATCAGAAACAACGCCGGTACCACGACACCCAGACTTGAGACAATATAGAAAAGTTCGTTTCCCATATTATTCCGACCGGGGATCGAACACGGGGCCTCAGACATGGCGAGACGCCAAAGTCGATCCGCACGCCTTTTGACTACGGAGGTCATCAGAATATGAGAATAATGTCGCAGCTAAACGTTGGAAAGAGGCGGGAAAATTCAGAATGAACAAAATTAACTAAAACATCATGCAAAAACATCTTTTCAACCGTTAACGCGGCTATTTTAGTTAACAGACGTCCACAGACAGTAATGTGCAATTTGATACAACCAGTGGTATAAGTCTTATTCTTTTTGCAATAACACCAATTGTAGATCGATTTGTTTCATGGGTCGTGGGTGTAGAGGTGTAGACGGATGATGTATTGGTGTTTGCGGTTTCCTATTCCGAATGCGTCGCAAATGCCAAATTGCCCTCGTCCAGTGTAGGGAGAGAGCTTAATACAAGAGCGAGAAAACTAATTAAAACAATGATCCATTGCGGTTTTGTTCTCGCCTGGTCTAAGTAATGACTGATCAAGTCGTAAAATGGGTACAGGACTACGCTAAAAATTGTCTACTTGTTTCCCAGGGACTTTTAAATCGTTGATACTGTTTTGAAGATTACTTATGTTTAAGGAGTTAAAAGCAATATGAAAAATGTTTCGAAAATTAGAACGTGGAAATCAATAACTTATTAATCCATTCAATATCTAATCCATCTCGCATATTGAACCGGAAGTTGGTCAAAAACCCGAAAATGGTGACTTTAAATTACATGGGGAACACTTTCATATTCTTAGTTTTCCTAGTTTGCATTGCAGCCTTGTATGACCCTCTTTATTGTCTTATAAGAATGATGATTCCTTGTTACGCTAGGGACATGAGTTGGATGCAAAACTAGGATAAAAGCTCGGAGAAAAATTACTTAATGATCCTGTTTCTGAAAATCGTATACAATCATATCAAGTAATCAATCGTTTGATGTGTAATCAACATTAAACAGGTATATGATTTTGAACCTAATGATTTTGATCAAAATGCTTGTGAATGTCACACTATGAATTAATGAATTGCTGCTACAAACTGCTCACTTTGTTAATTTTTTTTTGGACACGATAAGATGATCATTTTTATTAATTCATTGTATAATTAAGCAAAATAAAACAATATGAACAGCATATAATATCTTTACATTTACGATGTAACGATTGATTTGTGAAACAGCATGAATTTCTTGCATACGAAAATTTAGTTGCTAAATTAGCAAATCTTATCTAATAAAAAGGCAATAAATAAACACACACTTTGATGGCAACTTACAAAAAATGTAGATAAATTAAGTAACAAAGATTAGTTGTTTGTATTTGTTATTTTTTCAGTGTCAATGTCTGACAATTACACGGCTAAAGAAACATTCTTAAAATCTGATATCATACATTGGCGAAATCAATGACATTGAGTCCATACAAAAAAGGTCATAAAATTTTTATTTAGACTAAATCAGGCCGAACATAAAACTCGTAAAACCATTACCTCATTCACTTATATGACATTTTGCTAAAAACAAAACAAACAGGATATGTTTCGTTTAAATTTTATTTCAGCTTCGCATCTGCACATCTGGGCCGCTACTCAGCTGTCAACCATATTTTGTTTTAACGAAACATTATTTTATTTTTTGTGCACGCAAAACATTTTCTGCAGCCAGTACTTTTGTAAGAGCTTGATTCATTGCCTTGTTTCATAATGCAGCTCGAAGAAATATTATTTTTTTCGAATGTAACGCAGAAAATTGTTTTCAGATGTAATCTTTGTAAAGAGGTCAGTAAGCATTTGCGAACACGTGTATACGTAAACATCTGTATTACGAGGTGTGATGATAATAATATGAATGTGCGATTCTGTTCAGCCATTGTGGATGTTGCGTTATTTGTTAACTTTTTTGTTGTCAATAAATCATAGGTGTACAAAGATTGGAAAATGTTAAGCGAACATGCAAGTACGAGTATTTGCATTTTGTCTTGATACGAAATCTAGACTAACATTATAAAGCGGAAGTAATATTGTTTTATTTGTTTGTTTGATCGCGATAATCTCAAAAACTTATGGTTCGAATTGCAAAATTGTTTTGTTGGATAGTTCATTTATAGAGAAGTGTTTAATATTAATTACATCATGCTGCAAACCATATGAGCGAAGAGTCAGTGGAAAATATGAAATAAGCGGGAGTAATACGTGTGCGAAGCCGCTGCGGGCTGCTAGTATTTAATAAGGGCGGTTTCTTGTACCCATCATTCAATAAATCTGTCCACTATCTTCTCCTTATATATTTTACTTTTCAATATTGACCTCAACCCACTTGATAATCAGTGGTAATGAGGTCCTAGCTTAAGGGCGACAAGTACAGCATAATAAAGCTGTTACTGGACTTGTCCCCCTTACCTAGAAGGCTTGACCCCTACTACTAATGTAGCACCCCCCAAGAGCTCTGGAAACCTTTCTGACACGCAGGAACAGAACAACACAGAAGTGAATGTTATTTGACTGCGGTCTTCTGTAAGGTGGTATTTCATCAGTCGGGCTACTCCAGTTCGAGCGATAAATCGCTATGCCATACCTCTCTTAAAAACACTAAGTGAACCTTATCCAGTAAAACAGGTCATGTTGATTATCTCATTTCGAGTGTTGAAACAAATGCAAAACAAGAAGATAAAGCTACTTTAACTTTTTCGTAACTAAGTTGCCAGTCACCGCCACTTTTATTCCATCCAACAAAATAAATAGTCGCTCCACAACAAAATGACAGTAAATTGGCCCCTTTCGTGCGATCCGATCGCCAGATCTAAATGGCACGATAAAGATTACCGAAGGGTCGACGAGCTAAAGTAAATACTGTCCTGGAATTCTAACAATATATAAATGTTAATCGGTAATGTGTTAATCATTATACAAACTGAAAAGCTAAGACCGGCTGCAGTCTACAACCGCAAGTGAAGGAAGATATATAAAGAAAGTAGAATATAAATAAGCCAATGCATGTAACTTTGTCTAAATTAGTGATATTGCGGAAATATCACATTAATTCCTTGTTATCAATACTAATATTATGAAGCGTTATTTGAAAGCATTAAAATTAATTTAAGTTCGAATTGAAAAAAAATATTTATGTTGGATAGTTCATTTATCGCGGAAGGCTTTACATGCTATAACGCTGATTCTTCGCCGTTTTTAGTCGTTGCGCTGCGACTAAAAACAGCGAAGAATCAGTAGAAAAAATGGAAAAAAAATGGGACAATACGCGTGCGAAGCTTGGCGGGACGATCGTTCTTGAATATATTGGACAACATCGCATACATTGCTTTGATTCTGTGGTAAGTAGCTAAAGCACTTGTGTTACAGAAATCAGAAACAACGACGGTACCACAACACCCAGACCCGAGACAATACAGAAAAGTTCGTTTTTCCATATGAACCCGACCGGGGATCGAACCCGGAACCTCAGAGATGGCGCGACGCCAAAGTCCGGCACGCTCGCCTCTCGGCTACGGAGGTCGTCAAATGAATAGGTCGTCATATGAATATAACGGAGGAATATAATCGATTAGTGACTATTCAGATTACATTTTACATGACAAATTGTTAAATGGCACTTATGTTGCGTAAAAAATTATGACACTATTACGCTATAGAAGACGTGTGTTCGGTGCTTTATAGCTTTCCAAATACCCGTAGAATCTCTATTCAGTATGCTTAAGGCACACATAATCCATTGCGGATCTTTACTGATCAAATTGTGTCGACACTCAATTTATTTTTTATTCTCTGCTTAATTTATAAATATATTTAAAAAAAAAGTCATTTATGACATCTAATTTTGCGTAATGTCGCCGATTAAACATTTTAGGCTTCCATCGCTGATTAATATATCTATTTATTTTCTCTCATAGACAATTTGTCTTGTGCTTTTACCATTATCAGTCACTCCTTCGTCAGTAAATTTATAATTTGAATTTTAATTGTATTGCGTGTGTATGTGACTTTGTTTATAAATTTACATTAACATGAATTGTGAATCCCTTTTTCATATCTCCTTCATTTCACTTTAACACCTACTATAAACTGACTTACTATAGTTCACACAATTTTATGGATAGACAAAAACCAATAAAACGGAATGACCATACTTTCACTGAATCCCTGGTTAATTTCAGCTAGATGACTGATAGACGGACAATAAAGTAATCCTATAAGGATTTGGTTTTTTCCTCTGGAGGTACGGATCTCTGAAAAGCCAAAACCTGCCTTCCTTTTTCCTGAAACAAACGTTTAATTGGATTCACGTTACAGAGCACTTGTTAAGCAAGAGTTAACGCGGTAACCCTAATTTGGAGTGTCCGATTTACTGTGCGAAACAAAGGATATTTTACGTTAAGCATTTGAAAAAAATATCACCAATATTTAACTAAGTTTAAAGTCGCTCGACATGCTATAGAAAGAGCTATGCTCGGTATCTCGCAAAAGACATAATGAAACTGCTTTATAAGTTAGTGTGTACTCGTACATCAAAAAGCCAAATTTTGGTATCTCTACTGCTATAATAAAACAAAGTAAATACACAAGGGATTGCAATCCTGCAGTTGTGGGGTTGTTTATAAAATGTACAATAGTTGAATTGTTAAAGCCATATTTTGGATAAACGTGAGTTTCAATATACCTACATTAAATAATTTCAAATAATTTAACGGGTCAAAACGCGACACCATTTTTATTTAGTAGTTAATACGAACTACTTACTGCCCGAAACGAACGAAGTCAGCTCGTGACCACGGTTGGTGCAACCTAACCGAAACGTCGGGCGTAAAAATAAAAATGGTGTCGCGTTTTGACCCGTTAAATTATTTTAAATGTTTAAAATGGAACGCGAAAGTCTTAAAATTTATAATACATTAAATGATTTGATTAAATCGTATCAATCTTAATCACAAATTCGGTTTTGTCCAATCCAATGCAAAATAGTGCACTGAACTCGATTTTAATTGATAGTGTGCTCGTCCACCGTGATTGGTAACTATAGTGCAAAATTTATAGTACGGAAAATGCCAATACAATTCCAATACGCATTAAGAAAAACAATCCCTACAAATATTACAAATGCGAAAGTAACTCTGTCTGTCTGTTACGCTTTCCCGCTTAAACCTCTCAACCAATTTTGATAAAATTTGGTATAGGTATTTGTTGAACCTCAAGAACGGGCATAGGCTATTTTTTGTTAGAAAATAAGAGGGGATGGGGGTAATACCACATTTGAAACTTTATATGCGAAAATGTTTATTTTTTAAGTTAGAGATATTAAATTTGGCACAAATATAGCTCGAAACTTGGATTAAAATATAACCTACTTTTTGTTTCAAATATTAGGGGGAAAAAGGGTAAAACTGACCATGCAAGCATGTAGCGAACGAAGTCGCGGGCACAGCTAGTTTCATATAAACAAGAATGGTTTCTTTATTATTTTGATAGGAATCAAAATTGCAATAAAAATTCAACGTTATTATTTGGTCCTTAATTCCAACGTCGACGAAAATCCCACACAATATTTTTAATATTCGAAAACTCATTCACAAATTACGAATTCTTGACATCCTTATTACAGTGCTGTAACGTGAGTATGTCCGGGAGTTTTCATCGCAATTTCTTTTGTGCTCAACAAAATGCTCCCGATCTCATTTGATTCTCGTAATAAACAGCGTGGAGAAAGTACTCACAATTTTATTAAGATCTGCAAGTTTATGTGTTAACCGAGATTACAATCTGTGGTACAGTCCGACACGATTCTTTATCTAATATGAACCCTCTTACATTGACATAAGAGTTAAAAAAATCATATCTTTTCGGCGTCGCTAAGAGGACCCGTAATAAACTTTTATAACAACTCAAACCAAAGGCTATTTTATGGACTGGAGATAGGGTCACATTAAAATTTTCTAGGTAATAAATAGGTCGCTGTTTGGCAGTTAAGGCGTTGGAACTGTTTTTTGTACATTTGTCTTATTCCAGACCAAAGTGGCTAAGTAACCTTTAAGCATTCGATTAAGTGCCCTCTGCTGTATGAGTTATCTGCGTTTATCGTCTAATAGAATAATTCGTCGTCTGCTATAGCTTACGATTAGCTCAGTAGGAAGAGCAGCTAGCTCATTACCCACTTCATAACCCACACTGCAAGGTGAGATTAAATTATTCTGTTTTCTTAAATTATTGAAAGTCGCGTATTGCAATAAAAACACATGCCAAATACAAATTCACTTTAAAAAATACCTTTTAAATATGTATGTAAAATATAATAAAGCTTTTATTAAATAATAAAGCTTATAATAAAACACCCTTAAGCTAGGACCTCATTACCACTTAACATCAGGAGGGATGAGGTCAATCTTGAAGTGCAATATAAAAAAAAAAAAGATAGTTCATTTTATTTAAAACCTCATAGTCAGCCAAACCAGAACTTTTTAATTGTATATTTCATTCAAATTATTTTTATATTAATTACAGACTATCCACTATTTGCAAAGTTTACTTTTAGATATTCATGCCGGTATAATTATATGGTTACAGCGTTATCTATTCGTACTTAAAAACACACTCTTAGACGAATGCAAGCACATTGCCAGTAAATGCCATCAACTTATTTAACGCTACCTTAATAGGCTCAAAATTCACAAAACATTCAACCACGAATTTGAATTTAAATTACTTTAATTTGCCCGTGAAAGTATTCTCTCAAAGGCTTCACAGGCATAAACTCAAACAAATGCAGTGTTGTATTTAAGCACTTACTCCTGAATGTTACTCCATTTTCATTTGTTTCCACCCATGTGGTTTAGCTGTACTGTGAACTTTTAAAATTTAAATAACCTGCTGTTTTTGGTTTTGGACTGTGAGGTTCTGTGCACTTGGTTCTTAAGGTAAATAGATATACACCAACAATAACTGCCTATACCGCCTTTTCTTTCTATATTTTCTCTTACTTCATTAACTACTTTTTTTTTTATAACCAAAAAAAACAATTTCTCGAATCGATTTGGGAATCTCAGAGTTATCAATGAACTTACACAATGCATTTTTTTTTTAAATTGTACTGTTATACCCTAAGTATATATACCACTGACCCAATTCTGATTAAATTTTAATGGGACTACTAAGAAAGTACTTTTTTTCCTTTTCAAGAAAATCAATTTCCTAAATAAGTTCAGAAATCTTAGAGTAATCGGTGATCATTCATATTTAAAAGAAAGTTCCCGACGAATCGAGAGCCTTTTTTTTTTCTTTTTGAAATCAATAAAAATAATTCAAATTTTCAAATTCAAATTCAATATTCTTTTATTCGTGTAAATTACACCAGTAATATTTATAAAACGTCTATATAATGCAAATGTTGCTACCTCCGGTTCTGAACCTATAACTTACAGAAAAGATCCCGGCAAGAAACTCTGTCGTTCATATTACAAATATAGCTGAACTTATAACTAGTTTTGCACTAAGACATACAGTGTAGTAATTAGATAAAATAATGTAGTAAATTGTAAAAAATAATTAATTGATTCAAAGTAATAAGAACAATTTTGAAATATATATATTTAAATAAAACCAACTGTAGGTAATTTAAAATTAATAAGTAATTTTATCAACGCTGAATGCTATTAGTATACGTATAAAACATATAGTAGGTATAAATCGGTTACTCCAAATAGCAGTGATTACACAAAGGTCTTGCTTGCTCATGATTTCTTCAGTAAGATCGTCGAACTTGCGACTAATGCGAATAACCTGCGGTGTTCCTCGATAGGCCTTTTAGGTTTATGGCGATAATACGACATGTTTCACCCATTATGAGCCATTTACGTTAATTCATTATGCCTACGCTTAGATCAACCTACAAACCTAAGCTATCACAGTTAATGGCAGTATATTATTACAACTATGGAGACAACACGCGGTACATATGATGTTCCCCACCAGGTTTACTTAGCCATTTCAGTAAGGGTCACAATCTAGTCAAGGTAAACACTTTCAGTTCGACATTTGATCTTATACGCACGATATATATAAGGAAGGTGCTAAGTCCAAAGTTTGAGGCCTAACGTGCTTTTCTCTGTACATCCGCTAGGTGGCAGGACGTAAACGTAAGAACGTAGACCTGTTTCGTGATTGGTTATTGTTGACATGACATTTACAGATAATGTCACCGTGATATTGAAATCACTTATCAGATATCAGTTGAACCTCACACCACATAAATTACCATCGAGTTTTTATGTGCGATAGCCCTTATTTCTGGGTTAGATTTGAAGTTGAAGTTGCCTTATCTTAGTTTGCTTACGACATACGTTGTATGGACCACATATAACATCGGCAAAACTTAGTTTTTTAACAGTTTATTGATGCGAATTTGCAGCTCATTTATTTATTACTTGCTAACCGCAACGTCACCTACGTTACTTCGAGATAAAAACTTTATTTAAAATTAAATGAGTATTTTTTTATATTTATACAGAATTTTATCTGAATCTGGTCAGTAATTCTTGCGTGAAAGAGTAACTAACATACTCGTAGATACATCCTGACATCCAACATCCGTACATTAGTACAAACTTTCGCGTGATTGAAAAATGATTCGAAAAGATAAGTAATCAACAGAGACCTTTAAAGCAAAAACAAAAAAAAAAACAAATCGTTTAATCCGTTCTTCAGCTAGTTACCATAGTTAAACAGAGAGAGATAGACAGACACGTCATACATAAAACACCCCATCGTTTTTGCATGAGGGTTAAAAATAACCTTACATAAACTCAAGGTCAAAACTCTTTCGTGAAATAGAACTTGTTTCTCAGAATAAAGCGGGCTATTTAATATTTTATCAGAACCTATACCCATGATTTATTTTAACCTTTTACGTAAACAATACCAGATTTCAAATAAAAAGCACTATTTTTTCTATTTTAACATTACGCAATAAGTAACAAATCAATATCAATTAAGAATAAAAATCAATCTTGTTGTGGCTGCGCACGTCCTACTTTTAAATTTTATTAATGAATGATGTTACTTTTACCGGAATTTGTAACTTATCAAATGAACAACAGAGATCAGTTTCACTGGACTTCTTTCGCGGTGATTCCCATGTGGTATACTTTCAGTTAATTTTCATTAATTTTTTCCCCAGTTAGGTTTTCCTACTTTTTATACATATAACATTTTAAAATTGAACAGTCTGCTGTAGCCGTTATAGTTCAACTATATTCCCAGAGCGCCATCAATAGACGATGAGAGGTGTAGGGGGTGATGGTGGGTAATACTCGCTCTTCTCAGAGCGGGAAGGTTGCACACACGCCGCTGACGCCCCAAACAGCGTTACGATGTACTAATGCATTTTCCTCCCTTAAAACACTTATAGTATGATTGTTCGATAACGATTATTCCAACAGGGCTGGTTTCTCTTGTGAGAATTGCGAAGAAATGATGGAAATTGATGTTACGTGCTTTAATTTTCTTCTTATGTAGTATTATGCTGTAAACTGGTTATTATGGTATATGTTCGTAAATATTTTAATAAAAATCAAAAATTTTACCAGTAGACCTCTGAAAAGAAGTTTCATCGGAAAATTAAACATCAAACGAGAAAAATTCTTGCTAAAGTTAATAAAGAGCTCGGATGGGCTCCTCAAAGAGCGAAAACGTTACGTTTTGCTAAATTTAAAAAGAGATCATCAGGAGATTTTGTAATTTGATTTTATATTTCTTGGTTTTCCATTAAAATACTCATAAGTGGTTTTTTTTTCATATCCAAAATCAAAAGTCAATATCTAAAAAAGTCTAGTACTTAGAAATATGAAGATTGTTTCTCAAATTTTAAAAACAAGTCAACCAACAAGAAGTATTCGATTTTGAGAACGGTAGTAGAAGAAAAAGCATAATTTAATAATCATTTAATCATTTTTAATCATCTAATAAAATTTACCAAGCTGATATACCTAGTATACGTTTATAGAATAAAGATAATTGTTAAGTCATTTAATTCGGAAATGTTATGATAAGCTTCGATGAATGATTTTGTAATAAACAATTGAGACACCCACCGAATACCCATGTTCTATTTACTTTAGACCCATGACGGAATATTTAAAAGCTATAGAAATTTGAACACCCATCTTCTAACCTAGAGTTATGTAGATTCCTACGCAATATTGGTCAATTGTTATATGCACTTCAAGATTGACCTCATCCCACCTGATGTTAAGTGGTAATAAGGTCCTAGCTTAAGGGCGACAAGTACAGCATAATAAAGCTGTTACTGGACTTGTCGCCCTTACCTTGAAGGCTTGACCCCTGCTACTAATGTAGTACGCCCCAGGAGCTCTGGAAACCTTACTCACACGAAGGAACACAACAAAACCGAAGTGATTGTAATTTGGCTGCGGTCTTCTGTAAAGTATATACTTTGCAAAAGATATAATAGCTATTTAAACTGAAAAAAGAAACTTTGAACGCTCGCTCGACGTCGAGCTGTTTTATGGTAACCTAAAAACCTCCTCCCACGTGCTACCCCATAATTTACTTATACGCAAGTTACCGACGAAATTTTATCGATTCTGCTTCAGTGACCCGTCCCTGAGCCGCCAATAGTATTGTATTTAGACATATAAACAAGTCACGATCAATAGCAATCATTAGACACACGACCTATATAGAAACGTTGACCCGTGTATGACTAAAATAAACTGCGTTCCATCAGATAAAGGAGTTAAAAAATACGTATACGATCGAATCGAGAAACATCCTATTTTTTTGAAGTCAGCTAAAAACTACGATTGCAATATCCGGTACCGGTCTTGTGAACTTCTTGGTTTAAAATACTAAGCTGGATTATTATTTGTGTCTCATAATATTATGAGTATTTTTTAAACCCCGACGCAAAAACGACAGGGTGTTATAAGTCTATGCCATCGCATCTCCCGAAAAAAATAATTTATATTTTTTTTGTTTGAAAGATAAAAAATAGGATAATGAAATTGCAGGTACGACAGCAATGGCGAGAAAAGAGGACTGACTCATCTTACGAATTTCAAAATCGTATGTTTAAAAAATGCTCTTTGATAACCAAAACTATTTTAGAACGTCTTGAAGTATTGTATTTAATAAAAGTTAATATTTAAGATCTGGCGTATTCATGTGAAGAGCATTTGTATTTGTCCTTAATTGGGTGATAAGTCCATATTCAAGTTTATATTGTGGTAATACGGTTGATTTTAGCATCCTTAATGCCAGACTAGAATAAAATATTGTACTATGGCTACTTAAGGACTTGATACAAAGTTGCTAATGGATGCAGATGACAACAGATTCGAAATCAGGATTCGAAATCTGTTTGACTGACTATCCTAACTCGATAAGCAGAAAAATATAAACATCAGAATGTAATTGTCAGCTATTATAAAGCCGATTGAATTTGACATTCAATTATGCTTAACAGATTTGAACTAGCTACGAAACTGACTCCAATATTGTAAAACACCCAATAAAAATAATTAACATATTCCTTATCTTGTCAACTTAGTACCAACCAAAATAAGGTTTGTAAGCCAATATGCCAATATCTCTATGTATAAAGTAATTGTCTTAAAAAGTAGTGAACATCGGTATCTGAACACTGATATGTGGCCGGACGGTATAAAATTTAGACGTTTTATACAGTTTAAAAACCGAAAGTCGCTGAATGAAAACTAGCAAACAAACAAGCTTATGACAAACAACGAAAAAATCAGTAAAATCATCACTTTTAACTGTAAAAACATTAAGCGAAGCGTTGACTGCGTTCGTAACTTATGTGAACAGGCTGACGTAGTGGCACTGCAAGAGACCTGGTTGCTGCCTCATGACCTGACATTTCTTGGTGTTATACATCAGGATTTCAGCTACACGGGGAAGAGCGCGGTGGATCTGTCATCGGGAGTTCTACGTGGTCGTCCCTATGGGGGCGTGGCGATCCTGTGGCGCAAAAGTGTTTTTCGTGATGTGGCGGTCATCCAGTGTGAAAGTGAGCGAATAGTGGCAATAAAAGCTGTGACTTATAACGAGCGTGAAATATTATTTATGAGTGTATATATGCCCACGGCTAGGCCTGAAAATCTGCTTGTTTTGACTCAGTGTTTAAGTGAGCTGAATGCTATTCTAGATGTAAGTAATATTGAAGCTATGTTTATTTTTGGCAATTATAATGCTCACCCATTGACCCCTTTTTGTAAAGAGCTACTCAGTTTTTGTGATGAGCAGCAGTGGTTGTGTGCTGACATTGTTAGGTTGGGCATGTCTTCGGAAACTTATACATATATCAGCGAAGCACATGGTAGTAAAAGATGGCTAGACCATTGTTTAGTGAGTTCGTCATCATGGCTTACAGTGACTAATGTATATGTTCTCTATGATGTACTGTGGTCAGACCATTTTCCACTGGTGTTGGATTGTAATTTAGGTTTAATCAGAATGAAAATTAATTTATGTAATCAGCCTTGTAATAAGATTAGGTGGGGCAACAGAACGCCAGAACAAATAACTAAATATCAGGTATACTGTGACAGCCAGCTGAAACATATAGATTTCCCAGTTGAGTTTCGTGGATGTGCGGATAGTATGTGTAAGGATAATGACCACAAGAGCATTATAGATAATTATTACCACAGTATTGTAAATATTCTAAGCCAGGCCTCAGAGTGCAGTTGGTTGCGTAGCAACGGGGTGGGTGGTAATAATAATAATAAATGTGTAAAAGGATGGAATAAATACGTAGCAGAGGCACATAGACAGGCCAGGCTAGATTTCCAACTGTACAGTCTGCATGGCAAGCCTGGGTCTGGTCCTGTTTACGATAAAATGGCCCTTAGTCGTAGAATTTTTAAGTCCAGGTTAAAGTTTTGTCAGCGTAACCAGGAGCAGATACAGCTTGATATTATTGCAACTCAACACTCGACCAGACAATTTGGTAAATTCTGGAAAAGTACTAAGAAACTAAGTGGTAAGGTTGACTTACCTGTAAGTGTAGATGGCACTAGTGTTTCAAAAAATATTGCAAATACTTTTAAAGACTACTTTGCGCCCCAAGGCCCATCACCAGAGGTGAGTGTGTCTGCTGGTGTGTCCAGTGCTGAGCCCAGTCGTGAGCCCATCAGGATCACCAATAAAGAAGTTAGCGCAGCCATTAAAAACATGAAAAGAGGTAAATCTCCTGGACATGATGGGCTCAGCATTGAGCATCTACAGCATGCAGGCTGCCATATAAGTAGAGTATTATCAATGTTATTTACTTTTTGTCTCAGACATAGCTACTTGCCACCTGATTGCATGCGAACAGTGGTAATATCGCTTGTGAAAAATAAGACTGGTGATATAGCAGATAAGACTAATTATAGGCCGATATCGCTGGCCACTGTTATTGCCAAAGTACTGGACAGGATCCTGGACTCACATTAAGGAAACCATATAAAGTTATCAGATGCACAGTTTGGGTTCCGAGTAGGTTTGTCAACGGAAAGTGCAATTTTGTCACTTAAATACACTGTGAACTATTATACTAAGAGGAAGACTCCTATTTATGCCTGTTTTTGGACCTTTCTAAGGCTTTCGATCTTGTAATATATGAAACACTCTGGGACAAACTGAGGTGCACAGGTATCTGTCCAGAAGTCATAGATCTGCTATCGTACTGGTACAAAGGTCAAAGAAATGTTGTGAAATGGGGCAATGCTTGCTCTGACGAGTATGGGTTGAGCAGGGGGGTGAGGCAGGGGGGGCTATCCTCGCCTAGATTGTTTAACGTGTATGTCAATCAGCTTATCGAGGAGCTTAGCAGCATGCATGTTGGATGCCGTATTGACAACATAAGTGTTAATAACATCAGCTACGCTGACGACATGGTGCTGCTGAGCCCATCGGTAAGCGGCTTGAGAAAAATGTTGTTTAGGTGTGAATCCTATGCTTTGGGACATGGTTTAAAATACAATGTAAAAAAGTCTGAATTATTGGTCTTTAAGAGCTCTGGTAGACTGCCTAAAAAAGTCCCGCCTCTTTTGCTGAATGGAACACCGCTAAATCGTGTATCTCAGTTCAAATACTTGGGGCACATCGTCAACGAAAATCTAAATGATGATTTTGATATTGAGCGCGAGCGAAGGGCTTTGGCAGTGCGTGGAAATATGTTGGCACATCGTTTCAGGCGTTGTACTACTGGTGTTAAGCTCACTTTGTTTAAAGCCTTCTGTCAAAGCTATTACACCAGTGGTCTATGGGCCAGTTTCACGCAGAGGGCCTACAATGCTCTCAGAGTGCAATATAATAACATCCTTAGGGCCTTGTTGGGGCTCCCGCGATATTGTAGCGCGTCGGGTATGTTTGCGCATGCTGGTGTTGATGATTTTTACACCATTATGCGCAAAAAGACTGCCGCTGTCGTGTTGCATATCCGTGGGAGCGCAAACGGGATCCTAAGGATGATTGAGGATAGAATGGACTCTGTTGTCCTCAATAGGTTCACCGAGTTGCATGTTATTAAACACGGAAATCGGTGAACCTATTTGGTCTGCCTAATAATTACTAATAAAATGCATATAATAATTACTGTACTTTACCTTACTAACATAGTTTTTAAGTACATTGTTACTAACATATGGACAAAATTGGTCTGAAATAAAAGATTTTTATTTTTATTTTTTTATTTTTTTTATTTTTTAATATTAATTTAAATCGCCACGATTACATAAAAATCAGTATGAAATACTTTTGTAAAAGAGTTTTCCAACATTATTTTACATTTCGTAGCACTCAAGTCTCCGGCAGAAGTTTCATGAATATTAAAAGGTTAGTCTGTCGAGACGTCATGTGGATAGTTATTTAAAACAACCTGTAATTTTGCTATAAAATTATCATCGCTTCAACCAACATTCAAACAAGTAATGAGAGGTGAAATGCATTCTTAACAATTAATAGCTTCTTAATAGTGATGCAGAACAATTTCAAGATATCTCGATAAAAATAACTACATAATGGAGAGTCTAAAAACATTTAACTTAAAATTAAAAAATAACCTATAATGCGGTTAGATACAGGTAATATTTAGGGCATTATGACTTGTCATGGCCTGCACCGCCCGGTTGACGAGGAGATCGCTGACTTTCACGTTTTATTGTACTCGTATATATAATTTTTTTGTTGTTTTCTTTTTATGTCTCCTTTCTGTATATGTGTACCTATATGACAATAGTGTGATGTTATTAAGTAATAAATCTTTCTTTCTTTCTTGCTAATACTATTGTACATGAAAGTGGAATGCACTTACACAAACATGTTTTCTGTAACTGCTATTAAATTTATACTAGTGAGTTTTTCTGTTTTTAGTTTATGTAATGTTGATTTTTGGCATGTTTGTCCCTTGCACGCCCGATAAACATCTTGGGATCCACGCTTAACCATTACCTTCATTTAAAAATATCGTTCAGTCTAGTAAAAACTTACTAAGTAAAGGCCGCTTCTCACATCGGTGACGCATTAAGTAATGACGTATCATAATGTCAACAAGTACGTCAATGTGGTGATAAAATTAACTAATCAATTTTTACCTACTGGATTTGCTTAGCTAGGGTATTATAATCTCATCAGTTAACTGGAGATCCCCTGTGGTTTAGTGGTAAATGGCTTAGGCTCATGATGCAAAGGTTGTCGGTTTGATTCCGGCAAAACATCTTTTTATACTGTTTCCAGTTTAAATAGGACATTTCAGTTTGATCACCAAAATGTTTGATAAAGATATACGATGTCGAAGGGGCTTGTAAATAGTCTGCAGTCTCATCGGATTATCAGTGTAAAGGAAGAGAGCGTTTACTTGAAGAGCACAGGGGGAAAACAAAGGAGGTCACAAATTAAAAAAAAACGAGAAAGACGCCTTTGAAAATATAACCCGATCTGTTATTCGAAGGCATTTGCCGGTGGCGTGAGTGCGCATGGTATTTTAAAAGTTAAAAACAAATAACTATCAATAGTTTCATAATGTTTCTTTGTAACAGTATGAAAATAGTGGAGTTAAAGTAACTTTTGGCGTCATTATCTCCTTTTAGAGTATTATGTGCCATTGCTTGTTTTTCCCCTGTACTCTTCACTTGGGTATTGCGCAAACGTTTAGGTACTATATCCCAAGTCCTGCGTTTTTCTTTGCTCATTGGTGGCTCTAAATATATTTTTTTACTTCCTTGGCCAAATTCGGTTGGAAATATAAATTAATTCTTATTTCGAAATCTTTCTAATTTTTTTACTTTACTTTAACTTAGAATTCAACTCACGAGCTCCAATAATTTGCCAATGAGATTAAACAATAGCCCATAAAGTTAAAAATAAACACATCATAGTTTGTGCGTATCCTAAAAATCATATAAACTCCCTTCGATATCAGTTAAAGTTAAAAGTAAATAAGTTAGTACTCCACAATTCAATTTATCACGAAAAATTCTAAATATTTCCTTTCATGTAAAATTAACGTAGTTACCATGAAGCTTTTTGCGCGAGAAAGAGCATATATTTTTTACGTCAAACTAGAACTCTCCTCGTCCATTTTTATTTAATATTTCATAACTCATTTATGTATTTTCCACTGAGAACATTTAATAATATTGTATGCCTTAGACGTAGTATTAAATCGAAATGTTTAGAAAATAGTTTCGTCATCAATACATTTATACACTCATAACAATAAGGCTACATAGTTATGTATTAACTATAAAATTAATATTATTTAGCTTTTTCTTAAATCCCTTATTTGGACTTTGTTTACAACAATCATCCATGGACAAAGTAAAAGTAAAAGTACTTTTAATTAAATCTTTTAAAACAAGCCGTTGCCTTTCGCATCTCGAATGTTAGTTATTAGACTACTTTTAAATTTTTTTACATACCATAAAACATTTTATTAAAGAACTGTTTGATTGCCTGTATGTCCTTTTATCGTTAACTTGGTTAGCTTAGACCTACCTTGCAGACTTGGGTAAACATTTTACAAGACCTTTAAAGGTGCCCATTACATAAAAGACGAATGATTAGTTTACATGACCCAGTTATTACAACCTTAGACCAGCCTACGCTATGTTATTCATCCTTGTTCAAAAGAAATAAACTCCAATGACAAGAAAAGTTCACGACCTCTTTTTACATGCTCACGTATTTTGGAATATGCGGGTTTTCGCATTAGGATACCCATAGATATATTATATAGGATACCAGTGAAGTGACGTTTCGCCGCTGACAAGACAGAAAAAATGGAGCCTTGGAGTTTGGCTTTCGAATTATTTACTTTTATATTTTTTTAACGAATAATACCTATGTAGTTCTAAACTTATATGGATGAGCGGAATTGCTCATAGATAAGTACCTAATAGCTTGAGGTTAGCTCAATTGGAAGAGCAGCTGCACTATACGTAAAGGTCGTGGGTTCGATGCCTCTACAGCTAGGGGAGATGATTTTTATGTGTTTTTTTTAAATTATTATATTAAACAACCCCCATAGCCGACCACCATAGAGGCGAGCGAGCCGGGCTTTGGCGTCGCACTATCTTGAGTTTCCGGATTCGATTCCCGGTTGGATCAAAATGGAAACCGATCAATTGTACATTGTCTCGAGTCGAGGTGTGGTGGTATCGTCGTTTTTTATGATTTCCATAGAGTGCTTTAGCTACTAACCACAGATTTAGCGCAATGTTTGTGATGTTGTCCAATTTTTTTTAAATATTCGGTAAACTATTCACTTTGCAAATTGGCTTGCCATTTTTGCCATTAAAGTTCGATAAAATACTTTATTGCAGTCTATTTGTCACCAGTCGCATATTGTGAAAGCCCACATAAGCACCTACCTACATTCTAGTCAGTAAAACGTTTTGTACTTCAAGCAACATAATGACCTCCCCGCGTTTGTACATTGTGGAGACCCTCATGCTAATACCGGTAATTTACGTTTCGGTTTCAAATAATTATTTATTCAGCGTATCGATTCCGACTAATTTGTGCTTTTGTTTTTCAGATTGTACTCGCTGGATATTTATTTCAGTAGTACATTTACATAATGCGTGTACATTTTGTCTGGCTCGGTGGTACCAAATGGTAGTGACCCTGTCCTTTGGCCGGAGGTCGTGGTTTCAAACCCCTCGCAGGACAAACATAAATATTATGATAAATATTAGTATTTGTTTCTATTTTATACCGTATACTCTTAATTATTCTGTACCTATTATATATTTGTAGTCCACCTCTTCTTGAATTGTTTGACTGATTCGGATGATTTTTTGCATGCGTTTACATGTAATATAAATATTGGACAATATCACATACAATGCTCTAATTCTGTGGTTCGTAGCTAAATCACTAGTGTAATAACACTTTCAAAACAACGAAGGTAACACAACGCTCAGACCTGAGACAATATATAAAAGTTAATGGTTCCAACCGTGAATTGAACCTGGGACCTCCGAGTTCGCGCGACGCCAAAATCCGGTCCGCCTGTCAGTCGACTACGAAAGGCGTTGATTTGGCATACGTTTGTGTGCGTAATCAAAATTTCAAAGACTTCTATAAAGGTTTGAAATCATTAGATGACGTCATTAACGACCAAGCTCGTACATTCTACGTTAAGACAGTACAAAGTATTCTACTCAACTACATCTATATTAATAAAAGTGGCCACTCCCGATCTTTCATCCCCTGTTTCAAAGGGAATTGGCCTCTAAAGATACATTATTAGTTGGTATACCGCCACCATCTATATAAAAATCATTTTTAAATATGAATTTCTTATTTAAAAATATGAGACGTTCATTCAAACTTCTAATCTCCGTGTTACCCCGTTTGTTCTGAGAGTATGTCTAATTTCAAGTTTGTGCCAATTCGTGTGAAGCCGGGGCGGAACACTAGTAATCCCTACTAATATTATAAATGCGAAAGTAACTCTGTCTGTCTGTTACGCTTTCCTGCTTAAACCTCTCAACCGATTTTGATGAAATTTGGTATAGATATACGTTGAATCTCAAGATCGGGCATAGGCTACTTTTTATTAGATAATAATGGGTAATACACCTTTGAAAGTTAAAAGATATGAAATTTGGCACAAATATAGCTCGAAATTTGGATTAAAATATAGACTACTTTTTGTTTCGAATATTAGGGGAGAAAGAGGTAAATCCGACCATGAAAGGATGTAGTCCACGCGAACGAAGTCGCGGGCACAGCTAGTATTATAAATATAAGCATTAAAGTTTGTCTATTTATATGTATATTGGTTATCATATCATCCAAAAATTACAGAATTTTTAATGAAATTTGTTACCTAGATAGATTTGCTAGAATAACAACAGATAGATAGATAGATAGATATTCTTTATTGCACAAAACTTTACAGAAATAGATTTTGATTATAGTACAATTTAGGCGGTCTTATTATTATTTACCTATTATATATTATCAGATACCTATTTTTTTTTTTGGACAACATCACATTCATTGCCCTGATTCTGTGGTAAGTAGCTTAAGCACTTGTGTTACAGAAATTAGAAACAACGACGGTACCACAACACCCAGACCCGAGACAATATAGAAAATTTCGTTTCCTATATTGACCTAACCGGGGATCGAACCCGGGTCCTCAGAGATGGCGCGACGCCCCTAAGTCCGGCACGCTGACCTCTCGGCTACGGAGGTCGTCATATTAAATTGAAATAACGCGAAAGAAGAAGAAAGAAGTCATGTATTTAAAATTGGGTAGGTATAAAATCTGGTTTTCATTACTACTGGTTTAGTTTACTTTAAGATAAGATTGTTGTAGTAATGTTTTCCACTATTCATATTAAAGTTATTCCCATGCCACGGAAACTACGGGCAAAAGCCAGCAGTACCTACAAAAAAAGACTATTTTCTTTTAATTACTTACTTACTAGTATCTAAAAATCAGGATTTAAGTTCAAAGTAATGCGACTATGGTAAAAACATGTTTAAGAAAACCCTTTTTTACTTATAAAATGTAAGAGTAACTTTTGGAAGTCTATGATGCCCTCATTAAAAAGGTACCTACTACTGAGTCAGGCGCTCGCTGTATGCCTATTGGATATGCAACCTTATATTTACGTTGAATCTGGTATTGCAATAACACGGCTACAAAACAGAATGCATTCAAATTGAAAAAAAAAACACAACCTCATTAAAATTCCATGGTACCAGGAGTACATAACATCGATGGAGCATAACAAAGTCCAAGCATTGTGACCGACATAGACTAATGATGATGACTTCCAATGCAATGTCCCTGAATGGAGGCAGCAATCAATATTCACAATGCAATTACATTAATCCCTACTGAATTCAGGCTTAAACTTTGTATTGATTAGCGTATATCGATGGAATGTCCGCTTCATTTAGTTATTTGTACAGTGCAATCAAGCATCAGTATAGACCTTTATGGATACGAGACCTATTATGAATAAAGAGGTAGGTTAAATCAATAGAAACAAGCCCTATGATTTTAAACCAGCCACAAGCGTTACTGTATTTTTAAACCAGCTTTAAGCGTTACTGTAAAGTGTTAAGATAGTTTTATGTTCTTGTTGTTTGAATGAAGTAGTGGTACCGAAAATTTTGTCTGTTCACTCCATAAATGCAGTAATTTTTTTCTACTAATTTTATTTATGTATTATACCTATGGTAATAAAACCTTTAAAACCAGACACCGTAAAAAATTTATCGTTTCTTGCTTTTAAAGGACATTAGGCCTTACGAGAATAATACACTTGTTTAACATACTAATTGACTATGACTGTGTGAGACATCACAACACAACCTTACAAATAAATATGACATTTCAAGATACGAACTACAATGAAGCACACAGAGTGAGCATACTCCTTACCAAAGAGGCGATGTAGTCAACGGCAAGTCATGATGCCCAAAATAAAAAGGTCTCATACAGCATTCTAATATGACCCAGGTCGCAGGCTGTGACACTGGTTTTCGGCAAGTGGAGTTGCAGTTTTTGTAACAAAATGACAAGTTACCTATTAAGAGATGACTGGTCTGTTAGTGCTAAAGTCATTACCTAAATGGTTTTGCTTGAATATGGTGTAAGATATAGAGTAAAAAAGGATTGATCCAATTAATAGCTTTTTTTATCGTTTCATTAATTTTAGTATGTAAATTTGATATACATTTCTGCAATAATGTTCAGTGAATAATAAAATTATTTTTAAAGTTTCGCATTGAGTGACGGATCTTGTCCACGTGAGAAGTATACTTCAAACCAGATTGTTTCATGAAACGAACTTAAGCTGGATAATTGGCTTTCATGTAATCTTAGGAATGTTATATGTATAGTGAAATTGGCAATGTTCACTAAATGGACTTGACTATAGAAGTATTTACCATTTATTTTAATAAATATTTAGTTCATCGAAAATTATTTCTCACAATCGTTTCACCAACTCAATTCTTTAAAGGATATTCCTCACTGCTCTTACTGGTATGCGGTGGAAAGTCTCATTCCGGAACCAAGATGTAACGTGAACTAGATGGGCCTATTGTTGGCTGAAATTGATTACAATGCACGATTGCCAGCGTAGATAATAATATGGTATTGGCTACAAACTATGTATGGATATATACAATAAATGTAATATACATTTGTGATCATTGAGTAGTGATTTGCAATTCTGAGACAAATTTGCAATGCTGACGGCATTATAATAAAATTTGCTATTCCATATTTTGACTTCCTTATTTGTATAATGAAATCTACAAGACGGTATTAAAAGTTGCACATTGAACTGTTTATATTTATCACCACTTAAATAATTGTATTATTAGCACATTTTTGACGACCTCCGTAGCCGACAGGCCAGTGCCATACTTGTGCGTTGTGCCATCTCTAAGGTCAATGTGGGAAACGAACTTTTCTATATTGTCTCAGGTCTGGGTATAGTGGTACCGTCGTTGTTTCTGATTTCTGTAACACAAGTGCTTAAGCTACTTACCACAGAATCGGAGCAATGTATTTGATGTTGTCCAATATTTATTTATTTATTTTATACATGTGACGAATTGGTTTCCAATAATTTTGTTTAAAATTTGCATAATATTGCAAACATTGAGATAATATCAAAATGCCCAGACCGGCTGTCTATATGGAAAATGACAACCCAATCAATAGTGGTTTTATTTTGAACACAACATTTAGACTCATTTACATTAGATAGAGGCATTGGACTGTATGGAATATTCAGAAAGCGTTTAATTTACTGACGATATTATTAATATTATGGTAAAGTTGTTTTAGCACTAGATTCAGAAATCAGAGACGATACGACTATACCCAGACCTGTACCTGAACGATGAATATTAGAAACATAATTTTTTTATCTCCCCTTGCGGTGCGGGAATCGAACCCACGACCTTCACGCATCGCGCGTGCTGCTCTTACCAACTGAGCTAACCGCAAGTTATCGTAGGCGATGAAATTTTTCTGCTGTATCAACCGTTCGCCTCCGGTAACACGCGCGATATGTGAAGGTCGCAAGGGGTGATAAAAAAATTATGTTTCTAATATTTAAAATTCGTTAGTACGGCGTTTAGTACTATACAAATAATAAAATCGAAGAACACTGAATATTTTAAAGAAACAGAAAAAAATATCTCGGGAAACGAACTCTCCACCTTCACGGGTGCTGCTCTGCCAACTGAGTTAACCACAAGTTATCGTATGCGATGAAAATTTTCTGGTGTAGCAACCCATTAGCCTACGGACACTGCCCTTTGTTTGCCGCATATGTTTAGAATAGTGTTGCCGGATAATCGATTAGCCCCCCCCCCCCCAAATAATCTAACGATCGATATGACAATCGATAGTATCAATATCATCGATATAATCGATAGTATTGTCTAATCTACACAATTATAATCTAATCGATTATATCGAAAGTATCGCTTAAAAACTTGATAGAGATTTTATCGATACCGATCTATTGTCATATCGATTGTTAGATTATTTGGGGCCCTTTTGCATAATCGATATACAATCAAATCGATGGCAACACTAGTTTAGAACTACATACTTAACGGCCCGTGGTACATTATTTGCAGAAATGTTTAAAGTTCACTAGTGCGGCTTAAAGCACTATAAAAATCATAAAAATTGATTAAAAACACTGAACCTCGGAATTGGACGCCAAAGTCGACAAATAAGTATCCCTGCTACGAGAATCGAAGTTAGGTACAGATTAAACTAAGGTACCAAGTACCTGTCAAACACACTCCTGCAATACTGGTATTGCCATCTAATACAGAAACTTTAGATGGGTACTGTGTAATAATAGACTGAGAGCTAGGTGAAGTTGGTGCACACCGATCGCTTCTTGACCGTAAAATTACCAAAGACTTTTGTATTGTTGTATGCACATCAGGGATATTAGGTAAACGAGTTTTTAAATTGGTTCCATATGCTAGAAAAACCATTTTATTTTGTTTAATTTGTTCTGAAAATTATAAAGAGCTAGTTTGATCATAGTAAATAGAAAGAGCACATTAAAAATCGTGTATCATTTTAAAAATACGTAAGTACTCTGAATATTGCTTGTAGTGAAACCAGTATCTACACTGGTGAATAATATCACAACAATATATATAATACATATATAAACAATATAAATATTTACCAAACACACTAAGGCTAGAGACAAACATAAATATTTTTAAAAGAAATCTAACACAATTCCTAACTAAAAAGTGTTTTTATAGTATTAATGAATATTTCACAGACCATTAAAAAAATACATTTAATTTTAGTACTATTGAAATATAGTGCTCCGTTACATGTTCATAGGCTATGCCCAAAAGGGTAACATGTTGTACTGGCTAAATTGTATTACCAACTGATTTACATTCATGAATGCAATAAAGAAATTTGAACTTGAATAAAACACAGAAAAACGCAAAATTATGTGTTGACACTGGTGTCAGTAAGGCCTCTACTCTTTTTCCATCCAACGCTTAATCATTGTAACTCAACATCGCCAGCTCTTGTTTCAAGATGGTGGCAAAAATAATTTAATTGCTCTCACATTCTTTGTACGTCTCAAAATTTGAGCGTTTCTTTTTCATAAGATAATGCCTCTGTCTACCCTTTAGCGAAAATTAATTCATGTATTGGTTGTTACATATTCTCTTTTATTCCCTTTATGCATCCTTTTAGTGTAAAAATTCAGAGAAATCTTGAATCGGTCAAAGTCAAAGTCAAAGTCAATCTTTTTTATTCACATAGATTACATTAGTAATACTTATGAATAGTCTTTATATAAAGCAAATGAAGCTACCTCCGGTTCGGAACCTATAACTAAAGAGAAGATACCGGCAAGAAACTCAGTAGTTTTTTTTACAAATGAAAAGCTACACTTATTACTAATTTTGCACTAAGACACACAGTTAGTTTGTCAATTGTAAAATAAAAATTAAAATAAATTATTGAAAAGAAAATAAAATAAATAAAACAAAAGTATTTGTAAATTAAATTAAATTAACTGTGTAGGACTTACATGCGTCAACGGGCCCAATACTGACATTGATTGAGAAAATGTGTCATACTATATTTTTAAAAATAATATAAAACACGCAAGTACAGGCGAGCAGACTAGGTAGTGATCCACACGTTCTTGTCATTCAAATACTCTTCTACTTTGTAGTAGCCTTTTTTCAAAAGACAACGTTTGACAAATGGCTTAAATTTGTATAAAGGTAACTCAACAATAACTTGAGGGAGTTTATTAAACATTTTTATACTTAAAGCAACAAATGAATTACCTATTTTATGTAGTCTACGCTTAGGAACAGCAAGCTTGTTTTTATTTCTGGTGTTAATGCTATGATTGTCTGATTTTTTTGGAAAAGTATGCAAGTTTTTGTATACATGCATTAAACAGTCGAGAATGTATTGAGATGCGACTGTTAAGATGTTAATTTCCTTAAATAATTCTTTCAGCGAGTCACGCGGTCCTAGCTTGTAAAGGTGAGCAGATACATGGAAATGTACTTACCAGTCCTCGGTGCATCGTGTGCAGTATTAGTCTTGTTTTCCCTAGCGTGTGTCCCGATGCATCCATTACAGAGCCCGGGCTACGCTACAACTAAGATCCAGATTTACCAACCCTGGTTATAACATTGGAGCCTTTGCCATCTGACGTCGGCAACCTTTACAAAGGTAACCATCTGGTTATTATTGTTCATTTGTTTAATTTGTAATAGGCCTCTATCGATCAGATCCAAAATCAACAGTTTTACGGGGCTACCAAAGCACGGAATCATCATGCTTAGGTATATGTCAATCAGTCAATTCAAGCCAGCAATGTCGCCAATGTAAAAGTGCTGCGGTATTGGAATCCATGACCTTGATTTGAATCCAGGAGAATTTGTTATTAGGTAACAATAAAATCTACGAATCCTATATCCGGATCGAAAAATTGCATTGGTTAAAACCACTAGAAGAGATATCTAGCTGCTGCTCTTAATTTATATTAAATTTTTAAGTGTTACTTAGTAACAAAAATCCGGGAAACAAAATTGAGTGACGATTATTTTAACCTGGACTCAAATTTAATACAATATTTGGTATCTCTATTTCAGCAAAATTTATGTCATATGCTTGAACAATATGCTATATAGTTGCGCAGCTGTCGTCGAAAGTTTAATTAATAATGGGCACTCAATTTAAAACATTAATTAAGCCACAGGCTCCAAAACTGCCAGTATTGACCGCGCAGCCGCAAAAACTGATTGATCAAAACCTACAGCCTTTTCAGAATTCGCTTAATAATTTTTAATATTGGCACTACAAATTACTCTGTTTATTTAGTACGAAATTTTGTCGGCATGATAGCGATGATAGTTTGGAAATGATGCCAAAGTCAAGCTACGCACGCTGTGTAGGTTATTTTTTACTGAATTTGGTCATATTTTACTGTGAGTTTGAGGTAGAAAACCAAACAGGTTTCCAGTAGCAATCACGTTTATTTTCCCAAAACATAACCGTCGTCCTTAAATACGTCGTTTAATCTCATAACATTCCTTCAAATCACAGGGATTTGAATCATACTTCATCTATCTCACTCGTTACTCGTTCAGAAATATTCATAATCCCACATTACCAAAGGTATCTCCGTCCTAAGGATGGCATATCACACCTCCAGTGCAAGACTCATGACACTTCATCAAGATCATTTATGAAAAAAATCCAATAATTAGTTAAATATGTAAAAGTTAATTTCAGTGCAGTCACTTATTAAAAATGAAAAATTCAGGTCTTTATGCGGTCTCGGTATATTATTATATGGTACATCAAATAAACTCGAATGGGATCCCTCACGCGATTTTTACGAGGTTACTGACAATGGTCATTATTAGAAGTAGAGGCTCATTTAACTTTCATTGAAACTAAAAATTACTTATGCACCACTTATAAAAAAGTAAACAGACAGTCAGCAAAAATGGTAGATGACTCAAAAATTATTTACAATCCATCATTAAGATTACCAAAACGTATAAAACATTTTTCTTTCTTTTATCATGTGAACAATAATTAACCATGATAAATTGTGATAGCATTCAGCGTAACGTCACTTTTTAATAGATTTTTTAAGTAAAAGTGACGTTAACACCTCACGATCCTAATACTGCGGTTTATTATATACCATATGAAAATATGGAAAAAACGTATCCACGTATCCACGTTTTTTCATACTATCCAGTAGGTACGCGTGCAAAGGCGAGGCGATCCGCTAGTCATACAAAAAAAAATTCTACCCAACAAGAAAACCCCACAAACAAAATCTCAAACATCTCAATTCCAGATGTAAGTACACACACTTTGATAATCTCTTGACTGAAGAAAAAAGTAGACCCTTCATAAAACTGGTCCAATGATCCCGGATAGCGCCCTAGGGACGCGTGTGGGCCAGGTACAAACATACATTTAGAATTATTCCGTATTTGCAGGCCAAAAGCTGCGGGTTCTAATCTCGCTTGGGGCAAATGTTTGTGGGATAAACAAGCATTTGTAGTCGATTTTCGAAATTTTATAAACGTCTTGAAGTATGTTTTTGACTACCTCGGTGGCGCAGTGGTTAAGGTAGGCGCCCAAAGCTCGAAAAGTCCCGGGTTCGATTCCCAAACGGGTCAATTTGGAAAACGAACTTTTCTAAATTGACTTGGGTCTGGGTGTGCTGGGATAATGCCCCCAGTTGGTATCCGTCGTCCTGTACTAATACAAGGTGATTGGTGTCAATGTCTGGCGCATTTATTTATTATTTATGCAAAAAGTACTGAATAGACTAAGATGATTTATGCGGGCGTACATACATACAAGACAAAACATTCGTACACTCATACACACAAGCTTTTACTTTATTAATGTTTCTATCACTAGGTACTTATTTTCACATTGAAATATCTCGCAATAAAAATAAAAACACCAACCCTATTACCTAGCGCCAACTCACCAGATCGCATTTGCCTTATCGTAATGCAGTAAAGTCTATATTAGGTCGTCGCTTACTATCATTTTATTGAAGTGCAGTGCAAATGCAAGCTCGAGATATTGAATCCATCTAAATCCTGCTTCGGTCCCGGGGGTAGTTTATTAAATTAACTAGTGTTCAATCGCGACTAAGTACTCATTGTCTTACAGGCTCATAGGGATTGATAATTGAATCTGTGTTGGAGATATTAATACAATATGAAGTACTTGGCTTAATCAAGGATGTATGCGTAATAAATCGTTCTTGTTAGATAGGGGTGGTGCCTGTTGAAATAATTTAAAAAAATTGGGCAAAGTAAATTAATGTGATGGTTAAGCTTTCGTTCTATATTTGTGTTATCTACTCACTCTAACTTATTAGTAAAAAAAATCGAAAAACGATTTTTTCGTATTTTATTAATTTAAAAACTAAATGGAAATATTAAAAAAAAATGCTTTGATGTATCTATTCAATAGTAAATATTAATAATACTCAGAACTAAAACTAATTTTCGGCCAAATTCATTGTTGCTATAAAACAAATTAGAATTGATAATTATATAATAAATATTTCTTACATAGATTTAAATATAAAGATGTATAGCTTAAGATAGATTTTTTTGAAAAAGTCGTTTAAATTAATAACATATTTTTTTTTTATTTTACTTATAAAATAAATCGTAGTTTATGCGTGACATAATCCTTTTTTGTCCTCCATTGCACCCCATATCAACTTATTTCTTCCTATCAATGTAATCTAAAATAATATTAATTTCATAATAACACGATAAAAGGTAAAACGAAACAGACAACCCAAGTTATGTTGTTTCGACTGATGGCAAAAAGAGCTTTTACAGGGAAGGCATTGGGGTTCAAAGAACTGTTTATATGAGCCCTTAGGGAGAAACTGGTCAAATCCTGTCTTAAGATCCATGTTAACTATGTTACTTTATAAATGCGCTTGTGTTTAGAATACACCCTCATAATAGGTATACATAGAGAATAGGATATGCTGTCTGTTTATAAATTCATATGTAAGCAGAAACTCCTGGAGTAGTTGATTGAGCTGAATTAATATTATAAGCATATTATATATTTATTAGTGTTACGTTTAAGTTCGTAACGTTGAAGGAGAAAATGCGTTATTTAATGGAAACATTTTTTTAGTAACAGTGAACATTACGTATGAAGTCAAAATTATTTTGTAATACAAATAAATCATCAATCAATTTTATTCGCAAGGTCATTTCACTAGCATACTAATTCCATAGTATTTTCTGTTTTATATATAAACTTTTTTACAATTTTTTAATAAGTGTCATGTCAGAAACGTTGTTTTGGATTCCTTGATATTTTTACATCTTTCCTGATCGTCATTTGTTTTGTCTTTCTACTATATATTCTACCTCTTTTCTTATTCCGTTAACCTCTTATTATATTGTGCAAATTTACTTTACGAGTAGATTTCCATTTTTACCATATTTTTTTCACTCGGTAACACACATGTCTTTTGTCAGTTAGGAGTAGGTATATGTACCTTTATGTGACTGAAGTTGTTAATTTCAAAAACATTTCGTTTCCATAATTTAAAGTCTTTGTAATACCTACAGTGTTTTAATTCATAAGTTCGTATTTGACCCATTTTTTTCTTTGTGGTGAATTAAATTAAATGTTACCTCTTTCTTTAGAGATAATTTTATCAACTATAGCCATTTTTGCGTTCTTGATACGGAACTTTTAGTAGGTATTAGAAAAAGTTCAGTACCAAGAACGTAAAAACATATAGTAAGCCATATGAACACAATTTTTCTATTTCTACTACATCGCAGTAATATTCCACTGACGGAATACATCAGACCAAACAAACATTTAATAAACCAATACAATATTGTTTTTTCCATACTTACTCGGTAATGTTTAATTATTCATGTAACTTTGCCCCATCGATCGTAGTAGATAGATGAGACCGTGCGATAGTACAGTTTCGTATTTTTGTGGGCAGGCAATTTCCTTCACGGCGTAGGTAAATATTGGTACAGATAAAATCGTGGATACATTCGAAGATAAACTGGAGAAGGATTATTATTGGTATTGTTTGAGCCAAATCTGGATCAGGGAGACTTTTAGGTTTATAATATTAGCACGACTGATAAACGCGAAAGTTATACCTACCTACCTACTGGTGTTCCCAAATATGTTAATCACATTTTAACATAAGGTTCTTTATGACGACCGCTCTAATATGAAAAAATAAACTTTTAAATTTTTACGACATCTCTGTTAAGAATTTTATTTATGTTTTCTAAATATCCCAGTTTTTGGTACTAACCAAATTACAGCTTTTTAGTACCACTCTTATGAAAATAAACACGTCAACTTTACGACAGCTCTGTCACAGTATTTGAATATTTTATCTAGGTTTTCTAAATATTATTTTTTTTGGTACAAACCAAATTACTGCATTTAGTACTTTAAGTTCAATAGTACTGTGACTAAAAGATAGGAAACCTGTAAAAAATATGCTCGTTTTAAGATGTATCCTGTGTTTAGCTTGTTTTTAGATCCATCTGAGTTAGTTAAGGTAAATGTTATAAGCTAAAAGTCACTAAACACCTGATGCGCGTTTGGGTACCTACATACTAACATATCCTCATTGAGTGAACTGATTTTCATTGAGCAAAAGGATTGATTATTCTTTTTCTACGAATTTCCTCCTCAAATGATTGTTTTATCGCCTCCTATGTTGCTAAGCAAAGGTGAATGTAGGCTATTTGGACGCGTGAAAACCAACATAACAAGAATAAAGAAACAAGTCTAAAGGTCATACAAAAACACACTTTATTATTATGGTATAACATGATAGGTGCGTTATAATATGGCGACTACCCTTGAGTATAAACTTCACAAAGGCCGTGCGTGTGGGTAATTCACGTTTTTTCGGTAATTGGCCGCTTAACAAATTGCCTTTGAGGCAAATAACTGAACACCGGTTTTGTCCCTTCATGAAATGAATTAAAATGCGTATCTGCGAAATGTCTATTAGTACTAAGTTAACAGGCTGTGATGGTAACAAACAATATCGGATTCCGGAAATGTTTTGTTTTAAAACGGTAGTTTTGTAATAAAATTTTCTTTCTGCTGCTTGCTTTCTTCTTATTTATTTATTTATTGGTTTGCCAACAATTGCACAATCATACATTTAATGGTAGCAAACAATTTTACTTAAATTTCATATGTACAATATTTTAAAGGTAAACACTACATGCATTAACTATGAACTAAAGTAAGGCATAACAAAGATAATTGAATTATTATATTCTGATGACAAATAGTGGACAAAACGGCGATATTTCAAAAAGCTGGTACTAAACACATCAATATTAGTACTATATATGTTATAAATCTTACATAATCTAGAGATTGGGGAATTAGAACCTGAAACAGTTTTTTTATTTGCAAAAGTAATGTTAAAAAAAATTGTAGAAGCAAATCTTCTGTTTAAAATTGTATTATGTATGAAATGTGCTATTCTGTGGTGCAACTAACTGTGACTAAGCTAGATTGACAAACTAATTACAAAGAAAATACGAACTACCTACGTGACTGTCAAACTTCGACCGCTAAATCTTTAATCTCATTTGTTTGAGAGCCAAAGCAATGTCTTACCGAAGTTCCTAATACAATTTTACTGTTTCACGCTTAAAAACTTCCCAGAATTAACTTATTGTCTTTAATGTGAGTGTTTTGTTAGTCCTTTGAGATATGTTTACGAATGTTTGTAAATTCATAGAAGTTTGCAATTTACTGGAAAGTTTCTTGAGTAAAGGAACTAATGAGGACAGTAACAGGTGTACTCTACACATAGAAAAATACCTATTAAATTTATTGATCTAATAATAGTAAAATTACTAAATCTTATTCTTTAAGGTAGTCTTTTAAATTTTTCTGGCTTCGCATTGTAGGATTATTTTCTCGTGATAAATTACAACGGCTATTAATAATCTGCTAAAAATTACAAATGTAAGTATGATCTAAATAACTTTTTTTTAGTACCATCAAATAAGACATTTTTTTTTTATTTTATTCCATCATTCCAGGAAAGAGACCTTTATTTGCCTCATAAAAACACAACCATACATCACATTGTACAGTTATATATAAATATTCATTGTGGTAAAAATATACAAATAACAGATCACTTAAGATACTTACAAAATCAAAAAGTTATTTGTAATTAGATATATTCTTTAGGTGCAACACCCTTTGAGCTCTAGCCCCAAAACATTCACAAATCTCTTTCGAAATTTTATAGCTAAATATGTTTATAACTTTCCTTTTTAGAACCGACTAAAACTCGTGTAATTACATACGGTCCGCAGGTAAACTATTGATCGGGACAGTACTTGTATAAACTATCACCGACCACCTCCACTGCTCATGGCTCTTCGTAAACTTGCATCAAACTACGCAACAGCCAGTATTGCCATATCAAAAATAGAATTCCCTGAATATAAATAAAGAAAGAAAGGCAAGATAAAAAGTAAGAGTGCATATTAGGGAATAATTTTTTTTAACTCCTACGTATCAAATTGATAAATGTTTGTCAAGTCCAAAAACCAGATGAAATATTCGTCTATGACATCTGTTTAAGATACTTTGATAAATACACCTTAGAAACTATCTAATTTATATTAAAATCACAACACACAATCAAAAAAGTTATTTATTAGATATAGATCGTTTTAAGATTATTTGCAGGTGATCATTTACTTACTAAATTATTACAAATAAATAAATTATTAATTATCTTTTATCGACGATTTTCATAATATTATGTTATGCATTTTGAAGCCTGCTGAAATCCTTACAAATACTCTTGAACAATCTTCCCCTAAAACGATTTTGGGACACATACCCATACGTGGGTAACCCTAGCAAGAACGACAGGTATCGTATTACAATTGTAAACTCTTTGACTTCATACACAGCTGCAATTGTTATATATATAAAAGCAATCACAGCAGCGATTGGAAATTGAAATGTTACCTCGAGCTGCAATAATCCATGCTTCTACCCGTAAAATACTTTTACGATATAATGTTATATCATAGTTATTATACTAAGTAATGATTTCCATAGATAAAATAGATGCTAAAACTAACGATTAACAAATAGCGACAGAAGTGTGTAAGAGTCTTTAATAATTTGTGGAAATTGGGTAAATAAAGATACAGTCTATTAAAATACTAGCTGTGCCTGCTACTTCGTCCGCGTGGAGTACATACTTTACTGGTCGATTTTACCTCTATCTCCCTTTATATACAAAAATTCCCTTTATGTTCGACGAGAGAAAATTTGTTGTAGGTAACACTGAAAACATGTAACTTTGGAATTAGTAAGCCCTTCAAGATTTAGGGCACATTTTCTTATCTCATTTGCAGCGTGCCTAAGTAATTCAGCGCTGACTGTGATCCATCATTTTAAGTTTCGAGTAAGTAAATGTTTACGTTCCATATATTCTTTCCGTTTGTGTGTTTAAGCTTTAATTTCATATGAACAAACTGTCGCTTGAAATTGTAATACATGGGTTTATTTATAAAAAAAAATTACATCGACATAAATGAGACGTACAAAACATTTACTCTTGAGGCCAATATACCTTTTAAAAGCAATACACAATCGATTTTTTGTAGTGGCTGGTTTTCAGCATTCAGGGATAAACGAGCGAATAATATGAACCAAAATTAATTGTATATTGGTACATTTAAGGTACCTATAATTCTGGCTGCAGTATCTCGGCGAATTAGCTGCCACATTTTGAGTTCATTTGTATCCATCAACATGTAGTGTTTTTTTGGTCTTATTATAATTTCGTAGCACAAAAAATATAATAAAAGTTAGGTAGCACACGTTCTCAAGCTTTCTGAAATGTTTCTATCGATATGGAGGAAAATACTTACGGAATAAATACAAGAAAAAATTGAAGTTATCAAAGTATATGACTCATTATCAGTAATGTTTTTGCTATACTACTGTGGTATTAAAATGAAATTGTTTAGACATTTTAACAAATAACTAACGACCGATAAGGTAAAATCATCCAATATTTTACTAGTAAAGGTCTTCACACAAAATACTTTAGTTTGCCAAAACAAAATATTATTTCACTCCAAATTTATCCAAAATTAGGTCGCTTAGGCCGAAGTCGTTACGTCGAAACTCGAAATCAACATGAACCATTGCGAATTTCTTGTGCGACATTTGATACTGGAAATTTACAGGCAATCTGTCGATTTTCACAGACAGACCACGACCTCATTTAGGGATTTTAAGTGATAATGAAGACATTTTAAACGGTTGTATTTTGTATTTAATTAGCGAGCCTTTTTTGACTTTGTTCGAATGGAGTTTTTTATCAAGGCGCCCCATTTTTTTCTTAAGAATAATATGGGATAGATATTTAATTTTTTTATAGTTCTTCACGTGGCAGCACTAAAAATGAAAATCTATTAAAATATTTGAAAGAAGAATCCTAATTTTCTCTTTTAAATTTCGAGGTGGTCCTTAACAAACATACAAAAATAACGAATCAGTTTGTGCTGACAGGTTCTAATTTACAACATTATTCAAAACTTGAATTGTTAACATTTTTAAGTTTTTTAGTTTGTTTAGTCGTCAAAATACACATTTCATTATATAGGTACATTATATAGGTACATGACGAAATATTTTGATATACACAGAAATAGATGAGAATGTATGAGACAAACTTTAAATCGTGGCCTTTTGTAATATTTGAGTCCATTAACTCTTCACAAACCGGAATTCTAGAAATTGTTTCATGACGTACTAATGAGAGGATAGGATTTAAACGATTATGAACGGTGTTGTTGTGTTCCTGCGTGTGAGTAAGGTTTCCAGAGCTCCTGGGGGGTGCTACGTTAGTAGTAGGGGTCAAGCCTTCAAGGTAAGGGCGACAAGTCCAGTAACAGATTTATTATGCTGTACTTATCACTCTTAAGCTAGGACCTCATTACCACTTAACATCAGGTGGGATGAGGTCAATCTTGGAGTGCAAAAAAAAAAAGATTAATGTTTAAAGTTGAGGGACCGAGCTTTTAATTTTGATTAACTCTTGCAAATATGGCGTTATATTTACTAAACGATCCTATAGAAAAATAGCTTCGGTATCGCGCACTGATCAATATCCCCTAAAAAGCCAATCCTCGTACTATTTAATCAAAGGCCTGTTTATTTGATCTTTATGAGCTATTCGCTGTCGAAGTTTCTTCTTTCTATCAGTCGTGATTGATTGATTGCTTTAGTAAGTAGATACATAAGCGCGCGAACCTTTGGGACGATAGCATTGGGATGTACATCACTCTATAGAATATTACAAAGACAAGTTTAAAAAGTTATGCCAGAACAGGATGCGAAAAAAGTATTTTGTAAACAGATCATTAAGGCAAACACTAAGAAAGGGAGCAGCTCGACTGGTAAAATACCTCCACCTTAAAGAAGACCGCAGCCAAATAACAATCGCTTCGAAGTTGTTGTGTTCCTGCGTGTGAATAAGGTTTCCAGAGCTCCTGGGGGGGGGGGTGCTACATTAGAAGCAGGGGCCAAGCCTTACCTTGAAGGCTTGGCGACAATTCCAGTAACATATTTATTATGCTGTACTTGTCGGGGGGATAAGGGGGGATGATTGTAATATCGCCCTTGAAAGTTCACATTGGAAAATGTTTATTTTTTAAGTTAGAGATACGAAATTTAAGACAAATATAGCCCGAAACTTGGATTTCGTTTTTTATATTAGGGGTGATAGGGGTAAAACCGACTATGAAAGTTTATATATAAAAAAACCTGTAGTGCTCGCGAACTACGTCGCGGGCACAGCTAGTATATTTTTTTATAGTTAATAGCAGGCCTTTGCCTGCCACGGCTTCACGCAGGTTTAGCATTTTGTAAAATATCTAAAACAAACATTTGGAAATCATAAATTGATCTAAGATCGATATACTACTACATGGCCTGAAGTTACTACGAAAAAAGCCATTATTTTTCGTAAAATGTAAAGGATAAATATTGTTTTATGTAGGTTTTGTCGAAGAAACCACAACCATTAGCGCTGTGAATATTTGTAGAGGCACATGTACTACGTAGGTAGAAATAGAGTTTTCAAAATTTTTGTGACCATGGAAATTGTGGATAAATCTAATGTTTTCTTATTTATCTCGCTAAAATTTACAATTTACCATTTATTCCAAATTAATTTAATAAACATTACTTAACCAGTATCTTTGTCGCACAGATAATAAAAAAATGGTATAGCAAACGTTCAACAGATTAGACATTTATCTTATAAATTCTTTATTACAGAATTAATATTATGTAATTTGTACAAACTTTAGTTGGTATATTCATCAAAATATTGTATTTCTTTTCATTTATTGAAGCTAAAACAGAAGCGTGAATTATGTGGAAAAATAAGTAAGAAATCTAAAATCTTTTACCGAACTTCACTTCACAACTTTTTTTCTAGGCACTTCCATAACATTAAGAGAGTACCTACTTATTTCCTTGATCTTCTCGGCAGCAGCTTCAATTTCAATACTGAAATTCCAATGCGATAATATAAATTAAAAAAGAAATACTTACCACCTCGAAATAAGAATCTCAGGACGCCCGCCCAAAGAACTCGAGACGCGTACACTTCAAAAACTTATAAAGCACACTTCAGACGAGGAAATGCCGCGCGACCATCTGGCCGCTACGTTACACACACACAAAACACCCGAAAAAATAAAAAGCCCGCAATCGATACGTTCCAAATTCGAAATTAATTTCGGTTGCCCGTATGTCGGTCGGGTATTAAAAATTAACGCGGGTTGACGCGCCGCGGTGGGAACGGAGCGGTGCGAACGACGCGCAGGCTCGGGGGCGGCGGACTGACTGAGATCGGCCGGAATCGTGGCGAGCTCGAGTGGCGTATTAAGTTTTGTTTTGTGGGGAAGTTCGTTCGTTAAATTTACCACCATTTTGGGTTGGTGTTGGGTTTTCGTGGTCCGCTTAAATTTGGTTTTGTGCATACAAAAGTACCGTACAATTGCGCTAATGAAACAAAGCGACCTGGTCCAACTTAACTAAAATGCGGTCTTCAAAAATGTTTGGATGAAAACTTCTTAAAATATAGGCCGTTCACGCACGGGTGGTAAGCGAAAGCGTGTTTTACAACAAATGTCTTACGATTCGCTGCAACGCCGCTATATATATGCACTTATTTGAATAGTATTGTTTCTTATGTCCTGTTTTTTTTATTACACTCTAAGATTGAACTCACCCCACCTGATGTTAAGAGCTTATGAGGTCCTTTTTTTTTTTGTTTCGGGGGGAATTTCGTTGATGCACCGTACCACAAAAACCCCCCGTTGGAACTCCATCGCCTTAGTGGCGATGCTGTGGGAGATCGGCTAAGCCTTGACTTCCACAACACCGCCGGAAGAATAGCCGCTTACGCGGCTCCGTCTACTCCCCCGCAGTGTTCGGAGGGAGACTGGGGATGGCCGGTCCCACGGAACCATCCCCACTTCGCAGTGGGGGCCGGTGCAATGCCAGCTGAGGTGCCCTCACACCATCAGCCGGCCAGTCCCCACGCGGTAGCTGGGCGCGTTCGTATTGTCGCCGCGCCCTCAGCCACCTTCTTCTGCGGCAGACGGGAGCAGCGGAAGGATCGTCCTCGTGCTCCCTTTTTGCGGCCTCCTTCTGCGACATGACATCTTCGCAGAAGGACCCCAACCCAAGCTAGGGAGTGAGAGATTCGGCCCCACCAACGCACGCAGCGTTGCGCGCTGCGCATCCCAGGCGGCACACCTGCAGTGTGTGCCCGGCCGTGTCCTCCGCCGCGCCACAGTTTTGGCACGACGGAGACTGCTCCCGACCAATACAGTGCAGGTACTGCCCAAAACAGCCGTGGCCGGACAGCACCTGCACCAAACGAAACGACATGAAGCCGGACTTGCGCTCGAGCCAGCGAATTTGCTTATGAGGTCCTAGCTTAAGGGCGACAAGTACAACATAATAATAGCTGTTACTGGACTTGTCGCCCTTACCTTTAAGCCTTTAGAGCTCTGGAAACCTTACTCACTTACACAGGAACACAACAACACCGAAGTGATTGTTATTTGGCTGCGGTCCTTTATAGGGTGGAGGCATTTCACCAGTGGGGTGCTCCAGTTCAAGCGGTTAATCGCTATGCCTACCTCTTCTAAATATATATAGTATAGTGATAAGTCATCATCATTTCAGTCTAAAACATCCACTGAACGAAACCCAAACAGTCGTCCAACCTTACCCTGACGCCACTAATAAAAGGAGTTAGATCTTGAACCTATGCTATGCACCCAACAAAAACCTATTCAACACGCAAAAAGGCTGACATTTCGTCCGTAAAATTCAAACAGACTACATCTATACTATGAAGCGTTTATGAGGTCCTAGCTTTAAATATTATGAAGCGGAAAAGTCAAATTGTTTGTTTAAACGCGCTAATCTCAGAAAGTACTGGTTTGAATTAAAATATTATTTTTATATTGGATAGTCCATTTATCGAGGAAGGCTTTAAGCTATGTAACTACACGCTGTGAACAATAGGAGCTGTGAAAATATGGAAAATATGGAAATACCGGAGACAGCGCGTGCGTAGTCACGATGGGCTGCTAGTAGGTACCTTATAAAATTAAATGAAGATACCACAACATAACACACTAGTCAGGAAAATCAAACGTAAACGGAATGGATTCAAACAAAACAAATGAGATTCTAAACACGGAAATCAAAGTTACTAGTTACTTACTTCGGTTTGCTATCCGCCTTATTTCACTGAATACGTTTCCTCAACGCTAATATCGCGAATATTAAATTGTACCCTTAGGCTTTCGCAGTTCAAACGCAATGCCTGACGGCTGTTGATTACGGCTAATCTCGACTAATCCAAACGCTAGTTATACTACATGCATATTAGTAGTTATTTGCAATTAAACAGCTTTGCGGAACTGAAACAACTATTCTATCTCACGAAGTTCAGTTCACGAAGTTATGATGTGAAATGATTTATTTCTGCTAAAAGATAAAAAAGGCTTACGACATTTGAACTCAATCTTGCTAAATGTAAAGCGAAAATTAGCATATCAACAATATCAAATGTTTTGTCGTCTCATGCGAGATGCGCGTATTAGCCTTTATAGTAGGTATCCTAATAAAATAATGTATTTCACATCAAAGCTTACATGGAACGTACGATAACACTACATTACAGTAATTTCTTGTTGTTTGAAATTCGTTCTTATAACGACTATATTAAGGCGGTGCAAATTTAATGTATTATCTGACATTTTGATTGACTGAACCTATAATGAATGTCCATAAGGCTGAACGATGCTTGCGGTTATATTAAGTGGGTACGATTGACAGTTTGTTTGTTCCAAAGATTCAGAAGGGTTCTTCTCGTCCATTTGTGTCAATTTAAAGTTAGTTCGATCGTTGTAAATAAAACAAGGCTCTAACTTCGATATTGCTCAGTTTGGACTTCGAAAGCATGCACAGGATGTTTACTTTTGATGATTTAAAATAATATTTTATGTTCTTGTACAAAACTATGTCTCTTTTTGTGGTTCTTTAAATGGAATAACTGAATTTTTATATGCTTTTATTGTTTAAAATCTACCTCACTTATGACCTTTTTCTGAAGAACACATGAAATTAATAACGTATGCCTTCGATCCTTAACAGCTATAAAGTGTATTTTAATGTATTATTAAAAAAGCAATAAGCCACGGCTATTTGAAGGTATCTTATTTTTTTTTTCATTTCGTATTTTCCATTTTATCAGGGCTGCATAGATCTAGAATTATGGAATTTAGGTCCAACAGCAAAAATTAAACCTTCGATACGTAAGTTCAACTCGCACTTGACCGGTTGTTTTGGTACGAAATGCGTTCTGGCCTTTTTTTTTTTAACGGGGGGAAATGCTTGATGCACCGTACCGCCACCCTGAGGGAGGGTGACGGCGTGTGTGGGACTCCCACCTGCCTACCTTCCTCGGACTACCCACTAAAACCCCCCGGTTGGACCTCCATCGCCTTAGTGGCGGTGCTGTGGGGGATCGGCTAAGCCTTTACTTCCACGACACTGCCAGCGGAGCAGCCGCTTACGCGGCTCTGTCTACTCCCCCCACAGTGTTCGGGGGGAGAATGGGGATGGCCGATCCAACGGAACCATCCCATGCGTTCTAGCCTTTTCTAGGTCCCATAACCTACAGATTTCGAGCATCATAATCTTACGTACATCATAGTATTACGGCAATTTTATGATAAATCAACAAAACAACAGACCTCTACATTTATCTCAATGGTCGGTTTTATAATTTTAGATTTATTATGACCATAAGTAGGAAGGAACTATAAACATCAAAACCCAAGTGGAAGTTTGCTGAAAAGAAAATTATCTTTCATGTGAGTTTGTACTTAAAACTTTTGCTATCGCCCAGCCTACTCTCACGAGACAAAACGAAGAATACCTTTCTTTATATAGCAATTTATTTAATGCCATTCCTGAAACTCTAAACGAAACTCAATAAATTTATGCATTAGGTTTGTTTTTCAAATAAAAAGAGAGTGGAAAAGGCTAAAATTGTAGGGTAAGACGTTAAAGCCATTTATGTAAATTATCAGCCAGTTCATCCAATTGATAAGATTATAGCCTCGATGGTCTAGCTTTTAAGTATCGGGTATGAATTTCGGGTCCTGGGTTCGATTCCCGGGTCGAGTCAAGCACGGGCTTTTTATGAGTTTGAAGTGTTTATCTGGTTGCATATGTGTTTGTTTAAGGCATCGTAGCGCTCAAACGGTTTTTTGTTAGAAAGGAGTCGAGTGTAGTCTTGATAAAATTTTATTAAAAAAAGGATCCAAGTTGGCGCCGGTTCAAAATGTTGAATTACAATTTTACACATTTCCCTTAATGTAGATAGGCATCAAATAAAATGGCTTGAAATAAATTTAGTCATTGATTAAGACTCAAATCCGAATATCAAACCATGGAAAGATTTTAAAATTTATATGTATTGCTACTGCAAAAATTATAGTAACAAATATTATGATAAAAAAAACACGTAACGCCAAATATTTGATCAACTAAATCAGAGGATAATTAAATTTAAACTCAAACACGAGCATCCCGTAGAGAAGTGAAAAGCCCTCGAGAATATTCGATTTTTACTAGACAAACCCAAGTCCATCAACTCAAGCAACATTAAATTGGGTAACTTACATAAAATTCGAGTTACGAAGTCGACAGAGATTCAATAAAACAAAGGTTCCGGTGAAATGGGCCAAATAAATCTATAGGACCGCTGCAAAGTTGCCTGCCGTTTATTTAGGGCCATACAGTACTAGGATACCATAGAACTGTAGAGATGTGACAGTAAGAATTTGTCACCATACGAAGTATCTGCCTATAAATTAATAAGCCCTGTAGATAACTAAGGCCGCCATGTTTAATATTAGGTAATTTTTAAAATAAAGGGGACGAGCATCACACTTGTTAAATGCAGCTTTATCACAAACTGAGCTATGTTTGTAAAATCCAGAACATACTTTACCCAGGTATCAAATACAAAACCTCGAGATCATGACCTGATACTAAAACCACTAGGCTATTGATTGACGCGTTCGACTGGCTTAATGAGGTGTTTGCTAGTAGTAACTCTGCACTGCTGTCCTCACCTCAGCGCTGATCACCGAGGACATAAATGTAATGAACATTATGTTCTATGTCTGAGTATTAACGTGCAAAATTAAGTTGATAGTTCCCTTGATGATGGTTGCTTCACCACAAATGCTTTTCATAGCTTTACTTATAATCGATATTCATATCAAATAGGTTTTTTTTTTAATACCCCAAGTACTGTAGCGTCTTCAAAGTAAATGACGTACGTAAAAAAAAATATTCACCAAGTCTACTCTAAAAGAAATGATGATGTGAATGGAAACTACAAATTTCTGGATTTGTACTATGATAAGGATATGAAAGCTAAGGCTTTAGGAGCTTAAGGAGGAAATCCCAAATGTTACCATAAGAAATAAGTTTTTATGGTAACATTTGGGATTTCCTCCCGACCATCTTAGGGGGAAATAACAGGGTTAAGCAAGAACCACGTGGTTAGTAGTGGTGATTTTAGTTTAGTTTTCTACTGTATTACAATCAAAGTGATGAGGTCCCCTGGGGGTTCGAGCCTGACCTTCTTGGGGCAGTAGTACCACACACGCTGTCATCTTCCTCAACAGACATAAGGTCACACATTACCCCCCGCCCAAAAAATGTGGCACTTTGTATCACAGAAACCTGACCTCAAGGAATGACCTATTTAAGGTATCTTTTATTGTCTCAGTAATTTTCAGGAATATCCTTTAGGTGCTGAAAAAACCACTTTCATATAGTGGTGTGCCAAAACTATAGTGGTGTCTTTTTTTACCCTAACCTTAGACCCGAGGATAAGAAGTAGAAATAACTATATAAACAATGGCTTCGCTAAGCCTCCTAGTGGAGCACGTCTTAACTTCTTTGTATTATTTACTCCCATACCTAAATTATAAATGAGCTGAGCAATCGGCTTTTCTTGTAAAATCTCGCTTCGTAATTCCTTCCTTATTTCCTACGGCGCACCGTTCAAAGTCCCAAATTTAATGATACTCACTTTTCTCGTCCAATGAGTCGATACAAATTACATTACCTTGACTAAAGTATTGGTAATAATGCCAGCAATTAGTCCCTTCGGAGAAAACTCTACCTTGAATATTTATATACAGTCTACGTGAAAATTATGTCGTTTTCAATGGTGTTCTCGCTTCTATGTCAATGCAATAAGGATCAAAGTTTCACAGTCGAGTTTATTTTGTATGAGAAGTTATTATATCAAGAAGCTGATGAGTTCCTTTGATAAAATTACCTACATATCTCATCAAAAACATAAATAAACAATTGTAGCCAAGTTCAATACAAATCCTAACAACTTAGTCGTTGAAAAGAGGTAGGTATGGAGTTTAATGATAAATTCTGAAATTAATTTATAAGTAACAAAATGTTATTTCACAATTTAAAATAAAATTTATTTCAACTACTAGAATTAAAACTAGGCTCCAATATAGCCATAGACTTGACTAGTTTTAATATACAAATTACAATTTACCGTTCAGATGTAGTAAAGCTATATTTTAGGCTGAGACTTATTTGGAACACATCTGTATGTACCTATTATTAATATATTGTACGTTGAATTATTTTAAGTTATTAATTTATCATGGGGTCAGTATTTAAGTCAGGAGTCAAAATAGTACGTACAACACGGAGCTGTTCGCCCGTTTTATTTGCTTGAACTTGGCTTGACACGCTACCACGTCAAGATTAAAGCTCTCTGATCCCTCGATCAGTGTCGTCAAATTATGATATTTATTGTAATTGACGACATTTATCTAATGTCACTCACTAATATCGAACAAACACTTTATCAAATTGTTTTAAAAATTTGTACATTTTCTGCTACGACGATATTAACCGAGTTAAAAAAAGGTAGAGGACCGCAATTCGATGATATGTTTTTTGTATGTTACCTTAGAACTTATTGTTATTCTTTTCAAGAAAAAGTAGCTATATTGCAGAGAACTAAAGTACCTAAAGATGATTTAATTTGACAAAATTCGCAGTCATTTTCAGACCGACATAATGTCCACTGAAAGATTTTGAGGAGTCGTAAAAATGTCGAATGTATTAAACACTGTAAAATACAATATTTAAACGATAGTGTAATGAATGAGTATGAAATAATTGTAATACGATACGGTTATTTAACAATTGGCGTAGTGTTTTTATGACAAAGTATGGCTTTTTTCGAAAAGTCATAATTAAACTTACCTAATACATATAAAAACAATCGGTTTAAGTATTGAAACTTATAATATGATACTTGCATAATGTGTTCCAAATGAATCCAGGTTTAAAATATGATTTTACTTAGATACAATTGGTACGAGTCAATTCGTTTTTTTTCATGTTAAGTTTCAGTTATATGGCTTATGTTTAACATAATCTGATGATTCATAAATGCTTTTGTAAAAGTTTACATGAATAAAGACCTTTTCAATTCTATCGATTTTTAAAATGAAACCGGAAATTTGAATTCGGCATCTTTGAGTTTCGGTTTCGGTTACATGATCAAAAACAGATTTAGTTAAGTTTGTAATATAAAAAATACATTCAAAGTACATAATAATTGAAAAGCGAAAAAGACGCTGACAGGCGAGTAACAACAGCCTCCTTAAACCAACACGTTACGTTACGTCGCATGTGGTAAATTTGACATTTCACAAACAAACCGACCACGGTATAATGCACCGGCCAACGTAAATATTGTGGTAGGGGAGCCCGCCAGGGGATTTAGGGATTTACCTCAACGCGCCAGATTAACATAAGGGGCGATTTTAGCATACTCCTGTGGTCAGGTCGTAACACGGTAAACTACTTGGAATGTTACCAGAAGTTCATTACAGCAATATTTTTCAATTTAGTTGGGTATGGTTGCTTGGTAGGGTTATGGTTAATTTTCATGCAATGCCATCTTTGTGAAATAAGTCAGTAAGTCGGAAGTGACCGAGATTTGGACGCCTATAATTTCGGCCCGCTTCTATGAACGCAACTGCAAATTATAATGTCAAGTTGATGTATTATATAGGTAGTAATTAAATCTCAAACCCGTATGTCAAGGATGATCTAGAGCTCTGATACTTGAATTGTTTCGAAACTATTTTTTTTACTTGAATCTGTAACTAAAATCATATTGACCTCTCGAAGAATAACGGTCAGGTAGATGCAATTATAAGACAAACTAAACAATACAACTTGGTTCAAAATCTTTACTCATTATGCTATTATTGATAAAGAGGAAATATTTGATTGTTCGTTCGTTTCTTAGCATTGAATACGCTGCGAAACTATGGAACCAACTTGCATTTGATTATTATTTGAAAAGTACACAAGTACCCTTGTGACATAAGCTATTTAATTTTTTTAATACGCATCACTAGTTAATTAAAGAATGAGCTCACTTTGTTCATATAACCGAACCCGAAACTTAAAGATATCTAGTTTACATTTCCGGTTTCGTATAAAAACCCCCATGTCCCTAATAACCCTCCTACAAATATAGTAGGTACGGAACAGAACTACGCAGATAGGGAAACTAATCAGAAGGGATTAAAAGGGTCACAAACTTGAGAGGACGTAAATCAGACAGTTGAAACGCACACTTTTGACCTTTTATTTTACCCACATTACCTTAATCTGAGCCGCTCAAATATTTCACTCTTAATACTAACTAGTAATTTGAAGGTTTAGTGGTCATGATCACAGAGTCTTGCGCCTTAGTAATTACCTTACTTTTCAATCTATATCATGCTATAGTAAATGTTACCTTATGTGACTTGAGGAAATAAATCATAAAGAAGGCTTTGCTGATATCCTTATTAGATCACAACTGAGCATCTTCAAAATCTTTGATAGAAGCTTAAAATTTAGTAACATTATTATCATTAGCCGTGGAAAAAAACTTGGTAAATACCAACTGAAATATTATGTTTTAATACATGAATACCGTTATGCCTGAATATTGAACTGTAAACACAATGTTCTCCACGCGAGTGCAACTAAACTCATCCGATTTTGTTTTCTACCTAGATGGTTATCTTCAAAATCCAACAGGTATCCATAACGGTCGAGTAAATCCACACGTAACGTCGTAGTCTGTCCCCAACTATTGGATATACTGACGCCAAAAATACGCGGATCACACAGCCGTCACGGAGATTTGTGAGATTATCGGCGAACGGACATGTAGGTACGCGGCAGTTGGATAACAATCGGGATTGTTCGAAATAACAGGAGCTGGTTTAATCTGGCGATATTGTTTGATATTACCGACTATACCGTTCTGAATGGTTTTATTGCAGATCAAAGTTTTTCATTTCGATTTTTTCGATAGCAAGTTTTGTAAAGCCGTCTTTTAGCTATTGATTATGAACATTTTTTATTTCTTTATGGTGTTTTTTGTTTATTTAAGAGCAAAATATGAAACCACCGTTGATTCTACTTTCAATAACACGTGGGCTTAGTAAGTGGTGTTGAAGACCCATGACCTTCACGTATCGCGCGTGCTGCTCTTACCGACTGAGCTAACCGCAAGTTATCGTAGGCGATGAAATTTCTCTGCTGTATCAACCGTTAGCCTCCGGTGAAGGTCGTGGGTTCGATTTCCGCACCGCAAGGGGGGATAAACATTTTCTGTTCCTAATATTTAAAGTTCGCTTGTACGGCGTTTAGTACTATAAAAATAATAAAATCGATACACCTGTACACCTATATAACATTTTCAGCTTCAGACTTTTACGACAACATAAACTGTCGTCACAACATCATAATACAGGAGCATCGATTAACCAGCAATGTTGAATAAATTAACAAGTTCACAAACTACTTAGTCGCACGAACTAAAACCCGAAGTACCTACTTGCAAATTCACAAAACAACTGAACCGAACGCGCCATACCACAAAGTGTATCCTGGTGGATGAAAAATATTTGAGTTCGTATGTTGGCTCCGATAACTTTGGACCTACCAGCTGTACCCTCGTACCAACTTTCACATTTGTTTATTTGGAAACCAAAAACCCTGACTAAATACAAACTTTGACGTAAAGGTGATTTCGGTTTTGACAGTTACGTCCATCATATTATTTATATTTTGGTCTTATGTATCATATTATCATCATATTATTATGTATCTTACTACATTTTGAGGAAAAATACGAATTCAATGGCATCTCAAATTCCATTCAAAGTGTGCCTGTGCGCACTAATTACTTTAATCACTATGACAAAACGTTTCCTGATACCTAGCCATCTCCTAACTTATGTAATCAGTCAAATATCACGATAAATGTAATTAAATTTGATCGGAATGTCATCCATCCAAAAACAAACCGGAACCTGTATAGCTTAACTTACAGTATTGCTTCCGAATCATTAAATATTCTAAATAAACAATATTTTATATTGATGTTTTTGTGAGGAAATAGCGAAATAACAGACTGCACTTTTCAAAGTCAGTATCAACTTAACTTCAAAGGTAAAGGACTATTTGACAGCTGTCAAAACTGTCATATCGAATTCATTTTTTGAAATTTGACACCTGTTAAATCGTCCGTTAAGTTAGCGCAACTGACCCTTAGTTTGTCGTGCAAATACGATAAAACTACGTATTTTTCTAATAGACTGTGTTGCTGAGTACAGTGTTTATACTCTATTTTACTTGAAATTTCCTACAAAACGTGCAATGTACCTAATAGCGTGTCAACATAGTCTTAGCTATGGCAACAGGGGAATTGTTCCACAAACGCTCGGGGGCTTGAGAATGACGTAAATCATTCAAGCACGAGAACAATTATGGTAAAAATTGTATTAGAATCAGGGCACGCGATGTTGAAGTGCAACTATCGGATCTTTATTCGGATCTGTTGACTGATGTAAAGTAGTGCTCCGCCCGGCTTTGCGCATGTAGATAATGTTTTTAGGAATGTGTGTTGGTTGAAGGAGTTTGCAGATTGGACCTTTACTTTTTTAAATATAATTTTTAAATTGGCCTACTCAGTGCAAACAAACTAAATTAAATCTTTCTTTTATAATCCTAACTAACATAAATGCGAAAGTAACTGTGTCTGGCTTTCCATCTTTCACGCCGATACTACTGCACTCATATAAATTTAATGTGGTTCACAGATACTCTTGAACTTGAACAACCTTATGCCGCATGAGTTTTGAACTACTTATATGATAATCGGCCCGGTCCAATTCGTCGATTATTCAATTTGTCTAATGTGACGTCTACGTAAAACTTTAAAATAAATATATATTTGTTTGCTGGTATGGCTCCGAAGTCTTCAAACAATTATGCAATGAATGTACCTACTCCGGACAGATAAATTTTTTTTTTTTCAAAATATAGAGGACATTTAATATTTTTTCCAGTCATAAACCATGCACCCTAACTTCAGTAGGTATCATTTAAACTCAATGGAATGGAAGCAAAGCGGTTTATACAGCACTACCGTTCCGAGTAATGTGTATTTTTGCTTGGCAAATTTGATCTTTAGTTCTCTTTGTCTTTCAAGTCCTAGTTTAATTAAAACTACAGTTGGGAATGAATAAATTAGGTACCAAACTACAGTCCAAAGGGAGTTGCCGGGAATTAATACAGATGAATAAATTTTACCAAGATTTTGAAATTACGACTTTAAAAAATATGTTATTTTTATTGGTGTTAATTTGTATGACAACCGCAACCTGAATAGATGAAATATAATCAATCATGACCGATTCCTACATGATTGCATCTAAATCAAAATAATTTAACGGAAATAAATGTTTTAGAAAAAACCGGTCAAGTGCGAGAAGGACTTGCGTGGAGGGTTCCGTACGTTGGGCTCATAGGTCACAATAAACTAAACAATTATTTATCAAATGTAGGTAAATAAGTTACAGTTGTTGACGTCGATTTTTAAAGTAATTAATTCTTCTTATTCTTTAGCTAATTTACTTTGCTTTGAAACGTGTTCATGGTAAAAGGTTATTAGGTAATTAAATACTTCTGGAACCTGGTAAGTACTCGCATGAAAAAACTATATATGGCTGAAAATAATCACATGGCACAGGCAGGTAACAATAAAAAAAACGTAAATTTAACAAAACAACCCTTTTTTTAATCCATGTACTTCTCATAGGTTTTCCTGTAATAATTTGTATTTTCCAAAATATATCTACTAATAAATCGGAGCTTCAGCATTTTTTATTCCTAAAACATACCTTAGTATGATATACTTATTGTGATTTATTTTAAGAAATCAAATAATAAGGTCATGTATATTTTTTTATTTATTACCTTATTTAATAAAATACAATAAATAGATAATAATTTTGTAAAGTCTTCAATTCTCTGGAAAGCTGATGGTTTACAGCATAGACTGAAACAAAAAACACATATCTCTTTTTATTCTTAAAACATAAAAACGACCACTAAGGGCATTCAAAATGCTTCTACAAAACCTATGTTACAACTTATATTACTTGATATCCATACTTCAATATAGAATTTATCCATGTCTATCATGATTTTTTATTCAAGTAGGTTATCTACATATTATTTAAACACTTTTGAATCGTACATATGTTTTTTGGGACGGACCTGGATTGAAATAACTACTTTTTGTTTCCTTATCTTGGGAAGAATGTCTGAGGAGTTGGCTCCCTTCAGAGTCCATGTAGAATAAAGGCTCATTTAATATGGGTTTATTCTCTTCATGTGATCCCCTCTTAGGTCGAAATCTACATCAATTCAATCTAAATCCGTTTGCCCAATTTGCTTGAATAACTATGACATCATACCGAAACTACCAAAAGAAAAAAGTCAGGACAAAAAAATATTCAAAAGTGTTTTAATATCTACATATTATCATAACACTTTTGAATCGTCATTGAATGCAAAGTGATTCTACTGCGGAATCTTTTTTTTTATAATGGTAATGAGTTCCTAGCTTAAGGGCGAAAAGTATGGCATAGTAAAACTGTTACTAGACTTGTCGCCCTTACCTTGAAGGCTTGACCCCTGCTACTAATGTAGCACCCCCCAGGAGCTATGGAAACCTTACTCACACGCAGGAACACAACAACACAGAAGTGATTGTTATTTGGCTGCGGTCTTCTGTAAGGTGGAGGTATTTCACCAGTCGGGCTGCTCCAGTTCGAGCGATAAATCGCTTTGCCCTGCCTCTCTTAAATTTCGATTTAAAGATTCGGAAGTAAGAGCATAGTAACTTAGTACATTAGTTCCAGTAGCAGTATCTAACTTATTGCTATGTGTAGCTCACTTTGGACCAATTCGTATAGTTCAAATAAGTACCTAGTTGTTAATTACCTCACTCATTTAAAGGCTAGGTGCACCTTCAATAATCTGTCAATTCTAAAGAAAAGAGATATACCGAAAGATTTGGCGGTGGCGCGATCAGCATAAGATACATCTGTACCTACATGTATATACTGTATGTACATGTAATATAGTGTTTACCTTGATGACCAGAGAAATCTAAGTAAAGTCGATTTTTTCGCTGAATAACTATTAAACATACCATGTTTGTACAAGATCAAGTCAAAACATTCAAGCACCCGAAATATATTTTAACTTTAACTGAAAAAACTTTTTAAAACAGGTTTAGCATGCATGTTGCATGCAAACTTTTACTTTTTGCCAACTATAATTTAGATAGAAGGATATGTGGAAAATTTTCTCGGAACGTAAACATGCACTTGAAAATAAGTTCTTTAAAATGTTTTGACTTTTAAACTTTGCTCAGACACCGTTCAGGTAATTTAACACGAAACTAGCTCACGGCAAGCGTTTACGAAAACATAGGTAAATAGTGAATGTATAAATAAGGCAAACGTATTGTGGCGCATTTCCATAGTAGTCTTGTACGGTGAATACCATACCAAGGCAAACAGTTGGAGGTCAATTTTAGTTCTTATGCCCGCGCCATAAGTACAGAGTCCAAAGTGATTAATCTAACGTGCTGTCGACTTTACTTAAAATTACTGAATTTGTTAGTCAAAATTATTTTGAAGTACGGATAAGTTTTTTTAGGGCGGGCCTGGATTAAAATAACTACTTGATTGGAAAATGTATTTCCTAACATAATATATCTTTGGAAGAATTTCTGAGGACTTGACTCTCTCCAGAGTCTATATACGAAACGAACTGCTTAAATATCTTTGAAATCATCACGAAACTACCAAAAACCTACCTAAGTACTTCGTATAGATTTTTCTTTCTGTTTGCTGTTCTTTGAAAATTAGGTATATTGTAAAATTTTTAAATCGCTACACGTTCACATCACACTATCACATTGTTTAAATTCTTTCAGATCAACATAATCACAAATACTGTCTTTTTCATTTTTATAGTATTATAATGCTCTACGTAGCGCCCTTTTAGATTTGAAAGCTTATACCTAAAACAAATTTTCAGTAGGTACAAAAGTGGGTGATTTTAAAAAGTTTGCAACTTCCTTATACATTCAAGAAATAGGGATTACTAGTTAATTAGACAAGATTATTTTTAGTATCTGTCAAAACACGATTCTTTCATAGATTTTCTATGAAGATAGCAATCTGTGACGGCACAATTTTACGTATTAACACACTAACTATGAAATAGTTACAGAGCATTTGAAAATAGAATTTCAAAGATAATTTGCAATTAATGAATTTTGCCTATGAAACATGAAGTACTCTTTTACGGAATTGACACTTTTAAATTGTTGGTGAATGGTATCATTTCTGATTGTTGTGGGAGTAAAGTCTCTTACCGTAGCTCCTCTGTGAATAGCCAGGATCATATCGTAGTCGTTTTCACCGATGAAGATGTTGGCGCGTCCATCGTTGCCAACGGTGACCAACTTGCCAGTGCAGTGGTTACCACTCCTACCTCCAGAGATGATATCGCAGTATCGACCAGCTGGTAGGCATGTCTAGGGAAAATAAATACTAAGTTTTCAAGCACTTCTCACTGACACTTCGTAAACTCTATGTTGCTGTAGTAAATTTTGGGTATGTTATTCTTATGTCTAATCTATCAAGCTACCATGTTTCATTAATATCCAGAAGAAACTTATTGCATGAAATAGTGATACCATTCAAGCAAATTTGAAAGTTAACTATAGTTTTATGTGATATAACACATTGCGAATATTACGCAGTTAGTAAATTACCACAGTGTTAGTTAAGACAAATAGATAAGGTTGCAAATGATAACGGCTTCTGGTTGAAAGCTGTATAACTTAGTCAAATAATTAACGAAGGCCAAAAGGTTAAGTATTGAATCGTATAGGTACCTACTCTTCTATACCTCAGAACGATCATCTGCACAAAAGAAAAAAGCGACCGCCTCTTCGATTTAGTCACATGCGGTGCAGACAGTTTAAGTGCGAAACACAACGGTATCAGTTCTGACGGCTCATTAGATAGATTTGTACATACTTCTTGATATGCACGCTATACACGATTTCCTGGTTTCCCCGAACAAGTACCTAGTCGCAGATCTATATACAAGTAACCTTATTTGTATATAACCATGACGTTAAATACGACGAGGTGAGGATATCCTGTGCAGCTTTAAATTAAAATTAAGTGGTTTTTTACATCAGTCATTAAAAAGTTTCACGTTTACGAAGAAAAGATCTCAAGCTTGTATTTTCTCAAAATTACCTTCCATAGTCTAAAAATAGACGTCAAACTTTCGGAGTTAAATTGTTCTTGAAAATTTAGAGATAGTTTGTTTGACCGGTTCTTGATGAAATCTCGAAATCGTAAAACTTTCAAGTGATCTTTGTTGTTTGAAGCATTACTAGGAAATGTATGTTTAAACCAAATAAACTTAGATACCGTATTAGATCACTACATGCTACGTTCCTCCCTCATAATCCTTTCTTTATATTCGAACAAACATGAACTTTTCCAAATTGGTTTGGATCTGTGTGAGCTAGGTTGACACCTCCAGCCCAGTTAGTCTAGTAGATGTACTACAAAGAACACTCTTAGTCTGATACTTTTAATATGGTGTGGCCAGAACGGTGCATTTATTTATTTACTTGTTGACAAGCGAATAACTTCAGGAGCAAGTCTTGTCAAAAATCTTCTAAAAACATCGCAATATGGATCATGCTGTACTTTAGTAAACTTATCAAAATGTTAAATCATCAATCCAATTTATACTTCTACAAAACAGCTTTCACATCTTAGCTGAAACCTCTGTTAAATCAAAAGAACGTTTAAAATGCAACACATACCTGCAAAGGCTGATTCAGGTCCCAGCGGTCGTTGTTGAAGGCAATGAAGGCCTGGTTACCGCGGCAGAAGGCGATCTGGTTGCTGCCGTTGTCCCACCAGTTATTGATGTTGCTGCTACCAGCCACATTACGGAAACCGACCATGTGGAAGATCTGGCGCCACCTGTGCTCGCACACCCAGCCGTTTCCGCAGGTACCAGCCTGTATAATAATACAAACATTTAAACTTCACCAATCACAATCCATCACCATGCGTTGGAAAATACGTTAGGAGGGTGTCCTGGCTGAAATCACAATTAAACCTCCTCAGCGGCCATTTAGCAGCTTGAGAACATCTAACAAAAACTTAACAATCTGCACATTGCACGCAATATATATACTAGGCATATTCCTAGTTCCATTTTTTATTTTAGGTGATAATTGTGCCTACCGATGGAAAATAAATGGCTAAATTTGGCTGTAATTTTTTTTTAAACTCCTTAAATTTTTACTTGAATAGCCAGAATACAAATTAAAAGGCTATTCGAGATTGATCCCTGCGATAAACAAGAAACAAAAATTGTGTGTTACACCCAGATAGCGTGAATAACTACTTTACTCCTCGACCTCAAATATCATCGAACCGAACAGTAGTATAATGGTAAAAACAATAAAAAGTAGATACTCACAGCGTTAATGGACGGAGAGATGATATTTTGGTGGTGGTCCATAGGAGGTCCAGCTTCCGTGTTAGTGAAGGCGAAACTGCTCATCAGTTGGGGCTTTCCATAAGGATGGGCCAACATAAAAGCGATCGCAGCCTTGTACTGTCTAGCGTTCTTGTAGGTCAAGATATTGCCACCAGCACCATGACCTCTCTGGTTGTCGTGGTTGTCGATAAAGGTCAGAGCATCATGGGAAGCGAGGAGACCCCATTGCGGTCCCCAGTTCCTCAGCCACCTCAGCTGGTTTCCTCTTTGGAAGGCCCGGCTAAGCTCCAAACCAAATCTGAATTCGGTGACGGCGGCAAGAGGGGTGTACTCGTCACGGCTGATGGCTTCACCACCAAGGTCAATGACTTCCTGGTAGATGTAAGGTCGAGCGCCAGAGGGGAAGCCGTGGCCAGTGTTCAGGTTTCTCAGCCTGTTGTAGATGATGCGAAGATCATGGGGCCACATGTGCTTTGCGGCGTCGATTCTGTAGAAGATGAATATATTTTAATATACTTCGACGACGTGAAACATACAGCCCCCCTGATAAACAGTTATGTACCTCTACCCGCAATACCAAGGGAATGACATGAGCATGCCGATGTTCAAAAACCTTCTTGCTCTTAAAGAATCCTTCAAATTAGGAAATCGGCAAAATTGAAGTCTGACGATTGGAAATATCGTTTAAATGTTTACCTGAATCCAGCGACTCCGATGTCAATTAGGCGGTTCATGTAGTTCACGATCATGCCACGAACATGCTCGGTGGCTTGGTTCAGATCTTTGAGACCAGACAACTCACAGTTGCGCACCTGCAATATGAAGATATAATTAAGAATTGTTAAACTCGCAATTACTTTGGTAGTACTTAAACCGTTGAATCGCTAAAGTATTGCTTAATGGGCAGCTTAAAACCTCGAATAAATAATTCTGGTAGTTTGCAAAGGTACCTGGATCTTTATTATTTCATATTTGTTTTTTAATCTCAGTAGCGAAGTGTATGTAGATTGTCACCATTTGGCTTTTGGTCTGGTCTGACGAAATAATGGTAAGCCTTCCTGGTCTGATAATAATAAAAAATCTTGAAATTCGTATTTTGAAAAATGGTGGTTCATAGCAGAAAATATTTTTTTAAACTAGCGGACCCAACAGACTTCGTCCTGTCAAAAAGATTTGGAATGTGGCTTAACTCTAAATATTAGTTAGAAAACGTTTGTACTGGAAAAAGAAAATTATTCGAATTTTTCTGACCGTAAAAACCATCCTTAAACTTCAACGAATATTTAAAAAAAGAATTGTTAAAATTGTCCAACCGTTGTCGAGTTATGCGCTTACCAACACATTTTGCGATTCATTTTTTAGATAGATGATGATGATAGATTGCACCACTGTTGGACCTAGTCTTCATAACACAAGTGCTTAAGCGGCTTACCTTGGAGTCAAGTCAATGTATGAGATGAAGTCTGACATTTAAAAATATATCCCCATAATCAGTTTCTCCTAATACTATTATGACTTGGTCCAAAGTGATCTACACAAAGCTATTAGTTAGATTCTGCTATTGAAACTTATCTGCTGACTTTCTTACCGGTGTCTTCTCGGTAAACATACGTTCCTGGCAGTAAAATTACTATGCGTTGTATTCATTGACGACAAAAATATTTGAATAAAGAAATATTTGTTTTGATTTGATTGATCATAGTGAATACTCACTCTAAAAGCGTTATTAGCGTAGTCCGAGCCCTGGATGACGCAGTGGGGCCAGTTGAAGTCGTTCCATCCGTAGGGGACGCTGGGGTAGTGCCACTGGCCGAAGTTAGCGGTGCTGCCAGCTGTACCGACATTTTCATTCCACGTGCCAGTCATATGGTTGATGATGGCGTCCACATAGATCCTTAAGATATAATACTTGTTTAATAGACCTTCTTTTTGTACATCAATACTTGTAGTTTAAAATGACCATCAAAAGCAGAACTTAAATTTTGTTTGGGACATGTAAGCGTGAAAATACTTCAGTCTTAATTGAACTGACTTTCATGTTAGAAACAGGACTACACTAATTCGTGGTACGCGGGTAAATAGATCAGGATAAAAATAAGCCACGTTTATTGGTTTTTCAAGTAAAGCTGATACCTAATGTTTATAGAGATGAAGTGGAGCCAATAGATACCACAATTTTACCTGACTCCAGCATTGTTGCATCGCCTGACCATGTTGATAAACTGCTGCTCGTTTCCAGAGCGGGTGACCAGTCTATAGGACATGGGCTGGTATCGCTCCCACCATGGCCGGTTATGGGACCTGATTATAAGGTTCTCATTGGGAGGTGAAATCTGCAATAAAACAAATACTTACTTCAATTGAACCTTCTAAAATGAAAAACCTTCTAAAATTGTTAAACAATTTTTTATCCGAGAGCAGAAAAAGAACCGAAGACCCTTGATATTTCAATAAAACCTTGTGAAGGCAAAGACGCGGGACAATCGTAGTAATAAATAACGATCAAAAGAAGATCTGGCTTTATGCTCCGTCATATCGTTAATGAGTCTGTAATTATAATTGATTACGTACGCCACAGATAAAAAAATATTGTAGGTACGTAATCTTATCACTTATTGTTAATTGTATCAATAGATAGGATATTGAATAACATAACTAAGTACTTGTCATTAAAGCACAGTTGCACCAACTTAACTTTAATGGTAACTGACGAGTTAATAGTTGTCAAAAAATGGGATATAACAAGTTTTGGTAGCCTACCGCTAAAAATCAGCTACCGTTAGATATAGTTAAGTTGGTGCAACTGAGCCTTCGTTAGAAAGTTCCAGATTTAAGCATGGAGGTAATAAATTAAATGTGATAGTGCCCACAAAAGCTCCCAAGTTGATGTACAATAGTAAACAGAAAAATATCTAAAACTTTTTTACCTACGTTTATTAAAAAATGTATTTAATTATACCATTAAATTTCACTGTATTAAGATTGTGAGCTCACTGAAATCTGGAGACCATTTTGCATTTCACAAGCAAACCTATTCTCTGCCTTAAACTACAGCTGCACTGGCGATGCATCTTACCTAAATACAAAAGAACCGCATTTCCACTTTGTGTAGCTTGAACCTGAATGCAGATTTTGAAACGCAAACGGTCCATATTCTACACAGTAGGGATGTTGAACTCGCTAGTCAACTAATAAGATACTTTTAAACGCCTGTCAAAACACAATTCCTTTATAGATTTAGTATGAAGATAGCAATATGTGACGTCATAACTTAACTATCAACTCCTAGACTATTAAAAAGTTTCGGAGCATTTTTGTTTATTTGTTTCAACGTGCAAATTTCAGGAACTACTAATTCGAATTGAAATTTTATTTTTGTGTAGGTTAATCCATTTATCGGGATAGATTTCGGGCTGTATAACATGATGCTGCGAGCAATCAGTGCTAAGAATCAGTAGGAAATGTGCAGAAAAGGGAGAACAGTACACGTGCAAAGCCGCGGCCGTCCGCTAGTCGGCACTAAACCAATACGGCTGATGTATTAAAAAGTCAACTTTTACGGCATTGATAGCTTGTTTTTATTTGTAACTGGTGTTAACATCCCAATTGTGCTACGTGTAAAGAATAACATCACTTTAGGTGCCGTTTTTTGTATAGGATTTCTGCACTTAGTTTTTAATATAAATACACCTCGTATTTCAGCTTTAGGGCTCACCTGAACACCACCAAAGCCGTTGGGACCGAGGAACCTTTCACACTCCGCCGCGATGTCATCCCACTTCCATTCAAACAGGTGTACCATGGTAGTCCTTCCAGCTGCATAGTGGGGGTTTTTGAAGGCCAGGGTAGCTGACAGCCCCGCCAGAAGTAATACAAAGCGAAGCATCCTGGAAAAAAAGATAAAGTCAATTAGAAAATACTAAAATTAAAAAAATAAGGCTAAATACATGCGATCTAAGATGCTTCCTTATTAAATGTCGACTCCAAAAAAATGTTTAACAGAATTGTTAAGTTTATAATATAATTTTAAGTACCTACCTTACAAAATAAAGCCAATTTATGCAAGTAAATAGCTCAAATATTCTAATTAGTGTATCAGTTCGTACAATTTCTACGTGTCTTAGCTTAAAAAGCATGGTCGTAATAATAGAAGAATATAACTAAATCAGAATTAAAATTTTGTTCTAGTGTCTTTATAATTGTGAGAAACAAAACTAGGATTTGTTTATACAAATAATCATATGTCCATTGACTTTGACTTGACTTTGATCTATCATAATTTGACTTACTTATCGTAAAATGCTAGAAGTAGGTAGAATAAAGATAGAAGATTGAATCTTACCTTGAGTAAAATGAAAATTCAACCCTAAGTTTAATTATATAAAGGTTTAAATTATATGAATACTATTTATTGAATTGACATAAACGAAGTTAGGTCATTTTCATAACATAATAAACGTATTATTTAAAACAATATTTAAATTGTTTTACTGCTCCTGTTTATTTTGATGTAATACATACACATATTTTTAAAGTTACCGCACCCATAAACTAATATCTCCATGACCCAAGAGTTGACTGGTAGAGAATGCTTTTCGCATAAAGTTAACTTTTTGTACTTTTTTTGTGTAATAAAGTATACTAATAAATAAATACAGTAAGCAGAATACTTTGAAAAGTGTTGGCGTATAAAAAAAACATTATTATTATTTTATTTAAACGTTCTACTAAAAAAACTTTTACACTAAAATTTTTACCGTTAACTTATAATGTCATTTCAAATTTAACACATTTGATACTATTTATATGTTATAAAAGCTTGTCACGAGATTTAAGTAACCGTATTTACTTTCTTAGTTTTTAAATTTTAATGGGCAGCAATTTTAATAGTTCAAGTATAAATTGAGTTGTAAGATTTCACCCGAACATACAAACATACATTACAAGTTAAATAAAAGCTTGTAAAAATAGAAGTTATTTACAAACGATGGTTGTTCATATCATTACTCTTTTTAAATATTAAACATACGAAGCGCTCAGAAGGTACAAGAAGAGCAATCTAAACGAAATCATACTTTTAAAGATATGCCGAAAAGCAAACTCGGTAAAAATTCGAAGATAATTTTCCGGGAAAACTTTCACGCTTACCGTATAAACGCTCCTGTATTCCTAAGAGATAATGAAACCGGCGAAGTATAAATTAAATCTCGGATACAAGATCGTGATTCAATTAGAAGTTTCAAACTTACCTCAAAGTCGGATCTACGCAAATTTGTCACTTTTAAAGAAAACTGGTGGGCACCTCCTGCTGTGATTACCTTTTATAGTCAAAGATAAACTTATATTTTTGTATTGTTTTTGTGTAAATTATCTTGTAATTATGATAAACGGTAGATACGGATCTAGTTATATAAAAGAGATTAGTTACTTCACCTTTGGAGGTCTTTATTCTGACCAGCTAGTCATTTCGTGACTAGATAAGTGATGGCTAAATTTATAATTAACCTGGGCCAATATTAAAAACTAAAATTAATTTTGGTTTTGTATTTTTATGGTTTAACTTCGATGACAATTAAAGCACAAATTTCATTTTTAAACACTTGTAATCCAAAATAATTTATCATATTTTATAATCCATAATTATTTGATTTATTATAGAAAAAATAGCTTCAAAAGTCTTCAACAATAATCATTCATCTATGACGCTTGCAAAGAGGACTGAAACAAAAACAAAACGAATTAGATTAAGTTTGCAAGATAAGATATGTCAAACAATTGCCTGACAAACAACTACATCATCAACATCAATATTTCAGCCAAATAACGTCTACTACCCTTCTGAATATAGGCCTCCTCCAAAGTCTTCTAGAACTGACGACTTTGTCATTTTCCATGGCCTCCCTAGGCTAGTCAAATAAGACAACTGAGCTGTAGGTACTACTGTCAAAAGATAGTTTGTTCACGACATCCTTCCTTGCTTCTTACGATAAATGATTCTGCCTGATCCTTAGCCAGCCATCGGTTCTACGAGGCTTGTGGCCTGATCATTGCCACTTTAGAGTTCCAATTGTAGGTGATTTCATTTCTGACACGTATATCTTAGCCTATAGTATAGCTCTCACAATCAGAAGCTGGGTGACTTTGAGCTTTTAGACGAGACATATTAGGCACACTTTGATGTGCATTTTGTTATCATTGGTAATTAATGCTGGTCAACGACATTCGTCGTGATAATTTTGTCGTGTATTAAGACAAAAAATTACACTAGCAAAAAATAGCATTTTATGTGATTGAATTTACGGTAGTATTTTCAACTTAAATAATTTAAGTAGCTTTTCATGCAGTTATAAATGTTATTAATTTCAGTTTATTTAATTAATAAAACATTGTTTCAGACAAAATTTCGGGTGTAAAAAATAACTAAGTTAACTGTTGTTCGGAAACAAACTCATACGATTGTTTTATTTAAATTTTTTTCAGTTCTTTTTAGTATTATTTTTCTAAAAAATCAATAAATTCGTAACCTTTTGATAAAAATATTAATCAATTAATAACATCCTGCACAAAAACAATCTATCTAGTAAAAAAAAACGCTTATTAACAGGTAATCGAATTACTTATTGGTATGCAATCAGAATCATTATCAACCATGTAGCAACAAAAAACAAATAAATACGTCACGAATATTTGCAGATAATCACTCACCTAATTAACACCATCTACGTGACTTAATTGTGCATATATTTTTAAATAAATTAAATACAGTATCTTATAGGTATCTAAATGATTTACGAACACAAAAATATCTAACATCGTCACGTCATACACATGAACTACATAATCCCAAATTAAGTAGCTTGAAATAGGTTTAAAAATACCATATTATTATTAGTTCAACAAATATATATTAAAAAAACATAGACATGTATCTTTTTATTTGCTTAGTAAAATATACTCATAGGTTAAATACGATGCCAAGTTGCGGGGGAGCACGAGTATCTCTGTTGTTAGACGACATTATTTAAAATATATGAATGCACCACCTTAAAGTTCTACCTGATTTACCGAGAAACTTCCGCTATCTATCTGTCCTTAAACATGCTTATATTTTTGAAACATTGATACGTATTCTTTATAGATAACATTTCAAGAGAAAGGTTTGCCTGTATAATACCTTCCATTATGGTACATCATACTAATATTGTAAAGAGGAAAGATTTGTACCTATATTTATTACCTAATTGTATGTTTGTAATGAATAGGCTCAAAAAGTACTGGGCCGATTTAAAAAATCATTTCACCAATAGAATTCTACATTCTTCCAATTTGACATATGCTACAAAATTAGGGATCCTTGGTAAAATTGCGCGGGAAAATCCTCTAAGGCGAAACGAAGTTCGCCGGGACCGCTAGTATATTATATTTGCATGAATAATTTTAACAACTAACAAACAGCTACGACTTTTAATAATGAGATAAACTTGCAAAGATACAGTGGCAGACATATGAAGTACCTAGACTTTAATTTTGTTTACTAATTCGCGCAGATTAACGATATCTTTTGATTATCAATCTATTTTAAAATGTACGCGCGATGTACTCGTATCATAATTTAGATAAATAATAATCACAATAGATTTTGATTTGCAGTCTAGTGTATATTTAGGATTTATTTAAATCCTGACCTCAACATATTCATTGCAAAAAATATATATATTTTTATTCTTATATTGCGCTTCAAGATTGAACTCAACGTACCTGATGTTAAGTGGTAATGAGATTCTAGCTTAAGGGCGATAAGTACAGCATAATAAAGCTGTTACTGGACTTGTCGCCCTTACCTTGAAGGCTTGACCCTTACTCACAAGCAGAAACACATCTACACAGAAGTGATTGTTATTTGGCTGCGGTCTTCTGTAAGGTGGAGGTATTTCACCAGTCGGGCTGCTCCAGTTCGAGCGGTAAATCTATGCCCTACCTCTCTTAAATTTGTGTTTTATTACTGACATTGAAGTTTTTCGCTTGCCTTACACACACGACGCACTAACCAATCCGATACATCAAAAATAGTAGCATTTATTATTTATTTTCTGAAATGTAGGTATTGTCAACATATCTCACCTCTTTTCCGACATGGATAGCTAGATGTATATCTTCCGCGTGTCCCGGTAAGTGTATGGAAGCCATGCCGTCACTTCCAACTGTCACTTTGGACCCAGTACAAGAGTTGTCCCGTTTTTTCCCCGTTATCACATCGCAGTATGTTCCCGGAGGTAAACCTGTCTAAACCGAATGGAGTAAACGTTAGTAAATGTAAAACTTTATGGGCTCGAGAAACAAAAGGATCGGTATTTTGGGAAGAGTGTCTGTTGTATGAAAAGAATTGCGATATTTTTCGTAGGATGTTTCTTTCCAGAATTAATTCGGACATCGATTATTCGGATCTCAGTTATATGGATTCCCGATAATCCGAACTACTAAGAGAGATCGTATAACTTTGTTCTCTTTAACAAATTTATCTACCTATAAAAAGCGTGCTATAATGAAAACGTATAAACCAATAGATCAAGCATTTAAAACATCCGCGTTCCATCTAAACGTTTAAAAAAATTAACGGGTCAAATCGCAATAACATTTTTAGTAGTTAATACGGACTACTTACTGCCTCGCCATTCGGTTAGGTTACACCAACGACGTTATCAAGAGCTGACTGAACTTTAGCTGTTAGCTAGTCACAGCAGTTAATCTGCTAAAATATGTAGTCGCGTTTCGACCCGTTAACTTATTTCAAAAGGTCCAGATTTGATATTTTTCAGCCAGATTACGTTCAGTGCATAACAGCTAACTACATTTTTCTTGCAGTTTAATTCGATCAAATTGTAAATAGGGAAATAGGAAGCAAAATAGCCATTTTTTTTTAAATATTATAATACTAAACTTACCTGTAACCTTTCATCTAAATTGCGTCCTTCCAAATTGAAAACTATGAATCCTTTATTACCCCTACTGAAAGCGATCTGGTTGTTTCCATTATCCCACCAATTGAGTACGGTCGTTCCTCGTACAGCATTCCTGAATGCAACCATTTGGTAGATTTGTCTCCAACGATGCTCACATACCCAGCCGTTACCACAAGTTTCATTCTGTAATAGAAATATGTATTTTTAAGCTTTCAAAGGGAACAGGTCAAATAACTATGTACATAAGGTGCCATTTTGCCAACATAGTAATGTGAGGAGCAATGAGACCAAAAGCATAAATGAAGAAAGGTCGGAAGGGGCTTATGTAGATATATATCTCGGTTGACTACCTAGTCAACATAAAATTTAAAACATTCACGTTCCATTTCAAACATTTAAAATTGGTTAACACCAGCCCCATTGTAAGTACTTACCTGGTGAATAGTGGGTGAAAGAATATTCTCCTCCCTGTCACTGGGTGGACCTTGGTCGCTGTTTTCAAAAAAGTAACTGCTCATAATCCTTGGTTCCCCATATGGATGTGCTAGCATGAACGCTATGGCTGCCTGCAAATATCAAATGATTAAGATCTTGAAATAATAAATACACACGTTATCTGCTACCTGCTAGAAGTATTTTATGGTATCGGAAGCTGGCTCACCTTATAAGTCCTAGACTCTTTGTAAGTCAAAACATCGTTGCTTCTTTGCGTGTCGTGGTTGTCAATGAAGACTAAGGCTGTCTCACTCGGTGCAAGGGCCCAGGATTCACCCCATGTCACCAGCCACTTCAACGCATTGTGTCCACGGAAAACATTCTTCAGTTCTGATCCCACCTAGGACGTTTAAACGCTATTAATGGATACCCCCTAAATTGTATACCGTTAGGAAGAGTACATGGGAGAATCAAGCGATGTCACAAATTCAAAAATCGAAAAATGCGCTTTTACATTCCATACCTACCTACAACCTGATCTGTTACACCAAGTTCCTTATAACGTGACTGCGCATGATGTTATATAAGATTAAAAACAAATAAACATCATCGGTCTCGTAATTACTGTTCGTTCATGCAAGGTGAAAATACAGTTAATGTTACTTTTGATGTCATAACCACATTTTCGAGTTTCACGTGATATTGCTTATTTTCCCCTGTACTCTTCATTTTAATACAATCTAACTGTATCTAAATCATTTTAAGGTCTTAAGTGATGAAGGTACAATTTGCGGTCTATACAATAGATCCAATTTTTCAAAAACAATCCTTCGTGGAATAATTCGATTAGTCATAACATAATTTTACCTAAATAGCCGCATCGTATATACCGTGTATACATAGAAACCTAAACCCACTTCTATCGTCAATAGTTTAGTCTTCACACCAACGTCAACAAGTTTATAATGGAAATATATGTTAATTCGAACCCTTGCTTGTAATTATATTGTATTGTGAGCAAGAAGCATACTTCTAACATAGGTACGTATTACGTAGTTTATACGAATATTGCAAATCATGCCGCTAACACACTACAATGATGTCAATTATATTTTGATTTAGATAGCCGAACTAATTTACTAACATTTTAAATATTATATTACCTGGCTATCTATTTTATCGATTTAAATTCTTTGGGCAGGATTCAATAAAATCCCTTTGGCATATTTATAACTTTTTGGTGTACTTTTATGTACCTAATACCTATTCCAAAATGTTCTTGATTTCAAAAAATACATAGCTTCAAATTGTTTTCTGATTTCTCAAAAAATAATTACTATATCAATGAAATAATATCACAAAACAATAAATCTAGTAGAACAAAATCTTGTACATCGTAATTAGTTTCAAATTGAATGTAAGAAACTTTAAATTATCGTTTAGAATACACCGACTAACTCTTTTTAGATAAGTCGGCGTTCCCTTGGGTCTTCTAGCATGAAAGATAAACACAGTTAAATCATAAGTTACCCTATTAAACTAAAACATTCCGTCCTTCTTCCGATCTCTCACCATGAGTGGACATTTCCATAGAACCATATCACTCAATAGCCTTACGGTTCGTTAACCACAAATCCGAAATTGGCCATGTTACCTCAATAGGGGCGTTATCACAAACTTTAGAGGTTAAGTGACTTAATCCCGAAGTTCGGTTATCGCCGAATCACGTGCTTAATTTACTAAGGAGTTCTGAAATTAGAGACGAGCCTTTGATTGTAGAATTGGTATGGGTATAAGGTATAGGACATACAGGATAGAAACAACAACAAGAAAGAAGGTGCCTCTTCTCTTAAAATCGACCGTACTAAAACATCTTTTAGACTAGGTTTGACTAAATCATTGCTCTAGAATGATTTATTGATGAGACTATTCATAGTTAGTGAACTTACGATAATACCGGATGTGACCATTAAACTACCTGTTGTTTTTGCTAGTTAAACAATCTTCAACTGAGAAAAGTTAATGAGTAATGTAGTTAAAAATATCAGGACATTTCAAATACATACTTTCATGTTGCAATACCACACTACTAGACTAAATATTAGCATTGCTTCTTGGTTTAGGTACATGTATGTTCAAAACGATGTCTTGTGTTCACATATTATGTATATAAAAACTTAATTCCACTATATCAAGTAAAATGGTGTTACCTTCTTGCTTGGCTCCATAATAGGTAGTCAGTAGCTTTAGTTCATGAACAACTCTGTACCTTGTCACATTAAGTCACTCCCTATCTGACTAGCTTAGTAACGCGGCGATTTAGTATGACAAGGTACTGAAGTGTATACGAACTAATGATGCTGGCTGTACACAACTCAATTAGTTGAAAATGTAGAACAAGTGTTTAGCTAAGACATTTTCATATATTTGGAACAGGTACATTCAGTACCAAACCTAACTTTAGTAGCCATCTCTATTCGGTATGACAGAGCATTGATGGAACTTTGAGAGAGCGCTATTGTGAAGTCTCCTACAAATTTTCAGGCTAACATGAAAGGATTATTGTTCGAAGCGTGCTTACGTAGATCGTTCGAGATAGATTTTACATTGCCCGACCCTACAATTTAAACTTATAAGCGATGACAGAGGTTAGGTAAATTGATTTACTTTTTAAAAGATCGCTTAAGATCTTAAGGATAAGGATTAATACTCCATCGGTAATTCGTTAAAGACTACTTCTGTGGAGTAGATGATAGACGTGAATTCGAATTCTATGGGAACCCCTTTTACTTTATGAGGTTTATCTAGTTTGGTCAGGACTTAACCGCCTAACTGTCCGATAACAACTAAGTTAAGCCATTGTTCAGCTCTATGGAAAAAGGTCCGTTGTCTCTTAAGTTGCAGAGCACAGATGGATATTGCTACATAATTATAATTAAATTATTACGAGTGTGATTGACTACTTATTACTCATTACGCATGATTGAGTGAACATGCACGCTAGGAGAAATAAAAGTGGCGGGTAATTCAATAGCCGCCATCTATTTGGTTTAATTAATGCGCTTGCACAAATATTATTAATTTTGTCGCACTGCCACAATGTCCTGAAGAGATCGAGACCAAAGGGTGATTTCAAAATTTTGCTCGCTCATAGTTTTAGCTTTTGTCAGGCTCTAGAGAACTTTCATTTTCTTCTTCTTTCTTACAGCTGAAGCAATAAATACAACTTTTTTATTGGTAGTGACTATTTGTAAAAACTGCAAAACTATACTGGCATTTCACAGGTTCCATGGCTCGTAGTACACATAATTAATGATGTAAAAGATTATGTGTTATGCGGAAGGCCCCGTCAAAGAGGACAGATGACTGTGGCAAATGGGCAATGAAAGCTAGAAGCGCATAGCCAAGACTGGTAGCCCCTGGCTAAAATGATGATGATGATGATCTAGTGACGTAAAACGTTTTGTCAATTAACTTCTTTTGCAGTAGTTACCTTAAATTCAGTAACATCGCCAAAGGCGGTGTACTCCGTTGGTTTGATCGGTTCATTCCCATAGTATATAACTTCCTGATAAATGTATGGCTTAGTATTTGGCGCAAATCCGAACTCTGTATTCAAATTTGTGAGTTTTCCATATATTGCCGCCAAATCCTTGGGCCACATGTGTTTTGCTGCATCTACTCTGAAATGTAAACAGAAATAAAATACAATGAATATATTTTACAGTGCAATATTTTGGGTGAAGGAATATACTATATTTCTGTCTGTAATTCGGTTTACAAATTGGTCTTGTGAATAAAATATAAGTAAAATAGCTTGACGAAATATAAATTTTAGGCGATGGTAATTGAAAGGGTTTAAACTAAAAGACCTAATTGAAGGTTTCAAGGTCAAATCGAGGACATTCTGTAAAATGAATTGGTGGGCATGAGAAGAAGAAAATATTATGGCAATCGATGAGAGCAGAAAAAGCAAAAAAACTTCAATCAGGACCAAACCTCGGATTACATAGTGAATGCATGTTGTTTGCATGTGCGAACCTACTTATTACATTAAATGTATTTACTGTTCGATAAGTATCTATACACGTATAGATTTATTTGTGTTAATAAGTATGTTATAATATGAGTGACAAGTGTTCCAGTGATCAATAAGCAGAGTTGATTCAAAAGTCAAGGCCAGTCAAGGCTCATGCTAAGTGACCCTTTATACTTTGAACCTCACAAATCAGCATTTAATTAATCACTATCCACTAACGAAAAACACTTTGTATTATTTTATTTTTATTTATTGTTGTTTGGTGTTTTTCTTTATTGTTTTGTTTAGTTTTCTTCTGTTTTAGCCTAATAAACAATGTAGTTTAGCGGCACGTGCAACGCTTATATAGGTATTCTTTTTTTTTTCTACATTACAACTTCTAATCAAAAAAATGTACTTCATGATAAATAAACCTGAGACTATATGAAATATTAACAAATTTCAAAGTGCTTCGTTCGACACTTTGTCAAACTGCATCATCTTGAAAGTTACATTCTTGGCACCAGTCCAATAGCAATTAATATCTTTCCACTCATATTAGACGAGGCCTTTGAGTTTAACTCTTGGTTCGAAGCCAGCGCTAAAATTTTAACTCAAACTCAGCTTACATTTTTAAATAGGCCGAAAAATAGCAACTCTATAATCATGCAAGCACTCTTACCTGAAACCTGCAACACCAAGGGTAATTAGATCATTCAAGAAATCAGATAATTTATTCTGCACGTAAGGAAGATTATGGTTCAGATCTTTTAGGCCAACCAAGTTACATGACCTCACCTGTAAGGATTGGCAGAAAATAGATAAGCGATTAGTCACAAAGAAATGTAAAGAGATTAGTTTAAAACAGAAATGAAATACCTCGGTAAGATTATTGATTGAGGAATATTGGATTATGAAGTACCTACTAGTTACAAAATTATTCCTATTATTTTCCTCTTAAAGACACTAAATGGGATGGAACTCCGAGACCATAGATAAGAAAGATTACCCGTTGTATTTAGGTATTCATCCAGATATTCCAATTTGAGTTCAGATACTATGATTTCCTTTTTCATAACATAAACGACTGGACAAAAACTAAATATACAATTTCCGTATCCGAATCGTTTAAGACGTTTGTGAATCAAAATCAAAATGTTTGTGAACGGAATCAGTCGGAATCTACTTTTGTCATTAAACAAAGTCATTTTCAACTTGTAGATAGATTCGTTACATGCTTAGTTTAAAACAAAAACTGATGAAATAGATAAAAAGAAAGAAATTGTCACTAACATTAGACGACGTTTTATATAGTAGAAACTCATCTAAAAAGTCGTGCGTGAAACATTTAGTATGTAAAACACATGAAATGATGTTTGAGAACATAGAACACGTTGAATAAACACAAAAAAGGAAAACTCCAACTCCAACCTCACAAAACAACAAAGATGAAATAATTTAAACAAGTAAGTTTATAAAGAACACCACGAAACCGAATACGCTCCAGCCACCATATTTTCGTTATTCATTCATGAGACTTTAAGAAGTTTTGATTGCGAAATACCTTATTCCCGCAACTCCAAGGCGGATTAGCCTGTTAAAGTACCTGGTTATCTTGCGACGAACATACAGGACGGTTTGGTTTAAATCTTTTAGCCCTAAAAGCTGGCAATTGCGCACCTGGTGGTAGATTTTAACTTGTATATTATTACTACATCAACCGAGTAGAACGTAGAACAAATATTGTTACTTGGAAGCATATTGTTTATTGTATCTGTACAAAAACTTGCATACTTTTCAGATTCAGCTCGAGACCACTGTTTGTGCAACCTAACCAAAACGTCTGGCTAAGTAGTTCGTATTGTCTACTATAAAATGTTGTCGTGTTTTAACCCGTTCACATAATTTAAATAAAACTTTGCATTTTTTGCATTTATCTTCTCTGTGGTTATAGTTTCCGAAGCGAAGGTAGCTTCATTTGTTTTATATAGATGGTTCATGAACAAAAAGGTTTCATATTCTTATAAACGCACTACATACACAATTGCTCAGGTAAATAAGTCAAATTTATTTTTTAAGTTTGCCAATGAAATCAATTTTAATTTACAAATTCTAATGCTATTTATCTTTAAATATGGATAGGTAAGTCTACAAACCTCAGCGGCATTGTTGTAGTCATTGATTATGCAGTAGGGATGATGGAAATGCTCCTGGGTATAAGGTACAGCAGGGTAGTAGTAATTCTTGAAGTCGGCCGTACTGCCTCCCGTTCCCACGTTAGCTTCGTGATCACCAGTCATATGATTAACTACCACGTCTGCGTAGATTCTACAAAACAAGGAAGATTTAGAAAAGAGTTTGTAACATAATGAAAAATTTACAAGGCAAGTCTGGTATTTATAACTCCCATTAAAACAATAAGGAAATTATACTTTTATAATTACTCGTATCATATTAAAAAAGATTTATGTAAAATAAACTTTGTCAAAATTGAAATACGTTATGACTTGGTAAAATTTATTGATAGTGTCAGTATTTAAAAGAGAGAGCCTTAAATTTTAAAATTGAGATCCCGTGATTAAAAAATATTATCTAGAAGTAAATCGTTTTTTCATTACATTATTTTATAGTTCCTATTGATGATCCATATCGGAATTAAAACAAAGCAATCTAGAACTCCAATACCTAACCTGTTCTAAACAAACATCATGTTGAAGCGAAACTTAGATAGGAATTGGACAGAGAACTGATTTCAAGTTTTGATTACCAATGTTTCCTATTATTTCCTCGGAACCTACGAGTAGGTTCAACTATTTTCACATTCAGTTTGTGAACACAATTGATAGAAATTTCATGATACATAGTAGAATAGTATTAGTATAATAGTAATAAGGTACCCGCGGGTTATAAGGCCTATCGGGCAATAAGGCCTAAGTAACAAAAAACGTACGAAATAGAGTAGCGGACACTCAAGGTTACACTAACACAAGCTCAGAGCGTATACAAGTCGCTGCAAAGCGGCAGATGACCGCTTGCGCGTCTCCCCCCGCCAGTGTCGTCGAAATCATACAGGCGATCGCGCGGCACGAATTATAAAAATTGGCTTCAGTAAAACGTTAGTTATTTTAAAGATATGATATTTTCAAACCTTTATTGACAGTCCATTTATTCATTAACGTATGCCTGTCCCTAGACTACCGTATTAGACAACTTGTAGTTATATAAAAAATATTATTATTATTTTTTGTAACCATGTGGTTGTCGGATATTAAGGCCTATAAAATTTTACTGTAGGCCTTATTATACTCCTTTTTTTGAACTGCTATGTAAGAAGGAGCGCGTTTTTTAAATGTTTGTTGGTGGGTGGTACGTGCGTAGTTGTTAATTTTAAATTTATTTATCATTGTTTTCAGTATTTACGGTCACGATGCCTCCCAAACGGGCATTGTGGTCAGAAGACAAACTGATCGCAGCTGTTAGAGCAGTACAAAGAGGATCTGCAGAGAGATTAATTATCGAGGTACTCCAGTCACAAAATACCTGTTTGATAAATATAATCAAGAGAAGAGAAATAGTAAAGAAGAGAAAGATACGAAAAGAAAGAAAAATAAACAAGACAAAAACTTTACTGATGTTGAAACAGGTAGAAAAGAAAGAACGAAGTTTAAAAAGGCTTTAAACCCTAAGAAAACTAAAGTCGTATCTGCTAAAAAGTCTACTACCGTCAAAGGGAAATCGCAAAAACAACGCGGTACTGTCATGCCTGCAAAGAAGATAGAAGAGACGCAATGCGGAAATGTTCACGTTGCTCTAAGTGGTACCACGAAGAGTGTGTCGGTTTGACTGCAGAAGACACTGATGACTTTCAATGTCCTGGTGGCTGTGAATAAAGCCAATTTATTTAATTTTCTAATAGCATTTTGATTCCTATTGCTTTATATTAATGATTATTGATCTCAAGAATACCAATTTACGTTGTATAAGTTGATTTTTAGATAGTTTAAAGTATAGGCCTTTTTACCCTACCCTAGTATAATAAGGCCTACAGACTGTGTTTTTTTTAAAGTTATATATTGTTTTGGTTTTAAGCTAGAGAAGCTATTTTTTGTTTTAACTCTGTAGTAATTGAACTATATGACTGATTAATAATAAAACTTGTTGATTATATTGGATATTTTTCATTTTATTACAAATCTCCCTTAGCTAGGCCTTAATACCCTCAGGTACCTTAGTAAGTAGTAGTTATGATGACCTCCGTAGCCGAGAGGCAAGCGTGCCGGACATTGGCGACGCACCATCTCTGAGGTTCCGGGTTCGACCCCCGGTCGGGTCAATATGGGAAACAAACTTTTCTATATTGTCTCGGGTCTGGGTGTTGTGGTACCGTCGTTGTTTCTGATTTAACACAAGTGCTTTAGCTACTTACCACAGGATCAGAGCAATGTATGTGATGTTGTCCAATATTTATTTATTTATTATTTATTATTAGTTTTAGAATTACAAAACTACCTACTCGTAATAAACAGTAGTTACGAATAAAGCTTAATCAGTTAGTTTCCTTGTAATGAGAGTGCCGTATGAAAGAAGCGAAACGGACGTCCTAAACACTGCTATAGAAGGATTGTTCTCTGTGATATACACGAGTGCATCTATCACTGAGCTATGTACAGTCATACTTATTCCGATTTTATTACACACTAGCTGTGCCCGCGACTTCGTTTGCGTGGACTACATCCTTTCATTGTCGGTTTTACCCCTTTTTCCCCTAATATTCGAAACAAAAAGTAGTCTATATTTTAATCCAAGTTTCGAGCCATATTTGTGCCAAATTTCATATCTCTAACTTCAAAAATAAACATTTTTCCAAATAAACTTTCAAAGGTGGTATTACCCCCCTCCCCCCTTATTTTCTAATAAAAAGTAGCCATTGTCCGTTCTTGTGATTCAACGTATACCTATACCAAATTTCATCAAAATCGGTTGGGAGGTTTAAGCAGGAAAGCGTAACAGACAGACAAACAGACAGACAGCCAGACAGAGTTACTTTCGCATTTATAATATTAGTAGGGATAATAGGAAACATGTTTCTGGAGGCCAAGAAACTTGATGTTGAACTTGGCGTTGATCTACTTGTAAATATACTTGTTGTATACAGGACTGGATAAAATGATTAATGACTGTTTATGGGCCCTTAAGAGAGAACGACTTCGTCACCTTTGAGCAGAGATGTTGAAACCTTTTTTTCATGAGTATAAATACCGTGGGTGTGCCTCGGCCTTTATAGTTGTACTCTATTCCTACAGTACCACCAAAACGCAATGAGATCGACGGGAATGTTCTCTTTTCAGAGTGGGGGAATCCCATACACACCGCTACCTGCCACGAGGGAGCGTTATATATGACAATACATTTAACGTCTCAAAAGGAGTATCCTAATCAAATGACTATTTTTAAATTGCGCCATTCTTACCGTTTTCTCACTTTTCGTTAATGTAGAGGGTGCTGCGTAAAGACCGTTGATATCTTTTAAAATCAACTCACCTTATTCCAACTCTATTGCATCTTCGAGTCATGTTCAAGAAATCCTGCCGATTCCCTGGCCTGGTCTCCAGCTTGTACGACATGACCTGGTACCGCTCGTACCAAGTCCGTGAGCCATCTGCTATGTGGACTATGAGATTTTCAGAAGGCGGTGATACCTGTTGTAAAATCAGGGAGTAATAAACAATTTCTTCAGATTCCTCAGAACTGCAAGTTCAACTATTTTATATCTCGATGATTGAAGCAAGTCGAATGTTTACGATAATAACGATGCTATAATTTTGTTCCGAACTCGTAGGTAAGTATTTTTTCCTGCGTCTTTTCTGTAATACACTTAGTTCGTATGGTGTGAATATTTTTGAATACAAAAATTTGAAAATTATCAAATACCTATATGGGGTATGGTTTCAGATATATTATCTATACTAATATTATAAAGAGGAAAGGTTTGATTTTTTGTTTGTTTGTATGAATTGAATAGGCTCCGAAACTACTTGGCAGATTTGAAAAATTCTTTCACCGGTGGGAAGCTACACTATCTACGGGTGACATAGGCTATATTATATTTTCAAAAAATTAGGGATCCTTACTAAAACTTCAATAATGTAATTAAAGGTGACCTGAAAAATTCCTTACATCGCGTGCGCTGCGAAAACTATTGATGATAGAACAAAGTGATGCACTACGACTTTGCAGAACTCATCATTATCTACAAAAAGTGTCGGGATAGCATATGACTAAATATTATAGTTATGTCACAATAAGCGGTTTTTTAATCTAAAATATTTATGAATATGCCGCCTCTTTTAAAGGCTCTTTATTTGTACCTTGGTATTAATCCTTATCAAAATAAATTACTTTATATTCAAGATAGCTTCAATACCTTTATATAACTTTTTGAATTATTCAATTCGGACATTTAATTCGAAAGATATCATGAGTTTAATAATGCAAGTATTAGAAAAAGTCGCTTGGTTGCCGCTCACCGCGCTCAGCTAGCCAGCATGCGATGTAGGCTCCAAGCGTCACTGGGGTAAGGGAGGAGTCAATGTAATAAAATAAATTGCAATATTTATATGTATAATACGTACATATTTTAGTACCTATTGCACCCGTGCGAAGCCGGGGCGGGTCGCTATATTAGATATAGCTAGAAGTGGTCATGTATAAAAAGAAAAATATATATCTATACTAATATTATAAAGAGGAAAGATTTGTATTTTTGTATGTTTGTAATGGATAGGCTCAAAAAGTACTGGGCCGATTTAAAAAAATCTTTCACCAATAGAATGCTACATTCTTCCAATTTGACATAGGCTACAAAATTAGGAATCCTTGGTAAAATTTGAAAAAATCAACAGAAAAGCGGGAAAAATTCTCTAAGGCGAAACGAAGTTCGCCGGGACCGCTAGTTTTTAGATACCCGAAAATTTCGAGTGAGGTTTCAGAACGCACGAAAAATTTGCTATAACAGACTCGTTTTATCAATGGTTTTAAGTACTTTCTTAACATCAAAATAATACTTTTGCCTGGCTAATCCATCAGATTTTGCTCTCTGCTGCTGGAAAAAGTATTTCCTTAACTCTTCAAATTTTCTTTCATTGCAATATTTGTCCATTACGAACACAAGAGGTCAAAGATGGCGAAAGCAACTAATGCTTTCGCCATTTTTTGGCAGGCCTGATGGTTATATACCTAATAGTTGGCTGTTAAACTATTGTGGGTTCGCTTTTCAACCAGAGCAAACATTCGTATTTCTTAGTTCTGTGCCTGGATGTAAATATTCAGGTATAAATTGTGGTATTACTATTGGTTTTGGTATTTAACCGACTTCAAAAAAAAGGGAGGATGTCCTCAATTCGACCGTATATATTATTTTTTTATGTGTGTTCGTTCGGGCATAACTCCGTGGTTTGTGAACCAATTTTGAAAATTTTTCATAACATAAGTGCTACGTACATAGTGTACATTAAGACCAAGCTAATATTTGTGATCTTGTCACTTGTATTTCTTCTTTGGTTATTCAGATTAAAATAAACTGCCTCCTTACCTGGACACCTCCAAATCCTTTCGGAGCCAGGAACCTCTCGCATTCTTCAGCGATGTCCTTCCACTTCCACTCGAACAGATGCACGATGGTAGACCGGTCTGGGAGTTGGTTGGTCCTATCGTGGTGGTCGGAATGCGCTACTCCAAACAGCCATGCCAATAGTATCAGGAAGATCATGGCTGGAAACATTAATTTAGTCTCAAATGGCTCGAAAGCTTCAAGGCATTTGCGACACACGACGAATCTAAATCGTATGGGCAGCTTTAAGAAAGCTGCGGCAAATCTTTTTGTCTATAATACGTGAATCTCACAAGACAAAAGTCTTTACCCAGCGAGTGTTTTTAGTGATAAATGATAACATAATATGGAACTTCGATCACCTAACGCCTTTCCTTATAAAACTACATCTAGTTATAGTTAGAGGATACGTCAGCAAAATGTAACTAAGTACTCGTGAGTAATGTATCAATGTCTTTGACCGCGTAAGAAAGGCAAATTACTCACTTTAATTATAATTCTTACTTACCTTCCTAATCAGTACAAGTCGATTTAATCAACGACTCTTAATACTATTATTAGAAAATTAATTCAGTTCTGTACAAAGAAAAATGAGCTTAATCCGTATGATGCTGAGTAATATTATTAAAAAACTAAAAGTGTACAAGTCACATAGCTTATGAAATATAATGAAATACATGAATCGGAAATATTCAATCCCCCAGGCTTTTGTAGTTTAAGTATTAAGTAAATATTCAAATCTCTAATCACGCAACTCTCTAATTACGTGGCTAATAATACCATGGAAACGAATACTAAAGTTACTAAGATTTCAATCTTTTAAATTCTAAGATCCTCTATCTATCGACAAAATAATAAAGCAGAATTATTTGCGTTAACTTTGGCCTAAGCAGGATATCTCATACGTCCAAGAAGTGTCGAAAGAATTTAGTGTTAAGTGACAGCTGCAGAACTTCGATTTCGTTTAAAAAGCATGCGATTGACATTTCAAACTAACAAATTGTCGAAACGATATCCAAATTATATTCCTCTCACGTGTAGTCTCCTTTTTGACGTGTCTCTCTAAACACTTGACATTGGCGGAATCACGCGTTGTTTCTAAATACGGGATATTGTAAAAAATAAAAACGATCACTTGGCTAGGGCCCGGTAATCAAATATTCCACAATTTTAAAGATACTTTACCAAAAATCAATATGAGCTCTTAATAAAACTTTTTTACGGCATTGGCACTTTAAAAGTATTTATGTATGTTGTCAACATCCTGTAATTAACTAGCTACTCAAATCAGGATCATTACCTACTTGCAGCGTAACAAGATACACAATTGGTGAAAGAAAATATTGTGTCATATCAGTTAGTTACATAATTTCGCACATGAGTGATTATATTCTAGTAAATTGTATTTCAAGGCTCACCTTAATACCAATTCGAAGTAAAAATCACTTAAACACTCTTGAAACAATGTTAAATAGAAATGAACCAGGAAAATACTGTAACAGAAACCACACCACTACTTATCACGACTGCACTACTCGTAGACTAAAAAACAATACATCAGCTTGACGCTATGCATCTACCGTCATTACAATACAATAGGCGAACGTACCTACAAGATACATACGTTTTCAATTTATTGTACTGTGGCTTTTTTATAGGTAGGTACAGTATTAAAGACAGTGACAAATCGACCTATCTGAATCCGTCAAATTTTCCCACACGCTATTTGATTTAATATGTAAACAAGTCATTTAATGTGTCCACGTGGGTACACGAAATCGGAAATAAACAAAAACGTCTGACTAAATGCATATATACATTACCAATAATTTGCACGTCAGTCTGTGGAGGCTAGTTATTTAAATGTTTTACCTATTAAAATCTTAATAAAAACCTGGATTTGTTTTTTAAATCAAACGACCTACCAGGTAGGTTCATGACAAATGAACTTAATGCTCAGAAAAACAAAATGGTCAAAATAATCCGAACGCAGTTTTTACATTAATTATGGGGTTTATCTATATTCGGACAATCATCAGTGTGGTCAAGTTCGCGCGCTTTCATACGATACTTATAAATATCTCAAAGTTCGTTTCGTTTTGCTCTTTCGGCACATTTGGATCGTATAGGTGTCCTTTTACGAACCTAACGGGTTCAAACGTAAAAACTCCCAGGTTTGATGCCTACACCAACTAACATGGTCTTGGATTACTTATTAATAAAAAAGATTTAAAAACATAACCAGTCTAACACTGAGTATCAAATCAGTAGTCCAGAAACAAACCAAAATCTTGCAAACTTTACCTCTAATGACTAATGAGGAATTTTAGATATTTAATGAAATTCCCAATTTTAAAGCTCTCCTGCAACATTGCAAAACCATTACTAACAAAATGATAATTATGTTTACGATAACCCTTTAACCTAAGTAGGTACCTACGTATCGCAAATGCGTGAAGGTAGGAATCGAAATTTCTTTCATAAGATAAATGGGTTATCGCTCGCAACACGCGATGTAATACATTTAATGCTGAGAAATTCAAGAATACCTAATAACTTTTCCCCTATCACTGAGCTTTGAGAAAAATAAATGAGAAAACGTATCATCAAGTGTCATTATTGTTCACATTAAAAGACGTACACAATACCTACAATACTTATTTAGAAATGCTGACTGGCCAGTTAACTCGGATACTTTTGAATACTTGTCAAAATAAGATCCCTTCATTTATTTTATATGGAAATGGCGTGAACTACAAAAGTTCGTATTCGCGTGTATTAAATAGTTTCGGAGCATTTTAAAGATAATAATTTTCTAACATTAATGGTCGATATAACAAGAAGTCCTCTTTTACGGAAAAAGTACCATAATATTCTTTGTGGATGGTGTTAACATCCCAATTACAGAATAGCAGGCCGCTCTCGCAAGCCGGTGTTAGGGCGATTAGGTCCCACGGAGAGTCCCACATTAGTCTTCACCTCCCTCGGGTGACGGTACGGTGCGTCAGGCATTTCCCCCCGCCAAAAAAGGCCTCTCTAGCTATAGGCATGCGGAATACGTCAAATTACTCGCATGAGACGACAAAAGTTTCAATACCGTTGATTGGGTGATATATCACCGTACTCGTATTTTCAGCCAATCAGCAGTTGACGAATTGATTTTGACATTTCTTAAGAGCGCGATAAAATGTACTCGCAAGGCGCATGCTAGGCCTGTTTGGGCACACTACTCTCCGTGGCCTAGCTCGTGATCCGTTTTCGCTCCACCCAGTGCGTTATCTGAGGCTGGCTGGCAAGACTAGCCTCAATGCATCGGACCATAGGATTACTGAGCTCCCCGTCGCTACAACATGCGGAAACCAGCGGGTGGAACCCACAACCGTTTATTCAACTAACGATTATTCCACCGGGCTAGTCAAATTATTGCTATTAATGACGTTAAAATATGACGTTGTCAACTTGTAGGTGCATCTATACGAATATTATAGAGCTGAAGAGTTTGTTTGTGTGTTTGAACGCGCTAATATCAGGAACAACTGGTCCCAATTGTTTTTGGGTTGGATAGCCCATTTATCTTTAAAAAAATCTTTAAAGAAATGCTTTAGGCTATATCACACTACGACCAATATGAACGAATAATCAGTGTAAAACGTGAAAAAATCGTGGATAGTAGGTACGCGTGCAAAGCCGCGGCGGGTCGCTAGTACCTATAACATATAACTGGAAGGATATTTGTAACCCAGTAAGAAACAATTTAAAAATACTTTCGTGAACGTGTCATTTTCGTCATGCCGAAATTAGTTTTACTACTGTATTAGATATAATGTATGTGTTTCAAGTTAGTTACTTGAACTAATAGGTAGGTAGATCGTTATTTTACACAATGGAAACAAAGTAGAAACGCGTATTGGGTATTGTATTCCTGTAGTGCCACTGTTTTTTCAAGAATGGATCGTGTCACGTAGTAAAAATTCAAATAAGGACCTAATTTTTATTTATGAAATAAAATTCTTCAAATTAAAATAAAAGTCGATATTGGTAACGAAGAAAATATCAATCTAGCTTCTAGACGTGGTGATTGGCTGTCAAATCTTTTTGATCTAAAAGCACTTCACTTTTTCCTTCAATTGTGCGAACTACTTCCGTCAAACGCAACGTAGCCCACGTGACATAATTTACGTAAATAAATCGCAGAGGTCACGGCAGCGGGGCCCAACTAAGCAAGACGAAGTGCCGATAAATAGTGCGGCAGCGTATATTGAACGGAACGGTAACTTTCGCAGTAATATGCTCCGGATCGGCGCCTTTAGAATTGACCGCTAGAAAAATTAGATTTTCTTTGAAGCTGTTACAAAACGCAAAACAACTTTTCATCCATTCTTTTTATGTACAGTCGCCGTCAGATATATTGGAGCAAACAAAGTGACCAAATACTTCTGAACAGTTTAAAATGACAATAAGTTCCATACACTATCTACAAGTTACCATTAGGTATATCTAAACAATTCATTACTTCATTAATATCTGAGCAGATGCTTGTCAATAACTTCTATACACACAATTAAACAATAATATCTGAACACTCATAACGTCAAGTGTATCTACGCAGATAGTCTTAAATATCTGAGTAGTTGAAAAAAATTGCAGAAGGAAGTGTTCAGATATTACTGAAGTAATGAATGTTCAGATTTTAATGGTAACTTGTAGTGTATGGAACTTATTTACATTTTTAACTGTTCAGCAGTATTTGGTCACTTTGTCTGCTCCAATATATCTAACGGCGACTGTACCTACTTAATAATTACACCCAAGAACAAATTTAGAAACAAACCAATATGCGGTATAAACTTAATCCCGTAGTTATTTTGACTACTTGAAGAGCAGGCAGTAGCAACCGAGACATCTCCATGACCACACTATCGAGTATACCTAAAAAATTCGAAAGAAAATAATTTTAATTAAGTAGGTAGTTAGGACATTTCCAAACGAATCAATTCCATAATGAGAAAAGAAAAAATATCTATGTGATGGTTTGAAGAAGCCGGTCTAGGGTCAGTTCAAAATAAACAAAGGTTCCCACGACGTTAACGAGTTCAAATATAAACAAAAATGCTCATTTACCTTTGTTTAACGTATGCGTGGCTTCATCGCTCAACTCGTCAAGGTATAATGTATGCATATTATATGAGATCTCGTTTAAGTCTTTGATCCTTATTCGAAGGGATGACCTTTGGTCGAAGAGCCCAGAACCAGGGTTTTTATTTATCGTAATTTAGATATGTTTTATGAAGTGAGCGGCATTCAAAAGAGCATAAGCAACATGACTACGTTGCCTTTTTAATTTAGACCCAATTGTGTCTTGGATTGTTCTAAGGGTGTTTTGAATATCGTGCGGATTTCATCACGCACCTGTGATTCCACGCATTACAAAAATAATTGTATGAAAAAGACACTTGCGGGTGTCACGCATGCGGAAACCGGCAAACTAGATCATTGGCGTCCACTGAATCGTTAAAATCCTTTAGAACACCACAAATTTAGAAAACACTTTTTTAAGTTAAGTATTTAAAAAAACAATATGGCCGGTGGTCCGTAAAAATTGTATTGATTCGGGATGTAACCTAAATGTAGGTAAATTCTAAAATTCTAGTATCTAACTTATGTCTAGCTACGAAATTTCACCTGAATTCATTTAGAAGTTTTTGGGAGAAAGTATCATAAAAATACACGTTTTGGTTTTGAATAAAAAATTTAGGTAATTATGTCTAGCAGCTCAAGGCCCTAAGTCTATTCTTTGTTGTCTTAGGACCCGCTGAGCGATCAGTAGGTAGGTAGATACTGTTTTCATGTTATTATGCAAGACCAAAGGGTGAATTTAAAATGACTTTTTGCGACTTCATACGCATAAACATTTCATAATCAGCAGACTGAAAGTTTTTGTTACTCCTTAAACTTTCTCGTTGCGTAGGTAAATATACCACGTAACGTGAAGTCAATTGCAACTTATAGAAGGCGTTGTATGATTTATTTAAACTTTATTAGACATTTGTTAAACTAGTATTATTATTATTATTATAGCTCATGCTGTGCCCGCGACTTCGTTCGCATGCATTTTGAATTTATTTATAGTAAAATAAAATGATTTTTCCAAAATAAAAGTAGCCTAATTACACCTTATTACCTAACTACCTACCAATAAAAGTCCCGTCAAAATAGCTGCAGCCATTTTAAACAGAAAGACAAACAAAAAATAGAAAAAAAAATTGATGTATGTGACGTACATACATACATTATATTCATATGCATGTTATAAAATGCTGAAATTTCAATTCCACAGAACCTCAAATTTTATCTATATGTAAAGATAATATGAGTATCCAAAAGGCTTTTGTATTTATTTTAAATATTGTGATATCATTCGAATGAAAAAATAAGTAGACTAGTCTATTAAATAAGAGTCTAGTCAATACTGCAACCTTTTCACATAAGGTTGAAATTAGATTCGAATTCAGAAATTACGCGGTGTCTCTGTTGATCAAAAACGACTTAAGACATTGTACACTATGTCAATATGGCGGCTGCAGTGGCTTACTGAACACCATTGGTATGAGGGACGACAGTCCCTTACTAAGGCATTGGGTGGCAAGGCACGTGTCACCTGCCGGTCTAGGTGGCAAAAAATAATTTTAAGATCAGTTTAAGTTTAGGTTAGTAAACTAACATAGTTCTAGCAAAAATTGTTACTAACACTATAATTTTGTTAATATGGATTCCTAGTCCGAAATAAATGATTATTATTATTATTATTATTAATAGTTTAAAGGTCTAATATTCCTTCAATGAACAGCAGGAAACTTAAACGATGCGTTGGTCAAACGTGCATTGGTCTTCAGTTAATTCGGTGAGAATTATAAAAGTGAAAAAAATCAATAGTATCTATTATTTGGTAAAACGGTTTTCGAAAACATCTTCCAGACTCTTCTTCGGAGTCCGGAACATGTGTCCGAAAACCATTATTTTTTGGTTTAATTCAAAGCAGGATTTTTATAACTATGGTAATAAAAAACATGTTGTTTTATACCCTTTTATTAAATTAAAAAATAACATCGTTTCAATATTGTATCAAAATTCTTGCACTGACTGAGATTTTGACGTTTTCGGGAAATTGCACAGACTCCCTTCAAAAATATAATTATAATAGATAAACTAAAGAATTTAACAACACTAACTTATTATATAGGAAAAAATGGTTAGAGCTCCATTTTACACAGTACCTACATATGCTCATTTTTGTGTCTACATAACAAATTAAAATATTATGCGTATACACACGGAAAGCTCATATTCGTAATGTCTTTTAATACATGAATAATATCATTAAATTAATACATTAAAACATGAAAATTACATAGTCTACATTATATGTATATTCTTTACTAAATAATTTTACATTAATTAATAAGTATTCATTACAATTACATTACAATGCATAAAATACGTGGTCTTTTAAAACATGTAATAAAATATATTGTGTATGTGGGAGTATAACATTGTCAGGTATCAGCCGGTTCAGGATTTTTGAATCATTTAACAATTGAAAAAAAATAAAGTCCTACCAATATTATAAAATTGAAGTTTACTTGTATGAATATTTGTTAATCTTTGACCCAAGAACTACTACATGGATTTGGGTAAATAAGGTAGCCATACAAGTTAGGCACTCAAATAACATAAAATATTACTTTTTAACTAGCAAAAACCGAAATATGGATAGACGATCCAAACACAGTTTTAGAAACGTAATCTTACACCCGTATTTATAAACAAGTAATCGTAGTTTTAGTAACCACTTGTTCTTTATACAAGTTATTGCCCAAAGCTCGCCAAATTCTAGCCAAATAATAATCATTATTTCTTTTACTTGAAAATTATGATGCATTTAATAGATAACATTTAAATAAATGTGTTAAAGCTTATAGTGAAACAAAACGCAGCAATTGAGTGTTTACAATACAGGTGTAAATAACTGTATAGTAATTAAAGGTGATCGCCAACAAGTTTCAACGCCGGAAGGATGGGTCAACTCTATATAAATGAATATGACAACTCTATATAAATTAATTGACATCACGTTTATCATCGGTGTAGCTCTACCAGCATTACAAATAGTTTTTTATTCGTTACTATCAAAAATATACAAATACATGTAAGACGTTTCCTCTTAGTCTCGCAGCAACGTCTTAAGGTAGGTACAAGTACGTAGCGGACAAATCTTAAAATACAGTAATAGTAGACGAAGCGTCTTAGACACCAGTTGTGACGTCATATCGCGAAGTATTCGTAATTCTGTACCCAATCACACATAATTAAACAACAGACAGCACCGTAACCAGTTGGGTCCAAGTCTGGTGTGACACGATGTTTGAGAGCATATATTTTGGTTAAGTATTTTTCTTGTTTATCGTGAAAAACTAAGAGTTATAGCCTTTTCAAACATATATCTTCGTTTTGTTTACGAAAATAGATGTTTACATGTAAGTTGTACAGTCAGCATCATTAGTTCGTATGCAACTCAGTACCTTGTCACATTACGTTAACTGACGCGATGACGTACTATTTGCTTACGAGCTTTAATGTGACAAGGTACTGAGGTGTATACAAACTAATGATGCCGACTGTACGGCTTTTATGACCTCTGACGTACCATGTAATATCAGATCTCTGTTTGGCCTACAACTTAGTGGTGTTATAACTCTGACAATTAAAAATAATTTCTTCACATTCATTTACCACTACTGTGGAAGGTTTTATTTAATTAATTAAATCTAGTGTCCACATTCCCTACATACATGTCGACAAGTGATAGTGTCGTTTGCCACTTGTCAATCCGTCTACGGAAGGTACCAATCGAAATAGGATCGCAACGAAACGTCATCTCTTGCTGTCAGCTACGAAATCGTACATTTAAAATTGAAGGGTACACTGCAATAATTATGCATGTTCAAAAGTATTCAAATCTAAATCAGTATCGTGATTCGGTTATTTAATACATGTAGCAAGTAATTAGATATTTAAACTCGGCATTATTGTTTACAGACCTAAGATAAAATACGTTTCTAATATTTGTCTGAGCGCTCTGTGTCCCAGGTATTTCACAGCTTTGTTTTGTACACCGTTTAAAATTTTTAAACCCCAATATCTCAAAACAAAAGACATTCATCATTACTGTTATGGACCATTCAATTACCAAACGTTCAATTGAATTACGTTAATAATGCTACCAGAGTTATAATGTGACGTCAGTACTTTTACCTTCATATTTACTGATACACATTTAATTAGTAATAAAGTTTCAACAATTTACCAATTGACTTTTTAATCGACAATATTTTGGATTTTTTAAATACCGAATTGACCGTATTATTTTCTGTTATATATCATTATAAGTGCCTGCTTTTTTAAATAAATACAATGTGTTAGTTATGCAATAAAGAAATGTTTACGAAATAATAAACATTACATTAAAATAAAATTACGATCACATACTATGAATACATAACTGGTATGACTTATATATCTAAAATTCATTGGAGTTAGCTGCAATCGTGAATTAAAATAAAATCTATAAATTGTTAAATACATGAGATAACTATCATACTATAATATTCACCAAATGCTACATCAGGTTTATTTAATCTTTATTTTATAATCGATCAAAAGCACATCAGACTATACACTTTATGACGTAGTAATTAGAACTAATAAAGAAATCAAAGTTTTTACCATGATGTAGTATTGACCGTACTTAAAATATTTTCTTTTCTCAAAACATGTGAACCTTTTATTTTATGTTTCGAGAAACATGGAGAAATAACGCATACTAATAAATAATACTTGGGACAGTTGTTTTTAGTCCTAAGTATACTTTATTTCTCTATGTTCTACCACCAAAATACCTGTTTATCATTTATCACATTCATTTATTCCACAGGAATCAACGACGGTTTTATTATTTCGTAAATATCATGTTCTCAAGATAAAATCAATGTAAATGCAGTTTTATATCATTTCTTAGTCAGTAATGCGTCTCATTAGTTTCAAAATTAAATTTTAGTCAGTCTTTCAAATAGGGGAATCTTATCACGTAAGCAAAGTAACCTAAAAAGTGTTATATTTAATAAAAAATATAGCACTATTAAAGCCAATTTTCAGAATTTTAGTATTTTATGCCAATATTTGAAAAAGTAGCATGTGATTCCAAAATAAATTACAAAACTAATGACTTCACTATTTATTATGCAATGTCTAATGAACAACATTTTGCATTATGAATAGTTTTTATTACAATTTCATAATATATACGACTATACGTACTATATAAAATATACTAATTGATACGATGCGTGTAAATCTATCTGTTACAATAAAGCTTCATTTCTCCTCAAGACCATATATTAGAATTGGATAATTAATAAAACAGAATGCGAACGAAGTGAAATAAACCATCAATCAAAGAGAGTTTTCATCGTCCAATGTCAATAATGTATTGAACTGTTTAAGTACAAGTTTCGAGCGATTTCAGCAGATATAAATATTATTTACTCTATCTGAAAATACCCAAAAACTCCTAAGTTCCTTAGAAGATACACCATGGTTATTACATTTAAACCAATGTTCAAGATACTCATAGCAGATGAATATAAATCTTACAAGATAAATTCTTAGCATTTCACTTAACACATACAAAGTTTAAAAATTATACAAAGTACTTCTGTGTTATTTTTTATGGGGGTGTTTTCCATAAAAATATTTAAATATTAAATTGAGTGACCTGAGTTTCTGATTTAGTTACTGATTCACTGATGCTTTCAGGTGGACAACAAATATAGATATCAGAAGACAAAAAAAACTATTTGGTCCATCAGTTAGAATAACAAAACATCAGATCATGGACATACTTTATTAAAATTTACACGTAACTGTTTACACGACATTAGCAGAAACTAATTTAGCTGAACTTACTGTATCGACAGCCATTTAACATATAAAATCGGGTTCCTACAATAATCAAAAGTTGTGTTAGCCATTGGATGCAGTACTTATTGTCGATTTTATCGACGCGCCGTTTTCACTTGTTAAGTTGTTATCATTTTCAGTTTTACAAAGGAAACCTAAATTAATAACTTAAGAATCGCGCTTGCCTGGCGTTCGTATGGAATCGCAAATTCCCTCAATCATTCCAGGCTAGGGGCCAGGAAGAGAGGGTATGGCGCGTGGTTCAAATTGGCCGACTGGAATGATCGTTTTATGCTTACGTGGGGGTATTGCTCCCGCCATCCGAGAACCTGAAAGAAGTAATGTAATCTATGAGACATAGGTACTTAACCCTTAATAGGGCTATGAGAAAATAGCTGCCATCTCAAATTAAACCTAATAACCTTGACTTACGGAAGGAAACCAAAGCAAACATTTTGCATGGAGTAATGCCTCATTAAAGGGTTAAAAATAAAATTTTCGCGTAACTAAGTAAAGCGAATCTGTACCACATTTGTAGGAAAATGACAAGAAATAGAAAACTGCCCACTTTAAACCACTTGCGACTGTTTTTTTAATGTTTTTCTGTGTAATGTAGGAACTTTTGATTGGGGCTACTTGGTGGCAAAATAGGTAACACGCGCGCATTGCCGACCCCGGAAACAATTCAGCATGGAGCTTATTCAGCAGTCCAAGCATATGCGGTAAAAAGTTTCTTTCTAAACGAACAGTATACGACAATTTTGGTTCTAGTGAATGATGATAAATTTCTAGTCAAAGGAGCGCAAAATGATAACAGAAACTCACGTACCTGAGATTCATGTATTTGGTCGCAGAAACTGACGTCCAACAATCTTAGCTCCCTGCATTCTGCTAAAATTCTGCAACAAAATATATACATAAATATATTTTTAAAAAGTAAATGACTTAAAACAAAGAAGTTTATAAAGAAGACGAAAAAACTTTGTGTTTGCAGTTATAACAAATTAAATTGACCTGATTTTATTGACAGATCATAAGTTATCCACGCAGTAATGTTTATTAGGGCAGCCTTTTATGTAACGTTAATGCTGAATGAAGTCAAAAAGTATCACAAATGTCAAATTAAAAATTGAAATATGTTAAACAAAAAACATTTTTGAATATGGGTGTTACCGCATGAAAAATCCACTAGGTGGCGGTACGTTAGACGTAGGATTCAACTGTTAATTGATTGGTGATTTAAATGTCATTGTGACATGTTAGTCTCCCACGCCTAAGTATCGCCATCTAGTGGACTTTTCGCACGCGAATACTCTTATTGTCGTCGCTGGGCTAAGTGGTTTTGAAACGGAACCTTCTAGCCCAGCCTTAGTGGCTTTTGCAGTACCATCGTTCTCTGGCGTATCCTTTTTTAGAAAGCCCACAGCTGTACCATTCGGCAGAACTTTCACATATAAATTAAGCAGCAAAACAATTATACTCACGCGTCACAAATATCTGGCGTAACTGCTCTCACTCCTAACAGATCCAGCTGGGCCAGTCTCGGCGCCTTAGGCAGAAGCGCTCTAAGATCCCTGTCGCACACCCCTCGTAAAGCGCCTAGGAAAAGCTTCCGCAACTCTCCACCGGAAAGCCAGGCCAGCCACTCGCCTGAACCGCCCGCTTGAAGGCTGAAAAGAGGAGAAAAACTTGCTTATTTATATGTAACTAGAGGGCTTCACACGCAAATTCCATTGTTACAAAAATGTTATTAATGAAGAACCACTTGACCGATTTTGCGCAACTTCACATAAACCATCTACTAAATAGTCCGAACAAAGCCTAAACATTTGGTGAGCCCGTTTTTAAGTTATGAAGTTGCAACGAAAAGTGACATTGATTTTTATATATATTAACTAGCAGACCTGACAAGACATCATAAGGGGCCATCCATAAAGTACGTCACACGAATTTAATGATTTTTTAAATGTGATGTCACAAAACTAAGGACCCCTCCCTCCCCTTGGCACACCATGTCACCCCTGCACTAATGTTCAAATTCGATATTCAATCTAGCGCTGACTCCGCTTGTTTGTTTAGGATGAATTGTGTCAAACATACGTACAGAAAAATTCAAAATTTTCAGATAAGAGACATAAATCATGAAGAGCGGGCGTGAGGTGAAATTGTAAATAAAATTAAGAATGCAGAAAATAAAAAGTTACATCTAGTCAAACTAAATAATTGTATCATTTTATTTATTTATTAATTAAATAGGTACACCAACAGTATACATATAAAACACACAGAAAAATGTTATCACCTCTTGCGGTACGGGAATCGAACCCACGACCTTCACGTATAGCGCGTGCTGCTCTTCCAACTGAACTAACCGCAAGTTATCATAGGCGATGAAATTTTTCTGCTGTATCATTCCTACTGTATTAGCCTAAGGTTTCTGTTTCTTTAAAATATTGAAAATTCGCTAGTGCGGCGTATAAAAATCATAAAAATCAAGTAATTTTATTGTTGTTCAAATATGTTGTTAACTTTGTTTTTCTTTCTTAACCTAATTTCAAAACAAAAGGTGGTGAGTTTACCACCAACCCACGTCCAGCTCTTGCAAGTTCCTGCAGTTACCAAGCGCTCTGATACCGTTAGGCGTCAGGGAATACGACTTCCAGAAGTCCACAGAGATGAGGTCTGGGCAGTTGGCGCCCAACTCCATCGCCACTTCGTCCATGGCGGAGATCATCTTGCAGGAACCTATAATGTTTTACAAGGCATTAAAAAAATGGGATCAATTCTGTTGCCTTGCTATAGCTATAAAGAAAAAAAAGAAAAAAAATTCACAACAATAAAGATTGCTGATCTCTGTGTCAGTAGGATAAGCACTTGTGTTACAGAAATCAGTAACAACAACGGTATTACAACACCCAGTCCCGTGATAATATACAGCCTGCTCGCCTCTCGGCTACGGTGATAATTTAATGTGCACGTTTTGTTGTTAAACAGGTTGTTTTTAAATCTCTTAATTTATTGTACCAGAATTTGCGTTCCATTTTGAACATTCAAAATAAGTAAACGTATTTCAAAAATTGACAAAATTATAACTCTTGAAAGAGTGATACGACATCAGAAGTGACGTCTATTTACCTGTACATCGTTAAACTTCCAAACAAAATGCAATTTCCATGAGCGGGTCGGGTATGTTTTTTTACTATCCTCGTTTCTCGTTATTTGTTGGGCTAATTTCCATTCTGTTTCTTTACCATTAACAATTTACTTGTATATATTTTATAAGATGTTAAATGACTTGAAATAAACTCATACTAACAATTTTTGACATGACTAGCTGTCAACGTATCGACTGTCAATTTTATGGTAAAAATTCGTTTCGGAGCCTGTGACCCGACCTTTACTTCAAATAAAATTGCATTTTCATTTAAACTTTAAACAGACGAACGTGTGCTAAGCTTCCACATATCCTATGTAAATTTGAACTTTTATGCAAACGATAATCGACTGTATTCGTACCAACATTAAGGTGCTGCAGAGCAGGGTTGGACCTAATGATGGCTACGGCCGCCGCAGTGGTAATGTCCGTTCTGTACAAATCTAAGCGCTTAAGTCGCCTCAGCTTCGCTAGGCACATCCAGTCTGAACATCCGACGACAGATCTGAGGCATAATTCTGGAAATTATAAAAATAACATTAGCATAAATATACTAACATACATATTAAGCTTTTACTAACAACTTATGGATCTTAGTTATCTGAAATAAATACATTTTATTTTATTTTTATTTTATTTTATTTATTTTATAAAGTGTTAGATGTTCTTCAGCCGCCAAATAGCATCTAGGGCTAACCTCTTGATGTTCTAGTGGTTAAACTAAACGACTTTAATAACTTCAGTTCCTGCATGTGAGTAAGGTTTCTAGAGGTCCTGGGGGTGCTACATTAGTAGCAGGGGGTCAAGCCTTCAAGGTTAGGGCGACAAGTCCTAGGACCTAGGCTAGGACCTCATTACCACTTAACATCATCAGATGGGATTAGGTCAATCTTGAAGTGCAATATATAAAAAACTATTTAATATTTATATTTCTTAACTATTTAATAAAATAAACAAAGGCAACATTACAAGTCGTGATCGTAATAATTTAACAACTACAAAAACAAAGGTGTAAAAATATCAACCACTGATAGCAAACACTAACCTTGTAAGCCTGTGGATGTGTCAATGATGGCTCTTAGCACCGAGTTGTCGACGAATTTGCAGCAATTCATTCGAAGGTGTGTTAATTCGACACCGCTGTCTCGCAGGAAACTATGAAACAATATCACCTTGAAATTAACGATGCTAAACCGGTGTCTAGTTAAACGTTTTATAACGAACTCAAAGAATGGAGAAGGGTTACTTTTCAACGTTTCATGTTAACAATAAATAAATAAATAAAATAAATAAATATTGGACAACATCACATACAAATATATGCAGAAAGTAGTCCCGAATCGATCACTTCAAACTAGATTAGAACTCTCTTAACATCAGATTCCGTAAGATTAGAACTCTCTTAACATCAGATTCCGTAAACATAGACCTATAATATGAACGTAATATCGTGAATAGACTTATAAACGATCAACCAATTACGCCACATGCATTCATCTATACTCAGATTTAATTGAAACTACGCACCATAAATTGTAATCATTGTTGATACATTGTTGCACCTGAGTAGTTCTACCATAAAACCATAGCCTCTCAAAGTGTCATAAAGGTGATCAACTTCATAGAGTTGCCAGATAGCAATAGATAAGACACAAGATAATTACATCATCCAGGCCTCATCTAATCCTTCTTTATCTTTGGACTGTTCATCTTAGTTTATTAAATTACACCATCAGAATCCAGTCAGTGTCAAAATATGAGTATGACCTCATTGGTGTCCAAATTTATCACGCAAACTTTTTTAGGCAAGCTATACAAAAACCTTGCTTGATGTGCTGATTCCAGAGGCCTGCATTATAGCGTTAACAGCCATTTTTGTTTTCTATTTTTAAATTTTCCTTTTTTGCCAGTTCAAGGGAAGTTTTATTAAATGAAATGTAATTAATTTGTCTGTAGTTGTCGAACGACTACCAACAAATTAAACTTCATCGTTTTCTCTAACGGGTCTCTTGAAGAGAGGAAATATATTACCAATATAATTGTTTCTTGTGTTTAGTTATTTAATTAAATTGTTAAAAAAATAATTTAAATTGATAAGGATGAATAGCATGAGTAAAATAAATATGCGTTTAAATGTAGTCCAAAAAAATTCAAGATTTTTAAATAAAAAAATGGTTGTTGTTCCTCACTCATGCGAAGTTTCATAATTTTTTTTTACTGGTCGAAACAAATTATAGGTATGAATCGGTCCAAAGTGGTAAATCATATCCTATTATCGGTAGATATTGGTTCCGAATCGGTAGTAGAATCAAATTGCATTGTATTCAATTCAATCTCTATATAAAAGAAATGAAGCTACCTCCGGTTCGGAACCTATAACTACCGAGAAGATACCGGCAAGAAACTCAGTAGTTTGTTTTACAAAACAAGCTAATCTTATTACTATTACCACCAAAACATACAGTTAGTTTGTCAATAGTAAAATAAATATATAATCAATTAATTGGAAAAATAACAATACTGTAGGATGTATTGGTCGATTTATTTAAATTGAAGAGGTCAACAGTAATAAGATTGAGAAACGATGGTCTAGACTCGAGACGGCCATTGTCACATTTAATTGTCAACAAAACGTTTTGAAATTACGACATTTATTTTCATCAGTATAAACTTACTTGACCACATAATTGGACTGGATCATGCGATGACTACCGCACCAGGAAAGGTCCAGCTTCTGTAGGAACTTACAGCGCATCGAGAGAGTAACCAAGACCTGCAGAATAAACAAATTTGTTCATATTAAACAAAATAAATAGAAGACAATATCTTATACGTTGCTCTAATTCTGAAGCAAGTAGCTAAAGCACTTGTGTAACAGTAATAAGGAACAACGTCTGTGGTAACGTAACACACAAAAAAACTTAGAAAGTTCGTTTTCTAAATTGGCCCAACCGGGTATCGTAATCCGGGATGTCGCGCAAAGTCTAGCCCGCTCGCGGCTTGGCTACCGAGATCCGCGAAATAAGTATTATTAGCCAAATATGATTATTTCAGTTGTTATCCATGGATCACGCTGTATAATTCACAAATGGAAAAATGAATAGTTCTAAAACTTAAATTCTTCCATAGAACCTTTAAACTGGGAATTTAAAATTCATAAAAATCAATGAAGATCATGACGTCAAAAGCAAAAAAATCATGACGTCCACTAGCTGGTAAAACAAAAACTAAGATATGAAGAAATCTCATTTTCAAAGCTATTTAGTATCGTTATAAGATCAACAAGGTATAAATCATACTTAGTCTAGCAATAGTCGGCTTGGCTAATGGTTAAGGAAATAAGAACATGATCTAAGACAAGATAATTGCATTATTACAATGTGCAGCCTTCATCGTAATTAGCCAAAGGTCGAAAGAGTGTTGGCATCTTGCCTACTCCTCGTAGTGAATCTCAATCAGATAGTAATGTGAGTAAGGATTCCTTTTCCTGCATGTGAGTAAGGATTCCAGAGCTCCTGGGGGGTGCTACATTAGTTTCAGGGGTCAAGCCTACAAGGTAAGGGCGACAAGTCCAGTAACAGATTTATTATGCTGTACTTGTCACCCCTAAGCTAGGACCTCATTACCACTTAACATCAGGTGGAATGAGGTCAATCTTGAAATGCAATATATAAAAAAAAATCATACCTACGTTAACTTTCTTTCTTTCTCTCTTGTTAGGAAGTCTGAAGAGAGTCAGTATTCAAGATGTTAAAAGTTAGTGGTGTAGCATCGACCCGACACATTTAGGAACGCAACACCCACTTTGACACAATAAAACAAGGTAAGGCCATTGCCCCTCAGTTGACAAACGTGTGACGTCACAAGACTGTGTCGAAATGTTTCTTCAAATTGGACATGGGCACTGTGTTTCCATACTTACAAAGGGAAAAGCTACGTCATAAACCCTACGCTGTTCGTTTTTCTCTCCCTGCTTCAAGACAGCGTTGCAGAGTACATACAATTCAGTTAAGGCACAAACTTTATCTATGATGCAGAAACTAAGTAAAGACATTGCTGACTGATCCCCTTTTAACAGATAAATTATGATAAGCAAACTGAAAGAGTCCTAAGATATAAACGGAGTATCTGGAACGAGACGAGACGAATTTTGACTTCATCCACAAGATATATTTACAGGTATATGACATGAATCGTATTACGGTTGGATTTAGTTTACTCCAAGGCTGAATTCTTCCGCCTATCACAAATCTCGTTTCAGAAGACTACAGAATGAGAAGTCTTAGGTGCTAGAAGTTCTTTAGAATTAAATTTTTTATACATATACCTATACTACTAGAGGCCCGCCACAGCGTCTTACGTGTATTACTATCCCCATTATTACCTAATTTTTACTGACTTTTTGCTCCTATTGATCACAGCGTAATATCATGTAGCCTAAAGCCTTTCTCGATATATAGACTATCCAACATAAAAATTAGCCCCTTCAAACAAACTCTTCAGCTTTATAACATACTAGCGACCCGCCCCGGCTTCGCACGGGTGCAAAAAGTACTAAAATATGTACGTATTATACATATAAACCTTGCACTTTATTTAATTACATTGACTCCTCCCGTACCCCAATGACGCTTACATGCAGCCTACATCGCATGCTGGCTAGCTGAGCGCGGTGAGCGGCAACCACGCGACTTTTTTCTAATACTTTTTAATTTCATATCTTTCGAATGAAATGACCGAATTGAATAATTCAAAAAGTTATATAAAGATATTGAAACGTCTTGAATATAAAGTAATTTATTTTGATAAAGATTAATATCAAGGTACCAATAAATGGCCTCTTTAAGCAGCGGCATATTCATTAAATTTTTTGATTAAAAAACAGCTTACTGTGACATAACTATACTATTAAGACATATGCTGTCGCGACACTTTTCGTAGATAATGAGGAGTTCTGCAAAGTCGTAGTGCATGATTTCGTTATATCATCAATAGTTTTCGAAGCGCACGCGATGTAAGGAATTTTTCAGGTCACCTTGGGTTACATTATTGGAGTTTTAGTAAGGATCCCTAATTTTTTTGAAAATATATTATAGCCTATGTTACTCGAAGACAGTGTAGCTTCACAACAGTGAAAGTATTTTTGAAATCGGTCCAGTAGTTTCGGAGCCTATTCATTACAAACAAACAAACAAATCTTTCCTCTTTATAATATTATATATATATTATATATAATAATATATTAGTATAGAAGTATAGATTACGTTCGCGGTATTTCGGGATGATATATATCAAATATGTTTATCTAGATAGAAAAAACAATTTTAACAATAAAAAAAAAACATATCACCTGTGACTGCACACAATGCCAATATGGTCTGAGATCTATGCACCGGTAGAGGATGGCATCGGAAGCGAGCCTGTAGAAGTGACGGTTGACTTGAGCACATCGGCATAGCGACTGTATGTCTAAGTACTTCATCACACAGAGTATTGTCTCGTCCTGTTGAAAAAAAAAGATATTAAATTTAAAGATGAAGAAGACTTCATCTTAGTATGGTTAGAGTGGCCAGTATTTTGGATCTAACACGTAGATCGCGTTGATACCAAGGTATGAAAATTGAGACTTTTGTCTTAAACTAATTTTTCAAACATATCGGCATAGGGACTCCATGTCTAAGTACTTCATCACACACATTATTGTCCCTTCCTGTGGTTAAAAAAATACATCTATGCTTAAGGTGGCCAATATTTAGAATTTCACATGGGATAGGATTCTAGAATTTTCAACCGTTGCGGTCAAAACACAGCTTGAATTACCAAACGTTTTGCGCTGAAATTTAGTACGAAGGTATGACGGATAGGATAAAAGTTCCAGAATTATTACACTGGGGAATGAAACAGAGGTTAAAATTAACAAAACAACGAAATGGTTGGCCGTTGATCAGTTATAACGTTACAATTATACGTTTCAGTACACCAAACATGCTATAAACCAGCTATATTTTGACTTACAACGACAAGAAATTTACTATAAGCCAGCTATATTTTGACTTACAACAACAAAAAATGTAGCTTAACAAGTCCCCCTGCTGAGCACGGGCGTCCTCTTATTTATAACTGAACTGTCTTAGCGAAAATAGATAGGTATTGTAGCAAAAATAAAATGCTTCTTCAGTAGACACATCGAAACCTTTTAACTGGGATATTTTAAAGAAACAGAAATATGTCATCTCCCCTTGCAGTGTGAGGAGGCCCACGACCTTCACGTATCGCGCGGTGAATCATGTCTACACCCTCGTCTTGCCCACTTTTCTACTCCGATTGTAAACGTACTACAAATAAAAGTAATCAATCCCCTTAATTAATTGAAAAAATCTGGAAAAGCGCAGTTTTTATGCAACAAATTACTAGCATTTTCTAATTGGCTCGTGTCTGTATCAAGATGTTGATTTAAAAATCTTGTAGAATAAAGTTTTCAATTATTACGCTGATGTCATAAGTACCTGGAAAAGCGCAGTTTTAATAGAACAAATTACTAGCACTATTCAATTGGCTCGTGTCTGAAATGTCATAAGATTTCTTTCCAAACACTGAGATAATTGAAAGCGCTGTTGTAAAGGAAACGTGAAAATAAAAGAAAGAACTCGAATAAAGTAAATGGGTTTATACCAACAGAACAACAACAAAAATATAATAGTTAGTTTTAGACTGAGCGACAGTAAAGAGACAGTTTGGAAGAAAAAATACAAAAGGGTTCCTATTGAGAAGACCGCAACAACGTTTTTTTTATAATATATAGCAAAGCTCAAGATAGGCTAGGACAAAAATATCTAGCAGTCTAGAAGGGCTAACATTTAATTTAAACGATATGGCTTGTTCTTATTGGCAAGCATTTTATCTGGAAACAATCCTGTGACTCCTACCAATATTATAAACACTAAATTTCGTGTAGATAGATTCATGGTCGGTGGTTACCCTTTCACGCGAAACATATTGAATAAATTTATAGGCAATTTTGTTAATCTGAAAATAAACTCAATTAACTCGCGAACAACAAACAGCTAGGTACTGCGCAATATTTAACGCTTGGGGTACACGAATATGTTATAATAGTAAACGTAATCTTAAAATATAATTTATTGATATATTCTTAAGTAAGCACCTCAAACACTTGTGTAGTAGGAAACCCGTTCTGGGTTACTATACCATACTCAAATATATTTATAAACTCTCAAGTGTATACTTACGACCCTTAGGTCAACTTAGTTCAGGCTATCCATGGTTTAGTATGTCCCTATCCAAGTTCTACCTAATCAATCAATCAATTTCAAAGTAAACCTAGTATTTCGAATCATTTCGTCTAAATTAAAAGCTCATTTAATCATGACATTCAATTTATTTACTTAATTAACATTAGAAGCACTTTTATCTCAACCTTCAAACACAGTCAAGCAAATAAACGATGAAAAATTCAATCAATTTGTAATGACCCTGAAATGTCAGGATAAGCCCGGCTCTAGAAGCTAAAAATAACCGAGTCAACTTGAGCTATTTATAAGCAAGATCTACTAGTAATAACTAGAGGGAAATTTCCTTTCATAATGTAAGCAAAGTTTCCTTTTCAACTTATAGTTTTCGTTGAAACAAGTGGAGAAACCTAATCAAATACTATTAATATCTTTCAAGGACTGACGAAACTGGCGGACTAAATTGTATCATTAATTTTTAACACAGTTATCATTTTCATTCATTATCCAAAAAAAGTATGTCAAAAACAATAATGACCAGTATCAATTGTTGAAAAATAAGAACACAAACTCACTCTTTAAATATTGAAAAATATATTTATGATTTTTTATGTTTATAGTACTTTACGCCGTACTAGCGAACTTTAAATAGGTATTAGAAACAGACATTTTTTATCTCCCCTTGCGGTGCGGGAATCGAACCCACGACCTTCACATATCGCGCGTGCTGCTCTTGCGATAAGTATGTAGTTCTAAACATATTCGGCAGAGGGCACTTACCGGAGGCTAACGGTTTATATAGCAGAAAAATTTCAAAGCCTACACTAACTTGCAGTTAACTCAGTTGGAAGAGCAGCATGCGCGATACGTGAAGGAAGTGGGTTCGATTCCCGCACCGCAAGGGGAGAAAAAAAAATTCTGTTTCTAATGTTTAATATATTTATGACACTATCAATCAAAAGTCCGATCGTGCGTGCAATATCTCTGTTTTCAAAGCATTTAATCCAAAATAAGTTAGTCTAATTTACTAAATTTGCTTTTATCTATCATCAGTAACAATTACTTTAAAACCAATCAAATTTAAAATTAATAATATTGCAAATAATTGCCATATTACGAAAATAATACATTTGCATTTTAATTATAGAATCAGCATCTGATTTATCACGGAAGTTAATTCGTACTTTCAATTCTGCTGTTATTTGAAGTCTGGTTTTTAGATTGTTGAAGAGAACGTTGCTGGTCAGATGGCATTGGGTTGACCAGTTTTGAAGAGCTGGTAAGATGAGAGGCGGAAAAAAGGACTGCGCTACAATCGACGATCAATTTGTAGGTAAACCCATACATACATAGAATAAACAAATCGAACTATATCAGAAATGTAAAACCTTTTTGAATCATTGTGCCAATTTTCGACCTTAAGGGCCCGATGGTGGTGTTATGCACCTGAAGCATAAAAGGTTATATTCTCGGTCAATATTTCTTTTCTCAGAGCTTTGGAATCGAATTTGAATTCGGAAACTCTGTTCTATTTTAAATAGAACAGAGACAAAATATAGACATTACGAAATGGAAGTTTCTGACGTTTTGTGAATCACTCTTCAGGTCAATTTATGACGCGTATTTTCTAAATTATCTTGGGTCTGAGTTAACACTCCAGTTATTATCTGTCGTTTGATACTCATAATACCTACAAGGGAAAAAACCTTACTTCGATCCGATTGGTGTACAGTAGTAGTCTGGGTTTTTTATTATTATTTATTCTTTATAATTCACCTGGAGATCTGTATAAATAACAAGTTAAAAACTAATGTTAAATCTTGCGCGATATGACTGGTATAGCAGAACATCGCTGGAAAGACAAAAATTCCTCATTATACCGCGCAGTCCCATTTTTGACGTGTCTCTCTAAACACTTGACATTGGCGGAATCACTGCGTTGTTTGTAAACGCGGGACAGAGTCCATATTTAAAAAAAATAAAAATAAAGGAACCATGTAACATTAATGGAGCGGTGGCCACTTATTAACTTTCTAAATAGCAGTATTAAAACATTTTAGCTGAAGTGAATAAGGTTTCAATTATGGTGGCAATGAGACATAGAGGTGTCTCATTGCCACCATAATTGCTGAAGGATTAAGATACCTATTTCATTAGGACACCACGGTTGCACAACTACGATATGTATTGGATCGTAAGCGAATATATCTCCTGGTGTCAACTTAGTTGCGCAACTTTTTTGTTTTGGTAATGGAAGTACCCGCTAGTGACAAAAACATAATGACTTAATGAAATGGGGTTAAGGATGAGATAAGTAAAATGATCACCTTTTCAGGCTCAGAATTACGTCACTCGTACCAAAAGTTTAACACTATACTACTAAACTAAACTAAAGCTGTAAAGCACTACGGCTCCCTCTTATTGAAATGAGTACATTATGTCAGTTAACTCTACTAAGGACTCAATGTTATGCGTACTAGGTTGCCTGGTGCTCGAATCTTAAAATTCGACTAGTGAGCACCTAGTTTACTTAAGTTTGAAATAGCTGCGCTGCGCCATTTAAATATGTATGTATTAATAAATAAGCCTCATTTTAAGTGAACTGTTATTTTATAAGTTCTTATAGAAATAAATTCTTTAAACACAAACACAAGGACTACTCTTCTAGGAAGGACGTCTTCCACATCACTATGCAAACCTGTACCTAAAAATATCTACCGAATGCGACACAAATTGTAAAACCAATATTCCCATTTTCATAATTCTTTGGTACTATACGCCCACGACAGCGCTGCCTTATCTGATATATAACTGTTTGAGAATTCCTTGGGGAATTAAGTCTACTGATTGTACTTTCCGTTCCGCAACAAAGATTAATTAGGTACTTAAATAATTTGGTACGAAATATTCGGCCACTCTATGAGAATAATTCGCCGAATAGTTAAAAAATTGTCGAACATTCTAATTCCGAACAGCAAAATTTTTACCTCTACGAAAATTCATCATCAACCATCAATTAAATGATCATACACAAAAATAGTGGCATTTCTTATGTTTTCTCCACCTATCACCCCAAAGCATCGTCGACGCGTTTGCAATACCGCGTTAGTAGATTTTCCCGTAAGTTCTAATTTGGAGTGAAATTATACGAAAAAACAGACAAAATTAATATTTTTGGCAATTGGTAGATACGCGGTATTGCACGCGCGTCGACGATATAGCACATTTGTAATAGCGAGTATCTATGCGCCACCTTTGTCGAATAAAAACTACGAGGACAAAGTATATAAAATAAATATTAATTTATTAATTTAAACAATTTATTGTACAAAAAGAAGTACAAAAGATGGACTTAATGCTAGAAGCATTCTCTAACCGGTCAACCTTTGGGTCATGCAGTTAAATCGTTTATGGGTGCGGGAACAGTAAAAATATTAGATAACATCACATCCTCTCTCTCTATATGGGCTCTGATTCTATGATAAGTAGCGAAATCACTTGTGTACAACAATTATAAAACAACGAAGGTATCACAACTCCCAGACCCAAGACAATGCAGAAAAGTTTGTCGTGTGCCGGTCCCAAAATATAGCCTTAAGTGCTTTCGATATCACTTACGCCGTCACCTCCTCGGGTGACGGTACCGTGCCCCAAGCATTCCCCCCTTCCCTTCCCCCCAAAGGGAGCCTACCCAGAAAAAAATATTGCGTGGTCTGCAACCTACAAAGCATACAACAGTCGTTTAACATCTCTGATGCACGCTTTAACGAAGAGGAATTTTAAAGATTTTTTTTTTCCTCGCAGCGCAGTTACTTGTATAACGCATAATCTTCTCTTCCTATTCTCACTGCCTAAATACTGTACTTCTTTATTCTGCGTTAACTATTGCGGTATCCACCTACAACCTTTTTTGGAAGATCATAATTTCCATCCACATACCCCACACCATTTAAACAGGTAAGTACGTATTAATAATAGCTAAATGACAGGATTGTTTGAACTTGTCAAATCTTTTTCAATAGAACAGATATACTAAACAAATCTGAACTATGACTGTATGACTTCATTTGGGAAAATATTATTTTAAAAATTCCATTGTTCTTCAATAAGTTATTTATACTGCAAAGCTTCTGTAGATGTAATATTCAGGAAGTTATAATACAAGCAGGAACTTCATTAGAAAATATACATTTGGATCAAAAAACAAAGCGACAAATTTAATTGTGACATATATACCGACACCGAGATAGCTCTATATTAGGTCATAGAGGTATGCCGGTGACTTTAGTTCCCCGTGTCTCACATCCCCACCGACTATAGAGGAGTACATCGGCGTTTGGCCTACTCTAAGAATACAAGTATAAAATAGGTATATCAAAATACTTACCGGCAGTCGATTGAAATCGCCCAGCGGTGGCCCCGTGTCAATCTGCATCTGGGTTCCAATATTGAATGACGGAATCAATGACTCGTGGAGATTGGATGCAATCACCCTGTTCAGCACTTGACCTGGAATTAAAAAAGGTTTCAATACGCTGACCCAATATAACAATGGTTACCACGTGGATAGTATTTGGAACCAAGGGATTTTTTTTTGTTTGAGAAACCACATCGCGGTGACAACGGATTTGATACCGTAGTATCCTATCCGTTATCATCATTCGCTTCGTGACTGCGCGCGTGACATTTCGTCAAAATGTTTATTTCCCAACCTAATCTCAGTAACTAAGGCTTCAATTAGATCTTAGCCATTTAAGAACCGATTTACGATCGTCAGATGAAAAGGAAAAAGCCGATAAATTAGGTAGCTATTTGAATTCAGAACGTAAGTTTGTTATTTTTTTACAGAAGAATATTAAGACAACATTCAAAATAAGTCGCATTGTACTTGTTATTGGAGATGTATATATTTGGGAAATAAAAAAGTATTGTAAGAACTTTGCCACATGCTTTAACACTTATTTATTTATTAACTCACAATTGAAAATCTTAAGTTCCTGGCTGGTCGAAAATTAATGTCTCTGACTTTTCGCTTGCAAACCAACAAAAGATAAAAAATATACACAACACGTTACATATATCACGGTGCATATGCTTCCGAACCATTTGTCACACAACAATATATTCTAAATATTCAAGAAGGTCTAACCATGTATTATTTATAACGTCTGATAGCGATTTACATAACAATTTGTTGAAAAAGTAAGAGCTATTTTTATCTCATGAACTTTAAGTATTACACATACATTGTAGGTATTTACAAATTCACTAGGCACGCGCGCGATTAAGATAAACCATTTTCATTTCAGTCCTATATAAAGTTTGATTCAATTGCTTTTGTAACAGAAGGTTTTTTTCTCAAAAGACAACAAATCGAATGTAGATTTTTACCTGTTGTCGAATGTAGTTGTGGCGAGGCAAAAAAGGAGTGTTTTGTTGATTTTGATCAATAATCTTCTATTAATCATATAACATATACTATACATTAAACCAGAACCACTTATGGGATCACTGGTACCATTTACTAACGGATTTCTTTGCTTGCACTTAATTTACATCTTAATTGTTTTAAGAGATTCTTGGCCACCGTTCAAGCAACAAAATGTTATGTGATTTTATGGACCATTATTTTCAAGATTTTACCGATAACTCCATGATTTTATATTTAAAAAAACTAGAGGATTTCGTACGCGTAGTAATAAAATCTAATCATAAGACTACGTAACTATTAAACAATACAAAGTTAAGGATATTGAACTTTACATGATACCTATTAGCGGTCCTGGCGAACGTAATCCCACCTATTTTTTCCAAATTTTATTACCTTTTTAACATTTCTTGGACCTCTACGATTATATCTAAAACAGCTTAATCGGGCCGTTCTCGATTTTAAGCAAGACTAACGAAGCACGATTGATTTTTATTTATGTCATCATAGATTAGAGATGTCATTTAAAATGCACGTCATCAAAAATGACTTCTTTTAAACATAATGAATGAGTCATTTCTGAATGCAGCAATTGCAATTACATCGAGCCTTCGCTATTATGTAAATGCGGCCTTGAACGTGACCTCGATAGCGGTTATCGCTAAGCCAACAAACAATCATCATCAAATGTAAGCATGGCCAGAATTCGTACGTAGAATCTATGTTTTTATTACATTATGACATTCCATACACTAATTAATATGTAATCTTATTTATTTGCTCTCAGCTTGGCCTGATAGCCTGGTTTAACGTTTAAAAAGAAGAAGGTTCTATGTTCCATTGTATGTACTTATCTAGGTTTTTTTTTACTTTTTTGTATAATTATTTGGTAAAAGTACTATCACTCATATTTATCACTCATGTTTAATGCAGAGTTCCAATGGTAAAGAATTAATCGTTGGCCAAGATGTTGTGAGTTTATTCGTTAAATTAAACTTAGGTAGGTACCAATCTTTTCTCTTTATAATATTTATATTGAAATAGGCAATATATAGATATAGTACGAATATAATATTTTACGTTCGTACAACGCCGTTTTATTTTCTGTCAAAACTCTGTAATAAATTGGTAGAGAATGTCTGATGATTGAATCTGTAAAGTCCGCCAGTAGTACAGCTTTTATATTATAAGTACCAGTTAGATTTAAACTCCAAGACTTAAGACTCCAAGTAAAATATGTCAAACAACGGTATACTAATCTGCCGGTTTGCGAGGTGGGGGTAGGCATATAAAGTAGTCAAAAAGGCAGAAAAAAAAAATTAACTCGAGCGCGTCAGATTTTCGGAAGGGATGTTAAGTAGGCCCCAAGGAAGCTCCCTTTAAAAAAACTGACGATATCGGCGTGACGATAAGAACTACGATGAATTTTTGAAAATGCAAAAAATATATATTTTGAAATACTCGAGCGCGTCAGATTTTTATACGGGAGGTTTATCTCGGTATCCTGAAAGCATATTTTCTTAATCTGACAAAAATGTTGGTGAGTTCTGACCGAAAAAGGATTTCTGGTTTCTTTTTTTTCTTTCTTTCTCCTTGATAAAACGGGGAATTTAAGAATGACAATAAAGCGATAGATACAACCAACGTAAATGTAGACGAAATGTAGTACGAACTGTATTATTCATTGTATAAAAAAATGAAATGATATAAAAATTGTATTATAATTGTATTGTTATTATTAGTTTTGCTTACGGTACGTCTAAAAAACAATTTGAGGATCAACAGGCTATTGAATAATATACATACATGAAACTGTACATGTTAATAATACTTTTGTATAAAATTGTCGAGAAATTTTAGAAAAAAAAATTTTTGAGATATAATAAAAGTCACATAATTTAATCATCGTTATTTCATATCTTTTTTTTAACACCTCTGTTTTTTGAGATATACTCTAATACCGGGAGTTTAAGTTTTTATGAGGCTTCAAGTCAAAAAGTTTTAACTTTGGACAAAAATGTAAAGATACCTTTTTTGTGTAAAATAAAATTACCTTTTTTGTTTATTTAAACTTTTTTTTTGTAAAATGTATCGTTCACGACTTATATGCCGCAACGCGTTTTTCGGAAGACGAAATGGCTCCTCTACACTTCCGGTCATGCGGAAACCGGCAGATTTTGTAAGTTTTAGATTTTATTCTTCAAAATAAAAAAATCGCGCTCGAGAATGCTGGATTCACGTTTTTTTTTTACAAGTTTGCGACCCTATTACTCGGCGGCGTCAAGGACTTATCGTCAGATTAGTTAAATTTAGTCTTAAAACACTAAAATTAACCTCCAATATCTTAATCTGACGCGCTCGAGTATTTCAGACTATCGTATTTTTTTATTAATCTGATCGTCTATCCTAGACGCGCGTCACTACATATAGAGCTAAATACTTTACAAGGTTGTTCTATTAGGTCTAAGGTATCTCTCATATCTTAAACTGCCACGCTCGAGTATTACCGAAAATTACCCTATTCGCCTCCTTAACTATTAGAATTACTAGAAAAATACGTGGGTAAAAGAAATATTATACACCTAGAACTAGTAAAAAACTAGACAGACAGGGAACATTTATGTTCGAGCAACTAACTTATGAATTATTTAAATCATTTCGCGTTTCATATTACATTTTCCGGGATAAATTTTCCGTGACAGCTGTAACCTACTTTCGTAGACAAAATCAACATATCTCCCTGACAAAACAACAAGATATCTAATAGGTTCATTGATATTAATACTTTATTACAGTGGCCGCAAAACATTATATTACTATTGAATCTTTTACTTTTTTAGTATGTAATTTCTCATGCAATGATATCGATAAATTATGTTTCCATGGTCAATTTTATCATCTAAAATCGTCTTCAAATATGACAGCTCAAATGTATTCCCAATTTTATTCTCGAAATATTTGAGCATATGAGGGAATAAATAAATATATTATAGTGATGGTAAATCTCCGAAACCTTTGAGTATGTTGTCAACATCAACAAGTAGGTACGTACATGAGCCCGATATTTCAGGTGATTTAAGAAATACGAGTAATTATATGGTTGCAAATCCCGTACTTGATTAGGATATTTGTATATAATTTTCTCCGTTGGGGATGAAAATAATGTGTGAAACATGACTTGATTGAAAATTGTATGAATACTTCTGTGGGGGCTGATAGGCACGAATAGAAAAGGGGAACATATTGCATCGATCGCAAATAACTTAAGAACAGATTAGACTTAAACCCATGCCTTACTGAAAAACCAGCAGAACGTCGAGATATCATAACATATTAAACACAATATTAATAGTTCTTTAAAACATACCTTTTTCAACTACTGGCTGCGTCTTCATGTAGAAAGGCGATGAGTACGAGAAATTATTTTTCATCCGAACTAGATTTAGCGGTTCCTTTCCTTTCAACAATACCGCATCAAGCTCTGTGTAGTACGGAAGCAGTTTGTGATTGAATTCCAACCTCAATATCCTGCCAAAAAAAAATGTATTACAAATACAAACGAGAACGAAAAGCTATTATATATTTTAATAGGTTTCCTTAGAACACCTGAGGTGATAGTAAAAATAATATTTTTTTTCCTTAACGTACCAATTACCTACGCCAGTGTTATTTTATTAGGTAAGGGGCCATTCAAGTATTACGTAAGCACTATAGGGGGGTGGGGGGGTCTTTGTTTTGCTTATTTTGGATGACATGGGGGGGTAGGGGAGTCTAGACGATGATTACGTCATCGGTAGTTATTTACTTTTTTACACAAATTGCAACTCTCACATTGTCTATGCTTAAAAACGAAACGCATTTTTTAAAATTCCCGCAAATAATGCATACGTTTAGGCACTCGCTTTAGAACCGATTAGGGGAATTACCGCGCGCTATTCACTTGTCTGAAATTTCTCCGTTAGTGTATTGTTTTGTTTGGATACTATAGCGAGTAGACGTATTGTAAGCATAGCAAAGCAAGTTGACATTTGTGTTACCGTTGATTCCATTAGCCAAAGTTTAACGTTTAAATAAGATGTCGTTTCAAATAGACAAATCCAAGTTATACCAAAAATTGTTTCAAAGTTTTAAAAAATCTCATGCAAGTACGAAAGTACAAAATGTACAAAAGTTAGTTAACGAAGTGTGGCGAAATTATAAATTACAAGCAAAGTCCGACAAGGAACTAGATATATATAGATATAATTAAAAAAAATACATTTATAATTGAAAAATGTTTACGTAAGCATGGGAGGAGGGGGTAAGAGCTTTGCTTACTTTTGCTGACAAGGGGGATGGGGGGGTAAATGATTGTAATAAATCTGCTTACGTAATATTTGAACGGCCCCTAACTAGTATGGCTGCGTAAAAGACGTCAACAAGACAATTCATGCAATTCAAAATTATCATCAAACTGGTTACCCGCCCCAGCTTCACACAGGTGGAAGTAAAAACAAATGAATTTACGGCTTTTCTGTACATTAATACGTATGATTATATCATTATACATATAGACCTACCTCATACCTATGTATAGAACAAAATCGCATTAAAATTCGTTCTTGTTTCAAAGATCTAAGCAAATACAGGAATATACAGAGCAACTTTGTTTTATACTATGTAGTGATAAAAAAATTATCTTTAAAAACAAATGGTTTCCATAGGTTTCATGCATGTTACGATGTTGCAACAACTATGCAAGCCTAAGGGTCTGAACACCAAAGTAACAAGTCAATCAAAAAGTCGTTTCCACATAAAAACAAACAAATCAAATCTTAATGATACTGGAATAATACAGTAAAAGTATTACCTTGTAGGCGCATTCATCTGCCTTATCGGCGGACTGAATATTCTCGGCGTGTCGCCAACGTATTCCGGCTCCCCCTCCCACAGCAGCGTCCATGA